>JAUPFV010000002.1:171345969-172698647 GCA_036936605.1 Limnanthes douglasii subsp. nivea
GCCTCAACCCAATATTTGTAGGGTAGATGTGACTGAGCTAATAGAGTAAGCCCAGTTTCAACTATATGCCTATGTTTCCTTTCAGCCCTACCATTTTGGGCTAAAGTGTGAGGACAAGACCTCCTCAAGAACCCACACTCTTGAGCTATAGGAACTAGCATTCTGTACTCACCACCCCAGTCACTTTGAACAGCCTTAATGAACCTTTCAAATTTTGTTTCAACCAAAGCTTTAAACATTTTAAACACTCCTAAAACTTGACTTTTGGACTTGATAGGATATAACCAGGTGTATCTAGAGTAGTCATCTAGGAACACGATATAGTATTTAGACCCCCCAATAGATTGAATAGGTGCTGGACCCCAAACATCAGTGTGAATTAGATCTAAAACATGTGTAGAATGAGAATTAGACATAGAGTAAGAAAGACTGTGTGATTTGCCCAACTGGCAAGCCTCACAGAAACTACTGTCATTACTCAAAACAGAATGAAGGTTACAATCCTTAAGAACTTTGTTTAGCACACTAGATGATGGATGGCCAAGTTTCAGGTGCCATTCATCTTTGACAGACTTAGATACAACTGTGGATTGAACCCTAGAGACTCCTAGATTTAGAATGCCTTGTGACTTAGGAATAGACTCCATCTTGTAGAGCCCATCTTCACATCTCCCTCTGAGCAGAATAGTCCATGTTACCTTGTCCTTTACCAAACAGAAAAATTTATGAAATTCAACAAACACACTATTATGATTAGTTAGTTGAAAAACAGAAAGAAGGTTCTTATTGATTCTAGGGACATGTAGTATAGGCTTTAGAACAATAGGTTGCTTAGTGAATGAATTTAAGATGGACTGACCAACATGAGAGATAGGTAGTCTCTCACCACTGCCAACTAGAATGTGTTTTGTACCTGAATACTCAGATTTCTGAGTCAATTGGCTAGTGCAGCCTGTGACATGGTGACTAGCACCATTGTCTGCATACCAGACTCCTTCTCCTGATGTATCTTGAGAAGCCACCATAGCACTTTGATCACCTTCAGACCTTGACTGCTCAGATGGGGATGAGCCCATGACTGATGGATCATCCCTATAGTAACACACAGCAGCAGAGTGGCCAAACCTGTTACAAATCTGACAAGTTGGTTTACTCTGTGAATACCTTCCACATCTGCCTGAGCCTCTATAAAAGTTGCTTCTGCCCCTTGAGTTGTAGCCATTGTTATTGTAGTTAGATCTACCTCTGTAGCCTCTGCCTGAGCCTCTGTTTTGGCTATAGTAACCTTTCTGCCCATTGTTTGTAGTTTGATGTTTGATATCACCTCTGTAGGCAACATTAGCACTAGAAATATTGACTGTATTCATAGCATTTTGCAAACCTGTCAACTACTCTAGTCTGCTCTCATAAGTGAGCAGGCTAGTCTGTAGATCTAGCCATCCTAGCCCTTCTTTTTCAGCCAAACTGACTACAATTGGTGTGTAGTCAGCATCCAAGCCAGCAAGCACCTGAGTTAATAGATCATCTATTGAGGTGAGGCACCCAGCTAGAATTAGGTTGTCATGGATAAGCTTCATTTTGTTGAGGTATTCTGCCATAGGTGTAGATCCTTTACGAGTTCTTTGGAACTCAGATTTATAGTAGGTTATTCTGGCCCTAGTCTGTGTACCGGACAGTTTCCCAGCAGCATCCCATAGGCCTTTAGCAGACTCTTCTTCCATCAACTGAGCTGTAATTTCTGGGCTCATGGTGGAATATAACCACCCAAGCAGCAACTGATCCTTGGCAACCCAGTCTTCATAATCTGGGTTGTCTGTGACATTTCCTTCTGTGTCTGTCATGAATTTTGATGGACACACCTTCTCACCATTGACAAAGCCCCACAGTTTGTTACCCTTAATCATAGGTATTACAACTGTCTTCCATAGTAAGTAATTCTGTCTATCAAGACGTATATGATTAACATTGTTGATTGACTGCAAATGCAGGTTTTTGGCTGAGAAGGAAGAGCTATTGGATAGTATGGATCCTACTGAGTCTGTGCTCAGTGAAGGGGATTTATTTGGATTTGCCATTGAAGGCTAGAGAAGCTCTGATACCAAGTTAAAGTTTGAAGAAAAGAAGAAGAATTTAGATTTGGTAATTTTTGTAATTTCTTTTCATGATCTGTTCAATGTACATAGGGTAGTAATTATAGAGATTTAGAGGGTGTAACAAACTTGGGAATATTCCCATGTGAGGTTTGTTACACCTTGTTACAGACTGTTTGGCTACAAGGTCAATTGTAATACACACACTGATTTAAACTAATAGAACTGGGCTTTGTTTGTTGTAAACTGACCCATGCTCACATAAGACCAGCCCCACTTGGAGGCCCAAGTCTGGTCCATGACTAAACCCGGCCTAATACACCAAGTAGGGTTTAGTCATGCTTCAGACAACAGATCGAGTCTGTTTCTCTTCTCTGCCTCTGTCACCTCCTTCTCTTCTCTCTTCATTTCTGTTCTCATCTTCTTCTTCTCTTCTCGAGTGAAGTCACTGTGCTTGAGACCAGCACTTCCTTCAACATGAAGGCTCTAACTCTGCACTAAGTTTAGAGGAGGCTGAGCTGAAGGCCGGATGTATTTTTTCCGGCCTTTTTGGAGGTTCACATGCGTCCATCCATTCGAATGGGTGGAACTCAAACACACGCGAAAATGAAACTCTCCAAACAAACTTTTGAAAGAGTTTATCCATAAAGTAATCATAAGAAAATACTGTTTTCGACCCAGGAAATGAAACTGTTTGAGTTCTACTTCAGGTGATTTCGCGGCAATACGATATATATTGCCCGCGTTTGATCACACTTAACGTGCACGTGATACGATGCAAAAAAAAAATACATTTTCTCCACAGACCAAATATCCAAGTCATAAACATAACATACTTTTTGGTCGAAAATATGGAAACACCTAAAATTATAAATACCGATATATATATATTATATATGTTATTTACTTTTTTTTATCATTATTATAAATACAGTGAGAATATCTGAAGAAGAGGCATGGTTGGAGAAGGCTGATGTTGAACTAGGGTTTGGAGGAACAAGAAAGGGTGAAGCTGAGCTTTAAGTGTTTTATACATTGGGTCGTGTATTGGACCGGGTCGTGGACTGAAGACCTAAGTTACTTGTTGTGGACTAAAGGCTTAGTCTACTTGTTAGTTTGTGTTGGCTGAGTTAGTTATCAAAGTCCAAATAGAGTGTAAATAATGTAACAGATTGTATAACAAAGTGTAACAAATTCTGTTACATATTGAACAGATTTGTGTGACTATAAATGTCACAAATATATGTACAATAAATTTAGAGAAATATTATAATAAAATTGGTTACATTTCTTCTTCTTGATTCAATCTTCTTCTCTCTATAGCTTCAACTTGGTATCAGAGCAGGATCCTTCAATGGCAGGGACTGACTCACCATGCTTCAGCTCAGGATCTGTTGAGCAGTTTACGTCTTCAATGGACCATCTGTTAACAAACAAAAACAACAGCTTGAATAAGATGAATGTCTTTACTAGTCTCAGGTTGGACAGAAACAATTTTCTTCTATGGAAGACTATGGTGTTGCCTATAATTAGAGGTAACAAGCTGGGAGGTTTCATAAGTGGTGAGAAACCTTGCCCTCCTAAGCTTTTAGTTGGACCAGATGGTTCTCTAGTTGATAATGCTGAGTATGACAACTGGAATGCTAAGGATCAGTTGCTATTGGGCTGGTTGTACAACACCATGAGTGCTGAAGTCGCATCTCAAGTGATGGAGGAGGAGTCCTCTAAAGGACTGTGGGATGCTGTGGTAAGGCTATCTGGCTCTCAAACGAAGTCCAGAGTAACTTTCTTTAAAGCTGAATTCCAAAGAACCAGGAAAGGAACTAGCTCGATGAAGGAGTACCTTGCCAAGATGAAACACATTGTTGATAGTCTGGCTCTAGCTGGTTCGCCTATCTCACTAAATGATTTGGTCTCACAGGTATTGGCAGGTCTTGACAGTGAGTACACTCCTATTGCAGTCCATCTAGGTGACAAAGAAGTGCAGAATTGGCTTGATTTACAAGCTACACTCCTTACTTACGAAAGCAGACTTGAACAACTAGGGAAAATTCAAGTTGTCATGGCTAACTTGAATCTCACTGCTGTTAACAAGCCAGAAACTAAATCTTCTGGCAGTAGAAACTATGGTTCAAACTCGAGTTATGGAAATAAAGGTCAAGGCAGAGGCTCTAGAGGGAGGTTTTCCTCAAACTACTCTAATAATTACAGGGGTAGAGGTCCTTACAGAGGCAGATGTGGCAGGTTCAACTACTCTAACAACAAACCTACCTGTCAAATATGTGGCAAGTTTGGTCATGGGGCTGCTTATTGCTATTTTAGAGATGAAGCTAATGTGATGGGACAAATACAATCTGATCAACAGAGAGCTGATCGGGATCAAAGTGTGTTGACAGTCTCACAAGAGTCTGGGAATGGTGATGAAAGTTGGTATGTTGACAGTGGTGCTAGCCACCATGTCACCAACTCAGCCAAGATGCTGAACCAGAAAACTCAGTACACAGGTAATAAAACAGTGATGGTAGGTAATGGTAGTAAACTGAACATTCAAAACTTAGGTAAGACTTGCCTATCTACTAAAACCAACAAACAAATCCTCCTAAACAGTGTGTTACATGTGCCTTATATCAACAAAAAACTAGTATCTGTTTCTCAATTAACTCTTCATAATGATATTTTTATTGAGTTTCACAGTTCTAAATGTTTTGTGAAGGACAAGACAACCGGGATGATTCTACTTAAAGGCAGAGTTGAAAATGGGTTGTATAAGTTGGAGGACTCATCTATTTCTAGGACTACTAAGGCAGCCTTTCCTAAGTCAAATTCATTTGTTTCTCATGTGTCTGTTCTTACTAATACTTCTAATTCCCTAAAGATTGGGTGGCATAAAAAACTGGGCCATCCTTCTAAATGTGTCTTGTCTATTGTGATGAAAGATTGTAATCTTCCTACTATTGCTAGTAATGAAAAGCTTTTCTGTGATGATTGTCAACTAGGAAAATCTCATTCCTTACCATTCTCTAATTCAATCTCACATTCTTCTAGTGTCTTAGATTTGATTCACTCTGACTTGTGGGGACATGCCCCTGTTCTATCGAATTCTGGTCACAAGTTCTACATATTGTTTGTAGATGATTACAATAGGTTAACATGGCTATATCCTCTTAAACTTAAAAGTGAGGCTGTGACTGTGTTTAAAGAGTTTAAGACTCTAGTTGAAAATCAGTTTGACAAAAAAAATTAAAGTGTTTCAGTCTGATTGGGGTGGTGAGTTCAGGTCCTTTCTATCCTTGGCTAAAGAATCAGGGATCCAGCTCAGGACATCCTGTCCTTACACTTCTGCTCAGAATGGTAAAGCAGAAAGGAAGCACAGACATGTCACTGAGACTGGTCTGACCCTTCTAGCTCAGTCAGGTCTTCCTTACAAGTTCTGGCCAGAGGCTTTTCACACTGCTGTGTTCTTGATTAACAGGTTACCTATACTCACTCTAAAAGATAAGTCTCCTTTTGAACAACTCTTTGGTTTTAAACCTGACTACATGTTTCTAAGAATCTTTGGGTGCTCTTGCTTTCCATGTCTTAGGCCCTACCAAACTAATAAGTTCCAATTTCACTCAGTCAAGTGTGTCTTTTTAGGATACAGTGGAGTACATAAAGGGTATAAGTGTCTCAGTCCTAGTGGGAGAGTTTATGTGTCAAGGAATATCATCTTTAATGAAGATGAGTTCCCATGTATGTCTGGTTTCCTAAACACTAAGTCCTCTATGTCTGTTTCTAGAGTCTCCTGGCTGCCTAAGTTTCCTAATCTATATATGCCAAATGAGAGTTCTACACCACAAACAGTTTTTTCAAACTCACAAAATACCAACGAGTTTCAACACCTAAACACTAACCACTCATTACAATCAAACCAGACCAAAACAACAAACCATTATGCACCTTGTGGTAACTCACCTGATAGTTTTAGCACTTATTCACAAGCCCAAACTGATTCCCAAGATCATACAGCTGCTCAAAACTCCTTGCCCAGCATATTACCTGAAACACAACCATCAAAACTTGGTGAGTTGTTTATTGAACTTCCTTTTGACAAAGTTAACAATAAAACTACCTCTCAAACTCTACCTAACAGACATCCTATGACCACTAGAGCCAAAGATAGTATTTCAAAACCTAAGCACATTTACTCAGGAACTACTATTACATCTACTATTGCTGTTAAAGAACCTACTAAGTTTTCAGAGGCTGTTCAGTGTCCTCAATGGGTTCAAGCCATGAAATGTGAATATGATGCCTTGATGAATAATCACACATGGTCTTTTGTTCCCCACAACAGTAACATGGGTCTGGTGGGGTGCAGATGGGTGTATAAGGTCAAATATAACCCAGAAGGGTCTGTTCAACGCTACAAAGCTAGACTTGTAGCTAAGGGCTTTCATCAACAACCTGGGGTTGATTTCAATGAAACTTTCTCTCCAGTGATAAAAGCTTCTACGATAAGGTTAGTTCTCACTATTGTTGTATCTAGAGACTGGGTCATCAGGCAACTTGATATAAATAATGCCTTCTTGAATGGTCATCTAAAAGAACAGGTGTACATGGTGCAACCTCAAGGGTTTGTTGATCCTAAGTGTCCTAATCATGTATGCAAACTGAACAAGGCACTGTATGGACTGAAACAGGCACCACGAGCTTGGTATTCCAAGCTCAAGGATACACTGATCTTATGGGAATTTCAAAATTCAAGGGCTGACTGCTCTATGTTCTTTCTACGGTCTAAAGGCATCTTTGTCATTCTACTGGTCTACGTAGATGACATAATTGTTACTGGTAACAGTCCTTCCTATGTCTCTAAGTTTGTTTAGAAGCTAAATTCTGAATTCGCTCTAAAGGATATGGGATCTCTAAGGTTGTTTTTGGGCATTGAGGCTCACAGAGATGACTCTGGTCTTTACTTGACTCAAACACAGTATATAAAGGACTTACTGATAAAAGAGGGCTTGTCCAATGCTAACTCCTGCGCCACTCCAATGAAGGTGAGTCCACCTCTCTCCAAAACTGATGGCGAATTACTTCAGAATCCTACAAGGTACAGAAGTTTGTTAGGGTCTTTACAGTATCTACTCCCAGACATTGCGTTTGTTGTTAACAAACTCAGTCAGTTTCAACAATGTCCTACTAAAGTTCATCTACAATGTGTAAGAAGAGTTCTACGTTACTTATCTGGTACTCAGACGATGGGACTCCACATCAAACCGAGCGACTCTCATCAGCTTACAGGCTTCACTGATGCCGATTGGGCTGCTTCGTTGGATGACCGTCGATCGGTTGGTGGTTATTGCGTTTTCCTGGGTGACTCCTTGATTTCGTGGTCTTCAAAGAAACAGGGGATTGTCTCTAGGTCGAGTACAGAGTCAGAATACAGATCGCTTGTAAATCTGGCTTCTGAACTCATCTGGTTAAAGTCAGTTCTTCATGAGATTCGTCTTGATCTTCACAGATCTCCGGTTATCTGGTGTGATAACCTTGGAGCAAGCTCCTTTGCTTCAAACCCTGTATTTCATGCTAGAACAAAGCATGTCGAGTTAGATCTACATTTTATTCGAGATATGGTAACTCAAAGCTTACTGGATATACGATACGTACCTTCTCACGACCAAGTTGTTGACTTGCTCACAAAGCCCTTGTCTCAAAGTCGGTTCTTGTTTCTACGAGACAAACTGAGTCTTGGTATACCTCCGCCACGTTTGAGGGGGGAAGTCAGAATATCTGAAGAATAGGCAGGGTTGGAGAAGGCTGATGTTGAACTAGGGTTTGGAAGAACAAGAAAGGGTGAAGCTGAGCTTTAAGTGTTTTATACATTGGGCCGTGTATTGGACCGGGTCGTGGACTGAAGACCTAAGCTACTTGTTGTGGGCTAAAGGCTTAGTCTACTTGTTAGTTTGTGTGGGCTGAGTTAGTTATAAAGTCCAAATAGAGTGTAAATAATGTAACAGATTGTATAACAAAGTGTAACAAATTCTGTTACATATTGAACAGATTTGTGGGACTATAAATGTCACAAATGTATGTACAATAAATTTAGAGAAAGATTATAATAAAATTGGTTACATTTCTTCTTCTTGATTCAATCTTCTTCTCTCTCTAGCTTCAACTAATACCAATATATATGTTTTTTAGTTTTACTTTTTACAAAGTTGAACAACCGATTTCAATGACGCGAAAAGAAAACAAAAATGAATAGAACCCTAAACTGACAAGGCCCGGGCTTGAGGGAAGGCAAACTGTGCCAACGATAAAACTAAAACTCGCAAGTGAATGATATATCTCATGAATAGCACAAAAGTGAAGGTTTTTATCTGTAAATCAATCATACTGGTAGGATCTTAACCAGCCCAGTGGATAGAAATGACAGATTAACAGGGGGATCTTGCGTCCCTGGGTTTAAATTGCAGTTTTACAAAGGTGTGCATCTCTAAGATCTTTGCTCTCCAAATGTTTCCTGAAACCTTTTGGGGAGTAAATTTAGTAGATAGCATTCCCTGTAATTGAATAAGTTTCACATAATTTTCTATACAATATAGAAACAAATTACTTTCATTCGCTAGTGCCTAGTAGCCACAGCATTATCCAAGACGATATTGCAACTAAAAACCAGCCAAGGAATGCCAAGGCAACCGACAGCTGATACCTCCAGCATTCTTCTTCGAATTGGCACTTTCCCATGTCATTAAAGTACAAAACAATGACACTGCCTGATGAAGCCGCTGCTGCAAGAGACAACACTGCAGTCACCTGTTCAAAAAACAAGTTGATAAAATTTGGTGGAAGTAACATACAAAGAGACCAATTGAAGGTTTTCGAGAGACTTACGTTGTCTCCAACTACAAAGAGGCTAAGCATAAGAGGTCTATTGAGGACTTTTGCTCGTATCAAGGCGTACGTGTCTAATGCTGCAAGCCCACCACTCCATATCATTTGCAAACACATTGCGGCTATCAAAAAACTGCAAAAACACGACCGATATTCAAACCGGAATTCCATAAACTTAGAAAATAAAGTTTTAAAAACGATGGTGGCCATCAATTAACATGTTCAACAAGAAAATGTAATCACATAATCGACTAAAAAAGAACTAGAGAATTATGGTATCCACATAATTGATGTTCAAGTTTTCTTTCTACATCGAATTCTAATCCCACTCCTATATTCAATAACTATAGTTTTACCAAGTAAAAGCCAGATTAATACGATGTGGCTTTTACCAGAAACAAGAATACCGCTAGAATTATAAAAACAAAGCAAAAGAAACTACTACGACTTGTACTTGGTTACTTGATAGAGCAAAACCGAACATGTTTGTATATTAATTGATATATTCTATACATGAATAATTCTCAGTAATAAAACTTCACCCATTTTCAGTAATATCTTTCTGTTAATCAATAATAAATTCTTGTGATAAAAAAAAGGACTTTACATAACAACACCAACAAGGCTTACTCAAGTTTCATCTTGCAACACAAACATAAAGAAAACAAGTAAGAACAAGCTTGTTTAAGATAAGATACAGAACTAGAACTAGAACTAAGACTAGAAACAGAACAGAACTCTCTTCATATCATTATCATACAACTATTAAGATACGAATAGGTAATAACTCTCTTCATTTCGTACGACTCTTTAAGATATTAATAAGTAATAACTATAAAAAATGAAAATGGAACCCATCGATGAAGCAATCATCCCAAAGGTCATACGCACGTTATTGGTTTATCTTATGTTGTGTAGAACATTTGAATTAGGCAAAAGATAAAGAGAGGGGAGTAAGGATTAAATTGAATTAGGGAAGATGATGTAAAGAAGGAAGTAATACCAGAAAGCTGTGACAGTGAAGAAGTTACCAGTAGTATACATGAAAGTAATGGATCCAGCTGCTGACACGCACTGTGCGATCCTCATGGTCAGTCCGGTTAAAGTCCCTGGTGTTCCAGGGAGATCTGCCATCTTTAATCTCTTCTACCGATCTGGAAACCAAAACCCCAATTTCGTTTTTATGGCGAAAGATAATTACCTACCTCTCGGTATCTACTGGGCATTCAAAACTTAAGTTTACAAGTACCGGAAAACTCTGGTATACTAGGTATTTTGAAATTTCAATGGATTAAACTCCTTCCTAGTTAGATCGGGGAGAGAAAAAAATGAAGAAAACAAATAAATGAATTGATTTTGAGTAATTAAATTGAAAAGTAGGGGTAAATAAAAAGAATTAACTTATAATCGCCACCCAAATGCGAACAGGGGTTTTAAGTATTAGAACCAAACCAAAATCGGATATGATCCGAATCAAATGATTCAATTCGTTTGGTTTGACATTTTTATAAACCCGTCCAATTTATTCGGTTTACATTAGATTATTTGTTGTCATCTTGTTTTGGATTATTTTTTATTTTTTATTTTTTATTTTTTATTTTTATCATGTTTTTTTATTTTTATTTTTATAGCATAAATTTGAGTCAATTTTTATTTTTCCGTCAAAAACTAATTTCAAGATATTAGTGTGAGATCTTAGACGCTAAGAAGTTTTTCGGTTTTAGCCAGATCCAAAGTAGAGATAGAACTAAGTAACTCAATGATATACTGTTCGACTTCGTCTGAACAATAAAAAGATTCTTACTAGTCATGTAGTGCTATCAGTTTGTTTTACAATGGTCTCAAAGTTATCTGGTTTCATATAATGATTTTGTTGCAATTGAAGATCCATTTGAAGACAACCACAACAAACTTGAAGCTAAGATGAATCCTTGATTGACGTCTCGGAGAAATGGAGTACTATTCATAAAACACTGTATCATTTTAGAAACTCAAATGAATCAAAGAATCACCTCTTTGGATGAAGATTATTGATGATTTCAGATTAATGAAGATCATTTCAGTCCTTAGCTCCAGATAAAGAGGTATATAATCAGAATAATTCTTTATTATTACTCCTTCTTGAGATAGATTTTGTGCCTTATCTTGGATTGTAATACCTCTAAGAAACTAGAAAAGGCTTTCATATGTTTATCAGGATAAACCTACAACATTTCTAGTAGAGGAAATTATTCTATAGATTAGATTCTCGATTGAACACCACAGATCGAATTAAAGCTTAGGGTTCAACTCTAATATAGCTCAGACCAACACTTTCAAGCACAGTGATAGCACTTAGCTGATTTGGAGCTTGATAGTTATCAAAGGTAAGCTTTATTTTACACTTAAGAGTCCACTTAGCTAGGTAATCGACAACTTTATTTTGATCTCTATAAATGTGAAAAAGCACTAGAGAGGGGAAGATGAGACGAATACAACAATTTAAGAGAGGCTCAATAGTCCACGAGACATGACTAAAGGATAAAAGTTTGACTAATACATCACAATCAGTTCAATATCAACTTTCTCTAGACCAAAGTTCTTACATAACAAGAGGTCATCAAAGAGAGCTCTAGATTCGGTCATAATAGGGGTGAGATTTCCATATAGATTACCAAAACCTTGAATTATATCACCCTTATCATTCCAGATGATACCTCCACCACTAGGCCCTCCATTGTGAATAAGACCCATTAGTATTTAGCTTAGATATGTCAGGCAGAGAGACAGACCACAAGAGGAAAGTAGGCTTCCTTTTAGCTTTAAATGGTTATAACATCTTATGTTAATAACAGCTTTGTCATCATTAGGCCAGTGATTTTTCTTAAGCATATTAGCATGGTGCAAGCTCATAATATGAATGATATATTTTATAGGAGAACTAATAGTAAAAGTGAGATTATTGAATTTTGATTTATATGACCCAACAGATAATCACAAGCAAAATGGTTCTAACATAAACCTCTTTTTTAAAGACCAAAACCAAAACCAACACGTGATAATGTGACCTATAGTTATGAATCTTCCTATACGAATCTTAAAAATACCAACGAAGTAGGAACAAATAAGCCTGACTTTGTTGCAAGACACAAACAAATGGTTAAAAGTCTATGTCTTGTCATAGAATTGACACTTTGACACCAAAGGGATATATCTTCTCTGGATGTTAGTATCAGTGGGTAACCAATTGCTTAGGATTATCCATATTAAGACAGAGAATTTCCTAGGAGTCACATTATTCCATATCTTACTGAAAAAAATTAAAATGGTTGTTTTTCTTCTTAATATAATTCCAGGTTTCATTTGTTTTAAAGAAACTATCATTAGAAGAAATCCATATTATAGAGTCTTTAAGATGATTTTTGATAGATGTCTTTTCAATATTATTCAAGTCAGAATGTATGATTAAGTGTCTAAACTTCTCTACACTCCACCTATCCCCAACCTAAAAGGACTTGATATCTTCAGAGGTGAACCAACTGTTATTAGTTGTGTTATCTAGGATTATAAATAGAGAGGAACCAATCCAATTGTCAAGCCATAATTCTACCTCACAATTACCGAGGTTCCACCTTATCATAGGCTCAACAAATGCTTTAATGTTTGCAAGTCTTTTCCACGTCCGAGACTTAAACTTAGAGCAGTTGGCCTGTAAAGGGTGAATGCCTTTGTAATATATACTATGAATATAATTATTCCACAATAAATTATTTTGCTTGAACCTAAGCCACAACTTACAGAAGAAGCTTTCCTGGATACTTTGAAGTTTCCTAAAATTCAGGTCGCCTTCTCCAAAGGTATACTTATATTAGACCAGGATGTCCAATAGATTTTATGTACATCTTGAGTGGAACCCCATAAAATTTTATTTAGATTTTTTTTCTATTTTGTTAATAACATCTTTTGGCAGGTACCTAATATGCATCCAGTAGTTTCGAATGACCAACAGAACATAAGTAATCAACTGAGTCTGCCACCATAAGATAAGTTCTTCCCCTCCCATTAATTTATTTTTCATATTATTTTATTCACTAGAGGGTTACAATTGTTATCAAAGTTGTGTATGTTAAGAGGAACTCCTAGATAGGTAGTAGGAAGATTGATAGTAATAAAACCAGTATGAACTAAAACATAGCAGATAACTGCTTTGAAGTGATAATATTAGTCTTGTCTTTGTTTATAGATTCTCCTAGTACTTTTGTAAAAAGGTACTTAGATTCTCAATAGTTTAAGTAAAACCATTAGCAAAGATTAAAATATCATCTGCGAAAGCAAGACAATGGATTATAATAGAGCTTCTGGACCTATATCCCATAGTTTTGTTGCTGTAAAATAAGTTACTTAGATCTTTAATGAGAATCTTTTCAACAATAATAAATAGGCTAGGGGGAAGAGGATCATTTTGCCAAGTCTCTCTTTTAGTTTTAAAATAGCCCTTAGCATCCTCATTCATAAGAATAAATACGTAAATTGACTTAATCATTATTTCAATGATGTTTACAAAGTCAGAGCTAAAACCAAATTCACTATGAACCTTGAGTATAAAGCTATGGGATAATCTATCAAAGGCTTTGGTCATGTGTAACTTGACCTTTTTGTCGTCAGCCTTAGTCTTCTTATTCAAGTCATGGACCATTTATTTGGCAAGAAGGATGTTGTCCTTGATAAGTATTGATTATATTTAGGGGTGAAAATGAAGTCTAAGAAAAGTAATTGAAAGAGTATTGGAAATAAAAGATAGCTCAAGATTCTAATGAGAGAACGTTATCGAGAATTAAAATGAGTAAAAGTCAATCAGTTTTATTCCAATGGCCCTTTATTTATAAGTAAAGTGGTTACAAATAACCAAAATTGTGGGATAAGTCACTCCACTTGACTACTTAGTACAATCATATTTGCTACATATTACATAGTTGGTCCTTTACATTTATATTTTACATCAAATCTATCCTTCAACTATAATACTCTCTTGTAGACAAGTTTTGGTAAATACTTTTATTCCTAAAATATTTATATCTTTATAAATAACCTCCTAATCTTTGTGAAAAAGCTTGAGGAATGACTAAAACTTGTTGTGTATAAGTCCATCTTTATCTCCCTATTATAAAAAAAAAAGGTCTAAAAACCTACTCGGAATTAGTCTAACACGATGTTTGAACAATAAGAACTACACCCTTTGCATTGCCTCTCCTCAGAAGTTCATTTACCCTTTCAACTTAAGAATTATTCTTCCTTTAAAAAACCATCTTCCACCAATCAGCCTTCGTAATTCTCGAATAGTATGATGATGAACTTTCGGGAACGAAGTAGAATATAGTAGAAGCTTCCCGGCATATGTATTGTTTCATTCTGACACACTACACGTGTTTATCTACTACAAACTAGGCTCCCGTTATCTGTTGATCCAATTCATGTTCAATGGACGCATTCAACCTTTCAAGTTTTTATGTCAAAATACCATACCCATTTTCAACACTTTCCCTATAAATACAACCTCATTTTTCACTTTTCTTATCAACCCTAATTTTTAAAGATATGGAGAGAAAGTGCTTTGAGTTATTTACTCCTCCATCATCGTCGTCACATTCAACCTTTGCAGATCATATCTGATCTCCTTCTGATCTACGTTTGTCCTGTTTATGTTCAGCTTGGCCAATTGTTGGGATTGGCTTATCATTGCTAAGAGATCCGATGAAAGAGAAGTTGTTGGCATCATCACGATAAACCCAAGAAAATCACTCAAACATTTACCTACGGTCCATGCCCCCCTACCATAAAGTCATTATCTTTTGTTTCCCTTGGATGTTACTCATACAACCCTTCTGATCTAACCCCTAAAGTTTTTTCACAAAAACCACCTCGACCAAATCAAAACCAATCACCTCAAACAAACAAAAAAGTACATCTTCAAAAAATCAAAGAATTTCCATCTTAGAGAAACCCATATCCTCGAACAAGCAACGAAGTACCTCATTGGAAAAGCAAATTCGTTTCCATGAGAGACTCTGAAGAGCTCAATACTTCACCAAATCCCACCATTGAAACTACTACACAACCTCCTCTATCGAAGGGAACATCTGTGGCAAACAAAAATTTATAAAGGATCATTTCGGAAAAAAACCAAGAAAAATATTTGAACACACCCAACAACTCACGAATTGTGCCTACAACATTGAAATCCTCCTCCCATAATCACGAACAACACACTACTATTTCTGCCCCTCGAAAACGTAAAGATGAGATCTCTGAGGAGGTTGCTGAATCAGAATCCAGGATATAAACTAGATCATATATCTAAAATTTGTGCAGTACTTCTCTTTCTAATTTAGACGGCGATGTTGTAAAGAAACAAGCTCCAAAAAAGAAGAAAAATAAAATCAAGGAGACTATTATCCTTTCTGAGGACTTATTGCCAACCTGAGTGTCAACCTAAAAAATGTCCTCTGAATATCTCATTACACTTACTAATGTGCAATATGAGTATTTCAATCAATCTGAGGCCGAGATTCTTAAGAGGCAATGGTGGATTCTTGAAAATTTTACCCTTTGACTACCTTCAGTGGAAGATACCCCACTTTGATGTGGCGAGAAGGAACTAGTAGTCTACTTAGAAACTCGGGCCTTCAGTTTCTGTTAGACCCATTTGTAGTAGACTACTTCAAAATAATCGATTTATGTCCGACCCAAGCAAGTCTGAACCTATGGTTTACCCTGCTGTCTAGCATTACGACGTCGAGACTTTCCAAAATAGCTCTTCCCTTAGAACAATTCATTGTTCAAACTAGACTTTCGATAAACCGTGTCATTCCTTTCTACTACTTGAACATTGGAAATTCATCGAAAATCATCCATGATCTCCTTGAGGCAGACAAAATTTGGAAGCAAAAATTCTTCTTCATTTCTGGTGCTTGGGAAAACGACAAGAGAATCTCAAGGGGTAATCCCCCAAGATTGTCTTTCAAATGGAAGAGCAACAGTAAGTGATATGATTATCTAGCATACTTTCTATTTTCTAACGTATATTATCCTCAACTCATACTAACTTTTGTTATATTGTGTACAAATTTCAAGGCGATACAAGATTCACAAAGCTGTGGCGGAGAAGACTTTTTCCAAGCTAAGAGAATAGGCAGAGTGAATGTGGTCCAATGAATTTCATAAGGCATTTATTCCTCCGAACTTTATCTAGAGTCATTTATGGAAGCTCTCCCCAGATTTTGTTGTTCCTACAAATAAGTTGATGGAACCTCCTGGTGCAAGTGATATTATTAAAATATTAGTCACTCCTGATGCACGTATCATGCTTCCTGATCGGAACAGAGCTTCAAACCATAAACAAAAGAAACAATCAAAGAAGAAATATCAAGGTGGTCGTTCAAAGGAGTCAAAGAAAATGAGCCCAAAGAAAAAACCGAAGGGGAAGGATACAAAAGTTAACCTTCTTGAAACTGATCAGACCCAAGCTGAGGCATCCAAAAATAGAAAGAAGATAGCTTCCTCGAAGAAAAAGAAAGGCGCTCTGGAAACTCCCCCTGTAACTGTGGTAGAAGACATAGTTAACGTATCCTCCCCAAATGCTGATGAGGGAGAAAAAATAAATAAAGATCAAGACTTTTTCATGAACTCACAGCTTCAAGAAATTCAAAATTACGTTGTTGAAATGGGGAAAAAAGTGTCAAAGTTTCCTCAAAAAATGTATTAACATTGCTTGACAATCAACATGGATTACCTCAAACCCATAGTCCTCCATATCCTCAGGCCACTCCTTTGGATGGACATTCTTTGTACGATTCATTTCCTCCACAACCTCCTGGTAAACCATCCGATGAAGTTCTGAATCCCTTTCTCTCTTTCTCTAACCTTGAAGGTCTTGCCAAACATGTATGTGAAGAAGCTGTATCTGCTCGAAACCAACTTGTAGACCTCACAAGAGATATGGTGTGGTGGAAAAAAATATATGCGCACAAAAAAAAGTTTGATATCTGTAACAGAAACCTCATTGGGAAATTCCAAGCCTTCTAAATGGACATGTCAGAATTCCATAGCATAGCCACTCAGATTAAAAGTCACTTGTCCACGAGTCATAAGAAATAATTGGAGGAACTTTGGTTTAAGCACCAAGCATAATTAGACGAGGAGCGTTCCAAGCAGTTAGCACTAAAGAAATTGTATACAAAAAGTAAAGAAGTAAGAAAGAAATTCCTTCAAGAATTAAAATCGTATAAGATTGAAGCCGAGCAGGAAAAAGCTGTTGTGGATGTTGGTGCACGCGACTGTCTTGATGCTATGAAGATTTGTGAAGAGGAAGCTAAAATTTCAATGGTCGTTCATTTCTACCAGAGATTTCTGAGGGCGAACATGACAGATTTTTGGCACTTCATACTAGTAAATAGATGCCCAAAATAAGACTTTGTCATGATTACAAGTGACACAAATGAATCTGAATCCAAAGACAATGGTGATAACAAATCTGGCTCATCAGATAATAAAAGCAGCTCCTTAGAAGGAAGTTCAGACAATAGGAGATTTTGTAATCATGACTACCATATGTCATTCACTTAACTTTTCTATGCACTTGCTTTGTTGGAAAAATTATTGTAATCGTAAGTGCTAAGTGATAAGGAAATATATTCCTTAGGGACTTAAATGTAATTAATAAGGACTTGAATGATAAGTTCTATTAATATAGGGTAAGATTAAAGTTTTACAAGAAGAATAGGGACTAAACTATAAATAAACCCCTTATGTAACTGAATTTGTAACTAACTCAATAGGCCTATTTAAAGAGGTCGAAGAGTCTAATTACACCTATGAAATAATCAGAGGCGAAAGATTACTTTGACTACCTAGAAATCTCTTTGTTGATTCTTGATCAATATTCTCTCAATCTTCTCAATTCAACCTTTATTCTCACCAAATTGGCGCTAGAAGGAGGGGACGAAGATACCTTGATCGATAGATCAAAAATCGAGTCTCGAATTTGTTCGTTTTCTGAAGAATTTTGTTTATATTTTTGCTGATCGGAGATGAATTCAGAGGAAGGAGATAATCCACCTGTTCGAAAAGCTTTGGAGACGTTGAAATCTGATCTGCAAGAGAAAGAGGCAGGTAAGTCAATTCCGATTCAATCAAACCAATTTGATTTCGAAGGTAAAATAAATGAAATGACAAGAAAAGTGGCGGAGCTTGATGAATTTGTTAAAAAGAAGCAAGATAATAATGGCGCTAGACTTAGATCTAAAATAGCAAGAGGTGATCGGGATGATCAGTCGGATCCGTCAAATGACGACGATGACGCTCAATATGTGCAGCGTAAAATACATTTTGAGCGTAAGAAGGAGCATAGTGGAATGAAAAGAAAAGAAAAATTGGAGAAGCAGCCGTATGTAGATTCCAGTGAAGAAGAGGATTCTGAAAATTCGGAGTCAGATGAAACACCAAGATATGAGCATTCTCGAGGTCATTCAAGAGGAGGAGGATATGAGCTCCGGCCAGCTAAAATTTATAAGGAAGGAAGGCAAAAGAAGGAAAGGCGAATGTATTCACCTTAGAAATATTCTCCTTGGAAGTATTCTCCTCGGACATTTGAAGGTGAGTCAAGTTTATATGCTACTGTGGGAATGAGGAACGAAGACCAGTTTGTTCAAGGAGTCGATTGGAGGGACTCACCATTGATTAGTGAGATTAGATCTGTGCCACTTCCGAGGCGGTTCGACATTTCTAAAATTGACAAGTTTGATGGAACTCAAGATCCAGATGATCATATAGAACAATTCAAAAACTATATGACTAATTTCGAAGACGATGATAAATTGATGTGTAGAGCATTTTCTAGAACATTCAAAGGAACTGCACTAAAATGGTACAACAAGATTCCTAAGGAGTCCATTGCAAATTTTAGAGGCTTTTACACAGCTTTTCGAAGATAGTTTGTGGGAAGCAAAGAAATGAGAGCTAATGGAGATACGATAATACAATGTAAACAAGCTGTGGGAGAAAAGTTGAAGGATTATACTAAAAGATTTGTGTCAACAAAAGCTGGATTAGATGATTGTGAGGAAGTGGTGGCTATGGCAGCGTTTAGACAAGGATTGTTGCCATGAGATTTAGCTGATGAGACTACAAGGCGTAGGGCATTAACGTTTGGAGCTCTCATGGCTCAGGTTGAAGATCAGATCAAAGTTGAAGAGTCTACTCGGGTTCGAGGAGGAGGTAGTACTGTTCAGAAAGGGAATAGTCAAGTGAACACTTCGAATAATAGCGCATCGAGCCCGAGGGGTAATCAAAATATTTCTAATCGAGGAGGTTCAAACTTATACCAAGGGGGTTCTTCAAGCTCATATCAAGGAGGTTCTAATCAGCACAATTCTAATAATCAACACCAATTCAGATCAAGATCGAATGTGTGGGTAAGACCAGAATATTATGCGGATTTGACTGAAAGTGTGGCTTTGATATATGAGAAAACCAGGGGAACAGTAAACTTCAGAAAGCCAGCAGCGATTAATAGGCCAAGAGAGGAGCGCAATAACAGGTTCTGCAGGTATCATGATGATATTGGACATGATACAACTGATTGTATTGCTTTGAAGAAGGGGATGCAGATTTTGATAGAGAATGGAAAATTGTTGGAGTATGTCAAAAAGAATGCTAAAGCCATAACTCAAAAGGTGGGCAATCCTAATTCTAAGCAGGAAAGTGCACTGATGATTTTAGATGCTGCAGGTGATGAATTTGATGTAGCTTCGGAATATGTCGACCCAGACCCTAGTCGATTGTTGTTAATGTCAGTTGATGAGCCGATGCGTAAGGGACGTGTTCGAGATTTGTGTGCGTTCTTTGAGTCACTGACAATATTTGGGGGAGATTCAATGACTAATAACACTAATAATTCGAGGAAGAGACATATAGTGAATTTAACGCATCAAATTGAAGGAGGAGCATCAGCATACCTAAGCAACAAGAAGGATGTCCCATTTATAATTTTCGATGGGGATGATTTGAGAGGAATTACTGGGCCACATGAAGATGCGGTGGTCATTGGAGCAGAAGTGTGTGGGGTGGAAATTCGACGAGTATTGATTGATACTGGAAGCTCTGCTAATGTGTTGTTCAAATCAACATATGATAGGTTAACCGCTCCGCCTCGGATAGAAAGGTCAGAAAGAACTATAATTGGGTTTACTGGCGCGACAGCGAATGTAGTGGGGGAGTTTGAAGGAGAAATTTCTTTGGGAAAAGGGCCTTTCAAAAAGAAAGTACAAGTACTTTTTATGGTGTTAGATTGTCCGTCAAGCTACAATGCTATTTTTGGAAGGTTGTGGCTGGCAAAAATGTATGCTATAGTTTCTACGGTTCATCAATGTTTGAAGTATGTAGTCGGGGATCGAGTTGGCGTAGTTCGAAGTGATCAAAAGGTGGCTAGAGAGTGTTACACTGCTGCATTTAGACTACGTGGCAAAAATATTGATGATCCAATGGAGAAATAGCAGTTTGGGGGGTTGTCTTCTAGTGGTACAGATGAGGGAATTGATGATCTGAGGTCAACCCCGAGTTCTGTGGTGGTAAGTGAAGAAATAGAAGAGTACGTTTTCAATAATGGCAGAGTTCTTCGAATTGGGGCTTTATTGTCTTTATCAGTGCGAGAAAGATTGTTGAATTTTTTGTCTAAGAACTTGGATGTGTTTGCTTGGAGGTCCGATGATGTAGTGGGGATCCCAATTGATATTATATGTCATAGCTTGGCAGTGGATTCGAAGATCAAGCCGATAATACAAAAAAGGAGAGCTTTTTCGTTGGAAAAATCCGAGGCCATAGTTGCTGAGGTAGATAGATTGTATAAGATGGGGCATATCAGGGAGTCCAATTATCCGAGGTGGACGGCTATTCCCGTGGTGGTGAAAAAGAAGAGCGGAAAATGGAGAATGTGTGTAGACTTCATAGATTTAAACAGAGCCTGCCCAAAAGATCCTTTTCCAGTACCTCGAATTGACCAGTTAGTGGATTCTACTTCTGGAAACAAAATTCTAACATTTATGGATGCATTTTCAGGGTATAATCAGATTCGAATGAATCCAGAGGATGAATAAAGCACAACTTTTATTACTGATCGAGGTTTACACTGTTATAGAGTGATGCCGTTTGGATTGAAAAATGCTGGGTCTGGTGAGGATAAAAGTAGCCTGAGGGTAGGCTGGTAATTTTAAGTGGAGTTTTAAGGCGGCGTAAGGGTGTTTCACGGTGGTGTTTAATGGTGTTTTAAGGGTGGTGAGAGAATTGAGCAGCCTGGCAGCAGTTAATTTTTCTTACCCATAGTTAATGCTGGTGGTTGGGTATTTATAGTGTAAGATTTGGGCCCTTATGGGCTTTCGGGTCAAGTTTAATGGACCCGGGTCATGTTTAAAGACCCGCAAGTTTTAAGTAGGTGAATAGACAGCTTAGTCAGATAGTGTTTAGGTATTTTAGTACTTTAGTCATAGTTCGAACTGACTTATATTTGCAGTGTTCAAAATGTTCAAAATCATCTGTCCGGTTCAACCAGTGCTGTTCGAATTGTAGTCATGGAGTCTGTCCGGTTTTACGGGGTGATTTACTTTGGACTACCCTTCCGGGGAGCTCTTCGAATTCGGACTCATCAGGAGCCCCTTTTTTAGGTATTTGAACAAGTGTCCTTGTTAAAGAACTGAAAAACAGTCCGATTTGAGAAGTGGTTTTCCAATTCGAAGAGAGTTGAGACAGGCCCGGACAGCCCAACTGTTACGAATTCCAAACGGTTTTTTGTCAGAAGTAGTGGGACACGTGTCACCCTCTGGTTGGTCACCCCAGCCGTTTTTCTACCTCGAAAATTACACCACTTTATTAAATAGATAACTTCTTTAAATGGTTTTGATGACGTCAGCGCCGTCTTTTAATCATTGCCCAACTTTTCGGATTCTCCTAGGAATCAAACCCCTTTTTTACATTTACTATAAATACTATTCATCTTTCACAGTTTCACTTTCACTTTTACTCTGCTACTTCACTCAAAACTTCATCTCTCTAAATCTTCAAATTCTCCTTAATCGTTTTATGTTCACAGCAAGAACAGCTTTAATCAAGGGTGGCTGGCTCAATCTTTCAGAACTAGAGAGAGCTCAAAGGGTTGAAAAAGAGAAGAGGATTGCAGCAGGGCTTCCAGCATCGCCAGTTGAGAGACCAGCCACTTCAGTCGAAGAATCTGATAGGGGTTCGTCTTCTTCAAAAGGTACAAAACCTAGAAAACTCTTCCAATCAACACTCTCCCCCATAGTTTCTGGCTCATCAGTCCAAGAGTCAATTCCCACCGTCGAACCGGAGGTTGTTGTTACAAGTGTTAGGAAGAAAACTACCTTTATAGCTATGGGGTCCGACTCTGATCATTCCCCAGAGAAGCTGATCATGAAAAGACCAAGTCGACTGGTTAAGGGACTCTCCTCGAAAAACACCAGTGAGTCTGGGTCCGGAACAACTGTTAGGACCCTCCGGGAGAGGCCGGTCGGTCCGGAGGCCAGCAGTCCACTACCTCCAAAGGAAACCTCGACCTCAGAGACTCAAGCTGAGGTGAAAATTCAAAAACATACAACGAGTCGCCAGTCCGGCGGATCAGCTGTACCAAGCTTCATCCCTCCCCGGGCTGTTTCTGCAGAAGCTCCCCCAACAGTTATGGAGGAGAGGATGGAAGACTCCATTGAGGAGGCTAGGTTTGAGTCCGAGTCGTCCGGACAAGCTGATACTGCCATAGTCGTTGCCAAGAAAGGCAAAGAGGACTTGTTCTTGAGCCGTCCGGATCTGCCGGAGTGCCTTGAAGGGAAAGTTGGGCCCTGCTTTCACAAGGTAGAGTTTAAGTATCTCTTATCTTTGTTAAAAACCAAGTATGCATTTATTCACACTAGAGACTTGGGACGGCTTCGCACTAAGTGGGGGATCCCTGAAAACGTAAAGATCCGAATTCCCATCGATCCAGAGACCCCGATGGATTGTAAGAGGAATGAGATTGTATTTTTTACAGAGCTGTTCAATTGGGGACTCAGGTTCCCATTGGATCCGGAGATAGTGCGTTATTTCCACTTAGTGAAGCTATGTCCATCGCAGCTGAGCCCCAACGGATGGTACACCCTGATGTCATGCATTATGGCATCCAGGCTGTCCGGAATTCCTCTTCCAATGGAAGAGTTCGCTGCTGTTGCCAGTCTATGCAAACATCACCAGTTCCCCTTTTATCACTTCAATATGGGGAACAATCTGAAAGCTGTTGATGATCTCCTAGAATCGGAGAATAAATGGAGGAGCCAGTTCTTGTTTATAAGTGGCTCATGGGAGAATGGGAAGAAGATTAAGATTGGGGAGAATCCTAGCCTTCTTCGAAGTAGATGGAGAAGTGATCGTAAGTTCTTTCTTTAAGTTTCTATTTGAATCTTCCCTTCTTTAAGCTTTCACTAACTTAATTATTCTTTTGTTTTGCCAGAACTACCAAAAGAGTTCGGAGACTATGCGAAAGCCGGACAGGTTACCTGTGGCAAGATAAACGCATGGGCCGCAGAGAACTGGGAGAACCGGTTTCACAAGGCTTTCACTCCGGGAAACTTAGCCAGATCTCACTTGTGGAACACCACAGGTCGGAGGGATTTAACATGGGAGGAGTTTTCCACCCCTCCTGATGATGACATAGTGCTAAGAAGATCTCACGAGCTAGATGGAACTCTCTTCCTCCCTCTTCGGGCCAAAGCCCCAAGTAAGATGAAGGGCCAGAAGAAGAAAGGGAGGAAAACAACAGGAGATTCAGAGAAAAAGGCCCTAACTGACACAGAGGTGCCAATTCCAGCTCAAGTTGATGCAAGCCTTCTACAGGTGGTAGAAGTGGAAAGTAAGAAACACGGAGAGACTCCCTCAAAACCTACGAGGGTCTCCAAACGAACCCGTAAGCAAGTAAGTGAGGGTGTTGAGAGAGAAGTAAAAAAGAAGAAAACTTCTCAAGAAGAAGAATTTGCTCTCCGGGACCCGGAGCCCACTTTTCCAGTTGATCCTACATTAGCCGAAGAGATCCCAGAAAACCTTAACGAAGGGATTCCCGGGGAGCTTCACACTGATGATATTGAACAGGGAGAGATCAACATGGACGAAGTGGACGTCACCGGCCTGGGTCCTCTAGGTGATTACTTTCTTGGTCTGTCAAGAGACGAGTTTGCTGGGCCATACGTTCCTCCAAGTAGTTCCAACACAGTGAACTTTAATGGCAAGACTTTCTTGGTTTCCAGCGAAAGGGACATTATTGCTCACTCCCTCCTTAGCAACGTACAACCTGTGCTCACCTTGGAAAGGCAAGTCCGGAGTCAGGCAGAAACCATTAAGGAGCTTAAGTCTGAGAAGGAGAAACTGTCCGATAACCTCCGGGGTGCCACTACCCAGGTTGACTTGCTTAAGGAGTCAAACGAACAGCTGAAGAGGAGTAAAGATGAAAGCAACACAAAAGTTGCTTCTTTGGAGCAAACCCTAAAAGATCTCCAGGCTAAGCTGTCCGAGTTGGAGAAAGACTTGAAAGCCTCAAAAGATGAGACTGCAGCAAAAGAAAAGATTGTCACCAATCTGACTACTGACAAACTTACTTTGGAGAATGCAGTGACTCAGGCTGTTGGTGAGAAAGCTGCTCTGGTGAAGGATCAAGAGGCCATGATCAAGGCCAAAATCAATGCTTATGCCAAGGAGATGATACGGAGTGAGGAATTGTTGATTGAAAAGGTAAAGTCCGACATGGTTCTTTTATTTCATGAGAAGTTCCCAAAGAGGAGACTTGGGGACTTATGGCGTTATGTGGATGACGACGATATCCCATATTGGACCATGGTTGATGAAGGGTATACTGATATATCCTCATCTGGTGACGAGGAGGAAACCGGAGAGAGTCCGGGAGAAGAAGAGGCTGACCCCAAAGGAAAGAAGGTCATTGAAGAGAAAAGCGATGTTAAGACCAAGGGAACAGATGAGGGTGAGCCATCTTCAAAGGCTCCACCTTAAATGGTAATTTGTTTTGTTTAATGTTTGTTTGAACCAAAGTCCTTGGAAGGCCAAGGCTCCTTTTTTGTGATGCTGTCCGTTTTGACCGGACAGATTTTTGTATTGTGTTTAAACTTGTTCACAAAGTCCTTGGAAGGCCAAGGCAACTTTAAGTTTATTGAATGAATGTTTTATCTTGCACAACCTTTCTCTTATTCTAGAGTTTGTTTAAGTACTTCGCATTGTGAGAGTGTTTAATTTCTCCGGCTAGAATTTAAATAGCCCTTAGATCTTTCAGTCCGGGTAGTATGGCAATCAACAGAATTTTGTAAAAATTTAGAAAATTTATTCAAAAAAGCTCCAAGTTTCATTTAAAGCTCTCCGTGGCGCCAGAGAGGGGTAGTGGTATGCCCCCAAATATTTACATGGATGTTTAAACAAGTAAATATTTACATAAATTTTATTCCAAATATATTCGAAGGTGTTCAATATTCCAAGGGTGAGTTAAAACCCTGCCATCTTTGTCTTCCAGCCAATATGTGCCAGGCTTGATTCTTTCAACCACAGTATACGGACCCTCCCAGGTTGGGGCCAACTTTCCGAAGAGCTTTTCCTTGGTGTGCAGGAAAACTTTCCTCAATACTTTATCTCCTGGTTGAAAATCCCTTCTTTTAACCTTGGAAGCAAACCTGCTTCTCATCAAGCCCTGATAGTGTGCCATTCTAAGATGAGCTTTTATTCGCCTTTCTTCAATCAAATCAAGTTGATTTCTGATTGCTATTTCATTAGCCTGTCCGGAGAAGTTATGAACACGAAAAGAGGGGAGTGTCTTCTCTATGGGAGCTACTGCATCCATCCCATAGACCAAGGCAAAAGGTGATTCTTGTGTGGCAGCCCCAGGCGTTGTCCGGTATGCCCACAAGACTTCTTGTAAATAACTAGGCCACTTCCCAGCAGCCCCTTCCAGATTTTTCTTTAAGCCGGACAGTATTGTTCTATTAGCCACCTCAACTTGCCCATTGGCTTGTGGGTGGAATGGTGAAGAAAAGCAGTGCTGAATACCTCTTGAGGCACAGAAGCTCTCCATTTCTCGGTTGTCAAACTGTGGCCCATTATCTGTTGTTATTCTCTGAGGGACACCAAATCTGCAACATATGTTGGATAGAATGAATTTTATAACAGCCTTTGATGCTGTTCCTGCCAAGGGGGCTGCTTCTATCCACTTCGAAAAGTAATCAATGGCCACGATTATGGTTTTACGCCCTCCGGACGCCATAGGGAGAGGCCCAACTAAGTCCAATCCCCATCGAGCAAAAGGGATAGGCTCAGAAATTGATTCCAAAGGGATGGCTGGCACATGAATTTCATTACTGTACCTCTGACATGGGTCACACCTTCTCACCAACTCCTTAGCATCTTTCATTATTGATGGCCAATAATATCCGGAGAGAAGCACTCTTCTTGTTAATGCTCTAAATCCACAATGGGCTGATCCCTCACCATCATGTAATTCGGAGAGAACCGTCTGTGACTCATGATCTCCTAAACAGCGTAGGAGAGGTTTACTATAGGATTTCTTGTACAAGACTTCTCTAATCATGACGAAACCACGAGCCTTGTGCTTTAACGTTCTGGCTTGTGATTTTTCCAAAGGTACGATGCCATCGGACAGATATTGTATAAGAGGAGACCTCCAATCTTGGGGCTGATTTACTTGTATTTCAAAGACCTCCTCTTTCTCCCCTTCATTAAGTTGAATAGAAGGACTTTCAAGCACATGGATCCATGGATAGGACTCCGTGTATGCTACTGTTGCCAATGAGTCTGCCAATTCATTCTCTGCCCGGGGAATATGCTCATAGACAACAGCTTTAAACTTCATTGCCTCATTTTTCAAGAGAAGTAAATACTTGATTAACTGTTCTTTTCTAGCTTCTGATAGACCCAAGGCATGGTGGATAAGCAATTGAGAGTCACTTAGCAGCTTGACCCGTTTTGCCCCACAGATGTAAGCCAATTTCAACCCAGCTATAGCTGCTTCGTATTCGGACTCATTATTGGACGCCCTGAAAGCAAAACAAATAGCTTGATACATGTTGTCTCCATAAGGAGAGGTAAGACATATTCCTGCCCCAGATCCTATGGCACTGGATCCTCCATCTGTTCGGACAATCCACACTTTCTTGTCTTTTGAATCAGCAAGTTGTTCTGAGTCCCTATCATAATGGAATTCGACCAGAAAATCAGCCACAGCCTGAGCCTTTACTGCTGTTCGAGGAGCAAAGTCTATGTCGAAGTCCCCCAACTCTACTGACCACTTTGTCATTCTGCTTGAAATGTCTGCCTTTTGAAGGACATTCTTTAAAGGGAAAGATGTCCGGACTACAATAGGATGAGCCTGAAAATAAGGCCTCATCTTTCTTGCAGCTATTACCAAGGCCAATGCTAGTTTTTCAAGTTTCAAGTAACGTTGCTCAGCATCAATCAGGCTTTTGCTGATGTAGTATACTGGGTGAGGATACCCATCAACCTCTCTAACTAACACAGCACTGATGGCACAACTTGAAACAGCCAGATACACAAATAGAGTCTCCCCATCGATTGGTTTGAATAAAGTCTTTGGAGAGGACAGATGCTTCTTAATTTCATTGAACGCCTCATCACACTGTGGTGTCCACTCAAACCCCTTTGCACCTTTCAAAGTTTGAAAGAAAGGAGCACATCTGTCCGAAGACCTAGAGATAAACTTGTTCAAAGCTGCTAACCTCCCCGTTAACCGCTGTACCTCTTTAACATTTCGAGGAGGCTCCATTTGGAACAAAGCATTGAGTTGGTCCGGGTCGGGCTGTATTCCATGCTCACTTATAATATACCCCAAGAACTTCCCGGACTGCACTCCGAATATACACTTTTCAGGATTTAACTTTAAATTTACCTTGGCCAAGTTTGCAAAAGTCTCCTGGAGATCGGACAAGTGTAGCTGCTCCTCCACACTTTTCACCATCATATCGTCGATGTAAACCTCCATATTTCTTCCGATCTGATTAGCAAATGCTTTGTTGACTAACCTTTGATAAGTAGCCCCAGCATTCTTCAAACCAAAGGGCATCACCTTGTAGCAGTGTAATCCTCTGTCAGTAACAAAAGTAGTATGCTCTTGATCTCTTGGATCCACCTGGATCTGATTATATCCGGAGAAAGCATCCATGAAGGAGAGTAGCTTGTTCCCAGAAGTAGAATCTACCAGCTGATCTATCCGGGGAACCGGATACAAGTCTTTTGGGCAGGCTCGATTGAGATCTGTGAAGTCGATGCACATTCGCCATTTACCGTTTTTCTTTTTTACCAAGACTGGATTGGCAGTCCACAAAGGATACTGAGCTTCTTTAATGTGCCCCATCTTTGTGAGTCTGTCAACCTCTTGTACAATGACATCAGCCTTTTCTTTTGAGAAAGCTCTCCTTTTTTGCACCACTGGTGCTATGTCTCTTCGGACTGATAAGTGATGAGAAATCACTTCTGATGGTACTCCAGTTACATCAGCATTGCACCAAGCAAAAACGTGCTGATGGTCTTTTAAGAATTTCAACATTTCTTCTTTCAACACTTGTGGCATTTTGGATCCTATCTTGACAAATTTCCCTTCTTCTAAGCAGTGTGTCTCAACTTCTTCAACTGGGATCAACACTCCGGGGGTCTCCCTGGGGTCATCAATTTCACCCTCACCCCCAGAAAGGCCCTCAAACTGCTATTGATCATTCATACGGACTGCCCCCAGCGTTCGCGGAGCCAAGGCAGTGGCATAGCATTCTCTTGCAACTTTTTGACTGCTCCGGACAACCCCAACCTGCCCCTGAACAGCATATTTTAAACACTGATGGACTGTTGAAGCCACTGCATGCATCCTAGAGAGCCAAGATCTCCCTAGAATAGCATTATAGCACGTGGGACAATCCACCACAATGAAAAGTATTCGGACTGTTTTCTTGAATGGGCCTCTGCCCAACAAAACTTCTTCTTCAAACTCACCGATTACATCAGCTGAGCTGCCCGTGAAGCCTACAATCGATCGGTCTGACTTTTGAATCACAGCTGGATTCTTCATTTTCTTGTAAGTATCAAGGAAAAGGATATTGGCAGAGCTCCCAGTATCTACCAGGATTCGCCTTATCTCATTGCCCCCTATCGATGCTCCTATGACAACAGCATCTTCATGAGGGCCAGCAATGTCTCTCAAATCATCCCCATCTTTGAGCTATCAAACCTCTTAGGGAGGTTTCCGGACAGTATTTTGGAAGACAATGGCGATTGCCTCCAGTTCCTCCCACGACTGAACGCAGTATCCTCATTAGGGGTTGCAAAGATACCTGGTTCATCATGGAAGGCAAAGGGATCCACCAGCATCCGGTCTATATGTCTTCGGCTATGAGATGATCCCTTCCCAATGTGTCTTTTCATTCTTCCATGATGATCTCTCTTTCTTGAATATTTCTTAACTTGCTTTTGCTTTTTTCTTGTTCTACCCTCATCACTGCTGGATGACAAGGATTTTTCATTCCCCTCACTGTCCGAAGAGCTGTCCGAAGATTCTGAACTTGAGTCAGAACTCTCCACAGGCTTGGACCGGTGAGACTTTTTAGAACTAGCATGTGTCTTTTTAGTGCTCACATGAGTCTTTGAAGCCTCATGCTCTCGAGGGTTATCAGAGCGATGAGCAACTGATGCTTTGGACTTTTCCTTCATGCCCATCTTGGCCTTCTCAGCCCTCAGAGCTTCTATTTCAACCCTCAACCTGTCACGTTCTTGGACAGTATATTCATCGTTCTCTTCCACCACTTCGAGCAAAGCTGGTGGAAGCTCTGGATTATCCGGATTCATTCGGACAGAATTCTTTTACTTGGTTTTGAATGTTTGATTCAGGCACCGTCGCCTCCCACTGTGGTCGCCAATTTGGTGAGGATAAAAGTAGCCTGAGGGTAGGCTGGTAATTTTAAGTGGAGTTTTAAGGCGGCGTAAGGGTGTTTCACGGTGGTGTTTAATGGTGTTTTAAGGGTGGTGAGAGAATTGAGCAGCCTGGCAGCAGTTAATTTTTCTTACCCATAGTTAATGCTGGTGGTTGGGTATTTATAGTGTAAGATTTGGGCCCTTATGGGCTTTCGGGTCAAGTTTAATGGACCCGGGTCATGTTTAAAGACCCACAAGTTTTAAGTAGGTGAATAGACAGCTTAGTCAGATAGTGTTTAGGTATTTTAGTACTTTAGTCATAGTTCGAACTGACTTATATTTGCAGTGTTCAAAATGTTCAAAATCATCTGTCCGGTTCAACCAGTGCTGTTCGAATTGTAGTCATGGAGTCTGTCCGGTTTTACGGGGTGATTTAATTTGGACTACCCTTCCGGGGAGCTCTTCGAATTCGGACTCATCAGGGTCTACATATCAAAGGTTGATGAATAAGGTGTTTGCTTCACAAATAGGGAGGAATATCGAAATGTACATCGATGATATGCTTGTTAAGAGCAAAAGTGATGATGAACACATTGATGATTTAGAAGAGACGTTTTTGAATCTCAGAGCCATACAGTTGAAGTTGAACCCAGAAAAATGTACATTTGGAGTCCGAAAGAGGAATTGAAGTGGATCCAGAACAGTTGAAGGCTCTGATATCAATGTCATCACCTTGGAATATCAAAGAAGTGCAAATGTTAACAGGCAGGTTAGCAGCTCTGAACAGATTCATTTCTCGTTTTTCAGATAAGTGCTTCCCTTTTTTCTAGGTGCTGCGTCGACCAAATAACTTTGAGTGGACTTCGGATTGTGAAGAAGCTTTTATTAAGATAAAAAATCTTTTGTCTTCTCCTGAAATATTATCAAAGCCTCGAAAGGGTGAGCAATTATTTTTGTATATAGCAGTATCGGATTATGCAGTGAGTGCAGTTCTGATTAGTGAAGATACAAGAGTTTCGAAGCCTGTCTACAATGTCAGTAAAAGTTTGGTTGATGCTGAAAAACGTTATTTAAAGCTCGAAAAATTGGCGCTGTGTATAGTAGTGGCATCGAGAAAAATGCGTCCTTATTTCCAGGCACATACGATTGTGGTTCGAACTTCCTATCCATTGAAAAATGTATTGCAAAAGCCAGATATCTCAGGAATGATGACTAAGTGGTCTGTAGAATTAGGAGATTTCGATGTGTTATTCTCTCCTCGAACAGCTGTCAAAGCTCAAGCCTTAGCAGACTTCTTGGTTGAGTTTCATTCGAGTAGATCCGAAGAGAAAGAAGGTGAAAAAATGAACACAAATCCGACGTGGACGGTACGAACTGATGGAGGATCTAGTAATAAAGGGTCAAGTGCAGGAGTTGAATTGGTGGCACCAACAGGGGAATTTATGTTTCAAGCTATAAGATTTGGATTTCATGCTTCGAATAATGAAGTTGAATATGAAGCTGTGCTAGCAGGATTGCGGTTAGCAAAAATTTGTGGAGCAATATTCGTGCGCTTAGAAACAGATTCGCAGTTGGTAGTTAACCATGTTAGAGGAATATCAGAGGCTAAAAAAGACCGTTTAGTTTTGTATCTGCAAGAACTTCGGAGTATGATGGCACAGTTTGAAAATGTTGAGGTGGAGCATATTCGAAGAGGTAATAACGCAATGGCTGATTCTTTAGCAACAATGGCTTACTCTGAAGAATATCCATGGATCGTGACACAACCACTGCCTTCGATTACATCAAGCTCTGAGCAGTGTGAATTTGTTGAGGAGGTAATAGATGATTCGACGCGCATTCGAGGAGATTGGAGAACTGATTTGTTAAACTTTCTTACAAGGGGAATACTACCTCTTGATAAGCGCTTGCTCAAGAAAATAAGGAATAAAGCTCTTGGTTATGTGGTGTTGGATGGGATATTGTATAAGAGGTCTGTGTCGAGGCCCTTATTAAGATGTTTGAGTAAGCATGAATCTCAAAACATTCTATCTGAATTACACGATGGAGACGGGTCAGCTCATTGTGGTTTCAAAGCTTTAACACGTAGGGTATTGTTGGCAGGGTATTATTGGCCTACTATATTGCACGATGCCAAGTTATTGGTTCGAAGCTGTGATACTTGTCAAAGGTATGCACATTTAATACATAAACCAGCAGTACCCCTAATGACAATCTCTGAGGCGGTTCCTTTCGATAGATGGGGGATTGATTTAGTAGGACCATTGCCTATGGCTTCAGGTGGAAGACAGATGATTATTGTCGCGGTTGATTATTTTTCGAATTGGGCAGAAGCAGAACCTTTAGCTGGAACAAAAGCTAAGGATGTGATCAAATTTATTCTAAGTAACATCTGCTACCGTTTTGGAGTTCCTCGAAAAATAACAACGGACAACGGTCCCCAATTTAATAACAAGGAAATGGATTCTTTTTGCTCTTCGAAAGGAATACAGCAATGCTTTTCTACTCCTTTCCACCCACAAGCAAATGGCCAGGTGGAAGTTACAAATAGATCTATTTTGGAGGGTTTAAAGAAAAATTTGGCGGGATCAGCAGGGAAATGGCCAACTTATCTTCAAGAAGTGTTGTGGGCATATCGAACAACCCCTAGAGAGGCCACAAAAGAGACTCCTTTTTCTTTGGTGTATGGAATGGATGCTGTGTGCCCTGCTGAATCTACATTGCCTTCCTACAGGTTATTGCGATATTCCGAAGTAGATAATGAGGAAGCTAGAAGGGTTGAGGTTGATTTGTTAGAAGAAAAAAGGGTCAAAGCACATTTTAATGTGGTTCATTATCAAACCTTAATGAGAAGCAGGTACGATGCTAAAGTTAAGAAGAGAGAGTTCAAGGTTGGCGATAAAGTGCTGTGAAAAGTATTTCTTCATACTAAGGACAAGCACCTCGGAAAATTGGCTTTGAATTGGGAGGGTCCTTATGAAGTCAAAATGAAGGTCAAGCCAGGGTCATACAGGTTGTCTGATCGTGAGGGGAGGATGCTCAAACACTCTTGGAATATAGAACATTTGAAATTGTATTGTGAGTAAAATTGAACTTCGAATTTTTACAAGACAGACATACTCTTTCCTTATCTGTTGGCCCAGAAAGGTTTTAATGAGGTGTCTGGTTAATATTGAATTTCATAATAAAATTTCTTTTGGCCATTGGTTGTTTAGTATGATGAATGATTTGTTATTTTGGTAACTTGGCAAAGACTGATCATCTTTGAAAGTTGACCAAGAATAATTTTCCAAAGCAATAGCTTTGAAGAAACAACCTATTTCGAGGTGCCACGTCTTATAAGTGCATCTAATTTTCGAGGTGCCACGTCTTATGAGTGCATCTAATTTTCGAGGTGCCACGTCTTATGAGTGCATCTAATTTTCGAGGTGCCACGTCTTATGAGTGCATCTAATTTTCGAGGTGCCACGTCTTATGAGTGCATCTAATTTTCGAGGTGCCACGTCTTATGAGTGCATCTAAGTTTTGAAGTGCCAGGTTTTATAAGTACACCAGAAATTTGAAATATTAAGAAAGTTGCTTGTTTCATCGGATAAAACTTGAAGCTTACAAAAAGGAGAAAACTACTTAATTAAAACACACAAAAAACAAGCGCGACATATATAATCTAATGTTTAGTCATCCTCTTCTTCCGATGATCCTTCAGAAGCATCATCTTCTTCTGAGGAGCTTGATGGCACCTCGAATGCTTCCTTTGGACGATCTTCTTCTGGGACTTGTTTCCAAAATTCTGTTAAATTCAACCTTGGATAGGCAGCATGGATTTCTCGAAGAAGATTGATAGTTGTATCAGTTTAAGCTTTCTTGATACCACCAAGCATCACAGAACCAACAGCAGCTTCAGCTTTCTTGACGGCAGCCTTCTTTTCCTGCTCGAATCCTGTTTGAAGCGTAGTCAATTGAGTTTGACAATCTTCCATGCTTTTTTGAGTTTTCTTAACAAGTTCTTCAGCATCGGTAGATTTTTTCTTTTCCTCAGAAATGGCAGTAGAATGTTGAGATTTTATATTTTCAAGAGCCAGACGATGAGAAGTTTCCAAAGCTTCGATTTTTTCTTTATGCTCTTTAAGAAGCTTTCCTTTTTCAGCATCGAAATTTTGAAATGTTTCATTTTTCGAAGCCTTTTCAGATTCTGTTTCTTTTTTGCTCTTGATTAATTCTTGTGCAAGGAGCTCCAATTGTGTATGAGAATTGTTCACTTCTTCACACAATTTTTTGGTTGCAGCACTTAAATTAGTAAAAGGTCGAAGGATTGAAGTTACCTCATCGGATCTGTCAGGGTTGGGCACGTTTGATGAGTGATGACGAACAGGAACGATTGCATTAGATGTTGAAGTTATGGCAGCCTCGGTAGAAGTTGATGGAATGGTGTTAATAGGTCGAAAACCTTTACCAGTGGCTGAAAAATCCCCGCTCGAGTTGAAATCTTCGAGATTAAGATATTCATTTTCTTGGCTATCTCCTAATGCCAATCCCCCTTGAGGATTTTCTTCAATGAAGATTTTTTCATGCACCTTGGAAACCAATACCTCTTCGAGCATGTCAGCTTCGTTCTTTTTCTTTGGAGTAGTGGACTTACTTTTTTTCTTCTTTGGAGCATTGTTTTCTTTCTTTTTCTTTTTCAGTGCAGGTTCGTCCTCTTCGGATATTGGAGGAAGTTGAGATGCAGGCGCTTTTCGTTTCCCTACAGACTTCGAATTTTTGGAAGGGTTAGCCTTGCTTGTGTTGGGTTTTTTGAGGGTTAGCTTTCCCTTCTTCTTTAGTGGCAGGTGACTGTCAGATCGATTCCTGGTGGGAAGGTAGGTTTTCCCATCTGGTGCGAGTATTCTTTGGACCGCTTCAATGGGATCTGGGGGAAGCATCGGATCTTCAGGGAAGTCAGCTCCCAAGGTTATGCGCCAGAGATGGCTGTTCACGAAGTTGATTGGTTGAAAGGCTGAGTGAAAGCCATTTCCCCAGGCTTTCTCTGCCCACTCAGCCATTTTCTGGAAGATATCCTTTGCAGTTTTTCGACGACCTTTGAATCTCCTCGGAATTTCTGGAAAAAGAGTAAACAGTTAGATAAGTAGACTTGGTTAATTTGGCTAGGCTTAATAAGTTAAAAAATATTAACAATACAACAATGATTTACTTACTGCTATCTCTCCAGGTGAGAGTAAGTTTTGAGGGGTTGTCATCGGAAATTTCTTTACCATTTTCCCAAGCTCCTGATAAGAAGACAAATCTTTGGTTCCAAAATTTATCAGCTTCGAGGAGGTCGTCGATAATCTTCAGATCATCCTCCAAGGTTAGGTAGTAGAATGGTAAAACTGGCCCATTTGAGATTTTGGTCAGTGAGATGAAATCTTCTATTTCGATGGGGATGCTTCCTAGCCTCGACACCATGATAGCGGAGAATAAGGTGAACAGTTGGTTTGGAGTGACTTGTGTTGGGCACAACCCAAGAATTTCGAAGTACCTTACAATCATTGGATCGAGGGGAAATCGAATTCCCCAGTTGAAAAGCTCAGGGTAAACTACCAGTTCGTTCTTCTGACATCTCAGAGGTGTTTCTCCTTCTACTGGTAGTCGAAGCACAATGTTGTCTGTTAATCCCCATAGTTTCTTGAGTTCTTCTTTTTCTGATTCGAGGTAGTAAGTGTAGGGTACATTTTTTAGGGCGAGAATGTACCGAGGACAAAGTGATCGCAGGTTTTCCTGAACCAAGGCAGCAACATCTTCGGGTAGAGTAATAGGAGGTTTCTTTCCTCGAATTTTCTTTGGAGGGATTACCCCATCTGCCTCGGATTCCCCTTCGACATCGGATTCAGTAGCTTCAGAATCATTTTCTTTGTTATTTTCTTCATCGGTAGCTTCATCGTGAAGACTTCGAGTTTGAGTCTCAGTTTGAGTCACAAGAACTGGTTGACTATTCTCTGGTGTAACGTCAACCACTTCTTGTGGAGGAGGAGAGGAGGTTTTTGCATCGTCACCCATTGCTAGAAAGGTTGATTTTTTGTGAAGTTTAACTTTAACGGCTTCGGATTGTAGGATAGGTGATTTGAGTTGTGGTGTTTTGAGAGTTGGAGGTTTGTCAGAATTGACAGGCTTACATTTTCGATGTGGTTTTAGTGATGGAGAAGTGGATTGATTTCGAGGAGGAGAAGATTGTTGGCTAGATTCTGGGTTAGATGCTAGGTTTGAAGATGAATTGACTAGATTGGGATTGAAGTTACCATATTTGAAGGTGGTAGAGGAGAAACGAGGACCGTTGTAGATTAACCCAGCAACTTTGTATTCTTTAGCTCTTTTTGAAATACAGAGATAATCGTAAGGACCAAATACTTGATTGCTAGAACCCGGAAATAGAGATTTCTTTGGTTTTCTTTGGTTTTTAGGTTTAGATCTTTTGTATTTGGGGTACCTTCTCATATTATAGATGTTGATCTGGGAAGTAGTTTTTTGTGACTGAAGAAATGGTGTTTCTGGGTAAGGTAGCAGAAGATGAAGATGAGGGTTGATGAAGAACAAGATGAAGGTGGCTCAGGAAAGAGATGATTTTTCTAAAAGGTTCTCAGTAAGGTGGAGCTAAGTATTTATACTTGGAAAAAATGACGTTGAGAATTGGAAGAGGCAAAACCAGTGAATTGTTCTCATTGGGTGGAATGTGAAACGTGGAGGAAAACTTGCTGTGTCATAGACCTATCAAGAAGGGTCCAATCAGTCTTTCAAGTAGGGGTCAAGAGGTTCGAGGTAGAAGCAAAATTGAAATTCTAGTCAGAAGATTCGAAGTGAAAGTAAGGTTGTATTTCAAGTTGGTATATTCGAAGTGAATGAGGAGTTTATTTGCACTTATTCTTAGATTCGAAGTGAAGTTGCAAGTCATCAGGCTCAATCATAATGAAGGGGTTGGGTGAAAGAAGTTTTATTCACTTGGAGTAATGTTCGAAGAGTGAATAGTTCTTATAAAATTGTATGTATAAGAACTAGGGGGGCTACTGATAAGGAAATATATTCCTTAGGGACTTAAATGTAATTAATAAGGACTTGAATGATAAGTTCTATTAATATAGGGTAAGATTAAAGTTTTACAAGAAGAATAGGGACTGAACTGTAAATAAACCCCTTATGTAACCAAATTTGTAACTAACTCACTAGGCCTATTTAAAGAGGTCGAAGAGTCTAATTACACCTATGAAATAATCAGAGGCGAAAGATTACTTTGACTACCTAGAAATCTCTTTATTGATTCTTGATCAATATTCTCTCAATCTTCTCAATTGAACCTTTATTCTCACCACTAAGCATATAGAACTTTATATTTAAAAATGATAAGTATTATTTCCATTTTCCAATTTGTTTTAATGAATTAATCTGCCACCCATATAGGCACCTTCTATTATGTTTTGATAGATGTTACAAGTTTGAATTATATCACCATTCACATTGGCACTTCAAAAAATGCTTTGATTAGAGTTAGCACTTCGAATTATACTGCCACTCATATTAACACTTAGAAAAATGCTTTGATAAGAGTTAGCACTTCGAATTATACGACCACTCACATTGGCATTTCAAAACATGCTTTGATGAACGTTAGCACTTCGAATTATAAAATATTTTTATTTTTATTTTTTTCAATCACCTTTCTAATTTCATAGGTCAAATAAATTCTCACGCGAACAAAGAATTTTGTTTTCCCATTATAAAATGCGACACTTACAACATTTTCAACCAACAAAAACAATTATATTTACAACATCGGCTATATGGAAACCTTATTAATAACCTTCCCGAGCCACTATGAGAGGAAAAAGTATGCCAATATTCAAGCTATACAAGTAAGAATATAACAATGTCATAAATGTACAAAGAACTATTCACAATACAATTTAAATGCTCAATATTCTAAGGGTGCTGTAAAAATATTTTCTCTTTATTATATAGGCGATATGTTCATGACTTAACCTTTTCTACCACCGAATAAAGTCCTTCCCAATTCGAAGCCACTTTACCCAACCTTTTATCTTTTATATATAGGCAGACCTTCAACAAAAACTCGTTACCAATTTTGAAATCTCTTCGCTTCATCCTCGAATTGTAACCGCTTATCATTAAAGTTAGATAATGCATCAAAATGTGCTCTAACCCGTCTTTCCTCAATCAAGTCAAGCCATGTTCGTCTAGCTTCTGCATTTTCATCCTTAGAATAGTAAAGTACTCTGTAAGATTGAAGTGTTGATTCCGTCGGGCTTACTCCATCCATCCTATATACTAAAGAAAAATAAGTTTCTTGAATCGTATCTCGAGGTGTTGTTTATAGGCCCATAGTACATCTTGAATATATTTAGGCCATTTCTCAATTGTAAATGTCAAGATTTTCTTAAAATCCTCTAGAATGGTTCTATTAGTTGTTAGAGGAAAATATGACAAAGATAATCCCAAGTAGCTATTTTATTAATCAACGAAGAGAATATACATCTTTCATATATTATATGTTTATTTATAGGATCTCATAGCAGTTACAATCTATCATTCAATACATGATTCCACTGATTGTGCATGCACACCACATTTATGATAATGGTCCTATATTTGTGGCTTTTGCTCCAGTCTTTATGCGTTTCGTGGGTTGACTAGTCTACTAGTTTTGATTGTAACCATTTCCCTTATTATCCGTTTCAATAACTCACCTCGACCAGTTTCGTCGTTATGCACTACTCTATTGTGACCTTTTCTCGGGTATACTCTTGCTCGGTAAAGACTCGACCATTTACCTTTGATGACAGCTCGTGTTCGACTTCCATTCCCATTCTGCTTGATAACTGGCTCGGTTCATTATATGCTCATTGATAGTCTGCCCAATCCTTCTTTCATAAGATGGTTTTGATATCTTATTATCTGTGGTTATATTTTGTCATTTGATCACTAACATTAGTCTCTTTCCTATGCATAAATATCGCATAAAACTCTTTCGCCACTTGGCGATCACTTTAAAATACTCTAGCATGATCACCGATGACATACTTCAAACACTAATGGACGGCCGAAACAACAACATGCACTCTAGATAAGCATGATATTCCAAAAATAGCGTTGTAGCTGGTCGGATATTCCACCACCATAGATAAGACTTGAATGTTTTTTCTTAAAAAGACCACGTCCTAACAAAACTTCACCTGCAAACTCTCCAATGAATTGCATTGTTACCCATGTAAGCCCAATTATGGTATGCTCATATTAGAGAATCATAGATGGAATGTGCATATTTTCATACATTGATTTGAACATCACGTTTGTGGAACTACCAATATTGATGGGTATTCGTCAGATCTCAGTTCCCGTTATTATCGCCCCGATCACCACTGTATCCTCATGAGGACCAACTATGCCCCTCAAATTATCCTCATCAAACATAATGAAAGGTGTGGAATTCCTCCTATACAGATGAGTGGATATTTTGCCTTCGAAATGAGTTGTTAAACTCATTATATTTCTTTTCATAGAACTATTTGTATTTTCAGCCATAATATCTCCTCCAAAGATTTCTAGAGACTCAAAATACTTGCACAAACTACGAACCCTTCCTTGTACCATTGGTTTGTTCACGACTAGCACTATTCTTCGATCTGGATATGAATCTGACTAATCCGAAGAGGTATCGAAGCCTTCATGATTCTCCAATTTTTGATCGACAATCATTATTATATTTTCCTACTTTTGAGGCACATTTACAACATGTTATGCAGACGTATTTAGATTATTCTGACCATTCCCTTGTCCTTTAACAAAAGTTGTTAACTTGCCATTGTTTATCAAGATTTGAATCGCTTTTTTCAATGCTATACAATCTGCGGTGTCATGCCTCACATCATTATGATACTTACAAAAAAAATTGTTTATCTGATCCATCGATCTATTTATCGGTGCTGGGTTTCGAAAGTTAACATGGTTCTTGGTTCTTTAAAACATCGTTTCTAAATTCTACGTTAATTCCACAAAATATTCAATCCTTACCCACTGGTTCGACTTTACCCGAGGTGGTTGATAGTTGGCATGCTCGGATTATCCTTACCAATGAGGAAAATTAGGATTCACCCTCGGTCAAGATAGCCCCTGAGAATTCGATGTACTACATTGGTATCATTGGTGAGTAGCGATATTGCATTACCCTGAATTACTTTGAGATGAACCTGATCCAATTTGAACCCTCGTTGACTCTTCCACTTTAATATGATCCTCAAATTGAGCCATTAAAGCCCCAAAAGTCAACACCCTTCTTATCGTAGTTTCATTTACTAAATCACCAGGAAATAACCCTTGTCTAAAAGCTGCATATGCCACCTGCTCATAACACTATTACAACTCAGTCTTTGTTAACACAAAGTGTCTAATGTAATCTCTTAACTTTTCTCCAAAATCCTGCTTACATTGAATTTTGGTATCACCATTAGCTCGCATATCCTTGCTTCTCACAAATTGTCTTTGAAAACCAGTATATAAAGTTCCAAAGTTGGTTACCGAACCCCTCAGAATTCTATTATATCACTTTAAAGTTGTACCCTTGAAAGTTTACAAGAAGGTTATGCACACCAACTTGTCATCATCGCCAAAATTTATCATGTAATTTTTGAATTGCTCAATATGATCGTCATAATGTGTACCATCAAATTTATCTACCTTTGAAATGTCAAAATGCCTTGTTACAGGTGATGAGTTCGGATAACTTCACCACTGCCTACTGAGATTTCCGGACAAGGGAAATTCTGACAAAAACTTGCCACTGAACTATCCAGACTGGGAAAAAGTAAAAAAGGACTAAACACCTTTTGACTAAGCTATATGCTAATCAGCTTAATAAGTAAATGAGTCCTTTAACTTGACCCGGTTTCATAATTCGACCCGAAAGCCCAAGGTTCCATAATTAAGGGCATAAATACCCCAACTACTTTCATTAATGGGGGTAATGAACATTTAATACAACCAAGCAGCTCAAATCTCTCACTACCTTATTTCCTCGAAGAACGTCAATCTCTTTCTTGCCTATACAGATCTCCTACAAAGTCTAACTTAGAGGATCCACTTGCATTGATCAGAATGTATCGATGTTAATATTTATTCTCCTTTTAGGAGGAGTGATATCCATAGTCTGACTGAAACTTTATCTTTCAAAAATTACTATGTACTCGATGAGCATTGTGAGACTCATCGGATGGATCTTCCAACTCTTTCTTTGCATTTTCACATTGCATGTCGGACCGTAGTTCCAACTCAGTTATCATGTTAGAGACAGTGTTAAGGATTCTGTCATTAAATATATTATCCTCATCATCAGCATTTTGGTAAGGAAGATCAATTAGAATGTTCCTAAAATACAATTAAGTAGAATTTCCTAATTGATTTGCATCCATAATCCAATCAGAATCCTCTATAATACCAAAAAATCTATTTTTTCTCCTCTTCCTCTTAGCAAAATTGTGGTAGATAGCCATATTCCCGTCACCATCTTTAATCCAACTAGAGTAGCACTTTTGCTGCTAATCTGACTCTTCATTAGCTAAATGTCTACGACCTTATTAGAATCTTGGTGTATAATTTCAAGGCCTTTAACAGTTTCTTCATCATCCAAAATCTTATCAAAGATATTACCAAAGTAGTTCTTATTTCAGTTCCTTAGGGCCTCTTTGAGTCTCTTAATTTTATTCTAGAATATAAACATAGGGTAGCCATACATCTTAATCTTCCAGCTCTGCTAAAAAAATTAAGAAAATTATGGTTTAAAGTACACATATTTAGGAAGTGGAAAGCCTTATTAGGTTTGTATTTATCCTGAGATATGATTATACATAGCTGGGTGTCATCCGAGAAGGTTATTACCATGTGAAGCACATTAGTATCAGAGAAATAATCAGTCCAAGCCGAAATGTAAAGAACACGGTAAAATCTTTTCCATTTGGTTTTGTTAGTCCATGTATATTTAGTACCAACATAGCCAACATCCTCTATGAAACACTCAATGATAGTATCATTGAAGTCTTCAATACTATTATGACAAGTAGTGGAGCAACCAAGCTACCCACCAATAGAAGAAATAACGTTGAAATTTCCAATTACAATCCACTATTTGGTTGTAATGGATATAGTTCTGAGGTTGTTCCAAAACTCTTTCTCATTTTCTCTTTGAATTTTTTCATATATTATCGTAAATATGAGGCTCTTGTCCATGGCATAATATGAGATTTCAGCATGGATGTATTATTTATGGTCAGCTAATATATCTATCTTGAAGTCATCTTTCTGCATAAACCATATCGTATTATTAGAGTTAGGTTTAAAATGCTTAAAACGTAATTAACATTTAGCTACTTTAGGTTTTCCATTTTCATAAGAGGCTTTTGCAAGGCAATTAAATAAATCTTATATTTTAGCTTGGTGGATTTCATACTTCTCTGTGACGCTTGATTTCTTATGTGACGAATGTTCCAATTGATAATTTTTATTGTCATTCAATATTTGGGTTTGAAGATCTAGGTGGTCCTTGTTACTGCAAGGACTTGACTACTAAGGTACCCTTCTTTCTTTTGACTTTAACTACTTTTAATCTTTTCTTAAGAAGATCCTAAAATTCTTTATCCACCTCTCTTCTATTCAGTATAGGAGAAGTAGGTAAACAACCGATGCTAAGTTTATTAGGGGTATGGCTAACTAATTCCAAATTCTCATAGTCACAAGTTGATGTTATGTTGAATCTAGCCTCTAGCACTTGAATAGCTTCAATGACTTCTTCATCTCTTGGTGTGTTATTTCCACCATGATTAGAAAACTTCATAGTCTCATATCTTAAAACCTGGATTCTAGATAAAAACGTTTTTTTTTATTATTATTTGTTTTAACTTAGTTTAGACATTTATATTTTTTTCATAAATTATATAATGATTTGTGTTACATCTTTCATACCAAATATAATTTATATTTGCAATTTTATTAACAAAAACTTTAAAATATATTTATATTTAGTTTTGTTTTTCAAAATCATAATTCATATTTATTTAAAAATAATATTAAAACTTTATCCAGTTTCAGTGCAAATGTGATTCTTGGACCTCTTCGCAAGAACAACCGTAGTGCAAATTAGGGTTGGGGATTTCATATGAGAGAGACCTCCTCTCTCTTGAAACCCAAATCTCGTCTCAAATTGTCTCTCAGTTGGCTACTCTTAGATGGAAGAAATCAACAATCTCACAAGAAAGGCAGATTAATCAACATTTGATCATCTGAAGACAACAAATTAGGGTTTATCGCAAAGATCTGACCAGTAAGAAAATAAAGTGTCATGTGGTTACAAAGAAGTTGAATTTCCGCTCGGCTAAAGAAATGACAACAACATTTAGTAGAAGTTTTAAACAAAATCCCGAGGAATGAAAGTTATCAGCATCCAACGCAAGGAAATATGGAGGAATTGCCAAAATAAAAACCTTACCCAAAGGAAAAGAACCAAGAAAGTGTGATAAACAAGATGGAGCAAGAACTGCGAATTCTTATCAGGTGTATAAGAATCAATTTCCATCCCTAAAGACGACTATCATGAGAGAGCAGAGTCAATTCTAGGCTAGGAACAAAATTCATATGTTATATGTGGAAGTTGTCAAGAAAAATATCAACACAAAAGAACTTATTCTTAGACCATTTAGCTTTACAACCAATGAAGAATTCAGGACTATTCACTTCTTTGTGCAAGATAAGTCCCTTCTAATCAACAACTCTAGGTTTACTTTGATACGTAAATTTTCATTGGGTGACCTCAGTTACAAGTTACACAAACCTTTCTAGAAAAACTTAAGTTACCTTATAATTTTAATTTATCTGTCTTTGATAAAAAACATGTATTAATTGAAGTTGAAAAAATTGAATATTCAAAAAAATTATAGAAACGAAATGTTTGGTCAGTTGGTTAATACTCCATGAGGCTCCTGAAATGGGAGCATCATTTAATCCCAATTAAGAATCCCAAGTAACCCTCGTGTGGGTTATATTTTCAAACATTCCTGAGTTTCAATACAACAAAGACGTAATTAGTACTATAGCTAAAATTATAAGAATACCCTTGGAAATATGGATACCTAATAAAAATAGGGCAAGATATAGCTACTACCAGGATTAGATAAAGTTAGACGTATCCAAACCTTCAGTAAAAGAATATGGACTGAATTTCGAAGCCAATATAGGTTTTGGTTAGACATTATATATGAAACAACAAGATTATATTTTATGGATTTTCACCATCTTGTACACGATGAAAATAAATGCAATAAAAATAAAAATTAAACAAACAAATAAATTCTTGTAACCAGGTAAAGTTAAGACAACCTTTAAAACCTAATAAGGAGATAAAAACCAGGAAACCTAGAGTTAAATCTATGGTAGTTTTTGGAATAACTGAACACAAAGATAAAACTTTAAATAACGAGGCTTATAAAGCTTTAGAGTTTGTTGTAAATAACATACCGGAAACTAATCCACACATAAAAAATAAAATAAACCATGAACATAAAGATTAACTACCTAACTCATCAATCAATATTGAGGATTAAATCAAGAAATAATTGATGCCTTACATTCAGTTGACATTGGGAACAAATTTAATGCTTTACAAGATTTATCAAAGGATGAACAAATTGATAACTCTCGTAAGGCTGCTTTAACTGGTAGCCTTCCAGTAACTCCAACATATGAACACGAGAATAAAGCCACAGATTTTAATTTTTTTTCTATAAATAAAATAAATAAGGCAAAAACTTAAAAAAGCAATAAGAGATTAACAAACATAACAATGAGCCTTAAGGAACAGATAAACCTTCCTCCTCTAGTATAATATGACTATCAAAATATCAAACTGGAATACTAGAGGATAGGAAACAAAGCTATAATAAGGCTTAAAACAATAATAAAATATGAAAGAATTGAGTTCTTAGCCTTACACTAAACAACGGTAACATAAAATAAACTTAAACTTCTAATAAAAACTCTTGTTTTAACAAAGGTGTCACTAATCCAATAAACAAAATATGGATCATATGGAGGGACAATCTATAGTGGATGTGATATGCCAACATGAGCAGCTCATCCATATAAAAATCCACCATATAACTGATAATAAATAGTTTATGGCTACAGTAATATTCTAAATACAATAGAACAAACAGAATTCCCTTATAGGATACAATCAGAGATATCTCAAACAATACATTTGAGGTAGATTATTTTAGGAAATTTTAATTGCATCACCTCTAAATCTGAGAAGTTAACATGTTCTACTTTGTGTTTAAAAAGTTTAGATGGTTTCAACAACATAAATCTGGATTGTGCTTTAGAAAACCCTGAATTTATTGGATCTCTTTATACTTTGACAAATAAAAGGTGTTGGAAAATACTAGATAAGATTTTAATCAATGAGAAAATGAGAAGTTATTTTGATAAAATTCAGGTAAAACACTTAGCTAAAACTTGCTCAGATCATTTACCAATAAACATAACTTTTGAAAATAATTTTCAAATCAAAATCTTACTTTAAATTCTCAATATGTGCACTTTACATCAATAATTTAATCAAACAATCAAGAATTCTTGAAAGACCCCCATAACGGGTCAACCTTTAATAGTCTTTTGCAAATAACTTAAAAGGCTCAAAGCCATCCTTAAAATTAAAATTGGGAATAATGAAACATTTGGAAATATCTTTAGTGATATTGCCAAAGCTGAGGAGGTAACATATTATGAGAGTACTCTTCAAACAAAGCAGCCTTTAGAAAATAAAAACAATTTGGCTAATGCCAATTAGCTTCTTCTCTTGGTAAGAGAAGAAGCTTATTGGGGGAAAAAATAATATAAATTGGATTAAACAAGGTGACAAAAGCACTACTATTTTTCACAACTTTGTTAATAAAAAACAAAGAAAAAACATAATCAATGACATATACCATGATGGTATATGGTTTGAAGATCAAAATCAAATTAGTGAGCTGGTTGTTAATCATTTCAAAATCAAATCAGAATCAGTGGCATATACCATGATCCTATGAATATTATCCCTAAGTTAATTTCAAATAAAGACAACCAAACCCTCTTTAGAATTTCAACAAAAGATGAAATTTATAAGGTTATTAGAAATTTTTCTCCAAATAGTGCTACTGGCCAAGATGGGCTAAATGCAGCATTCTATCAAACTTCCGGGTCAATTATCCAAAATGACTTAGTTGTGGTTGTGATTCATTACTTCAAAGATAAACCTACTCCAAGTGGCATATTTGATACTTGCATATGTCTTATCCCAAAATATGAAAACCCTAAACATCTAAAAGACTACAAACTAATTAGTTTATGCTCTATCTTCGATAAAATTTTATCCAAACTTTTAAATGATATGATATCAATTATTCTCTCCAAAATACTATCTGAAGAGAAAGGGGGATTTTTTCATGGAAAAATATGTATGAACAATATCATTATCTCTCAAGAAATTATCTACGATCAAAACAAAATATCAAGAGGCAGTAACATCATCCTTAAAATAGACATGACCAAGTCTATTGGCAAGTTATCTTATAGTTTCATATTTAATGTAATGAAATACTTTGGGTTTCATTCCAAATTCATTAAGCTTATAAGCAAAGGTATTGAATCAACTTTTTCTCCATCATTGTAAATGGTAAATTAAAAGGTTATTTCAAAGGATCTAATGATATTAGGCAGGGGATCCCATATCCATACCAACATTTTCATAATTTGCTGAGGAATACCTCATTAGAGGTATTCATCAGCTCACTAATCTAAACCCTTCAACGAAATTCAAAAGCACAAGTGAAATGAATATTAAGGATTCTTTTAGAAGGGAAATTATTCTCTTAGAAAACCTTGGATTATGTTACCTAAGGCCCGATACATATCAATGGTCCTTAGGGATTCTAACTTACTCCAATATTCTTATATATGTGTGGTGCGAATGAAACTCAAGATCTTCATACTGTATCCTTAGACCAGCTGACGAGGTGGACTCGAACCAAAAGAGGAGAAGATCATCTAATGAGGAAGTAAATCAAACATCAATAAGAAACAAACAAGGAAGCATGGATCTTGTCTTCAAACAACCATCAAGATAGTATTGAGAGAAAATTTGTATAATTCAATTAGATTTCAAATTCTAAAATCTGTACATATCATTTTAATCAATAAAATTAAAATGGAAATTTATATAAATAAATCTAAAAATAGTATTATAATTGATATGATATTTTTTAAAATCTTTTTTAGATTATTAGTTATTTAAATGTTTTGGTTTGAAAACAATTTTTTGTTGTATATAATTAAGTTGATTATTAGATGTTTAATTAGTTTTAAAGTGTAAGGTTTAATCCATTGACGTTTTGATGTTTTTTGGTTTTTTGTTGGACAAGCTTTGAAGGAGTTAGGTGAAAATAATTATGGTTTCGTGTTCGTCTATGCACCACTCGTGTGATAACAAACATCATCACACGACCGTGTCAAAAAATACTAGGTCCTTTTGGAATGTAGCATGCAAAACTTGTTAAGAAACTCACATATTATCTTTCTCAGTTTCATATGTTGTTGGATAATTTTATACTAGTTTTGAAATGTGGTTTCGCTAAATAATAGATAATTTGTATTAATTAGTGTTTTTTTACGTTTTTTGTTGAAAACATATTCTTTAAATATATTATAAACCTAATTCTTGATTATGTTTAAAGGATGGTGCTCCATAAAAATGTTGTTAAACTATATGTCAAGGAAACACATTGGATGTTACTAAGCCTAAGTCACGATCTCTATTCCTAATGGTACATTGTTTCGTAGAGTTTGAGTTATAAGCGTTGAGTTGTTAGGGATTTATCTGACTCATTCTCATACTAGTGTTGTTACTATTGATCCTTCAAGGCCAAACCCGAACATAATATTTTGTAATGCTTTATTTAATGTTCCTGATCTGTAACGGGGGTATCTGGATCACGAGGCATACAACGTATTCAATGGTTTCGTAAGTTTATCAAAATTATATATCTCAATAAAAATGATATTGATGACATTTAATAACTTTTTTCATAAATTTTAGGCCTAAAGCCATGGAACAAAGACTTACTAAACCCTTGAGGAGGTGCATAATACAAATCTAGGAGTAGCATATGGTGTGGTTTGTTTCTACCTGAGGGTAATCTCGTAAAGTGTTTAAAGGGTGTTTTAGGTATTATGTGGTGTTTTGTGTTTAGTGTGACGAGTAGAGAGATAATTAAGTTGCCTACTAATAATAAATTCTCATTAACCCCATTAATGAAAGTGGTTGGAGTATTTATACTTAATTACTGACCCATGGGCTTATTGGATCGGACTGTAAAACCGGTTCGAGTTTAAGGACCCATTAGTAATATATTTTTAAGTTCATTAGCAACTAGCTTAGTCAATAATTAATACATTTCGTGTTCGGAATTTTAGTATGGTGACTCAAATCTTTGAACTCATAAATAGCCCCTTTTAGCTCTTCCAAAAGATCTTTGGAAGGGCTATAACTCAAAAAATCAATACCAACTTTTTCCGATATGTTTGTGTCGTTCGAACTACAATAATTTTTCTTTAAGAGTTACCCTGTTCGTATTTTATCATAACTGATTTCTCATCTCAGAATTCTAAGAGTTTTTCTTGAATCGTGGGACACGTGTAATGCTTTAGTTCGACCTCCCAACCGTTTTCTCCTAGATTGTCGCACCCACTAGGCTAGAATGTTACGTACGCTTCAATTTTCACTCTTTGCAGCTTCTAATCATTGCTAAAAATCGATCCACCTTCTCCTAGCTAACTACTCTTTTTCACTGTGATATATAAACTTTTCTACTGTTTCATTATATTCAAGAATCACAAACATTCTTAGAGATAAAGAGCTCAGTTCACCATCAACTTTGTTTTTGAGTCATATATGTTCACAGGCAGATCGTCTTAGTAAAAAGAGGTTGGTTGAACTTGTCTAAATTAGAGAGAGCATAGAAAGTAGCGAGGGGCAATCACATTGCTGTTGGTCTTCCTACTTTCTCCAAGTGAAAAAAGCAATCAGCCATAACTGAATACTGATCAAGGGTCATCTTCTTCGAAAAATCCTAAAGTTAAGAAGCTTCCATTTATAGTAAATCTTTCACGTCTCCCATCTGGGTCCTCAGCCAAGAAGTCCAAAAATCCGTTTCCAAGGAGAAAGACGTTTCCAGTGTAAGAAAACCCTCACATTTTATTGTGACATGGTCAGACACAGAAAAATCACCAGAAAAATTAACTCCTCATCACGTTACTCGTCAGTCTAAATCAAAATCTACTCCCTCATCTTCAAAACCCTCCAGTTTGGAGGTAGTAAAGTCTGTATCACAAGCTAAATCGTCCGGGCAGCAGCCCGTAATGGAAACCAGATTATCTGAATCGTTATTAGCACAGCCTCCTGAACAGCTGTTTGCGAAACCATCCGAACAACCACCTTCAAAATCATCACAACAGCCTTCTTTAAAGTCATCCGAACAGCCTTCCGCAGTGATGGAGGAAAATATGGAAGACAGCATAGAAGAACCCTTTTGAGGATGAGGCATCCGGTCAAACAGGGGATACAACTTCAGACCGGAAAGGCAAAAACAAGGTGGGTATGTTTCATCTGGATGCTCTTCCGGAGAGCTTGGAGGGAAAAGTGGGTCCTTGTTTTAAGAAGGTCAACGTAAAATACTTGATGGCCCTCCAAAACATCAACTATGTGTATACCCACACAGTTGAGTTAGGTCGATCCCACTAAGTGGGGGATCTCAGAGTCAGTAAAAGTGAGGATCTCGACTACTCCCGAGACCTCAATGGACTATAAACTAAATGAGGTGGTGGTCTACACCGAAGTGTTGAACTGGGGACTTAGGTTTCCATTTGACCCAGAATAGTCAGATACTTCTATGTGATTAACATGTGCCCCAGCCAACTGAGCCCTAACGCTTGGTATACCCTTCAGGCATACATCATGGCGTCCAGGTTGTCCAAGATTCCACTACCGATGGAACAGTTTGTTGCTGTGGCAAGCTTGTGCAAGAACCATCAGATCCCCTCTATCATTACAACATAGGGAACGATTATGAGGTAGTGGACGATCTTTTAGATTCCAAACATCCCTGGCGGGCGCAGTTCTTATTTATAAGTGGGGCTTGGGAGAATGTTAGGAAAATCAAGGCGGACTCAAATCCAAGACTTTTAACCAGTTGCTGGAAGAGCACTGGTGAGTTTCTCTTGCTTTTTCTTTTTATCTTTCAAGTACTGAGTTTTTAATTTAGACTAACTTATATTTATTTCTAGTACTTCCGAAAGAGTTCTTGGGTTATTTGGACGCAGGGCAGGATACTTGCTCCAAGTTAAATGTTTGGGCTTTGGAGAATTGGGGAAATTTTTTTCACAATTGCTTTAATTCATGCAACTTTGTCAGGTCTCACCTGTGGAACACCATAGGTAGAAGAGATCTCACATGGGAAAAGTTGACTACCCCTCCCCCTGCAGATGTGATCCTAAAGAGGATAGAAGACAACGATGCTAAATTATATCTGCCTTTCAGGGCCAAAGCCCCCAACAAAATGAAGAACATGAAGAAGAAGGCCACGACAGACCCAACCCAAACGACTACTGAGGCAACCGGTTCGGAGAACGAGGGAGGTATCAATGTTGCTTTGCTGAAAGCAGCAGAGGTGACTGCAAAGGAATCTGGTGGGTCAAGGAACCCACCTAAGGCCAGCAGTGATGAAAAAGCTACCAAGCAAAAAAAGTCAATATGGGAGCAGAGATAATCCTTCGCCCACCTGAATTCCTCCCCCCGGCTCCTACCGATCCCACTTTACATGAAAAAATCCCAACTGAACTTCACTCCGGACAGGTTGCTAGTGATGACAACGATGAGATAGACCTTGAGGCCTTTCAAGGCATTATTATTTATTTCAATGATCTAGAGAAAGATGACTGACCGGGTCATTACTGCCCTCCCACTTCTTCCAATGCGGGGACTCATAATTGGAAGACCTATGCTATATCCAAGGAGCAAGACACCTTGAGTCATGCCTTCCTAGGCTATATCCAACCTGTACTTGATCTGGAGAGGTATGTAAGGACTCAAACAGATACCATTAATTCTCTAACCACACTGACAAACAAAACTTGTCACATGATCTTCTTAGTGCTCAACAAAGTATAGAGGTATTGAAGAAGGATAAAGAAGAATTAGCTGCCAAACTGCTCGCATCAGAAGCGGCCAACAAGGAGCTCCAAACGAAATACTCCAACCTGGAGACCTCTTCTTCAAAAGACCTCACAACTTTGAATGAGCAATTAAAAACTAAGGATGGTACTATCCAGACTTTTTTCGATGAGAAGGCCAAGTTGGAGAGCACTTTCGAAGAGAAGATCAAAGAGAAAGAGGCCTTGGAACACCAACAAAAAATAAGCCGTAGCTGTAGGTATAGTGAAGTATGCCAATGAGGTAGTGGACTCTTTAGAGAAAAGGGATGATGGGATCAAGTCCGATATGGTCATGTTATTCCATGAGACCTTTCCCAAGAAGACCCTTGGTCCCCTATGGAAATACGTAGACTACGATAACATCTCATTCCATACCTTTACAGATGGTGACAAGCACAACTACTCTATTGGAGTTGACCCCACTGATGATGATGATGATGAAGGAACGGGTGAGAGTTCAAGTGTTGAACTCAAAAGTCCAAAAAAAGATGGTGGTGAAGAAACATTCAAAGGGAAAAAGCCCTAAGGTTTTATTATGTATTTTTTTTCGAGACACTAAAGTCCTTAGATGGCCAAGGAATTTTTTGTACTACTGATCGGTTCGGGTCCGATCAGGTTTAATTATCAAATTTCCCTTTTGTTTAATATTCTGTTTAAATCTTTCATTGCCAATGTTTATATAGCCACTAATATTTCAGAAGTGTTGAACAAAAATTTCAAATATCTCCGATCACATGCGTTTAATAATTGTGATCAAGTGTTAAACATATCCGACCAATTCAAGAAAACTTGAGAGTCGGGGTGTTGAATAAGCAATTTATATCCGAACTGGAAAAAAATCACATCAGACTTTTGAAGAAGGCATCATATATTATTGAAAACTCCAGATACCTCATTAAAACCTCCCCACGCCACAAGGGTAGGAAATAGTATGCCCCTTAATATTTACAAAAAAACTTTATTCTAAATATAACCTAAGATGCTCAACATTCCATGGATGCTTTAGAGCTTTCCCTTCTTTCTCTTGGAGCCTGTATGTCCCTGGTTTAACCTTTTCACAGACCATATAAGGGCGTTCCCAGTTTGGAGCCAGCTTGCCGAACTGCTTCGCCTTAGTATGTAAACAGACTTTTCTTAAAACTTTGTCTCCTAATTGGAAATCTCTTCTTTTAACTTTGGAAGAAAATCTGTTCATCATCAAGCCTTGGTAGTGTGTTGTTCGCATGTGGGCTTTAACTCTTTTTTCTTCTATTAAGTCCAACTGATTCCTAATTACTACATCATTAGCTTATTCAGAATAGTGTTGGATTATGTGTGATGGTAAAGTAGCCTATATGGGAGTAATTGCATTCATCCCATATACCAAAGAAAAAGAAGACTCTTGTGTGGCAGTCCGAGGAGTAGTTCGATAAGCCCACAATACCTCTTGTAAATAACTTAGCCACTTTCCTGCAGCTCCCTCCAAATTCTTCTTCAGTCCGAACAAAATGGTCTTGTTTGCAACCTCAACCTGTCCATTTGCTTGAGGGTGGACAGGAGAGGAAAAACAATGTTGAATTCCTCTAGAGGTACAAAAAGCTTCCATGTCTTTGTTATCAAATTGTGGCCCATTATCCATAGTAATCTTCTGAGGAACCCCAAACCTACAACATATGTTGGATATGATAAATTTAATAACAGCTTTCGAAGTGGTTCCAGCTAAAGGAGTTACCTTTATCCACTTAGTGGAAACTATAATAGTTCTACATCCACCAGATGCAATAGAAAGATGTCCAACTAGATCCATACCCCATCTAACAAATGGTATTGGTTCAGATATAGGCTGCATGGGTACTATTGGCACATGAATTTCATTCCCATATTTTTTACAAGGGTCACATTTCTTCACTATTTCTTTAGCATCTTCCTGATGGTTGGCCAGTTTTATCCGGCTAACAAAACTCTTCGGGTGAGGGCCATATAGCCACAATGTGCTGAGCCTTCCCCATCATGTAATTCAGATAATACAACCCGTGACTCTTCAAACCCTAAACATCGTAGGAGAGGCCTGCCAAAAGACTTTTTTTTAAAATAACTTCTCTTATTATCAAGAAACCAAGAGCCTTATACTTAACCTTTTTTGCCACAACTTTATCCGAAGGTAATATCCCATCAGAAATGTATTGGAAAAGAACCTATCTCCAATCTTTAGGTTGAATAACAAGTATGTTCATATTATCCTCATCCTCTTTCTTCTGATTTATCTGTGTAGACGGACATTCTTGTACAAGAATCCAGGGGTAGGATTCAGAATAGGCTATAGTTGTCAAGGAGTATGCCAAAGTGTTTTCCGATCTGGGAATGTGTTCATAGAAAATATTTTTAAAGTTGGCTACTACTTCTTTCAACATAAGCTAATACTTGACCATCTGTTCCTTCTTGGCTTCAGAATGCCCTTGAGCATAGTGGATGAGTAATTGAGCATCACTCATTAACCGGACTCTCTTAGATCCAAATAAGAGAGCTAGCTTAAGACCGACTATAGCTACTTCATACTCAGGCTCATTGTTGGAAGCCCTGAATCCAAAACATATAGCTTGATACATTGTATCACCATATGGGGAGGTTAAGAAAATTCTAGCTCCACATCCCATAGTACTTGATCCACCATCAGTTCGAACTACCCATTCATTTTTAAAACAATTTCCTGACTCCTGCCCAGAGGATATGTTAGCATGAAACTCTACCAAGAATTCAGCCACTGATTGGGCTTTAATTGTTGTTAGCATGAAACTCTTTAGCCTCGACAGACAACGTAGGCCAATAAAAACCTAACAAAAGGGCTCTCCTGATCAGTGTCTTGAAGCCACAGTGTGCCGACCTTTCGCCGTCGTGTAGTTCGGACAATACCATATGTGATTCTTCACACCCCACACATCTTAACAAAGGTCTGCTTGCAGATTTTTTATAAAGAACATTCCCAACAAGGCACAACCTCGCGCCTTGTACCGAACGCTTTTTGCCAGAGTCTTATCATTAGACAACACTTCTTGAGTCAGAAACTTCATAATGTTGCTCCTCCAATCAGTATTTAAAACCGTTGAAATTTGAAAAGCTTTGTCTGGTCGACTTTCCAGGTCTTTCCTCTTCAAAATGGACGGATACTCTTGAGTCAAAATCCAAAGGTATTCTCCCACATACATTGTTGTTGCCAGTTAATCATCGATTGTATTATCTTCCCTTCAGACATGTTTATAAGTAACCTTTTTAAAATATGAAGCCAAAATTCTCAAAACCATTAAGTATTGCACCAGCTGCTCTTTCCTTGCCTCGGATTGTCCCGTTGTATGATAAATCAGCAGTTGTGAATCGCTTATTAGCCGAACATTTCTAGCTCCGCAAACATGTGCCAACCTTAGTCCTGCCAATGCTGCTTCATACTCAGCTTCATTGTTTGAAGCCTTGAAACCGAAACGGATTGCTTAATGCATTACAATCCCAGTTGGTGTAGAAATTTGGACACCACCCCCGCATCCGTTGATACTTGAATCACCATTAATTCTGACTATCCACTCATCCGTGTTTACTTCTGGTTCAACTGCTACTTCCTCAGGTCTGCCGGAATGAAACTCCAGCAAGAAGTCTGCTAAAGCTTGCGCTTTAATAGCCGTTCTCGGTTCAAAGTTGATATCGAAGTCCCCCAGTTCTACCGACCATTTCGACATACGGCCATAAATATTGGGTCACTGTAAAACACTTTTAAGGAGGAAAGCGGTTCGAACCATAATAGAATGACCTTGGAAGTATGGTCGCATTTTTCTAGCGGCTGTTACCAGAGCCAGTGCTAACTTCTCAAGCTTTAAGTACCGTTTTTCTGCGTCCAGCAAACTTTTGCTCACATAATAGACCGGTTTAGGGATCCTATCCTCTTCTCGAACTAACGGTGCGCTCACCGCATGCTCTGAAACCGTTATATAAAGAAAAAAAATTCCCGGGTTACTGGTTTTATCAGCAGCGTTGAGGATGACAAGTAATTCTTGATGTTGAGGAACGCTTCGGTACATTCAGGAGTCGAGCTAAAATTCTTAGCATTTCTCAGCACTTGAAAAAAATGGTGCGCACTTGTCCGAAGATCGTGAAATAAATCTGTTCAGCGCTGCTAATCGTCCAGTCAAAATGTGTACCTCTTTAATATTCCTCGGGGGTGACATATTGTTCAGAGCGTTTAACTGGGTTGGATCTGCCTCTATCCCTTTCTCATTGATCATGAACCCTAAGAATTTTCCAGATCGAACTCCAAAAGAGCATTTTTCTGGATTCAATTTAAGGTTCATTTTTCCAAGCTTCTTGAATGTTTCTTCTAGGTCTGCAAAATGACTTTCACTGGTGATGCTCTTGACCAACATATCATCAATGTAGACATCAACATTCCGTCTGATTTGTACCTCAAAGACCTCACAAGCCTCTGATAGGTAGCTCTTACATTTTTAGACCAAATGACATAACCTTGTAACAATATAAACCCCTTCCTGTAATAAATGTAGTGTTTTCCTGATCTTTAAGATCCAGCTTTATCTTATTATACCCTGTGTAGGCATCCATGAAGGATAATAACTTATTTCTTGACGTTGAGTCTATCAACTGATCAATCATTGGCATTGGGAATGGATCCTTAGGACATGCTCGGTTGAGGTCCGTGAAGTCTACACACATTCTCCACTTTCCGTTTTTCTTTTTAACCAAAACTGGATTTGCTATCAAGCGTGGATACCGGGAATCATGTATATGTCTTACCCTTGTCAATCTCTCGACCTCTGAAATGATTGCCTCTGCCTTTTCTTGAGAAAATTCTCGGTGTTTTTTATGTTATGGATCGAACACTTAGATTTATAGACAACTGATGATAGATGACGCTCTCAGGGACTCCTGTAACATCTTTTGAACACCAGGCAAACAAATGTAGATTTTGTTTAAGAAAATCAATCAAATTTTTTCGGAACCAAGGGGACAAGTTTACACCAATCTTCAGGACATTTCCTATGGAAAATTCATAACCTTCACAAATTTCATCCGTAATTAATAAAGCTGGGTCTCCCTAGGATCGTCTACAGGCTCTGATCCATGGGCCGACCCCGCTAACTGATAATCCCTCACATTGACCATCTCCCTATCTAATTGTACTGCTAAAGCTGCTCGGTAACATTCCCTCACGGTCTTTTGACTGCTTCTGACAACACCGACGTTGTTTCCGATTACGTACTTCAGGCATTGATGAACCGTGGAAGTTACAGCATGCATTCTTGACAACAAGGAGCGGCCAAAAATTGCATTGTGCGACGTGGGAGCATCAACGACAATAAACAACACTGTTAATTCCTTTTTGAAAGGCCCTCGTCCGAGCTGAACCACAACTTCAAACTCACCAACTACCTCTGTCGATGCTCATGTGAAGTCGATAATAGTTCGATCTGATTTTATGATCACTGGTTTATTCCTAAACCCTGAGAAGGTTGACAAGAAAATAATATTTGTTGAACTACCAGTATTCACCAAAATTCTTCGCACCTCCTCCCCTGTAATAGCCGCCACAATCACGATTGCATCCTCATGAGGGCCGGCAATTTCTATCATGTCATCGTCATCGAAGCATAGAATGTGAGACGGGTTTTGGTACAAATGAGGCAAAGTTCTTGCCTCTAACTGAGTAGCCAGATTAACTACATGCCTCTTTCGCTAAGAATTGGTAATATCTGCATTGAGTCGCCCCCGAATATAGTTAGAGACTCAAAATATATAGTGGAAACTTGATCCAATAGATAAATTACTTCGAAGCGAATCATTTTCAAAGTATTTACATCTTTATATTTTTTTTACTAACAACATTGTGCCATATAAAAATTACTATTATCACAATATTTTAGAAATATTTAGCGATATTAAAAAGAATAAGAGGACGTGAATTTATTTTTGATGACCGAAATCAAAACTAACAAAGATTTGTACTTGCAAGTTGTTTAATATATATTTTTTCTAAAGTTTTTCAATTAAAATATTTTCAAAATTTATATATATATATATATATATATATATAAATAAGGATTTTAATGTCATTACTTTACTTGATATTAAATTAGTGATAGTGATTTAGTATAAATATATTGTATGCGATTTTTCTCAATCCGGTTATTTGATATTTTTACCTTTTTTTTTGGTATCCAACCATAATTAGAATCGATAAAAAAAGATTGAAATTTTTTGTTTTAAAAAATTATTTCATTTTAAACTAATTTTAATTTCGTTACATATATTTATTTATTTACTTTATTTTATAGATTTATATACTTTCAAACTGGCGATTACTGATAGGGGAAGGCTAAATTGAGACCTCATTTGGCTATAATGAGACCTTAAAAGACCCATTTACCTTTAATATAAAAGCTGTATTTTCAGTCAAAAATCCTCTTTTCTCTCCTCTCTCCACCAAAAGCTCTCAAAATCCAACAAAAAAAAAAGTCAAGATTTCTCAAATCCGAACTTACAAAAACGACAATATATGAATCTTATACCTATTCATGTAATTTTTATGCAATTTACTTAGGTATTTTTAGTGATATTTAGAGTTATAGGTTTTTTGAAAAAATCAAATTTTCATCTAAATGTTGTTGTTTTTTTGGAAAGCAAGTTGTAGATAACTGTTAGTCTAGTTATTGTCGACATTTTGGTATGTTGTTTGTTGATTGTGGTTGAGTTTTTAAGGATTTGAGATTCTTCGTTTTCGAAATTTGGAGAAGAGGTTTTCGGGGCGCGACCTCGCAAATTTGGACAAATTGCAAGTACCCAACTCGCAATGTCACCGAAATTGCGAAGTGGGTATTCGCAATTTTGGGCAAATTGCGAGTTGGGTGCTCGCTATTTGCCCAAATTTGCGAATGCCCACGTCGCAATTTTAGGCAAATTGCGAGTTACGTAAATTCACATGAACAGCTATCAACATGAACAGCTATCTCCTTTTTCCCCAGCTATCAGCATCAACAGAATCTCTGTTTCTCGATAAGGAATCGAAACTGCTTTTCCTATCAAATCCACCGTCGTTTGAAGCACCAAACCTCCTTGGTGGTGGTGCATCAACGCTCTTTTACGACACCCAGTTATCCGATTCATCAGCTTTGGACTGTGTATCGAAAAACCCACCCCTATCGATCCTTTCACGACGATCACAACTGTTACCTTTGTCAAATCCGCCGCTGCCAAAAGTTGATCTTTTTCCCGCAGTCGCCAAAAGTTGATTTTTTTGCCGTAGTCCAGTTATTGATCTCTTTCAGATATGAAGGGTTAAAACTTTGCCCACATCTTGTTAGAACTTTGCTTTATATATGAACATAAAATGGTAAATTTACATGAACAGAAGAAATTTGAAATTTTGGAAACTCATTATAGCCAAAAAGGGTCTCAATATAGTTTTGCCCTTACTGATATTATGTTTCGTTTGGTCAAAATAATAAAAGCATAGTTAGTGCATGGACAATTTTGTACTTCGAAAAACTCAACAAATTTAATGGTATGCGAATATTTTTTTCTAATTGAGGAAAATATATATATAATTAATTTGATAAACAAATTTAGAAATCGTTTTTTGTATTTGTACCTATCTTGTTATTATTATAGACCGTTTCAACTTATTCATACAAGAATGACCACATTTATATAATGTTAATAGTTGGTTATAAGTAATTTTGATGACACTAAATTATATTTAAAAACTACTCTTTAGTTTTATAATTATATGTCATAACAATAAAGGTGAATAAGATAGAAATTATATAGATTTGTTACATATATAGTAGTCCTTATGCGATATATTATGCTACATATGCATTTTTATTAAATATACTAAAATATCATTATTGATTAAATTGAATTGTGGATATCATACGAAGTAAAACACCTTAAAGATTATTTTTATGAAAATTGTTAAGGAAATTGTTAAACAACAATGAGAGAAGTAGTTGTAGGAGTAGGGTTTTGTGTTTATTAGAAAATGTTCCATTTTTCTTAAAAATTATGCCTCTTTCTGGTATGCCTTTGAGATATCGAATAATCCTCATTACTGCCTCCATATGGTGTTCCTGAGGATGATGCATGAACTGGCTAACTACTCCCACCGCGTATGCAATGTCGGGTCGAGTGTGAGCCAAGTAAATCAATTTTCCCACCAACCTTTGGTACCTTTCTTTACTCGTTGGTCTGGCCCCTTCAATTATCTTTAGTTTGTGATTCACAACCATAGGAGTGTCATTTGGTTTGCAATCCACCATGCCAACTTCAGCTAATAAATCCAATATATATTTCGGTTAGGAGATATAAATCCCTCCTCTTGACCTAAGAACCTCGATTCCTAGGAACTACTTCAATCCCCCAAGGTCTTTCATTTTGAACTCCTTGAAGAGGTTTTTTGTAAGAGAGCTAATTTCTTTTTCGTGATTCCCCGTTATAATCATATCGTCGACATATATTATAAGACAAGTGACTAATTCTCCTATTTTTTTGTAAAACAATGTATGATCCCCATTACTCTGTTTGTAGCTATACTGCTTCATTGCCATTGTAAATCTCCTAAACCAAGCACGAGGGGACTGTTTGACCCATATAATGCCTTTTTCAGTTTACATACCTCATTTTCTTGAAAACCATCAGAGAACTCTAGTGGGGGTTCCATATATACCTCTTCTTCCAAGTCTCCATGTAAGAAAGCATTCTTTACATCAAATTGATGAAGAGGCCAATCTTTATTCGCGGCTATTAAAAGTAAAACTCTGATAGTGCCAATCTTTGCAACCAGAGAGAACGTTTCAGAGTAGTTTATACCATATATTTGTGTATATCCTTTGGCAACCAATATTTTCTTGTGTCGCTCAATAGTGCCATCAGATTTATATTTTATATTAAACACCCATCTACACCCGACTGCTTGCTTCCCTTGTGGTAACACACAATTCTCCCATGTACCATTCCTTTTTAGAGCTTCTATTTTGGTATTCATTGCATCATGCCATTCAATCATCTTCTTAGCTTATTGAGCTGTTTTAGGGATTTGTTCAGAGAGAATAGTAGCTGAAAACGCCTTTGCAATCTTCTTCATTCCTTTCCTATCCATTTTTACCGGATGTGTAAAAGCACGAGGAACGTGTTCCGGTGAATACCGGTCAGGAGGAACCCCTCTATTTTTTCTTGAGGGAAGGACCAGAGTTTAAGTTTCAACAAATGAACTTCCTGAAATGTCATGGTCAGTAGCATTTTGTGAATTATGACATTGTAAATTGTTTACCTCTTGATGGACATTTTCTTCGGTTGATTTGCTGGTAGTATCCATGGCATTTATTCCTTGTTGGTCATTATCTTCAGGAGAATCATTGGTGGTAAGAACCGTCTCTTTAGTCTCCTTTATGTTGGAAGAGGCGTGTTCGGTGGCGCCATCTACCGACTCTGTCAGCACATCCTCAAAGTAACTTTCATATAGCAACCAGTCGAGTGATTCACTTACTTTCTCCCCCTGAGCACGAGATTGGTGGTCAAAAAAAATAATCGGATTCTAAGAAGTCGCAGTCCATGGTGACATGGATTCGACGAGTAACCGGATTGTAACACCGATAACCCATTTGATGGACACCGTACCCAACGAATATACACTTTTCAGCACACATATTAAGTTTGTTTCGACTAGTTTTAGGGATATGAACAAACACCTAACAACCAAAGACACGAGGTGGTAAGGTCATAACAGATTGAATTGTAACTTGGGTGGCAAGCACTTGTAATGGAGTTTTATTTCCTAGACATCGGGTTGGTAGACGATTTGCAAGATACGTGGCTGTAGCAAGAGCTTCTGGCCAAAGAGAATGAGGAACTCTAGATTAAATCATAATAGTACGAGTTTTTTTCAAGCAAAGTACGATCTTTTCGTTCTGAAGTACCGTTTTGTTGAGGTGTGTTTGGACAAGTGGTTTGATGGATAAGACCATTTGTTTTGAAAAAATTATGCATTGTTTGGTTGACAAACTCTGTTCCATTATCAGAATGGAGAATCTGTATTTTTTTCAAACTGAGTCAAAATCATTTTGTAAAAACAAACAAATATATCTGGTACTTCCGATTTATGTTTCATGAAGTATATCCAAGTCATTCTTGAGAAATCATCCACAAATAAAACAAAGTATCTGATTTGATTATAAGTGGAATTCGGTGCTCGACCCCAAACATCAGAATGGATTAGCGAAAAAGTATAATCAACTCTAGTATTACTTTGATTAAATGAGACCCTACGATTTTTTGCAAGAATGCAGGTTTCACATTTATCATGAATGGAAATATTCAAAAAACGATTAGGAAACAAACTTTTAAGATAGCTAAAAGAAGGATGACCAAGTCGTCGGTGCCATAACCAAAGTTTCCTTTCGGTTGTTCCGCGAGCAAGCATGGCATGCCCCTTATGAACTACCTCATCAACATAATAGAGACCTCATTGTTCAGTACCACGCCCAATGATCTCCTTTGTACGAATGTCCTGTAAAATGCAAAAAAAAATGGATACATAAGAACCACACAGTTGAGTTGTTTTGTCACTTGACTAACAGATAATAACTTTAATGATAGTGAAGGAATATAGAGGCAGTTTTTAATTTCCATTTTTCCGAAAAAATAATTGAACCTCCCCCTTTGACTTCACAAATTTCTCCACTAGTAGTCTCAATATGGGACTTCTTTGGAGATGACATGTCACCAAAGTCTTTAGGATCATAAGACATGATGTCTGTAGCCCCGCAATCAAAGATCCAATTCATTGATTTCTCAAGCCCTTTACCTCCAAGTTTTTTATAGGAGTTCGCCGCCATTCCTCCAAAACCAGTGCCACTTCCTTGCTCATTTTTAGTCGGATCTTCACCGCCACTTGTAGAAGAAGCCCGTTTAACATTAGATCTGAAACACTAGTTATTTTTCTCCTTATGGCCGTCCTCCCACCATTCTGGATAACCAACCAGCTAAAAAAACATGTCTCTTTAGTGTGTTTCTTCATCCCACAATGAGTGCAATATAACTTGGATTTATTTTCTTTCTCTTTGGATCAGAATTTAAACCTATGTGCAGAATCTTTAGCAGCCAAACCCATTTCGATTTCAATCGAGTCATTATCAGAAGACCTTGATTTTAGTATATTAAGCCTGGCCACTTCCCTTCGTATTGTAGCATATATGGTTTCCAAGGAAGGAAGAGGATCTTTTTTCAGGATATCTCTCTTGATTGGTTCCAGTTTGTCATTAATCGCCATTAGAAATTGATAGAGTATTTTTTCTTGAGTCTTCTTATTGTAGATCTGAATGTCTTCTAGGTCTTTTATAGGGTTCAGATCTCGCTTATCTATAGACATCCAGATGTTCTGCAATTTGTTCCATAAGTCTTCTAGTGTATCAGACCCTTTTCATTAATGAATTAGCCCTCTTATGAAGGTCAAACACCTGTAATGAATCTGTACCAGTACCGTATGTGGTGGCTAACCCATCCCAGAGGGCTTTTGCAGTGGGATATTGCGAGACCTTATTCATCAAGTTGGATTCAAGATTCTGGATAATCCATGTGAAAACACATCGATCATCTTGCTCCCACCTTGTATATGTTTTGTCAGTTTTGGATGGAGGTTTCGGCTCCCCTGTAATGTGAGAACCTCTCCCCCTTTTCCTAATTTCTTTGTTCATCAGGTTTACCCATAGGGCATAGTTGTCACCACCGATTTTAATCCCTAGAGATAAATTCTTGGGGTTAGTTTTTTGTTGTTTTGTTCTGAGACCATTTCTCAGAATGGCAGCAATCTACATTGTTAATTCATCAGGGATTTGACTGACCACGACTTCATTGACAACCATCTTTGTTGAGGATGCTCAGAATTCCTAAAATCACACGTGCTCTGATACCATGTTAAACAACAATGAGAGAAGTAGCCGCAAGAGGCGGCTAGGGTTTTGTGTTTATTAGAAAATATTCTTTTTTGTATTGAACTGTTTTTATAATAATAAACCCAAGTAAGGCTCTCAATATATAGAGAACTTAGAGGCATATACAAGGAAACTTAATACACTTAATATTCTAACAATATCCAAACATGACAAATATTTTAATACTATGCAACGTGAATGTGTTACATGCTAGCGCACTAAAAATATTTTATTGCGTGAATATTCTAACAGAAGTAAAGAGAATGATTCTTAATTTTTAGGTATAGGCCATAAGGAATTTGTCATTATAGGTATTAAGGAAAGACCACATGGGTGTTAGTTTATCAGTACATGTGTAGGTAATAAATTTTGAAACTCTCTAGTGCTTGTGTCATGACTTTGTTTTAAACACATTTATTGATCCTATGAGTTGATGGAAGCTGTAGAAAATTGGTGACAATTGGGTCGAATGAAATATGTGTTGAGTCGAAACAGGCTGGCCGAAGAAGGATGGTGGAAGTGAACTGATCAGAAGCATTAATCTGATATAAAAAACACTAAATCATAACACCATTAGGCCAAAACAGATTATTCTATTTACTAGGTCTCTTATGTTAATTAAGGTTTTGAGTTATTTTATCCGTTAATTAATTGGTTTTAATATGAAATGTGTGATGCAGAATTTAGATTTTCCTTAAACCTATAAATAGAAGAAAATATTATTATGTAATGTGTGATGGGACTAGCATCTAATGTAGTTGTAATTGTAGAGAGACAATTACGTAAGAAGATATTCCATGAGAGTAAAAAATAACTCCAAGTCTTTTAAGAGATAAGTGAGGTGAGAGATAAACACTGAAGAATGGGTTACGTGAATCACATAATCTTTTGTTACAAAGAGTGATTGAGTCCTTTATTTTTTTGGAAAGTATTTTTCTAATCTATCTATGTATAAAAGAAGTGTTCGACTGTCCATTTCCCACAGATGTAGGACTTCTTCATAATCCGAACCACGTTAAATATTATATTATATCCTTAGTTTTATTACACTCTCTCATATATATTGATTGTCTTGTACATGACAATTAGATTTTTCTTTGTAGGTTTATTTAATCGTATATCAATTTTTTACCACGATCAATTGGTGTACTGGTTTAACCCCCAACAAGTGATGCATTGAGCATAGAGTAACATTAGAAGAATTATATATGAATATCTATAGGGTAGAGAATTATTATGCTTGGAAACCGTAAAAGCCGCGAATGATGAGTTCCATGAAGCTTAACCTAAAAACATTCGACGGATCTAATGATTTCAATCTCTAGAGAATTAAGGTTATGATAAACCTAGTATAGAAAGGGTATACGGTTATTATCGACGATAAATGTACACAAGTTAATGTCGTGGTAACCTCTAAAGCTCATAGTATCTTTATATTAAGCTTGAGAGATCATGTGCTAAGATAGGTATCTAAAGATCCTACAATGTTAGAGATATGCAGTCATCTGGAGGTGATTTATATGAAGAAAGATATAGTGAACATATTATATCTGAAGAAATAGCTTTACATGTTGTCTATGAATAATAACACATATACCCGATGCTACCTAGATTATTACAACCAAACTGTACACGACTTGAATGCAGTTGGTGTGAAGGTATGAAGATGATCAAGAAATAATCATCTTGATTTCTCCGCAAAAAGAGTATGAATAATTCATGGACATTATGCTTTACAAAAAAATACTCCCATACAATAGCCAAAGTCAAGAGAGCGTAGAACTCCAAAGATCTTCAAAAGAAGAGTGTTCGGTACAATGACTATGAGGGGTACAGACTGAGTGTGAGGGGTCATTCAACAAAAACATATTCAAGTAAGAGGATATAAAAATCTTGGTTGAAGTCATGGGTTGAAAGGTAATCTATTGGATATGGAAGAAGAAATGAATATTAGTCAAAATTACATAAAGAAGAAATAACAACAACTATCAAACAACCAAAGTCGGGATTACTGCAATAATATTTAATGATTGTGAGTATGATGATGGGTTACTAATTTTTTATTCTTGTAGGTACAATGATAAATAAGTGTTTTATTTGGGTGCATTATTCACATGACTTCCAATATACATTGGTTTAAAACATGTGAATTCTTGTAGGTAGAAGGGTCATCCTCGGGAATGACGAATCCTGCAATATCAAAGGGATTGAAATGTACGAATCAAGTTGTCTACAAAACTTGAAAAAGTAATTAACAGCGTAGGGTATGCACCCGAGTTTAATTAATAACATAAGGTATGTACCTGAGTTGAAACGTAACCTTTTTTCTATTGGGATGTTAGATAAGAAAGGTTTACGTATAGGTCAGGAGATGACATACTTAGGATTTTTCAAGGCTTCTTTGTTGTTATGAAAGCTTACATGACTAACAACCTGTTAGGTTAATAAGTTACTGCAGTAGTAGAGGGTATGTCGTGTGTGGTGAAAGATTCCATCAGCTTTTGGAATTATCGGTTGATAAATTTAAGTGAGAAGATACTTAGTGAACAACGTAAAGAGAGTTGTTAGATGGTACAATAGTTTATAAGTTGAGCTTTTATTAAATTTGCGTTTTGGGTAAGAGCAAGAGGGTAGAGTTTCTGCCTAGCAACCAGACATCCAATTGAGCACTTAATTATGTTCATTCAGACTTTTAGGTTCCAGCACGGGAACCTACCATATATGGTGCAAAGTACTCGATGTCATTGATTGATGATTATTCCATAAAAGTATAAGGTACACTTTTAAAAATCAAAGATAAAACATTTGCTGCATTTGTGAACTGGAAAACTTTGGTAGAGAATGAAAATAAGAAAATACTGAAGAAGCTTTCTACTGATAGTGGTTTGGAATATGTGAACAAGGATTTCACTAGCTATTATGCAAAGTTTGGTATTACTAGACACTGAAGCATACGTCTGACTTGCGAATATAAAAAGTTTGTTGAGAGAATGAATTGAACCCTCTTGGAATAGGTTAGATGTATGCTTCATACAGTTGTTATGGGCCGAAGGCTCTGGGGAGAATCTGTGACAAAGGTTTCATACAATATCAGCAAACTAAAATATTTGAGAGTATTAGGATGTGCTGCCTACGTACATGTGGAGCAGGATAAGCTTAGGCCAAAAGTATCTAAATGTTTGTTATTCGGCTACCAGAAGGAGTAAAAAGGTATAACTTATGGTGACTTGAACCTAGACGTCAGAAGGCTTTGATAAGCAAGGACGTGGTTTTTAATAAATATGACATGCCATCAAAAAAGGTGGTGAAGACTCAACCTAATATTATGGAGACGAGTTGTGACGTAGATGATAGATCTGGAGTGAAGTGGTGATTCATATATCAAATAATATTTGTGGCTTGGTTCTGCCACAGTCCGCACAAAATAATTTCAACCACTACATGTGTTTGAAGTAAATTGAGAGCCTGTTGTTCCAGATCTTTCAGATGATCAGATGAGAGAGCAACATGAACGAAAGACTTATCAACTAAGAAGGGATTAAGCATGGAGACCAAGAAAACAAACACATAGGTATAGTTTTGATGATGTAAATGGTAATATTTTATTGAATAAAATGCAAAGAGATGTTCTTGAACCTGAAACGTATCATAATGCTATCAAAATTAGTGATAACAACAAGTATCTTATTGAAATGAAAAAAGAACTAGAATCTCATAAAAAGATGAACACCTGGATTCTTGTGAAGCATCCAAAAGCTCAGCAGTTGGTTAAGACTAATTGGGTAATTAAGGAAGCTATGAATTTATGGTGTTGAGTTACCCAGATACAAGGTTAGGCTCGTGGGTAAGGGCTTTACGCAAAAAGATGGTGTCAATTGAAAAAAGATGGTGTCATTGGCATGCACTCAAGTGTCTATTAAGATAGTTGAAGGACTTGGCTGATGTATGGTTTTGTTATAAAAAGAAGGATACATGTAATATAGTATTGAAAGTGTATGTGGACTCCGATTATGCAGGTTGCCTCGACACAACGAAGTCTACTTTCGGTTATCTTTGTATTGTACTTGGAGGAGTGGTTAGCTGGAATTCTTGTATATAGAATGTTGTTGAATTTTCATACATAAAAGCCGAGTATATGGCTGTTACAGAGGCCATGAATGGAGTTATTTTGCTGAAAGGATTATTGAGTGAACTTATTGTGTTGAGCAAGATATGATTATGTTCTATGACAATTCTAGTGGTAATGAATATTTATGAGAATCCCTTAGTTCCATGAGCGAGCTAAACATGTAGAAATTAAGCTTCACTTCATCCGAAATGTGGTGGAAAATGAGCAAGTAAAAGTGTCTAAAACTGTTAGAGAGGAAAATTATTCTGATACTTTGACAATTAGAGTCTGGCCAAAGTATTACTGATTGAAAACTCATGAACTGCATAAGACTCGTGCAAGTCTAGAATGCAGGTGAGCTGGTGTATAAAGAATAAAATAATTTTATGCAACTGACACTGCATGTACCAATAAGCCTACGTGGAGAATTATTAGGTGTATGTTATAAGCAACTCGTCAACAAAGGTAATACTGAAGAACTACATATGTGTTGGGTCTACCATTACATATATATGAAAGAACTGTTGAAACTCTATGCTGCTTAAGTCACGATTTAATTTACAGATATCTACTAATCCTAATGGCTCACACAAGATGTATAAGACTGGTAATCATTACGTCGAATGAAATATATGTTCAATCGCACTGAATTGTAGCACCACTAGGTAAGCATTACGTAGAATGAAATAAATGCTCACACAAGATGTATAAAACTGGTAATCATTACGTCAAGGTAAACTGATGAGAAACATTACTCTGATCTGAAGCGCACTGAATTGTAGCACCACTAGGTCAAAGAATAATATTATATCTACTAAGTCTCCGGTGTTAATTTGGTTTTCTTATATCAATAGAGTATGAGTTATTTCAGTTGTTGATTAATGAGTTTAATTCGTAACGTCAGATGAAGAATTTGGGCTTTCTCTAAACCTATAAATAGAAAAGGATATTGTTATGCAATATGTGATATGTTTGTGATGTGATGCAACTATAACTATAGAGATAAAATTATGTGAAAAAGTATTTCATGAGAGAGTTAAATAACTCTCAGTCTTTTAAGAGATAAGTTAACTAAGAGATAAACACTAAAGTGAGGGTTCTGTGAATCATGTCATCTTTTGTTATAAATTGTGTTTGAGTCCTTTGTGTTTGGAGAGTTTTTTTGTAACCTACATTTATATAAAAGAGTGTTTATTGTCCGTGAATGTATGCTTTTGTTATAATACGAACTACATTAAATATCGCATTGTGTGCTTGGTTTTATTACACTTTCTTTTGTTTGTTTCTCGTCTAATACGTGAGAATTCGATAGTTCTTTTTTAATTTCGTTTAATCGTATATCGGATCTTGCAACGATCGATCAGTATACTGGTTTAACCCCAATATTAATTAAGAGAAAAAAATTTATAATATCAGTAGCGGATCCAGGAATAAAATTTAAGCTATGCCCAAATATATTATGGAAAATTTCATTAAAATATAAATATTCGAGTATTGCATAATAAAAACATGTAAATATTCTAGTTACAATTCAAAATGAAAATATATTCTAGTCCAAAAGTAAATGCATTCTTCTCTTACTCATGCTTTGAAAGCGTTGGATAATATCTAGATCATCAACCGTAGAAAACACTTCTTTCTCCACAAATGTCACTGAACAATCATTAAGCCGTGAATCGTGAATTGACAATTCTATTTCTTAACTCATTCTTCACCAATTTTATACGAGAAAATACTCGCTCAAAACTTGCGGTAGAAACCGATAAGGACAAAACTCGCTTCAAAAGTCTGTACACAAATCCAAATATCTAGTGTTTTTTGTACAAATAAAAGTCTTACATAGACCCGAGATAATTTTCTTATAGAAAGGAAAACTAGGGTTTGAAAATTCCCAATTTTTTTGGTGATTTGTTGAATCAAAATTGAAGTAAAACCAAATGGAAAATTTTATTGCTTTGTTGAATGAAAATCGAAGTAAACTTCAACTAAGGAAAAATCTTACAATTTAGCAGGTGGACAAGATATTACATCAACCATCTGCATATTTTCGTGTTCATTAATCATTAACCTGCAATGAAATATGCAATCAATTTGGAATGAATGATTAACAACCATGCATATCATATAATTTTATTATAGAAAGGAAAACTAGGGTCTGAAAATCCCCAATTTTCAATGATTTGTTGAATCAAAGTTGAAGTAAAACCCAATATGAAATTTTACTTCTTTGTAAATCGAAGTAAACTCCAATGGAAAATTCATTAACTAAATCGACTTAATATTTTATTTCTATAGTTTTATGTTGCTTTTATTTGAGAGAAGTTGAGAAAGAGACATGTACGATTATAGAAAAATAGAGTAAAATAGAAAGTAAAAGAATGTAAAGAAGTGAAATAAAAGAATTTAAAGAAGTGAAGCTTTTATTTGAGAGAAGTTGGAAAATATAGTAAAAATAAAAAGTAAAAGAATACAAAGAGGAAGTGAAATAAAAAAGTGAAATAAAAGAATTTAAAGAAAAATATAAAGTAAAAGAATGTAAAGAAGTGAAATAAAATAATTTAAAGAAGTTAAGCTTTTATTTGAGAGAAGTTGGGAAATATAGTAAAAATAAAAAGTAAAAGAATTATAGAAAAAGTGGGTATCCAAACCCAAAACTTCAAGTATACTACTTGAGAAGTTAACCACCTTACTAAACTTATTTTTCTGATTTAGAGTTGTCGCGGTCATACCTATCTCCCCCAAATTATAGTATACAAAAGGTACTATGCTAATTGGCCAAATCACATGTGTTGATGTTGACCTCATATAGTGAGGAGGCAGTCAATACTAGGTACACGTATATGAATGGGTTAAGAACTCATTACGTTTTACCTTTCACATGATGCAAGAAAAGTGAGGTTTGATTTGTACTGTAGGTTTTATTGAAAAATACTCCCTCCGTCTCATAATATTAGACGTTTTAGGAGAATTTTTTTGTCTCATATTAATTGCCGTTCTCTTTTTTTAAGGTTGTATTAATTATGTCTTTTCAACTTTCCACCAATAGAATTCCTAATTGAATATAGAAATTTTTCGTCCCCCAATCAAATTTATTGTTGTTTATTTTTTTAAAGTAATTATTGCTTTTCTTAATATTGGTGAAACAATATTAAACGACTCATATTATGAGACAGAGAGAGTAAACAAATACCACTTCGAAAATTACCATGTCGGTTAGTATAGAGAGGAAGCTACGATGATTGCTAAGTATCAACAAAAAAAACAAATATATGACTACAAATGTAATCATCTCGACACCTAAGCATCACTAACAGCAATTTTGTTTGATGTTAATCTATTTTATAATATTTTAAATTATGATATAATGTGTATTTTCCTTTTAAATTAATGTAGAATTTTCTAATACTTTGATAGAATCAACTAAATTTTAATCTTAACGTCAAATGTTGCCCTGAATTTTACATATACTATTGAAAACAATAAAATTGAATGGTTATAATTTTATAAAATGAACATATTTTTTTATCATTTTAAAGACTAAAGACTCTAATAAATATATGACTACGTGAAGATCGATTATGACATATATTTTTGTCCAAAATAAAAAAACCGTTCCCTCTTTCAAAAAGTAAACTTTATTAGTTTCAGAATGTTATATTTTAATAAATGCCTCAAACGAGAGGCACATTTGTGGTCCAATATTGGATGAATCTGATGAAATTATTAAATGCTATCATATAAAACTCATCTCGAACAACATTATGATTTTTCAGCTTCCATTTCTAGAGTGTCCAGTAAATTGTGACACAATGAATAAGTGGTTATAATTTTTAAAATAAATATATCCAACATTTATCGATCTATCAAATTTTATATTGGTGTGGTTTATTTCTGTTTGAAGGTAATTTTGTAAAATGTTTTGGAAATTTAATGTTTAAGGTGGAGTGTAATGAGATAATTAAGTTGTGTGCTTGTATTAAATTCTGATTACCCCCATTAATGAAAGTGGTTGAGATATGTATACTTAATTAATGACCCATGGGCCTGTCAGGTTGGATTGTGGAGTCGAGTCAAGTTTAAGGACTCATTAGCCCAAGTTGTGAGGTGACCAACACCTAGCGTAGTCACACTCCATTACATTTGTCCTGTTCGGTTTTTATAGTAGTGGTTATGTCCGAACAGCCCTACGGATAAAAGCAAGTTACATTGCCTAAAATATCTGACCTCATCCGTACCCCATTTAGATCTTGCAAAGAAGCTTTGGAAGAGCTTACTCTGAAGAATCAAAATAAACTCTTTCCGATCCGTTCTGTATCTGAACTGCAGACTTTATCTTCTTCTGTTAAGAATTTTAAGAGTCACTGTATTCGAAATTTGGTGGGACTGATTTTATCGTTTAAAATTTCAAGAGTTTTTTTTCAACGTGGGACACGTGTTAGGATCTGGTTTGACCTCTCAGTCGTTTTTCTCCTAGATTCTCGTACCAACTAGGCTAGAAAGATACTTAGGTTTTAATTCCCATACTTTGTTACCCTTCATCATTGTTTTGATCGTTTTATGTTCTCCTAGGTAACTCCCAATTTTCACTATTATATAAATCTATTCCACTGTTTTATTGTCTTAAAAACACAAGTATTTCTAGTGAGAGGAAGCTTAGTACATTTTCCAATTTGTGTTTGAGTCATTTATGTTCACAGCTAGAAACGCACTAGTAAAAGGAGATTGGTTAAATTTGTTTGAGTTGGAGAGAGCGAGAAAAGTTGCAGGGGATAAAATAATCGTTGCTGGTCTTCTTGTTTCTCATGGTGAAGGAATCAATCAATCACGAGCAAACACATACCAAGGTTTATCGTCCTCAAAGGCACCTAAGGTTAGAAAACTACCCTTTTTCAACCCTTTCTCCTCTTCAATCAGGGTCCTCTGTCCAAGAGTCTCAAAACCTTCTCCCTAAAGAGAAAGTCATTTCAAGTGTTAGGAAACCTTCACCCTTTATTATCATGGGTTTAGACGCTGAGAAATCCCCTGAGAAGCATACCCCTCGCTGAATAACTCGCCAATCCAAGGCTAAGTTCACTCCTACCTCTTCGAAACACACTAGTTCGGAGACAATAAAACCTTTTCCATAAACCAAATTATCTGGACAGCAGCCCCTGGCAGAAGCCAAGCCATCCGAACAGCCTTCCATTGTAATGAAAGAAAATATGGAGAATAATATAGGTGATACTCCTTTTGAGGCATCCGGACAGATGAGGGACACCGCTGTAGATCGCAATGGCAATACTAAATAGGGGTCTGACTCATCCGGATGCGCTTCTGGAGAGTCTAGAAGAGAAAGTAGGGCCAAATTTCAAGAAAGTCAGCGTAAAATACATGTTATCCCTCCAGAATATAGCCTATGTATACACCCATACCGCTGAGTTGGGTCGTATTCGTACAAAGAGGAGGATCCCTGAGTCTGTCACCCTGGAAATTCCGAAGAAGATATTCCATCTAACCTTTATTCTGAACAGGCCACTACTGATGGAGAGGTAAATCTCGATGTTTTTCAGAATATTAGCATGTATTTCAACGAACTGGACAAAGATAGCTTTGCGGGGCCTTATCGTCCTACCAACTCATCTAATGTTGTGACACCCTGATTCATGCACTCTTGGGTTACATCCGTCCAGTGGTTGATCTGGAGAGACAACTGAGGGATCAAACGGCTAACACTCCATGACTACGGAGAAACAAAGCTTGACAAACGGTCTTTCTGTCGCTCAGCAAAGCATAGAATCATTGAAGAAGGAGAAGGAAGATTTAGCTGCCAAACTGCTCAAGTCAGAAGAGGCTAACAAAGACCTCCAGACCAAGTATTCTGGGCTGGAGACTTCTTCATCCAATGAGATCAAAGCTTTGAAGGAGCAACTAAAAGCTAAAGAAAAAAATATCCAGACTTTATCCAGAGACAAAGTCAAGTTGGAGAAAATTATCCAAGAGAAGATCGATGAAAATGCTTCTTTAGTAAGTAAACAAGCTCAATAAATAGTTGCAGGGATAGAGAAGTATGCTAGTGGAATAGTGGACTCCACAGTGTGCAGAACCTTCTCCATCATGTAGTTCAAAAATCTCCTGGTTATGGCCTTATAGCCACAGTGTGCAGACCTTCTCCATCATGTAGTTCAGATAACACAACTTGGGATTCTTCAAATCCTAAGCAACGCAAGAGAGGTCTGCTGAAAGATTTCTTGTAAAGAACTTCCCTTAATATCAAGAAACCACAAGCCTTATACTTGACTTTCTTAGCCATGGATTTATCCGGAGGCAATATCCCTCGAGATATAAACTTCAGAAGATCATACCTTCATTATTTAGGTTGAATAACGAGTATACTTATTCTTTCTTCACTCTCTTTTTCTTGGCCCGTCTGTACGGATGAACATTCTTGCATAAGAATCTACGGGCATGATTCAGAATAAGCTATAGTTGCCAAAGATTCTGCCACAGTATTTTCCGATCTAGGGATGTGTTCATAGCAGACATTCTTGAAGTTTGTGGAAACTTCTTTTAACATTAGAAAGTATTTAATCAATTGTTCTTTCTTTGCTTCAGATTGACCTTGAGCATGGTGAATCAGTAATTGGGAATCACTCATTAGTCGGACTCTATTTGCCCTACATATGAGAGCCAACTTAAGACCAGCTATTGCTGCTTCATATTCAGATTCATTGTTAGAAGCTATGAAACGGAAACATATGGCCTGGTACATATTGTCACCATATGGAGAATTTAAAAACATTCCAACCCCACAACCCATAATACTTGATCCACCATCAGTTCAAACTACCCCTTCTTTCTTAGATTTGTTTTATGATACTTGTCCAGAGGATCTATCAGCATGAAATTCTACCAAGAAATCAGCCACTGACTGGGCTTTAATCGTCGTTTGGGGTGCAAAATCAATATCATAATCACCGAACTCCACTGACCACTTGGTCATTCTACTTGACACGCTAGCTTTCTGAAGAACGCTTTTCAAGGGAAAAGATGTTCGAGAATGAGCTTGGAAGTATGGTCTCATCTTTCTTACTGCAATTACCAAAGCCAATGCTATTTTTTCCAACTTCAAATATCTTCTTTCAGCATCGAACAGACTTTTGCTAATGTAATACACCGGACGAGGGTGATTGTCCACCTTGCTTATTAGCACAACACTTATTGCATACTCTAATACAGCTAGATATACGTAGAGCTTTCCCCCCGAACAGGTTTGAAGAGAGTTTTTGGTGAAGACAAATGCTTCTTAATTTCAATAAAAGCTTGCTCACGTTATGGATACCAGTTACAGTTTTTTGCATTCCTTAACACTTGGAAAAACATGGCACATTTATCTGATTATCTCTAAATAAACCTATTCAGAGCTACCAATTGTCCGGTCAGCCTTTGAACTTCTTTGGTGCTCCGAGGAGGGTCCATAGCTAGTAAGACATTAAGTTTATCTAGATCAGCCTGAATTCCTTTCTCACTTATTATGTAACCCAATAACTTCCAGATCGGAGCCCAAATTCACACTTTTTAGGGTTCAGTTTCAATCCGTACGGCATCACCTTATAACAATGAAGAACTCTGTCTGTGATGAAACTAGCGTGGTCTTGATCATTTGAATCTACATGTATTTATTTATACGCTGAAAAAGAATCCATAAATGACAATAATTGTTTTTAGAGGCCGAATCCACCAATTGATCTATCCGAGGAACATGATAAAGATATTTGGGCATGCCCTATTAAGATGAGTAAAATCAATGCACATGCGCTATTTGCCATTTTTTTCTTGACCAGAACAGGGTTGGCAGTCCACAAAGGGTACTCAGATTCTTTAATGTGACCCATATTGGTCAAATGATCAACTTTCTGAACAATCACATATACTTTTTCCTTAGAGAAAGACTTTCTCCTTTGTACAAATGGCGCAACATCAGTTTGTATGGACAACTTTTGAGAAATAACATCAGCTGACATTCCAGTAATATCACTATTGCACTATGTGAAGACATGTTGATTATTCATAAAAAAGGACAACAGCGGTGTTTCAAATCTGGTGCCAATTTGGTACCAATTTTTACATTTTTTCCCTCAGTAAGAGAGTGGGTTTCAACTCCTCCATAGGTATTATAACACTGGGAGCCTCCCTGGGATCATAAATTTCATTCTCATTAGTGGACGGCTCCAATAGCCATTAATCTTTGTTAACCTTGATTGCATCTATAGACTTAGAGGCAAGAGCTATTGCATAACATTTCCCGGCTACCTTCTGGCTATTCCGGAGGACACAAAATGCATTCTTGAGAGCCAAGACCTCCCAAATATTGCATTATAAGATGTTGGACAATCCACTACAACAAACAGTACTCTTACCATTTTCTTAAAGCGTCATTTGCCCAACAACACCCCCTCTTCAAATTCCCCAATCACATCTGCAGAACTTCCTGTGAAGACTACGATGGTTCTGTTCGAACGTTGTATAACTTAAGGGATTCTCATCTGCTTGTAGGAGCTTAGAAACAGGATATTTGTCGAATTTCTTGTGTCAATCAGAATTCGGCGTATATCGTTTCCTCCTATTGATGCCCTTATTACCACAACATCCTCATAAGGCCCTGCAATGTCTCTCAGGTCATCCTCATCAAAATGTATAAAGGTAGATGGGGATCGATACAGATGAGTGGCTAAACTGTGGACATGCCTCTTCCTTGATAAACTAGAAGTTGCAGTCATAGTATCCCCTCCGAAAATGGTCAATGGCTAAAAACGTTAATCAGACCGAGATAGTTTTGGTCTTGTCTGTTCTTACCCCTACCCGATTTAGACTTGGATCTAGATCAAGATACTCAGAGTCTATATCAAACCTTTCAGTAATTACCATTGCACCTTTCTGTGTGGATGTTCCAGGATTGTTCGAAGGGCCAGTTCAAGGAGTATTGGCTTGCGTATTATTCGGTCTGCTCCCCTTTAGCTTTTTGACATAGGCTCCCAACTTGCTCCTTTCAATGAGGTTCTGGACCTCTTACTTCGAAGCTATACAATCATGGGTATCATGGCATATGTCATTGTGGTATTGCAAAAACGGGTGCTCCAGTTTTCTCTGAGGGATTGCAATGCTGCTGGTTTTCTAAAGTGCATTTTTTTTAGTTTTGTAATAGATTGTAGCCACACTTTCCCCTAATTCAGCAAACCAATCGGGTTGAACACAAGGTCCTCTCTTGTTTCTGATTCCTTTTTGACTGCCCTTCATCACTGTTTGAAAACACTAATTCTTCAAGCTTTGCCTCATTAGATGAGCTGCTGGAGGACTCAGATGTATAACTCTCCACATGTTTAGATCGGTGTGTCTTCTTGGAACTGAGATGGGCCTTTAGAGACTGCTCGGTTTCTCCAGGATTGTCAGTGTGGTGAAGTACTGACGCACCAGATTTTTCTTTAACCCTTTTCTCTGCTTGTTTTATTGCTCTCAGTGCCTGTATTTCAGCTCTCAACTGGTTGCACTCTTTGATAGTATACTCATTGTTTTCCTTTGCAACTTTCACCTCAGGAGGTGAAATATTCTGCTCATTTGGATCCATCCGAACTACTTTGTTTGCTTGTTTTGAATTGTGAAATACAGGCACATTCGTTCTCCCACTGTGGTTGCCAATTTGGTATGGTTTATTTATGTTTGAGGGTAATTTTGTAAAGTTTTTTGGGAATTTAATGTTTAAGGTAGAGTGTAGTGAGATAATTAAGTTGTGTGCTTGTATTAAATTCTGATTACCCTCATTAATGAAAGTGGTTGGGGTATTTATACTTAATTAATGACTCATGGACCTGTCAGGTCGGATTGTGGAGTCACGTCAAGTTTAAGGACCTATTAGCCCAAGATGTGAGGTGACCAACACCCAGCTTAGTCACACTCCATTACATTTTTCATGTTCGGTTTTTTTATAGTAGTGGTTATGTCTGAACAACCCTCATGATAAAAGCAAGTTATAGTGCTTAAAATATCTGACCTCATCATATACCAATTAGTTTGAACATATCATTTAAATTTCACACAAACCAATTTATCATACTTGGTCTAAATAAATCATTTAGATTCACAAAAATGAATTCATCACACTTAGTTCAAATAAACCATTTAGATTTGACATAAAATAATTCGTTAGACTTAGCACTACGTCAAACATATCATTTAAATTTACTTACATCCCCTATAATACATTTAGGGTGTGCATTATTTGTCAACATTTTTTGAAAATGCATTCACTGTAAACATTTTAAAAAAATGAATACATGATGTATTAATTTTCCGAACGCGCCATAGTAAACCAATAAGATCAACAACACTAGAGTTTCCTCTTAATTTGAGCATAAAAAGAGGAAGCATTTCTTTGTCTGAAAAATCTCACACAAAAAACATTTATGATCACGTCTTATGTGAATAATGAATTGTGCGATGTTTCTCCACCTACAACATTATATGTTGCACATCCGACTCATCAGTGGAACTAGTATTATATCTAAAAACAAAATTTTGTTCTCTTGATATACGTGAAGTCATCATATTTTACTATGGATTAAAACAATAACAAAGTTTATTAGACAAATTTGAAACAAATATCCAATACAAAATTACGACTTCAAAATACATATTAACAATTTTTTTGGATTCAACTATCTATCTAATGTATTATATAAAACACTATAAATTAACAACAAAATAAATAAAACAACTCTTAGATCAACACACATATTTTGAAGGTTTTTGTGCGAAAATGTATCAAACATTTGCACATATTTTTTTTGAAATGTTCATATATATATATATATATTTATATAAACATGTGTAACAAATTTCAATATCATGATACTATATCTCTTTTGTATGAACCATAAAATGATGTATATTGATTTTGATTTTGCACATTGTTTGTGAATTTACGGAGATTTCTTTCAAAATAAATTACATTCATGACGGTTAAATAGAACATTAAACACATTTAGTTTTCATTAAATATAAATCAATTGACAAACAAAAATACACAAAACACCAAAAGAACAAAAACGTAACTAAAATAAAATAAAAATTGAAGTTTTTTTTATATTTCAAATTGAATTTTTACCATATTAGATATCGAAAAGGTTCCAAACTCAAGCCTTTACTTTTACATAATGACGGGTTTTATATGAACTTGTAGTGGACTATGTCATTTTTGAGATGGTAAAAATTTATTTAAAAAAAATCATGATAAATTTAATTTAAAAAAATTGTAATAAAAATGATAAAAAAAATAAAAAATTATCACCATTACAAGTATGGTTTGAATAATAACTAAATTCTAAACTTTATAATATGAATTATTTATTCTGCATCCATTTATATATAGTACATAAAATAGTAACTTTATCCACTACTCCTTAAACTGACTTTTTTTTTTTAAATTTTTTTTTTGTTAATTTGAGTTTTTACTTATAAAAGTTTCCGTATTTAACACAAATTCTACTCTTCTTTTAAAATGCAATTTTCTAAAATTTGTTAAAATAAAAACTTAAATTTTGTTAATAGAACTAATTGACAAAAAAACGGTGCGGGTTCCGACCTCGTATTTAATGATTGAGAGACAAAGCGACGTCATTACTTATACTTAGAGTAAAGACATTATTGGCGGCAGATAACAGTAGACCATGCCCATAGTGTTGCCAAAACCATATGCGATCCTTTTTTCTTTTTTCTATATATAAACATAACCAGCACCACCCAATTCATCAAATCTAAATCAAAATCCAAAACTCAAAACATCTCCTTCAATATACCCTTCGCTACGTCTAAAATGTGTTGGATGAACTTTGACTGGGCTGTAGAAAAGGACTTTAAGGATCCCAAAGAGTTGCGGTCTTCAGTTGATACTCGTACGAATACCAAAACCGTGTCTTCTCAGAAAGAAAAATCAACAGCTTCGTCGTCAAGTAATTCGAGCGAGAAAGGAATCCGTAATATGTTTAGTACGGATGAGTCCGAAGAATCATTTAGGAAGATCATGTACTTGAGCGTTTGGGGACCTAGCTAAATAAATATACAAACCAATAATTTGTAGTTGCATCAGTGTCTGCAAGTGTTCTCGTTTGTTCATATTTTGCACTAATAGGACTTTCCTTCTATAGCATCTTATCATCTATATACCTCTCTACTAGTGTACTCGTCTGCTACTACAATATTTGTAGCACATATCCTCTTACTCCTTTTCTTATATGTAAAGATGATGATTTGTAAAGGAATTTAGAAACTCCATAAAGAAAAAAAAAGCTTCTGCGAGTCTCCACCATGAACGCTTGGCCCAATTTAATTGGGCTGATGAACAAAAGATCTGAATGGCCTACCTTACCTACGACAACAATGCTATTGGGTTCTAAAAAACTCATTTCAATTATAAAAGTTGGATAATGATGTATGGTTAGAAACTGAAATTTCAATACTAGGTTTTAACAGAAAATGAACACTAGAGCAATGCAAACTAATGATACGTAGATCTGCTTCATACTGATTTTTTTCCAAAATCCATTGAATTATAAATTAAGATGCTTCCAAATCACAGTTTCCGTTACCACTATTCACTCCTATCTGATTCGCAACAAATTTGATCACACTTTCTGTCAAAAGGTATAAACTAGGTTAGATAGAATGTAATATTTTTTTTAAATAATTATAATAATTACTACGTTCTTGTGTTATCTCTTCATAACTTCCCTTCAAAATTAACTAATAAAAACAATCACTGCCTAATAAATCTGGCTGCTCTGAAAAAAGAGAAAGCTAGACGGTCGGATTATTAGTAAGGCTGAAAGTTCACTAAGAACAAGATAATGAGGGCCAAATTGGTGCGGCTAAATTCATCAAAAGTAGATGATTCAGAAATTAGGTTCATGCTGTAATCCGAGAAGTTGAAAGCTTAAATGTTTAAGGAACTTTGAGAGAAGTAATCTCTTAGCGAGCGTGGAGGGATGTATAGTTTGGGGATTAGTGTGTAATTTTGGGAAGAGCTCCGAGACACTAAATTTGCACCTTAAATCGATCCTTCAATTGTTATAGTTAGCGTTTTCTAATTGCTAAAATGTGGAGAAATTGGAGGATAATCGCTCTCACTTCAGAGCATACCATACCTGGGAAAGAGCTGTACAAAAACATTCATATCGGGTTTGTGTTTCTACTCTATAATTTGTAACATATTGCTTGCTGAGCCACTCCAAAACTTTGAAGCAAACTTAACAACTTTGAATGATCAGAAATTGAAAAGCGGGTTTGATCTTCAGAAGGATCGCACTGGCTCTAGCGGTCTGTCCCAAGAAACTCCCAATCTAGGATGTAGCTCTTTCCTCCTAGTGCAAACAGTGGAAATCTAAATATTCGTCAGTAAATACTACTGGAAATCTTCTGGGTTTAGAGTTGACAGAGGATAATTAATTGTTTCTGGGACAAGAGCTGATAAAAGTAAAAGTGACAGAGAAAAAAGTGAAGATTCAGAGAAGATGAAGGAGATGAATCGGATCTAGGATAAAGGACCGTACTGAAGAAATTGCCTGCATACTGATAGCTCAGGTGCGTTGACGTTGAGGAGGCAAAAATCGGGAAGGCATCATTAGCTGCTGGATGCATCTTCTTAGTAGATCATCGAACACAAAAATCCATCTAAGGATTAAATCCAGTCTTAATCTTAAACTCTCAAAAGAATCTGGAAGAATCATTTACACTGACTCGAATTGTTGGAAGGCATTGAAGCTTCTTATTGGTGTCTGTGAAATCCTGAAACAGTTTCATACATTAATAAGGATCGAATTGGAAAGCTGAGCCGATACTTCCAAAAAAAGTGAAATTGCTCAAACAGTAATGGTAAAGTTACTCTTTGCATCTACATTTCTTCAATTTCAGCCGATTTTCAGAAACCAAAACTACTTTTCTGAAATTAATTGAAGAAAATAAATCATGCACTAAGAAGGAAATAAAGATTTGAGAGACGGAGGTAGAGAGAAAAAAGGGATGAGAGAGAAAAAAGAGACAGCTTTTTGTGTGAAAAATGCGGAACCTCCCGCCATTTGTAGCTCCGAATTTTTTCGGCGCTTAAGCCATTTTTTTGGCTCTAATACCAGTTGTTAGTGTAATTATTTTGTGTGAAAAATGCGGAACCTCACGGACTAGCAAGATATTGTCCGCTCCGGCCCGTACGGATTTGTTCTTTGGGATAACACTCCCAAAATACCTCTTGATAGTTGAGGTGGAACCACAATTATATACACTCACTATTTTTAGTTTTTGGAGTCCTCTACTTCAACACAATAAATCTCAAAAAATAGATAGTTCATAAACTCAAATTCGCAATAAAGCATAGTCGGAGGAGATAATCCGAAAAAATAGTGCAGCAACAAGCATATCACCACCAAACAGGTTTAAATAATTTTATTATAATCTTCTTTTAAAATTTTCCAGATACCAAATGAGTGGATCTATGTTGGCAGTATAGTCCGCTTCATAGGACAACAACAGTAGGAAGAGATTCTACCTTTCTTTCCACTGGTTACTGTATGTCACCGATACATTAATTCCAAGACACATACATGGTTTGTTTAATATGGAGCGCTAAAAATCCTGTCACTCGTCTTTAACATTTGTTGTATTCGTATCACTAACCTTCTTTCGTTCCAAAAATAAATCGCTATTATTTAAGAATGTTGCATTTTGGGTCACTAGCGCGTGCAAATCAACAGGAAATGTCACTCCAACGTAGACCTGCTCTTAGTTGCTATTTATTTTAAATTAAGTTATTTGATTTTTAAATTAAGTTATTTGCTGTTTATTCTCTTCTTTAAAAACTACACCTTCTACCTCACTCTTTCTTAAACCTACAAATTCCTTCTTCACTCTACATCGATACACTAAGTGGATCTATTTTCTAGCCATTAAAAAAAATGGTAACGGTTTATTCCACCAAACCTTCCCCGACTTCCGCTGTCAACTTACTTTGTAGCCCTAACAGTAAAATCCTCTCTGGTTATCCTGACAGAAAGATCTGTTACCATGGCGGCGAAACTTGTGTCCTTGCCGTTCATCGCTCTTTCTTTTTCGCCGGTTAGTTTTCCATTTCAGTTAATTTCACTTTCGTCGTGGTCGTTTCCAAACTTCAAATTCATTTCAAATTTTGAAATTGCTATTTGTCCCATCGATTTTAGAAAATGCTTATTGGATTAATAATTTCTCCGATCCTTCTCGTCTTCATCGACGTTTCCCAGACTCCCTTCGCTATCGAAGATGCCTCTATATACGACGAAATTAGGTACCGATGTTATTCTCATGGAACCATAGCCTCTACCGCGTTCATAACAAAAATCACTGGCTATAACCTGATCGGTCCAAGAGTAATATCAAAATTAAATGCATATGAATTGTATTAAATTTTTGGTGTTTGAATGACTAGAAAATGGATACACTTAGTGTATTAATGTAGAGAGAAGAATCAATTTGAATAGATCGCATGCATATGCGAGTTCAGAGTTCAGAGATCTGAGCTTGAGTTTCGTTTCGAATCGTTCAAGTTGGTTCTCAACATTGTTTATTTGAAGAAACCCATCCGATCTCGCTTAGATTTGGTGACTGTTTCCGTCCAAGTTAACTCATATATTATATTCCCTGAATAAACTCATTAGAACGCGTCTGACTCGTCTTACTTAGTTTAGTTTAGTTAACAACACAAATTCTTCTAAATTTACACACATACTATATTCTTTTAAATTAATTTAAAAAGAGCTAAAGAACAAGAAAGAACTCTTAAATTTGTACATTTTGTAACGTAAATCTAGTGTTTCGAGTTTCAATCTGTTTAATATTTAATCCAAATCAATATTTGGTGTTTTTTATTTATCGATTTAGTAGAAGAGAAGAGAAGAGAAGAAGAAGTGAATAAATTCTATAGCGCTAGCTATGGTGAATAAAGTAATTGGAGTTTTAAAGGAGTGACGAAGCCGTAAATATGTTAATTGGGCGAAGTTTAAAAGTAAAAAATAACAAAGTAAAAGGTATGAGGTAAAATATTAAAGGGATAAATGGGGTGAAAAGTAAATAGGGTAAATCCATTTAAGTAAAGAAGTAGAATAAATAGTTAAAAATTAAAGTAAATAGGATAAACTAATAAAAAAGGGTATTTTGGGCATCATTTAATAGACGATTGTATATGAAACGTGGAAGGGTATATTGGGGTGACACGTGTTAGCCTCATGTTAATTTGCGCATGCCAATGACAAAAATGCAACGATTTGAAATATGAGTGACTCGTTTTGGGATGAAGGAAGCTTAGTGGCACGAATGCAACAAAATTCAAACACCGATGACTTGACAGGATTTTTAGCCTAAGATAGAGCTATAAAAACTTTTTGCTTGGTTTCTGCCTGCTTTCTTACTATCATTAAAAGTTCATTTGCAATTGATTTTTTTAAACCATGAGAACTTGTCGTAGGTGAGAGAGCCACTATGCTGAAAACCTAATATACCGATACAACTAATTATAAATACGGTGTGAATGTAAAGATACCACTTATGTGGAAGAAAATGAAACCATTTCTTCTCGATATTTAGTTGAGTTAAAAAGGAGGCTAAAAGAATGTTTTAGGTTAATCCTTTTTTGTTACTTTTTTCATTTAATAGATTTGAGTTACACAAAATGCCCTATTTATGGGATGTTTGTACTAGTAATATTCTTATTGTAATTAAAACTAGATAGTAGTACATAGTATAATATATTTAAATTTCATTTGTTTATAACGTCTCAAACATAAGATGTTGAGCTGAGGGATGTGGGCTTGCAAAAAATCTTTTAGGCCAGTTTTAAGGATTTTGGTCTAACCGGGTTGACAAAACCCGGTAGATCAAAACGCTTCATTTGCTTGTCGTTTAAGGTTGATAAGAGTAAGTCTTTTGGGTGTACTTTGACTCATAGCAGACTTATTCCTAACAACAACTGCTGGTGGACGTTGCAATTTAAAGTCATCGCCGATGTCATCCATCGAGAGTAAACTGAGAGTGTTCTTCACATCTCCCCTCAAACGAAGGGGCGAGATATCGAGCCAGAGTTTCTCCTGAAGGAAGGTGAATCGAGAATACGTTAAGGTTTTGGTAAGACACTTAGCAAGCTGGTATTGAGAAGGTACATATCGAATCTGAAGCGACCCTTGAAGAACTTAATCTCGAACGAAATGGACATCAAGCTCAATGTGCTTCGTTCGAGCATGGAAAAATAGATTCGAGGCTAGGCTCTTGTGCCAAGATTGTCGCACCAAATAACAAATGGTGTGTGTTTGGAAGTTGAATCTCAATGAGGAGTGAGCATAACCAAATAAATTCAGAGGAAAAATTTACCAGAGCACTGTATTCTTATTCAATTGAATATCGAGCGAGTATATTCAGCTTCTTGGAGAACCATGAGATTAGAGAGTCACCAAGGTACACACAATAAGCCCCAACACTACGTTTGTCACCAGGAAAAGCCGCTCAATCCGTATCAAAGAAGCCATGCAACTGTAGGTGACAATACAACTTGATATGAAATCTAAGCCAACTTAATCCAAATAATTTCCTAAGAAACCTCTTCAACCTTTGCCAGTGAATAAAAGTAATGCTCTGTTGAAATTGGCTGAGCTTATTTACTGCAAAAGCAATATCAGTTCGCGTATGTGTGAGATACTACAAAGCTCCTAAAAAGATCTATATATTATAGGATTTTCAAGAGGAAGGGCATCAGAGCTAGAGAGTTGGACACCAACAGCCATGGAAGTAGGGCACGATTTTGACAGTGAGAGCCATTATCAACAAGTAAGTTATTTATATACTAATGTTGTATTTAGTAAATACAAGGAATAAGTGACTCGCGATGAATCTCTATTCCAAGGAATAAGTGGATTGAACCCATATCTTTTGGTGAGAAGGAAACATTAAGGCTGTGAATGAATTGGTTGAGTCAGTCGGTTTGATTACATGTGACCAAAATGTCATCAAAATAGACAAGAATCAGTAGTATAACAGTCTTAGAGAAAAAATAGAATAGAGAGAAATCAACCCTCGAGTTTTTGAATCCCCAAGTTACTAATGGGTCCGTAATTCTAGAATGCTAGGCTCGTGGAGCCTTCTTGAGTCCATACAAGGCTTTGTGAAGCTTACACACATGTGTGAGGTTTACCGATTTCTTGAAGCCCTCTGGTTGTATCATATACACATCTCCACTTAGAAACCCATTGAGAAATGCATTATTTTTGTCCAGCTGACAACCCTCCTAATGCTTTGAGACAACAAGAGTTAGAACCATCCTCCCCGTAGAAACTTTAATAACAGGACTAAAAGTCTCAGAGAAATCAATACCAAGGGTTTGATGAAATCCCTTGGCAACAAGTCTGGCTTTGTAGAATTGAATTTGATCATCCAAATTGTACTTGAGTTTATACACTCATTTGCACTTATAACACTCAAATTATGAACACATGGGACTACAATCCATGTATTATTTCATATAAAAGCATTGTACTCAGCTTGCAGAGCTGCTACCCACTTAGGATTTCCCATAGCATATGAAAACCTGGCACGCTCAAGTACAAAAAAGTTAGTAGTGGCGATAGACCCAACATAGAGAGTTTTAGGTTTAAGTGTACCATCGTGAGCCATGGTTTTCATAATATGTCTATTTGGTTGAGGGACTGAGGTAGATGGTGTGTTTGTATTATGAAAGGGTAGTTTAATATAGATTGTAGGAGTGGATGGGCAACGAGTGGGTAAGGACTAAGTAGTTATAGGTTGAGTAGTAAGACTATTTTGAGTGTTTAAAGGAGTGGCCAGGTATTGATGATTGTCAGTAGGTGTAGGTGATGATAGAGTAGATGTATGTGTGTTGGAAGTAGGATTTTATGGAGGGTCAGGATAAGATTTAGGGGTCTGTATAGGTTGAGAGGATTTCTAATAATGTGAGGGAATAGGACATAGAGAGGTAGACTAGTCAGGTAACCATCTGGATAAACTGTTGAAGATGATGGATCCCCACTACTCACAAGACTTGTAGGTAGAGTAGGGAGCCATAGAGTTAGAGGCTAGACCAGATATTTCTAAGTTTGTTGATTGTTAAAAAACCTTGTAAAAAGGAGAACTCACCTTCATTGAAGACCATATTTCTAGAGATATATATCATACCAGTAAAACTTAGAAAAATGTATTCTTTGATACTGGTTATGCCCAACGAAAATACATTTTTAGGAGTGAAAAATAAATTTGTGAGACTAATATGGTCTCAGGCAAGGGTAGCAGGCATAACCAAACGTTTCAGTGGTAGGTATTTAGGTGTTTTGTGATATAGGATCTTATAAGGTGATTTAGTTGACAATGTAGGTATAGGTAACCTATTTATCAGAAAAACCGCAGTTTCAAAGGTGTGAATCTAGTATCTGTATGGTATACCAGCCTGAGCTATAAGAGTTAAACCTGTTTCTACCAAATGTCTATGTTTTCTCTCAATCTTTCCATTTTGAGCTGAGGTATTAGAACATGATCTCCTCAAAATGAACCTATGATTTTTAGCTATAGAGGCCATTGACCTATACTACCACCCCAACTATCTTAGACCATGTTGATAGGTCTCTTAAACTGCTTCTCAACCAGAATTTTAAATGTACTAAAGACATTGAGTACTTGATTCTTGTCTTTGATAGGATAGATCTAGGTAAACCTTGAGTGACCATTAAGGAAAATAACATAGAATTTGTAACCTTAGGTCAATAAAATAGGTAAATGGACCCCAGACATCAACGTGTATGAGGTCCATAATATTCTTTGTGTTAAAAATAGAGACTGAATAAGGTAACCTGTGAGACTTGCCTAATTGGAAAGCCTCACAAAAGATCCTTTTATTTCTTAAAACAGAGTTCCGATTACAAGACTTGAAGATAGTTGCTAAAGTTTTATGAGATGGATGACCAAGCTTTCATCCATATGTTAAGGAATTAGAAATAACATTATACAGGACAGTAGGAGATTCAGGATTAACATTAAAAAGGTTTTTGAGGAGTAAATGATAGGGTATTGATTTCTTGTGCCTTAAGGTAACTATCCCTCTTAAGAATGACAATTTGGGTGTTGTCCGGCCCGACCCGGCCTGACCGATCCAGACCGGCCGGGTTTTGTCTGTCCTGAACATAGAACGGGTCGGGTTGGGGTTAAGAAATTATATCCCGCAACAAGGCCGGGCCAGATTCGGGTTTCTAGTTTGTTCGACCCGTTCTGGTCCGAAAATTATAAAAATATATAAAAATTAATATTTTTTATATATAATAACAATAATATATATGAAAAATAAATTTAAAAATATTGAAATTAATATATGGGGGTAGGGCCGGGTTGATCGACGGACATGAACGGACAGGGTCGGGTTTGAAAATATAAAACCGAGAACGGGTCAAGTCGAGTTCGGGCTCAAGTGTCCAAAAAGTAGGCTCGAGCGGGCCGACGTGAACCCGGCCCGCTGACGTTCCATTTCCATCCCTAGTCCCTCTGAGAAGAGTAATCCATGGTGTCTTATCCTTCACAAAACATAAAGCTTTATGAAACTCAATAAATACATATACATACTCTCAATAAAACGAGAGAGTAGGTTTTTTGAATCATAGGAACATGTAATATATTTTAGACTATCCAATATATTTGATTAACAACCTTCCACCACTACCAATCAATATACTTTTGTTAATTGAGTACTCAGTTTTCTGAGTTATTAAGCTAGTATTTCCAAGGACATGTTGACTAGAACCACTGTGAGCAAACCTCACACCATATCATGTAGTATCTTGTGTAGAAAGGTAGGCTCTTTGATCCTATTCAACCTTACGTTGTTCTGTTGGTGTAGATCCCATAACACATGACCAGTACATACTGCAAAACTGGCAGGCAAGTTTGATTTGAGAGAATCGACCTCCTCTTCCCTGTAGTAGCCATCCAGATTTGTATTAAGTGATTGTGGCCCTTTCCTGTGAACCAAGTAGTCTATTGGCCGCCTCCTGTAGGTCTTTGGAGCTCACTTATATTATCAATTGAACTACTACTTTTGGGCTTATGGTGAAGTAGAGTCAACCAAGGAGGAGCTGGTAATTTGCGACCTAGTCTTCATGTTATGTATTCTCAGAGATGATGCCTTCTAACTTAGTGAGAAGTCCAAGGGGACATGTCTTTTACCTCTTAAAAACCTCCTAGCCTATTTCCTTTTACCGTGAGTAAAACCATGATCTTCCATAGAAGATAGTTATTCTTGTCAAGCTTTATATTGTTGTTATTCATTTTGTTCAGGTGCAGGCTATTGGTGGGGCCATAGAAGCTTCTAGCAAGAATAGATCATAAGGAGTCACTGCTCAATGATGGAGACTCAAAATTTGGAATTGAAGGCTTGGGGCTTTGATACCAAGTTAAAAAGAGGATGAAAGAATTTTTTAGATTAAAACGTTTTTGTTACTTTTTTCGTTCAATAAATTTGTGTTACAAAAAATGCCCTATTTATGGGTTGTTTGTTACAACTGTTTGTACTAGTAATATTCCTTTTGTAATTACAATTGTATAATTAGTACATATTACAATATAGTTAAATTAGGTTTCTGTGTGTAAGATGTGTATATAACGGCTAAAACATAAGATGCTGAGTTGATTGACGTGGGCTTGCTAGTAGGCTTCAACGCCACCTTCAATGACTTGGATCCAGTCGGGTTTGCAAGACCCGGTAGATCAAAACACTTAATTTACTTTTCGTTTAGAGTTAGATATGAGTAAGTCTCTTGGGTGTACTTTAAACCCTAGCAGAATTACTCCTAACACCATATGCTGGTCGAAATTGATCCTTAGAGTCGTCGTTGGTGTCATCCATCGAGTGTAAGCTGAGAGTATTCTTCACAAGTTGTCAGAATAATTAAAGTATCTAACACAGAATAGACCTCAACAGTAACACTGGATCTCACAAAGGTAACCAGTCGACCAAGTATCTACATCAAAACCAAAATAGAAGTTACTCAACTTATTATGTTTTGATCCTCTTAGAATAACTTAGTTAAATCAGATACGGACTTCCTGTCTTGAATAATTATATGTAAACTCTTTAAACACGCAAGCCTATGCATGAGTCCCCAATTCTCTTGGCTTATGTTCTTTGCACACCACCAAGTGCTCGGCCATATTAGAAAAACTGAAAGATACTCCTAAGGAAACAACAAAAATAGTCCCAAATTCTCTTGGCTTCTCTTCACCAACATATGTTTGATGAGGATTTTTCATATATTATGGATGTATATATACAAATTCAGAGGAAAAATTGAATTTATCGACAAATACGAGGCTATATGACAATGTTTGTCATCAACCCAACGAGGTCGGGAAATAAGGCAAATGCTTTTATTCTCTAGGGGCTATACTGGTTTAAAAACGAAGATCAGCTCAAATAGTGTAATAGGCCACGTAAGAGGCCATAATTTTCCTGACTCACAGACCCAATATATATACTAACTCTCATGACATGACTAAAAGTATGAATACATTTCCGAGATAAATGAGAAGTTATGGCGAAACAGTAGGTCCACGTACGGATTTTGTTCAAAATATAATGACATCACGAACAAAGATACGACAATCAACAAAGTCAGAAGTAAAAGCTTCGCAAACGAAGAACTATACTACCTGATTCATTATATTTTACATTTCTTAGTCCTTACGTTTCATTATAATTCAAATAAAGAACTAGGAGGAGTCCTGATAAAGGTATAATAACCGGATAGAGATAGAACTCGAGATACAACTCAGTCAGTCAGGTTCAGCTCAATTAGTGATGCTGAACTCGATCAGTCAGGCTCAGCCTGATCAAGCATGCTCAGCTCGACCATTCTCACCTTTAACAACTTATCTTTAGAAATCTAGGTTAGTGTTTCTTAGCTCGTCCAGTCATAACCAACTTAGTTAGTCTCACCTGTAGTAGCCCCTTCTTCACTACCTCATCTTGAGGACCTGCTCGGTTACTCATGCTCAGCCCAGTCGACCATGTCAAACTTTATTAGCCTCACCTTAAGCACCTCATCTTTAGAAAGCTTGGTTAGTGATGCTCAGCTTGACTATTCATAACGCCTCGTTCAACCTCACTTGTGCAGACCCCCTTTCAGCACCTCATCTTTAAGACCTGATCGGTTATTCATGCTTAGCCCAGTCGGTTATGCCCAACTCGGTCGGCCTCACTTTCATCAACTCATCTTCAGAAAGCTCAGTAAACAATGCTCAACTTTCCATTCATACCAGGTTTAATCAGCCTCATCTGCAGCAGGCCCCTCCTCATTTGGCACCTCATCTTCAACATCTTATCTTCATAAAATACATTTATGATGACTAATAAGTTACTAATAAATATTAGAAACATTACTAACCATTTATTATCTCAAATATGTAATAGATATAGATTTAATATAATAGATAAAGAATATGTTTTACAATTATGAATAAAAAAGAATTCGTGTGTAAAAAAGAGAGATGATTGATCAAAACTATTATTGTCTCGATTATTTCTTATTTATTTAGCTTTGTTATCTCTTTAGAAAATCTTATTTTATATTTGATCGAGGGTTTACCTCATCAAAGGGACAAAAGGACAATGATTCTTACAGGAACAAATGAATATGGTCTAAAGATTCAAGTCATATTCCTAAAGTTTTTAATGTTTCTATTTTTCCTAAGACTCAATCTATTTTGTCTAACAATTGACTTTCCCTAAGAGAATGATGACGTAAGAGACTAAGCCACATTTCCAATAAATTATTATATGCCCTTATGAAAAATGGTAACCTACCTTATCAATCAAGGAATGAAAAGTTTTTTGTGAATCTTTCCCATTAGGCTAATCTCATGCACTATCTTATACTAGGTCCGAATCATAGTCTAAAAAATATATTTATCCTTAAATTTATATTACTTTTATACTAATTTAATTGTTAGTTTTAATTAATTATGAATAAAAATAATCTCACTTGGTTATTTTATTTATTTATTAGTGAAATTGGAGCAAAAAGAGCAAAAAGAGTTAAGATTAGATATAGAAGCTATAATTAAAGAAAAAGATAAAAGTCAAGGACTTGAAGATAATTAGAGAAAGAATAAAAAAGAAGGGAAAAAAGATAATATATTAATTAAAAATCACCATCTTAATATTTTAGTTTCATCAAGAATAAACTATAATATTTGTATTATTGAATTTAAAAGAATAATATAACTTTTTTATTTTATTTGATAAAAATTATGATTTTATTTTTAGGAGAATAAAATATTTGGTTATTTGTAGTAAATTATAATATTATATTATATAATTTAAAAGAATGAATTACATCTTTTATTTTATTTAATATTATAATTATACTCTCGATGTGGTTTATTTTTAGAAGATTAGTGTCAATAAAAAATCCATAACTCTTCCTATAAATAAAATCCTAATGAAAGAGATCCATGCGGCCGTCAACAATCTACTTTTTTTTTTCTTTCTTCTTATTTTGTTTTTCTTATTAGGGTTATGCTCACTAGGAGCTAAACCTTTTTGTTCTAGGGTTATTAAACCTATGTAGATACACTTTTTAATGCAGTATATTTTATTTATTAATTTACTTTTTCTTTTATTCTTTAGTATTGATGTTAATCCTAATGCTTTGAATTTTCTACATGATTAATTGATTGATAATAGATTTAGGTTGAGACCGAGAGTTCATATCTACTTCTAAACTATATCAATATGACTGGGTTGATTGAGTAGTTTACTACGACAATTACCCACTGAAGTCTGAACTAGGTTCTTCGAATATATAACCTAATTGTAGGAGGTAGGAGACTAGAGATATAACCAACCATACAAGAAGGTTATTTGTGTGAGATCGAGAGATGATCACAACACTCTGAAAAGAGAACCTGGATTTAAAGAATAATTGCAAAAATTAGGTTAATTTGGTTATATAAAATACATTATAATTTGTTGATACATGTTTATTAACTCTATAATAATTTTTAATATTTATTAATTTTATTCGTAAATTTAAACTTGAATTATTATTTTTATTAATTAGTATATTTTTATATTAGATTGTAGATTTAAAAATAGATTTATTCTCTTGGGTTCGATATTCGAGTCTTAAATACTCTAAAATTACAACAGAAATCGTACACTTGCTATTTTCCTATCAGTACATAGTCTGAGTACCGCGCCCTTGTCGTTCCATGGAAATCATTTGTTTGGCTCTGTACTCGATGACATTGGTTTCCGCATGCTTCGTTCTCCAATTATTTGGCCTAATAATGTTGGGGAAAATGTTTCATGTAAAAACAAAACATAGATCTTAATATTAATTTATGAGGAATCAAGTGGTTTATGATAAGGTTATAGAATGTTGAGGGCTTAAATGTAATGTATTAAAGCCTTATATGTTTATTTGTAAAGATATATGATATATTTTAGACTGCATGTAAAGATGGGTACTAAAGTGCAACAACCCAGTTTTTTAACCAATTATGTTATACTAAGCCTGTTTGCCTATAAATAAAGGCTGAAACTGTTAATACAAGGATCAATATTTTTTTAAGTGTTAGTTGCAATCTAATTTTACTTTCTCTTTCTATAATCATTATAGCTCTCTTCTACTTTGAAGAACATGACTTATACTTAACAAATTGGTGATCATAGTGGGAGTAAAAGTTCTTGATTTCTACTTTCAATCGATCGGTACTTTGATTGATAATGGAGCACGAGAACAAAAATGATCATTTCGTTCAAAAAGAAATCGAAACGTTGAGATTTGATTTGCGAAGACAGGAAAATAAGGAAGATGATCAAATTCCAGTTAAACAAACTCATTCAGACATCGAAGCTCGAATGAATCAGTTACTGGATAAAATCACGGTTCTAAATGATAAGTATTATGAAAGAGAGCAAGATATTTAATCAGGAAGGCTGAAATCTAAGGTAAGACAAATAGATGAGAAAAATGATGTGAACAAACAATCTGATCGAACTTGTACAGGTTGCCAGGTTCGAAGTGAGGAGAGGAAAACACATTTTAAATCTACTAAAGAGTATCGTACTTCACGAAATCAGAAAAAAAAGACAAGCATAGATATGTTACGTCTACTGGTTATGAGTTGGACAGTTCATCATCTGAGCATAAGAGGTACCAGGTATTTTCGAAAGAAGAGAAATGCCGACCTCAAAAGTCACAAAAATAATATAAATCAAGAAGAGACAATGTACCTCGATTTTTTGAGGGAAACGTAGTGTAGTGAAAGGAATACGTTGAATCAATATACAGGAGTAGATTATCAGAATTTATATACTATCATGAGAACATGAGGAGATAATAAGTATGTTCAAGGAGTTGACTGGAGAAATTCTCCCTTAACAACTAAGATAAGGTCTATTACTCTTCCGAGGATGTTCGATATCTCTAACGTTGAAAAGTTTGATGGGATGCAAGATCTCGATGACCATATCAAACAGTTTAAGAACTAGATGATGAACTTTGAAGATGATGATAGGTTGGTATGCAGAGTCTTCTCTCAAACATTTAAGGGCACAACTTTGAAATGGTACAATACGATTTCGAGGGGATTTATTCCAATTTCAAAGATTTCTGTACAACTTTCCGACGATAATTAGTGGGAAGTAAAGAGATGCGAGCAAATGATGGCAAAATAATACAGTGCAAACAAGCCGTTGGAGAGAAGCTGAAGGGCTATACCAATCGTTTTCTGTTAACAAAAGTTGGTTAGATAATTGTGAAGAGTTGGTAGCCATGGATGTAATTTGACAAGGTTTACTACTGGGAGATTTAGAAAATGAAACAACAAAGAGAAGCGCTTTTACTTTTGAAACGCTAATGGTTAAAGTCGATGATCAAATTAAAGTGGAGGATTTGGCTAGAATTCAAGGACTGATTAAATCCAGTCAAAAGAGTTAAGGGTATGTGCCAAATAATCAGTAGCTCTCTTCAAACTTGACCCAACCATCTCGTCCGAGAAACAACAATAGTTTTCCTCCTCAAACTGGAGGGTATCCAAGTTAGGCTACATGGTATCAATTTCAAAGACCAAGGCCAAATCAGTGGATAAGGCCAAAATATTATGTTGATTTAACTGATAATGTTGGTGTGATTTATGAAAAGAAAAAATAACATGTGAGTTTTAAAAAGTTTGCTCCGATAAATAGGCCAAGAGAAGAGTGCAATAACAATTTTGTAAGTATCATAATGACATAGGAAATGATTGTGCAGATTGTATAGATTTCAAAAGAGAGGTGCAAACTTTAATTAAGAATGAAAAATTAACAACTTATCTTAAAGGGCAGAGAAGTGGGTCAAAGCTTCCTGTTGGATCAACTTCGCAAGCAACATATCCAAGTTTATGCGAATACTGTGAGTCCTTGTCAAGTTTTGGAGGAGATACTGTGACTCGTAACACTAACAGCTCCAGAAAGAGGCATGTGGTGAGTTTAGCTACTCAAATAGAATGGGGGATATCTACTCATTTGTATGGTAAAAAAATATGTTCCCATTATTCTTTTTGATGAAGATTATTTGATAGGCACTGCAAGTCTTCATGAAGATTCAGTATTTAGTAGAGCAGAAGTAGCTGGTATTAAAATTCAACGGGTCATGATAGATATAAGAAGCTCTACGAATGTTCTATTCAAGTTAATATATGATAGGATGCGTAATCCTCCTTGAATTTGTCGATCAGACCGTACTATAATTGGTTTTACATGTGTGACAACCAAGATGATTGGAGAATTCGAGAGTGAAGTGTGTTTGGGAAAGTCGCCTTTTATAAATAAAGTTCAAATTTTATTCATGATGGTGCATTGTCTGACCAATTATAATGCTATGTTTGGGAGATCTTGGCTTTCGAGAATGTATGCAGTTGTATCCATAGTTCACCAGTGTTTGAAATATCCTATCGGAGACCGTGTTGGGGTTTTCCAAAGTGCTAAGAAGGTAGATAAAGAATGTTATGCAACAACTCTTCGTATCCAAGGTCCAAACAGTCAAGATCGAATGGCTGAATAACAATAAGGGGGCTTGACCTCGGGAAAAAAAGGAGTTGATGATCCGAGGGAAACTCTGAGAACTTTAAAGGTAATTGAAAGCATAGAAAAGTATTATTTTACTGATGAGAAAATTCTTTGAATATGAACATTACTGACCCCGACTTTGCGTCAGCAGTTGTTACAAATTTTGTTTGATAATCTAGATGGTTTTGCTTGGAATACAAAGGATGTAGTGGGGGTTCCATTTGATGTGATATCTTATAGCTTGGCTATAAATCCAAGGATCAAGGCAGTTATTAAAAAAAGACGAGTTTTTTCTCATGAAAAGGCAAAGCTATAGTTGTCGAAGTGGATCGTTTATCCACGGTTAGACATATTAGGGAGGCACATTATTCTTTATGGACAACAAACCCTGTGTTAGTAAAAAAAGAATGTAAAATGGATAATGTGAGTTGATTTCACTGATTTGAATCGAGCCTGTTCAAAAGATCCATTTCCCATTCCTCGAATAGATCAGTTAGTTGATTGTACTTCAGGAAATAAAATTTTATCTTTTATTGATTCTTTTGTAGGGTATAACCAAATTCAGATGGATCCAAAAGACCAATAGAGCACTACATTTATCACAGATCGAGCCTTACATTGATATAGTGTTATGCCTTTTGGGCTGCAGAATGCTGGAGCAATATATTAAAGGTTGATGAATAAAGATTTTTCTTCTTAGATTGGGAGAAATACAAAAGTATATATCGATGATATGTTAGTTAAAATCTTAGCTGATGGGATGCATTTGAAAGATTTTAAAGGAAACCTTTTTGAATCTAAAAGCTATTCGATTAAAGCTAAATCATGATTAATGTACTTTTGGAGTTCTATCTGGGAAGTTCTTGCATTTGAAGTTTTTAGTCTCAATGACATCACCTCAAACTATTAAAGAAGTGCAAATTCTAACAGGAAGGTTAGCTGTCCTTAATCGATTTATTTCAAGGTTTTCTGAAAAGTGTTTCCTTTTTTTTCAAGTGTAACGAAGACTAAAGTAGTTTGAACTGATATCGGATTGTGAATTAGCATTTTCGAGGATTACAAAACGTTTATTATCACCATAGATATTACCAAATCCTTGAGCGAGAGAGAAGTTGTTTCTATATATAGCAGTGTCGGATTTCGCTGTGAGTGCTATTTTGGTAAGTGAAGATAAGAGAGTTATGATGCCAGTCTAATATGTTAGTAAAAGTTTTGTTGGCAGTTGAGAAGAGGTATTTAAGGCCTCAAAAATTGGTTTTGGATTTAGTGGTTGGTGCTAGGGTCATGCTCTCTTATTTTCAAGCTCATACTACTAAGGTTCGAACGTATTTTCTACTAAATAATGTGTTGCAATGCCCGAACATTTCTGGAAGGATGACTAAGTAGTGAGTAAAGTTGGGATATTTTGATATCACTTTTGCTCCTCAAATGGCTATTAAATCTCAAGATTTTTCTAAATTTCTTGTTGAATTTGATTCAATTAGATCAGATGAGGAGACAAATAAAAAGGTTTTGCGACAAAATTCGATGTGGGTGGTTCAAACCGATGGTGGCTCTAGTATTTTGGGATCCAGTGCAGGAGTATAGTTCTCCTTCTAGGGAGGAAATATATCAAACTATTAAATTTAGTTTTCATGCATCGAATAATGAGGCTGAATATGAAGTTGCATTTGCTTGTATAAGACTTGAAAATATTTGTGGGGCAACCATAGTTCGTTTGAAAACAAATTCTAAATTAGTGGAAAATAATATGGTAGGTACTTCCGAAGCTAAGAATGATCATTTAATTTGTATCTTCGAGAGCTTTGAAATTTGGCTCTCTTGTTTGACAATGTGATTGTAGAACATATTGGTCGAGGAGATAATACAATTGTTGACTCTTAAGCAACAATTTCTTATACGAAAGAATATCTCTGGATATTGTTACACGGGAGTCCCTCTATTTTTACACGACTCGAATAATGTAAAAATATGTTGAGGTGGTATTTGTTACTCATGATACAATTTGAGTTGATTGGAGCTTTGATGTTATAAAGCTAACGACTATGTTGTATTAGATGGAGTGTTGTATAAGAATTCTTTGAGCAGACCATTGTTATGATGTTTGGGAAACACGAGTCTCGAGAGATTTTGTCTGAGTTACATGATGCTGAGGGGTCAACACATTTTGGTTTCCAATATTTGACACGTCGGGTTTTGTTGGTAGGATAATATTGGCCTTCAATTATGAATGATACTAAAGTTATAGTTCGAGGTTGTGATACTTATCAGCGTTTTGCCCATTCTATTCACAAACGAGCAGTATTACGTATGCCTGTTTCTGAAGCAATCTATTTTGACAGGTTGGGAATATATTTGGTAGGGCCATTTACTATGGATTTTGGAGGACGTCAAATGATCATTGTGGTTGGGGAATATTTTTTGAAGTGGTAGAAGTTGAACCACTGTTTGGAACAAAGTAAAATGATGTTATTAAGTTCATTATGAACAATATTTGTTGCCTTTTTGGAGTGCCTCAAAAAATCACTACAATTACCGGTCCTCAATTCAATAACAAAGAAATGACTTCTTTTTGTGCTTCAAAGGGAATATCATAGTGTTTTTCTATATATTTTCATACTCAAGCATAGCATAGTTTTTTTCTACATATCATAGTGTTTTGATACCATTTTGTTGGAATAAAAGTTTTGAGAAAAGTGATGGAGAAAGTGTTTAAAGATTTGGAAGAGAATATAAAATTATATGAAATTGATGAATTTTGTTTATTTTATAACTTTTTGTATCTACCAGAATAGGTTTATACATTAAATAAAATAGAAGAACATCAAGACAAAAATAAATATGAATTAAAAGTGGTTCGACAATAATGTTAGAGGAAAATCTCATAAAATATTTTCCAAATAGTACTTTTATTAATCAAGGAAGAAAAGATAGATATGTTTACATTTGTGATCCTATTAATACACCTCATAACATAATTTGTCTCCTCCATTAAATATATAATTCCACTAAATGCGATCATGGACCTTTATTTGTGGCCATTATTTAAGTCGTAGACATTTAAGTTAATTTTCCAGTCATTAGTTGTCTTTAATGACCATTGATATTATTTAAGGTCCTTTATATGTGTTGATCGTGTTAACGCTATGTGGTCATCAGCAATCAATCGTTATTTTTATGTAAACCTCGGTATGACTGTGGCGGTCTTTGTAGAATATTGTGCTTGTTTTGGGCCTCGTGTAGGAGATGTCTCTCGACTAATTCTCAATTTTATTTGTGGCCTTTACTCGGTGCTGTTGGGTCATTCGTTGTCGGAATAAGTTGGTGCCTTACAACTAGGTCTTTGCTCGCCTATCATATTAGACATGTAGATTCTTATCTGCGGGTCAACGAAGGTCCCTCGGTTTAGCCTTGGTTTAGCCGTTGTGTGCGGTGTAGATATATTGTTTGTGGGTTACATCGGTAGAAGGACAACTCCAGTAGGTTTGGCCTTGTTTAGACCTCGGTTTTATTACCATCTTGTTGTAGCTTTCCCAGTAGTATCACTTGATCAGGGCAGCCTCATCAGGGCTCCCCATAGTCGATAAAGTAGATTTTGAAAAAATATAGTTGATGGAGTAAAGAACTGTGAGAAAGAGTAGAATGAATAATTGGTATCGCGGTTTGCAACGTCACTCTATAGTTTACTAGGTCAAATAATAAGTTGGTTGATTACCATCGTGAAAATTACATGTGGCGCCTATTGGACGGCGCATGCGCCGTGATGGTTATGACACAATAATGGCGTATTTCAAATACTATATCGCTTCGAATCTCGCGAAACGTGCTACTTCAACTTATGTATATGAAAACTAACTTCTCATCACGCATGGAATGTAGAGCCAATTTCTATAGTAAATCGATTTCAAATTAATATTTTAACATATTCAACTAATTAGGTATTTTACTTCCTGAGATAAAATACTATTTTGTGGTTTTTATGGAGTGAACCTTCACACCGTCATCTTATGCCGTAAATTACTGGTAGAAAATGTATATCACAAAACTTATTGTATATTTCTAGTACTAGCGATGTCCGATTAGGGTTATCCCTAGACCACTTATATAGGCTTGCATGAACTGTGTTGGATGCCCTGAGAAATACTATAGCGGGTTATCCCTCCCGCTAGTAGCACTGTTCGAGGCGGGCTATCCAAGAAATTTGCTTGCCCTGATAACCAATGTTGGATAATTTTAGTCGCTTGACCAAGCCTGATGATGCGAAAAAGAAGGGTAAGAAGAAAGAAAAAACGGGTATCATCGCCGATAATTGCATAGATTCGGAGTTTGAAAGTTCCTCCGTTTTGGATGAATACTTACAGTGGTTGACCCCCAAATATGGGTATCTAACTGAAGATGAACTTCGTGAATTTAGGATTGAATACAATATCCCTAATGATGTTTTAGTGAGGGTATTAGTTCCTGGAGAGCAGCCATATGAGGCCCGAAATGTTTTAAGTTTCATAAATATATCATTGATGCAACTGACTATCAATGGGTGGAGGGTGGTGTTTAGCGTAATATTAAGTTTCAAGCTATTATGTATCCCTATGTGCCTTTAATATTTCCTAGTTGTAGTGGCTGTCGCATAATTAGCCCATTCACCTTTCTTCAACCGCCAATTTACGGGGGTAAGAAGATTGGTGGAGTTTCGTACCTTTGATAAGAACTAGAAACACACGTTTGTGTTTTTGTCTTGAAATAGGGAGCACATAAGTGTTTTTATAAACCTTCAATCTGGAGATACAGTGGATGGTTAAGTGTAAGATGTAAACAGTACATTATTTTTGTGAATATAGTCTAATAGTTACATTATTTGAATTGGTGTTTGTGCTTGCAGATGAAGGAAAGCACCGAGAGTGGTGTAAGGAATGTTTTTCAGAGGCGAGCCAAAAATTTATTGATCCGTTTGTCAATGACAACCAACATAATATGGGGTCAGGAAACATCACATTTTTTACTCAAGTGAATTATTTGAAGTCCGGGTTCTGGCGTGTGTCGGAGTTGGAAATTGTAAAGGACAGGCATGTGAAGATGACATGTAGTGGGGAAGCGGCAATAGTGGGTCGATTGCAAGCCTTGATTGAAAAAAGGTATTGCGATCTCAATAAACCAGGGTTTGGGTTGGTTCAATTGGATACTTCACCCAAACATTATACTAAGTAAAACAATATTTATTCATAACTACATTTAACACCTTCTATATTTCCATTCTAGCTAAATCTAACCCTTAAGAGAATTCATATAGTTTTATTACCCATAATCTACGTACTGGTCGGATGAATCCGAGTCGGATAATTCTGAACCAAATGAATTTTATCCTTATCAGTAACCCCCTAGTCCTTGCGAAGAACTTTGACGAAATGATAGTACTTGTGATCCTTTAATTTTATCCTTATCAGTATCCTCATAGTCCTTGTGTTCGTTTAATTATATCCTTATCCGTAGCCCCCTAGTCATGTGACCTTTAAATTTCCCACTAAGTAGCCGTTGGCCGCACCGGCCCTAACGTACCTTGAAAACTGTGGGCTTTTCACCAAGTAACCGTTGAACTCCTAATCTTGCTTCTTATAAATTTAGAGATAGAAAGAATTAGAGATATAAATAGCCGTTGGCCCCACCGGTCCTAACGTACCTTGACAACTGTCAAAACTCTAGGGCTTTTCACCAAGTAACCTTTGAACTCATAATCTTGCTTCTTATAAATTTTAGAGATAGAAAGAATTAGAGATATAAATAGCTTTAGTCATCCTTCCACCATAAAAATCCCAGTTTCTAGTCATATTTTGTCGGATAAACTATGTCGGTCCAAGTTCCGTTCTAACTAGTGTTCATATTTTCTCCTTTTGTATATTTTTGAGATAAAAGACATTTGGGATTAGTTGATAATACCTCAAAGGGCTGATAGGATAAAAGTTGTTGCGATTGTTTCCGACCAACCTTTACAAGTGGTTGAAACCTTTACTTACGGTCTGTGGCCTTCAACAAAGAAACCGGCAGAAGTAATTATTACTGGATATTCCATACAAAATCTAAACATGAATGCTTACTCTCACAAACCCATCAGTCAATCCTAATTTATTGCAATAGGTGAAGTTAAATGCAATCCTCTCTCTAGAAATAGGCATAATTCTTGTAGATCCAAATAGAAAAAAGAACAAAAAGGCTAAGGTTAGTCCTTCCCCGAAGAGACTATCTAAAATTGAAGCGCATTCTCAAACGGTTTCTTCGAAAAGAAACCTTTTCCATCAGAGTCTACTGCTGCAAAACAAACACACATCACTGTGCCCCAACATCTTCCCCAACTCCTTGATGAGTAAAGCCATACATCAAGATTGGGTGGTTCAAATAAAGAAGCTGGTAATACTGAAGAAGTACAAGACATGGTCGGTATGATACAGGGCGAATCTTATGGGGAACCCTCAAAGAAATATTGCCTAAAAAGAAAAAAAGCAAAAGAAAATGTTACCATTCCCTCCGAGATAACTACATTTCTTGGAGAGAATTTGAACGAAATTCTCCCTTAGTATCTCATCATCATCCAACAATTTTAATAAGATAGTGGGGAATTCAAGACTCAATCACGCTTTGTCTGTTAAGGAAGTGTAAACTCCAATATATTTTTGGCAGGATGAGCTGGTGGTATACCCCAGGATTTTAAATTGTAGCATGCGGTTCCCATTGAATCCCACTATTGTCAAATACTTTGAATTGATCAACTTGTGTCCAATTCAGGCCAACCCTAATGTTTGGTTCACCTTCTTATCATGCATCATGACCTTAAGGTTATCTAAAATCGAACTTCTGATGAAGTAATTTATTGCGAAAATCATTGTGTCAAAAAACCATACCTTCCCTTATACTATATTATTTTAGGAAATGCCTTTAAAATAGTTGATGATCTTCTCAAGGGAGACACAAATTAGAAGAAAAAGTTGTTATTCATTAGCAGGTGGCAGAAAAATGAGAAAGAAATTTTCGTATAGAACCCCCAAATATTCTCCTTTAAATCGAAGAGTACAAGTAAGCCTAATTTTATTAAAGGTCTTTTGATTTTATTATATATTATTCATTTTTAAAGAAAAAAATATTACCCAATTAACTTAATTTTTCAATGCAAAAATCACCAAGTGTTTTCAAGAACTTTTGCCAATTGTCAAAGAGAATATTTTTCCTTGAAACGACTAGTTCCCCCAGCCGCTCGAGCTGTTCTCTCTGCTAGAAACAGAACTCATAGTCATAAAGTTAAAATTAAAATGAAAGAGAAACCATCCAAAAGCAAGAGGAAGAAACCAAAATATTGTCCAAAAACAAAAATAGGAATGGTAAGACAAAAGCCATCAAATCAACCACTCATCAAGCTGATAACACCACTTCTGAAATTTCTAAGAGAAACAAAATGGTCGTTCCAAAGTAACAAAAAACTCTAGAATACTGAAAATCTCAAAGAAACTCTTCATGAGCAAGTTGTAACCATTTCCTCCCCTAATTCTACACCAGAATTCTTTGAAGAAAATGAAAATAAGCTAGACAATCACTCCCAACATAATTCACATTTTAAACATGAATAAAACCATGTAAAAAATGTTGATCAAGCCAACAATCTTCCCATAAAAACTCACTCACCAGTCTTCTTTGTTAATAATCCTCACCAATATTCTTCTGAACAACCAACATTTTTACTATACCCTTCACGTGAACTTTCACTAACCCTCCATAATATGGTTCGACCTTTGACAAAACTTAAAAAGTGTATAACAATTCAAAGTTGATGCAAAAACATTTGTCGAAAATGCTAAATTTATTCATAAAAAATACAAAACGGTGGCTCTGGAGGTCATTCACCTTTGTAGAGAATTATCTGTTCACAAAACATGGTATGAATCTGCTCAAAATGGATTTAATAACCAATTTCATGTATTTGAAGAAGAAATAGATCAATTCTACAATGTTCACAAAATGAAATGACTACAAAACATATAACAAAGATCGAAGGGGAGCACACAAACTACGATGCGCTCGACAATCCGTACAACGAAAATGAACATGCCAAAAATAAATCTAGTGAAAAATTAAAAAAAATTCAAGATTAAAGTTGAAAAAGAAAAAAACTCTCATTTTGACGGTTGTTGTTGATGAATATGCCAACGATTGTCTCAAGACTTTTGAAAATGTAAAAAAAAATGTCAAAATTTCTTTTATTCTCGATCTTCATTGTATGTTTCTGATACTTAAGTTAAAGTATTGCTGGAATATGGTGTCCAAATACCTATATCCTCGTGATATTCTTAAAGCTACTTCGAATGAATCTGACAATTTTGAATTTGAAGAATCCGAAAACAAAATTTATGAATCTTCGAAAGACGAGGACATAGAGAACGATAATTCCTCGGATGCTAACTCAGAAAGTTCTTTCACAAATTAAAGTGGCAAATAAAAGTATGTTTTACTACGGTTCAGATTATGTTATTTTTATTTTTTGTATTTTATGGTTGATATTTAACCGAAGCATTTCGGCTTTTGAATCAGATATTTAAACACCACTTTAATTTCTCCCCAACTTTCACTATAAATTGTCACCACATGAATTTGTTGTAGCTGCCAAGGTTAAAAATTATGCACCTTTGATTTTAAGAAATCGAGGGTGATCAATCCCGATTTAGATTCCGAAATGTTTTCTTATTATATATATTTGTTTAATAAAATTTTGATTCTTGACACGTAATAACAACTAACATCTTTAAACTTTCACATTCCTGAAGAAAAATGATATATATATATATATAAAATAATTTTATTTATCATGCCGGCTATGCGTATACCTTAATAAAACTTTTGTGCGACACTATGATAAAAACGAGTATGCCATCAATTAATACATTAAAAACCAATATACCAATGAACCAATATAAACACAAATGTTCAATATCCTAATGGAGTTTGGTATATCTCTTCGACTCTTTAGTATTCTTTAAATATGATAAGGAACATATTCGGACAATATCCGATGTAATCATTTTTTGTATGATTATTGTCTGAATTCGTGGTTTTTAAGTAATCATATTTTGTGACATGTGTCATTCTTTTATTAGAACCACAAACTTGCTCTACCATAGGTGAAGCATACCGACAGTTGAAAACGTTTTCACTCCTCTAGGAATTATAGAAATTGGTAGCGTTTTCCCCTTCCCTAGAAGGAAAATCAACAGTGTTCTATAGTCTTTTTATAAGTTCTTCTCTCATTTTTCTAGTTTAGAGAATTTTAGAGAGAGAAACTTCATTTCTTAGAGAGAGAAGATGTTCTTTATCATTACTATCAAGTTCATTGCCAACCGTATTTTCTTCTTCTCCATAACTTCAACCACCAAGAATCCTATCTACGGTGACATTTTAGTGTTCGCATGTTCATCGCTAAAAATATTTAACCAAGAACGATTGCTTCAATCAATCTAAATTAGACGGAGAGAAGAAGAGAGCTAGGGTTATTGTTAGGTTACGTACTTTCCGAGGTCCAGTTACAATTACTTAATCAATAAATTATAGATGTGTTTTCCATATAAGAAACGTAATATCCCATCGAAACCCTCTTCAACCGCCAAATCGTTTACTTCAAAGTGAAATTCATAAAGGCTATCACAATCTCAAAGAGCCACTAACCCCAGGCGTCCCTTGACTTTCAAAGCAATGGGCTCCGGCTCATAAGAGAATTATCATTGTAGATTGACGAGATACTCCAAAGGCATCGCTAATCTATCCGGGGAACTAGAGAAATCCACAAACATAACCCTCCAATAACCCTTCCTCATAGAATTCGAGTAGTCAAGGAAATATTACAACTTAACTAGCTTAGCTCTCCCAATATAATCCCTCAACAACTAAACAAAGAGGATATCACAACTTCTCATCATATTTAACCTTTAGGATCTAGTCTGAAGGGGATGTAATAAAATATAGAGGATATTAGTAAGGACTCTCCATTTGAGACATATGTTCAAACCTGGGAGACTCTGAAGCCAACTAAGAAGAAAATTTCATAGAATAAAAACACAAAAGGTGGCAAGAAAAATGCAACACCCTCGAAACAGAAATTGGACCACTCCGTACAGTCTTTATCGGACGCGTATGGCCAAAATTTGCATAGGTCAGTGTCAAATAACTTCTAAATCTTGACAAGATCTCATATGTTTATTTTCATGAAAACAAATTAAAGGCTATTTGTGAAGAGTGGGGATTCCCTGAAGAAGTTAAACTTATCTTTCCCACATCAAAAGATACCCTTATGAGTCGTTTTCCTATAGAGCTAGTTATTTATCCGAATGTGCTAAATTGGGGCCTTCAGTTTCACTTAGACCTGGAATTGTGAATTTTTTCTGCTTGGTAGGGTTGTGCCTAAGTCTGGCTAGCCCGAACGTCTGGTTTACCTTGATGTCGTGTATTATAAAATCTAGGCTATCAACGATCCTAATGCCAATGGAGCAATTCGTTGCCATCGTGGGGCTGTCTCACAATTATTAAATTCCCTTATACTTCTTCAACATAGAGAATCAATACAAAGTGTTAGATGACCTGCTAGAGGCTCATAAACTGTAGAAGATGCAATTTCTCTTCATCGATGTCTTGTGGGTGAATGGTAAGAAAATTACATCTCAAGGGAATCCTCGTAGGCTTACCAGCTTTTGGAAAAATATAGGTAACCCTTCAAGATCCTACTCTTCCTTATATATAACTTGTTTTTAATCTCTTGGTTTTTAAATTTATATTAAAGTCTTATATGCATCATTTGGGAGATGTAACAGCCAGTTTAAAGAAGCTAAACTAGTGGGCCGAGGATAAATGGTGTAATGGCTTCCATCTATGTTTCACTTTTCCTCGACCATCTGCTATTTTGAAGCTAGTTGAGACTGTAAATAGCAAGATATTTCTTCGAACCATGACCAGATTTCCCACCCATCGGAACAAGCAACATAAGAAAAATAAGCAAGACAAAACCAAAGGAATCGTCGAAGCAAGAATAAAAAAAATAGCTAGATGAGATTGATAAATCCATTTTAGCAGTTGTTGTTATCACTCTCGAAGAGGATGAAAAACCCACAAAGATTTGGATGTCTATAAGAAGCAGACACACAAGATAAGAAAACATAACAGTAACAATGTTGACAAGAAGAGAAAGAAAATATAAACTCGTTCAGAGATTTTCCTCTCTTCGGAAATTACCCCTCCTACAATCCCCATAATTGATTCTCCACTAGTTCTAGTATCCGAACCTCCTTCTCCATTACTTCCCACACTTGAGAGGCAGAAATATGAAGATGACAATCCTATTTGGTAAATTTAGGGGTTTGACTTTAATATGTTTGATAAAGACCTTCCGGAATCCACAAGTAATCCCATAAATATCCTTTTTGATGGTGTGCCCTTCGAACTGTCAAAGGAGAATGACACACTAGGGTATTTTGTGTTGAGTTTTGTGAGGCCTATTGTCGACCTGGAAAGAGAAGTGAGATCCCATAGAGACACCATTGCTTCTCGTCAGGAGGAAAACAAAAATTATAAGGTCTTTCTTGAAAAGGAAAAAACACGGGTTGATCGTCTAGCTAAAGTAGTCAAGTCAATCAAAGAAGAATTAACCAAGGGAAATACTACTTACGAAGGGTTGTATTCATCCAGCTTTGAAGATATCATATCTCTAAAAAATCAACAAACTATTTCTAAGGGTACCATCTAATGCTTATTGAAGGAAAAATGTGATCAGAAGGCCCTTGTTAAAAAATATGAGGGTGATATGGCTTCTCTTAAGTCTCAAGCCACATAAGACAAGAATGATGCATTAGACGCATATACCAATGGGATCCTAGATTCCATAAATAAACAGGATGCCTAAATCAAATCTGATATTTTTTTGGAATTTCACAAGGGATTCCCTACATAAGTTATTGGGTCTTTTTGGTAGCTGGTTTCAGAAAGATTATTTCGCCATAATATATACCCATAGTTGATCAGTTAGGTATATATGTGGATTCATCTAGTGATGAATCCATTAACAATGATGCAGGGGAATCCGGAAGTGGGAGTTCATGAGAATAGGAAGAAGAAAATTATAATATGAACGAGTCCAAATGCCAACTGATTTATATCTTGTTGTTTTGTGCAAGCTCTTGTTGTACCCGAGGAATATTGTGATATTTTTTGGAATGTTTTGTGTAAATAATTGGTATGCCCAAGGAATTTTTGTAATATTTAACCTGGATTCCATTAATTACTTGGGTTACCCAAGGAATTTTTATACTTCGTATTTCCATACCTGAATTCAATTTATTCGAAAGTAATCTATTTGAAGGCATGCATATTTAATATACAAGCCATTGAAAGGTAATCCAATTGAATACCTCCAAATTTAATACACAAACGATTCGAAGGTAATCCAATTGAATACCTCCAAATTTAATACACAAGCCATTCAAAGGTAATCCATTCGAATAGAAAATAATTTAATAAACGGAAAATTTAAAGGTAATCCATTTGAACGCACACAAATTTAATACAAAATCCATTTCAAATTCAATACACAAGCCATTCGAAATTATATAAATTTCAAACACATTCCATTCGAAGGTAATCCATTCGAAGACACACAAATTTAATACACAAGTCAATAAAAGGTAATCCATTCGAAAGCATAAAAATTTAATACACAAATTAATACCACGAGAAAATTTTAAAGGAAAAGATGGCACTTAATTACATTAAACCAAAATAAAGTAAATATTTTACACATTTACTAAAGATAAAGACTTAAGTGTTCGATGTTCCATTGATGCCTTAAAGAACTACCTTCTTGATCAACCAGCCAATAAGTTTCGGGTTTGATCATTTCACTCACAGTATATGGTTGTTCCCAATTCGGTCCTTAAAGAATCTACTCATATGAAGAGTACATTCTATTGGTGTTACTATGTCCATCCCATTTACTGAATTAAAATGAGACTCTTAAGTGACAGTTTGAGAAGTAGTTTGGCCAGTTGGCTACCGCTCCCTCTAAAATTTTTTAGACCCATCAAATAGTTACGTTAACAACTTCTATTTTCCCTTTGGCAAGGTGGTGGAAAGGTGAAGAGAAGCAATGCCAAATTCTTTTAGAACTGCAAAAAAAATTCATGTCCATATTATCAAATTGAGGACAATTATCTGTCGTAATACGTCTCTCAATTCCAGTTCTAGAGCATATGTTGGAGGGGATAAATTTGATCACTGCACTAGAGGTAGTTCTGGAGAGAGGCGAATCTTCTATACAATGGTCTGATACCCTTTGGTTTCCATTGGTAGGTCCCACCAAATCAATCCTTCATCTATCAAATGGTATTGCTTCAGATATGGATTCCATTAGGGACTGTCGGTAATATATTGCATTCCCAAACCTTTGGCACATATCATATCATTTAACTAATTCTTTAGCATCTGCAATAATGGATGTCCAATAATAACCTGTTAATAAAACCATTATGGTCAAACATTTATAGCCCCAATGGGCAGAACCCTCTACATCGTGTAATTCATACACGATTACCATGGACTCATAGGATCCAAGACAGCATAATAAAGGCATTCTATAACATTTCTTAAGAACAAGAAGCCTTGTGTTTTAAACTTGAACTTCTTAGATAAACTTTTTTCCTTGGGGAGACTTATTTTAGTCATAAATTATTTGATTTCATACCTCCCATCTTGGCTTGTTATTGCGATACTTGAAATTTTTCCTCGGTACTCGAGCCCACTCCCAGGTTTGATGTTATGGAAGGGCATTCATGTCTCAATATCCAAGGATATGCCTCAGTATATGCAGTAGTAGTTAAGGAAGCAACCATCAAATATTCAGTCATTGGCACATGTTCATACTTCATAATATTGAAGAAAGTAGATGATTTCCTCAACACTTGCAAAAGTTTAAGCATATTTCCATTTTATGTGATTGACCCTGAGATTGATATATGAGCAGTTGTGAGTCATTTATCAATCAAACTCTTTTGGCACTAGATATTTGGGCAAGTCTTAGCCCACACATTGCTGCTTCGTACTCAGCTTCGTTTTTTAGTACCTTGAAACTAAAACATATTATTTGGTACATTGAGTCTTGGAAGGGGGAAAGTAGGTAAATTCGTTCCCTACATCACATCCCACTGGATCCTCCACTATGCGTACTACCAATCCTTTGCCATGCTTATCGATTGAAGATTCCTCATAAGGACATTATGAATAAAACTAAACCATAAAATCTGCCACAACTTTTGACATAATCCCCATATTTAATAAACCACTTGGTCATTCAACTTGATACTTCTAGTGTTGGAGCATACTTTTGAGTGCAAAATAAAATCAAACCTTAATGGAATGTGCTTGAAAATATGGTCTCATTTTTTTACTGCTATTAGCAAGGCTTATGCTAATATTTTAAACGTTGGATATCTCTTTTCAGCATCCAACGGACATTTTTTAGCATAATAAACAGGGCGATGGTAATTGTCAACTTCCCGAACTAACACCGCACTTACTGCATAGTGAGGTCATGCCAAGTATACATAGAGTCTTTCTCCCATCACTGTTTTAGATATGGTTTTGGGCGAAGATAAATGCTTCTTAATTTTGAGGAATGTCTCATTGAGTTCGAAGACCAATTAGTTTTCTTGACATTTCTCAACACTTGGAAGAATTGTGCACACTTGTCCGATGACCTTCACTAAACGCTGGTAAATCACCCCAACATTGTTTAAACTGAAATGTATTACCTTATAACAATGCAACCCCATATCAGTGATGAATGTAGTATGATCCCGATCTTTCAGATTCATCCGAGATTTGATTGTATCTATGAAACAGATCCATGAAAGATAATAGTTTGTTACCAAAATTAGAATGTATCGATTGATCTATCTGAGGGACATAGGATGAATCCTTCGGATATGCACTGTTCAAGTCTATAAAATCAATAGACATTCACCATTTTTTATTTATTTTTTAATTTTTTAGAATTACTCGATTTGCAGTCCACAACAGTATTGAGATTTCTGAATGTGGGTTACTTTTGTTAGTATGTCTACCTTTTTTACAATAGCTTTAGATCTTTCAGCAAAAAATACTCCTGATTTCTGTATTACAAGGCCCATATCGAACTGTAAAAATATTTTTTGGAATATGATGCTAGCTGATACACCCGTTATATCTTCATTGCACCAAGAGAATACATGCAAATTCTTGGATAAAAATAATTAAAAGATTTCTCTAATTTCCAATGGCAATTTGGTTCCAATTTTAATATTTTGTTCATCTGAAAAATTGATTACTTCAACCTTCTCAATTGGAATAACTGCATTTGAGCTCTCTCTCGGATCATTTATCTTGCTTGTATATGCAGAGGACTCTAGTAAATGATATTCCTTTTTAGCAGCTAAGCTTTCCAAAGACTGTAGAGCAAGAACGTATCATTTCCTAGCCTGTTTTGACTACTCCGAACAACCCTTACATGGCCTCCGATGGCGTATTTCAAGAACTGGTTAATTGTTAATGCAATAATATGCTACATTGATAGCCAAAATATGCCAAAGATGGCATTATAAGAAGTTGTACAATCAACTAATAAAATCAAAACTCCCACAATATTCTTAAATGGTCATTTACAGAATATATTGTATGCCTCAAATTCCCTAATAACATTAGTAGATTTTCCTCTAAATCCGACTATGGTTTAGTTCGATCGGAGAATAATAGATAGATTTTTAATTAAGTTTTACGTGGATAAAAATATATATTAGCTGAGCTGTCAGTATCAATCATAATCTTTCATATTTTTGTTTCCTTAATAGCAGCCCTAATCACCGCAACATCTTTATGTGGTCAAACAATACTTCTTACGTCATCCTCATCAAAAATTGTGAACCGAACTGTATTCTAATACAAATGAGAAGGCAATGTTCCTTCTAACTATATGCTTAAGCTAACCACATTCCTCTTCCGAGAGCAACTTGAGGAAGCTGTCATAATATCCCACCTGAAGTAGTCATTGAGACATAGTTTGGAAACCCTTCCTCTTTTTTTACATATCATATTCACCCAACCACGATCCGGTTCGGGATCCAAATATTTTGAATCTACATCAAACTTTTTAGTAATAACCATCTTATTTTCCTATTTGGGATCTTCTATGGCTTTTCGTCGAACAATAAGTAAAGTTGCATGCAATATAATTGTACTTGGCAGCGACCAATTACCCACTTGTACTTTAACAAACGTAGTTAGTTTTCCGATTTCCATTAATGATTGGACCTTCTGTTTTAAGAAATATAATCCTTAGTATCATGCCTTACATCATTTTGAAACTTGCGGAATCGTGTATTCGGATTTTCCCCCGGGGTCTGAATGGGTGGGGTCCTTCGGAATTGCATATAATTAACATTTTCACTGAGCATTGTGAAATTACTAGGTTAAAACTATTGATTTTCTTTAGGCCCGAAATGTTGTCCCTAACTAGATTGGTTCATCTTGAGTCGATGAGAAACATGTCTGGAGCACCTTAGTCGATTAATAACAATAGCTTGTGATTGGTCACTAGCTTGTTAAAGAGAGATCAAACAGAGAAGTATGGGATGATGAGGATGTCTTAATCTCTTGGTTGTTTATATTGTGATTTGTTTTCCCATATGGTTTAAGAAACTACCAAGGTCATCGCCTTTTTACAAGTTATTGTGTCAACAAACTCGCTAAGTAACAACCCTTGTCTAAACGAAGCTATAGTTACTTTTTCCAAACAATATGACAAACCATCTTTGGTATCCACAAAACATTTATTATATTATTTTAAGGTTTCCGTGGGGTGTTGCTAACAATGAATTATAGTGTCACAATTTCCTTTAATCTTTTTTATTCCCAAAATTTATATTTGGAAAGTCCTCATGAACATATAAATGTTTTTTTATTAACCCTTTTGGTAATCTATTATACCAATTTTGGGAAGTTTGGAGAAAAAGCTAAATATAATAACTTGTCATCATTGATGAGTCCATATTTTCTCACCACTCACTGTAGAAACTGGACATGGGCAATTCGGAGAGAAACCACCCACTGAACCATCCGAACATGACTAAAGTGTTAAAAACTAATCACTTTATGACTAAGCTAATTACTAACCTACTTAATAAACTAATGAGTTTTTGAATTCGACCCGGTTTCATGAGTTTGACCCGAAAACCCATGAGGCCCATAATTAAGGGTATAAATACCCAACCACTTTCATTAATGAGGGTAATGAACATTTAATATAACCAGGCAGCTCAAATCTCTCACTACAAACCACTTAAATATTAAATACCCTTGAAACACCATAAAACACCTACCAAAATTACCCTTAAACTGAAATAATCCATAGAAAATTGGCGACCACAGTAGGAGGAGAAGGTGCCTGAATCAAGAATTCGAAACCATCAAGAAAAACCAGTTCGGATGAATCCGGACGAATAATAATTGCCACCATATTTGGCAGAAGTGGTGGGAGAAAATGATGAATATACTATCGAGGAGCGAGATAGACTAAAAATTGAGATATAAGCCTTGAAGGCTGCTAAAAGGGCAGAGTTGGGTGTGAAAGAAAATTCAAAAGTGTCAGGAGTTCACCATATTGACAATCCAAGAGAGTATGAGCCATAAAAAACCCATGTGAGCACTAAAAAGACTCATGCTAGTTCAAAAAAGTCTCACCGGTCCAAACCGGTGGAGAGCTCAGATTCAGACTCAGAATCTTCCAGCAGCTCCTCAAATGAAGACGGAGTCAAAGAATCCCTATCATCCAGCAGTGATGAAGGCCGTTCTAAGAAGAAACAGAAGTTGGTAAACAAATATTCAAAGAAAAGGGATATGCATGGAAGGTTGAAGAGGCATCTGGGTAAAGGGTCGTCTCATAGTCACAGCCATGGCCGGAGACATGTAGACCGATTGTTAATGGATCCTTTTGCCTTTCTTGATGAGCCAAGTATCTCTGCAACTCCCAACGAAGATACTGTATTCAGTCATGTCCAGAATTGGAGACAATCTACATTGTCCTCCAAGATACTGTCTAGAAACCTTCCTAAAAGGTTTGAGAGTACAAAGATGGAGAAATATGATGGCAACAAAGATCCAGATAACCATCTGGAGCAATTCAAAAAATTTATAATGAATTTTGATGATGATGATAAGCTTCTCTGTGTAGTGTTCTCCCAGTCTTTTACGGGAAGTGCTCTAAAGTGGTACAACAGTCTGCCATAGGGTTGCATAAGAAATTTCGACACTTTTTGGGTGGCCTTTCGAAGGCAGTTCGTTGGAAGTAAAGGGAAATAGAGACACTATTATCCACTATTCCCAAGAACGAAACGAATATTTGAAAGAATACATAAGTCGCTTTGTGAACACCAAAAACGGGTTAGCTGATTGTTTTGAACAAGTAGCAATAGCTTCTCTGAGGCAGGGTTTGAACCCAGGAAATTTGGTTGATTCAGTAACCAGAAAAAAGGCCATGACTTGGGGAGGTTTACTGAATCAGGTCGGCAAACAGATTAATGTGGATGAAACAAAGAAAACCAGGGTGCACCGGCAGGTGAGGTCTGCCAGCTGCACCAAATCAAAACTAGAATCAGTCAGGGTATAAGGCCAAGGAAGCCGGATAGGGTCAAAATAGGGCCAAGACTCAATCTCACCCAACTACACTAGCTCAAAGCCAGCAATCTAGAAATAAGCGAGGACCTTAGGTTCAACCGGAGTGGTTTTCTGAACTAAAAGAAAATGTAGCCACCATTTATGATAAAACGTAAGACGAAGTACATTTCAGAAAGCCGACTGCATTACAATCTCACAGGGAAAGTCAGAATAATAGTTTTTGTCAGTATCATCGTGATACTGGCCGTACCACTGAAGATTGCATCGCGTTGAAACAAGAAGTACAAAATTTGATCGAGAGAGGAAAGTTGGGGGCATATGCTAAAAGAAGAAGTGGAAATAGGCCTGATAACGCTCATCGGACTGGCCCGAATAATGCAGGGACATCGGCTCCGGATGGGGCTATGGTGATAATTGAAAGGTTTGATGTAGAATTAGAGTACTTGGATCCTGATCCAACCCAAAACAAGGTGGGTGTTATCACAGAGCGCTGCAAGACGGTGTCCGGACTCATCAGCTTTTTTGAGTCACTTACAATATTTGGGGGAGACACCATGACTGCACCAACTGCTTCTTCGAGAAAGAGGCATGTACATACTTTAGCCACCCAACTAGAAGGAGGCATGACTTTCTATCCATCACAAATTCCTTTTACCTTCATTGGTTTCGATGAAGATGACTTAAGAGACATAGCTGGTCCCCATGAAGTTGTTGTTGTAATAGGAGCATCCATTGGGGGCAATGACATAAGGCGAATTTTGGTGGACACCGGCAGTTCGGCCAATATCCTCTTTTTAACTTCTTATAAACAGATGAAGAATCCGGCAGTGATTCAGCGTTCGAACAGGTCAATAGTGGGTTTCACATGAAGCTCAGCTGACGTAATTGGGGAATTTAAAGAATAGGTTTTGCTGGGCAAGGGCCCTTTTAAGAAGATGGTCTGAATACTTTTCGTTGTGGTGGATTGTCCTACGTGTTACAATGCCATTTTGGGGAGATCTTGGCTCTCCAGGATGCATGCTGTGGCTTCAACAGCCCACCAATGTCTGAAATACGCTGTGGAAGGACAAGTGGGAGTTGTCCGAAGCAGTCAGAATGTAGCAAGGGAGTGTTATGCAACAGCACTGGCCCCTCGACCTTTAGGGGAAGTTCGGATCAGTGAGGCTTAGAAATTTGAAGGGCCCTCTGGGGGAGAGGGTGAAATTGATGACCCCAAAGAGACCCCTCGTGTTTTAATACCTATTGAATAAGTTGATACTCACTCTCTGGCTGAAGGAAGAAGTGTCAAGATCAGGTCCACGATGACATCGGAGTTAAAAAGTAAAGTGTTAGCCTTTTTGAAAAACCATCAGCATATTTTCGCTTGGTGCAATGCTAATGTAACTGGACTACAAGCATACATTATATCACACCAATTATCCATCCGGAGGGATATAACACCAGTTGTACAAAAGAGGAGAGCTTTGTCTAAGGAAAAGGGTGATGTCATAGTTCAAGAGGTTGACCAACTTACTAAAATGGGATACATAAAGGAATCTCAATACCCTCTATGGACAACCAATCTGGTGCTAGTAAAGAAGAAAAATGGAAAGTGGCGTATGTTCATTGATTTTACAGATCTCAATAGAGCTTGCCCAAAAGACTTATATCCTGTCCCTCGAATTGATTAGTTGGTGGAATCCACATCTGGGAACAAGCTACTGTCCTTTATGGATGCCTTCTTTGGGTATAATCAAATTCAAGTAGATCTGAAGGATCAAGAACATACTACATTTGTTACCGATAGAGGTCTCCATTGTTACAAGGTGATGCCATTTGGGTTAAAGAATGTTGGGGCTACTTATCAGAGATTAGTAAACAAGGCCTTCGCTAATCAGATTGGAAGAAACTTGGAATTCTACATTGATGACATGATGGTAAAGATTATGGACGAAGAGCTACACTTAGAAGATCTCCAAGAAACCTTTGCCAACTTGGTAAAGGTAAATTTAAAATTAAATCCAGAAAAGTGTGTGTTCGGGGTGCAGTCCGGAAAATTCTTAGGGTATGTAATAAGTGAGAAGGGCATACAACCTGATCCAGACCAGCTTAGTGCTTTATCGCAAATGGAGCCTCCTCGGAATATTAAAGAAGTACAAAGATTGACAGGGAGGTTAGCTGCTCTAAACCGTTTTATCTCAAATTCTTCGGATAGGTGTGCCCCATTTTTTCAAACTTTGAAAGGTACAAAAGAGTTTAATTGGTCTCCCTAGTGTGACCAGGATTTTGATGAAATTAAAAAGCACTTATCCTCCCTTAAAACTTTGTTTAAGCCTGTTGATGGAGAGATACTCTACATATACCTGGCAGTTTCTGATTGCGCCCTAAGTGCAGTGCTAGTAAGGGAGGTGGATAATTATCCTCATCCGGTGTACTATATCAGCAAAAGCTTGATTGATGCAGAAAAAAGATATTTGAAACTTGAACAACTAGCAATGGCCTTAGTAATTGCTGCTAGGAAAATGAGGCCCTACTTTCAATCTCATTCGATTATTGTCCGGACGTTTTTTCCTTTGAAAAACGTTCTTCAAAAGAAAGATGTTTCAAGCAGAATGACCAAGTGGTCGGTGGAGTTGGGGGACTATGATATTGATTTTTCCCCTCGTACAGCAGTCAAGGCTCAGACTGTTACTGATTTCCTAGTGGAATTTCACTCAGACAGGGACACCAAACAAACAACAGTTGAAAAAACTAAGAAAGTATGGGTTGTCCGGACTGATGGAGGATCAAGCACCATGGACTGTGGTACTGGAATATGTTTAACCTCTCCGTACGACGACAAAATGTATCAAGCTATATGCTTCGCTTTCAGGGCTTCCAACAACGAGTCTAAATATGAAGCTGCTATAGCATGCTTGAAATTAGCTCTAATTTGTGGAGCCAAAAGGGTCAGGTTGATAAGCGATTCCCAGCTTCTAATCCATCATGAACAAGGTCAATCTGAGGCCAAAAAGGAGCAATTGGTTAAATATTTATTTATCCTTAAAGAAGTGGCACTTAATTTTAAAAACATCACCAATGAGCACATACTCCGGACAGAAAACATGCTAGCAGATTCCTTGGCAGCCATAGCCTATTCTAAGTCATACCCATGGATTCATGTGCAAGAATGCCCATCCATTCAACTCAGCCAGAATAAGGAAGAAGAAAGTTTAAATATACAAGTAAATCAGCCTCAAGATTGGAGATTTCCTCTTTTCCAGTACACCTCAGATGGCATCTTGCCTCCAGAAAAAACAGTGGCAAGAAAAGTAAAGTATAAGGCTCGGGGCTTTATCATCCTAAATGGGTACTAGTTCTAAAGAACCCAAAGAACCGAACCGAACCGAACCGAACCGAATCGAACCGAAGAACCGAATGCCCATACCTTATTACTGGCTACCTGATGGCTACGCCGAAATGTTCTCACATAATCCCTAACCATATATTTTAAGCATTGATGGATCATAAAGCAATGTCATATATCTTTGACAAGCATGATCTACCAAAAATTGCGTTGCAAGTTGTTGGGCTATCCACTACCACAAACAGTACTCTTACCTTCTTTTTGAACGATCCTCAACCTAATAACACCTCATTCTCGAATTCCCCAATGCCATTAGATGTTGCACCCGCGAAACCAACTATAGTTCCTTCTAACCGAAGGATTACCGAGCGATCCTGCATCTTTTTGTAACTTGGCATAAACAAAACAATGGTTGAGTTACCAATATCGATGAGTATCTTGCGATTGTTATTCCGGCTCCAATTACCACTTTATCTTGATGTTGTCAAGCTAAATTTATCAAACCATCACCATCAAACATAATAAAAGGTAAAATGATCTTTTCGTAAAGATGAGTTCACATTCCACCAACCCATTATATTGTTAAACTCCTAATGTGCCTTTTCCTAAAACCATTAGTGTTTCTAACCATTATATGACCACCGAAAATTGTTAACGACTCAAACTATTCAAGCAAACATTTAACCCTACTCAGTGGCCTCGACTCATTAACTACCAATACAATACTTGATATCGATTGAGATCAAGATACTATGTAGATATTACCATTGTTTTTTGCTTGGAAACTACATTCGCTCGATCCATGTTTGAATTTTCTTGCGTAATTTTATATAGTCTGATGACTAATTGTATATAGTCTGATGTATCATACCTGATATCATTGTGGTATTTACAAAACCTAGTACTACTTTCCTTTTTATGTTTTGTTATAGGTGGAGACCGTAGAAATTGAACATTATTTCGAATTGTTAATTGAAAAGCTCTTTCTTTTTTATGTTTCGTGATAGATGGAGGCAGTAGAAATTAAACATTGTTTCGAGTTGTTAATTGAGAAGTTTTTTATCAAGGAGAGCAAATATTTGAAACTCTAGGCAGAGGAGAAGCATGTTATTGATATCCTTAATTATTTGAAGTGATCCCCCGCTGAATTTTCTCTTAGACGTGACAAAGAATCACCATTATTACGTCTAGTGGCTGAGACTATGTTCTGCGAGATATAACTTATTTATTCCACATTTAGAGGTTCATTGTTGGTTTCCAAATGATGATAATGTTGGTACGCATTTCGAGTGGTAATATCTTCGTCCATGATTGCTTTTACAGTCTCCTTCATCTTGATGCGCCTCTAAAACTGAGCCAAAATATCACAGAAGTTGAGTGTCCCTTCTTCGTAATATGTTCTACCATAACTATCAACATAATCTCCTGTTGGTACGCATTTCTCACTCACGCTAAATGAGTTTTTCTCATAATTATGTTTTTAACATTAGTTTGTTCCAAGTAGCAAGTTGCGTTGGTTGGTATTTTGGTAATGATCATTTGGCATGTCGTCAAAATAAAATTCAAATCTAAAAGTATAAATAAAATAAATAATACTAATCTTATTTTCCTACATATGATACGAGCAACACAAATGAGTAAACATTTATATGAAAAATACGGATTGTTATAATGTAATGGTAGGAATTTTTGTAGTTATGAATTTTGTCACGAGTTTTTATTTTGAAAATAACTAAAAGATATAGGTGAGATAATGCTTCCATATCATTAATTCTAGGATACTAAATTTATTTATAGGTAATGTAATAATAAAGTTTTTTTTAGTTGGTCTAGTGTTAACTAATTGTTTGTAGTATTTCATGAATCATTTGAGGGCTTGCTAATGAAGTTTTTCTCGATTAATCAAAAATCTACTCAAAGTATAAATTACGTATTTTAGGTCTCGTGCATATGATTGAATGAACTATTTTTTTTACTTAGGCTGGTCCTGGAGCGGGAATATGTTTGAAATTACCAACCATGAGACTCCCAACCTCTAGGTCTTAAGACATACATATTTATTGAGAACCTTTTGTATGTATTCTTATTGAGTTAAGAATATATTCTTTTTCAATTGGTTCATATTTATTTACATACTAAGTATACTTTAAGACTTTTTCATCTAATTCATTCAAACTCTCACTTTAGTTGGATTTTTAGAGTTTCAATTCTCTTTCTTTACTTTCCAACTATTAGTATGTAATCCATATACAACAACATTATGATTTATCTATCCATCTATGTTTCTCCTTTACAATAGTCACAATTTTCATAACAGCTCCTCAGATACTATATTAACTTTATGAATAAGTCAAATTTATTATTTCGCTACCTCATCAAATGTTTTAGTTCATATAAGGTCTCTTTAACAAACACATATATCTTTCATTATCGTATTCAAAACCTCAAAACTTACTTATGTAGATAGTTTCATCCATTTAACGACGCGGGAGGAAACAAATAGCACCCATTTGAGGTAACTCAATATCAATTCTAGCAATAATTTAAAATATGACCCTTATTGCGGTTTGTTTCAAAGCTGGTGAGAAATTTTGATTGAAGACACCTCCTTTTGTGTAAAGCCCTTAGCCAATAACCTACATTTTTACATATATAATTCTAATCTAGGATTACATTTCTTATTCTTGAATATACATTTACACCCAATAAGCTTCTGACCATTTGGTTGCTTCACAAGAATCCAAGCGCCATTTTTCGTTGAAGAACTCAATTTTTTCCTCATGGCCTTAAGCCACCTCAGTTTATCACTGATAACATCATGATAACTCTTAGGTTCAAGAACATCTGCATGCATCTCAATCGCTAAAATATAACTTATAGTATCAGCATAGTCATACCTTTGTATAGGCTTCCTAGGTCACGACGTTCTATATTTTACCAATTAATTATTGTCAATTTTGTCATTTTGAACTTCTGTTCGAACATGCTAATGATCTGGAACATCAAACTATTGATCATTGTATAAATCATGCAAATAGTTGAGCTTCCTTTGCATGTGTTAAACCTGTTAAAAATTAAAATAAAAAACGGCATAAGCATCAAAGTGAGGCTTTCATTTCAACTCCATCTCTCTTTTTGGCAGTACTAGGTTTTGTCTCCACCCTTTTCAGAAGTTGAATAACTACTTTATTAGATACCACATCTTGGATAAGTAAAGATTTTTGAATTCAGAATTCTAGAAACAATAAGTTATACCTTTTTACTATTTTCGAAGAGCAGATAAATGTACACATTAGTTTTCTCGGTTGAAGCTTATGTTGTTTCACATGTGTGTATGGTTCTGTGTCGAGGAATGTCGAGTTTTGAATAATACCTATTGAATAGTTCATTCATATAACCCAAGTCAGTCTCAGTCCTCAACTACTTTAGGATCTTCCCAATCGAATTCGACACAATTTTTTTTCGAGTCCTTAAAAACATCAAATGTTTCAACTTTGGTATTAAAAAGTATAACCTATATTTTCATAGAATATTTGTCAGTAAGATATCTAAATTCAGTGGCACATCCATTATAGGATGCCTTACAGCTCCATAAATGTCATAATGAAAATATTAAAGCAGATTCACAAGTCGTATGATTTCTAAACATAGCACTCTTACTTTTACCCAGTATAAAGTTCTCACAAAAGCTCAAATTCTAACCTTATCACCATTCAAAAACTTTTTTATTCTAAGTTCATTGAGGAAATTCTCATTCAAATGACTTAACCTCAGATGTCAGACTTGGTTGAATTTCTCTTTATACTAGGCACGTTGACCACTACAAACACTTCGAAAACTAACACACGTTACTCTTATAAGATTTCATAATAATAAATGAGCATTACCAAATCCTTAGTTTTCCATTTCCACCTTTATAGTTAAATATTTTATCATGTAACATTCCAATAGAAAGAAGGTTATGTTTGACTTCAGTGACATACCTCGAATTTATTATCATTCTCTCAAGTATTGTAGAAAAATTGAGTCGATCATTCCTTATATCTTTCATAAGATGGAGCTCATCATTCCATGAAATGACCTTACCACCATACAAGTTGAAACAAACAAAACATTAGGCTATTAATAATAATCGAATATTGTTGAAGCATATCGTACTTCAAACTTTTGATGATTATCTGCCTTCTTCCTCTCTTACAAGTTCCTACTAATATGACTATCATTCTTGCAGAACCAACATCTAACCCTTGAACCACTAAAAAGTATAATAGAGTTGGACATAGAGTTTCCTCTCTTATTGCTTAAATATCAACTTTCATATATTTCTCTCATAGTTAGTACTAGACCATCTCAGTCAGTCTTCAAACCGATATTTATCTTTTGAGTTCAGAGGACTATTAAATTATAACATTGTAAGAGATTATTTCTCATAGTACATGGTGTCAATAAATTTCTTTTAAACTTAGGAGTTGGAACTCAAGAGGATTTTTGCTTGATCCTCATCTTCTACCTTGACTCAAGCAATATAAGTTAAAAATAATTATATTGGATTGATCCAAGTGTCTTCATATCTCTTTGCTAACATCGACTGTAAATAATTGTTTCCTAAAATACAGTCTATTTGTCAGGCATTTCTTCAGGTAAATGTCGTCCAACCTATTTCATATTCCTAAAACCGTGAGATTTTAAACACCTCTCGAAGTACATCATCCTCTAGACGTAAGATCAGAGAACCATGAACCTTGGATATTAGTTCGATATGATAACTTCTTGTGTACTAGAACTGTTATAATCTTAATTCTCTGTATATTAAAATCATTTTTTCTCATGTTATTATCTAGTTCTAACATTTTATATAACTCATTTTTATGACTGTCTCTCATTTTTTGGGGTGATCTGAATCTTTACACTTAAAATTTAAAATGATATTCATCATTTTATCTTGCATTTATCACCATAAAGAAATATTGTTACAAATTCTCCATGCTCATTATACCATGCTTTGGGGAAACCAAAATATAAAAAAGCTAAAACTTATCGAGAATCATTGTATTAAAATCTTTGGCAGTTGGTCGTTAAGGTGGTGTAGTGTTTGGCAGTAAGCAAAATCTTAAACCCATTCGTGATTAGCTCCCTACAGGTTTTGGTAGCAAATAATTAGATAATCATCTCTTTTTTTCCAAACAACAAAGTTAACAAGAAGACCGGTAATAAAATCAATCATATAAAGACAAAACGTAAAAAGGGTTAGTTTCTGAAATTTTTTTACATCCACGGAGAACATATACTGAAGTTTTAAAGAAGAAATATTACAAATAAACCCTCGAACACAACTAACACAACTACTCATCCCATTCTAAATTATATCAATCTTGTAGAATGAACTATGGTGCATAAGGGTTTCTCTTAAGGTTTTGTCTCAAAAAAATTCCTAACTTTACTTTTCTTTCTAAAACCCACTAAAACTCTTTTTTTATGTGTGCTATGAAGCATGCACGCTCGCTACAATTTATAATATACTTCTTCATCGTTTTTAGACCAAATGATGGTCGATATAGTACTTCAGCCTCACAATAACAAATTATATTTTTTATTACAAAAATAACTAAGAGGTAATGACAACATTCATCATGTCATATGCACTGATGTGACCTATAAGACAGATAATGATGCTAAACTCTGACATTGAACATCTGTATCACAAATATTATTTTATCAAACCTCTAGAGACGCTCACATCAAACATATTTTGATGATGGTTGAGGGTGTCCCGTCAATTTTGAGTGATCTCATATATATTAAACACAATTTCATCTATAAACATTCAAAGTGTATCCAAAAATTTCATCATGTAATAATCTAGCATCTAAGTTCCAACATGTAGTGTTCATACACTTAGGTTCCAACAACCCAAACTTTGCGCTCAGGTTCTAGCATGTAATGTTCATGCATTTCGTTTTCAGCAAGATCTTATTCTCAAGTCTCAACAAAACTCATTTCGTTCAGTTCCAACAAACGTTTATACAGCTAAATCTCGGTTGAACTCGTACCTTACACATTTCAAAATCTTAACAATTTTCGTACTTAAATCTCAACACTTCATACCTTTAAGTTAATGCTTTGTCACTTTCAATTTACATCTTAACGTTAATAAAAAAACCGCTAAACCCTGATATATATAAAACTACGTGTGTAGTAACTTATGGTTCACGAATCAAAAAACATATTAAGCTAGACTTAAATTGCTGAATAGTCCTTTGACTATCCATTTTTCTCTCATTCAGTCCATCCATTTTAAAATCATTGTTTTGGATCCCTAGATTTGGAAAAATCTATGAACATAGTCTCTAATGCCAAGAAAAAGACTACACGTCATGAACTAGATTTATAGATTTTGTCAAATCCAAAAATCCAAAACAATAATTTTAAAATCGAAAATCTAAAGTAAAAAAGATGGAATAATCGAATAACTACTAAAAAAATACTTTAAATCTAGATTTTTAACCGTATGACCATCAAAATAAAATATAATAATTTATTATATCTGTTTAAATTTTTTAGCTGGTTGGTACTTATAAATAATATTTGATATTATTTTCGTAGTTTTTGAAAACGTCAATTTCTTATATCGTAACTATCTAAAATATTAAAAGATATCGTTAATAATATGTTAAGATTTCGATAATTTTTTAAAATATAAACTACCTAGTTTTGAATTCTGAATTTGGCTCATTCTTGTTACCTTTAACGTTATAACCAATGATAACCCACATAAATGTTAACCCTTGAGAACTTGTTACAAATTGAAAGACCAAATCTAATTTATCCATCACAGTTCACAGAAGATTTACTTATGTGATGTAATTGGACTAATCCTTATATTGTATAGTCATTAATTTAGTAGCCAAATTATACAAAATCTTTATATTGAATGAGTTGGGTTGAGAAAAAACAATTTGGAATTGTTTTTAGTGTATTATAACATAAAAAAAACATGTAAATTCGAATATACGTGGCCCATTTTACTCTCGGTTAATGGTAAATTACGTCTTCAAAATGTTTGGTTGTTTTTGAATTTAGTGTTACCACTGTTGAATTAAAGTGAATATCTCTTGACACCGAGTATACATGCATAAGGTCTTTAATGATATTGATATGACATATCACTGTCTTTTTAGTAATCTACTGGGGCATCTTTTTCTGTTAAGTCTGGTCGTTGTCATGAAGACAACTTTTCACACTACAATATTATTTTTCACACTACAATATTACGTATATAATTCAAATTAATTTGATAGATTTTAAAAATATTTTCTTTAACATCGTACAAGTTACCTAAAGAATGTTAAAAAAATATAGGTTAAAAAACATAGGTCGAATATTTTATTAATGCCTAAGTTTATATATATAGTCTTTGGACATAAATATGTTGGAAACAATGTTATTTATATTTATAAATTGCAAGGTTTTATTCAATAAAAAATTGTTGATATAATTAAATTTTAGTAACTCAAAGAGCATAAAAATAATATTCTCTTAAAGAAAATATATGTTCCATGTTTTAATCAGTTGTTTTAAAAATTATTTATATTTAAAATGATGTTATCTAGAAAATGAGAGATTCTTAAGATTCTTTGATTTTGGAGATAGATGAGTTATCCAAGACTATAGCTATCGAAGTTCGGATCACAAAGTGAAAGAAATATACATTGATACTCAAAGGCATGGAAATAACAAAGTGAACAAACAAAAATATCAAACTGAACAAACAGACATAACTCGGGGTGCAAATTTATTCGAATACAATAAAAAACATCAGACTTAAAGAGCTGGATCAACTTCAAAGCTTCAAGTGAGCTAATGCACGGATTCCTTCCACACCTTTGACATGTTTGAGTTTGAAATAATCAACCACATTAGTTTCCTTGTACAAAGGTGGATTTTCTTCCGATAACAACTCCTTAATTGGTCCATAAGTTTTCATATTGTTTTCAGGCATGACATACGTCCTGAAAAAGCTCGCTACTGATATCCGAGGACCTACTTTATTCGCCAAAACCTTGTGGTACACGCTTACGAACTTATCGTTCGTGATTAGCTGCACACCCGAAAAACCATTTGAGATTTTAATAAACGATCAACAATTCATAGGATCTTCTTAATTTTAGTGGGATCATAACGAACTCTCCAAATTTCAATTGGAGTCCTTGTAGTAATTTCCGTGGATATTAGATCTAACTCTTTTAGAAAACTAATCAATACAATATAAAATGTCTCAATACTCACACATAAGTTATTCATGCCATTATTATGCGGAATTTCTTAATAAGCTGCATAAAATTTGGAGAGATAAAAATGTCATTTTAAATACTTCCACTCATGGAAAAGAATTAGAAAGGTCTTTCAATTTTTGTTATTAACCGAGGTACCTGTAAAAAGTCACCGATATTAATGATTAGAGCTCCAGGAATGGGAGTGACATCAATCCACTTATTGTCATGGAGAACCTGGAGTCCTCCGATCTGGTCCTGCATGAGGACGGTCAGGAAGCCACTGTCCGTATGAACCCCCGTTCCGAGAGTCAGCTCTGGTTGAGGACAACCCGGGTAATAATGTCCCATTACATAGAGGCCATCTGCACAGCCCATATCTTTCATATAACTCGAGTTTAATCCCAAAGCTTCGGATAACAACTCGAAAAGAGTATGCCCTAAGTTCATCATGTTTTCTCCATATTCGAGAATTATGTCTTTGCAAACGGGAGGCAACTCTTCAGGAGCAGCAGGTTCTGGTGCCACCACAAAAGTCAATGTGTCTCTCCAATAGGCTCTTCCTTGATGCACATCGACTTTGTTATTGAATGTCACCTTTTTTGTATCATCCCTTGAATAGAACTTCTCTTTCTCCTGGCCATCTTGCTCGTGGAAAGTCCGAACACCATTGATCATCCCTTCAAGAGTACTAATAGGGACTCCATGGTTGATCACCTGGAAAAACCCCCACTTCTCGCATGCATTTTTTATTTTGGTGATAATCTCTTCGCGCCTTGTGCTATTTGCTACGCCATCAAGGTCTACCACAGGGATTTCTTCCGCAATGGTGTTCGTTGAGGAATCATTTTGCTTTTGGTTATGAACTTCTTCAAGATCCTCCTGATCATGAACGAAAATGGTTGGGAGTTTCACCAAGCCAGCATCTATAAGTCCTTTGATGCCGCCTTTTGATTCATCCAAACATGTGAGATCTATCTTATGATCATGCTGGTAAGTGCTTGCTTCACTTGTGGCAACCATTTTTAGCGTGTGTGTTTTATTTTTGCTTCTTGAGTAATGCTTTGGTAGCGAGTTCAACAAGTGAAAGAGTGTATATATATAGACAGAGTTCCAATTTTTTAAAATTCTGCATAGCTAGCACTTTTGGTGGTATTATGAGTATGAGTATCAATTTGATTCTTATTTCACTTGAAAGAGTTGATAACTATAATAGAATCCAAATACTTATGAAAATAATGAATCTAGATTTACCCCACGAAATACTTCTACTGTAGGGCTCTTAATGGTTTTAAAACCCGGCTCTTAATGATTTTAGAACTGGAGTCCAACTGAACCCAACCAAATTTTAAAAATTTGGCTCGAGCTTCTATTTTGAAAATATAAAATTGATTCGAAATCGAAACAATAATTCCGTAGAATAGATTCGGAGCAGACACTATAATATTAGTAACCCAATTAAACCTGTACAAACCAAACCTATAAAATCGATAAACTAGGAGAACATGTATAAAATCGTTAGAACCCATTAGCTTTTTAAAAAAAAAAATTATTTGTTATACATATTGATTAAAAATTATTAGATAATGGTCCAATTGAAAAATTAAAAATTTATATTATAATTAGAATTAGATTTATTTTAATAGTGTGGATCAAATTGGACTAAACTAAACGGATCAAACCGACCCCACAACAAATTAAAATCAGACCGAATAGAAACTAGTCGAATATAACCGAACCAAAAACTTAACAGTCCGATTTAGTTTTGAAACTTAGAACCAAAAGCTTTAGATCCAAAATTTAATGATTCAGTTCGTATCAGTTCGTAGTTCGTTCCGAACTGATAAATCACCTTCTTTTCTATCAAAACCCAGATCAGAAGGATAACTTCCTTAATAGGGTTCAAATAAAGATTATATAGTTATTTTCAACTTTTAATCACAATAACCTGATTTACTTCCCAAAGACGAAATGTTAAATCAAATGCCTTACTGAAAAATTGTTCTTTCCCTTATTATATTGATATAATACAACAGATAATCCTACAGTAATTAGAACAAGTTTGATATCATAACAACAGCTTAAAAACATGTCAGTAAATCGTGTTATGTCAGTTTTTTCCTTTATTTTTTTTAATAATCCAACAAATATATTATTTTTCGATAAACATTAGAAACATGTTTATTAAAAAAGCGAGATTTATTTAGTTAAAAAGGAATTTGTTTATTTTATTTTTTAAAAACATAAAAAACCTTTTAATTATAGAAAAAAAATGGCTTACATGAAATGATTCACAAAGATGAAAGACACTGACAGTATCTTTTACCTTCCTAACAACCGAGGTCCATATTGGCCCCCGAAAGAATAAGGTAGATTAGACAAGATTTGAATTCAAAACCTCTTTATACATATATTAAAAGATTTGTGAATTTTTATTTACCATTGAACTAACATATTTGTAGTTTGCATTTGAGTAGACATAATAATTAGAGTTAGCTTTCGAGATGATCTATAAATTTAGTTAGCATTAGATAGCAACTCATGGACTATTTATATATACTTATTTATTTATTTTCAACCAGAAGTTTTTTCTTTTTAATAACTGATGCAATGGAGCTTTCGCTTCTCAACACAAATTTTTTGGTTTTGTTTTTTTCGTGGATCTAGAATTTTAACCTTTTCCAAACAAGACCGTCTACTATGTATCATCAAGGATATAGTGGCACAATACTTCTTTGTTTCCTTAATGGAAAATTGGTCCCATAATAGCTAAGTTTGGTTTCTACTAACTTTGGTTTCTACTAAGGTGGCCTAGGCCAAGTTTGGTTTTTATTAACGTGGCCTATACTATTTTGGACTTTCATTTGGTTAGGATCTTGATTTGTGATCCGAAGAGCCACAATATAAAAAATACAAATATTTAATAGCGGTTTAATTGTTTTGTAAGGGTTGCTGGCTAAGATGTCACTTTTGACCCCCAACACTTTATTCATATAATTAATTACGTTAACTATTTACCTGCAATTTTAAAATATTTTATATTTTAATAAAAGAATATAACACATTAACAAATTTTACTTGATCAATCTGAGTCTTGAATATATGGTTTGAAAAACTATGTTATGAATTATGATTTTACTGAAAATATAACAAAAACAAATGAGCAAGAGAAAAGTAAAAAAAATAAGATTATTGTTGTTCGAGCAACTTGTTTATGAGTATCTTCTATTAGTCTAAATAGGAGGATTTGTGTAAAACTTACACGGAAGGCGGTTTCAACATTCGAAAATTTTCTGATTTGCAGACGCATATGAAAGTATGATTTTGAGGATTAAGTTGTAAATAATGTAAATTTAAGGATTTAATTATAAGTAATGTAAGTTTTGTCCTTAAATTGTAATTGATGTAAGTTTTAGAGAATATTTGTAACTATGTATAATTGTTAAGGACTAAAAAACAACTAGTCATCTTTCGTAACAGATTTCACTTTAAGACTTAGTTTTGGCTCCTCTATATAAAGGGCAAGGCTACTCTAATAAAATGGTTGAACACTTTTTCTCTGGAACTCATTTGTACTTGAACTTTCGCTCTCTAAAAACTTCCTAACTCTTTCTCTCTAGATTTCTCTCTTAACAATTTAGTAGGGAAAAATATTAAGTCATCAAATTTGAAGCCCCCCTAGTTCCCATGTGAGTAAATGAATGAGAATTAAAATGTCTTCGAATTATTTTATATGTCATGTAAGCTGTTATTAAATAAACTCAAAGCAGTCATTCGAAGCGACCACTAGAAGCAACCATTTGAAACAATCATTTGAAGCGTACATGAAGAACAATCATTCGAAGCGTCAAATATGAGCGATCATTCGAAGTGTAATAAAAAAATACCAATTAAAAGTAGCGCTGAAATCTGATAACCTTTCAAAGACAAAAAAAAATATCTTCAAAACACTAGAAATAAAGCTGCCAGAAAATCTATTCGAAATGTTATGGAAATAAAACTTCTTCGAATCCTTGTAAAAGTGAAACTTTCAAAAGTACTCATCGACTTTTATCCAATCAACATACAAAAGTAACTGTTTCAAATAACCATCCAATCCATTATAACTCTATAGCTTTTAGATCCATAGCTAGATATCTAGCTTGATAGATGTCGAGCATTTAATCATATTACCGCTTTGTATTCTAACTTATCACCATCAAAGTCTTTCAAACTTCACACGTCTTTATTTCTTTGTATAAATTCAACCAAAATCCTCATTTTTTTATTCTCAGTACGCAAATCATTTCAGAGAGAATTCACAGCACTTAACTACCTTCATCGCGTTCCTCCTTTTTCTCTGTATTTTCATTAGAAAAAACCCAACTTTCCGATCAACCTTCATATCTCTGATCAACCTTCATATCTCTGATCAACCTTCATCTTATTTATGAGAAAAAAAATCCTAAAACCAAAAAATCCAAGGCTAACATACCCAAGACACCGAAATCTCTCAGAATCTGATAGCAACTTAGTCTTCGGATCGTACGACTACTTCTGCATTACTCAAAGGGCGGAAGAATATAGGACTGCAGGATTAATCAATAACCTTCCAATTGGAACAACCACTAAAACAATTTATTACGGTAATTTCGATCCAACCAAAGTTCCTACTCTTTCTCATTCTCTTGTCATCAAAGAACGTTCCTCATCTAAAATCCAAGGCCCTAAAACACCTCGAGCCTTTTCATCTCAAAGTAATATTTCTCCTTTGATTAGTGAAGAATATCCTTTAAAATAAAAGTAAAAAATTCCCTATTCGAATCACTCTTCAATAACCAGAAGAAGAAGAACTTTTATTGCCATGGGAGACGAATAAGAAATTATCCCAACTCCTCCCCCTTCAAATCCATATATTGAAGCTTCTCCTCAGAGAGAAGTAAAATAGGAAGCTCCTCGAACAAACAACCCTTTACCAGAAGTTGTTAATCCAACACCTCAACAACCTCGAGAAGAAACATCAAAGGCCAATGAAGTTGATTCTGAGGCTACCAAAACCGATCTCGAAGCTGAATCCGATGATGGGAACTCTGCAACTACCCATAACCCTCAGGAAGAAATAGACACTTGCTTTGTTTTCGAAAACGAAAGAGCTAAGATTGGGAGAAACTTGAGGAATCTTGAAGTTAAATACATCATTGCTCTGAAAAAATTTCATTGTATATATTAAAAGGATAGCCAAGCTTCGGCTCTAAAAAATCAATGGGGGATGGGAGATAACATAACTCTTCGACTATCTAAAGAAGGAGAAACTCCCTTAGACTGCAAAGATAACGAGCTAATAGTTTATCTTGAAATCATCAATTGGGGTCTTCGGTTTCCACTGGATCCTATGATCGTGGAATACTTCGAAATCCTCAGCTTATGTCCTACTCAAGTTCCACCAAATCAATGGTTCACCCTTATGTCAGTGATTATGGCATATCGACTGTCTCAAATTCCAATCAGAATTAAAGACATCATCTCATTGACTCAATTATCAAAAAGGTCTGAAGCTTCTCTTTTACTACTTCACCCTGATGGATGACGTCAAGATCATCGATGACCTCTTAGAAGCTGACAAATTCTGGATACAGAAATTCATTTTAATACCAGGAGCGTGGGAAAATGGCAAAGAAATTTACGATGCTAATCCTTGAAAGTTAAATCTCGTTTGGAGAAGTAATCGTGAGCACTTCAAAAAAATTACATTCTGGAATGAATTTTATGTTTTTCCTTTCTATTTCTTTAATTTTCCGCTTGCATAATTATTTCAGAAATTTCGAGGCGTTATTCATCACGTCGTCCAGCTGCTAAGGAGATTTTTCATAAAACTTGTTGTTTGGGCTGAGAAAGAGTAGAATAACGCGTTTCACATTGCCTTCCAACCCATTAATTTCCTTACCTGCCACATGTTTCCAATCTCAGAAGGTGCCTTGCCACCTCAAGACCTGATGTCAGAGCCCGATCCGAAGATAGTCTGCAAACGAATAGTTCACCCCGATTGCAAAGTCTTCCTTCCCATTCGCAACAGATCAGAGAGTCATTTGCCAAAAAAGAAGAAAGAAAAAGCTATCAAAGAAAAGAAAGGTAAAAAGACAGCTAGCACATCTGGTGCTAGCCCTTCAACTCCATCGAAACCAAATCCTCAAAAAATAAAAACTGCAGAATAAACTCTCTCATCCATCAAAGAGGGAAAAGATCAAGAATCGTCTTCAAATAAAAAGAAGGCTTCCTCCGGTTCCCATGGAAAGAAAAAGAAACAAACGAGAATCACTTCGTATACACTGGTTGACGAAGATGAAAACATTGTTGCTAAAAACCAACCAAACCCACAAAACCCTTTGGTCAAAGAACAGCCGACCAGAGACAACATGATTATCATCGAAGATAATATTACCAACGAAAATCAGGCTACTGAAAACGTATCCTGATATGTTCATTAATTTGGAGAACACTGAAGCGCTTACTGGTGAAGACGATCTCGTTCTTCAAGTCATCCAAAATTACATGTTTAACTTTGGGAGACCAACACCAGCCGAGGCGTCTCCAGAAATTATCTGTCCTCCTACTCCTATCACTACTTTAGATATGATTCAACGTTCTAGCTCATCAGAAACATAATTTCCTCTTCCTCCTCCAAATCCTGCAATCGTTGTTGCACTTCAACCATTTACCGATCTTGATATTGCAGCAAAGGCACTTGCTTCTCAAGTTGAAGCTTATCAAAACCATCTAAAGCAATTGGCTAAAGATATGGTACATTATAAATAATCTTACGAGGTTGAGAAAAAACTTAGAGAAGACATGCACCACAAAGTGATTGAGCAATTTCACATGTATGAAGTAGCAAGGTCCAAACTCATAAAAACATTTCTTTGCATGAAGAATCATCTGCGAATCACACACATAGTTGAGACACAATTGTTGAAGATCTCTCATTAGAAGGAAATGGATAAGCTCAAGACTAATCATGCTACCAAACTGGCCACCAAATCTCCAACTCCAATGAGCTACAAAATAAACAACTCATCGAGGAGATAGATAAACTGAAGAACTGTTGTAGCTGCTGCCGAGGCTGAACTTTCAAAAGACATTTTAATTGCTATTAACATCGCAAAAGAAGATGCAACCATTCTCCTTCTTCGAGAACTTCATGCTACTTATCCAAAAATCGACCTCACAAGGTTTTGGAATGACATTCTTATGGAGAAACGTCCAAGTGAAGCTTTCGATCCTATCCCCGATTCGTCATCCGAAGATGAAGATGAAGAAGAATCGTCTGAAGTGGAAGAGTTATCTGATTAACTTTATCATATTTTTTGTGTGTGTCGGGTTAAAAAATGGCTTTTTGTACCTTAACGAATTAATTTGATTGACAAACGATTTCCTTATTTTTTTTATTTTCTTCACATTTTATACGATGCTAAATTTTAAAAACGAATATAATTATAAACTGTAAACTTACCACCTCAAATACCTTAATATAGTAGCTCTTCAAACAATTCCCAATGTGCTATTAAGCTTTCACGTAAAATGTTTTGTAAATGTGATTATTAAACATGGTTGTTTCTTCAAAAAGTGTTATAAACACTTCAGAACATTCTACTCTTAACCAAATTCAAAGATGATCAATCTCTCATGATTTTTTAAGATAGTATTCAAACATGTGTAAACAACCATTGGCCAAAAATGAACTTTATTGATAATATTGAATATGTACACGACGCCTCGTTAAAATCTTCCTGGACAAACAGGATAGGAAAGAGTGCGTCATTCAAAAATAAAAATTCCAAAGTACAAAAATATATCTACTCCCAATAAAGCTTCAAGTGTCGGATATTCCATGGATGTTGAAGCATCATCCCCTCGAAATCACATAGACGATAGAACCTCGACTTTATTATTTCAACAACCACATAAGGTCCTTCCCAGTTCAGAGCCATTTTTCCGAGGTTCTTCTCCTTTGTGTGTAAGAAAACGTTTCTCAACACCTTATCACCTTCTTTAAAATCTCTTATTTTCACCTTCGAATCATATTTATTTCTCATAAGAGTTTGATAGTGAATTACATTCAAATGAGCTTGAACTCTTTTTTCCTCAATCAGATTCAAATTCACCCTTCGAACTTTATCATTAGACCTTTCAGAATATTGAGCTATTCTAAAAGATGACATCATAGATTATATGGGTCTGACTGCATCCATTCCATATACCAAAGCAAAGTGAGTCTCATTTGTAGCCTCCCTAGGAGTTGTTCGATAAGCCCAAAGTACCTCTTGCAAATAGTTTGGCAAATTTCCTGCTCCGCTCTTCAAATTCTTCTTCAAGCCATCTAAAATTGTTATGTTTGTCACTTCCACTTTCCTATTAGCTTGAGGATGAAAAGGCGTCCAAAAGCATTGTTGAATTCCTTTAGAAGTGAAAAATGAAGCCATCTCCCTGAGGAACTCCAAAACAACAACATATGTTGTTCATAATAAATTTGATCACGTCTTTTGCTTTTGTCCCTAATAACGGTTCTGCCTCTGCCCACTTTGTAAAATAATCCATCGCTACAATTATCATCTGTCTTCCTCCAGAAGCCATCGGCAATGGTCCCACCAGATCAATCCCTCATCTATCAAATGGTATTGCCTCGAATATAGACATAAGAGGTACTGTTGGTCTGTGAATAGCATTGGCAAATCTCTGCCAAGTATCACAACTTCGAACTAAACTCTTAGCATCATTCATGCTTATAGGCCAATAAAACCCTGCAAGTATAACTCAACGTGAAAGAGCTTTGAACTTGCAATGAGTTGACCCTTAACCATCATGTAACTCTGATAATACTTATTCTTCTTTGCTTAAACATCGTAACAATGGCTTGCTAAATGCCTTATTATAAAATATTTCATCCAGTACTATATATCTGAAGGCTTTACTTCTCAATGTTTTGGCCAATTGTGAATCATCTGGTAGTATTCCTTGAGTAAAAAAGCTAAGATTATCTGATCGCCAATCGCCTCGGATTTCATTAGTCGTAATAAAAAATTCCTTTATATGTTCACATTGGCTAGAGTGAGTAACAATTGAGGGATTTTATTGTAGCAAAAATCCAATGACATTCTTCCTTGTAAGAAATGTTTGCTAAAGAATCAACCACCATGTTACTACATCGCCCTATATATTCCACAACAACGTTGTAAAAAAGAAGCATTAAATTCCGAAGTTCCAAAAGATATAAAATCAAACGATCCTTTCTTGCTTCGGAAAATCCAGATACCTGATTTGCTAACAATTGGGAATCCGTTTCCAAGTGCATTGAAGTTTCCCCACATATTTTTTCCAATCTTAAACCTGGAAAAGCAGCTTGGTATTTAGCTTCATTGTTTAAAGCATGGAAACCAAATTTAATAGATTGAATCATTGTCTCTCCCATTGGAGCTATTAACTGATCTCCAACACTGCACCCTGAAACACTAGATCCTCCATCTGTTCAGAAAACCCACCTCGAATTTACTAGAGTATCCCCTTTACTTTCTTCATCATTCGATCATAATCCAAGAAAATAATCTGTAAATTCTTGCGCCTTTATTGTTGTTTGAGGTGTAAGCAAAATGTCATAGTCCCCCAACTCCACTGACCACTTGGTCATTCTCCTTGAAATATCAGGTCGTTCAAAAACATTTTTTTAAAGGGAATGAAGTTTGGACTTCAATAGTATGAGCTTGAAAATATGGATGCATCTTCCTAGCAGCAATCACCAGCACTAATGCCAATTTTTCTAATTTCATATATCTCTTTTCTGCTGCCATCAAACTTTTACTAATGTAATACACTGCCTTCAGAACTCCTGAATTTTAACTGATTAACACTGCACTCAGTGCAAAATCCGATACCGCGATGTACAAAAATAATTTCTTCCAATTTCGAGGCTTTGACAAAATCTCTGGTGATGACAACAAATTTTTAATGTTTGTGAAAACTGCTTCACATTTCGATGTCCATTCAAACCTACTGGGTCCTCGTAACGCTTGAAAGAAAGGAAAGCATTTGTCAGAAAATCTAGAAATAAATCGATTAAGTGCTGCTAACCTTCTTGTCAGAATTTGAACTTCTTTGATAAACCGAGGAAAATTTATTGTTATCGAAGCTTTCAATTGTTCTGGGTGAGCTGCTATTCCTTTTTCACTGATGACAAAACTCAAAAACTTCCCCGATCGAACTCCGAAGGTGAACTTCTCAGGATTTAATTTTAACCTGATTGCCCTTAAATTCAAGAAAGCTTCCTCTAAATCATCAATATACACCTCATCCTTTGAGTTTTTTACTACCATGTCATCTATATATACCTCCATATTTCTTCCGATTTGAGTAGCAAAAGCTTTATTCACCAGTCTCTAATAAGTGGCTCCATCATTTTTCAATCCGAAGGGCATTACCCTATAACAGTGCAGGCCCCTATTAGTTATAAAAGTTTTGCATTCTTGATCTTTTGTATCCATATGGATTTGATTATATCCTGCAAAAGCATCCATAAAAGTTAAAATTTTGTTGGCTGAAGTAGAGTCAATCGACTGATCTATTCGAGGAACAGGAAATTGATCTTTAGGACAAACTCTATTCAAATCTATAAAATCCGCACACATTCATTTCTTATTCTTCTTTTTTACCAATACCGGATTTTGCCGTCCACAAAGGATACTATGACTCCACTTCAGCAACAATCGCTTCATCTTTTTCCGAGGAAAACGCTCTTCCTTTCTGAATAATTGGCTTAACCTTCAGATCTATAGCCAAGTTGTGACAAATTACCTCAATTCATATTCCTGTTACATCATTTATCCTCCAAGCGAAGACATCCACATTTTGGGATAAAAAATCCAGCAGCTATTGACATAGTAGCGGGTCAATAAAGTTCCAATTTGAAGTAGCTTACCTTCCGAAAAAGTAAACTTCTCAATCTCTTCACTCACGGTTAAAGACCCTGGGTTTCCCTCGTATCGTCAACCCTTTCTTCCAAATCCGAGGGTACCCCTTCTAACGGCTATTCACGCATTAAGTCTCCACTACTGGATCCTTGGATCCAAAGTGCAGTGGTATAGCATTCCCTCGCAACATTTTGATCTCCTCGAACGAACCAAACTCTATCTTCAACCACATATTTAAAACACTGATGAACTGTAGACACAACCCCATACATTTTTGAAAGCCATGATCTTCCAAAAATAGCATTATAACTTGTGGGACACTTCATCACCACAAAAAGTACCTAGACCTTTTTCTTAAATGGTCCTTTTCCCAAACTCACTTCACCCTCAAATTCTCCAACAATACAAGTTGTTACACTCGTGAATCCAATAATCGTTCGATCCAATTGAGAAATCCGAGGTGGATTTGTCATTCTATCATAGGTAGATTTAAAAAGGATATTAGCAGAACTGCCAGTGTCAACCAGTACACGTGGAATTTCGACGCAAGCCACCTTTGCTCCAATAACCACAACATCTTCATGTGGTCTTGTAGTACCTCATAGATCATCTTCATCAAACAAAATGAATGGAATATCTTTCTTTCCATACAAGTGCATAGAAATTTTCCCTTTAATTTGAGTTTTCAAGTTGACAACATGCCTCTTCTTTCGACGCCAGCCACCTCTGCTCCAATAACCACAGCATCTTCATGTGGTCCTGCAGTACCTCACAGATCATATTCATCAAACAAAATAAAAGGAATATCTTTCTTTCCATACAAGTTCGTAGAAATTTTCCCTTCAATTTGAGTTGTCAAGTTGACAATATGCCTCTTGCTCGAACTATCCGAATTACCACTCATCGAATCGCCTCTGAAAATGGCTAACGATTCAAAAAACTTGCACAACTCCCGCACACGTCCCTTCTCTATGGGCTCTTCGACCATCATCAGAAGTAATCTGTTCAGATATTTTTCCACATACTCAGAAGAAGCATCAAAAGGCTCAACCTGTGAATCCAAAATCATCAAATTCTCAGCTAGTGCAGCTTTCGAAGTTGACTCAATATTGTTTTTCGATGCACTCCCTTGAGACTTCACATAAATCAGGAGATTTCCATTTTCAATCAAAAAATGTATCTATTTCTTCAAAATAATGCAGTTATTTGTATAATGCCCAGATTAGTCTATGTGAAAAACTTGTTATTCCTTTCCTCCCTTATTCTACTAATTGGGGATGGCTTCCTAAAATTTACAAAGCTCTTAGTCTTATCCTGGATTACAAAGAAATTCTATGTTAGATCAGCATAATATTATGGTTTGACCCATTGATTTGGTCTAGGCCTGTTGCAAGTGTTGGATGGAGCGTGTTTTGAATAACCACCACTCCGAGGAGGCAAATTGTTGTTATTTTATCTCGACTGCTGATTACCATTTCCATTTCCATTCGAAAGCTGCCCCTGATTATTGTTTGCATGCCCCTAATTCTTCGGAGTGTGAACTGGTCCACCTCAGAATATAGTCCACTCCTCAACTTTAATCTGATCCTCAACTTGATTCATCAAAGGTCCAAAAGTTAAGGCTCTTCTCTTCGTAGTCTCATTGGACAGATCCTCTGGCAACAACCCTTAGCTGTCATCGCAACATTTTCCTCACAGTTGTCCAAACTAGCTTTGGTCAAAACAAATCTCTTTGTATAATCCTTCAACTTTTCCCCAGGTGCCTGGTTGCACTGAATAATAATATCACCATTTCCTTTCATCTCTTTCCTTCCCACAAACTGCCTTCGAAATGCGGTATAAAAATCTCCAAAATTTGAAATGGACCCCCTTAGAATTCGATTGTACCACTTAAAATTTGTTCCCTTTAAAGTCTGCGAAAATGCACGAAACACCATCCGGTCGTCATCTTCGAAATTCATCATATAATTCTTGAACTGCTCGATGTGATCATCGGGATCTTGCATCCTAATGAACTTCTTGACCTTTGAAATTTCAAAACACTTCAGAAGCGTCATGGAACGAATTTCACTTTTCAACGGAGAATTTCTCTAGTCGACACTTTGAACAAATTGATCATTTGTTCCCATTGTAACATATAAATTTCTATCAGTTTCAGCATACTGATTCGAAGTGTTTACTTCACACCATGTAGAATAAGGAACATTATCCCTTTTAGATTTACTCTCATTTTTATGTTTCCTTGACTGATCTTAATCTGATTCCTCTTTAAAAAAACCTCTGTATCTCTTAAAACCTGAAGCTGAGCTTTCTACCTCCGCGTCACTAGAGGTCACATATTTTTTCTTATCCGTTTCCCCTTTATGAGATGAATATCGCTCTTTAGGAGACACAAAATGCACTTTTTTTTTCTCAGATTTAGCTCGTCGATCATCAAAGGATCAATCTGAATGACCTCTCATCTCCGTCGATTTAAGCTTCGCCGAGTGTATCTCTTGTTCCTTTCAATAATACTTCTCATTTAAAGCATTAATCTTGTCCAAAAGCTGGTTCATTCGGACCTCAATATCATATTGAGTTTGGATCAAAGATGATCCATCAGATCTACTTTCATCTCTCTGCAAATCATCTTTTAGAGTTTCCATCGCTAACCGAAGCGTAGGATTGTTCTCAGGATTCATCGTATTAATTTTGAACAGAAAATACAACAAGATTGTATCAATTTCGAACAGAATAAGCCACTGATTTTTCTTATTCAGTTCCTAGCGGAGTCGCCAATTTGATGAGTTAATATTTTTCCTTAGTAAATTGTTAAGAGAGAAATCCAAAGAGAGAAAGAGTTAGAGAGTTTTTAGAGAGAGAAAGTTCAAGTACAAATGAGTTCAAGAGAAAAAGTGTTCAACCCTTTTATTAGAGTAGCATTGCCCTTTATATAGAGGAGCCACTAAAATTTGTCACAAAAGAGGACTAATTGCTGTTTAGTCCTTAACAATTATACATAGTTACAAATATTTTAAAAACTTATGTCAATTACAATTTAAGGACAAAACTTACATTACTTATAATTAAATCCTTAAATTTACATTATTTACAACTTAGTCCTCAAAATCCTACACAAAGAAACAACTATAAGTTGTGGTTTAACTTTAGAAACAATAAAAGCCTCTAGAAAAATCTCATGAATGATGTTTACTGCAAATCCCTTCATCCATTGCAAGTTTCCTACACCAAAACTGGCTCCAGTAACAGGAAAAGACTCTGGAAAATTAAAGATGTTGTTGAGCCTACTATAAGGTGGAACATAGGCAAAGGAAAAATGGAATTCTGGTTTGATAACTGGTATGGTCTCTTTCCTTTGTTACTTTATATGAAAATTGTAATAACACTGGGGACATGCAGCAAAGTGTCATTGAATTGTGGAAGGATAACAAGTGGGGTGACTACAAGCTAAGGATTTTCCTTAATAAAAGCAACATTGATTTAATTCACAAAACAACTATCAGATTGAGGATACTATAGTTTGGACTCTTTCCACTGAATCAAAATTCAATATTAAGCTTACCTGAAATCACGTTAGAAACAAGTACAATAAATCTGACTTATTTGGTAAAATGTGGAACTCAGTTGTTCCTAGAAAAAAATATTTTATTTCCTGAAAACTTGTTCAAAACTTTATTCTTGTTGACACTATCATGCGAAAAATTATCTTACTACTGTATCTAAGTGTCAGTGGTGTTGTAATATTGAGTCTCCTATTCATCTGTTCATATCATGTGATTTTGCTTGAAATCTTTGGTCTCACTATGGATTCATATTTAAGATCAGATTTGAGAGATATATGACCATAACTCACATGATTCGATCCTGGTTTTGGTTTACCAATAGTTATGTTCACATGAGAACTATTGTTCCCATTGTTATCCTCTGGACTATATGAAAGGCTATGAACAACAAGAAATTTAGAAAAAAGATCTTAATAGAGAGGCTGCAATAAGGTACATTAACTACATAATTATTAATCTTGATCATTCTAAGACTCTCAAAACTGAACACTGACATAAAGATATTCATATTGTGAAAGAACTGGGCTGCTCTTGCTATATTCTAGAAGAAAGAAATCCTAGTTATCTGAGATGGTGTCCTCCGAAAGAAAATTACCTCAAACTTAACTGTAACGTGTCTTGTCATAAAAATAGTAGCTCAGGTGGTGACTTTCTGATCTGGGATCAGAATTCCAATATTTTTAAAGGAGGATCGAATTTGTATGGAAAGATGACTCCAATTATGCATGAATCACAAGCTTTTCTGGATGGATTGCTGCTCTGCAAAAAAAATGGTTGGAGTAAGGTTGAACTTGAAGTCGACTTTTTGCTGTTGGTAAACATGTTAGCAAAGGAAAAGTATATTTTTTACTTAAAAACAGGTTCTAATGTGTTGTAGAAAACTAATCTTTTCTTATATGAACATCTCTTACATTTCAAGGGTCCAAAACCAAGAAACTCATTGGCTTGCAAGATGGACCCTAAAATTAAGATGAAAGCTGAATTAAATCAATTTGAAACTCTTTTTCCATTAAAATCTATCACTTTATTGGAAAGTTATAATTTAGGTTTCTTTAATTTGGAAGTTTAGTTCTTCATTAATGATTAAACTTGAAAATTACCTTCTATATATCACTAACTAGCAGTAAGCTTTGCTTAACGCAACCATAGTTTCTTATAGATGCAGATTGATTTGGAAAGATCTTGAAGATGCTGGTAACCTTAGCATATTGCATATAGAGGTTCACAAAAGGAGATAGAGATATCTTGAAGCAAACGAGAAAGGAAATCATGAAGTAGCAGATGAGAAGATATTTGTTTACCCATTCTTTGCTTGCTGAGATAGAATTTTACCTCAAAAGTTTTAAAGAATTTGTTGGTTTAGTTTTAGCTTGAAGGGAGAACTGAAAATTTAAAGTTCGTTTCTAAATGTTTAGAGGGAAATTTGAAATTTTTTAAAAGTTTATTTTGTTTTCTACTTATTAGCTCATATTTGGGTCAAATGTATGTCTCATTTGTATAACTCTCTTGCTTTTTGATTGGCTGATCAATTAAAGTATAATTTTACTTTAAAAAACACCTTGCTTCTATTCAGGACCGAAAACAACAAATATTAGTCATTTTAGTATATGAGATTAAAAAATAGGGAAATAGTGTGTATAAAAACTCTAAATGTTTTAATTTATATTATATTCTTTATAAGAAGTTTTTTATTTTTTCAGAACAAAATCTACTAAATTTTTTTTTAATTTTTATTGTACACTCACCAAAATCTCATTTATTTTTTTCGAAGTCTAACGATCATTATTTATAAGTTTTGGTGTCAATATCTCTCCAAAACATATGTAACAAATGTATAACAGAATAATTATTTATGTTGTAAAAATTAGTAACTCATTATGTTTCTAACATAAGATAGGTATAACCACTAAAACTGACATCTTTTACTAACAATCACGCTTAAAAGACTCAAGTCGAGTCAATAGTCACTTGGCTAGTGCAGAATTTACCTCATTCATTGTCCTTCAGATCGAAACAACTTTCACCTTGTATGAAGCCCCCATGTTATAACCTTGTTTGGATTTATCATTTTTTTCTTGAACGAAATAGCCAATGCCTTTGTCGGTGACTTCTTTGTATAAGGAACTTCTCGATCGAACCAATGGCTTCTTAGTAGACGCAGTTAATGCGTTGGATGATAATATTCTGGTATTAGAAGTTGTTCGGATTTGCCAAAAGCTTCTAGACCGAAATTAATCGAAAAAATATTTGCATCAAAGAAGCCTATGTTGATACAGTTGATGTCTCGACGATGCATATGTTGATGCGACCAATGCATTCAATCACTTAAGCTTTACCCAACCAAGTCCAAACCATAATTTTAAAATTCGCGATCTTGGTTTTAACTTAAGAAAATAAAATTTTAGATCTTCTTGCTCCCTTGCAAGGGCCTCAAATTCTTCGGATATGAAACAAGTCCGAGAAGTACTTAAGTTTGTTTGTTGTCACCGCTTTAGTAAATATATATATATGACTACATTATCATCCGTATGAACATTTTTCTATCAAAATATCTCCATTTTCAAATATACTTCTTACAAAATAGATTTTTACATCAAAGTGCTTAGTTGGTTTATGAATAACATGATTATTTTAATAATTGTACTGCATTTTAGTTATTAGTCCACCATATAAATTATTGTTGATTCCCAAACTCCTTTAGGATTCCTCTTAATAACACAGTTTATTTTATTCCTTCGTTAATAACAATATATTCAGCTTAAATGAAGGACAATGCTACTACGGGTTGAACTTTAGATTTCCAAATTTAAGCACTAACAAACGACACATACACATATCCAATCAAGACTACATGGTGTATAGACAACCAATATTGGTTTGATTTATTTTGAGTTGGGGATAGTTTTATAAAATGTTTTAGTAATTTGAGGGTGTTTTGTGTTCAGTGTGAGGAGTAGTGAGATAATAAAGCAGCTTGCTTGTATTAAATATTGATCACCCTCATTAATGAGAGTGGTTGGGATATTTATACTTTAATTAATGACTCATGGGCTTACCGGGTCAAGTTGTGAAACCGGGTCGAATTTAAAAACTCATTAGTTTTTAAGTAGATTAGCAAATAGCTTAGTCAAAAGTTGTTTACATTTGTCCTGTTCGGTTTATAGTGGTGTGATAAGGTCCGAATTGCCCCTATTCGGATTAATGTGTAAGCTGTGTCTGCAAGATCCGAACTCATCAAATAGAATCATAATAAATTAATCCCTTAACACCTTCCAACCTCAATCCAACCTCTCCATGATTAGTTCCACAAAATCACTTCTCCATACCTCGAAGTAACTGAAATTTGATATATCCTCAAAGCTAATAATTCTCCTCGAATTACTATGGAAATAGAAATCCTCGTATCATTATGAAAGTAAAGCTTTAAAAATGTACTCATGAACTTTTATCAAAACAATATACAAATATAACCATTTCATATTACCGTTCGAATCCATCATGACTATATAACCTCTAGACTCATAGCTAGATGCATAGTATGACAGATATCGAGCTGCTAATCTCCTCACCGCTTTGTATTCTGCCATATTACCATCAGAGCCCCTTCCACTTCACATTTCTTCTTTTATTTCTATAAGTTCAATCAATAGCCTCATTTTTTCATTTTTACAACACAAATCATTTGAGAGAGAATTCAAGCGCTTGGCTACCTTCATCGTGTTCCTCCTTTTGTTTTCCAGTATCTTCATCAGAAAAAACAAAACTTTCTAATCAAAACTCATCTTCTCCGATTAATCTTTATCTCGTTTATGCGAAAAAACCCAAAAGCCTAAAGATCCAAGGCTAACATACCCAAGAAGCCTAAATCTCCAGAAACTGATAACAACTTAGTCTTCGGATCGTACGACTACTTTTGCATTACTCAAAGAGCGGAGGAATATAGAGCTGCAAGATTAATCAATAGTGTTCATGTTGGAACAACCACCAAAACAATTTACAACGATAATTTCGATCCAACCAAAGCTCCTGCTTTTTTTCCTCTCCGATAATCGAAGAACGCTCCTCTTCCAAAATCTTAGGTCCTAAAACACCTCGAGCCTCTTCATCTCAAAGTAAAATTTCTCCTTTGATTAGTGAAGAATCTTATTTAAAGCAAGCATCAAATACTCCTTCTTCGAATCATTATTCGACAACCTAGAAAAAGAAGAACCTTTATTGCCATGGGAGACGATTCAAAAATCATTCAAATTCATTCCCTTTCGAATCAAGATACTGAATCTCCTCCTCAGAGAGAAGTAACTGATGAAGTTCCTCAACCAAATAACCCTGCACAAGAAATTGTGATTCCATTACCTTAAGATCTGGAGAAGAAACATCAAGGGCCAATGAAGCTGACTCTGAGGCTACCAAAACCGATCTCGAAGCTGAATCTGATGATGGGAATTCATAAAATACCCATAAGCCTAAGGAAAAATATAGTTGCTTTGTTTCCGAAGAAGTTAGAGCTACAGTTGGCAGAAACTTAAGGGATCTCGAGGCTAAATACATCATTGCTCTGATAATATTTCGGTATATATATTATAAAGATAACCAAGATTCGCCTCTAAAAAAGAAATGTGGAATGGAAGATAATATAACTGTTCGACTGTCTAAGGAAGGAGAAACTCCCTTAGACTGCAAAGATGACGAGTTAATAGTCTACCCCAAAATCATTAATTGGGGTCTTCGGTTTCCACGAGATCCTATGATCGTGGAATACTTCAAATTTATCAACTTATGCCCTACTCAAGTGACACCGAATAAATGGTTCACCCTTATGTCAGTGATAATGGCATCTCGACTATCTCAAATTCCAATCAGCATCAAGTGTTTCATCTCCTTGACTCAACTATCGAAAGGTCTGAAGCTTTCCTTTTATTACCTCACCCTAGTGGACGACCTCAAAATCATCGATGACCTCTTAGAAGCTGATAAATTCTAGAAGCAGAAGTTCATTTTTATATCAAGAGCATGGGAGAATGGCAAAGAAATTTCCGATGCTAATCCTTCAAAGTTAAATCTCATCTGGAGAAGCAATCGTAAGCACTTCGAAACTTTTATACTTTGAAATAAATTATATATTTTGCATTTCTCTTCCTTTAATTTTCTACTTGCATGCTTATGCCATAAATTTCGAGGCGTTATTTAGCACTTCGACCAGCTGCTAAGGATATTTTCCAAAAACTTGTTGCTTGGGCTGAGAAAGAATGGAATAATGCGTTCCACACTGCCTTCACGCCCATCAATTTTCTTAACTACCACATGTTCCCAATCTCAGAGGGTGCCCTGCCACCTCGAAATTTGGTGTTAGAGCACGATCCAAAGATAACCTGCAAAAGGATAGTTCAACCCGATTGTAAAGTCTTCATTCCTATTCGCAATAGATCAGAAAGTCATTTACCAAAAAAGAAGAATGAAAAGGCTAACAAAAAAAAGAAAGGTAAAAAGACAGCCAACACATCTGATGTTAGTCCTTCAACTCCATCGAAGCCAAAGTATCGAGAAAGAAAACTGCAGAAAAGACTCTCTAACCCATCGAAGAGGGGAAATATCAAGAACCATCTTCGAAGAAAAATAAATCTTCTTCTAATTCTCATGGAAAGAAAAAGAAACAAACAAGAATCACTTCGTATACACTGGTTGATGTAAAAGAAAACACTACTGCTGAAAAGCAACAAAACCCTTTGGTCGAGGAGCAGACAGCCAATGAGAACACCGTGATCATCATCAAAGATAATGTTATTGAGGAAAATCAAAATGCTAAAAACTTTGATCGTGATAGTTTCATTAATTTTGAGAACACTGAAGTTCTTACTGGTGAAGACGACCCTGTTCTTCAAGTCATTCAAAATCATATGATTAACTTTGGGAGACGAAAACTTGTCAAGGCGTCTCCAGAAATTATTTGTCCTCATGTTCCAACCACAACTTTAGATATGATTCAATGTCCTAATTCAGTAAAAACATAAATTCCTCCTCCTCCTTCAAATCCTGCGATCGTTGTTGCACTTCAACCATTTACCGATCTCGACATTGCAGCAAAAACACTTGCTTCCCAAGTAGAAGCTTCTCAAAACCATTTAAAACAATTGGCTAAAGACATGGTCTATTACAAAGGATCTTATGAAGATGAGAAAAAAAAATTAAGAGAAGATTTGCATAACAAAGTTGTTGAGCAATTTCACTTGTACTAAGTAGCGAGGTATGAGCTTATAAAAGGCGCTCTCTGCATTAAAAATCATATGTGAATAACACATATGCTTGATAAATAATTGCTAATGACTTCTCATGAAAAAGGATATAAATAAGCTCAATACTGATCATACTACTGAACTGGCTGCTAAAAAATCCAACTCCAAAGGTCTGCAAAATTCTCTTACCCTTTGTGAGACAAAAAATAAAGAATTGATCGAGAAGATAGCTAAACGGAAGAAAGATTTTGAGGAGGAAAAAGTTGCTGTTGTTGCTGTTGCCGAGGCTGAACTTTCAAAAGACATGCTGGCTGCTATCAACAATGAAAAAGAAGAAACAATCCTTCTCCTTCTTTGATAACTTCATGCTACTTATCCAAAAATCAACCTCACAAGTTTTTGGAACAATATTCCCATTGAAAAGCGTCCAAGTGAAGTTTTCGATCTTATCCCCGGTCCATCTTCCTCATAAGAAGAATCATACGAGGAGGAGGAATCGTTTGAGTACTTTATCATTTTTTTGTATTTGTCAGATTACGAATTTGCTTTTTGTACTTCAAAGAATTAATCTAATCGACAAATGGTTTTCTTATTTTGTTATTTGTATTCCCTTCACATATTATCCGAAGCTAAATTTTAAACTGAATGACTTGAGTACTTACCACTTCAAATACCTTAATGAAATTGGTGAACATGGTTGCGCCTCAAAATACTCTCAGTGGGTTATTAAACGTTGCACTTCGAAAAAACTATGATGTACTTATTAAACATGCTTGTTTCTTCGAAAAGTGTTATAAACACTTAAGAACATTCTAATCTTAACCAACCTCAAAGATGATCAGTCTTTGATAAGATGCTAAGATATTTTTATTTAAGCATATGTAAACAACCGTTGGCCAAAAACGAATTGTATTGATAGTATTGAATATGTACACAGCGCCTCGTTAAAACCTTCCTAGTCCAACAAGATAGGAAATAGTGCGTCATTCGAAAGTGAAAATTCCAAAAAACAAAAACATATCTACTCCTAATAAAGCTTCAAGTGTTGTATATTCTATAGATGTTGAAGCATCCTCCCCTTGAAATCACAATGACGATAAGACCCAACTTTATCATTTCAACAACCGTATAAGGCCCTTCCCAGTTCAGAGCCATTTTTCCGAGGTTCTGATCCTTTGTATGCGAGAATACTTTTCTCAACACCTTATCACCTTCTTTAAAATATGTTCTCTTCACCTTCGAATCATATCTATTGTTTATAAGAGCTTGATAGTGGATTACATTCAAATGAGCTCGAACTATTTTCTCCTCAATCAGATCCAAATTCTCCATTCGAACTTCATCATTAGACCTTTCAGAATATTGAGCTATTCTAAAAGATGATATCATAGATTCTACGGGGTTGACTGCATCCATTCCATATACCAAAACAAAGTGAGTCTCCTTTGTAGCCTCTCTAGGAGTTGTTCGATAAGCCCAAAGTACCTCTTGTAAATAGTTTGGCTATTTTCCTGCTGCCCCCGTCAAGCTCTTCTTCAAGCCATCTAAAATTTTTCTGTTTGTTACCTCTACTTACCCATTAGCTTGAGGATGAAATAGCGTCGAAAACGATTGTTGAATTCCTTTCGAAGTGCAAAATGAAGCCATCTCTTTGTTATTAAACCGAGGGCCATTATCTTTTGTAATCCTCCGAGGAACTCCAAAACGAAAACAAATGTTGTTCACAATAAACTTGATCACATTGTTTGCTTTTGTCCCTGATAACGGTTCTGCCTCTGCCAACTTTGTACCACTACAATTATCATCTGTCTTCCTCTAGAAGCTATCAGCAAAGGACCCACCAGATCAATCCTCTATCTATCAAATGATACCGCCTCAAATATAGACATAAGTGGGACTGCTAGCCTGTGAATAGCATTATCAAATCTCTAACAAATATCATAACTTCGATCTAAATTCTTAGCATCGTTCATGATTGTAGAGCAATAGAATCCTGCAAGTAAAACTCGACGTGATAGAGCTTTGAACCAATAATGAGCTGACCCTTCACCATCATGCAATTCTGATAACACTTCTTGTGACTCTTGCTTGGTTAAACATCGTAATAATGGCCTGCTCAATGCCTTTTTATACAATATTTCATCCAGTATTATATAATTGAAAGCTTTACTTCTTAATTTTTTGGACAATCGTGAATCGTTTGGTAATGTTCCTTGAGTAAAAAAAACTGAGAATATCTCATCGCCAATAGCCTCAGATTACTTCAGATGTAACAACAAATTTCTCTGTACATTCATAGTGGTTAGATTGAGTAACAATTGAAGGATTTTATTGTAATAAAATCCAAGGATATTCTTCTTTGTAAGCGATATTTGCTAAAGAATCAGCGACCATGTTAATCCCTCGACCAATACATTCCAAAGCAAGATTGTCAAACAGAAGCATTAAATTACAAAGTTCACGAAAATATAAAATCAAATGATCCTTTCTTGCTTCTAGAAAATCCAGATACCTGATTTGCTAACAACCGAGAATCCATTTCCAGACGTACTGAAGTTTCTCCACAAATCTTTGCAAATCTTAAACCTGCGAGAGAAGCTTCGTATTCAACATCATTGTTTGAAGCATGAAAACCAAATTTAATATATTGAATCATTGTTTCTCCAGTTGGAGCTATTAATTGAATCCTACCACTGCACCCTGAAACACTAGATCCTCCATCTGTTCAGTCAACCCACCTCAAATTTACTAGAGTATCCTCTTTACTTTCTTCCTCATCTGATCGGCTCGAATGGAATTTAACAAAAAAATATGCCAGTGGTTGCGCTTTTATTGTTGTTCAAGGTGTAAACAAAATATCATAGTCCCCCAACTCCACTGCCTTTTTGGTCATTCTTCCCAAAATATCAGGTCGTTGTAAACCATTTTTCAAAATGAATGAAGTTCGGACTTCAATAGTATGAGCTTGAAAATATGGACGCATCTTCCTGCAGCAATCACCAATGCTATTGCCACCAAACTTTTACTAATGTAATACACCAGCTTCGGAAATCCTAAATCCTCACTAATTAACACTGTGCTCAGTGCAAAATCTGATACCGCGAAGTACAAAAAGAGTTTCTCCCCATTTCGAGGTTTTGACAAAATTTCTGGTGATGGCAACAACTTTTTAATGTTCGTGAATGCTGCTTCACATTCCGATGTCCACTCAAACCTGCTTGGTCCCCGTAAAACTTGAAAAAAGGAAAGCATTTGTCAAAAAATCCAGAAATAAATCGATTAAGTGTTACTAATCTTCCTGTTAGAATTTGCACTTCTTTAATAGACCGAGGTGAGTTCATTGTTGTTAAGGCTTTCAACTGTTCCGGGCCAGTTTCTATTCCTTTTTCACTGATGACAAAACCCAAAAACTTCCCCGACCGATCTTTTGGATCCATTCCAATTTGATTATATCCTGCAAAAGCGTCCATGAAAGTTAAAATTTTATTGCCTGAGGTAGAGTCAATCAACTGATCTATTCGACGAACATGAAATGGATCTTTGGGACAAGCTTGATTCAAATCTTTAAAATCCACACACATTCTCCATTTCCAATTTTCTTTTTTACCACTACCGGATTTTCCGTCCACAAAGGATATTGTGACTCCCTTATGTGTCCGACCTTAGATAATGGATCCACCTTGGCAACAATCACTTCTACTTTTTTCGAGGAAAATGCTCTTCTTTTCTGAATAACCGACTTGACCTTCAGATCAATAGCCAAGCTTTGACGAATTACCTCAATTGGTACTCCAGTTACATCCTCTGTCCTCCAAGCGAAGATATCCAAATTAGAAGATAAAAAATCCAGCAGTCGTTGACTTATAAGTGGGGTCAATAAGGTTCCAATTCTAAGCATTTTTCCTTTTAAAAAAGTATATTCTTCAATTTCTTCTCTTACCGTTAAAGACCCTGGGATTTCCCTCGGATCGCCAAACCTTTCTTCCAAATCTGAGGGCACCCCTTCTAACTACTATACATGCATTAAGTCTCCACTATTGGATCGTCGAATTCGAAGTGCAATGGCGTAGCATTCCCTAGCCACTTTCTAGTCGCCTCGAATGACCCCAATCCGACATCCGACCACGTACTTAAAATATTAATGAACTGTGGATACAACCCCATACATTCTTGAAAGCCATGATCTGCCAAAAATAGCATTGTAACTTGTAGGATAGTCCACCACCACAAAAAGTACCTGGAGTTTTTTCTTAAATGGTCCTTTTCCCAAACTTATTTCACCTTCCAATTCTCCAACAACACGAGCTGTGGCACCCGTGAATCCTATAATTGTCTGATCCGATTAAGAAATCTGAGGTGGATTCGTCATTCTATCATAGGTGGACTTAAAAAGGACATTAGCAGAACTACCAGTGTCAATCGGCACACGTTGAATTTCGACGCCAGCCACCTCTGCTCCAATAACTACAACATCTTCATGTGGTCCTACTGTACCTCGTAGATCATCCTCATCAAACAAAATAAAAGGAGTATTTTTCTTTCTATAAAAATGTGTAGATATTTTCCCTTAGATTTGAGTTGTCAAGTTGACAACATGTCTTTTCCTCGAACTATCTGAATTACCAGTCATCGAATCGTGTCTGAAAATGGCTAAAGATTCAAAGAATTTACATAAATCCCACACACGCCTTTTTTCTATGGGCTTCTCAACTGCCATTAGAAGCAATCCGTTCGGATCTTTCTCTACATACTCAAAAAAAGCATCAAATAGTTCATCCTTTGGATCTAAAATCATCAAATTCTCAGCTGGTGCAACCTTCAAAGTTGATGCAACATTATTTTTTGAACCGTTCCCTTGCGACTTTACATAAGTCAGGAGCTTTCCATTTTCAATCAAATTTTAAACCTCTGTCTTCAAAGTAATGCAGTCATTGGTATCATGCCCAATATCCTCATGATATCTGCAATACTTGTTATTCTTTTCCTCCATTGGCGTACTAATTGGAGCTGGCTTCCTAAAATTTATGAAGCTCTTGGTTTTATCCGAGATCACAGCTACATTCTCTGCCAGATCAGCATAATACTCTGGTTTGACCCATTGATTTGATCTAGGCCTCTTATATGTGTTAGATGGAGCGTAATTTGAATATTCACCACTCCGAGGAGGCACATTATTATTATATTTATCTTGACTGCTGATTACGATTTCCATTCGACGAGTGCCTTTGGTTATTGGCCGCCTGACTTGAATTCTTTGGAGTGCTAACCGGTCATTCTCGGACTCTAGTTGACTCATCAACTTTAATCTGATCCTCAACTTGAGCCATTAAAGATCTAAAAGTTAAGGCTCTTCTCTTCGTAGTCTCATTGGCAAGATACCCTAACAATAATCCTTGGCGAAAACTAGCTTTGGTCAAAACAAATCTCTTTGTATAATCCTTCAACTTCTCCAGGTGCCCGCTTACACTGAATAGTGGTATCACCATTTGCTCTCATTTATTTTCTCTCAACAAACTGCCTTCGAAATGGAGTATAAAAATCCCTAAATTTGGAAATGGAATTGGATTGTACCACTTTAGAGTTGTTCTCTTAAAACTGTGCAAAAATGCACAACACACCAGCCGGTCGTCATCTTCAAAGTTCATCATATAGTTCTTGAACTATTCAATGTGATCATCGGGGACATGCATCCAATCGGACTTATCCACTTTGGAAATATCAAAACGCTTCAGAAGCGTTATAGAGCGAATCACGTCAAACTTCAACGGAGAGTTTCTCTAGTCGACACCTTGAACAAACTGATCATTTGTTCCCATTGTAACATATAAATTTCAATCAGTCTCAGCATACTGATTCGAAGTGTTTCATTTGCACCATGTAGAACAAGGAACATTATCCCTTTTATATTTGCTTTCTTTTTATGTTTCCTGAGCTGTTCTTTGTCTGATTCCTCTCTCGAAGAACCCATGTATCTTTTAAAACCCGAAGCTGAGATTTCAACCTCCTCATCACTAGAGGTTATATACTTCTACTTATCTTCTTTCCCTTCGCGAGATGAATATCGCTCTTTTGGAGACACAAACCGTGATTTTTTATGCTCAGTTTTAGCTCGTCGATCACCACAGGATCGATCAAATTGGTCTCCCATCTCAGTTATTTATGTTTCTTACCTAACCTCGGATTTAAGCTTCGCTGAGTGGATCTACTGTTCTCTTCATTCATACTTTTCATTTAACGCATTTATCGTATCTAAAAGCTGGTTCATTGGCACCTCGATATCAGATTGAGTTTGGATCGGAGATGATCCATCAGGTCTATTTCCATCTCTCTGTAAAACATCTTTCAAAGTTTACATCGTCGATCGAAGCGAAGGATTGTTCTGGGGATTCATCGTATTAATTTTGAACAAGATATACAACAAGATTGTAACAAATTTGAACAGATAAAGTCACTGATTTTTTTATTCTCTCCCTAGTGGAGTCGCCAATTTGGTGACTATAGATTTTACCTTAGTAAATTCTTATAAGAGAATTCTAGAGAGAGAAAGAGTTAAAGAGTTTTTAGGGAGAGAAATTTGTAGTACAAATGAGTTTAGTAGAAAAAGTGTTCAACCTCTTTATTAGGTTAGCCTTTCCCTTTATATAGAGGAGCCAAGACTTAGCCTTAAAGTGAAATTTGTTATAAAAGAGGACAAATTGCTCTTTAGTCCTTAACAATTATACATAGTCACAAATGTTCTCTAAAACTTATAACATATACAATTTAAGGACTTAACTTACATTATTTAGAGTTTAATCCTTAAATTAATTTCAAATTAATCCTTCAAATTCTATTTTCATATTAAAAATGATGGTAGGCAGATGATGGATCGTTTTGTCCCATGAAGGAGTTGGAAACGCTTATAAAAGTATAACAAAATTATTTCTCACAAAATAGTTTGGAGATAGATTCGTTATGCACAAATATTTGGAGTGGAAACTCGTTTTCATTGATCTTTATAAATTCATTGAATCTTTACAATACAAAGAATTTATGGATTTATTTATAGCCATTCGCATCGAATGAAAGACTATTAATAAAACAAAATAAATCTTTTTCACTTTCTTAAAAGTAAATCTTGTACAAAAAATACCCAATAAGTCTCATTGATTGTCTTAAAAAGAATAAAAACACTAATAAAGTAAATTTTGGATAATACATACACAATATATATCATAGTCTCTCTTAAGATAGAATAAAAAGACTTCGAAAGTAAAGTTTAGATAATAAATACAAAATACTCTTTTTGGTTTTTTAAATTACGTATTCATTTTTTACCAGATGCTTTAAATGAATTTTTAGTGTACAATCATACCTTTAATAGCTAGAAATGGGTTGGAATTGATAAGTATCACACCTAATAGACTCTTTAATATTCTATGTGTCTAGAATCTGAATAATTAACCCATTTAGTGCATATTCGATTTGTATAACTTGAGATCTTGTAATTGGACGAAAATATATTTTTAAAGCATCATATTTTTCATCACTAATGCTCATTATCATATCACAATATTGGTGAGTCTGATTACGTGAATCTCTAAATCGCTCTAGTAAATGAGAAGAGTAAAGTTTCTAGCGAGAGAAACTGATTCTAAAGAGAGAAAATTAGAGATTCAAATGTTCTAACTCAAAAATCCAACCCCTTTATTAGATTAACCTTGACCTTTATATAGAGGCGCAAGGATTTAGAATACAACTGAAAACAGTTACATATAAGGACTTATTATACATTAGTCCCTGACTTAAAAACATAGTCTTAAATTCCTCTTTTAAGTTTATAACATGTCATATAAATTTTTATTATTTAAATTGTGGTTCTCAAAATTCCACTTCCTTATCAGTAGCCCCTTATTTCTTATATCACTAAATGAATGAGAACTAATCAACTTCGAACATAAGCATAAGTGAAGCTATTTTCCTCTTCTATAATTCGAACTACATTGATCATTTTTTTATACCATTAGTTGGATCAAGTACATCGAAGTTTTTCAACGGAGAATTACCCCTTTATATCGCATTTCGAAGCAGCAGCTAATAATCTTAGGTGTCAAACCTACTTTTCAGCAAATAATGACACTATAAGGGCTAGATCTATAACTAGGCTCATAGTGTGACAAGATTTGTACTCTTATCTACGCAACCGCTTCAACTTCTATACAATCAAGGTCCATCTTTCCCACTTCTCAATACAACCTTTCTCTCCTTATAAATGCCATTGTAACCAATTGTTTGATTCACAAACAAAAAAAATTGAGAGAGAAAGCGTAAAAACTCTAAACTCATTTGCTACCTTCACCAGCTTCTTCAAACTATTGGTTACCTTCACCGGAAAACTCATCTTTTCTGATCAATCTTCAACCAGCTTATGAGAAAGGATCCAAAATCTAAGAAATCTAAAGCCAGAATTCCCAAAGAATCTAAATCCCAAAAATCAGACAACAACATCTTCAGATTTTACGTTTACTTATGCATCGGCGAAAAGGGAGAAGAATATAGAGTTGCTGGATTAATAAGCCAAGCTCCCCTTGGAACATCCTCGAATACCATTTATTGTGGTAACTTCGATCTTTCTAAAATTCCTGTTTTTTCAGCTTCGCCCCTTACAGAGGAAAGCCAATCCTCCAAAACTCGAACACCAAACACATCTCGAATTTCACCTTCTCTTACTAAATCATCTTCTCAAAATAGTTGTGAAATTGGCAAATCTTCTTCGAAACAATCTGAAGTAATCCTTTCTTCAACCAACATTTCAAAACGTTGTCTCACACGAGATCCAAGAAAGAAGACTTTCATAGCTACGGGAGATGATGTCGATGTTACGTTGCATACATCTACTAGTTCTCCTCCCTTGAGGAAAATTATTGAGACAACTGCATCATCTCAACAAAGTCCCTCGAATAATCCTCCTCAACTGAGAGACGAAATATCATAAGAAGTCGATTATGATGCTGTAAACCAAGAGTAAAGAAAGCTCTTATTACCATATCCGAGGAGAAAATGGCATTAATTGGTGATAAGTTGAAGTCTCTTGATGCGAATTATGATGTAGCTCTAGAAACGTTTCATATATATACTACGAAGAGAGCCAAGAAAATGATTTGAAGAAGCAGTGGGGAATGGGAGACAACATTAGACTTCATCTTCCCAAAAAAGGAGAAACACCCTCAGACTGCAAAAAGGCGAACTGGTAGTCTATCCAGAAATCATCAACTGGGGTCTTCGCTTCCCACTGGACCCCGTGTTAGTTAATTACTTCAAAATTTTAAATTTGTGTCCAACCCAAGTGACACCAAATCAATGGTTCACGCTTCTTTCTGTAATCATGGCCTCCCGTTTGTCCAAAATTCTGATCAACATCAATGATTTTATATTTTTAACCAAATTGTCCAAGGGACAAGTGCTTCCGTTTTACTACCTTGCATTAGATGATGACCTAATATCATCGACGATCTCCTGGTAGAAAACAAATTCTGGAAGCAAAAAATTCATCTTAAATATTCTAAAGCTATATACAATTTCTGGAAGCATGGGAAAATGGTAAAGTTATATCTGAAGTCAACCCATCAAGATTGAACCTCGCGTGAAGGAGTGGTCGTAAGTCTTTTAATATTATTTTTCTAAATTAAATTTTCAACTGTTGTTATCCTTATTCCTTATCAACTTCTACATTCTGAACAGAAATACCGATGCATTATGCCATTCATCGAGAAAGAGCCAAAGAAACCTTCGTCAAGCTTGCTGGTTGGGCTGAAAAAGAATGGAATAATGCTTTCCACGCAGCTTTCGAACCTATCAACTTTCTCAATATCACCTGTTCCCGATCATACCTGGAGTATTTTCTCCCGAAAATTTGATGGAGCCACCCAACCCTTGACAAGCTGTCAAAAGATTGGTCCATCCCGAATACAAAATGTTCTTATCCATTCGTAATAGATCAGCCAACCACCTTTCTCAAAATAAGAAGGAGAAAAGAACAAAAAGGCAACTAGTACATCTGGTGCTAGCCCTTCAACCGATCCAAAGCCAAAGGATTTGAAGCGAAAAATAAAAGAAGATGCACTTTCCACAATTGAAGAAGGAATAGAAGAAGATCTTTATCCAAAGAAGAAGAAAACTAATGTTCCTTCAAAAATAAATATTTCAACTAGGATCAGCCCCGGAAGAAAAGGAAAAAGAAAATAGTGGAGACTATAGAAGAAATATTATTCGATAACAACCAAGTTGTAGCTACAGAAAATCAACAAGGTCATCAAAAGGAAATTGAAGGCAACGCTGAAGACATTACCAATCAGCAAAAAGAAACTGTTACTACAGAAGATAAGTAGGGTTATTGTTCCTATAATCTCATTAACTTCGAAAATTTCCAAGAGCTTGCTGGAGAGGAAAATCTCATCATTCAAGAGATTCAAACGCATTTGCATAATCTGGGCAGGAGACCTGCACCTGCTGCATTCGAAGTCACGTTTCATGGGGTTATTGTTCCTATAATCTCCTTAGATCTTATCCCTCGACCTAGTTCAGTGGGTTTTCCTCCTGTTGTACCAAACCGAGAGGTTCTCGCTGCACTTCAACCTTTTTCCGAGCTTAATACTGCAGCGATAACGCTTACTCAAGAAATCGAGGCCTCTCCAAATCATCTGAAACGAATGGCTAAAGACATGGTTCAATATAACGGAGTTGGTGAAGCTGAGAAAAAACTAAGGGGAAAATATAGTGATCATATAAGAGATCAATTTCATGGATTCCAATTGGTAAGATCTGAATTTCTCAGAGGGCTTCTATTTATCAAAACGCATCTTCGAGAATATCATCGAATCGAGTAAGAAGATCTAAACACTTCGTACCAGGAAGAAATAGATCAACTCAAAGCCAAACACCTTGAAGACTTAGCTACTAAGATGAAAAAATATGATGAGCTTCAGACTTCCCTTGCCAATAGCAAAGCAAAAAAGAAAAACTTAACCAATGAGATGGCCATACTCAAGACTGATTTTAAAAAGGAGAAATAACTTTCTATCACTGCTACTGAAGATAAATGCACAAAAGACATGTTGGCAGCTATCAACAATGGAAAAAACAAAAAATCATCACACTCCTTCGAGAAATTTATGCCACGTATCCTAAGATGGATCTTTCCAACTTTTAGAGTGAAATTCCCTTCGAAAGGCGTCCTACCGAAGCATTTGATCCTATTCCCAGCTCATCGTCCGGAGAGGAAGAATCCGAAGAGAGCTCTGAGAATGTGTAATTTTACTATCTTTTAATTTCTTGTACTTGTCATATCATTACTATAACTTTTGTGCTCATCAGATTAATATGAATAACAAAGGTCTTTTTTTATGCTTCATTTTTCATTTCAAGTTATGCCTACATTCAATGGTTATTGATATTAACTATTTGAGATAAAAACAAAATTTACAGTGCGTTTAATGAACGTAGCACATCGAACATCATAGAGTGTTCCATGAATGTAACACTTCGAACATCACAGTGCATTAATGAACGTATCATTTCGAACATCAAAGAGTGTTTAATAAACTTAACACTTCGAGCATGGTTGATTATTCGAATTGTATTTGCTACAGTTCAGAATATTCAACTCTTGGTCAACCTCAAAGATATTTAGTCTTTGATTAGTCACCAAAATAGTTTAAATAAACAATCGTAAATAATCATTGGCCAAAAAATCCATTTTCTTGATAATTTTGAATATGTACATAACGCCTCATTAAAACCTCCATGAGCTAACATGGTAGGAAAGAGTGCGCTAATCAATCAAAGAAAACAATATCAAAATACAAATATAGTTATTCCCAGTACAACTTCAAATGTTGTATATCCCACGGGTGTTGAAGCATCCTCCCATGATTATCACAAATGCGATAAGAGCCTAACTATATCCTTTCAACAACCATATAGGGTCCTTCCCAATTCAGAGCTATTTTTTCGAGGCTCTTCTCCTCGGTGTGTAGAAATACCTTTCTCAAAACTTTATCACCTACCTTAAACTCCCTCATTTTCATTCACAAATCATACCTACTCCTCACAAGAGTTTGAAACTGAATTATATTTAAATGAGCTTGAACTCTTTTCTCATCAATCAAATCCAAACTTGCTCTTTTGGTTTCGTCATCAACATTTCAGAATATTGAGTTATCCTAAGAGATGACAAAGTAGATTCCATAATGGTAACAACATCTATTTCATATGCTAAATCAAAAGGAGTTTCTTTAGTAGCTTCCATAGGAGTTGTTCGATAAGCCCAAAGTACTTCTGCAAATAATTAGGCCATTTTTTTGTTGCTCTTGTTAAATTCTTCTCCAATCCTTCCAAAATAAATATGTTTGTCACCTCCACTTGTCCATTTTCTTGGGGATGAAATGGTGTTAAAAAGCACTGCTTAATTCCCTTCGAAGCACATAAGGAAGTTATCTCATTATTATTAAATTCAGGTCCATTGTCTGTGTTAATTCTTCGAGGCACTCCAAAACGAAAACAAATATTATTTACAATGAATTTAATCACATCATTTTCCTTTGTCCCAGAAAATGGCTCTGCTTTGGCCCACTTTGTCAAATAGTCCCCTGCAACAATTATCATTTGTCGTCCTCTAGAAGCCATTGGCAAAGGTCCCACTAAATCTATTCCCCATTTATCAATAGCTTCGGCAAGTATCACCACTTTGAACATAAATTCTTAGCATCGTTCATGATTGAAGGCCAATTAAACGCTGCAAGCAAAACTAGACAAGTTAATACCTTAAAGCTACAATGCGTTGATCCTTCTCCATCATGCACCTCTGATAAAACTTTTTATGATTCATGTCTATTAAAACATCGTAGTAAAGGCCTACTCAGTGCTTTCCTATACAAAAATCCATCCAAAACTATATAGCCAAAAGCTTTGCCTCGCAATTTTTGGCCAATTTACATCTTCAAGTAACTCTCATTTAATAAAAAAAATTAAAAATATCAGTTCTCCAATCTCTTCTGACTATATCCAGGTTGACTAACAGTTCCTCAATGCATTCACTTTTTTCTGATTGAACTGAAATCGAAGGGCTTTCTTGTAACAAAATCCACATATACTCTTCCTTATAAGCAACGTTTCCGAATGAGTCAACCACTATATTACTTCATCAACTTATATGTTCCACAACAACGCGGTCGAATAAAGAATCAAATTTCGAAGTTGTAAAATATACAAAATTAACCAATCTTTTTTTTACTTCGGAGCTTTCACACATATGATTTTCCACTAATTGAGAATATGTCTCTAATTGTATTGAGGTTGCTCCACATATTTTTGCAAATCTCAGACCAGCTAAAGCGGTTTCATGTTCAGCTTTGTTATTCAAAGCGTGAAAACCAAATTTGGTAGATTGAAATATTTTTTCTCCAGATGGGGAAACTAATTGAACTCCAGTACTGTATCCCAAAATACTAGAACCGCCATCAGTTCAAATAACCCACATCGAATTTACCGGTAAAAAATCCTTGCGCTCCTCTTTATCTGATCTGCTTTAGTGAAATTCCACAAGAAAATCTGCCAAAGCTTGCATTTTAATTGCAGTTCGAGGTGTAAATGAAATATCAAAATCTCTCAATTCCACTCACCACTTAGTCATTCTTCCTGAAATATTAAGACGTTGCAAAACATTTTTCAAAGGAAAGGAGGTTTGAACTTCGATGATATGAGCTTGAAAATAAGGGTGCATCTTTCTAGCCGCCACCACCAATGCCAATATCAATTTCTCAAGTTTCGAATATCCCTTTTCTGCTTCCACCAAACTTTTGGTGACATAGTACACCGGCTTCAGAATTCATGAATCTTCACTTCTTAAAACTACACTTACTACAAAATATGATACCGCAATGTATAAAAAGAGTTGTTCTCCACTTCGAGACTTGGATAATATTTCAGGTGATGATAATAAGTCCTTAATACTTGTAAATCCTACTTCACAATCTGATGTCCATTCAAAATTCTTCGGCCCTGACAATACTTGAAAGAAAGGAAAAACATTTATCAGAGAATCCAGAAATAAATCTGTTAAGTGCTGCTCACCTTCATGTTAAAATTTTTATTTCATTAATAGTTTGAGGCGATTTCATGTATACCAAAGCTTTTAATTGTTCCGGATCAGATTTTATCCTCTTTCACTGATAACATAACCTAGGAATTTCCATGATCGAACTCCAAAAGTACATATTTTAGGATTCAATTTTAGCCTTATCACCGCTAACTTCAGAAATGTCTCCTCTAAATCTTCCAAGTTTGCTTCATCCACTAAGATTTTTACCACAATGTCATCAATGCATACCTCCGTGTTTCTTTTGATCTGGGTAGCAAATGCTTTATTCATTAACCTTTGGTAGGTAGCCCTTGAATTTTTAAATCCAAAAGTATAACCTTATAACAATGCAAGCCCCTATCAGTGATGGAAGTAGTACACTCTTGATCCTTCAGATCCATTTGGATTTGATTATATTATGCAAAAGTATCCATAAAATTTAATATTTTGCTTCCCGAAGTGTAATCAATCAACTAGTCTATTTGAGGAACAGGAAATGGGTCTTTAGGAGAGGTTTTATTCAAGTCCGTAAAATCAACACACTGATAAAGGGGTATTCCCCCAAATAAGTACTAGCACGAGCAGGAGTAGCACGAGCAGGAGTAGCACAAGCTTAGATTATGACAAACAATGAAGAAAATGACGAGCTATACAGTGTTGGCGAGCTCAAACAATAGCGTGGAAGAACTCAAAAATGAGAATGAGAACGAGGATAAATACGCCATTGATGAGCTCAAAGAATATCGAATTCATTATAATACTGAGCTTGAAGACAAATACAATATTGATGACCTCAAGAACAGATTGAGCTCGAATACATCAGGGAAGGAGTTGATCGAATGGATTAGGAGCGAGATGAACAGATGATCAAGACTAAGTGAGGACCTAAGTGAAGATAAACTGAGCATGTGACCAATGAGCTCGAGCTCTGGAGATCTGATTGCGTTTAAAGTAAAGCTCAGCTCGGGTTAAAGTGCATTAGACTTAACATTTTCTTAATTGTTATATAAACGCACGTTTTGACCCATGAGTCAAACCGTGTTAGTTATTTGTTCAGCGATTATAGGAATATTGATATTAGTGGGATAGTGGCGCTTAAAGCGCGAACGTCTGGTAACTGCCCACTAATTTTTGTCTTATAAATATGGAAGACCTATCTACGAATAAATGGATCTTTTTTGGCTTATCTCTTTCTTGACTAAAATACTAAAGGCTTAGTGTGGTAGAACTTGTTAGTTCCTTAACAAATTTGGCACCATCTGTGCGAACTCTTTAACCAATCACCATGGAGTCACTAGGTCAGGAATCGAGAGAGACAATCAGGAAACTAGCAAAATAACAACACACCAGAGGAGAAGCGTAAGTCAACCAACAGGGCGAGACATCCTGCATCCCGGCCCCACAGTTCCTCAAGAGGTCAATCCTATGATACCCCAAGAAACGGTGGTGACAGAGGGACCTCCAATTCAGCCAACTGTCATTTCCAGGGAAGAAGTGCATCTTCATTAGCCAGAGAATGCATTAGGGGCTCGCAGAGCTGCGGAAGCCATACCGGCGAATGACTCGGTAGTTCTCCAACTCGAACAAAGAATCCAGAACCTTCAGGAGGAACAGTTGAAAATAGTGTTTGAACGAGACATACGAGAGCAGGCTATGCTTACGACAATAGCAGGTATGAACGACGATATTCATGCTCTAACTGCTATGATCAAGGGCACGAGCAAGACTCACAAACCGTCAGGATCAGAGGCGAGCAAAGTCAATAGGACCACGTTCTTCCAAATGGGATGACAAATAGGAAGGTGAAGGCGAGAGCGGGGGAAAGAATCGTAGCAGAGAATCGCGCGATGAGGTGAAATAGACGTCGAACAAGCGAGCTCGGGAGGATGGGGACCTTTGTTACAATCAGATCTGCCCAAAGTTGTCGGCCTACATATTAAAGGAATCTCCATTCTCTGAGAAGATCCTGGAAGCTCAGCTCCCAAGGAAGTTCAACCCATTTAGGATGGAAGCTTATGATGGAACGGGGGATCCGGAGAGGCGTCTGGAACAGTTCGAAACAGGATGATGGCTTTGAATCCCGATGATGCGATGTTATGTCGAGCACTATCCATGACCCTCAAAGGTAATGCCATTGATTGGTTCAGCAGCTTGCCAAAGGGATCCATCTGTGATTTATATAACTGTGGAAAACATTGAGGGAAAGGTTCGTTAGTAATAAAGAGCTTAAGCACGAACGGGATTCGATCATGGATCTTTATCAACGTCGATGTGAGTCTCTTAAAATTTATGTTAGAAGATTTGTTCATGCCATGAATGCTTTACCAGATTTAGTCGAAAAGATGGCGGTGGCTTCCTTGAAACGGGGGCTCGACAGAAGAGGGGAACTATATGCAGATCTCATCAAGTTCGCAACTGAAAACATAGGGAATCTACTTCCAAGAGCAGATATGTTTATCAGGGTTGATGACGCTAGAAGAGGGGGGTCACCTGAGTAGCGCGTGTCGGATTTCAAAGATGGTGGATTAGACCGAAAAAAGACTGAAGATGAACCAAGGAGGGATTACAACCGAAGACCTTAGGAGCTCGATCAACTAAATAGGAACTTCACCCCATTGACGGAGGCAATTTCAATGATTTATGATCGTACAAAGGGGTGTACGAGGTACCAAACTTCACGTACAATGAGCGCACCTGGATTTAAGTGATCTAATCGGTATTACTGCGCATATCATCACGATCATAGACATTCGACGGATAAGTGCTGGCAATTAAGGGAATAGATTCAACGCTTGATCGACAATGGTGAGCTGATCCAATATATCAAACGATCTCAACCGGATCAACGAGAGGAAGATCGTCCTCCGAACACTGATAAACCAGCCACTGGAGAAGAGCCGGAAGCAAACAAGGAACAGTGGCTACTGACCATATTATGGGGAAGTTTGGTTGTAGGTTAAGGGTCTACTCAAAACAAACAAGCTAAAAATGAGTTTGACGTTGATGAAATAGATGAAAATTCTTATCGAAACTACAAGGACCCAATAGCCGACCTCAAATTTAATGATGATGACCTCAGAGGTGTTTATTTACCCCACGAGGACGCTTTAACTATTCACTTGGATATTAGAGGGGTAATGGTAACACGAGTACTGGTTGATGGAGAAAGCTCAGCAAATATTATCTTCAAAAGCAACTTTGATCGTATGCAGAATGTGCCACCATACCGACCTACTCAGCGGATATTGGTTGGTTACGAAAGAAAATCTTCTCAATGTGTTGGGGAGGTGGAGCTGTTAGTCAAGGTCGGTCATGGAGCTACGAAGAAGGAACTGAAAACGTTATTCTTGATTTCTGACGCATCGAGCCTTTCCATGCCATTATTGGACGACCATGGTTGTACAGAATGGAAGCGACGCCATGCACATATCGACAATGCATTAAATATACAGTAGGTAGTTTGACAGGAATAATTCGAGGCAGCCAAAGGACTGCGCGAACTTGCTATGCAATCGCATCAGATCCATCCAAACCTATCCAATAACAATTAAATGGCGAGGGAGGCATTACACCAATAACTTTAGATCTTACCTCGCCAGATCTAGTAGATGATCGACGAGAAAATGAGGATTCAGCTACTACATATGCTACAACAGTGGATACAGTCATAGTTGACAATCGAATACTTCGATTGGGAAACGAGCTATCTCCAGACTCAAAGGTACGCTTCGTTACTTTATTAGCAAAATATTTAGATATGTTTGCTTAGGAGGCAGCTGATGTTTTAGGACGGTTAGGAGCTTTGTCGAGGTTCAACTCATGTGCATCAGACAAGAGTCATCACTTTTTTGAAGTATTACGGGGTGCTAAGAAGTTTGCATGGATAGAAAAAATGTGACAAAGCTTTTGTCAATCTTAAGAGGTATCACCTTTTGCTGTTAGTTCGGTTCTCGTGCGCGATCAAAAAGGAAAAGAACGCCCAGTATATTACACGAGAAAAACGCTAACAGATACGGAGACAAGATATCTAACCTTGAAAAGTTTACTTTGAGCTTGCTTGTCGCAGCTCGACGAACGAGGCCGTACTTTCAAGGGCATATTATTACGGTACGAACAGCATATCATTTACGAACAGTATTGCAAAAACACGATGTTTCTAGCAGGTTAACCAAATAGAGCATCGAGCTCGGCGAGTATGACATTCGTTTCAAACCAGGCGTAGCTATAAATGGACAAGCAGTTGCAGATTTCTTAGCAGAGTTCCGCTCATCCAGGGAAGAACAGGATGAGATAAATGATGGACAAGTGGTTGAGGTCAAACAATGGATCATTGAAGTCGATGCTGCATCTTCTACAATAAGAGGAGGTACAGGTATTATAATCAGAACTCCAAGTGGGGAGGAGGTCAAACAAGCGGTACGCTTTAATTTTCCGGTAACAAATAATGCTGCATAATATGAGGCTGCCCTTTGCGGCATGAAGTTGGCTTTGATATGTGGAGCTTGAGGTATCAAGATCAAATCTGACTCTCAGTTGGTGGTAAATCAGGCACATGGTCTTTATGATGTCAGGCAAGACGGAATCAAGGAGTATCTTGTGATATTTAATGAGTATGAGTCTAAATTCACTAACGTATCTTATAAACAGATCCGACAAAGGGATAATTCGGCAGCTGACACTTTAGCTAAGACTGTAGCTTCAGGAGACCATCCAACAATTTTACTCCAACAACTCCTTGCGACAGAGCTCATTTCAGCAGCTGCAACAGTCAATTCAATAACTAATGATGACGACTGGCGGACTCCATACCTCCAATACTTGAACCAAGGAACATTGCCTATAAGTAAAAGTGAGGCTCGCGCATTATAGATCAGAGCAGCCAAATAGTGTGTCCTTGAAAATATTTTGTATAGAAAAAGGTCAACCAGACCTCTACTCCGCTGCCTTGACCGCGTTGAAGCTAGTTTTGTATTGGTTGATTTGCATTCAGGAGAAGCAGAGGCTCATTGTGGACACCGAACACTGATTCGTCGATACACCATTGGCTTTGATATACGGGGCAGAGGTAGTTATTCCAGCAGAGGTCATAATACCGAGCCATAGGATTGAGCACTACAAAGAGGAGGCAAAATCACATAGCTAGATCAACATCCCTGGATCTGATAGACGAACGACAAAATCAGGCTAGAGCCTGAACAGAGCACTATCGAAGTCTTATGAGGGGACACTTTAATGCTCGTCTGAAGACGCGGTCGTTCAAGGTGGGAGATTTAGTTTTAAAGAAGGTGTTTTAGGGCTCCGGTAGCGGAACAGGTGGCAAGCTAGGGCCAAACTGGGAAGACCCATATTAAGTTATTTCAGCAGGGCACCATGGCGCGTACATATTAGCAGATTAAGATGGTCGAGCACTCAAGCATCCTTGGAATGATAATCACCTAAAGTTGTATCGCCAAAATGTTTAAGATGTAAAGATGCGCTCTTTTTTTCTCTCTGATGGCGGAGGGAGGTTTTTTACTGAGGCATCTACAAACAATTCTTTAAATTTTTCAATATAAGTTATGTTTTCGCCAATGTGTGTTTGTGCAAGTTTTATCCTTATAGCTAGCGAATGTATTAATGACCATGCAATCTTTGGCTACGCAAATGACCACACTGAGTCCAGACTAAGTGTCTATAAACACGAACGAGCTGATTAGCCACGCCTACGGACTACGTAATGGCCACATTGTGCTTATACTTTGTGCTTGGTATATTAGCGAACTGGTCAAAGACCAAGTCTGAACAGACTATACAATAAGATCTACAAGACCTCGCCGCAATTATGCTATTATGACACAAATTGTCTAAGCTACGCAATGAACCTTACTGAACTCGGATTTGCACACGTGGAACTAAAACTAAACGTATACGTCATGTCAACTAATATCTCTCTCCAAATGCTTCGTACGGATTCTATCGTTTAAAATACTAACCTTTTGTACTTTTTATTTCCACTGCGCAACAAATTATTGTTTCGGCAAGCAGCGTATATCGACGAATTACTTTTGTCATAATATTTCAAAACGACGTCCTACATTAACAAAGCTGATATATAAAATTCCATGATTTTTTATTTCTTACACTATTAATATTATCTAGTCATTCTTTCATTATTTGAAGGAGTTATTAGTCCTCCTTATATATAAAACCAATGTGATGCAAATCTGAGATAGTTGGTTGAAATCAAACTCTTTTCAACTTTTCGTCGGTTTAAAATCAATATTTAAATCTATGCGATTACCGGCTATTAGTAAGAACTACGAACATACTTATAGAGGAAGAAATCTACTTGTAATAAATTACGTAGTCCATAATAAAGATTCATTAGTCAAATACGTAAAAATAATGAAAATTTACGAAAAATACCATCCTTTATATATTTATTCATAATATTATGTATAAAAATATTAAATAAGATATTATATATTTTATATATATTGAATACTAAAAAATAAAAAATTCGATATTATTTATTTAGTTAATTTTTCTTTTTGCAATTCTATATTCAGAGTTATTAAATTTAAATTTGCTTTACTGCAAAACACCACATAAAACTGAAACAAAAAGCGAAGATATTTTATAACCATTATAATCTATGTTTACGCATATTAACATTATGTTTCTTGCAATATGTTAATTCAAAATCTGTATATTAGGATTACGTTTCTTGCATTATGTTAATTCAAAATTTAAAGAAATTTTAACAAATGTTTGTTAAACAATAATTTTATTATTCGGGAAGAAAGAATAAAGATTTACATGTTTGGATCCTATTTATACTTTATAACTAATTACATAGTTTCATTAATTTCAATTGTGGATCTATATTTACGGTATTCGACCTATAATTATGATCATTATTTTGGTTATAATGTGTTACGTGGGTCGTCTAATCAATAGTTATTTTAATAATAGTTATTTTAATAAGTGTTGGCCATTTTTATGATATCTTTATTAGTCGTTGCTGATGATTAAGCTTTTTAGGAATCGGTATGTGTGTCATTTTTCGATATTTTTCGTTTTGCCCATTATTTTTAGTGTGGTCTCTGTTCGGCGGGGACTCTGCTCGGTAAGATCCTGAATGAGCTCGCTAGTTTATGACCTCTGCTTGGATTTTTTATTGGTTGGGTAAGCTTCGATCAGGTTCTGTTTATATTTTCGTATAACTTATGTTCAGACCGGTGTGGAGACTTTTGGATGCCAAAACGGACAATATCATACTAGTGTAGAGATCGGTTGTTCTTACTTATATACGGAGACGGGATATACGGTACTCATACTTTCGATATATATATTCTTTCTGTTATTTCAATCCGGATTTCACTACTATAAAATTTATTAATCCCTCGATGAGGTTTCTGATTATTACAAAAGGATCTTTCAATAACGAATTGACATGGAATAACAATATATGAGTGTTCTTTGGATACTTTTTATAACTCCAGATTGACTTTCAACAAATAAATTAACAAATTGAAAATAAAATGAAGCCACAGCCTACCATATATGCAACCAATAATGAAATAAAATAAAATTGTCCGAACTTGGGGAATCGAGAACTATAAAAAAGTACTAATAGTTTTTATGGAGCATCATACACGATAGTTACTAATAATTCAACTTTTTTTAATTCGATTAGTTGACTGCCCATTGGAATTTACTCTATATGACCAATATTTTTATATAAAACTACACTAATCAATTTATAGCCTATTTGATACAACTTTTTAGTTGATCTATTTGTTCAATCAAACCATCTTGATAATAAATTAATAAATTTTTACAGTAACAAGTAAAGCATATTCATATTCATCAGGTATAATTACGCCTCTCAAATTATCGTTAGTATAATTAAATTATAGTGCTAGGATTATCTGCATGTGATTTACAAATAATCAAGAAAGAAGATGAATTTCTAAAACAATTCCAAGTGTGATAATTGTAGTATCCCTCTGAAAATAGTAGAAAAATACTTTCTTATTCGGTATTTTTGTTTCTTTAGACTTTTTCTCAGCACGTTTGTGTCACCTCTTTAGTATATACAACATCAACCAGTGTGATAATCATGATTATGTGCACGTTTTTTTTTCTTAAGGTGGATTAGTAACTTTATATAATATTTGAAATGCATTTTGAGTAGTCTGTACCCAACATTGACATTTTTTGTCATTTTCAAATTATTCGTAGGACCGCCGAATATGATATTAGATCGAAATATTCGATATCGAATTCGAAAAAAACGGATAATATCTAAATTTGAAGAAAACGGATAATATCAGTATTCGAAAGAAAACGGATAATAACTGTATCCGAATTCGTTTCCGAAAATAGGCGGATATGGATATAGTTATATTCGTATTCGGTATATCCGATATTCGAAATTTTATAGAAAGATATATAGTTTTTTTTTATTTAAGCATATGTTTTAGTTATCCCACATCATAAAAAGCAAAACAAATTACTAACAAAGTTGACCATAGATATGGAAGATTGTTTCGTTAATTGTATCTTATCCTACATCTAAAGTTGGAAAAAGAGTGCTACCAATATGTTTATAAAACACATGGTGACTTTTCTTAACAAGTATATCTTTTTAGTCTTATGACTCTTATCCCACATCTAAAATGTGAAAAAGAATTCCTACCAAACTTTCTATAAAAAACACGGTGGCTTTTCAAAATAAGTATATTTTTCTTAGTATTTTCCTACATCTAAAATAGGAATATGAATCCGAAGAAAATGGATAATATCCTTATTCGAAATAAAATGGATAATATCCGTATCCGAATTCGTTTCCGGAAATAGCGGATATGGATATAGTCATATCCGTATTCGAAATATCCGATATCCGGAATTTTATAAAAAGATATTTATATTTTTTTTTATTTAAGCATGTTTTTTTTGGTGAAAGTAAAACGTTAAATTAATGGAAATAGTTCATACAAGATACCTGGGGCATACCCCAAGGAGACATATAAATGCAAGATAAATAGATGAAGTTATACTACATAGTTCATAGAAAGCGTAAGATCACTAAATGCTGACGTGGCAATACAAGTCTCGGACTTCGGCTTGATCAGATCGGCCGCGGGATTGCAAGAAGTCTTGGTGCGAGATAAACCTGCATAAAAAGAGGAATAAGTAGATGAATCATTATAAAATTTATTATGGCCAGCTGATCTTGGTACCCTGGAATCTGAATCTTAGATCATCTACAATACGTTGGAAAGTTAAAGATTCCGGGGCTGGAGCGGAACCAAAAATTCTTGCATTCCGCTCCTTCCAGACGTAGTAGGAGACCGCGCCAAAACAAGTACGCCAAATAAAATGTTCGCGAGAGATGGACCATTTTGACGCCTCGATGACCCAAGATTGCCAACACGAAGAGGATAACGGAAATCCTAACTTAGAGCTAGCATAGGACCAAATATTCTGAGTGTATCTACACTCATAGAGTAAATGAGGGATAGATTCTGTATCAGAATTGCAAATGACACAATCAGAGTGGGTGTTTAATCCCCAACCGAGAATCTTGTCCCTAGTTACAAGCTTGCCTAGAATAGCGAGCCAAAGAATAAAGGAGTGTCGAGGAATGTTATATTTGTGCCATACTAACCCGGCCCAACCCACTACTGAGTTGGGAGATCGTATTGCAGTATACGTATCTTTAATTGTGAACGCAGAATTCCCTGCTGATGCAGTCCAGACCGGGACATCTGAGGAGGCGATGCTAGGGGGGGAAGATTCGATGAGGATGTTTATTTCTAGAAGTTGTGATCTGCTTCGGGATCTTGCTGGTCTGATATCGGCAGGCCAGTTCCAGGATCCGTTAAGAATGATATCCGATACCTTAAGATTTTTACGCAGCCGAGAGTCACTTATTATGTTATCTTCATAGTGAGAAGCCAGTGACTTCGAAAGAAGCCAAGGGTCGTACCAAAAAGAAGTAGTTATACCATTTCCAATAGCCACCCTGTACAAATTACTTGCCAAAGGGCGCATACGAAGAATTTTCCTCCAAATCCACGAGGGATTGGAACCAGATTGGATGATCCAGAAGTTTTTTCCTTTCATTTTTTCCACTTTTATCCACTCACACCAGATGGAGTGATTAGTATTACTCACAATAGACCAAAGATGTTTGAGGATAGCCGCCTGATTCCAAATCTTTAGATTTAATATCCCAAGGCCACCCTCTTTTATGGGAGACGTTACAGAGTCCCATGAAACTTTTGCCCCATGGATTTTCGTGATCGTACCTGACCAGAGGAAGCGACTAAGTTATTGATTAAGCTCTTTGATTATTCTAGAGAGGAGAATAAAAATAGAGGACCAGTAGACCTGACCAGCAAATAAGACAGACTTTATTAACTGAAGTCTTCCTGCATAAGAGAGGGGTTTTGAGGTCCAAGACTCAATACGATTGGTGATCTTGTGAAGAAGCGGACGACAGTCCAAGTGGGTAAGTCTACTTGTAATAAAGGGGACTCCCAGATACTTTACTGGGAGAGAGCCTTCCGGGAAGCCCATGATGGGCAGAAGACTAGACTTAAGAGACTCCTCAATACCCGAAAGAAAAATATGACTTTTTAAAGGGTTGACTTTAAGACCAGAGAGCTTATAGAATTCGTCAAGGGCCTCTTTTATAAGATTTAGAGAGGTAGCGTCCCCATGGCTGAAGATCATCAGGTCATCTGCGAAGCAGAGATTGATGATTTTTAGCTTTTGGCACTTCCAGTGAAATCTAAAGTTTTTATTTTGGCTTTTTTCTTTAAGTAACCCAGAAAGAACTTGCATGATGAGTACGAAAAGGAAAAGAGATAAAGGATCACCTTGCCTCAGACCCTTTTTCCCAGAAAAATTCCCATAAGAGTCACCATTAATATTAATTGAGTAAGAGGTGGATGAGATACATTTGATTATCCAAGTAATCATTTTTTCAGGAAATCGCATTGCTACCAGGATGTCAAGGACTAGGTGCCAATGGACATTGTCAAATGCTTTCATTATGTCTATTTTGAGAGCAATCCTTTTGCCTACAGCATTGGAATAGTATCCTCGCAATAGTTCTTGGGACAGAAGAATTTTATCTGAGATATTTCTTCCCGCCACAAAAGCCGATTGAGAAGGGTCGATAAGATAAGGGAAGGAGTCCTTAATTCTATTGGCAAGAATTTCGGAGATGATTTTATAGACAACGTTGCATAGGGCAATGGGTCTAAAATCTCATGGAACAAAGGGGGGTCCTGTTTTGGGAATAAGAGCAATGGAAGTTGAGTTCCAAGACTTATCCAAGGATCCTGAATAAAAGAATTCTAATACACCATTACAAATATCAGGTCCAACTATATTTCAAGAAGATTTAAAGAAGGAAGAGTTATATCCGTCTGGCCACTGTTAATGCTAAATAATGCCGATTTTATTTCCTCGCAAGAGATTTCACGCGTCATTAAATCCTTATCATTATTGTTGACAATAGAGGTAATCAGAGAGGAGACTCTCTCCAGACCCGGGTAAGGGATGGAGTGATGAGTGCCCAACGAGTTTTCGAAGTACTTAACAATGACTTTAGAGATACCAGATGGCGATGAGATGGTAACTCCAGAGTCATTATTAATAGAAACGATTTTATTACGGAAGAGACGAGACTTGATACTATTATGGAAGAATTTAGTATTCTTGTCCCCCAGCTTAATCCAATTTTCTCGATATTTTTGTTTTAGAAATGACTCCTCAGCACGACTATAAAATATATAGTCTTTGGAAGCCTCAATTTCTTCGCTAATGAGACTCGGATTGAGGGGATCAAGCCCTAGTCTTGATTGGGTCTCAAACAGCTTTGATTAAGCCGTACTAACTCTATTACTGATATCACTAAATTCTCTACGGTTGAGTTTAGCAAGATCGAGCTGGAGTCTATGAAGCTTTTCAGTAACAAGCCGCATACCAAAGGAGGAAATAGGGTATTTCCGGCTTTTCCGGACAATTTCCTTAAAAGAATGATGAGATTGCCACATGTTGAAAAACCGGAAGGGCTTTTTACTTCTAGGTCTAGGCATACCGAGGTTGAGAGTAACTGTGGTATGGTCCGACGATCTAAGGTAGCCATAACGGGCATTTGACATTGGGAAAAGGTCATCCCAGTTTAGACTGACCATGACCCGATCAATTTTAGAGAGGATTGGTCGAGCAGGCTGTTTGTTAATCCAAGTGAAGTGAAACCCGGTGGATCGGAGATCACTAAGCTCACTTAGGTAACAACAGTTGTTAAACTCTTCAATAGCAGAGGTCCAATTTTCAGAAGCACCAATTCTCTCGTCAAGATGACGAATTGCATTAAAGTCTCCAAGGGCGACCCAAGGGATATGTTTCTCATGGTTGGAAATAGCTATTAGGTCATTCCAAAGGGGAGAGCGATCAATTGCTTCGTTAAAAGCATAGATTGCTGTTAATCTAAATGCCGATTTATCATTATGGCATTTAACTCTGCATTGAATGAACTAGGGTGACTCAGAAAGCTTCGAGACTGAGATTACACTTGGGTTCCAAGTGACCCAAATTCTACCGAGGGGATGGGAGGAATAGTTATTTATGACATGCCAGAAGGGGACCATTTTACTTATGATAGCATCAACCTTAGCTATATTAACCTTAGTCTCGACTAGAATAATCAAGGAAATACTATTTCTAATAATGAAATCAGTTACGTCTTTTTTGCCTAACATGGTCATTAAGACCCCTAACGTTCCACGAAGCAATATTCATTAAAAGAGAGACTTTAGTTATCCTACATTGTAAAAAAAAAAACAAATTACTAACAAATTTGACCATAAATATGGAGGGTAGCTTCTTTAAAAATTGTATTTTATCCTACATCTAAAGTTGAAAAAAGAGTTGATACTTTTCTTAACAACTATATCTTTAGTTTTATAACTCTTATCCCCGATCTAAAATGTGAAAAAAAAAATGCTACTAAACTTTCTATAAAAAACTAACTGACTTTTCAAAATAAGTATATTTTTCTTAGTCTTGTTCCACATTTAAAATAGGAATATAAATTTCTACTAACGTACCCATAAAGAATAGCCCAACCAACAGTTTAAAAATTTAGTGAAAATTTAGATATTCAGATTTAAAAATTATACGTATCCGGATAATATTTATCGGATATGGATTCTGATATTATTTAAAAAAACAATCGAATTTAAATTCGTATTCAAATAGTATTTTAGATTCGAATTCGGATATGTACAAAACCTTATCCAAAATATCAATTTAAGTGCTTTAATATTATCTCATTCAGCTCGTTTGATTTTATAACTCGTTTTATCTTGTTCATTAAGACTATGTCGATTTTGCGTCATATAACAATCAGCGTATTTACGTCGTTTCGCGTCATTCACGTCGTCTTGCTTTTTTATGTTAAAAGTATCTAACATTTATCCATATATAAAAAAAAAATTATCACAACATATTTTCGAATAAACATGTAATTGGTAATAATTGGTATTACCGTAATTCAATTGGTTAAAAATATATTTCATAAATGCATTACATATTTGATGGTTAGGATATTTATGGTGGGTGGTAGAATATTTATTCATTATTGATGATTACAAAATATTATATCTAATAAATTATATATATTTTAATTTTTTACAGACTTTAATTGTATAATTATAATAAACTAAAATTATTATATTAATTAAAATTATTATTTTTTTTTTCCCAAGAAATATAATGATTTATTGATGTTAAAGAAAGAGTATACAAATGTTACAAACAGATTTGAACTATAAGTTCATTGACTACAGATGAAGAATACTGTGAAACATTTTCCATCTTATGTTCTTCTCTTCTATTAGAATATTCTCTTGTATCCTTAACAGCATCACCACTTGTGTCCTTAACAACATATCCTCCTTAGCAAGTCTCCTACTCGCTCTTGTAGCAAGTCTCTTACATGCTCCATATCTACTCCATCCTAGCTGATAACCTAATACCTGCAAATGAAACATATAGTCAAGTCTCACGACTTGCTAAACAATATCAGAAAATCACACAAAATATTAAGTGTATCGAAAATTTCCTAGACCCAATCTATCAGCCTTTAATATGCTTGATAACTCACTAAAATTATGGTGAGATTGAATACAAAAACTGCTTTTCACTTTCAAAGCATGACAAGATAACCAATCTGCCGCAAGATTCTGTTAAGTAAAATAACCTCCCTATATGCAGAGTGACTAATTCTAACATTTAAAAGCTGTTCAAAGTTATCTAAAAGTTCAATCTTAAAACCATTTCTCCCTAAAACCCACACTTTGTTACTTGTATTTACCAGAACAGATTCAAATCCTAGTTTAGAGCAAATTTCTAAACTTCTATTCTCAGACACCATAGGCTCATGTAAAGCTAATATATTAACCCCATGTTTCTTAGTTAAGTTTTTGATTCTTTTAATGGTTTTAGAATTACCTAATCCTCTAACATTCCAGTTTAACATTTTTAAAGACATTCTAAAGCTTATTTAGAGGATCCTAAAGATCCTTTAGAGTTTCTAGATTTAAAGACTAGCTTATTCCTAGAAGATCTTCTAAGCAAACTATTCAGAGAAGGTTTATTCTTATTCTTAGGAGATGCATGCAAACTTAAGTTATCTACATAGACTTTTCCTTTATGTGAATTAGGGGACAAACTTAACCTATTTCTAGATGGAACTGATATAATTTCATCTTCATTCTCATTCAATAAAGCATTAAAAGGATGATTTAAATTCATGGATGCAACTACATTATCTATATCTTTTTTTGTAATATTAGCAGTTTCAAGTTGTTTAAAAGCAATTAGGTTACTCTCTATGAAAACAACATCCTGTGAATTTAACGCATCTAATGTTAACTCATTATCAACATCCACACAAGCAACATTATCAGTTTCATGCATTTGCACACAACTATCAAAAGCAAGATTAATGTCATCAATGTTTTTACATGCAATATTATCAATCTTAACAGCACAGGTTGTAGAAGAAACATTATCATTCATAACATTATCATGTTCACAATTTTCAATCTTATCAGCACCAATAACAGAAGAAACATTATACAAACCATTCATAACAGTATGATGATCACAATTATCAATCATATCAGCACAACTTGCAGGAGAAGCATTATGCAAAACATTATTATTCAGAACATTATCATACTCATAATTTTCAACAAACATCATGGATTTATCTATTGCAGATGTACTTTCATTATTATTAGTTAATCTACTATGAAGTGCAATCAAGTCAGAATCAACATTTACACTATCCATGTTCATAGCAGATACAGCATTCAACTCAGACACAATTTCAGCATCTATATTTGCACATTTAGTTCGTTTATCAGAATCTTTCTCAACATGCAAATTATTCAAAACACCAGATTTATCATTCATTACATTATCATGCTCACAATTTTCAATCATATCAGCACCACTTACGGAAGAAGCATAACACAAAACATTATCATTGAAAACAGTATCATACTCACAATTTTCAACAAACATCATGGATTTATCTATTGCAGATGCACTTTCATTATTATTAGTTAACCTACTATGAAGTGCAATCAAGTCAGAACATTCTTTAACAACGTTTACACTATCCATGTTTATAGCAGGTACAACATTCAACTCAGACACAATTTCAGCATCTATATTTGCACATTTAGTTCGTTTATCAGAATCTTTCTCAACATGCAAATTATTCAAAACATCAGATTTCTTATGAATATCAACATGATCATCAACTAACAGTGTATTCATATCAACATGATTCTCATTTATTTCAGATTGCACATTAATATTAACTTTTTTAGGCATCCAGACACTAGTATTCATTTTATCCTTAGATTTGATCTCAATCTTTTTTAAGTTCTGTTTGTGCTTAAAATCTAAGTCCTCAGATTAACAATCACTATCCTTATGGCCTAAATGCCTACACTTCCTACAATATGCTGGTTTGTTTCTATAGATTATGTCCTGCCAATAACCCTCCCTATCACCAAAACAGACCCAAATCTTTTGAGGTAAGACACTAGAAACATCTAAAATAGTCCAAACTTCACAATTATTGAAACTAGCCCTATTCTTACTAGGCATCCACGTATTTAAAGGAACACCAACAGCCCTAGCTAAGTTTTCTAATGTATCTATATTATACATGTATTCTGGTAATTTCGGGAATGACACCCGGACAGGAGTCAATGGTGATTCACGTTTGGGATTATAATCTGGACTCCATTTTAATATCCTAAAAGTGTACTGACCCATAGATCTGACATTGTACTTCCAAAATTTTTTTACATCCAACATATTTTCAAATTCTATAAACACATGCCTATAATCCATTTTATAAACACTGTAATTTCCTAACAGTTTTAAAGAAGCCAAATAACCTCTAAAATCATGCACAGAAGGACTACCATAGGAAAACTTAGCAATCAGTGTATACATAGAGAGAGAGTCAAGGATGGACTTATCTTTTTTGCAAAACCTAACAAAGGTGTATCCATCCTCAGAGCCGATTTCGACCTCATTGTGCTTGAAATCCTTTGAAGAAACGAGTCGCTCCTCTTTTCCCATCTTTAAAACCTCTGCGTAGGTTCTTGGAGATTTTTGTACCAGCTGGTTAGACTCCTTTACCATCTTTTCGCCTTTTGTTGGTTCTTTTGGAGACTCATTTCTTTCGAATGTTGGATTTTCGAAGAACCGAGCCCCAGAGATATTGGCCATGACCTTCGAAAGTACTTTCTGAAAGAGACTTTCTTTAATTTCGTTCTTCGTGACGAAGAACTGAAATCGACAGATTCATGAATTTGTTGAATCGATTTCTGAAAGAGTTTTGAACTGAGCGAACTGGAAGAGGTTTTTTTCGATGATTTTGGGCTAGGTCAAGAAACGAAAGTGAACGACACGAATGAAAGAACTGAAATCAGTGGTTGTATGTAAGGTTGTAAATCTGATTGACTAGGAAGCGATCTAGAGTTTAGAGCTGATCGAAGAAGAGAGGAAACGAGAAAAAGAAGACTAAGCGGCTGTTAGAGTCGATCTAGGGTTAGACAGTAAAGCTTTGAGTGAAAAGGCTTCACCGATTGACAAAAGAGTTTAGGCCCATGGCCTGATTATCAAGAAACGAATTCAGGTTCTTGGAGGCCTGATTATATTAATTAAAATTATTATTTATAAGAGTGTAAATTTTTTGTTTCATGAAAGTGTACCTGCTGAGTTAAATAAAGTCAATTCAGCATAGTTGCGTATTCTTTCTTTTTTACGGTAGTATCATTTTTTGTCAATTGTTTCTCAACATAGTACTTCTTTTCTCTTTCTCCAATTGGAAGGGGTGTTTTTCCGATTGTAAAGAGTGGGTTGTGGAAAGCTATGAACTTGTTTTCCCCGGAAATGCTATTGTTCTAACTTTGTTTCGTAGTTTCGTAGTGTTTTTGCGGAGGTTTAAGTGTGCCGTTGGTTTTATTAACGGCCATTGTTGTTGGAGTGATCGGAGATGTCATTCTTCATTTTGATCGTGGTTCGGTGTATTTCTTCGAAACGTGAAATGGTTGGTTAGTGTAGTCAGATCTGCATTTTTTTATCCCTTGTTAATTTCGTTTTTCGATTGTTGGATTCCTGTATTACTGGACCTAGGTTTCAACATTTATCTTTGGTTTCAACACAGCAGGTGTAAGTATATTTGTGAGGGTGTTCGGAGTTGCTTGGGTGGATGCCGAGGTATGTGGATGTTTGTATAATTAAAGTAGAATACTTTTTTTTCTTCTTGTTTGCTTTAGAGTCTGTATTTTGGGTTTCTCTTGTGGAGTACTAGTCCTCTTTATTGTTTGTGTCTATGGTTTGTTGATCCTAAGCTTTTAGATCTAGTAGTACTGACGTCGATGTACGATTATCCGGTGGTATTTAGGTGCTTGAAAATTTTCCAACTATAGTTAGATGTTTCCAGAGTATATCCATACAATGTAATTTAATTTATTAGGAATTTGAACCTTTTAAAACAAAAAAAAAAAGTCAATTCAGCAAAATATTATAAATTTAAAAACAATAAACGTCAAAAATAAATAAGTTGTGAAAAGACCAAAATGCATAAATAATTATAAAGATATTGGTTAAAAAATACCAAATATATTAAATGCTCATAAAAATATTACACAAGTTTTGTAACTAACAAGATTTGTAACTAACAACGCTTAATGTAGTAGTAAATATAATCTATTTTATTTAAGATAGGTTATGTATTCATATACATAAAGAAGAGAACTTAAAGAATAATCTAATTAATTTTTTACCGTACCAAATTGAGGATTTCATTGGAGTTGAATAAAGTCTCAGATATTTTTATCCAAAAACGAAAGCCCTAAATAGTAAATACAATAACTCACGATTGATTCAGACGGGACGAAAGTCTCATCTAATGATATAAGTAATGACGAATGACAAGACAAATAACAAGATCTGTCCGTCATCGACCAACTTGTTCTAGCACTATACTTTTGACTAATGTCAAGACAATCAGGTTGGAGTAATTGTATATGCTACAGAATATGCAGCAGATTATGTATTCAATTATTCAACCGACGATGAAATCCAAGACCGGGAAATCTGAGGTGGAAGTCGAGAGAAAAAAGAGAACAAAGAAGATAGGGTTGGCCGCTACGTGGCCAAACTCTAAGACCTTCGACACTACATGACTTCCAATTCTTTTGAACTTATTGACGGTTCTAACTCATCCATCGACAATATTATTTATTGTATCAGATGAAATACTTATATTCTTCATGTGGAAAAGGCAACGAGTTCAACAAGATTAATGTATGATATTCACTAGTGAGATCATCACCAATATTTCCTAAAGTGATCAATATTTTGGAAATTTCGCCAAGGTTCTCATCAATATTATTATCCTAATGTATCTTAAAACGAAAGAACTTCCCCTTAAAATGGGTTTAATTTGTCATGGAGTTTGTCATGTACAAGCTCTCCAGTTTGTACGAGACTAGATTTACTGAATTCACTATTAACACCTACCTCAATATTTTTTCACTCAAGAACAAAATGATAGTGATGTGTGTAGTTTTGAGCAATTATTATTTAAGAGTCTCAGAAAAAATTTCTAGGTAGTTTGGTCTCCCTTGCTAGGGCTGGAACCATCTTCTTAAAATGAAAGAACTTCCCCTTAAAATGGGTTTAATTTGTCATGGAGTTTGTCATGTACAAGCTCTCCAGTTTGTACGAGGGAGGGTTCTCACGCACCACCACATTCACCAGTTTGTACGAGACTACAAACCCCTTTACACTTTGATTTCCAACACCTTTCTAATTGCAAATTCATCTTAGCATTTTCATGCTCCCAATTTCCAAAAACATAAATGAACCTATGCTTACAGTTCTTGTCTGAGGTGGGCAGTTCTACTATATGCCTTGCCTAGATTAATTATAGAGAAAATAATGGTGACTACGCTACCTTCGAAACTTCTAATGCTGCTAACAGGTCAACTTGACAGATAAGTATCCTAAAAAATTCAGATCTCATCACTATGCTTAATAAGTTCTCCATTTGTTCACCGTAAGCTAAGTTGGGCATATCCCGATAAAACTGAAAAAATCCTTAATCAATGAGGGCAAGAGGAGACGTAAACCCAGTCAGAGATAGTGGTGTACAGATACGTTTCACCTTCTTCAATTGTATAAGGTTTATCTCCCGCACAACGTGCCTTAATCGCCACATCGTCGGGCACACCATACCTAGCACTAAATTTAAGTACAGAGCTTTCAGTCAAATACCCATATTTTTGGGTACGTTTTGCAAAATATTTCTCCGGAAATTGGGCACTCTCATACTCCGATTCAACAATTTCCACAACTTTCTTCCTCACACCATTCTTTGGCGCTCTGGTTTACCTGACTGGAATTACCAAACATTAGTTATCAGAATCTGGCATTATCCTACTATACTAGGGTTCAGTTTCATTGACAAGGCAGCCATTCTACAACATAATATTAAAAGACTATAATCTCCTAAATAGCAGAGGGATATAATGCCCTAAAATTACAGGTGCCATACTATTCTAGTGATACCCATGATACATAGCATAATATCCAAACAAATATAACATACCTATAAACGAGTTCTTTGATTATCTTTGCCGACAAAGACAAAGCAATTGCAAAACCCAGAAGGCAAGCAATACATGTCTCCAACAGTATGAAAGAGACACTTTTTTTTTCTCTTTTTTCAACAAATAAAGAAGCATCAAACTCTTTGTATTGAATGCAAAATACAAAATGGGTTACAAAGTGTTTTGAAGTCTAACTCAACCGCCAGCCACCTTAGTCTCCCCTTTTTTCAAAATATATGAACTCCTAACTCAAGCGTCATGAGACGTTAATAAGATAAAGAAGGAGCAGAGGAAGGGTCAAAGCTTCAACTGGAGCTCACTCAAATTATAATGTGGATATGTAGCATAAGCAAGACGAGCAAACCGAATGTAAATAAGATAAAGAAGGAGAAAGGGAAGGCTGTGAGCTTCAACTAGAGCTGGCTTGGATTAAAATGTGGATATGTAGCAGAGGCAAGACAAGCAGACCTAAATCAAACAAGAAGAACCCGAACGCGCTCGAGACCAAGCAGAACTTAGAAGACTGAGCGCGCGTGAGTAAATTAGAAGAAACTAAGAAATGACCAACATTGTTAACAGTCAAGTGCATTAATTGAGTCAACCCACGAAGACCATAACTCCTATATTGTTGGCCACAAATTTAGGACAATTAGTAATAATTATCGTCTATGTGAAATATAAATGACTCCACGTAATAAATGATGTTGTAACAACCAAAAGTAGTGTGTATAGGGATCTAGAGTAATGTAATAGGATCCATCTTCTTCTTCATGAATCAAAAAAGTTTGTACTTTGGTATATAAGTGTTAGGGTTTTCTCGTTAACACCATTTAAAAGGGGTTGAAAAAAGCTTCACTGGGGTTTAAACTATAGTTAATGGAATAGCATATCGTTTAACAAGCGACGAATGTACTTAAATAAACAGTCACTTAAATAAAAAAACAATTTTTATATAAGTAGAAAAAAAAGAAATATTACAAGCCACTTTTCAGCTCACACTAGAATATACATAATTTTTCTAACACTCAAAAGAGCATTATTGTCTTTTTTTCTCACTTTAAGTTTTGCCCTATATTTTATTGTTGTTGTGTTTTGGGAGGTGAGTACAATGGTGGGTAACTCCACTGTTTATAGAAAGTTAAGCTTCCAAGATAAGCCAACAAGGTAGAGCTTCTAAACCAAGCTAATAAGGTCTAGCTTCTAAAGTAAGCTAACAAGAGTGACTTCCAAAGTAAGCTAAGAGTGTATGATCCAAAACTCCCTCTTAAACTTGATCTATTGAACCCTAATAATATTCTTAGTCTTTTGAAGTCTTCTCTTTTCAATGGCTTGGTGAAAATATCGGTAGCTTGATCCCGTGTCTTGACGTATTCAACTTGAACATCATTTTTTGAAATACATTACCTTATGTAGTGGTAGCGAACATCGATGTGCTTGCTTTGATCATGGAATATTAGATTCTTGGCTAAAGCAATGACTGACTTATTATCGATATACACCTTAATAGGCTCCTTTTGTGTTAAGTCAATCTCCGTCAATAGATTTTTATGCCAAATTGCATGACTAACACAAGTAGTAGAAGCAACGTATTCCTCCTCAGAAGTGGACAACGTGACAATCAGTTGTTTCTTTGACATCCATGTGAATGAAATATTTCCCATAAAAAATACAAATCCAGTAGTACTCGTTCGATTGTCTATGTCTTCACCCCATCACTGTTGCTATATGCAACAAGTTTGTAATCATTAGAATTTAAATAAAATAAGCCAAAGTCAATTGGACATTTCATATAGAAAATGATTCTCTTTGCAGCCTTGAAATGAGTTATTGTTAGAGATTCTATATAGCGACTAACCAATCCAACTGCATGAAGAATATTTGGTCGTGTGCAAGTTAGATAGTGTAGACTTCCCACCAAACGTTTGAATAATGTTGGATCTACGATTTTTCCTACCTCATGTTTGGATATTTGACTCCGAATTCCATTGGTGTTCTTATCCGATGACATTTCTACATCTTAAACTTCTTAAGGATATTTTTTGTATAACTTTCTGATGAGATACAAATTCCTTTTTTGCTGCTTAATTTCAATGCGAATGTAGTATGTCGTGAGCTCCAAGTCTTTCATCTCGAATTCCTCCGGCATCATTTTCTTAAATTTATTGAACATGCTTGGACGACTTTTGATGAATATCAAATCGTCCACGTAGAGTCACATAATCAAAATATCTTCATGTTTGATCTTGCTATATAAAGCATGCTCGCAGGGACATTTGTTGAAGTCATTCTCTCAGAAATACTTATCGATTCTACTGTTCCATGGCCTTGGTGCTTATTTTAACTTGTAAATAGAATTTTCCAAGATTCGACACCTTATCTTCGTGATTTTTGACCTCATAGCCTAATGGTTTTTGAATGTAGGTTTCTTCTTGAAGGAAGACATTCAAAAATGCTGACTTTACATCCATTTGTTATGTCTTCCACTTGTTTTGACGTGCCAAATAAATTATTAGTGTAATAGTTTATAATAGGGCAACGAGGGAGAATACCTCATCATAGTCAATTCCCACCTTTTGACTATACCCTTTTGCAACAAGCCTTGCTTTGTGTATTTCAGGCTCCACATTATCATTTCTCTTCGATTTGTATAACCATATGAGGCATATTGTCTTGCACGTTTTGGGAAGTGAGGTGAGTTCCCATATGTGATTCTTCTCGATGACTCTAATTTTTTTGTCCATCACATCTCTCCATTATTTCTCTTGTGTAGCTTCTTCAAATGTTACTGGTTCAGAATCACCAAAAATAAAAGAGTGTAAGGTTATACATTAGTTCAGTTACCTCAAAGAGATCACTAAGGCTTCTTGTACGTTTCTACAGCTCTCTCATTTTGACTACCATTTGACGATGGTGAAGGTCGTGAGTCTCCATGAGTAGTTGATGTTGGTGAAGCATGTGGGTTTCAACCTCTTCTGATTGCTCATTCGGTGTCTTCTCATCTTGTTTAATTTGGGGAAAAATGTGAACTCATTTGTATTAGAACCAAACTCCCATTCGCCTTCTTCATCAACTATCATGTCTCAGCTTATCAAAACATTCTTATTGTTTATGTTGCACAACTTCTAGCCTTTGGAACTTGAGTCGTAACCGATGAAAATAAAATTCTTGCTTTTATCATCCAGTTTGGTTTGTTGTTCGTCTCTTACATGGACATGAGCTACGCTTCCAAATACACTAATATGGGAAATTTCAGGCTATCTTCCACTCCACGCTTCTTGTGTTGTCCTTCTTCAAACACTTCTTGTTGGAGATTGTTTGGACAAGTAGACCGCACATGCCGCTGCTACCGCAAAACATCCTTAGGTAGTTTCTTACTTTTGAGCATGCTTCCCGCCATATCAAGGATTTTTCTATTCTTCATTTCTGTCATACCGTTTTGTTGAGGATATCTGGGAACTGTCAACCAACCATGAATTCCATGTGCTTCATAAAATTCTTGGAATTCATTGTATGCGAACTCCCCTTCTCGGTCAGATCTCATAGCTTTAATCTTATTTCCGCTTTCCTTTTCCACAATTGATTTGAACTTCTTAAATATTCTAAAGAATTTGGATTTTTGTTTTAAGAAATATACCCAAGTTTTTTTAAAAAATAATCAATGAAGAGAAGGAAGTAGTCACGTTTACCTAAAGATATCTGCTTGATTGGACCACACACATCAGTATGAATAAGCTCGAGAGGTTTCTTGGCTCTCGATTCTGACTCATTTGGAAAGATTTTTCTAAATTTCATTCCAAGTAAACATTCATCGCATAGTTGATCAGGATGATTGATACACTGTAACCCTCTCATCGTTTCTTTCTTGGACAATAACTAGCAATCGTTAAGGCACTTTGCAACATCATCTTGAATATTCAAAGGAAAATTATATTCTTTAATATTTGAAATTTAACAATTAAATCTCTTTTGTCTTCGCTCATAAAAATACTATAATTTTCCATATGAATATCATAGTCATTTTCTAGGAGTTGTCCCAAAATCAAGATGTTTTTTTTCATGCTAGGTACATAATAAACATTTGAAATTATTTGGTTACTACCATCTTTTGCACAAATAATAATGTTACGTTTTCTTTTCACCAATATTTTGCTATCATCTCCAAAAGAGACATTTCCATTCACCGCTTCATTAATCTCTATGAACATGTTTATGTTCCTGCACATATGGTTGCTTGTATCGGTGTCAAGATACCAAGTCTTATCTTGACCTTCATTAGTGTTTTTGTATGTTAGTAGTAGATTATCTTTTTCCCTCGGTTTCTCCTCCACATAGTTTTCCTTCTCCTCAATTCTATTGTTGGGGCCTCTACATTTTGAAACATAATGTCAAAACCTTTGACATTTATAGCATTGGATTGAGATATATTATACCTCGAGTTTGGATTTCTTCTTCAACGACCTCGTATTGAGCTTCCACGTTTCTTGTAGTTGTAGTTGGAATTTTTGTTGTTATAATTCCAGCCACGTCTACAACCATGATAACCACCTCGTTCGTGGCTTTTACCTCTTCCTCGGATAAGTTGGTTTCCATCATTAACAAATTGATTACTACGAGGATTGCTCTTGATGATGAGATACAAGCTTTATTGAGTTCGTTATCGGATAGTTGGGAGACTATGGTTGTGACTATTAGCAACTCTGCTGCAGACGGTGTTCTATCTCTAAACTTTAGCAAAGAAAGTATGTTCAATAATGAGATTAGAAGAAAACACATGAGAGTTGACAATTCACAAACCCTTGTTACTGAGAATACAACAAGAAGCAAGAGTAGAGGTTCCAAATTTTATGGTAACTCAAATGGAAGATCCAAGTCCAGAGATGGGAAAGACAATACAACAGGCCACTATTGCGCAAACGTGGTCATATACATAGGTTTCGTTACAAATGGAAGAAAGATCAAGGTAACAATTTAGATTCATAATATGAAAGTAATAATAAAAATATTACAAGTTGTGCTTCTACAAATAATGATGATGCATCATTAAGTTGAGCTACTGGAGAGTGTTATCATGTTGGTGGTTCAGATTTAGAATGACTTGTAGATACTGGTGAGGATAATTATCGCATGAGGGTAGGCTTGTAATTTGTTTGGTGTTTTATGGAAGTAAGTGGCTGTTTAACATTTAGAGTAGAGAGTAGAGGGAGAATTAAGCTGGCTGGTTGCAGTTAATTTTTTTATTACCCACATTTAATGTAGGTGGTTGGGTATTTATACCCTTACATTTCGGCCCTTATGGGCTTTCGGGTCATGTTCAATGGACCCGGGTCATGTTTAAAGACCCATGAGCTCTAAGTAGGAGAACAAGTAGCTTAGTCAAGAAGTGTTTAGGTTTTTTAGTACTTTTGTCATAGTTCGAACAGTCCCATTAGCTAAGTGTTCGAAGTGGTTTGTCCGGTCCGGAGGGCTAGGTCCGATCTGTCCTTGTCCGGTGAGTAGTCAGAATTCAGACTCATCAGGAGCCCCTTTTATAGGTGTTTGTTCAAATACCTTTGTCAAAAATCTGAAAAACAGTCCGATGTCACGGGTGGTTTTAATCCGGACAGGTCTGTTTGTCTTATAGTTTTGTTCGGACTGATAAAGCTTCATGAATCCAAACGGTTTTGTGCTATGGTTCATGGGACACGTGTCGCTTTCTGGTTGGTTGCCTCAGTCGTTTTTTCACCTTGAATTTCGAACCCACCTTCTTCGAAAAGAAACTTTTTAATTAAAGGTGGTGACATCAACGTCGTCTTTAATCATTACCAATCTTTTCGAATTCTCCTAGGAATCAAACTCCTTTTTCAGATTTACTATAACTCAAAACACTTTCTACTGTTTTACCATCTCTCTCATATTTACTCTGCACAACTTCTTAAAGCTTTCTCTCTCGAAAGCAAAAATTTACGCAGACAGTTTATGTTTACAGCGAGGAACGCTCTGATCAAAGGTGGGTGGCTCAACCTTACTGAACTTGAAAAGGCGCAAAAGGTTGAAAGAGAAAGACGTATTGCAGGAGGATTACCCGTGTCGCCCATCGACAATCCAGTAACTTCAGCCACAGAATCTGATAAAGGTTCTTTGTCCTCAAAAGGTACCAAGCCGAAAAAGCTATTCCAAACTAATCTTTCCCCCATTATCTCTGGTTCCTCGGTTCAGGAATCAGAACCTGTTGTTGAGCCAGGAGTAACAGTTACCAGTTTCAAAAAGCCCTCCCCCTTCTTAGCTATGGGGTCAGACACCGAAAACTCCCCTCAAAAGTTAGTCGACCGGAGAAAAGGCCGGTTGGTCAAGGGCCTCTAAAAGCACTCCTTCCAAGTCGGGTGCCAAAGACAGCAGAGCTCCCAAGGACAGACTGTCCGGTCCGGTGGGCACCAGTCCAAGTCTTCAAAGAGAAGCATCTGCACCAGAGCCCCAACCGGAGGCCAGAAGCCAAAAGAATACTGAGGCCCAGCAGTCCGGAGACCAGGTTGAGCCAGATCTGAATCCTCCCCTTGCCACTGCTACTGAAAATCCTTCAACAATTATGGAGGAAATAATGGAGGACTCTGTCGAAGAGGCTCCATTTGAGTCTGAGCCCTCCGGTCAAACCAGTAGTGCTATTGTTGCCAGCAAAGACAAAGGCAAAGAGAAGTTGTGCTTGAGGCATCCGGATCTGCCGGAGAGTCTTGAAGGAAAGGTGAGGCCTTGTTTCCATAAGGTCAGTGTCAAGTACCTCCTCGCCAGCTGAACTGGGTCGGATGCGTACGAAGTGGGGAATACCGGAGAACGTGAAGATCAGGATCCCTATACACCCATAGACTCCCATGGACTGCAAACTGAGCGAAGTTGTCATTTTCACGAAGCTGTTCAATTGGGGGCTCAGACTCCCCTTGGACCCAGAGATTGTCAGATACTTTCATCTGATAAAGCTCTGTTTGAGCCAGTTGAGCCCCAACGCCTGGTACACCCTCATGTCTTGCATCATGGCATCGAGGCTCTCCGGAATTCTGCTGCCAATGGAGGAATTTGCTGATGTGGCTAGTCTTTGCAGAAACCACCACATCCCCTTTTACCATTTCAACATGGGGGATAATTTCAAAGCTGTAAATGATTTGTTAGAGACGGAGAAGAATTGGAGGACCCAGTTCCTATTTGTTAGTGGTGCTTGGGAGAATGGAAAGAAGATCAAGTCCGGAGTGAACCCAAGTCTTCTCAGAAGTAGGTGGAGGAGTGACCGTAAGTTTCATGCTTTATCTTTTTGTCTCTCTCCTTTTTTTTAGAGTTAGTTTAAACTAATGGGTCTTACTTTTGCCTTAGCAGAACTGCTGAAGGAATTCAGTGACTACCTGAAAACCGGGCAGGCTACTTGCACCAAGATCAATGCTTGGGCTGCTGAGAGGTGGGGGAACCGGTTCCATGCTGCTTTTACCGGAGGCAACTTGGCAAGGTCTCACTTGTGGAACACCACGGGTCGGAGAGACTTGACTTGGGAGGAGCTCACCACTCAGCCTCCTCCGGATGTTGTGCTTAAAAGGACCCACGAACCAGATGGGGCACTCTACTTGCCAGGCCGGGCCAAAGCCCCAAGCAAGATGAAGGGTAAAAAGAAAGGCAAGAAGGTGGTGGGTGGAGCTAATCCTGCTGAGACGGAGGAGGATGCTCCTATACATCCGGAGGGGCCAGTCCACAGCCAAATTGATGCTGCTCTCTTGGAAGTGGTGGAGCAGGAGACTGGAAGGCAAGAAGTGCACTCCCCAAAACATCCAAGGGCTTCCAAAAAAAATCGTAAATAGGGAAGTGAAAGCAAAGACAGGGAGGCCAAGAAGAAGAAGACTTCTAAGGGTGACGAGCTTTCTCTCCGGGCTCCGGAGCCTCCTTCCCAAGCTGATCCTACTGACCCAACACAAGCGGAGGAGATACCGGGTGACTTCCATACCGACGAGGTCGAAGGGGGAGATCTCAATATTGACGGGATAGGCATCACCGGTCTTGGTGGGCTTGGTGAGTACTTCATCAATCTTCCCATAAACGATTTTGCCGGGCCTTACCTCCCTCCGAGCAACTCAAACACAGTCACTTTCAATGGTAAGACCTTTATCGTTTCAAGTGAAAGGGATGTCATAGCCCACTCTTTGTTAAGCAACGTTCAGCCCGTACTTGCGTTGGAGAAACAAGTCCGAAATCAGGCAGACATCATCAAAGATCTTAAGTCTGACAAAGAGAGGTTGTCCGATGACCTTCGCACTGCCACTTCAAACGTTGTCATTCTAAAGGAAGAAAACGGGGAGTTGAAGAGAAACCAAGAGGCAAGCACCACAAAAGTCACCACATTAGAGGACACCATCACAGAGCTCCGGGAGAAGCTGTCCGGACTGGAGAAAGATCTTGCCACCTCAAAGGGAGAATCCAAGGCCAAAGACCAAATCATCACCAACTTGACCAATGACAAAATTGCTCTTGAGAATACAGTGTCCAAGGCTGGCGAGGAGAAAGCTACTTTGCTAAGGGAGCAGGAGGCCAAGATCCAAGCCAAGATCGATGCTTATGCCAACAACGTGATCGACACCCAGGAGGAAAGTATGCCAAGGTAAGGTCTGACATGGTTCTACTCTTCCATGAGAAGTTTCTGAAGAGGAACCTAGGGGATTTATGGCTTCATGTTGAGTCTGACGACCTCCCGTATCATACAATGGCTGAAGGCGACAGGTATGGTTGCTCCAGTGCTTCCTCATCAGATAACGAAGAACACACCGGGGAGAGCCCCAACGAAGTGAAATGTGATCTCAAAGGGAAGAAAAAGACAGATGAAAGTGAGCCATCTTCAAAGGCTCAACCTTAACTCATGATTTACTTTTTACTTGTTTACCCAAACTAAAGTCCTTGGATGGCCAAGGCACTCTTTTTTGTAATTGTGTCCGGTATCTGACCGGATAGGTTTTTTGTTCTATTTTGACAATTCAAAAGTCCTTGGAAGGCCAAGACACTTTAAGTTATTTTAATGAATATTTTTGTTTTGTGAAATTCTCATCTTCTTTCATTGTTTGTTTCAATTTTGATGGCTAGAGTTTAAACAGCCTTTAGTTATTTCATAGTGAGAGTGTTTAAATTCTCCGGCTAGAGTTTAAACAGCCCTTAGTTATTTCATAGTGAGAGTGTTTAAATTCTCCGATGACGAATATTTAAGTGGTCATCACTCTTTTATTTCAATCCGGATAGTGTGATAAAGGAGAAAACTTAAAACACTTCAGAAAATTTTTAAGAAGGCATAAAATTTTATTCAAAAGCCCGGACACCTCATTAAAACCTCCCCGTGCCACCAGGGAGGAAAGAGTATGCCCCCAAATATTTACATGGATGTTTAAACAAGTAAATATTTACACAAATGCTACTCCAAGTACATCCGGAGATGTTCGATATTCCAAGGGTGAGTCAAAACTCTTCCATCCTTGTCTTCTAGCCAATATGTTCCAGGTTTAAGCCTTTCAATAACCATATAAGGTCCTTCCCAAGTTGGAGCCAATTTGCCGAACAACTTTTCTTTAGTGTGTAAGAGGACTTTCCTCAATACCTTGTCCCCTGGTTGGAAATCTCTTCTTTTAACTCTGGAAGCAAATCTGCTTCTCATCAAACCCTGATAGTGTGCAACTCTAAGATGAGCTTTAACTCGTCTTTCTTCTACCAGATCGAGCTGACTTCTGATTGCCACCTCGTTAGCGCGTTCGGAGAAGTTGTGAACACGAAATGATGGGAGAGTTGCTTCTATGGGAGCTACTGCATCCATCCCATAGACCAAAGCAAAGGGTGACTCTTGTGTTGCAGCCCCAGTTGTTGTCCGGTAGGCCCACAAGACCTCTTGTAAATAACTAGGCCACTTCCCAGCAGCCCCTTCCAAATTCTTCTTCAAACCGGACAGTGTAGTTCTGTTAGCCACTTCAACTTGTCCATTTGCTTGTGGGTGGAAAGATGAAGAGAAACAATGTTGTATACCCCTTGAAGCACAAAAGCTCTCCATTTCCTTATTGTCGAACTGTGGCCCATTGTCTGTTGTTATCTTTTGTGGGACACCAAATCTGCAACAGATGTTGGACAGAATGAATTTTATAACAGCTTTTGACGTTGTTCCTGCTAGAGGGGCTGCTTCAATCCACTTTGAAAAGTAATCTATAGCAACAATTATAGTTTTGCGTCCTCCGGATGCCATAGGGAGAGGCCCTACTAAATCCAACCCCCATCGAGCAAAAGGAATAGGCTCAGAAATTGACTCTAAAGGAATGGATGGGACATGAATTTCATTGCTGTACCTCTGGCATGGGTCACACCTTCTTACCAATTACTTAGCATCTTTCATGATAGATGGCCAATAGTAACCGGCCAGTAAAACTCTTCTTGTTAAAGCCCTGAATCCACAATGGGCTGATCCCTCACCATCATGCAATTCGGAGAGGACTACTTGAGACTCTTCATCCCCCAAACAGCGCAGGAGAGGTTTACTGTAAGACTTTTTATACAAAACGTCTCTCAATATTATGAAACCACGAGCCTTGTGTTTCAATGTTCTGGCTAGTGATTTATCCAGAGGCACGATTCTATCGGAGAGGTATTGTAGGAGAGGAAACCTCCAGTCCTGAGGTTGTTTCACCTGTACTTCAAAAATTTCCTCTTCTTTACCCATATTAAGTTGAATAGAGGGGCTTTCCAGCACATGGATCCATGGATATGACTCCGTGTATGCTATGGTTTCCAATGAGTCTGCTAACTAATTTTCTGTCCGGGGTATATGTTCATAAGCAACACTTTTAAACTTGAGTGCTTCATTTTTAAGAAGGAGTAAATATTTCACAAGCTGCTCCTTTTTAGCCTCAGACTGACCTTGGGCATGGTGGATAAGAAGCTGGGAGTCACTTAGTAGCCTGACCCTCTTAGCCCCACAAATGTAGGCTAACTTTAAACCAGTTATAGCCGCTTCGTACTCGGACTCATTATTGGATGCCCTGAAAGCAAAACATATAGCTTGGTACATTTTGTCACCATATGGAGAAGTCAAACACACCCCGGCACTACATCCCATAGTGCTAGATCCACCATCTGTTCGGACGACCCATACCTTTTTATCTTTTAAGTCAGTAGCCTGCTCTGAATCTCTGTCGGAGTGAAATTCAACCAAAAAATCAGCCACAGCTTGGGCCTTAACTGCTGTTCGAGGAGCAAAATCTATGTCGAAATCTCCCAGCTCTACTGATCATTTAGTCATCCTGCTTGAAATGTCTTCCTTTTGGAGGACGTTCTTTAAGGGAAAAGAAGTCCGGACGATGATAGGATGAGCCTGGAAATAAGGCCTCATCTTTCTTGCAGCTATTACCAGGGCTAATGCTAATTTCTCGAGTTTCAAGTAACGCCTTTCTGCATCTATCAAACTTTTGCTAATGTAGTACACCGAATGGGGATAACTATCCACTTCTCTTACCAACACAGCACTGATGGCACAACTTGAAACCGCTAAATATACGAAGAGTGTCTCCCCATCAACTGGTTTAAACAAAGTTTTGGGGGAAGATATGTGCTTCTTGATCTCATTGAAAGCCTCATCACACTGTGAGGTCCAATCGAATCCCTTTGCACCCTTCAAGGTTTGAAATAATGGGGCACACCTGTCTGAAGACCTTGAGATAAACCTGTTTAGAGCGACTAATCTCCCCGTTAGTCGTTGTACTTGTTTAATATTTCGAGGTGGCTCCATTTGGAATATAGCATTAAGCTGGTCCGGATCGGGCTGTATCTCATGCTCACTTATAATATAGCCTAGAAAGTTTCCGGACTGCACTCCAAACACACATTTTTCTGGGTTTAACTTCAAATTCACTTTTACCAAGTTGGCAAAAGTTTCTTGGAGGTCAGCCAAGTGCAATTGCTCATCCACACTCTTCACCATCATGTCATCAATGTATACTTCCATATTTCTCCCAATCTAATCAGCAAAGGCTTTGTTTACTAATCTCTGATAAGTAGCCCCAGCATTTTTCAACCCAAACAGCATTACCTTATAGCAATGAAGACCTCTGTGAGTGACAAATGTGGTATGCTCTTGATCCTTCGGATCTACTTGAATCTGATTGTATCCGGAGAAGGCATCCATAAAGGATAGCAGCTTGTTCCCAGAGGTGGAGTCTACTAACTGATCAATCCGGGGGACTGGATACAAATCTCTTGGGCAAGCTCTATTGAGATCTGTGAAGTCAATGCACATGCGCCACTTGCCATTTTTATTCTTTACCAGAACCGGATTGGCAGTCCACAAAGGATACTGAGACTCCTTGATGTGCCCCATCTTTGTGAGCCTGTCAACCTCTTGCAAAATGACATCAGCATTCTCCTTAGAAAAAGCTCTTCTCTTTTGAACCACTGGTGCTACGTCTTTCCGGACGGATAGGTGATGTGATATTACTTCTGCTGGAACCCCAGTAACATCAGCATTGCACCAAGCAAAAACATGCTGATGATTCTTCAAAAACTTTAACATTTCATTTTTCAAAACGGGTGGCATCTTAGAGCCTATCTTGACACTTTTTCCTTCTTCTAAACAATGTGTCTCTACCTCTTCGACCGGTATCAACACTCTAGGGGTCTCTCTGGGGTCATCAATTTCACCCTCACCCCTAGAAAGCCCCTCAAACTGCTATTCCTCGTTGATGCGAACTGCCCCCAGTGTCCGGGGAGCCAGAGCTGTAGCATAACATTCTCTTGCAACCTTTTGACTGCTCCGGACGACTCTCACATGTCCCTGAACAGCATATTTTAAGCACTGGTGGACTGTTGAAGCCACTTCATGCATCCTAGAGATCCAAGACCTCCTTAGAATAGCATTATAGCAAGTGGAACAATCCACCACGGTAAAAGGTATCCTGACCATTTTCTTGAAAGGGCCCTTGCCCAATAGAACTTCTTCTTCGAACTCTCCGATCACATCTGCTGAGCTACCAGTAAAGCCCACAATTGATCTGTCCGAACTCTGAATTACAGCTGGATTTTTCATTCTCTTGTACGTGGTTAAGAAAAGGATATTGGCTGAGCTTCCAGTATCCACCAGAATTCGTCTTATGTCATTGCCTCCAATATCTCATGAGGGTCAGCTATATCTCTTAAATCATCTTCATCAAAAACAATGAAGGGGAATGGATTTTGTGACTGATAGGAAGTCATGCCTCCTTCTAGCTGGGTGGCTAAAGTGTGTACATGCCTCTTCTTCGAAGAAGCAGTAGGAGCTGTCATAGTATCCCCTCCGAAAATTGTAAGTGACTCAAAAAACTTAATGAGCCCGGAGACCGTCCTAGAACATTCCTCAATTGCACCTACTCTGTTTCGAGTTGGATCAGGATCCAAGTACTCAGATTCCACATCAAACCTCTCAATTATAACCATGGCTCCCTCCGGAGCAGCATTACTTGGACCAACCCGGTGAGTATTGTCAGGCCTGTTACCTCCTCTTCTTTTGACATAAGCCCCCAGCTTTCCCCTTTCGATTAAGTTCTGAACCTCTTGTTTCAAAGCTATACAATCATCGGTGGTATGGCGAATATCATTGTGATATTGGCAAAAAGAGTTATTGCGATGCTCTCTGGGAGATTGCAGTGTGGCTGGTCTTCTATAATGCACCTCCTCCTTTGTTTAATCATAAATGGTGGCCACACTTTCTTTTAATTCTGCGAACGACTCCGGTTGGACCCATGGCCCTCTCTTGTTTCTGGATTGTTGACTCTGAGCAAGAGCAGCTGGCTGAGACTGAGCTTTGGCCGTACCATGCCCGTGTCCGGTCTCCTTTGCCTTGTTTCCGGACTGATTCTGATTGGGATTTGGTGCCATCGGGGTAGAACTCACCTGCCTGTGCACCCTGGTTTTCTTCGTTTCATCAACGTTAATCTGTTTTCCAACCTGATTCAGTAACCCTCCCCAAGTCATGGCCTTCTTTCTGGTCACTAAATCAGCCAAATTGCCAGGATTCAAGCCCTGTCTCAGGGATGCTATTGCCACTTGTTCAAAGCAATCAGCCAACCCATTCTTGGTGTTCACAAAACGACTTATATATTCTTTTAAGGACTCATTTGGTTCCTGGGCACAATGGATTATTGTGTCTCCATTGCCCTTTAGCTCCTTACTCCCCACGAACTGCCTTCGAAAGGCCACCCAAAAAGTATCGAAATTCTTGATACAACCCTGTGGTAGGCTGTTATACCATTTTAGAGCACTCCCCGTAAATGATTGGGAGAATGCTCTGCAAAGTAGCTTATCATCGTCGTCAAAGTTCATCATGAAGTTTTTAAACTGTTCCAAATGGTTGTCTGGATCGGTACTGCCATCATACTTTTCCATTTTAGTGCTGTCAAACCTCTTAGGGAGGTTTTCGGACAGAATTTTGGAAGATAACGGAGATTGCCTCCAATTTCTACCACGACTGAACACAGTATCCTCATTGGGAGTTGCAAAGATACCTGGTTCATCATGAAAAACGAAAGGATCCATCAGTATCCGGTCCACATGCCTCCGGCTATGAGATGACCATTTACCAATATTCCTCTTCATCTTTCCATGTTTATCTCTTTTTCTGGAATATTTTTTAATATGCTTTCAGAAGATAAGGATTCTTCTTTTTAGTTCGACCCTCATCGCTACTAGAGGATAAGGATTCTTAAACGCCCTCATCGTCCGAAGAGCTATCAGAAGATTCTGAGCTTGAGTCAGAGCTCTCCAATGGCTTAGACCGGTGAGACTTTTTGGAGTTGGCATGAGTCTTTTTGGTACTCACTTGAGTTTTTGAAGGCTCATGCTCTCTGGGATTATCGGTGTGATGGGCAACTGATACTTTGGATTTTTCTTTCATGCCCATCATAGCCTTTTCTGCCCTTAGAGCTTCTATTTCACCCTTCAGCCTATCGCGCTCTTCGATGGTGTATTCATCGTTTTCACCCACCACTTCGAGCAGAGCTGGTGGTACTTCCGGGGCGTCCAGATTCATTCGGACTGACTTTTCTTGCTGGTTTCGAATGCTTGATTTAGGCACCTTCTCCTCCCACTGTGGTCGCCAATTTGGTGAGGATAATTATCGCCTCAGGGTAGGCTTGTAATTTGTTTGGTGTTTTATGGAAGTATGTGGGTGTTTAACATTTAGAGTAGAGAGTAGAGGGAGAATTAAGCTGGCTGGTTGCAGTTAATTTTTTTATTACCCACATTTAATGCAGGTGGTTGGGTATTTATACCCTTACATTTGGGCCCTTATGGGCTTTCGGGTCATGTTCAATGGACCCGGGTCATGTTTAAAGACCCATGAGCTCTAAGTAGGAGAGCAAGTAGCTTAGTCAAGAAGTGTTTAGGTTTTTTAGTACTTTTGTCATAGTTCGAACAGTCCCATTAGCTAAGTGTTCGAAGTGGTATGTCCGGTCCAGAGGGCTAGGTCTGATCTGTCCCTGTCCGGTGAGTAGTCAGAATTCAGACTCATCAGATACTGTTACTTCATATCTTTGCGTTCCGAATAGGGAATATTTTTTGAACTATAACAATTTTGATTTTTGGTAGTTCAATATGGGAAATCAAAGCTCGGCTAGTATTGTTGGGTTGATCAAGAATGTTTCCGACACACTTTTGGTGATGGTAAGTGGAAGTTGTCCAAAGGTTCAATGATAGTTGCTTGAGGTAACTTGTGTTACTTTTTGTATAAGACATATCTGGGTATATGTTCTAGTGAGCTTAATACAGTTGAGGAAAATAATTCCCCCAATTGGTGGCATCAAAGACTAGGATGCATGAGTGACAAGAAGATGAAAACCTTGTCAAGTAAGTCACTCAATCGTGTTGATAAATCTATTATTATTGATCCATGTTCCTATTGTTTGGCAGGAAAGCAACATAAAGCTTCGTTTTCTAAAAACTCCACTAGAAAACAAGAAAAGTTAGAGTTAGTATACTCTAATTTTTGTTGTTTAATGGAGTTGATACTATTTGAGGTAACAAATATTTTTTTTTACATGTATTTATGATGCTAATAGAAAAACTTGGGTATACATGTTGCAAAGAAAAAGCTAAGTATTAGAGATTTTTAAAAATTTCATGTCATGGTCGACAAGGAGACAAGAGAAAAAGTTGAAATGTCTTCGATCTGATAATGGTGGTTAGTATATTTCGAATGATTCTAAAATTTATATCTCATATTATGGTATTAGACATGAAAGGACAACACCAGATACACCACAACATAATGAAGTTGCAGACAGAATGAACCGAACCATTGTAGAGAAGGTGCGATGTATGAAAGAAATGTCTAAACTTCCTAAGACATTTTAGACTAGAGCAGTTAACAGTGTTGTATACTTTATTAATAGAAATTCATCAATAGCTCTTGATGTTGATATTCTTGAGAGATTATTGAAAGGAAATGATCCTATATATTCACATTTCAGAGTTTTTGTATGCAAGACATACATGCATGTTCCAAAAGATCAAAGATCCAAACTTGATTAAAAAACTAATACTTGTATTTTTGTTCGATAGGGTGATGAAGAGTATGGCTTCAGAATTTATGATCCTGGGAAGAAGAAAGTAATGAGAAGTAGAGATATGGTATTTTTTAGCACGAGAAGGGTACCGATTTTTAATACTATTAATGATACTTATTCTTCTATTTTTCCTTATGTAAATTAGATAGCAAATGATAATGTGAGGTGGTTCCTAATGATATTGAGGGTGTTCCATCTGGTGGTGATTCACAAGATCATGTTGTTATCGATGATCTGATGAGACCATACTTGATGAAGAAGTTCATGAGCAGGGGGAGAAACCTATCCGTCATGTTGGGGATACACAGGTTCAAAGGTCAACTAAAAACAGAAAAACTTCAACAAAGTATCCAAGCTCAGAGTTTATTCTACTGACTGAAGACTACGAGCCAGAAAATTATCAAGAAGTGTTATCTCATGAAGATAAACATATTTGGCTTGATGATATGAAGGAAGAGATAAATTCATTGAAAAATAATGAAATATATGAGCTAGTGAAACCTCATAATAGAAAGGAAGTCTTGAAGAATATATGGGTTTTCAAGAACAAAAAATATGGTGAGAAAATTGTCAAGAGAAAAGCTAGACTTGTAGTAAAATGATGCAACCAGAAAATGGGCATTAATTATGATAAGATATTTTATCTTGTTGTCAAGATGACTTATATCAGAACTATTTTGGGTTTAACTATGAGTCTAAATCTTGAGTTGGAACAACTTGATGTAAAAATCGTTTTTTACATGGTGACTTGCATGAAGAAATCTGCATGGATCAACCTAAATGTTTTGAAGAGAAAGGGAAATAAAAGTTTGTTTGTAAGGTGAAGAAGAGTTAAACAAGCGCCAAGGCAGTGGTATTGGAAATTTGACTCATTTATGACAAATAATGGTTACAAAAGAACTCACCCTGATCCTTGTGTCTATTTCAGAGAGTTCCCTAGAGGTAAGTTCATCATACTTCTTTTATATGTTAAAGATATGTTGATAGTTGGACAAGATACTAAGATGATTATCAGTTTCAAGAAAGACTTAGGCAAATCGTTTGACATGAAGGATTTAGATCCAACAAAGCAAATCTTAGGCATAGAGATTAGTCGCGCCAAGAAAGCAGGAATGTTATGGTTATCACAAGAGAAATATATTGAACGTGTAATTGAACAGTTCATTATGAAGAATCTCAAGCTGGTTAATACAACATTAGCTACACACTTCAAGTTAAGCAAGAAAGTGGGTCCTGCAACAGAGAAAGAGAAAGAAGGTATGTTATCTATTCTTTATTCTTCTAGTGTTGGTTCTTTGATGGATGCTATGGTGTGTACAAGACCAGATATTTCATATGTTGTTGGTTCAGTGAGTAGGTACTTATCAAATTTAGGTAAATATCATTGGGCAACAGTGAAGTGGTTTTTCAAATACTTACGGGGTACATCTACTTTGAGTTTGTGTTACGGAGGTGAAAAACCTATATTTAAAGGTCATGAAGATGCTGACATGACCGATGATCTTGATAACCAGAGGTCTACATCAGGTTATGTGTTTACATTTTCAAGGGGAGCCATTTCATGATAATCCAAGCTACAGAAATGTGTAGTATTTTCAAAACCTGAGGCAGAATATATTACAGTAATAGAAGCAAGCAAAACGATGCTTTGTCTTAAGAAGTTCATTCAAGAGTTGGGTTTGAAGCAAGAAGTGTATGTGGTATTTTATGATAATCAAAGTGTTATGGATTTAAGCAGGAATCCAATGTATCACTCACGCACCAAATATATTGATGTGAGATGTCATTGGTTGCGAGGTATAATCAAAACAAAAGAAATAAAATTGAAGAAAGTCTACACCGACAAGAATAGTGAAAATATGTTGACTACAGATATTAATGGAAGAAAGGCTGAGCTTTGTAGTAAGCTCCCTAGGATGAGGTTCAAGGGATTACCTCATGATTGTATCTTCCCGGTGATGGGTTGGAGGGGGAGATTGTTAGGATCCTGCCTAACTAGGCCCAATTTATAACCTAGGGTTTTCATCTCTTTAGGGTGTCATATATAAGGGCTAGAGATACGAGATGAATACACCCAAAAGACACATAATAATAAACAGAGAGAGAATTTTGAGAATACAAAAAAAACATTTTTTTATTTTTGGTTTTCGATTCTGGTAGTCGCAATCACTGTAAAGATGTTGGATCGACGAGAAAATGACGTCTGTTTGTGTTGAAGTTTTGAAAGTGTGTCTGGTACATCATGGGATTCATTTTGACTAGTTTGCTTGTGAATCGGTAGGACAGATCTGGAGAAATCACTGCTGGAACAGGCCTGCAGTTTTGGTGATAGTTTTCCCTTTTGTGCTTCTCTTTTGTTATCTGTTATTCTGTGTAATCGTTGATGGGTTTGTAGAACTGTGTGAGATTGATTCATATTACGTGTGATAAGGAAATCGAACTTCAAGAACTAAAATTTAAAGGAATAAAACTTGTTATGACATAATGTATAATCATGCGAGAGAATTAAAGCTATACGTTTTGATAAGGGACTAATATGAAATTAAAGCTAAGTCTTTGCGCCTCTATATAAATTCCAATGATGATCTAATAAAACGCTCTGACTTTTGAGATTAACTACTCTTCTTAATTTACTTTATCTCTCTATAATATACTTCTCTTTACATTCTTTTAATTCTCTCAATCTTACATAGTGAAACCAGACAAATACTTATCATATTGGCAACTCCACTTGGGACTGATCACTAATTGGTTTCTAGATTACTTTCGTTTAAGTTTTTTCTTTTGTTCTCATTTGAATCTTTGAAAAACCCTTCAATCGACGATGAATTGAAGAAGCGAGAACGATCCGCTAGTTCGAGCACTTGCTGAAATGAGAAACTCAATCAGACATAGAAATGTGAATGAATGCGAATGAATCAATTGTTGGACAAAATTACAGCTCTGAATGAGAAGTACGACCATAGAGAGCAATAAATTCAGTTAGCTAGGCTGAAATCAGAAGTAAGATAAGTGGATGACAAAAATGACGTTGTTGATCAATCTGATCGATCTGGCACAACTCGCCATGTTAGAGGTGAACTAGAAAAACACGTTTTGAATATTTTAGGGAGCGTCAGACTTCACGAAAGAATAAAATAGACAAAATAAAGTTATATCACGTCTAGTAACGAAGATATAAAAAGTTCAGGATCAGATTTCAAAATGTATCGAGGATCTTCGAAAGAATAAAAAGATCAACCTCGAAAATCTTGATATAAATAAAAAGTTATGAGGGAAAGTGTACCTCGATGTATAGAGGAAGCTAATTGGTGCGAAGGAAATACATCAAATCAATACAACGTTGTAGATAATTGGAATGTATACGCTGTGATGGGAACTGGAGATGACAATCAATATGTTAAGGGTATTGACTGGAGAAATTCTCCATTGACAATTGAGAAAAGGTATATCTCCCTTCTGAAGCGCTTTAAAAAATTCGATGGGATGCTAGACCTTTACGACCACATCGAACAGTTCAAAAATTACATGATCAATTTGAGGACGATGACATGTTGGTGTCGAGATGTTTCTCAAACGTTCAAGGGAACAACTTTAAAGTGTTACAACCGAATTCTAGGGGTGAGGGTCAATTTAAAATTTGATATATTTATATACTGCGTTACGAAGACAATTTATAGGGAGAAAAGGGATGCAAGAGAAAGGAGTTACGATAATTCAATGTAAGCAAACAGTGTTACAAAAATTGAAAGATTAAACTAAGAAGTTTGTCTTAATCAAGGTGGGTTTAGAGGATCCATCGGTGGTGATAAAATGAATGAATAGCAACCAAGTGGGTTGGCGATCCGAGGGAAATCCCAGGGCATTGAAAATAAGTGAAGATATAGAGGAATATGCTTTTCCTGATGGAAGAGTACTTCGAATAGGAACCTTACTAACTCCAGTTTTACGTCAAAAAATATTGCAGGTTTTGTCTCACATTTTGGATGTTTTCGCTTGGAAAACAGAAGATGTATAGGAGTTCCAATCAAAGTGATTTTTCGGAGCGTAGTAACTAATCTGAAGATCAAAACTGTTATATAAAAAAACGGTAATTTTCTTTTGAGAAAGTTGAAGCAGTGGTTTTCGAGGTCGATCATTTATTGAAGGTCAGACATATAAGGGAATTGAAATATCCTTTGTGGACAACAAACCAGTGATAGTTAAGAAGAAGAATGGGAAATGAAGAATGTGCGTCGATTTCACAGATCTGAATCGAGTTTGTCCTAAAGACCCCTTCCCCGTTCCCCGTTCCTCGAATAGACCAGTTGATTGATTCCACTTCGGGAAATAAAATATTGACCTTTATGGATGCTTTTGCAGGGTTTAATAAAATCGAGATGGATCCAAAAGATTAAGAGAGTACTACCTTCATCACGAATCAAGGCTTGCATTATTATAGGGTTATGCCCTTCAGATTAATAAATGTTGGAGCTACATATCAGAGATTAATAACGAAAGAATTCGCCTCTTAAATTGGAAGAAACATGGAGGTGTATGTTGATGACACGGTGGTGAAAATTTAACAGATGATGCATATTTGGAAGATTTAGAAGATACTTTTTTTTAATTTAAGGGAAATCAGACTAAAGTTGAATCATGGGAAGTGTAACTTTGGATTTCGATTACGAAATATTTTGGGTTATATTATTAGTGAGAAGGGAATAAAAGCTGGCCCAAAATAATTAAAGCTGTTGTATCAATGAATTCTCCCCGAACTATCAAAGAAGTGCAAATCTTGAGAGGAAGGTTAGTTGTTCTTTATAGATTCAATTCTAGATTTTATGATAAATGTTTTACTTTCTTTCAAGTGTTACAACGACCAAAATAATTTGAATAGAACTCACAGTGTGAAGCAGCGTTGTCAATTGTTAAATATTTGTTGTCAACACCATACAAAATTTTCCAAATCTCGAAGTGGAAAACAATTTTTTTTATGTTGCGGTATCAGATTTTGCTGTAAGTGCAGTATTGATAAGTGAAGATTCGGGAATTTTGAAGCCAGTTTATTATGTCAGCAAGAGTTTGGTAGCAGTAGAAAAAAGTTACTTGAAGCTCAAAAGATTGGCCTTGGATTTAGTAGTGGCTCCCAGAATAATGCGCCCTTATTTTCAAGCTCACACCATTGAGGTTCGAACTTCATTTCCACTGAAAACTGTTTTGCAGTGCCCAAATATTTCTTGAAGGATAACTAAGTGGTCAGTTGAGTTGGGAGATTTCGACATCACTTTTTCATCTCGAATGGTTATCAAGGCACAAGCTTTGGCAGATTTTCGTGTTGAATTCCACTTAAGCAAATCGGATGAAGAAATGAACAGGGAAGTTTTGTTAACCAGTTCGATGTGGATAGTTCGAATTTATGGGGGTTATAGAATTTTAGGATGCATGATTGATCCATCTGGAGAAATGATGCTTCAATTTATTAAATTTGGCTTTCAGGCATCAAATAATGAAGCTGAATGCGAAGCTCCGTTGGCTGGTTTGAGGCTTGCAAAAATATGTGGCGCAACTTCAGTATGTTTTGAAACAGATCCTCAATTAGTAGCAAATCTAGAGGCTTGTGTTTCCGAAGCTAAAAATGATCACTAGATTATGTTTCTTCGAGAGCTACGAAATCTGACTCTTCAGTTTGATCACGTTATTGTAGAGTTTATAAGCTAAGGAGATAATACAGTTGCTGATTCCTTGGTAACCGTTGCGTACAAAGAAGAATATCCTTGGACTTTATTACAAGAGAGTCCATCAATTCTAACCCATTCAGAGTAGTGTGAGCACATTGAGGATGTATTCATCACTCCAGATATAATCCGATGAGATTGGAGAACTGACATTTTCAATTTCTTGATTACAGGAGCGATGGCGGAAGATAAGAAATTACCTAAGAAGTTGTGAGGAAAAACATTTGGCTATATGGTGTTAGATAGGATTTTATACAAAAAAAATCATTGAGTATGACATTATTGCGATGCGTAGCAAACAAGAATCACATAAAGTTTTATCAGAATTAAAAGCTGAAGAAGGTTCATCAGATTGTAGGCTCAAGTCATTGCCTCGTCGAGTTTTGCTGGCAGGGTATTATTTTCTTCGATTATAAACGATGCAAAGAATCTAATTCGAAGTTGTGATACTTGTCAACAGTTTGCAAACTCTATTCATAAACTGGAAGTTCCACTTATGTCCATTATCGAAGCCATCCTATTTGATAGATGGAGAATAGATTTGGTGGGACCTTTGCCAATGGCTTCTGGAGGACGGTAAATTATTATTGTTGTAGTGGACTATTTTACGAAGTGGGCAGAAGATGAACCATTGTCTAAGATAAAGACTAATGATGTAATTAAACTGATACAAATAGTATTTGTTTCCATTTTGGATTACCTCAAAAAATTACTACAAACAACGGTCCTCAATTTAATAAAAAAGAAATGGCTTCTTTTTGTGCTTCGAAGGGGATAAAGAAATAGTATTCCGCACATTTTTATCCCCAAACAAATGGTCAGGTAGAGATGACAACTCCTTATTATTTACAGGAGCTGCAAGAATATGGCCTAATTATTTACATGAGGTGTCATGGGCTTATCGAACAACTCATAAGGAAGCTCGTAAAGAAACTCTGTTTGCCTTAGTATATAGGATGGATGTTGTTAGTCCTACAAAATCTATATTTCCTTTTTTTAGAGTAGCTCAATACTCTGAAAACCTGAATGACGAGGCAAAAAGAGCAAGTTTGGACTTGATTGAAGAAAAAAGAGTTGGAGCTCACTTTAATATGATTCATTGTCAAACTCTTATGAGGAGTATATATAATTCAAAATTTAAAAGGAGGGATTTCAAGGTGGGTGATAAAGTTTTCAGGAAATTAATCCTCCAGAAAGGGTAACAACAGGCTTCTTCTCTTCTTCGAATCGAGCTTCGGGAGTGGTTATATCCTCTATCAATTTCTTCTTATCCTCCTCAATATTCTTAAGTGAAACTTCAAGACCATTGGATGTCTGCTTCTTTGTAGTTAATTCCTCAGAATGCTTGGATTTGAGTTGATCTATTTCATTTTGGTGAGAAATGTTGAGATCTTCTTCTTCTTTTCGATATACATATATGAGGTAATTCATGAGGTAGATGAGCTCTTTGAGGAATTCAGATATGCCAGTTGAAATCCATGAAACTACGTTTCCACGAGGCAACAATTTTCTTGTATCGAACCATCTCATTTGCCATATGTTCTAATTGGCTTCGAGAAAACTTAATTTCTTGGTTAAATTTTTTACTGCAGTACCAAGATCGACAAAATGTTGAAGATTAAGTGCAACTTCTTCGGATGGCTCAATAAACGAAACACCATAGGACTGGGAACCGGTATAAGAGCGATGGAGGATGGAGGCAAAGAGACCTCTGGTGAAGTTGCTTCAGAACGGAATGGAACAGATCTTTTACCAAAATTGTACACTTGGTCCTGAAGTTCTTGAACGACAGGATCTTCATCTCTGACGAACTCTTGAGAGTCATCGAAATTGATGAAGCTATCAAGATCAAAATTATCATCACCTCGGTTGTTTTCTGTAACAGTTTCTTCTTGTTGAGTGCCTCCTTCTTCGACACGAGCTTCATTTTGTTTTTGTTGATCTTCCACAATTACAATTTTGTCTGCATCGAAAGGTGCCTCTTCAATAGTTTGCACATCTTTATTTTTTTCTCTTTTTTGAGGAGTCGTTTTAGTGGTGCTCTATTATTTTGTCAAGGCATTTGTTTTCTTCCATTTTAGAGAAGGCTCACCTTCTACTCCCTCTTCGATAGTGGGAAGGTTATTTTCTATTATTTTTCTCTTCGAAGTCTTAGACATCAGATCTTCTGAAGGGCTAGCACCAGATGTGTTAGTTGGATTTTTATTCATTTTCCCTTCTTGTTATGGGGATATAAGTTATTGGATCTGTTTTGAACAGGCAGATATACTTTGCAGTCAGAGGCCACTAGCCTTTTGGCAGCATATAAAGGGTTGGGTGGCTCCATTATATTTTTAGGGAGATGAGCTCTCAAGTTGATTCTCCACAGATGGTTGTTGATAAAGTTGATAGGTTGGAAGGCTGTATGAAATGCATAGGCCCCATTGTTTGTCAACCCATGCTGCAAGCTTGACGAAAGTCTTTTAGGCATATTTTCGAAAAAACTTGTAACGCCTCGAAATTTCTGCACAAAACATAAAATTTGATAAGAGATAGGTAGAAAATCAGTTGGAGGTACAATTCAAGGTAATAGATTAAAAATACTTATAGTTACTCCTCGAGACGAGGTTCAACTTTAATGGTTTGGTTTCAGAAATTTCTTGACCATTCTCCCAAGCTCCTCAGACAAATACAAAGTTTTTTTTCCAAATTATTTTGCCTCAAACAAGTCATCGATGATTTTCAAATCATCATTCAGTGTTAGATAGTAAAATGAAAATACCAATCCTTTCGACAATTTGGTCAAGGAAATGAAGTCATGGGTGCAAAGAGGAATTTGGGCCAGTCGAGAAGCCATAATTACAAAGAGGAAAATGAACCATTGATTTGGTGTCATCTGAGTTGGGCACAAATCCAAAATCTTGAAGTATTCAACTATCATGGGGTCCAGTGGAAATTGAAGACCCCAATAGATGATCTCTGGGTAGACCACCGGTTCATCCTTTTTGCAATTCTAAGGGGCTTCCCCTTCTTTGGGTAGATGAAGTATAATGTTGTCTCCCATTCCCCATTGTCTCTTTAGATCATCTGCTTGGATGTCTTGGTAATATGTGTAAGAAAGTATTTTTAAAGCCAAGATATAGTGTACTTCGAGAGGTTTTAAATTTTGACAAACTGATGCATTCAACTCTTCAGATATTGTCAAAGGTGATTTCTTTCTTTTGTTTTATGAGATTTTTCCTTTGAAACATTTTTCACTATTTCACTCTCTGATTCTTTCGAAGCTTCTTCTTCTGTTTCAACCTTATTATTTGAATGTGTGGCTTCAGAATATATTTCCTCCTCGGGTGCCTCATCCACCAGTCAATGGGGGGTTATTTGAGGGATTTTGTTGAAACGTTCTTGATGTCTAAATAATCTCCCTCAGGGGAGGAGAAAAGGCTAATGGATTGAAAGCGACATCAGCATCGCCACCCATGTCTATGAAAGTTTTTCGTTTTGGGTTTTGAGGAGTTCGAGTCTTTATTTCTCTCGCGATGAACGAGGGGCCTTAGGATTGACTGGAGCATAAGTTTCTTCTAATTTCCTTGAAAAATATGTGGTTATCTTGCCATTGATTCTAGGTAATGATTCAGTCCGAGAAGGTGACCTTCGAGGTCTGTTTGGTGTTTGAGTTTTTGATGAATGGCTTGCTTCTGGAAGAGGAGAAGGTGAAAAGAGAGGACTTTTGTTAGCATCGAAGAATCCGTAATGAATTGTCTCTGTGAAAAATCGAGGAGCGTTGCTTATCAACCTAGCTTCTCTATATTCATCTTCCTTTTCACTTATGTAGAAGTAATTGGATGCTCCGAAGACAGGTTTTTCTCGAGAGGATGATTTTCTGGGTTTTCTGGCTCTTGGTTTTTTGAGTTTTGAATGCTTTCTTGTAAACGAATTTAAGGATTGGGTGGTGGATTGGTATTTTTTGGGAAAATTGCATAAAGATAAAGATCCAGATGAAGGTAGTGAGCGAGCTCTCTCTTTCTCTTATTAAAAAACGGTTTTGAAGCAAAATGAGACGGAAAAAAATATTTATATGGAAAGTTTGAAAAGAAAGAAGTGGAAGAGATGGAGGAGGTAATTTGTCAGAATTTCAAACGGTTGAGTAAAGAGAAATCTGACACCTGCCATGCGATTACCCTAGTGGCAGACCTAGTGTCTAGGATATCATCACCTATCCAATTTGTACTTCGAATTATTATGACCGTTGCAAAAAATGACTTCATGTAAAAAATTTGAAGGGTTGAGAGAACATGGATAAAATTTTGCCAAAAATATGAAGACAACAAGTTTCTAGCAGTTTAGAATGTGGATAGAGTGGATTTTCTTCACCATCAACGATTTTCGAAGCTAGTTAGTTCTTATTCTTTAACTTACATAAGAACTAAAGTGGCTACTATTAAAGAAATAGAACTTCGAGGACTAAAATATAAAGGAATAAAACCTGTTATCACAGATTGTATAATCATATGAGAGAATTAAAGCTTTACGTTTTGATAATGGACTAATATGCAAATAGACCTTATTTTGTAACCGTTTCAGCTAAAGCTAAGTTTTTACGTCTATATATATAGGTCAGGCTAATCTAATAAAATTCACCGACTTTTAGAATTAATTACTCTTGTTATTTGATTTTCTCCCTCTAGAATTTACCTTCCTCTACATTTTTTTTCTTTTCTCAATTTGAAATACTGAAATCAGACAAAAGCAATTCAACTTGTACCCTAAACTATAACAAAAGGATGTTTTAAACAGGCTCTTAATTCGGCCGGTGGTTCTTTTACTTTTCATATTGAAATTGGACGTTGTTTTTGTTTTCCGCTGATTATTTTTAGTGTTGTTGATTTGGGATCTACACCGAAACCCTTACTTCTGGACTAAGAGCTTTCCTTATCTGCGCTTGCTGTATTCAATGTTGGTGTCACCGTGCTTGTGTGGTGCTGGTTATCGGATGCCTCTTCCTTACTTACTCAGATATTCTCCATTACAGGAACATGGAAGACAAAGCGGTACACCGAGCGGCAGCAACTTGGTCGAGCAGTTGCAACTTCGCCGAACGAAATTATATGTTAGCTGTTATGGTATGTGTTACTGCGAAAATTATTTAATAATACATGTGAATGTAGTATACACGGGTATCAAAGTATGTCTTATGAACCCGAAATTTATTGGTGATAAAGACCCATTGTCTTCTTTAATTTGCGTTCAATTTCAGTCCGACGTGCTATAAATTTATAATACTCACTTATAATAACCACTAACACATATACACGTATGAATAATATATAAATTTACAACAGTCATGTAAGTAATAACCAGATAACGAGTAACAGCAAGAATATATACACTATTAATATAAATATAGATTAATATTTATATATATTTATATAAATACAAATTAATATTAAACTTTCATTTTACGTTTTTTTGGTATTTGGAGCGTCCATAACATTTTTATATGGCGAAAAAAAAAACTGGTTAGTCTCGTATAAAAGTAGATCTCACTCTGATATAACCATATTCGATCGTTGACTTACTCAAGAAAAAAATCTGAAACCGTTGGCGCTTAGCAACCATCCGTCACTCATCATTTATAATTTTAGCGACGATCCGCTACTCAATTGGAGGAGAAACTGTTGCGATGTTCTTTTCTTTTGAAGAAAAAAAATTGGTTTTCAAAAAATGAGGAACATAATGTTTCCAAAGAAGACGCCAATTTAATGAGATAAAACTCGATCAAACACCAAATAAGCTTTTCTAAAAAGAAAACGAGGCTAAATATATAAGAAATAATCGGGACAAGAGTAACTTTCGTGAATCGTTCCCCTTTTACACCCACAGTCTCTCCTATTTATATTAGCCACAAATACTATTTATCTATCCTTATAAATTTAATATTCCTTGTATATTCTAGATAATAAATGGGTAGTAATGTTTGTGAAGTTTCTTAGTAACTTAGTACTGATCATAAATATCATTTATGAAGATAATATGCTTAAGATGAGGTGCTAGAAAGAGGTCCTCAGGATGAGGTGGTGAAGATAAGATGCTTAAGATGAGGTGTTACTCCTTATCGAGCCTCTTGAAGATGAGGTGCTGAAGATGAAGAGTCGAGGAATAGGTCCCGAGGATGAGTTGTTGAAGAAGAGATACTGAATGGGGTTTTTCCTGACCGAACTCCCTGAAGATGAGGTGCTGAAAGAGGGAGCGGCTACCAACGAGACTGAACGAGCTGTATCTTGAGTTTTATCTATATCTGGGTATTATACCCTCGTCAATGCACAGTTAGATGAAGGCCAAAACTAAGTGGATTCTTGATTCTGGATTCTTATTTCGGATGAGTCCATACATATAATGGTTTCACTTTATTAAAGAGAATTATGAACGTAATGTGTCACTTTGTAATAACAAGGCAGGAAATATTTATGAAAATTGGATTGTTGAATATTCAATATTTGATACTTGTGATCGTTTTCCGATGTGAGGTACGTTCTCCATCTGAAGAGAAATCAAATTTCCCTTAAAATATAGGACCGCTTAGGTTTTTTTTATCAAATTTAAAAATGGTTACATGAAAATTATTAGAGTTGTTTTGAATTTATTTAAATAAAAATTGTCCAATGGTCTTTATTCCTTTCATCGATGATATTGTTGTAGGCAAAATGGCTACCTTTTATGAATAACTGGTAGATGGTACAACCGTATGACATAGAAGCCTATGACATATGAGTGAGAATGGATTTTTGGAGTCGCATAACCAATGTGTGTATTGAAAAGAAAAATTGTTTGGCCTGAAACGTTTGTCAATCCTATGTGTAAGGAAAAAGTACCAGAGTCAAGTTTGTAAGATCCAAACACACAACCACTGGAACCTTTCACAACAAATATGGTGATATCTAAGGGCATGCAATAGTTCAGTCTTACGAAGGTAATATATATGTCATATTAATCATTAATGATTACTCAAGAAAACTGTGGATTTATGTGTTAAATTTGACGGGAGATGCTTTTGATTGGTTCAAGAATTGATGATCATGGTTGAAAACAAGTTGGCAAAGAACTTAAGGACAAACAATGGTCTTGAATTATGTACAAATATTTTTTACATATTACTTACAAATCAACATGAATATCTTGGCATGAAACACTAAAGGAAACTTCACAAAAAAATTGTTTTACTAAAAGAATCGACATAACCATTCTTAAGAGGATAAGGTGCATGTTGGTTATTGCTAAGCTCCAAAAAAACATTTAGGCCGAATCAGTAATAACTTCTTATTACCTCATAAACAGATGTTTATCTACTAGGATTGGCTTCAAGACACCCAATGAAATATGGTATGGTAAGCCTTCAGAGTATTCAAATCTGAGAGTGTTTGGTTGCGTTACTTATGCACATATTGGGTAGTATCAGCTACAACCAAGAGCCGTGAAGTACTTATTCATTGAGTATTTTTAAGGTGCAAAAAATTAAATGTTATGGTTCCTTGAACAAGGTTATAGGAAGTGTTTGATCAGTAGAGATGTGACATTCAACAAGTATGTTTATCCTAGTTTAGATGGTGAAATGCCTAAAGTTTAAACTGAAGAACGTAACACACTTGAGATTGACGTGAAGTCCCATCAGAATCGACTAGTGGCTTAAGGGGATATAAGCCATCAAAAACACTTTTTCCAGACGAGTTTATGAATCTTAAAGGTAGTCGAGCTCAGCATGGCCACCAAATAGCAAAAGACAAGACTAGAAGAGTCATCGGAGCTTCTCAAAGGTAGAGGTATGATGAAATGGTAGGTTTTGAATTGGTTGTTATATCTGAAGTTATTCAATATAGACGTGAGAACTTCAACCATGCAATGGAAAGCATAGATAAAGCCATTTATCTTATTTAAAATGAATTTTATTTTCGAAAAATAACACATAGTATCAGGCTGAAAAAACTGAAATTTAGAGACTAGTTGATTGCAAGTAAGTCTACAAGAGGAAGGAAGAATTTCTAAGGTAAAATGGTTCAGTCTAAAGGCAAACTAGTTGCTAAATGGTTGACTTAACAAGAGTGTATTAATTACAATGAGATCTTCTCTAGTGTAGTCAAACATAGTTCAATCAGAATATCACATGTGATGATTGCCAAGTTTGACATGAACTTAGACTTGATGGATGTCAATTTAACTTCCCTTGAACGTACCATTGAATAAACCATCTACATGAAGCAACCTGAATGAATTTTAGATAAGGAAATGAGTGACCAAATATGTATCTTAAACATATCATTGTATGGTATGAAGATATCTCATAGGCGTTGATATAAGTGTTTTGATGATTTTATGCTCAATAATGATTATGAAAGAAGTAGTTATTACAACTGTGTATATAAGAAGTACTTTTGTTGTACCAATATATATCTATTGTTTTATGTAGATGATATGTTTATTGCTAGAAAAGAACGCAAAAATTAAGTCCTTGAAAGTATTATAGAGGAGAAGGTTTGAGATAAGGGACTTGGGTTAAGTCCAGAAGATTCTTAGGATGAAGATAACTAAAAATAATCAAAGGGGAACATTGTTTCTATCATATGAAGGTTATCTGAGAAAGGTGTTTCACATGGTTGGCATGACAGAGGTGAGGCCAGTCACTTCTTCCATTACTCAATACTTTAAGCTAACATTTTTTAGGGACGAACAAGTTCTACCACAGTAAAGCCTTCAATATTTTAGTCAAGAAATAGATAAGCCAAAAAAGATCCCTTTAAACGTAGATAGGTCTTCCTTATTTATAATACAAAGATTAGTGGGCAGTTACATACGTTCATGCTTTAAGCGCCACTATCCCACTAACATCACTATCCCTATAATATTGGAACAAATAACTAACACGGTTTGACTTAAGGGTCAAAATGTGCGTTTATATAACAAGTAAGAAAATGCTAAGTCTAATCTACTTTAAGCCGGGCTAAGCTTTACTATAAACGCAATTAGATCTGCAGAGCTTGAGCTCACTGGTCACATGCTCAGTTTATCATCTTTAGGTCCTCACTTAATCTTGATCATATGTTCATCTCATTCCTAATCCAGTCGATCAACTCTTTCCCTGATGTCTTCGATTTCAACCTGTTCTTGAGGTCACCAATGTTGTATTTGTCTTCGAGCTTGGTCTTATAATGAGTTTGATATGCCTTGAGCTCATCAATGGCGTATTTATCCTCGTTATGGTTCTCACTTTTGAGTTCGTCCACATTATTCTTTGAGCTCGCCAGCACTGTATAGCCCGTCTTTTTCTTTATTGCTTGTCATAACCCAAGCTCGTGCTACTCATGCTCGTGCTCGTACATATTTGGGGGAATACCCCCCTATCAAGGCTCCCCCTAGTTTATATGGTTATTAAATAGTAATAATATTATAAATTAAAACATTAATTAAATTCATTACTTATCCACATAACAATTCGAACCGTCTCACGTGTCTCTCTTTTGGTCACGTGTTGCCGATGCGAGTGACTGTTTCTGACATCACCGTTTCTTGGAAATACGTCTTGGCGATTCAGCTTTCCGGTGTAACTTTCAAACAATTGATGACATCACGATTCACACGCCTATGTGAAAATCGTTTAGTCACTTAAACACTTACTATACCCTTTTGCTATAAAAAATCACAAGTTTCAAATTTTTTGCTTTAAACGTTACTGAAAAACTCTCTCCATCTTCAAGCAAGGCCCTTGCTATCATCGTCTTTGTTATTACTAAGGTAACGCATTTCTTGATCAAGTAACCATTTTATGTTGAATACTGGAGAGAACCCTAGATTTAAGGTTTCGAACCTCTATTAGTAGGCGTTTCCCAAAATCAAATCGCTTGCCCTCACCATGATAGTCATTTTGATTTATATCCTTACCTAATTGTAGTTTGTAGAAGAACCATAGCACCAAAAAGTGCAACGAAGAGTAAAGTCGACAAAATTACGGAGCCCTCATATGAAGACCTCGATGATTTAGAAAACTAATTTTCTCAGATAGCCCCTAAGTACACTAACTTAGACGATGATGGAATTGTCATCCTAAGAATACAGATGTAATATCCCTGAGGATGTGACTATTAGGGTTCTCAGTCTAGGCGAGCATCCCTATCAAACGCAGGAAACAGAAACGTGCCTCTTCACCACTTTATTTTACTGGAGGTTAAGGCTACCACTGCCGAAGCTTATTCGCGATTATTTCAGTGTGCTTGGTATCTGCCCTACGCAAATGTCTGCGAATGGTTGAAGACTATTGCTCACCATAGTCCTTAGTACACGCTTAGTAAATACTGAAATATGCCTAGCAGACCTACTATCTGGTACCGATGTAACAAAATTGGCCAGGACCCCTTTCTTCTACACCCACTTTCAAGGGGTTAAGAAAATTGTTGAACTCCATTCCTCTGATAGAAACTAGAAAAATTCTTTCGTCTTTGTGTCTGGTAATTGGGAACATAGCACCCCCACCTTAAACCTTCAACTAGAAATAAAATGAAAGAACAATTGTAAGTACTACTAGTTCACAGTAGATAATGATTTGCACGAACTCCGTTATAATATTATATATGTTTTCTTTACAGGTGAGCTATCCAATCAGATCCGGTGGAAAGAATGGAGACCACTAGACTACGTGAACCCTTTGATCAGAGTTAGTAGCTTAGCTTTTGAAGCTTGGAAGCAAGATCCTAAGCGACTATTCACCCGGTATAACTACTTGAAATTAAGATTGTGGTCAATCCCCGAGCTTAGTATCACAGAAGAAGGAGAAGTGAGAATGGTATACGGTTCAAAAGCTACCATGTATCGCCTAAATCTCTTTTAGAGAAAAAAAATTTGTGAGAGGAACAACACTGGCTTCTGGCTTGTCGTGCCTCAAGTCACCCGAAAAGCTGGTGAAATTAGAGATTTATCCTCTGCTCCTGCTGCCTCTTGCAAACAAGGGAATGAAGCTGTAAAAAACAAAAGAAAATTTGTCGAGCAAAATGAAAAAGAAGCATCGAAGGTGCCTGAAGCTGACCAGTCTTCTAAAATCCGAGCAGAAAGAGAGGATAAAGATGAGAAGACCATTTATGGTGCTCTTGATACGCGGAGGAATAATAAGCAAAAGGTCATTGTAGATGTTGTTCCCCTAACCACGAGGAGATTTTAGCTCAGAGATGAAGAGGATGATGCTGAAGCTACTTCCAAGAAAGGAGGTCATCCTTCATATCCAACAACAACAATAGTTGGTGAAGAACAAACTTTACAGGCTGCTGAGGAGATAATTGACCTAGAGGAGACTAGAGCAGGAAATAATTATATCTTTTGTAAAGCTAGAAAGTATTCGATACTAACCTTAGTAAAACTGGGCCCAACTCGCCTAGCAAGATAGTCAGGAAGTGGTTCGGATTCTGGTAAGGCAATCTTACTTATTTTTTCTTGTGATACTTTTTTAGTATTCCTAGTTTGACTCAATCTTTCTAAAAGCGTGACTTCACCACTTCCATCCATTTTATCTTCCATCATTTATGGTATTGACTCTCTTGGATTACTAGGTTGAGGACCAGGGTTATTTTCCTCAATATGAGGATGCTCAGTTGAACTGTTGGATTTGTTTTTAAATTCTCTTTGAATGGAAGTTTAGTTGTGATAGCTTCTCCCATGATCGGATTTTATTGTGGAAGATTGCTAGTATGAGTGGAAGTTTAAGTTGGTTCATTGTCGCCATGCTTGATGAGGGTGTTTTATTTTTAACCTTAGAAAGTCTGGGAATCCACGAGGAGTTCTTTATCTAACATCTAACCCAATGGGAATAAAAGTTGAAGGAGGTTTAGGAATGATAACTACCTTTGTTAAGGGTTTCTTAGCTGATTGAACAAACTGGTCATGGGTTGTAAAAGATTGTGCAAGTGGGGTAGGTTTGGAAACGATTGATTGTCTATTAGATGAGAAACTAAAATCTGGTTTCGGAATTTGAGTTACAATTACTCCGCCTGGTGAAACAGGTAATCCAACCACGATTTTGGCTTGTTTTTTTCTTCCTTCAACTCGGTTAGATTGAGCCAACCTCCTTTGATTAATGCACTCCTCACCGTAAACATACAAACTTTAAATAATGCTAGAAGAACAATTTACAAAGAAAGAGAAATCTAGTTTTGAAAGTTAGATATTTTCTTTATCAATAATTGTAAATTCAACTATTTCTCACTCTAGAAATAAAGAATAGTGAAAAAATTACCTTTATATAGGTAAGGAAGACGCACTTGAGTGTTTTACTAGGGAAGCTGAACACACAATAATAATTAGAGAATGATATTAAATGTAGCCGCTTTTTTTTGCAATAGATACAATTACCAAGGTTAAACCGTTCAATAGGTCTAATGAAGACATGACCCGTGTCTTGAAAAGGTAACCGTGTTAAATTCCTAAACTTTCAATAAAAGTAGATTTAATAATATCCTTCAGACACAATTCAAAAATCATTTATAATGTTAGCTCTCCCTAATTGACTAACAATAGTGTAATGATATAGTCAATAGACCTCAACGAGATAATTTTTTATCAGTGGACTATATGTATAGATAGTTGATAGTGGAGGGATGAGACAAAGTTTTAAGTTTACATTTGACTTGCAAAAAAACCAAAAAAACTGTAGGCCTAAAGAATACATAACTTGCTTCAACTTTAATAAATTGTAAAATTAGTTCAAAATTAATATATTATTAGTTGCTAAAACACAATTACTAACTTTAAAACATAAACAACACACCCAACATTACATCAAACTTTGAGTTACTGATTGTCCTCTAACTGCAAAATATAGTGCATAATTAGTTGAAAAATATAATTCAATACATAACAAAAAGAACCAATGCACAATTAGTAACTTGCTACAACTATAATATGTTGCAAAACTACTTTAAATTGTAATGAGTGATGGCATGTTATGTATTTTAAAAAATATGTACGTTCTTAGTTGGGAAAGGACTAGTCTAACACACAATCAAGACAACCAACACACAATCAAGTTGAGAACTATTGCATGTCATATGTTTGTGAAAAGAATAAATAATTAGTCGAAAATATAATATCATCACATATACATCACAACTAATATATAATAAAATACTAAGTTACTATATTTTATGAAACTATGAAATCATTACATAATTAGTTGTGAAAATATAATTATACCACATAAACAACAAAACAAAGACACAATTACGTCCTTAGATACTTTATGTCATGTATTTACCCAAACAAAAGTGCATACTTAGTTGTGAAAAAAAAATACTATCATAAAAACAATACAACCAACATATAATCTAGTCTTGAGCTATTACATATCAGGTAATTGTGGTAACGAGTGCATAATTAGTTACGAAAGTACCAATATACAAGAAATGAAACAAATATACGGTTAAAAGCTACTATATTTCCTGTATTTTATTTAAAAAAACACAGACGATTAGTTGAGGAAACATAATCCCAACATAAAATCAAGACAATCAAGACATAATCAAGTCTTGAAATACTTATTCTAACACGCATATAATACAATCACATATTGAGGTATTCTCACGGACATGCAATATATATATATATATATATACAAGAAACACACAATCAAGTCTTGTGCTATTGTATGTTACGTAATTTTAGAAAAAAGAAAATTGGTTGCAAAAACATAATTCTAGCACTCTCACAAAAACACTAACACACAAGTAGTTACACGCTACAAGTATAAGATGTTGTAACAACTAGTTCAATTTGAATTATAAAATAAGTAAATAAAGAAGACCCATCTAAATCAATACTAACTTACAATTTCAAAAAGTTGAAAAACGTTATATTTGACATGTGAAATATAAAAGACATTGTAATTTTAGGCTAAACAATTAGTAACATGCTATAACTCTAAAACTTGCAGAAACTATTTTAATTTGAGGCTTTATATCGTATATCTTCCCTCGACTATCAATCTATTTTACATATAGTCCATTTACTAAAAATCTATAAGATTTCATGAGTCCGACCATCATGAACACTTATAAACACTTATAGCTGACTAACTGATCAGAAATAGCTATTCGACCGACCATCATGAGTCCCCACCCCACCATGACCCGTTTGTCGATTTTTATTAGTTTATTTTAGGAAACTTCAACTACTTAGGATTGCACCAAAAATTAACTCATTTTTTTGTAATCGTAGCTTATTTATTAAAAAAGATGGTTAGAAATTGATCAACTCGGGTGATGGACAATGTAGGTTGAATTTCTTAAGGCTTTTGCCTTCATCCTAGCCAGAAAATTCTTATAACGTCTAGTCCGTGTACAACAACATAAAGGTTCTCTGGTATAATTTTGCATTGCTTCAAATAAACAAACAAAAATCAATTATGTAATTCCAATAATAAAAGCATAGAAAATAAATACTAAAATTACCTTGAATTTTTTCCACATCTCAGCCCTAAAACCAGGGAGTGTCTTTTCAAAAGTCTCATAAAATCCTAAAATCCAAAGCCTTATTCCAAAGGAGAACAAGCGAGGATATTATCCGACCACAGTCTGAAAACAAAGTATATAGATTTTAAAAAATGATACATTTTAGAATAAATCAGCAAACATTTGGACAATAAATCTGATTATATAGTATAACGTGAGAAACTTACATGTTTCAGTAGATTATGACCTACTTACGGTCCATAATGGTCATCTGTTTGAGTAGAGCATAGCAACAAAATTTCAAATGCTTGACAATATCCAAGCCTTTTTTCACCGTCCCCTTGTTTGTTTTCCAATCTCTCTTGATTGTCTCCTTTTCGGTCATTCATACCCTCTTGATCATCTACTTGTTGTTCTTCTATAACCTATTGATCATCTTATTGTTCGACTTCCACACCTTAATAGTTCTCTTTTTAGTCTTCTAACTCAACTTCTACACTCTCATTAGATTCATAGTCTTCAATAATTTGAGGAGGATGAGGAGGGTGAGAGGAGCTTGCTAAGAAAAGACTAGGAGTTTGATCGGGACTTGAAGCGTCTTTTGGAGTGGGAGTTGGACTTGGAGTTGGACTTGGAGTTGGAGTTAGAATGGGGATTGGAGTGGGAGTTAGAATGGGAATCCTACACATGAATGTTTAGTTCTCCTTTTATTATTCTCATTTTTTTCAGCCAAAAGATATACATTTCAACATCAATAATGACAAATAGATACAATATTCAATGTTAGGAGAATCATAAAACTAGAAACTATATGTATCACACAAGGAAAAAGCATGACACCCGAACTCAAATGGACATAAAGATCATTAACGACTGATATCAATAAATATGCACAACCATTAAAAAAATCAAAACAATTATTCTCATCATATACGCATAACATAAACTATAACAACAAGTAACATGATACCTTGATACGATGCTGGATGTAAAGTGTTAGACGTACAATCAGTTTTCTTTTGTCTAGAACAAAAAACCAAGGAAGAGACATGCAGATCTTAAATAAGTAACAATCATCAAAATAGGTAGTGTGAGTATAAAATATACCTACAGTATAAAGTAACACCAACTTCTAAATGACAATCATGTCATAAGATATGGAACTTCTAACAAACTTCATACATTATAAAGATAAAATCATAAAATTACAAGATAATGTAACACACAAGGAAGCTACATGAAGATCCTAAACTAGTAATAGATATGCACAATATTTAAAAAAACTCAACAAAATAATTTTTTTACAACTACTAAATCTGCATAATAAACTGTAATAGCAAAGAACAATCACTAATATGCAAAACATAAACTGTAATAGCGAAAAAAATCATAAATACAATGATTATAACCAAAACAAAATACTAACATCTGCTTGTGCCTCCAACAGCACCAAAATAAGTAATCTCAGATAAAACAAGAAACAATTAGCGAAATATGCCAATCGGTTTTCAAACCATGATACTGAAAAGATACCATATGGAAAAAGAAAGCATAATATATTTTGAAACAACGATGCAAACATGGAAAACAATAATGAAACTTTTACACCATAAACAGTCGAGTGAAAAGTATGATTATTAAAAAAATACTTTGGTTTGCTCTCGAATTTGAAGAAGATTAAGAAAGAGAAGAGTTGCAAGAGGTTTTGAGATTCAATGTTTTGAATTTTAGGAACTAATTAATAAATGATTTGGATTTTGTCTGTTTGTTTTGGGATGTAGGTGAGACTTATGAGACTTATGTAATGAAATTGGGTAGGAATTTGGTTAATAAATTGGGTAAATGGGCTACTAAATGTTTGTTAAAAGTTAGGTGCTATCATAAAATATTGAGCAGGCTTCAGTTAGCAATCGGCTTATTGGATCACAAAATATTTAGCCTATCACTTGATTTTTTTTAAAAAAAAACTTAATGTATGCGTTGTTAATCTGTTGTAACCTAACAGCTCGTGCGACTAAGCACTAGTTACACGTTGTAAATCTGTTGTAAAAATTTATTCGAATTTAAGTTGTGTATCAAAATGGGTCATGTTGCATATATGTTACGAATATGTTACAACTAAAAATTGATTAAAACTGATTAAACGACAAGTTGTAAAATTCTGTATATTCAGCAGTGGAACAAAGAAATAAATCTTTCAAAATCGCTTCGTTAATAAAGATTTATAAGATGAACTCAGACTTTTGTTATTTTTCTTAGAGAAGATCTGAAACATTAGGGTTACTTTTCGGATTCTCTTGAGATCCTCAATCAGAAGACGTACAGATGTATTGTGATATGCATTATAGTTGATATGCATTAATCTGGTATTGATTTTGTAAAATCGTCATTTTTCTTGCATAAGAGCGTGGGTATGCTCCATTTGCATTCAACCTTTTGGAAACTTTTTTATGGGTCCTTTTGAATCTCTTAGAGTTGAAAATCACAAGTTCTTCAATCAAACCAGTACCGACATCGGAACTCACTATAAAGTAAATTTCAGATGGATATAGTAAGGCCCCAACACCCATGATTCGGTTTGTAAATTTATAAAAAGTTGTTGAAATGAAGTATTTGCTTCGATAGAGTTTCATAACAAAAAAATAGTAAATATTTACATAAATTTCTTTTCTCAACAGATTGTGATGTTTTACAAGAAAAAAAAATCTCAGATAATTTATGGTTAAAATTTGTTTAACAATGGTGTTTGAAGAATTTGTACACGTTTCTGGAAAAATAAATAATGGGAGGGTCGAGCCTCTTTTACTAAGATATAGAAGTTTTTAACTTTGTGTAAGGATTTGTTGGAATTATAGGCTTTGTTTTGCTACTAGCTTGATATGAGAACATTTGATGATTTCTCTCATGAATAACTTTATAATGATCCAGATCTAGAAGAATTATGGTTAATAAAAAATGGATACAACTTCAATAAGCTTTTTACAGTTAAATTATATATAATTTTTTATATTTTATGAGGATATTATTGATCTTTTCCTATGTGGGAGTCCAATTATGAAATGGGTTAATGCCAAATAAGGGTAACACAATGGATTTTGGTTTATGTATAAATATTATTCTCTTGTCTTGTGCTTTCTGTTGTCACAATTCTAGGTGAAGTGCAGTTTTGAAAGAAAAAACAATTCGAGGCAGAAATTTGTGCTTTCAATAGGACTGTCTTTCATGGTCCGATCAGCTTCAATTTTGGTGAGCAGGCTCCAATATTTGTCCTCTCCAATCTGACTAGAAGGATTATGATTTGGATTCTTCTAAGTATATTTTCGGTCAGCTTCTTCTAACTGTGTTTTTAGGATATTTTAGTGAGTTTTCCGATTTCGGTTTACTATCTTATATATTTGGGTCGTGTATGAAGTTGTCATGCTTTGTGTGGTGTATTATCTAGTTTTATCTAAAGAATATTCTTTAACCTATCTTCTAATAGTAAATATTTGGTTGGACTCTAAAATCAGTCCCGTGGTTTTTACTTCTTACACTGGAAAGGTTTTCCATGTAAAAATTGTTTTGTGTTATTTGCGCTGATTTTATTCATGCTTGGTATTTTGTTTGGGATCATTACCTCTAATCATATTTTATACAAGAAGGAAGATTTCGTTTGTGCGTCTATTTCCATATAGATCTGTCTACTGCTACTTTCCTTGTACCAAGCGTATGAACACTATTGAAGTAATAATTTTTTTATTCACTATTTTTTTCGTACGGTATCTATCTTCCCCAGGTTTTTGGAACTGTCTTGCTTAATTCATTGGTGGTCTAGTGTGGTGAAGCTTTTAAATGAGTTTACTGGTTAAAATAAAGAAAGTTCAAGAGATTCACCTATGATAGGTTATAAATATGTTTTTGTTTAGACAAAAATGTGCTTACGATATCTTTGTTGTTATGTGAGATGCTAGTTATTACGATTGATTTTTTATGTGATCCGGTAGAGGCCAAGTAACAGTGAAAAAGTATAGATGATTAAACTCTAACATATGATGTATAAAAATCACCAGTTCATGAAAATAATTCTCAAATGATAAAAACTGCGGAGGAAATAGGGTATTGGTGCTTAAATAGAAAACACTCACAAACTCTAATCCAAATTTACACAAATATCCATAATGCAATAAAATATGTTCCATCCAAATTTACACTGGAAAGGTTTTCCACGTAAAAATTGTTTTGTGTTATTTGCGCTGATTTTATTCATGCTTGGTATTTTGTTTGGGATCATTACCTCTAATCATATTTTATACAAGAAGGAAGATTTCGTTTGTGCGTCTATTTCCATATAGATCTGTCTACTGCTACTTTCCTTGTACCAAGCGTATGAACACTATTGAAGTAACAATTTTTTTTATTCACTATTTTTTTTCGTACGGTATCTATCTTCCCCAGGTTTTTGGGACTGTCTTGCTTAATTCATTGGTGGTCTAGTGTGGTGAAGCTTTTAAATGAGTTTACTGGTTAAAATAAAGAAAGTTCAAGAGATTGACCTATGATAGGTTATAAATATGTTTTTGTTTAGACAAAAATGTGCTTACGATATCTTTGTTGTTATGTGCGATGCTAGTTATTACGATTGATTTTTTATGTGATCCGGTAGAGGCCAAGTAACAGAGAAAAAGTATAGATGATTAAACTCTAACATATGATGTATACAAATCACCAGTTCATGAAAATAATTCTCAAATGATAAAAACTGCGGAGGAAATAGGGTATTGGTGCTTAAATAGAAAACACTCACAAACTCTAATCCAAATTTACACAAATATCCATAAAGCAATAAAATATGTTCCATCCAAATCTGAAAATATTTGGACTTTCTTAGCTATTTTAAATAAATATAAAAAATGAAAAAAAACAATAAAATAGTTTCTTAGAGCCCTAAACGCTAGGTTTGAGGGCTCTTCGACATCTTCAGTTTGACTATTTGAAATGCCCAAATCTGATATCCACTATATCATCTAGCCCGATTTTGTTTGTCCAAAATCACTACTACGTAGCTATGGGTTTGTTGGACTACATTTTTTTTATGTGATCCATACGTAAGATATCTGTATTATTAATTGTTACGAAGCCATTTCTTTTACTACAACTGTAATTATTTTGTTCATTTTTTAACTTTAGATCTAAATTTATATGCATTATTTGAGAATTTAAAAAAAAAAAGATAAGTCACGAATTATTCATTAGATATGGTTGGCATCAAGTTTTTATTTTTTCCGAGCATATGGCAGTTTTGGTAAAACTAACGCTTATGCAAAAGCTATACTCAACAATGAAGATCGGAAGTTAGAGAGAAGTTTCTCTCACCGTAAAGAAAACACTCCTTTTTTTTTGCGCTCTAGGCTCTTCCGCGCTCCACCTTCTCTCCTCCTCGGTTCTCCTTAATTTTTCTCTTGATTTCCGTGTCGACATCTCTGATTTTCCTTGTGCTTCATCTTTGCCAAGATTTTAGCATTTAAATCTAGCCTCTATCTTCGTGTATATGCTAGTTTAGACGAATTTTGCACTAGAGAAACAAACCGGCCACCACCATATTTTGTCCTTGTTTATCCTTTTTAGCAAGGATCTGTTTGCACCACCATAATCTTCTCGCTTCTTGCTGAGATGATTCCTTTCTAAATCTTTACTTCAATGAAGGATTTAGCTCAGGATAATGCTCAAGTAGTGCTAGCCGACAATAAAAAATCGAAAATAAGAGAAGAAGAAATGCAACAAAAGTTTTCGCTCAAAGTGTGGAATGTGCTCTTGTTTCTCCGAATACTTTCATTCCATTTGATCCATAAATGACTAGAGAAATGTTTGTTTACGAAAATATATGTGATGATGAATGGGAAATGAGTGACGAACAAGACACCTATGTTTCACGAGAAGATGAAAACTTTATGTTAACGACTTCCATTAGTGGTGGGTAGATTGAAGATTTTGTTGGCTTTACTTTTTCCTCTCCAAGGACTACTGTTGGTGGTGACTGCTTGCTCAGAAAAGGAGCAAGATCAGTTCATGGGAACTAGGCCAAAGAAATAAACTGAAGACACAACTGATACTCTGTTTCTAGAACAACCTTTAGAAAATAAAATAATTTCGGCAAACTCACCACCGGAGAAGGTGGCTCAAACAACATGCAGACCCCCACCAGTGACACGATTGTTGTTGTCGGCGTCCATGAAAATTCAACGTCCATGGTAAGCCCCTCTTACTGACCAATTTACTTGTGAAAAAAACTTACATTAAATAAGCTCGTATACTCATTAAAATTAATGTTACTAAAGAGCCCATAACAAGTTTCGGTGTGAAACTTCCTTGTGGTAAACGTTTATTCAATTCGTTTTCTACGAAAACTACCCTATAATTTTCTATATGTGTCATCATTTTAGGCACAATCACTTTCTTTGTCCAGCCACAGAGAGGGAAAAGAAAACAACATAGAGAAAAAGAAAGAATGTGTGACACAAAAGCCTCATGCCAATCAAAATATGCGCAAGATTTCTAATGAAAGGTTCCACGCGACTAAAGGTAAACGATTCAGTTCTGAGCCTTGTCGGCAAGCCAATCAAAATGTACACAAGATTGCTAATGAAAGGCCGCACGCGACTAAAGGTAAACCATCCATTTCCGATCCTCCTCAGAAAACCACCCCATGCCCCAACGCATGTACACAAAATGATGCAGTACCTAAACCCATTATTGAACATGAGATGAATCATACATTTGTAATGAATGCAACCTCATTCGGTTTCGATTATTTTCCTTTTCCAAAACGGACCTCTTGTACACATTCCCATGGAAAGCACTAATTATTGGGAACTTGTCTTTGGCCATTCGCAAAGCAAATATCAAACCACACCTTTCACGAGCAACTCAACCGATCCACAGAATATCCCTTGGCAGAAGTACCTGAACAAAATATCAAAGAAAAATACGAGATGCAAAGTTACCAAAGCCTTTTGCGAGCGTACAGATCAGGGTGCTTCTATCTCCAAGGTTTGTAAGCTCATTAAACAAAAAACTTTGCCCATGTTTTGCCTCTTAGAAACTAAATTTTATAAAAAACGTTTAGATAACTTTATGTGTTCACGCTTCATAAACTAGGATCATGTTTCTAATCTTGATGTAATAAATGAAGGGCGTGTCATTATTGTTTGGGATGCCAGTAGGGTGTCTTGCACAGTGATTTAAATTTGAAGTCAACATATCCACTTCAAAGTCCATTGCAATATCACCCAAGAAACGTTTTATGCATCCTTTGTATACCCTTTGTATCGTATGCCGCACATAAGAGTTATTTGGGATTACCTCACTATCATCGAGGCCACCATCCACTTACCTTGGATAATTATGGGCGATTGCAATGGCTACTACGCACCGGGAGACCACGTTGAGGATGTTCTCCTTCGAAATGATGAGTGAAATGATTTAAATAACTTTCGAGTATCTCATGGTATTGTCATTGCACCCTTCACAGGCTCGTTCTACATATGGACAAATGGTGTTGTTTGGTCCAAACTTGACCGCGTCCTCATAGACCATGGTTAAAGTGACAATAATCTTTTATGAAAAACTTTGTTTCTCCCAATGGAGTTGTTCTCCGACCACTGCCCAGTCATAGTCGTGGTTGTACGTGACTTTCAACATGGTTTTCATCATGTGACTTGATCATCTTAGGTTCGCTAGCATTATTGAAAACATACGGGGGCATTTATCGACCATACAAATAATATGTTCTTATGCAACATATGAAGACGCTAAAACTCCCTATAAAATAATTGAATAATATTGAGTATGGTCGCATTCTTGAGGGCTACGTTACTGAAAATACAGCGTTCAAATAGGCCATTTGATCTCTCATAGCTGACTCAAATAATATTGATTTGAAAGAAGAGGTTCACACATTATGGGCTAGAGAAAAATTCCTACTCACTGCCGAGAAAAGATTCCTTCAACAACGTATAAGGTGCACCCACTTAGTCGATGGTGATAGAGGTATAAAATATTTGCATACCCTAATCAAGAGTGACAGTACCAGAAAGAATATCTCATATATAGTCTGTGGTGATGGCTCCCGCACTACCTCCCCAACGGAAGTCGCCTCTCTATTTGTCAATTTCTACACAAATTTCTTCGGCACTTCCCGCCAAACTCTCCTATTAACCAAGAGGTCATGTGTTATGGGCCTCTTGTTTATGAAAAAAATTTGAGTAGCTTCTTAACTCCGTTGAAGTTGATGAAATCAGATATGCTCTTTTTAATACAAGATGGATACACCTCACCCTTCTTAAAAAAGAATTGGGACCTCATGGGAACTGAATTTATTGATTATGTCCGAGAGTTCTTCGACACCAATAGCCTCTTCTGTGCAACCAACCAAACCATCCTTTCCCTTGGTTGGAATCTTGTCGATAACATTTTCCTTGCTTAAATATTTTTAGAGGTTTGAACCAAGCAATAATTTTTCCACGATGTATGTTAATGGTGGACATTTGAAAATATTTTCAGACGGTCTGAGGGGACTTCCTTTCAGAAATCTTTCATGGTGTTGGCATCCCTCATAAATGTTTGGGCTAGATTCTAGTATACGTTACCACAACATTCTTCTCGATATCTATTAACGGAGAGCTTCATGGCCACTTCTGTGGGCAACGGGGCTTAAGGAAAAGGGACCAGATGTCTCCTACCTTATTCATCCTCTATCTGGAATACTTTGTCGGGATGTCAAAGATGAGTTCAAGTTATGCTCCTTTCAAAAGGCGATGAGATATCGGTAAACTTCCTTATGGAATTCTTAAGTCAGTTGGAGAATGTGTTGGGCCTCTACCCAAACCTCTCATAATCCACCATATATCTTGTTTATGATCAGGCTATAGACAGAGTTACATTTAAATTTAGCACTTACCCAGTTAGATATATAGGGATTTCTCTCGCTCTTATGATGCTTTTGGTTATCGAATTTGCTCCATTGACTTTGGACAATTTGGAGGAAACTTTCCTAACTTTAAGGGTTATTCGATTGAAGCTAAATCCTAAGAAATGTACCTTTGGATTCAGATCAGGGAAATTTTTGGGTTATATTATATGTAAAAAAGAAGATAAAGGCTGATTCATAGCACTTAAAAGCTTTAGTTTCAATGAAATCACCTCAAACTATTAAGGAGGTGCAAATATTGACAGGAATGTTAACTTCCCTCAATCGATTTATTTCAAGGTTTCCTTACAAGTGTTTTCCTTTTTTCCAAGTGTTACGAAAACCAAAAGAGTTTGAATGGACATTGGATTGTGAAGTAGCATTTTCAAGGATTAAGAAATTTTGTTATTACCAGAGATATTGTATAAGCCTCAAACTGGAGACCAATTGCTTCTATACTTTGGAGTTTCTCACTTTGTTGTGAGTGTTATTTTAATAAGTGAAGATAAGGGATTTTCGAAGCCAGTTTACTATGTTAGTAATATTTTGTTAGCATCGGAGAAAATAAATTTGAGACTTAAAAAATTAGCTTTGGATTTAGTGGTGGCTGCTAGGAAAATAATACCTTATTTTTAAGCTCACACTATTATGGTTCGAACTGCTTTTCCACTAAATAATGTGTTATAACGCCCAGATATTTCTGGTAGGATGACCAAGTAGTCAGTAGAGTTGGGAGTCTCTCAAAAGGCTATTAAGGCTCAAGCTTTAGCTTATTTTCTGGTCGAATTTCATTCAAACAGATCAGATGAGGAGACAGATAAAGAGGTCTTACCAAAAATTGGATGTGGGTGGTTTGAACTAATGGTGGTTCAAATATTTTGGGATCTAGTGCAGGAATGCAACTGGTTGCTCCTTCTAGGGAGAAAATGTATAAAGTTTTTAAATTTAGTTTTCATTCCTTGAATAGCGAGGCTAAGTATGAAGCTGCGTTATCGTGTTTTAAGGCTTCAAACATTTCTGGGGAAACTATAGTTTGTTTTGAAACAGATTCACAATTATTGGCGAATCATATGGTAGGTGTTTCTGAGGCTAAGAATGATCATTTAATTTTATATCTTTGTAAGCTTCAAAATTTAGCTCTTTTGTTAGATAAAGTGATTGTAGAGCATATTAATCGAGGATATAATACAATTGTTGATTCTTTGGCAATAATCGCTTATATAGAAGAGTATCATTGGAGAATTGACATCCTTAATTTCTTATTAAGAGGAACGTTACCTTAAGATGTACAATTAGATGAGAAAATAATGTATAAGGATCAGGGTTATGTTGTGTTGGATGGGTGTTATAGAAGAAATCTTTGAGTAGGTTATTGTTGCGTTGTTTGGGTAAGAAAAAAGCTTAAGAGATTTTATCTGAGTTACATGATGGTGAGGGTTTAGCACACTGTGGTTTTAAGTCTTTAAGATGTCGAGTTTTGTTGGCATTGTATTATTAGCCTTTAATTATGAATGATGTTAAGGTCTTAGTTTGAGGTTGTGATATTTGTCAACGATTTGCCAATTCTATTCATAGACCAGCAGTACCGCTAATTTATATATCGGAAGCTATTCATTTTTACAGATGGGGAAAATATTTGGTAGGACCATTACATATGGCTTATGGAGGGTGTCAGATGATTATCGTAGTGGTTGATTATTTTGCGAAGTGAGCTGACGCTGAACCACTATCTGGGACAAATGGTAAGGATTTTATTACGTTCATTATGAATAATATATGTTGCCGCTTTGGAGTGCCTCGAAAAATCACTACTAATATTGGTCCTCAATTCAATAACAACGAAATGAATTCTTTTTGCGCTTTAAGGGAATAACACGATGTTTTTCCACATCTTTTCATCCTCAAGCGAATGGTCAAGTAGAATGGACCAATAGATCTATTTTGGACGGTTTGAAGAAGAATTTAAGAGGTGCTCTAGGGTAATTGCTTAGCTATTTTGAAGAGGTGTTGTGAGCTTATCGTACAACTCTTAGATAGAGTACTCATGAAATACATGTTGCCTTGGTATAAAGAATGAATGATGTACGTTATGCAGATTCTACTTTACCTTCTTATAGAATACTTCAATATTCCAAAGAGGTGAATGAAGAGGTAAAAGAAACAGATTTAGACTTGATCGAAAAAGAGAGAGAGTTAGGTCTCATTTGAATATGATCCATTATCAAACTTTGATGAGGAGCCGATATAATTTTAAGGTGAGAAGAAAAGATTTTGTAGTGGGTGACAACGTCTTAAGCAAAAGGTATTCATCCATACCAAGGATAAATGACTTGGAAAGATGACCCCAAATTGTGAAGGTCCTTATATAGGGATGAAGAGAATAAAGTCGGGCACGTACCGCCTTTGTGATGAGCAGGGGAGGATGTTTCAACATCTTTGGAATGTAGAGCACTTGAAGCTATACTGGGAACGATTTTCTTGTTTTGAGTTTTTTTTTTTGTATAATTGGCACACTCTTTCCTACCCTCTTGGCCCAGGGAGGTTTTAATCAGTGGAAGTTGTTGACCACGAGAAATTATTCCGAAGTGTTATACATTTATTATCAAGATTTTTTGAAGAAACAACCATATCCTAAGTACGAACGCACTGTTTAAACTCAAAGTGCTAGTTCTCTAAGCGAACTGTTCATATTTATATTCGAGGTTCAAAGTTCTTTAAATGCATCAAGTTTATTGGAGGTATTAACGCTCTTTAAACACGTTAATTATATTCGAGGAATTTGTTTTTTTAACAAATTACAAATTTATATGTGACATGTATGGGAATTCGAGGTAATAATAACTTGTTAATAAAATCAAAAGTACTTATGACAAGGAAAATGAATATGGATAGAGAAAGGATATTTGTTCATTGAAGGTTCAAATCTGATCTTATAAAACATATGTCAAATACCATACAAAAGAAAGTCACCACAAAACATGAGATGAATTGGTAATTTAGACAAAAAAGGATAAATAAAATTTAATTTTCTTCAGGTTTCTCTTCGGAAGAATCTCCTTGTTCAGTAGGATTTTCTTCAAAGGAATCACTGGAAATAGGATCGAAGGCCTTGCTGGGATGGTTATATATGGGCATTAATTCCCAGAAGCTTGATAAGTTTACCTTTGGAAACGTTGCATTGATTTCACGAAGAAAACTAATTGTATTTTCCACACTCAGTCGTCGCAGCTTCCACATCAAATATTTTTCTTTTCTAAGTGTCAGCTTAAAAGCAGATATATCATTTGGCATCTTCTTCTTTTCTTCCTCACTTTTATTTAAAGATTCTTGAAGAGTTGAATATTTTTGCTTCTTCTTGGATAATTCATTGGCATGAATTCATTGTTTCGTGTAAGAGAGGAGTAGTAACCTGATGGCTAATTAGTCGAATTTGGTCCTGGATTTGTTGAACCTTCATATACATGTATTTGTAAAGAGGTTGGAGCTCTTCTTCACTATAGGAATCATCAGGAAAGAAGTGGTCATTTTTTGGTAATCTTTCGTTGTTATTCCTACTTGATTGTCATGTGTTGTTATTCCTCATTGATTATCATCTATTGTAATTCATCCTCGATGACCTTTTATGAAGTGTTCTCAGCTTTGGTATGAGGAACTTCATACACAACTTATTCAAATTGTTTTTATGGTATCTTAGCACGTGAAGTTTTCAAAGTGCTCTTTTTCTTCTTTGCTATATTAGTTTTCTTTCTATTTGAAGAAAGTTTAGCCTCGATTCCTTCTTCAATTATATAAAGGTTGGTGTCAACTGTCTTCCTTTTTTCCTTCTTTTGAGGCTCGGATTTTTAGAAGGGCTAGGAACAGAGGCACTATCCACTATTTTCTTTTTCCCTTTCTTTTTTGAGGGAAGATGGCTTTCAGATCTGTTCTTCACAGGAAGAATCACCTTACGATCAGGTTCTACCAATCTCTTCATGACCAAATTGTGATTGTGTGGCTCCATTAGATTCTTGGGGAGGTCAGCACCCAAGGTGATCCTTCACAAGTGGTTGTTGATAAAATTTATAGGCAGAAAAGTTGAGTGTAACTCATTGTCCTATTCTTTTCTAGCTCAGGTGGTCAATTTCACAAACATGTCTTTTTCATATTTTGTGCGACCTTTAAACCTCTTCAAAAAATTTGCGTACAGAAACAATGCATATGAAAAATTAATTACAAGTTATGTAAAGTAAAGGAAAATATGAAAAGATAAAAATCTTATTGTTTCTCTTCCAAACGAGGTTGAGTTTTATAGGGTTCTCCTCGGATATCACCTTCCCATTTTCCCAAGCTCCATAAATAAAGACAAATCTTCGCTTCTATAATTTTTCAGCTTTAAGCAGAATCGTCGATTATTTTGAAGTCGTCTACAAGGGTTAGATAGTAAAATGAAAATACCGGTCCTTTTGAAAGCCCAGTCGTGCCACGAAAGTCTTTGATGGACATAGGAATTTAGCTTAGTCCTGAAGCCATAATTACTGATAGAAGTCTGAACCAAAGATTTGGTGAGGGCAAAGGTCTAGTAATTCGAAGTATTCCACTATCATCGGATCTAATAGGAACCAAAGATCCCAATTGATGATCTCTGGATAGACTACCAGTTCATTTTCACCACAATCAAGTGGAGTATCCCCTTCTTTTGGTAGTCGAATTCTAATGTTATCTACCATTCCCCGTTGTTTTTTTATATGATCAGCTTGGGATTTGTTATAATAAATGCATGGTATATTTTTTAGCGCCATAACATATTCGGGGAGGCACTAGTTAATGTACCAACTTCCTCGAGAATAACAACTAGAGTCTTTTCTTTATTATTATTTTTAGCTACTCCTTGTTTCAACGCCTCGTCTTCTGTATTAAACACAACTCTACTTTCTTTAGCCTCATTGTTAAAATGAGTAGCTTCCAAATCTAGTTTTTCTTCATAAGTTTCATCTATTAATCGAGGCGGGTTGGAGTTTGAGACTGGGTTTTCCTCTTAAGTATTTTATGGAGTATGTTGTGACAATAATAGTCTCAACAATCTCCCTCGGGGGATGAGATGGTGGTGTGAGGTTATTTGCAATATTTTTATCCATTTTTTATGAGGTATTATCAACATCGATATCACCTATGGCTATGGATGTTTTCTTTTTGGAAGGTAGACTTAGAGAGAGGTGAGCTTTCGATTGAATCTTAGACGTGTGTTTACGTAAGGTCCGAGGTGTATTAGCACTGGTGGGTGATGCAGTTTTTTTATTCTCTATGAGTGGATGTGCTTTGAGTAAGTTTGCGATTCTTTCGAGGTAATGCAGTTGGGAAATTAGAAGATGGTGGAGGAGGATTTTGAGTTATTGATTGAGGCGATGCTGATGGTATCTGCAACGATTCTAATAAATGGGTGTTTTCTAGGTTTGATGAACCTTGAAGCCCAAAAGAACTCAAGTTGGGATCAAATTACCATAAACATTAGTTTTACTAGAGAAAGAAGGAGAATTATCTATCACTGCAACATTTTCATGCTCAACAGCCTTCTCGTTGATACACAAGTAATCGTAAGCGCCAAAAATTGGTTTTCTAAGTGTTGAAGATTTTATAATAAACTAATTTGAAGAAAAATCTTCAAATCAGTTTATAAAGGTTGAAGATTGACTGTGAAGTATGAATTTTCTGGTGGAGGTAACCAAGAAATTAAGTTTTCAGGTGAAAGTAGCTAATGGTTTTCTGGGTTGGATAATCGGTCTCTCACTAGAACCTGTCTGTAAAACACAAACAATAAGTGAAAGAAGTATTTATAGAAGAAAAGAATGAAAGAGAAAGGTCAGAGAAGTGGAAGAGGTGGAAGCGATGATTGGGCATAAAGGTTGAATATCAAGCGTTTGCTTGAGAAAGAGATAATATAACACATGTTAATTGACAGATCCAGTGGTAGGCCTATTGCCTAGTAAATCATCACACGCGTTCTGTACCACTCCAAACGTTTCTAACTGTTTCGCAAAAACCAGCTCATCTTTCTATATATAAATGTTCGAAACACGAAGAAAGGGTCTGATTAATTTGGAGGTGAATACGCATATAAATTTATTGGAGAATGATAAGTAAGAGGTTAAAACATTTTTAAAGTAATATACATTCGAAGAAACATTAGGAAATGCATTTGTTTGAAAACAAGATATGTCGTCAAAAATCATTTTGACAAAGAAAGAGGAAAAACTAATTTAAAGCATATTGAATTTTGGCAAGGAGCCTTTTACACCTATTAAGATTTTCGACAATAATTTGTTCTTATTTATTGTCTTTCATATGAACTAAGGGGCTACTGATAATGATATAGAATATTAAGGGGCTTGAATGTAATAAACCAAAGTCTTATACGACGAATTATATAGTTAGAGGATAACTATTAAACTATTTGTAAATATGGGGGACTCAAATACAATTAACTTATTTCTATAGTCAATTATATTATACCAAGTCAGAACCCTATAAATAAAGGTGGATGGTGTGAATAAAGGGGACAACATTTTTCATTAGTTCAATCTCACTTTTATTTTTACTTTCTCTCTTAATAATCAAACTCTTTATTTATCTCTTAAGAACTGGATTCACACCCAACGATCACAACCACATCATCCTACATCTCAACTTGGTTAATTGATACTAAAATTGAAGTAATTGTCACATCCACAGATATATCTTCCACAACACAAGTTGTGGAAATTCCAACATGAATTTCATTCTCAAAAGGAAATCCAATTTTCGTATATTCTAAACCTTAAAACCTTCATTTGCAATTCAAACAAAATGTACAAAATGGGGTTAAGTAAGCCACTACTTTACGTTTTAGGCTTAAATGATGTAGCCTTCGTTGTAGAAGAACTACAAGATGGAGAATGAAGTCTCTAATGAAGGAAAGGTACTCTACCGAAGAATCCTCCTCCGATGTTATTATTGGTAAAAATAATAGAGGATGTAAAGAACAAATTGAAGTAGTGTGACACTTGCAAACAATTCTATAACTCCATACAAGTCCCAATAGTACTACAAGAATCAATAATATAAGCTATAACATTTCATATATGATATCTGGACATTGTGGGACCGTTATCATGAGCTTCAGGTGGAAGAGAGTTCATACGGTTACTATACATTACTTTTCCATGTGGGTGGAAACACTAGTAAACATCAAGACAGAAGAGTCAATAATTTTCTTAAAAGTAAATATATGTTTCAAGTTTTAAATTCCAAGGGCCATTAAAATATATTAATGATGAATAAATATAATTCTAAAGTATGACTGATAAGTTTTGAGCCATGAGATAAGGTATTACGGAAGGTTTTCGTTCACAAAAAAGATAAAAGTGTAAGAAAATGGGCTACAAAATAGGAGGATCCTTTCATGGTTGAAGCCAACGTAAAGGTAGGAACTTAGAAACTAATGGATGAAGAAGGAAACAAATTCCGGCACCCGTGTATTATAAAGCATTTGAAACTCCATCATATTCTTTTAGACTTTAGCATGTAATTTTTCATTACGTGCAAGACGTACTTATTAAACTATGGGGATCTAATATTCCATACTTCAATTGTATAAGAAGTTTTTAACTAGGCAGTCGATATTGATAAATTGTTTTTCTTGCCAAAAAATAATTTTCAATTTATATTTTTTTAAGGAGAAGTACACTTTTAGGAACAAAAAGTCAATAGACATAAAATGGGTTTCCATCAAGATACCAAATTTGTATAAATGTTTATTGAAAAAACAAAAACAAAAGTCTAAGACAATTGAAAAACAGTCCTTGGAGAAAAAATAAAATTCAATTACTTAAAAAAAAACCCTAACGGGACTCATGCGCCCTTAATAAGACGAGAACATTAGCATTCAAAAATAAATTCTTGGCCTATTAAGATTGATCAATAAATAGAAAAAACAAAGAAAGTTTATTGTTTAACTAAAGCACAAAGACTCATTAAACAATAGATTACTCCAAAACAAAACAAAAATTCTCAGTACGAAAGTACAATAAAAAAATACATCAAAATATTTCTCACATTATACAAAAAAATGAATAATAAAAAGTTGTGTTTAAACATTGTTTTTAGAGAAATATATCTCTGGTTGGGACATTATTAGTCAAAATATTAGTTATTTTGGCATTAGTACCTTGAACACTAACAACCCTAGACTCAACGACTCCTAGTTCCATTAATATATTTTTAAACTCCACTTGTTTCACAAGGTTCTAGAAATATTGTTTCTAATTTGTAATTGTTTTTCTTGATCGCAATATTTTCAAACAATTTTCGTATATAAGCACTTCATGTTTTAAACTTTGATAAAGAACGAGATTCAAGAGATTGGTTACTCCTTTCTAAGTTCTTCAGCCATTTAAATTCAAACAATTGTCCCATGATCAATATAAATTCAAATTGGGCTATTTGACGTGAAAAAATTAAGATTAACTTGGACCGAGCCTCCATAAGGGCCATGTAAGACGATTCAATCATTTATGCATGATAAGGAATAAAATTTTGGATTGTAGCCTCATGTTCACTAATAATACGTTTTGAAATAGAATGTTTTTGAACTTCAAATCATTAAATTACTCCTACAACTATTGACTTTACAACCTCGATTCGACCTTCATATCAATGAGCTCTTTGTACGACCAAATATGCTGAACAAAAATCAGTTTGGCATTAGAATAAACTAGTCTCTCTTTAGAGATAGAGATGACATTATATTGAATAGAAGTAACATTCTTCAAAACATTACCAAACCCTGAACTATGCAAGATGGTCTCATGGGTATGAAGTAATGCACTCATTAACTAAGATAGAGAAAAAGACTTGTTTTAAGTTTTTCTTTTAGTACGGGGTTGCCCTCAGTCATGGAGTGTAGTTAGAGTCTGAAAATGCGCTTCTTCTCATACGGACTTTCAATTTTAAGCTTTAGTTGCTTCTCACGATCAATTTTAGCATCACGAGCAGCTTTTAGTTTATAGAAGTTGCATGATGTCCATTAAACTGATGAAGCATGATGAAGCCATTAATAATATTGTGTAAACATAAAGTAACAATTATTTAGATAATAATTAGTTTTTATAGTAAAAGAAAAAAAAAACATAATGCGAAAAATAATATCACCTTACCTCAAATCTTAAACTCAATTGTCTTTTAACCAATTCCATGCGAGAAAGGTCGGTTAAAAGTTATATTTGGTTGGTTAAACCAGCAAACTGATTCAATATCTCATGAATTTATGCCATGAATAAAATGGATGATGTTGTAAAAAATATCTTCGTTTGAATGAGCAACCATGTTGGATAAGTCATCACATGCATGTACAATTATGGCATCATTACAATGATACAAATGTATGGATTTTCTAAGCAGTTAAAACAGGCTTTGGTGGTCACATCCATATTATCCTCCATCTCAACTTCTTAGTTAATTGATATTAAAACTAAAGTAATTGTCACATGCACATATACATATTCCACAACACAAGTTGTCAAAATTCTAGCAAAAATTTCATTTTCAAAATAAAATGCAATTTTGTAGATTTTAAACCTTAGAACCTTAGAATTACCTTTAGCTTTATTATTTTGTAATTTAAGAGAAACAAATCATCACGAACTAGCTTACACTCCCTCTTAGATTTTAAAATTATTTCTCCATGTTTTAAAAATTAATCTTCGTGCTAACCTCCAACAAATCCTCTTTACATCTTCCATCAAAGTCAAGGACTTATTTTAGTGTACAAGTTTAAAAAATAACGACCCCCTTTGAGCTCATATTCAGCAAGTCTGGACTAGCCATATTTTCAGACGAAGCTAAAAATTTAGTAGCCACATGTTTTACAAGGGAGGTGGTAGGATCTAAAGCCTTTGAAACACATATCTCAACAATAAGCTTTAAGACAGAAGAAGGTTGGGGAGTTGGAGAGGAAACAATAATAGAAAGATTATGAAGCTCAACTAAAGGATCTAGAGGAACCATAAAAATTTAAATATCTTCAACAGTAGCATTAATATTATACGAAATATTACCTGTGGTTTCCAAAACATTTGGCCACTTAGGCAAGGCCATATCATCTTCCTCATCATCAACCTCACTTTCACGAAATTTTGAAACAATGTTTTCTCTTATTTTTTAAGCTAAGTACATTTAACATAATAGTTTTACAATAACCATAAGTCTTGGCTTCAGATTCATTAGTAACATAATGTATCACATACGATATTCTCGAACCAGTATATTTCGACCGAGTACGTATCTTTCTCTTTATAATATTTTTCTCCTTCGAAGATTGTCTCACGAAAATATTTTTCACCAGATAATGTAATTCTAAATTATATGCCTTTGAGGTAAAAAAAAACGAATTGTTTCCACAAATAGAAATACTCGACCACAACTGCTACGAACGAACTCTTTGGGTACCAGTATAGAAGAGGAGTAATGAGAAAAATCAAAAAAAAAAATCAACCGAGTTATTATACTTCACACGTGTAAAATTTTCCCTATGGTTGTCCAAATACATCTTAACGAGATTGGATGAGAAAAACCTACATCAACAACTGTAATCAAATATATACAAAATGAATTAAAAGAAGAAAATACTGCAAGAGATAGGAAAACTTACCCTTTGAGAACCAAATTTATCTCACATGAGGAATTTTTGTACCATAACTAGTCTTCCAATTACTTTGGAACACACATAAATTCATTATTCTATTTTTTATTATAGTTTGAAAGTTATTAATAATTATGATACAAGAATCCATCAAAAAGTACAGAAAAATGTATTTTAGCTTGTGACCTTGACGGTTGTAAGAAACTCATTGATAGAGAAATTATGGAAGACTTTATGTGATAAAATTATTACTCAAATGAGAACACTCCGAGAATTGGGAACAAGGTGACTAGGAAAAGTTCTAGTAACTAAGAAAAACTTGCGAATGTATGGAGCAATAGGAAATCTAAGTCCATGATCAAGAGAGTACTTAAATAACGAAATCCCACCTTCGTGAGAATCGAAAAAATATTCCTCAATCGCAAAGAACCGACTGAACCATCAATAATTGCCAAATTATATAAATTCTTTTATATATTAATGGTTCGTGATATATCGATATGAATGCACCAAAAAATATTTATCTGAAAATCATTTAATCAACTCTGTCACTAATCTCACGTTGAGAATATAATCATATCGTCAATAATGGAGTAAGGAAGAGAAAATGTTTTGAGAAAGACAATAACCTACAAATATTTATTTGTATTCACGAAACCTTCTTATTTTCACGTGTTTGACGAATATAGTGAACAATTTTAGCGTCTTTCCTTCTCTATATTGTTCTGACTGTTTGGACAGTCGTTGCCTTAACCCTTCTAACCTATTTATAAAAATAAAAATAAAAATTTGATGTAACAAGAAGGTAACATAATAAAAAAATTAAGAAAACTGTGCAAAATATAAAATAATATATAATCAAAAAATTGAATAAAGCAAAGTAAAAAAGGAAAGCAGATTTATGTATTTATAACCAACATTAAAAATAAATTTTAGCCTTTGGGTTTTTAGATTTTTGTGGATATTTCTCCTTTGTTAACTTTTCGCGATTATATAATGCATTTGTTTGCGACTCACGGTTTTAGATTCAAGATGATGTAATCAACAAAGTTGAATCGGAGGTGGTCCATGTTGACAAACAGGAAAAAATGCAAGATGAAGAAAGGTATGGTACATGTAGAGTTAGATGTATTCAAAGAGAATATGGTGGTTCAAAACCACAATCATGAGAAAGAATTAAATGATGCATTAAAATTTCTAAACCATGAAGAACTATTGGATGAATCTCGAGACAATTTCCATGTCTAGAACAAAGAGGAGGAATTTGAGCTCAATGGCCAAAGGTTTTATAAAAAACACACATTTTTGTAAAAACTATTTGTTTTTATAAAAAGTTTAATTGTTCACTCTAGGGATATAAAAACCTTATATTTAAATTATGTCTTTTTCATAAGAAATGTGTTCGCTTCTTCCTTTATAATTTTAGCAACGACATTTTGTTTTATAATTTGATTCGTGAATCTTACTTCCTTCTCTTATTGATTCAAAATTCACATTTTATTAAACAATTCTTTATGCTTGATTCTCGTTTATTTCTCTTCCAATTTACGATTTGCATTTACTTTGTTTCCCATTCGGGGTTCGGGTTTACTCTTCTTTCCATTCATGATTCACGATTTGTAATTACTACTTTTTACATTTGTAATTCATATTTATTTATCATATTCATTGGTGATTCCCACTTCTATTAACCTTTTCTACTTTCTGTTTTTGTAGAAGTTAGAAAAAGATATAAATTAGGAAAATTTTGACGAGAGCATATTTGGAGTAGTACCTGAGTGTGAATAAATATATTATGAGGTTAATAATCCAACTAAAAATCTAATTGAAGTCAAATATTACCATAAATTAGTCAAGATTCGAATGGGCACATAATGGTATGATATGGTTGTATGGTTAGTTATTAAAAGAACGATTCAAACTTTAATGAGTGAATCCATGGACATATCCAATAAAGACCATCTTGACTAAAAAGTAAATATTATTTATTTTCATTCGGTTCGTGTTTGTGTCATATCTTGGTTCAAGATTTGTGTTATACGCAAGTGTTTCTGTTTCATGTTTGTTATATAGAAGCTTTCGCAATTCGAGTTATCTAATATGCTTTATTTCTTAATAGTTTCTAAATTCTAATTTGCAAACATATTCATATCCACTAGATATAACAATCAATAACATATTCACATGTTATTGATTGTTATATCTAGTGGATACTTTCACAAAAATATTTCTTCTAACTTCACCTAACTTTGATAATTCACTAAAAAGACTTAGTAAGTCAATAGTTATTGAAGGACATGCAATTGTGAAAATCCATATACTTTCTTAAAATGTATTCATCATTAAAAGACAAACAAAAATCTAAAATATAATCTTAATATAGACATCGATACAATAAGGGGAAAATATTACAACCATGGTTGATTATGTTTGGTGCAACATTAATGCGGATTATACTTATGTATTTATTCCAATTTTCACCTTAGCTCTACGATGTCAAACAAACCACGAGTCGTTGTTGCTCATAACCCTCGAAGAATAAGAAAACAAAACTATAACATTTTCGTGCCAAAATTGAAATACACATGAGATCAAACAAAAAACATAACAAAAATCTGTGTAAGTTATTATAAAACTCATAATTCATCTTTCATATTACATAATGATTCGTAATTCACAAAATAGGTTTCTTATACATCATAGATCACTTTTAGTATTACCTCGTCATTCGCATTTTAAATTACATTACGATTTGAAATTCACAATTAAATTTCTGCATGGATATATCATGTTCGTGTTTAGCATTATTCCGTAATTTTTGTTCTTATTATTTCATGATTTCTAATTTCTAATTTTTTTAACCTAACTATTTGCAGTTTAAACAACCCTACAATCAGAGTAATATTCACGAAATCCCTACAGTAAATTTAAAATCTCAAATACACATCCCACAACAGAAACTAGGAACAGATTATTGTGATATACTAGTATGTGAGCACGCTATGGATTTTATTGAAAATGAGATAATTTCCAAAACTTACAACAAATATATTGCTAAAATAAGAGAATAAAATATATTTTATATTTTTCCAAATGATAAAAACACAAACATATGTTGGTTATAACTGATGCAATTCAAACATTGTTTTTATAATTTTAATATTTTTTTGTTTCATATTACATGATGTAATTGAATTTTGGAAAAAAAAAACACTATTGTTCATTCGTGTTTATTTATATAATATTTATATGCTTCATAATTCACGTTTATGATTATATAAGGGTTTGAAATTCAATACTTAGTAAATTATATGGATCATGCTTTATGATTTTTATTATTTAGTATTCGCGATTCTATATCAATTTGCAATTATACACTTAGTAAATTGTATGGATTGCGATTCGTGATTTTGGTTCTCTTCGCGATTCACCATTATGATAATATAAGGATTCACAATTCAGTACTTAATAATTATATGGATTATGATTACTTAATATTCGTGATTTGCGATTCACAATTATGATTATATAAGGATTTGTGAATATTGTTACTAAAGATACATTATAATGATTATATAGGAATTCATAACTCTACACTTAGTCATTATATGAAATGTGAATTGCGATTATGGTTACTTAGTACTCGTGATTCTTGATTACCTCAAGTTGTGTTTCTAGAAAAATATATGATTTGTGATTTGCATAATAATCTTATCATGAATCGCGTTTTACATGTCAAGTCGTACAAAAATTTACAAAATAAATTTTTGATTCGCGTTTCGATAACCGTTAAAATAAAAACATGAAATTAATAAAAAATACTAATAAAATGTTTACAATTACATCAATCATATAAACATTCTCACATGAAATTTTATTATGACCCACTTTTGAACAACGACTACACTTCATCTTTTGGACTATTACTTCCACTCTAGGAGGAATACATTTTTTTAGGTCTACCAACTCTTATTTTCAAGTTTGAAGGAAGAATATCAAGAGTACTAGTAGAAGTAGTTGCTTCCATAAAAGTAGTCCATTTGGTAGAATGGCTTGTTATATTTCATTGGACTGTCCTCGATCACTATTAATACTGTCATGACATGAGAGCATGTAAAATAATTGTTTTCTATATACCACCATAAAATTTGAAACCCATAAAATAAACAACAATAACAGGTTCAACAAATACTTCATGCAAAACATATGAACATGAACGGCCTAGTCATGTACGACTTATTCCAAAATTACCCTTACATTTCTTCTCAATTTCAACGCATAATTCACCAGTCCAACCTATACATTTTGCATAATGTCGTGAAAATTGACTCATTCAAATCGATTAATCTCGTATATTTTTCATTCAAATTTATCAATTTCCATTTGATATACCATTCTTTTTACACTATAAATACCATTTATTAACTAAAGTTTATTTTTTACGGGTTAAATACCAATAAATATATAAAAAAATATTATTCTTATATTATCCCAACTATAATTTACCACTACCTAGGATCCAGCCAAATTTTGGTAATTATTATCTACTATCCAGTTTTTTTATACTTAAACTATCAAATTTCTTACATATTATCTCTCTCTAACCTCTCTATAAAAGTCTGAAATTAACAGTTAAACAACTAGGTACCAAAAATAGGTTGTTAGTTATCTATTCTCTAACCTTCATGTTGTAAGTTACAAGATCAAGGTTTAGTTTTGAAGTGTTGACAAAGATAAATAGGTTGTTAGTTAGGGTTCTCCATGAAATATACCTTTGCACTGTCATTTTTTATATATCACGGTTATAGAGTATGAAAAGTTTTTCCTTTTTTCATTTGACATGTTGCATTTAGTCATTCCGTTCGAATTTATTGTCTGATGTCTTACTGATTTGCGGTTTTGAGTGTCCAATTTGGGTTTCATACAGTTCAAAGGTGAAATATCACAACATCCCGCATCTTCATTGTCTCCCATGACCATATGTCATATTATCTTGTATGGCATAATTGTATGTGTGTTTGTGTATGGCGTATTTTGTTAATGATGTCTCTCATGTCTTATATGTATGGTACCACCATATTTCTTACTTATTTCTCTCATATTTTTTCAAATGGTCTAGCCTCTTTCTTATTAAAGGTCTCGTATTTTGTTTCATGAAAAATAGCTCTTAATGGGCTAAACAATCACTACAAATCCTCCATGTATACCAACAACAAAAAATCATTATGTTATCTTTTGTATTAAAATCATCCTTCATGTTTCACAAGTGTTGATTATAGTACCCTGTGTGTAATTAACGAGGATTAAAAATGCATCTTTGTCGAAACATGAAGGACTATTTGGTGACATTGGAAACATATAAGGCTATTTGGTGAAATCTACTACCAAAAAAGGAAACCTACAACCATTTCCAAGAAAAGTTGCACCATCTTCAAAAGGAATAGTACAATCATCTACTAGAATAGTGTTGTTTCTCAGTTTTTGGAACGTAATAGATGTAGAAATATGTATATGTGGTCAATCTAGTTCAGAATTATGGAGATTTTGCTTGAAAGAGAAAGGATAATTGTAAAAAACTGTATCCCTAACCAGTATTACCCCAACCTCAAGTATAACAACCCCAACACCAACAACAAAATATGTATAAAACTTTATACCTAACAAGAACAACCCGACCACACTAGCCCACAATAAGGAAAATACCAATTAGATACCCCCAAAAGAAACCATTGATTTGAGAGATTACTCTTTTTTGGAACGCACCCTAAGTGAATTGTACAACCAAAAAATGAAAATTGCAACCTAATCTAAGAACATTGCAACCACTTCTAAGAACTTTGAACCACCTCCAAAATAAATAGTACAGCCACCTACATGAGGAGTTATCTTTCTCGATACCTAGAACAAAAAATACGTAGCTGATAAGGTAATATTCTATATATTACTTATACATTATCTCTATTATTTAAATTCTATAACTGATAAAAATAAATAAGGAGAGATGAATGGTCTTGTATAACTCCTATAAATAAGAGAAGCTTGAACTGTAAAGGAATTTAATTTAATAGATAATAATAAAATTATATTTTTTCTTTATTTTCTACTTTTTTCTATGAAATTGTTTAGGTATTTGATTATGGATTTGTAAGTATTTGATTAGAGATGTTATCCTTACTAAATTAGCATCATATGTGAGAAACGATATTTTATCATTTTTCTAAAAAGAGCCCTAATCTGTTTGACAGAGAAAAAGAATATTATACAAAATTATTTAAATTTTATGAATAAATATTTACCTAAACTATGAATGAATGACAAATGAAGAGTATTGATGGTAAGGGCTCGTCAAATATTTCAACTGAATCGTCTCCAATTCAACGCTAGTCTCCAATTCAAGCCAATGTTCGCCAGCAAAAAAAACGTTGTGTAATAAACCTTCAAAAATGAAAGTTGTCAACCCGTCTCTATGATATATAAGGCTATACGCAAAATAATCTTCATCTCTATGCTCGAAAATACCGTAAGCCAAAGTAATCTCCATATCTATGCTCGACAATGTTATATGGCAATTAATCTCCGTCTTCGTGATAGAAAAGACTATAAACCAAAATGATGTCCCTCTCTATAATAAAAAATGGTGTATGCTAAACAATCTCCATCTCCGTAGTAAAAAAGGTTATAAGCCAAATGACCTCTATCTCCGCGATATAAAGGGCTATCAGCCAAATAATCTCCATATTCGCGATAAAAAAATGTTGTATGCCAAATGGCTTCCACATCCACGATTGAAAAAGGATATAAGCCATATGATCTCCAACTTCATAATAGAGAAAAGGCTATAAGCCAAATGATCTCCATTTTTGTGATACAAAGGATATAAACCAAGTTATTTTCATGATATAGACCAAGTGATATTCGTCTTCATCTCCTTCTTTTGCCTTTTTATGTGATTGTTGCATACTTCTCTCTATCCTTACCACGTCGCGAACGGGTCACTAAACACACATATGGGTTACGCAACTGGGCCATATTATGCCAATACTAAATAAGTCTAAATCATACGAATGGGATAATTGGCCACACCCACTGAGGCTACGTAATATGCAAATTACTCTAAACCCACAAGGTTACACAAGAGGCTGAATTGGTCGCTCCTGTGAATCAACCACGTGGTACTCCCCAATGTTTTGGCTATGCAATGGGCCATATTGTGCCCGATCTTGTAAGGAAACGCTAGGGCACCATAAACGTTTAACAAACACATAGATCTCCACTCATATAAATTATAATCATTCATTACATCAATCGTTGCCAAGCACATTCTCATACAAAGAACACTAACAACCTACATTCTTACCATCTACACAAAGCCACCTACGACATTCGCTAAATTCTCCAACACACGGTCCATGACATCTACAATATGACATACTCACATAAAGTAAGTACATCTATATAGAGTCTTCACATCATCCTTCACCACTACTCATCCATATCCACTAACACTGGACCATGTCGGAGAAGCAGGTTACATCCTAGAAGCCTACTAATTGTTAGATACACTCCTTTCCTTTGGCAAAATAAAGTTTTTTATCCTCATGGAAGGTTTTGGCCGACAAAGGTTTTTAACAAGACATGAAAAACTAAGTACGAAGCAATTGGAGACATCTCCGACAATAGTTTGGCTAGAAATATTAATATAACCAATATGTAAATGTGGTTAGAGGAGTTAAGAAGTATGAAGGTTTTTCTTGATAGAGAAAGAAGAATTGTAAGTATATATTTCTAGTCTCGTATTTAAATCAGTGATAATCTTTACACGTCTTGAATGTTCTCTCTTTATTAATGATTAATATCTCGGATTTTTTTTGTTTTGTTGTAGCAGTATTGTATTGTTATATATGTTGTTTACCATGTATAAAATCTATCGCATAGTTGTTGCAAATCAAAGAGAAAGATAAAATGATAGTCCAGTTACTTGCGCAACTGGAACTTCAAGACCTTCACAAAATACTACCTCTACCTTATTGTGATCCAAACCCCATTTTATGAGTACTACCAATCAACAAAAATATCCCACCAATCTCAAGTGTGATTTTTTTATGGCTTTTTTAGGCTTGTGTTGTTATATATACTTTGTTGTAATCTGACTTTGGTTGGTTTGATTTTCTTGCGGTGATGAACTCTATATTAGAGATGATAGGATCATGGACTATAATAGATTTGAGTTTGGGATGAATGATAGGTTGTTGATAATCTGATGGTTGGTTTGGTTTAGGTTTAATTAGTTGGCTTAGGTTTAATTAGTGTCATTAATCAGTAGACTTATGACCTATGTGCCAACATTATGAGCAGTAGCTTGGCCTTGCTCCATATGCAATAGGTTGCCAAAAACATTGTTCATTTCGAAAACTTATCCATTAGGCTCCTTTGAAACGTTTAGCTCAATCCAATCCATGCAATAATTGTACATAACTTTGTTCTTTTTCTGGACCCAAATTTGGAGTGGGTGGTTTCCTAATGTTTTGGCTATGGCTTTAATAGAGTTTTGTTGGTGCATGAAAGTTGGTATCCTAAGAAAAATAATCCAGGTTGGTGTGACTGGAGATTCCATTTTGGGGTTAAAGTTTGAGCTTCATTTCAGGAATCTCATGGTGAACTGAGCCACAGTTCACACATTACACATCAATAACCTTTTAATTTCTTCTTGAAGAACTATTTCTATCACGAGATGGCTAATATACCAAAAAAGCGAAACTACCCTTGCCTTTGATTCCAAATTGTCAAAAACTTATGGATGTCTAACATTTTTGGTCGGCCGATGGCAAACTTGCCCATAAGAGTTTGTTTATCTAATGGTTCAAGTTGTTTTTTTATCTTTGACGAAGAATTCAATAGCTAGGCAGTCATCTTTTAAAGAATTTAATTTTTTAATAAACATTGGTCTTTGGTTGGATGATTCCAGCATAAGATTTGTAAAGTTCTATAAAATTGCTAAATTTGGTATTGTTTGGTGTTCTCGAAGATAGGGTTATTTCTTAGATTTGAGAAGTTGTTCGGATTTGGAAGATAAAGGTTCTTAGTTTGGCAAACCTGACTCAGAGGTGGAAAGCTTGAGTCTTCTTTTGTCTTTTGATGATGTGAAACTTTGGTATCAGGCTTGCTTATTTCATTATTTTGTCTGTTGATGATGTGAAACTTTGGTATGAGGCTTATTTATTTCATTATCTTCTTTTTCAAAGTTGTGAGTTGGTCCAACTCCAAATGTGTTGTTATCGACGAAACAAAGTTGATGACATGCATCGCTGGTGGCGTTGGAACCGCTAATTGCACGAGATCTTTTGTAGAGAATATGTTACTGACCAGCGTTGGAACCGCTAATTGCACGAGATCTTTCTAGAGAATATGCTACTGACCAGCGTTGGAACCGCTAATTGCACGAGATCTTTGTAGAGTATATGCTACTGCATATTGATTCATGCTGAAAATATCTAAAATTGTATGTTGATAGACTTTAAAAAGAATTTTTTTTTTGAGAGAAAGGCTTTCTCCTACATATATTTCTATTAATATACGCAGCATTAACTCATATTTTCATATGAGAAACTAATTATTGAAACCAATAATTAGTATATATCCCATATTTGACTTTACATATTAACGATTTTTGTAATTATTGAAACCAATAATCAGTATATATTCCATATTTGACTTTACATATTAACGATTTTTGTAGAATCAAAGAAAATCAATGGCCCTCGTTCTTAGCATGACACAGAAATAGCATATTAGAATTTACTAAGTTTAAATTATAAGTTTGTTGGAACACGAAAATAAACGGCAATCATTCATGAACAATCAACGGCTAGTGTTTGATTAATCGATAATCAATTCCAAAGTTCAGCAGATACAAAAAATTCCAGACTCTCTACAGTTTTGTTCGATTTTTAAGTGATATAACAAATGTGCGAGAAGAAGTATCACTTTGTTTGTCAAGAGACTAAATTTGCCAAAAATTGCTCAAAAGATTAAGCAAGAGCTGGGTTTGCGTTTTGTTCTTCAGATTCTGCAACATAATACCTATTCAATCGTTTTTTCGCCATAGAAACCTGCAAGTCATTTTATATGGAAGAAAACATTTTATAGTTCATAATATGGCATTGTAAGGAAACCGAATGACTATAGAAACAAATTAAAATACCTGTTGGTTCCAGTCTGTTCTGACGGTCATAATCAAAAGTACAATTGTCTGAACAAATATTCCAAACAACATCCCCATCCAAACACCCTTAACACCAACATTATAGCGAAGATGTTAGACTAACTTTTGTTTTACCAAGTGAGTGAATGTAAATAGTTTATCAAAGTTGTGTTTAATAAACTCACTTTCACTTGCATTCCAAAACCATAGCCCAGCAGGGCACCAATAGGGATCCCAACCAAGTAGTAGCAAGCCAGGTTCACATATGTCACAGTGCTTTGCCTTCCCGCCCCGATCGCAACTCCTGTTTCGCGTTCAATCATACGTTTTTTTTTTTTCTCTAGATTGAAAACAAATATCAATTATAATGCACAGTACGTACCAGAAAGCACTGGTTGGACACTATTCAAGAGTATTGAGACGGCCAGCAATGGTGATAAATCTGCAACAGCTGCAGCTACAGCCTCGCTAGTGGTGAATATATAAGACAAGCGACCTCGAAGGAAAAGGAATGCCACAAAAAGAATAAATCCAATAGAAAATGATGTGAGAGTTGCCACTATAGTTGCAAACTTTGCGCCTTTAGGATTCCCTTTCCCGAGTTCATTCGACACCCTAACACTGCAAACCCAATCTTATAAGATTCTAGAGCACAAGAAATAAAAAGGACTTTACATATCATTTCAATAATGAAGTCTAAGAAATTATACCCTGCTGCAGCTAAGAATCCAAGTGATATCATCATTTCCAATCCATTTATGTTGATGCTGTGAATTACGCAACACGCGCAAACAAAGTTCGTATCATTAAAGGGAGTAGCATAGAAATTACAAAGTTCTATGAACAATTACCAGATAGCAAGAGCGTCTAGAGAGACCTCTGCGTTCTTTAAGTTCCCCGTCATTAGAACCAAGATTGTATTGTACCACAGCTCAAGACTGTCAACCAAATTTCATCCAAACTCAAATTTAACGTACCTGACAAGTGAACATAAAGCAGAAGAGAAGACTAGGGTGTTCGTCTAAACATACCAAAGCATTCCACCGGAGGATAAAGAAAGCTTAGTCGCAGGCCAAAGATCCTTAAAAGCGGCAGTGGATAAACCCTTCCAAGTATCTTTGCACCCTCCACAGGTAACAAACAAGAGCTGACCTATATTGGGCAGCCAGTAAGCGATAACAGTAGAGGCCATTGCACCTGCGAGTCCAAACCCCAGTTTGAAAGTTAAAAGCCAAGACAGAAACAAATGCATGGCCAGTGAAACAGCTGCGACATATGCAATGATTTTGTTCTTGCTCTGAGCTTGAAGGAACATTTGGCATGTATAACAAGGAATATAGGAGAATACAATCGCGAGAGTCCAATACGCAATGTACTGCGCCACATGTACGATGTTCTCATCTTGGCCAAGAGCTCTTAAGAGTGGAGTCGTAAAGATATACAGAGGTGTTAGACAAATTGCGGTAGCTGTAAGAATTATCCATGATCTTTGGAGGTAGATTCCCAGCATGTGGTTTTGTTTCGCTCCATAGGCTTGTCCACATAACGTTTCAAGCGCACTTGCCATGCCCAACTGCACATATTAACCGAATAAAAACGATTCATCTAGCCTGAATGGATGAGTTGAGACAACTATTAAAATGACAAAAACACAGACAATCATAGAATAACAATTACTTAGCTCACGAATAATAGAAATCATACAAACAAAAGAAGCGTATTAGAGTTTCAAACTTGCTTAAATAGATCTAAATTCTGAAATATACTTATATACAAACTAAAACAATAGTACTTGTTTGTGGAACGGAACAAAAGTGTTAATGTAATTCGGTTTGCTAGATCTGTCCTTGTTATTTCTTCAATTCCCTATGAATATACTATGAATTACCATCCAAAGAAATAATATACTATAGAATTATATCCAAGAGTTTAAAAGGGCATCCAAAATACTGCCAATTCGTAAAACAATGAAATGAATATGGTTTTAATTAAAATTTCTATACTTATTGCCACTCTTCAGTACCACAAATTTATATTTTTACTAACAGTAATTTTTATATTATATACACGAAAAATGAAATTCACCATTATTTGAATTATTGGCAAAGGTGAGTTTGGGTCAGACTATATACCTTTGTCGTATAATACATCCATAAGAATAAATCCAAACACTTGCTAAAAAATAGATTCGCCACCAAACTTTTCAACAGTCTAAATGGCCATGTGTTTGTTCATAGATCCAATTACTTTTCAGAACAACACATATGTCACTCTGATAAACCAATGTTACATACAGAATATTATGATGTCTAAACAAATAATATACAGGTTTGCAGAGAACAATATAAAACTGAGATTACTGAAGAAAATATATATTCTTTTTCTTCCTACAAAAATAAATAAATATGTTAAAAGTAGATCTTCGAATTTCTATTTGAAAAGCTATACATACCTTGACAAAAATTATACTGAATGAAACACAGAAGGATTATATCGAAAGAACATCAAAAATATATAAATAAATACAAAAAAAAAGCATCTTGTTGAACAATGAATTAAGAAAAGTTCAATAAGGAGGAGGGAGACGAAGTAAGGTGAAAGAGTGTAGAATAAAGAGAGAGATAAAAAGTGAGAAAAGAAAGAGGACTAACCAGGATACCATTACCAAACCTGAGGAGGACAGTGATTGTGAGCGAGAAAGCAGCAAGCTCAGTCGGACCAATATGACCAACAAAGGCTTGGCTGATAAGCGAAACCCCAAAGGTTGAGAACCTTGTGAAGACAGCAGGACCAGCAACTTTCCATAGTGTCTTACTTTCAATCCAAACTTTTTCACTTAAGCTTACAACTTCTTCCTCACCTTCTTCTCCCTTCCTCAACAATTTTTCTCTCATATCTCCTCCTTCCATGTCTTTCTTCTTCTTCTTTGTCTGTTTTCTATTTTGTTAGGTGTTTTTTTTCTTACAAGGACTTTTTTAGGAGATATTAAAACTATTACATTTAACTTATTTTATTTCTCTCCTTTTTAATGTAACCGCTTGGTGATGGGTCGATTAGTATTACCCTTCTCGAGTCGACATGATCAATTTTAGACCACTTGTTCTTACCCACATTAAATACTTTGCTTATAGTGGCTGTCAACCATGACTGGTCCATGCTACCATTTTGTATTTCAATCTTACTTTAATTTATATTATATGTTTAGTGGGTTTCCTTATTTAACGTAATCATATATCACATAATATTCCATTCTAGAAAAAATATTGGTATGCAATTAAGTGTGTAATTATTAATTAATGTATCATCTTTGTTGGTTATTAGTAGTCTTGTTTTGTTAACATAAATGAAAAGTACTAAAATCTATCCTTTAAAAGTAACTTTTAAAATAAATGCAGAAACCTTAAAATAAATGTTTTAGAGTAGAATACTATTTTGTATTCTAGACCAAAAGTTATTATCAATTTAATATTTCATATACCGGTAATTACTACTATTAGATATTCAAATAGGGTAATATGAAGTTCTTGATTGTAAACAAAATGGGAAGAAAAATAGACTAAATTCACCTCGATTCTCTTATCAAAGTGAAGTACAAATACCATTAATTATTTTAGATATTCAAATAGGGTAATATGGAGTTCTTAACTGAAATCAAAATGGGAAGAAAGAGGGAGTAAACTCACATCTAGAGCTGTTATCGGTCCGGTTCGGTCCGGGTTTTGGCAAAACCGAACCGGACCGCTAAAGTTATCGGTTCGAACCGAACCGAACCGGTAACATTTCGGTTCCGTTTTGCAGAACCGAACCGGAACCGATAAGAATCGGTTCGGTTCGGTCCGATTCGGTTTACCAAACCGATAACAATCTTTTTGGTAAAAATTTAGACTAATTGTATAGCCCTACAATTTGTGGGCTATCTTTCTACTTCTTTTAATAGGACTTTTAAAAGTAACTTACTAAGTAGGTTGTGTTCCTTTATATAGAATTTGCCGGTGGTTGCTTGTTTCCAATATATCGATGTGGGATTGAAGTAAAAGACATTTATAAATCATTTTTACTATTTTCAAATATTAGGTGGGATTGAATATCAATTTCTCTCTCTCCCAAATCCTTTGATCAACAGAGAGACCTAAATCCCACCAGTTCCGATTCAATCATGGTTTGCATAGCTTGTTTATTGCCTCTCTTCCTCGTCCCCATCGTCAACGTATTACCTCTTCTTTTCTTCTATGTCATGGGGAAAGTATATGCACTTTTTGGATGGGAATACAAGAGACCAGAAAGGGCTCCTGTAGCATGTCCTTACAAGCCTGCTACTCAAAGTAGCAACACAACCAAAGTAGGAGCAGAAGGTGAAGTTAATACAGGAGAATCGTAACTATTATATATATATATATATATATATATATATATATATATATATATTATTTTTATTTATTTTATCGGTCGGTTCCGAATCGGTTCTAGCGGTTCGGTTTCTTATCGGTTTTACTATTTCGGTTCCTTATCGGTTTCGGTTTTCAAAATGGAACCGTAAACCGGACCGTTAAAGTTCGGTCCGGTTTCGGTCCGGTCCTTATCGGTTCGGTTCTCGGTTCGGTTCTCGGTTCTACGGAACCATTAACATCCCTACTCACATCTATTTTATTATCAAAATGAAGCAGAATATAGATTCATCTTATATCGCTATATTTATGGTATAATAAAAGTATCCATAAATACCTAATACCAAACTAATATATATTGATATTAATAGGATAGTATTGTATAGTATATAAATCTAACTATATCGGACAAAAATACTTTCAAAGATATAAAATCGAGATTATTTTGATTGGAATCATTCCCTCCAATTTGGCTTTTTTAATTTGGAAGAGAGCGAAAAAAAAATCCAATAAAGAACCTTTAAACTCATTTTGAACAGAACTGTATTGTTAACCAGCCGAAAAACAACGTCGTCGACGCCGGTGAAGAGAGTTATAGTTATCGTCGGTGGTGGAAGTCGTAAGCCGATCTATTTTCCGACGCCGGTGAAGCCATTCGGTTAGTGAAGTTGCAGTTAAGACGTGTTTTTACAACTACATGTACTTTTTTCGAAATATTAACGTAAACCTGCCTTTTTAAGGAATTAGTAGTTTATTGGTTTAGAAACATCAGTAGATAGAACACTGGCTGGTATCGCGTACGTTTGATTTCATCCATGACAGTACTATGTGTTGGTGTGTTCATCGTTTCTGAATTTAAAAAAAAAATGGTTGTGTAAGGTGATAGTTTTTTTTGTCGTAATTAGGTTGTTTGTGCTAAAGTATTGCTTCATCGTTGTTGTTTTGTAAGTTTGTGTGGGGATATTATGATTTGGTTTCAAAAATGGTGGACGTGCATGAGGTGGTAGACACAAATCGCATCTTCTTCGTCAGTTGGTGATAGTGTCCAGCAATAACTTGAATTTTGGTAACGTCACACAATTGTGTTTTTGTTTGTTTGCCAGTGGTAGTAAATCGAAATGACTTGAATTTTGGTAACATCACGCATTGTGTACAAAAAAATCAACCTACAATCGCAATGTGTTTAGTTATAACTAATGTGCATTGATTTTAAGTGTGTATGCGGTCATGAAACGCATATGCGATTTATATGTGGTGTGATATTTGTAAATTGAATTATTAACTCACAGTTGCGTTTTGTGCAGGCAAAATGACTGCAAAAGGGGTGTTTTATAATTCTGGCTTGGTTAGTATAATAAACCTTCTTAGACGTAATATAATGTGGCCGAACACATAGAAGCGAATAGAGACACTTCATTCTATACATTTATAAAAACATCGTTCGACCTAAGAACGAGGATTTGAAGTTAAAGAAGTTCTGTAAACTGATCGATAAAATTACAAGTTTTTACGATGTGAAGGCAAGGGCTTCCAAAGTAGGGGTAAGTATGTGAAGCTAACTACAACCGATGTGAATGCCATTTTTGGTATGAAACACGGGAATGAGGAGATGCTTTTGAATAAAGTTGGAGCCTTCATTGGTCGGTACGCTGAAGGGGTTGAGAACCATTCTAGACTAATGCAGAAGTATTTTTTGAGTCCACGCGAGAGGAAGAGCGGGCGTACGAATGAAAAATATGTATCGAATTCATTGATAAAGGTAATTTAATTCACATATATTATATATGTTTTGATGTATTGTTGCAGTGATGTATGCTATTTTTGATTGGGTTGCAGGAATATATGGAGAAAAAAATTAAGGATGGAGGGGAGGATGAGACGAAATAAGTTGCTCGTCTATTGATTCTTTTCATTTCGTCGACCTTATTCTTCTCAGTTTCAGGGGACATAGTGGGATGGATAGCAGTATTCAACATGGAGGATATGGTTAAATTCAATGGCTACGATTGGTCTAGAGCTATAGTTGAGAAGCTGCACACGTCACTTGATAAATGTATTCTTTCCGAAAAGCCAAACAGACTTATCGCATGCAGTGTTGTTTTATTCATAAGTATTATAGCTTATATAATTATGTTAGTTATTAAAACCATCGTTGAATGTTAGAATTTTGTTGTATGCAACCTTTTTAATGGAGCACACTTTGATGGAGGTTCAAATATCAAGGCCCGACGTCATACCTCGATGTTATAAGTGGTGGGGATTGAAGGGAGAGGAGTCAACTATGAAGATGATCCAGATGGTTTGGCAGCTATGAGACGCGCAGGTAAGAGAATTTTGTTTGCAAAAGAAATGTAGAATTATGAAATATAATCGTATCTAGCAATGTTTTCAATAAAATGTATCTACCAGTGTTAAAGTATACATTAATTTCTACGAGAATAGTAGTGTCATCTAGCAATGATAATTTCACAATAATCGCAATACCTATATTAGTAAATCTCTAGCGATGATGTAATACACTACAATCGCAATGTTGCTTCTTGAAACTCGCAAGCATGGTACTGACTATTCATGCAATCGCACTTGCGAACTTTAATGTCTAACATACTCTTAATTGGTTTGAATGATTGGATAGGTTATGGAGAGTGAGCTCTCGTTGATAGAGGCTGAAAATGAAGCTTTTGGAAGCGGCGAATTCGGGGTGATCTATGAAGGACAACTACAATATCGTAGGGGAAAATAGTCGGAAAAGGAAGAAATATGTTGCCCACAAATTAGGAAAAAAGAAGAAAAAATGGTTCCATGTTGAGGCTGAACAAGTTTTAGAAAGAGATCAGACATCTCAACAACATCAACTTTTAATAAAACATTATTTTTTGACAACACAACAGCGCCACCGACAGAACACAGATATGAAGTAACACTTCAAGAATTCTTGGTAAAGAAGAGCCTAACTCCAACAAAAACGAAGAGTAAGAAAAAAAAGAGGGAAACAAAGGTCAAGTATTGTAACTTTCAGTGGACTATCACGTTCGGCTTTACGTGATAATGTCGTACGGAAACAATGTAGCAAGATTTACAGTTTCAAGGTTGAAAATAAGCGGTTGAAGCTTGAACAAAAAAATAAAGAAGTGAGTATTGTTATGCTTTTGTCGGCTACAACATGTCTAAAAATTAACATCTAATATTTAACATGCTCCTTTTGTCACTGGTTGAATGGCTGCAGACAGAGTTAAATCAAATAAAAGCGAAGTTCGAGGTAGCAGAGAATATCGTAGATGCTGATAATGCTGAACTTGTCAACACTTATCAATGCCATTTTGTTGTGAAGATAAGGAGGATACTAAACTGGTGGTTGCGGATACAATTGCGAAGGTAATACCAAAAACTATTATTTACCAATCTCGCAGACATAGATTACAGAAGAAGCAAACCGTAGATGTTTTCAGATACACCAAAACGCTATATAGCCGAACATTATGAGTGGAGGGTAAAGAGGAAGAAGAGAAACAGAGGGAGCATGTCAATAATGTGCCTAATGCAAAATATCAAAAGGCCAAGTTACTTGAACTGGCGGATGAACATGCGACTAAGGATATTAGTACACTGGTTGTCCCTGCTAAAGTGGTAGCAGATATAATTAAAGATGAAAAAGTAGGGGAGGAGGTGAAGAATACAAGTACTACAAATGTATTACCGATTGAACCTACTGCAGACGTTACGTTAGATGAATTAGTTGGTGGGAACTCCGATAATGCACCAACAACGATAGTTATAAATGGCTTGGAAAAGGCGGTAGATACTACCGTATTTAATGATCTTGTTGGAAATGAGCCAGTGGAGGTGAAGAGATATAATGTAACATGTGGCACATTAGCAACCCTAACAAATATGGTGGTCGTACAAACTGGAAGTTATAAAACCGTTGTTGTTGATGATATTATCGGATTAGAAGGATTGGCAGTAGAACAGGGACAAGAATGTGATGGGAAGGAGTTAATTGTTGACGGAAATGAAAATTTCGACGTTTAAAAAAACAATGAAGATAATTCTTTGCAGCCAGTGGGGGAGAAACCAAAATATTTATTGGATTGTGCACTTGTGGAAACTGGGTAAATGACTCTGTCTTGAACAAAGCAGGTTATACAAAGATCGGGATGCACTAGAGAAGGGTCAAGGGGAAGCATAACTTACAAAACAGGACGTTGAAACCACCGTAAAAACAACAAAAAAGACGGAGGCCTCGGCTAATATGCCAGAGCAATTAGTACGGTTAATCGAAGATCCAGAACCTGGATTTAAATGGTGGTGAAGACAAGACTTGAAGATGTAAGTGGATCGTAAAAATGTTAAGATTCAACACTATTTGATATTTTGTGTTGGCGTGTTTTGATATTTAAAAAGTCTTGGTATGGTATTGAATATGATGGAGTGTTGTTGTTTTAAAATGTTGTTCTGACACTGTAAACAATGTTTTAGACTTACCATGTCTTTGGGTTGTTTTAGACTTACCATGTCCTTGGGTTAGTCTGGTTCGCATTTATATCTTGAAATTGAATTCACAACATTTACAAATAAGTCGCATGTATATCATCTCTAGCAATCGCAACCTTAACTTCCTTGTACTTGGGTAATTAAGAATTTATTTTTTATAGTCTAGCAATGTGAAGTGCATATAAGTCGCAACGTAGTATTGCAAAAATATAGCAATCATAATTGCAGGTAAATTGTAATGTATACTTGTAAAAACATTGCAATCTAGCAATGTTAAATACAAATAAATTGGAGTCTCATTTTTCTCTCATATTTATAGGTACTGCACGAAAGACCTATTGCATAAATGGAAGGCCAGCATGTATCAGGTGTAGCCAATGTAACAGCGGAAGTAGTAGAACAAGAATCCAAGTCTGAACAAGTATCCCAAATGGTACCAGCCGAAAAGCTTATTCACAAGACACAAACACATGAAGAACAACAACCTTCAATTAAGGTTGAACTACTTACACAACCTGAAAGAGCATAAGAAGTCCAACAAGGGGTGGAGAGATATCAGAACACCTACAAAGACCTACCATTAAGTATGAAACACCACAACATGATAAAGCAGCATCCTACGCACTACCTGTATGTTCTGTTATACCATTCGTAGATGAAATTTTTGTAGACTACACGCAATCCTTTTTTGACGAATGTGATAAGGCCGAGGAAAATTCGAATGAAAAGCAACGTACTTTGGAATTTATCCATGAAGGTTCATTAAACACCGATGTAAGTGGATGTTTGTTTTACTAATATATCAGGTGGTAGTTGATGTGTTTCCGAAGTGGAACTTACCTACTCAAACACAAATTGGAGCACCACAGTTTGGTTACGAAGATTTGCCGAAGTGTACAGCAACGATGCAATTAATAGATATCGTGAGTACAACAAGGTGTTACAAATAAGTAGAGAAAAAGAGGAGGAAGATCCAGAATTTTTGTATTTGTCAATGTCGGAGTTCTCATTCAGGCGTGCCGTTAGTGTGAGTGAGATAATGGATCTACTATATGAAAAAGAAATATATTTCAAGGTAATATGAAGTTATAAAACAGTCCAAGGAATTTCTTTTCACATACACAATGTTGTTTGATTTAATCATTCTCATGTACACGTTTTAAGAAAGTAACTGTAAATTGATAGATTATCGATGATTGGATATATAAGCTGCTTCAGGCTGCAAAATAGAGAGTACATGTGAAAGACTTTGATGATAATTTTACATGTATGGTCAGCACGATTCCAATTTCTAGAGTTGCAACTGTAAGTGCATAAGCTATTATTATTGTTGTTCATAAAACAATACTTAATATAATCTAGAAAACAATTGAATAAAACGCTGGCTATTAAGGGAGATATGTCACACATTGTGGATAAAGTATTTGAGACAATAAGACCAGACACATACATTGCACTAGTTCCTCTGTACACCATTAACAAAGACGAAATCAACCACTGGACGTTGTTGGTTATTGATATGGAGAATGGTACTGCTAATAGCTACAACTCACTCTTGTCATGGAGAAAATATCTTGGCGATAAGACGAAGAATAGTGTTGATGATTTGGTAAGATATTTTATGCTATAAAATCTGTTTATACAAATATAACCCTACCTTGCAACCAGTTAATGTGAACAAATCACATATGCTAGAAACACAGGAGGTAGCAATATCCCCTTGGTTGTGCTACAATCGTATACTCGTATTATGTGATACAATCGTAATCCTAGTATCAAATAAAGCGCAACATATATTTGTCGGCATAGTAACATTGCTAATGGTTGGCTTGCACAAAAAACGTGACCCTATAGTATTAACTACAGCCTTGCAGCTCTTTTATTCTGTAACAGTTGGCCTATTGCATGAAGAGAAAATGTATATCAGTTGTGAAGGGTGGTTACAAAATCAAGACTATGAGAGATATCCCACAACAAGAAAAGAACAGCCTTGACTGTGAGATTTTGGTTTGTGAATATGCAAAATATATCATTAAAAAAGGATATGTACCTATGAAATATGGAGATGATATGCTTGCAACAAGGAGAGCTGAAATCTTTAAGTATTTCCTCAATGATATAAACACAAACCGATGACGATAGTTACATTCGATATTGAATATGGTTTTTTGGAATTATTGAATAAATATGATATTCATTAAGTATTTGGTATTGTTAAAACTCCAAATTGGTTGACTTTATTTTTTGTCATATCGAACGATTTAAGATAATCTTCGAAGGTAAATTTGGAGTACTCAAAACATGAGTACCAATCACAATGCCTCTTTATTATTTAATACTAATCTAGAAACATGTGAAATTTCAAGGTTGTTTATATCTAGCAATGTTAGTCTGGATTAATATTTGTAAAATTGTTAAGTGGTTATTATCTAGCAACGTGTATGATGAACAAAAAACACAATAAATCGCATCAACTTTTATAATTTACAACAAGGAAGCACAATTAAAAATGTAAATAGCCATATCTAGCAAGTATGTTTAATTATAATTGCGTATGCGATTCATGAGTGTTAATTGGCCTTGTATGCACAATTCGCGTATGCGAAGACAGTTTTTATTAATGCATTAGAGAATGGGTTATTGACTAAAGCGATCATTAAATAAAGCGGATATTACTGCTCCCTATTTTCGTCAGTAATTAAACAAATGTTTTTTTTATCTTATTGGTTAATTTAATACTTGACAATACAAAGGTAGATATTGAATAATTACGAAAACATTAATTAGACGTGTAAAATTAATTGCATTTTGCTAGATTAGACGTAGCCCTGAGTATGATCTCTGGCCATAAGTAGCAGAAGAGATTTTAGGCTATTTACTCTAAAACATTAAACATTTTGAAAAAACTATCTGTATTCTAAAGAAGTTGCGAATTTATCTCCAGATTCTCCACGATATTCATCCTCTAAAGGTTGGTTCTCAGACCATTCCAGGAACTGTTCTCCTTATAAAAGGACCACCACTTCAGAGTACTCATCCGACGATTCCAAAAACGGTGTAGTCTTGTCCTTTCGGTTTGAGGACGAGTATGACACCTATGACTCGTGGTCCTTTGACGGTTATGAATCAGACCCAAATGAACTACCCAAACGCAAGCGTAGGAGGGAAAGTTGGGATAACAAGAATTTTGATGAACCAGTTGACACAAATAATGAAGAAGATGATGAAGCAGACAATGAGAAGGAAACAGACGAAGAAGAAGACAAGGACAATGAGAAAGAGGATAGGAATAAGAAGATTCAGATGAGGAGAACGAGGACGAGGATGATGATTGGTGATTGATGTTCTAGTAGTTCATGTAGGATGTTTTTTTCTTTAGTATGTTGTTATGTTTATTGAAGTAAAATGAACCAACCCTCTGAGATCGTGTATTTTTTTGGAAGGGTTGAGATATCTAGGCATTGTAAAGCCCTGCATGCAGTTTTAATATATTTTGGACTTTTGTTGTTAGTTGTTATTTTACTGTGTATTGACTGTTATTTCAATTAACAACATATTACAGTAAGACTAACCTTCAAAGAGGATTTGAAAACCCTAGCATTTTTATTGAACCTTATTGTAGCAGCGTAATAACAAAGAAGGTAACTTCAATGTATATGTTTGTGTAAATTAAGTAAAGCGTTAATAGCGAGATTTTTTTAAACGGTACCTAGAAAAGAAGTTATACAAGGAGGACATGTATTTTACAGGTACCAACATAACATTCAAAATTATATGTAACTCGCAAATGCGATATACATGGGTCGTAGTAGGGCAACCATAATGTCGTTAAAAATAATAGGGTATCTAGTAATTTCTTAATTTTCATGTAAATAACAATATCGTGTAAAATATCTCAAAACACGCAACCTTTACACCAACCGCCACATATAGGTTAAAGGATAATAAGAGACGTACAAAACCATGTGAATACAATAAACCCAAATGACGAATGGTATAAACACAAATGGTATGTGAGGAAAGTTGTGTGTAGCAAAATAAAGTGCTTGATCCTTAAACTTAAGAGGCATTACAAAATAATTCGTTTGGTTTACCAACAAATTAACATATCTAGAAAAGTGGTTAACCAAGGAATTAACCTATTTAGCAAAATTTATATCTAGAATGTGTCCAGTTCAAAGATAGGTAAACCGTAGAACTAAAACCACTTATCTAGACATATTAAACAATAAATACATAGTCTGAAATGCACAACTATCTGAAATTCAGAATGGAACATCCCAAGACCTCCGGTTGTGTCCTGGTTTTAGACAGCGGCCACAACGCAAACGGTTTATGGTCATTAAACCGTTGCTGGAGTCAATTGATGCATAAAGCCTTCATTTACAGTCATCCGAATCTTTTTTGATACAATAAGCATTGATCTTTCTAAATGTATTATGCTTGTACTTAAAGGCAAAACCGTTCTCTAATACATACCGACACAAGGATAACCTTAGACCTGCAACACCTTCAGCAAACGACTGACCAACACCGACGATAGCTTCAGCTCATCTAGTTGTAGCAAGATTCCTTTTTTCGGCGTTGAATTAAGCAAACAATTACTAATATCCCCACTAGTTAGTTGGTTATGGGACACTTCTGCAAAACTATGGCTTGGCTATTTACGCTTAACTGTAGACCCTTTATCAACTACTTTTTCTCCTATAATAAACTTAACACTTTTGAGATGCTTCACATCAAGATATACTTCCAAACCAATAATAATTTTCTTGTTATAAAACAAACAATTTTTGTGAGCACTGCAAGGATAATAGTGTAGTTACCTCTAACCAGCTCCTGCCATCTGCTAATAGTATAGTTACCTCTTACCAACTCCTGCCATCTACTTTGAGCGTAATCATGAATGCTTTGAAAGTTCTCAAACTCGGATAAAGGATCAATAACAGTTTGGTGACCATATTTGAAAAATACAAATTTTAGGTTTCGACATATACTACCCTGCATTATAGAAAATTGAGTTAGATTGTTGTGGTGGCAGCAACAAAGTAGCAATGTGGTACATAGCAAATCGATTTATCAATTTTACAATCAATCTAGCAACATCTTACTTATAAAATCGAAAACGGTCACATCTAGCAGTGTTATGATATGAACTGGAATCGCGTAAACAAATCAGTAACATTATCTACCAAACACGTTGTTACTAGTAAATCGCAGTTGCAAAGAACAATCTAGCAACTTTATTAACGAGATGATTTATAATGTTCATATCTCGCAATTTTACTAAGTTGGAATAATGCAATCAAATCCGTTGCAAATAAGATTTCAATCTAGCAAACAATCAAGTACATGAGAATTGGAATGTCTGCACAATCGCAATCAATACAAGCCACAATTGTAATGACAGTAAACATAAGCCCCTATCTAGCATCCCTGAAGAGAGCGCCACACTACTTCTCTATTTTATCATTATCTTTGCATTTTATTCGATAGTAAATTTTAAAAACAAAATAATTACAAAATGTAAACTTACCATCTTAAATACCTTAACGAAATTGATGAACACAATAGCTCTTCAAAAAAAATAATGATTTAAGCTTTGGTAGCTCTTCGAAAACTTCTCAGTGTGCTATTAAGCGTTCATTTCGATATAAAAATAGAATGTGATTGTTAAACATAGTTGTTTCTTCGAAAAGTGTTATAAACAATTCAGAACATTCCACTCTTAACCAATCTCAAAGATGATCAGTCTCTGATGATTTGTTAAGATAGTATTCAAATATATGTGTAAACAACCATTGGCAAAAAAACAAACTTTATTGATAATATTGAATATGTACAAGATGCCTCGTTAAAACCTTCATGGGCCAACATGATAGGAAATAGTACGTCATTCTGAACAAAAATTCTTACATACAAAAACATATCTACTCCCAATAAAGTTTCAAGCGTTGGATATTCCACGGATGTTGAAACATTCTCCCCTTAAAATCACAAAGATGATAGGACCCCGGCTTATTTCTTTCAACAACTGTATAAGGCCCTTCCCAATTCGGAGCCATTTTCCCAAGGTTCTTCTCCTTTGTGTGCAAGAAAACGTTTCGCAACACCTTATCCCCTTCTTTAAATTCTCTTCTTTCAGATTCGAATAATATCTAATTCTTATAAGAGTTTGATAATGAATTATATTTAGATGAGCTCGAACTCTTTTTGCCTTAATCAAATCCAAATTCGCCTTTCAAACTTCATCATTAGACTTTTCAAAATATTGGGCTATTCTAAAAGATGACGTCGTGGATTCTATAGGGCTCACTGCATCCATTACATATGCCAAAACAAAACGAGTCTCCTTCGTAGCCTCTCTAGGAGTTGTTGATAAGCTCAAAGTACCTCTTATAAATAATTTGGCCATTTTTCTGCTGCCCCCGTCAAATTCTTCTTCAAACCATCTAAAATTGTTCTATTTGTTACTTCCACTTGTCCATTGGCTTAAGGATGAAAAGGCGTCGAAAAACATTGCTGAATTCCCTTAGAAGTACAAAATGAAGCCATCCCCTTGTTATTACACTAAGGGCCATTATCTGTTGTAATCCTCCGAGGAACTCCAAAACGACAACAGATATTGTTCACAATAAATTTGATGACATCTTTTGCCTTTGTTCCAGATAGCGGTTCTGTCTCTGCCCACTTTGTAAAATAATAAACCGCTACAATTATCATCTGTCTTCCTCCAGAAGCCATCGGAAATGGTCCCACCAGATCAATTCTCTATCTATCAAATGGTACTGCCTCGAATATAGACATAAGCGGTACTGGTGGTCTGTGAATAACATTTGCAAATCTCTGACAAGTATCACATCCTCGAACTAAATTTTTAGCATCGTTCATAATTGTAGGCCAATAGAACACTACAAGTAAAACTCGACGTGACAGAGCTTTGAACCCGCAATGAGCTGACCCTTCACCATCATGCAACTCTGATAATACTTCTTGTGATTCTTGTTTGCTTAAACATCGTAATAATGGCATTCCCAATGTCTTTTTATACAAAATTCCATCCAGTACTATATATCTGAAGGCTTTACTTCTCAATTTGTTGGCCAATTGTGAATCATATGGTAATATCCCTTGAGTCAAAAAATTAAGTATATCTGATCACCAGTCGCCTCAAATTTTTCCAGTTGTAAAAAAATCATCTATACTGGATGGATTAAGTAACAAGTGAAGGATTTTCTTGTAGCAAAATCGAAGGATATTCTTCCTTGTATATTCCGCAACAACGTTGTCCAACATAAGCATTAAATTCCAAAGTTCCCGCAGATATTGAATCAAACGATCTTTTCTTGCTTCGGAAAATTAAGATACTTGATTTGCTAACAACTGAGAATTCGTTTCCAAGCGCACTAAAGTTGCCTTACAAATTTTTGTCAATCTCAAACCTGCCAAATCAACTTCGTATTCAGCTTCATTGTTCGAAGCATGAAAACCAATTTTTATAGATTGAATCCTTGTTTCTCCCGTTGAAGCTAGTAACTGAACTCCAGCACTACACCCTGAAACACTAGAGCCTCCATCTGTTCGGACAACCCACCTCGAATCAACAGGTACGACTTCTTTATTTTCTTCCTCCTCTGATCTTATTGAGTGGAATTCAACAAAACAAATCTGCTAATGCTTGCGCCTTTATTGCAGTTCGAGGTGTAAACAAAATATCATAACCCCCCAACTCCACTGACCATTTGGTCATTCTCCCCGAAATATCAGGTCGCCTCAAAACATTTTTTAAGGGGAATGAAGTTCGTACTTCAATAGTATGAGCTTGAAAATATGGACGCATCTTCCTAGGAGCAATCACTAGTGCTAATGCCAATTTTTCTAATTTCATATATCTTTTTTATGCTGCCACCAAAATTTTACTAATGTAATACACCGGCTTCAGAACTCATGAATCTTCACTGATTAACACTGCGCTCAGTGCAAAATCCAAAACTGCGATGTACAAAAATAATTTCTCCCTATTTCGAGACTTTGACAAAATCTCTGGTGATGGCAACAAATTTTTAATATTTTTGAAAGCTGCTTCAAATTCCGATCTCCATTCAAATCTGTTGGGTCCTCGTAACACTTGAAAGAAATGAAAGCATTTGTCAGAAAATCTAGAATAAATCGATTAAGTGCTGCTAACCTTCCTGTCAGAATTTGCACTTCTTTGATTGACCAAGGAGAATTCATTGTTATCAAAGCTTTTAATTGTTCTTGGCCAACTTCTATTTTTTTTCACTGATGATGAAACCTAAAAACTTCCCCGATCAAACTCCCAAGGTACATTTCTCAGGATTTAATTTCAACCTGATTTCCCTTAAATTCAAAAAAGCTTGCTCTAAATCATCAAGATGCACTTCATCCTTCGAGATTTTTACTACCATGTCATCTATATATACCTCCATAATTCTTCCCATCTCTGATAAGTGGCTCTAACATTTTTTAATCTGAAGGGCATCACCTTATAACAATGTAAGCCCCTATGAGTTATAAAAGTTGTGCATTCTTGATCTTTTGGATCCATTTGGATTTGATTATACCCAGCAAAAGCATCCACAAAAGTTAAAATTTTGTTGCCTGAAGTAGAGTCAATCAACTGATCTATTCGAGGAACGGGAAACGGATCTTTAGGACAAGCTCTATTCAAATCTGTAAAATCCACACACATTCTCCATTTCCCATTTTTCTTTTTTACTACCACCAGATTCGCCGTCCACAAAGGAAGTGTGACTCCCTTATATGTCCGACCTTAGATAAATGATCCAGTTCAGCAACAATCACTTCTGCTTTTTCCGAGGAAAACGCTCTTCTTTTCTAAATACTCGGTTTGACCTTCAGAACAATGGCCAAACTGTGACGAATTACTTCAGTGCGACTCCCGTTACATCCTATGTCCTCCAAGTGAAGACATCCAAATTTTGGGATAAAAAATTATACAACTGTTGACGTAGAAAAGGGGTCAATAATGTTCCGATTCGAAGTACCTTACTTTCCGAAAAAGTAAACTCCTCTATTTCTTCGCTCACCGTTAAAGACCTTGAGGTTTCCCTCGGATCGTCAACCCTTTCTTCCAAATCCGAGGGTGCCCTCTCTAATTGTTATTCCCACATTAAATCTCTAGTGCTGGACCCTCAGATCCGGAGTGCATTGGTATAACATTCCCAAGAAACCTTCTGATTCTATCGAACAACCCCAACTCTATCTCCAACCACATACTTAAAGAGCTGATGAATTAAAGACACCACCCTATACATTCTTGAAAGGCACGATCTTCCAAAAATAGCATTATAAATTGTGGGATAGTCCACCACCACTAGAGTACCTGGACCTTTTTCTTAAATGGTCCTTTTCCCAAACTCACCTCATCTTTGAATTCTCCAACAACACGCACCGTTACACCAGTGAATACAATAATCGTTCGATCCGACTGAGAAATCCGAGGTCGATTTGTCATTCTATCATAGGTGGATTTAAAAAAGACATTAGCAGAACTGCCAGTGCAATCAACACACGTCGAATTTCGACGGCTGCCACTTCAGCTCCAATTACCACAACATCTTCATGTGGATCTGCAATACCTCTCAAATCGTCTTCATCAAACAAAATGAAGGGAATATTTTTCTTCCCATAAAAGCGCGTAGACATTTTCCCTTCAATTTGAGTTGTAAAGTTGACAGCATGCCTCTTTCTTGAACTATCCGATTTTCCAGTCATTGAATCACCTCCAAAAATGGCCAACGATTCAAAAACTTGCATAGCTCCCGAACACGTCCCTTTTCGACAAACTCTTTGATTGCCATCAGAAGCAATCTGTTCGGATCTTTTTCAGCATACTCAGAAGAAGCATTGAACGGTTCAGCATGTGAATCCAAAATCATCAAATTCTCATCTAGTAGTGCAGCATTTGAAGTTGATGCACCATTATTTTTCGATGCGCTCCCATGTGACTTCACATAAGTCAGGAGCTTTCCATTCTCAATCAAATACTGGATTTCTTTCTTTAGAGCGATGCAATCATTTATATCATGCCCAATATCATCATGATATCTGAAAACTTGTTATTCCTCTCCTCCATTAGCCTACTTTTTGGGTTGGCTTCCTAAAATTTGCGAAGCTCTTGGTCTTGTCCTAGATTATAGAAATATTATTTGTAAGATCAACATAGTATTATGGTTTGACCCATGTATTTGGTCTAGGCTTGTTGTAAGTATTAGATGGAGCGTGATTTGAATAACCACCACTTTGAGGAGGCAAATTGCTGTTCTTTCGCCTAAACTACTGACTGTCATTGCAATTGTCATTCGAAGACTGCCTCTGATTATTGGCTAACTGTCCCAAATTTTTAGGAGTGCTGACTGGTCCACCTCGGACTCTAGTCGACTCCTCCACTTTGATCTGATCATAAACTTGAGCCATTAAAGCTCCAAAATACAAGGCCCTTCTCTTCGTCGTCTCATTAGCCAGATCTTTTGGCTATAACCCTTGGCGAAAAGCTGCCATCGCCACATTTTCCTCACAGTTGCCAAACTAGACTTGGTCAACATAAACCTCTTTGTATAATCTTTCAACTTTTCTTCAAGTGTCTGCTTGCACTGAATAATGATGTCACCATTTGCTCTCATCTCTTTGCTTCCCACAAACTTCCTTCAAATGCAGTATAAAAATATCTGAAATTTGAAATGGACCCCCTCGGAATCCGGTTATACCACTTAAGAGCTGTTCCTTTAAAAGTCTGAGAAAATACACGACACACCAGCCGGATGTTATCTTCGAAGTATATCATATAATTCCTAAATTGATCGATGTGATCATCAGGATCCTGCATCCAATCGAACTTTTCAACCTTCGAAATGTCAAAACGCTTCGGAAGCGTCATCAGAACGAATTGTATTCGTCAGTTGAGAATTTCTCCATTCAACTCCTTGAACGAGCTGGTCATCCGTTCCCATAGTAACATACAAATTCTGATCAGTTTCATCATACTGATTCGAGAGATTTCCTTCGTACCAAGTAGAACGAGGAGCATTATCCTTCTTAGATTCACTCTCGTTTTTGTTTTTCCTCAATTGATCTCTGTCTGATTCCTCTGTCGAAGAACCTCTGTATCTCTTAAAGCCCGAAGCTACCTCCTCGTCACTTGAGGTCACATATTTCTGTTTATCTTTTTTCTCCTTACGAGACGAATATCACTCTTTTGGAGACACAAAACGTGCTTTTTTATGCTTGGATTTAGCCTGTCGATCATCAAAAGATCAATCTGATTAAGCTCTTACCTCAGTCTTTATGTTTCCTGTCTAACCTCGGATCTAACCTTCGCCGAGCGGATTTCTTGCTCCATCCGTTCATACTTTTCATTCAATGCGTTAATTTTGTCCAAAAGGTGGTTCGTTCGAACCTCAATATCATACTGAGTTTCGATCAGAAATGATCCACCAGGTCTGCCTCCATGTAAATCATCCTTAAAAGTCTCCATAGCTGATCGAATTATAGGATTGTTCTCATGATTCATCGTACTGATTTTGAACATAAAATAAAAAAATATCGTATTAATTTCAAGTCCTCAATGGAGTCGCCAATTTGATGAGTTATGATTTTGGCTTTATAAATTATTAGGAGTGAATTCCAAAGAGAGAAAGAGCTAGAGAGTTTTTAGAGAGAGAAAATACATACACAAATGAGTTTTTAAAGTAAAACTATTCGAACCCTTTATTAAAGTAGCCTTTCCATTTGTATAGAGGAGCCAAGACTGAGTCTCAAACTGAAATCTGTTACAAAAGAGGACTAATTGTTGTTTAGTCCTTAACAATTATAAATAGTTATAAATACCCTCTAAAACTTATATCAGTTACAATTTAAGGACAAAACTTACATATCATGACCAATGGAATGTTGATATGCAGGTTTAAAAATAGTTTGGTAAATATAATTTACGTAACTATAGATGGATGGCTGGATAATTGAGTAGGAACATGTTGTATAGGTGTTGTAGTATGATAATAAGGAGGTACATTCATACCTTTAATAGAATGGTTAGGATTGAATCTTCAGTGTTTTTTTTTGCATGCATTGTTACTGAACCTATGAAAACTTGAAAATAATCAGACTATAACACTAGTATATGAGATTTATTTGACCTAGTATTTAGGAAACTAGATTAAAATGGAAAGTCATATCCGTTGAATATGACATTTCTTAAAAGAAACACTTTCCACTAGGTAACAAACACTTGTAACCTTTATGAGTAGATGAATAAACAATGAAAACATATTTTAATGAGTGATATTGAGTAGGTGAGAAACAATTGTAACCTTTATTCAGTAAGTTTCTCAAATCTAGTTTATTTTATGTTTTTCAAAGTAAAAGACCTATTTCGCAAGAAACTTCAGTATATTTACGCACCCAACTTACATTTAGTTTCTAAATATAATTTTCATCTAGTTTTTCAAAACTAAAAAACTTTTTAACAACAAAAAATGTATGTATTTACGTACAAACTAGCATTAGTTTCAATACTAATATCAATGTATTTTAACTTTGTAATTTAAATAAAAAAATTCAAAAGAATGAGTATTCTCATCATCATGAATTACAAATACATTTTAACTCACAAAACAAATAAATAATCTTCATGAAGAAGTCAACCATTTGAAGAATCAATATTAATATGTTACTTCAGTTTTTTCCGTAACAAAAACTAATTCCGCAAGAAGTTTACTCATAACTACACAACATGTTAACACATAATTATGCAATTATGTCTAACACATGTACAAATGCATTTTCATAACACGATTATATGTAATTACACAACCACAATTTGATAAATCTTTATTTCTTTTTACTTTTTAGTCAAAAGATATAATCTAGAAGAAGACATTATTAAAAGAATTGAATATCTTGAAACAAAAACCAATGAACAAATTAAAGAAATAGAGTAATTTAATATTATTTTTGAACATCACGTTGAAAAACTAAACAAGGAAAATCAATATATTTCCACAAGGCATCATGCATTAAAAACCAATTTGTGCATCAAACAGAAAATTAGTATTTAAACTTGATTGAAATTTTTGAGAGGAAGCTTTTCAACAAAGGTAAGATCTTTCTAACCACCTTCTTTAATAAATTCATGCAAATGGAAATCGATTAAACCGTCATTGGGTGCATAAGCACATTTTTGAAAATATTGACGATATTTTTCCTTAAATCTTTTGGTGAATATCTCAAAGTGTGCTTCAGATTCCCAATAACTTGATAAAGATGGTATGAGTGGTAGCAATCAAGAAAACAGTTAAAAAATATTAACAATAATTAGGTGAATATTAGATATAAAAATTATATGAGGACCAAGTAAATAAGGTTTTAATGTGTCCAGAAACCTTGCCAATTATCAATATTTTCAGACCCAACAACAGAAAATGCTACTAGAAAATTATGTAGAGAAAATAAGAAGGCAATAAGTAAAATAATGTACAAACAATTATATAATCTCTAATTTCGCAACCAAAATGTAATTTCACAACCCATTTGTACTTAATTATACTCCCGGATAACACGTAATTACGCAACATTATTATAACGTAATTCCACACCTAAAAAATAATTATGTATTTAAAGATTAGCGTTGTTAAGAAGAGAAAAAAATTACAATTGTTACCATCTTTAGCTATTGTAGAGAGTAAAACCCTTTGATATGTAAAACTCTAAAAAATACCATCGATAAAGAGCATCATATGACAAGACTAAAACCCTTGAAGATAAGCTATGAAAGCTATAAAAAACATTTCAAAAATAATTTCCACCATCATACTCTAATACAAAATTACAAAGAGGTCCAGAGTATTTAAAATCTTAAAATAACCTTTTAACAAGCCAAAAGAAGTAGAAATATCTCTTTAAAATTCTCTTATGAATTTCTCTAAAGCCATCCATGAATTGTGCTAAGATATATGTAAACCACAATTGGATTTTACAAGGCCTTGAATACTTTTGGAAGTGCTATCACTTCTTGATCTAATACAATCATTTATCTCGTTTAATATCAAATATGATGTCAAATAATTTTTATTTTATGTGGTAACACCAGGATAACACTTATGATCACCAACATACTTTTTGATAACCATATATATACATTCTGATAATGAAGTAGAAATTTATGGACTTAGGTGTAAATAATAGAAGTTTAATGGAACAATTTTGATTATGTATTTCTATTGAGGACTAAGGATAATTTATCTCTTTATGTAACCAATTTCATTTTTGAGATAAGTCACAGCACCTCTATATAAAGGTTAGGACTGAACTAATAAAAGGGTTGAACACTTTTTGGTCTAACTCAATTGTGCTCTAACTTTCTATCTCTAAAAAATCTATATTTCTTTCTCACTAAAACTCACGTATTACTTTTTCATAAGACAACTGTTATCAATTGAACTCACCAAATTGGGGACTCCACTGGGAGGATGATCCTGTCATTTAAGATATTCAGTCTCGCATGTACAATTTTGGGAGAAAGTCTACCGTCGAAGCGTCTCCAAAAATCATATGTCCTTCTGCTCAAACTACATCTCAAAACATGATTCCTCGTTCTAACCCAACATTTTTTCCTCCTATTCCATCCAACCCTGGTGTCCTTGCTGCACTCCAACCATTTAATGCTCAAGAAAAATCGGTTTCGCAACAAGTCAAGGCTTCCCACAGTCACTTGAAACGGTTGGCCAAAAACATGGTTCGTTATAAGGGAATTGTTGATGCTGAGAAACAACTGAGAGAAAAGTTTTAGAATCAAGTAATTGAGCAATTCCACATCTTTGAAGTGACAAGGTCTGAGCTTATTCGAGGAGTTCTCTTTGTCAAAAGCCATTTTCGAGGGACACATCATGCTGATAAACAAAAACTGATCGCCTCACATCAAAAGGAGATGAACAAGATCAAAACTAAACATGCTGAAGAGTTAGCAGTTGAAAAGCTTAAATCTGAAGGTCTCCATACTTCTCTTGCTACAAGAGAAGTAGAAAAGAAAGAATTGACTAATTACATAGCCACGTTGAAGGCTAATTTTGAAAAGGAAAAACTAGTTGTTGTTACTACCGCATAAACTATTTCCTCCAAGGAGATGTTGGTTGCTATTAACAATGGTAAAGAAGAGACAATCATCACCCTCATTCGAGAGATTTATGCGACTTATCCAAAAATAAGCTTTATCATATCCCAAGCTCATCATCATAGGAAGAAAATCATCCAAAGAGGAGTCATCTTAATGATTTTACTGTACTCTGATTTCATGTTATCCTTTTTTGTATTTGTCAAATTAGTATCATGCCCACTGTACTTTATCGAACTAATCTAATTGACAAATGTCTTTGTTTATTTTTCATTTTTATCATTCATATTAATTATTCGAAGTTTACAGTCCTTAAACTATTTTAAACACAACTCCTCAAATACGATAATGTACTTCGAAATTCACAACATTTAATACTTCAAATAACTTAGTGCAAATTTTGAACAGAGTTCTTCGAATAACACAATGCATTTATTGAACGTAACACTTTGTAAAATCACAATACATTTATTGAACGTAGCACTTCGTAAAATCACAATGCATTTATTGAACGTAGCACTTCGTAAAATCACAGTGCATTTATTGAACGTAACACTTCGAATATGGTTGTTTCTTCGAAAAGTGTAATAAACACTTCATAACATTCTAATCTTAACCAACCTCAAAGATGATCAATCTTTGATAAGTTGTTAAAATAATTTTAAATAAACACTTGTAAACAACCATTGGCCAAAAATGAATTTTATTGATAATATTGAATATGTACATAGCGCCTCAATAAAACCTTCTTGGGCCAACAGGGGAGGAAAGAGTGTGTCATTCAATAGTAAAAATCCAAAATACAAAAGATCTATTCCCAATATGATTTCAAATGTTGTATATTCCACTAGTGTTGAAGTATTCTCCCTTGAATATCACAAGGGCGATAAGACCCTCGTTTTACCCTCTTAACAGCCATATAAGGCCCTTCCCAACTCGGGTCCATTTTTCTGAGGCTCTGCTCCTTTGCATGCAAAAATAATTTCCTCAACACTTTGTCACATGCTCTAAACTCTATTCTTTTTACCTTCGAATTGTATCTGTTCCTTATAAGAGTCTGATAATGGATTACTTTTAAATGAGCTCAAACGTTTTTCTCTTTAATCAAATCTAAATTTTCCCTTTTCGCTTCATCATTGGATCTTTCAGAATATTGAGTTATTCTAAAAGATGACATCATAAATTGCACAGGGCTAACTTCATTGATTCTATATGCTAAGGAAAAATAAGTTTCTTTAGTAGCCTCCTTGGGAGTTTTCTGATAAGCCCAAAAGTACCTCTTGTAAATAGTTTGCCATTTCTCTGCTGCCCTGTCAAATTTTTCTTCAAACCATCTAAAATAGTTTTGTTTGTCACTTCGACTTGTCCATTGGCTTGAGGATGAAAACGCTTCGAAAAACATTGTTGAATTCCCTTTAATGCGCAAAATAAAGTCATTTCTTTATTATTCAAATGAGGGCCATTATCTGTAGTAATTCTCTGAGGGACTCCGAACCGACGACACATACTGTTCATAATAAATTTGATTATATATTTTGCCTTTGTTCCAGATAGTGGTTCTGCCTCAACCCATTTTGTAAAGTAATTCACTGCTACAATTATCATTTTCCATCCCCCAGATGTCATTGGCAAAGGCCCCACCAGATCAATCCCCCATCTATCAAATTTTATTGCCTCAGTTATAGACATAAGTGGAACTGTCGGCTTATGTATAGCGTTAGCAAACCTTTGACAAGTATCATAGCTTCGAACCAAATTTTTAGCATCGTTCATGATTGTAGGCCAATAAAATCATACAAGTAAAACTCGACGAGTTAAAGCTTTAAACTCACAATGAGCTGACCCCTCTCCATCATGTAGCTTTAATAATACCTCATATTATTCTGTCATGTTTAAACATCGTAATAATAACCTGCTTAATGTCTTCTTATATAAAATTCCAATTAATATTATCTATCCGATGGATTTACGTCTCATTTTTTTGCCAACTTCGTATCGTATGGAAATTTTCATTGAGTTAAAAAATTAAGAATATCCCGCCAATCTCTTTGGATTGCATCAAAGGTGACGAAGAGTGCCTCTGTACATTCATATCGATCTGATTGGGTCAAAATCGAGCGGTTTTCATGTAACAAAATCCAAAGATACTCCTCATTGTAAGCAATATTTGATAAAGAATCAGCCACCATGCTACTTCCTCGACTAATTTATTCAACAACAACATGATTGAATAGTATAATTAAATTATGAAGTTCCCGAAAATATAAAATTAAGCGATATTTTCTCACCTCGAAAAATCTAGATACTTAATTTGCTACCAATTGAGAATCCGTTTCCAAGCGCACTGAAGTGGCTCCACATATTTTTTCCAATCTCAAACCTACCAAAGCAGCTTCGTATTCAGCTTCATTATTCGAAGCGTGAAAACCAAATTTGATGGATTGAATCATCGTTTATCTAGTTGGAGCTATTAACTGAACCCCAACACTGCATCCTGAAATACTAGACCTTTCATATGTTCGAACAATCCATCTCAAATTTACTTGTGCAACATCTTTACTTTCTTCAAGATCCGATCAGTTCGAATGAAACTCAACAAAAAATTCTGCTAATGCTTGAGCTTTAATCGTAGTTCGAGGTGTGAACAAAATATTATAATCCCCTAACTCCACTGACCACTTGGTCATTCTACCCGAAATATCAGGTCGTTGCAAAACATTTTTTTTAAAGAGAATGAAGTTCGGACTTCGATAGTATGAGCTTGGAAATAAGGACGCATTTTCATAGAAGCAATCACCAATGCTAATATAGTATACTGGCTTCGGAATACCTGAATCTTCACTTATCTGCACCGCACTTAATGCAAAATCCGATACTGTAATGTACAAAAAGCGTTTTTCTCCACTTCGAGGTTTTGACAAAATCTCTGGTGACGATAACAAGTTTTTTATACTTGTAAATTTTTCCTCACACTTCGATGTCCATTCAAATGTTTTTGGTCCTCGTCAAACTTGAAAGAAAGGAAAGCATTTGTTAGAAAATCTAGAAATAAACCGGTTAACTGTTGCTAACCTTCCTGTCAAAATTTCCACTTCTTTAACAGATCGAGGTGAATTCATTGCTATTAGAGCTTTCAACTGTTCTCCATTTCTCTTTCACTCAAAACATAACCCAAGAACTTCATTGATCGAACTCCGGAGGTGCACTTTGCAGGATTAAGCTTTAGCCTGATTTCCCTTAAATTCAAAAATGTTTCCTCTAAATCCTCGAGATGCACATCATCCTTCAAACTTTTTACCACCGTATCATCTATATATACCTTCATATTTCTTCTGATCTGAGTGGAAAAATCTTTATTGTATCAACCTTTGACAACTGGCTCTAGCGTTTTTCAATCCGAACGGAATAACCTTATAGCAATGTAACCCTTTATCAGTTATGAAGGTCGTACATTATTGGTCCTTTGGATCCATCTGAATCTGATTGTATCCTGCAAAAGCATCCAAAAAAGTTAGTATTTTATTTCACGAGGTGGAATCAATCAGTTGATCTATTCAAACAACATGAAATGGATCTGTACGACAAGCTGGATTCAAGTGTGTAAAATCCACACACATTCTCCACTTCCCACAAACTATGACAAATCACCTCGATCGGTACTCCTGTCACATCATCCATTTTCCAAACGAAAACATCCAAGTTAAAAGACAAAAATTCTCGCAGTTGTTAACGTAAAAGTGGAGTCAGTAAGGTTTTGATTCGAAGCACCATTCCTTCTGAAAACGTATACTCCTCTATTTTATCACTTATTGTTAAAGACTTGGGATTTCTCTCATATCGTCAAGTATTTCTTCAAAATCTAAGGTTAACCCTTTTGACTGCTATTCATGCATCAAATCTCCACTGTTGGATCCCCGGATCCAAAACGCAGTGGTACAACACTCTCTTGCTACTTTCTGGTCACTTCAAACGACCCCGATACGATCTCATATCACATATTTAAAACATTGGTGTATCACATAAAAAACACATAAACCTTATTTTTAAAGGTCCTTTTGAGTTGTCAAATTCAAAACATGCCTCTTCCTCAAACTATTAGTGTTTCCAGTCATTGAATCACCTCCAAAAATAGCTAATTATTCAAAAACTTTACACAAGTCTTGCACACACCCCTTCTTTATTAGCTTTTCAACAGCCATCAAGATTAACCTGTTCGAATCTTTATCCAAATATTCCGAATAGGCATCGAATTCTTCACCCTTCGAATCTAAAATCATTAAATTATCAGCTGGCGCAGTTGGGTTAGCCTTCGAAGTTGATGTTGGATTTTTTGACCCGCTCCCTTGTGACTTCACACAAATCAATAGCTTCCCATTTTCAATCAAGATATAAAATTCTTTTTTCAATCTAATACAATCATTGGTATCATGTCTGATGTCGTCATGATACCTGCAATATTTGTTATTCGGCTCCTCTATTGGCCTATTTATTGGAGCTGGCTTCGTAAAATTTATGAAGCCTTTGTTCTTGTGAAAACTTACAGCCACGATTTCTATCAATTCCGCATAATATTCTGGCCTAACCCACTAATTCGGCATCGGTCTGTTGTAATTATAAGATTGAGCATGATTTGAATATTCACCAGTTCGAGATGGCGAATTATTATTCTTTGGGCGTGACTGTTGATTACCATTCGAGGGTTTTCCTTGAATATTGGCGACCTGACACGAATTCTTTGGAGTACTAATTGGTCCTCATCGGACCCTAGTTGACTCTTCAACCTTCATATGATCCTCTACCTGAGCCATCAATGCTCCAAAGGTTAGAGCTCTCCTCTTCGTCGTTTCATTAGCCAGACCCCCTAGTAGTAAACCCTAGCGAAAAGCTGTCATTGCCACATTTTATTCGCAATTATCCAAACTTTCCTTAGTCATAACAAACATCTTTGTGTAATCCTTTAATTTCTCTATAACCGCATGTTTGCACTTAATAATCGTATCTCCATTCGCTCTCATTTCTTTACTTCCAACAATTTGCCTTCGAAAAGTAGTGTAAAAATCCTTGAAATTCAAGATGAATCCCCTTATAATACTATTGTAACATTTTAATGGTGTTTGTTTGAATGTTTGTGAAAAGGCACGACACACCAGTCGGTCGTCATCTTCAAAATTCATCATGTAGTTCTTGAACTGTTCGATGTGGTCATCTGGATCCTGTATCTCATCGAACTTCTCCACCTTAGCAATATCAAAACAGTTCGGAAGCGTTATAGATCGAATCTCACTTGTCCACGGAGAGTTCCTCCAATCGACACCTTTCACATACTGATCATCAGTCCCCATGACTGCATACAAATTTCGATCAATCTCAGTATATTCATTTGAGGTGTTCCCCTCACACCAAGTAGATTCCCTCAAACAACGAGAAATGGTGTCCCTTTTAGATCTATGTTCCTTTTTATGCTTCCTTGGTTGTTCCCTTTCTGGTTCATCCTTCGAAGAACTCTAATACCTCTTAAAGCCTGAAGTAGAACATTCAACCTCTTCATCACTAAAGGGTACATATTTGTGTTTGTATTTTTTCCCTTTTCGAGACGAATAACGCTCTTTTGGAGCTTTAAAGCACGCTTTATTCTGCTCACTTCTAACGTGTCGATCAATACAAGATCGATTAGACTGATTTCCCATCTCATCTTTCTCGTTTATTTGCCTCACCTCGGATTTGAGCTTTGCCGAGTAAATTTCTTGTTCTTTTTTTCGTATTTTTCGTTCAGCGTATTTATTTTATCCAAAAGTTGTTTTATACACATCTCAATATCCGATTGCGTGTGGATCGTAGTAGAACAGACCGTATGGATTGGGGTAGATCCATCCGGTCTTTTTTCATTTTTTTGTAAATCGTCTTTTAATGTTTCTATCGTTGATCGAAGTGGCAGATTGTTTTCAGGATTCATTATAAGAATTCAAATGATAAAATAAGAAGATTATATTGAAATTCGAACATGTAAGACATTGATTCTTAATTTCCCCAGTGAAGTCGCCAATTTGGTGAGTTCAATTGCTAACAATTGTCTTATAAAAAAGTAGTACGTGAGTTTTAGTGAGAGAGAGATATAGAGTTTTTAGAGAGAGAAATTCAAAGAACAATTGAGTTATATCAAAAAAAAATCAACCTCTTTATTAGTTCAACATTGACCTTTATATAGAGACGTTTGGACTTAGCTCAAAACTGAAATCGGTTACATTAAGGGATAGAGTACCCTTAATCCTCAATAGAAATACACATTCAAAATTGTTCCATTAAACTTATATTATTTACATTTAAGTCCCTAAATTTCTACTTCCTTATGAGGTAATTTATCCATTTATGGAACCGATTTCAGTTTTGAGCTAACTCTCAGCGCCTCTATATAAAGGCCAGGGCTGAACTAATAAAGGGGTTGAACACTTTTTTATCTAACTCAATTGTGCTCTGACTTTCTCTCTCTAAAAACTCTCTCTCTCTCTCTCACTAGAACTCATGTATTACGTTTTCATAAGACAACTGTTAGCAATTGAACTCACCAGAGTTACTGACAAATTAAAGCATAAAGCCTCAATGGACATATTTTGCTGTCTGTCATCGAACAATGAACACTTATTGTCGCTCCCTGGTTATGAATGTATTTATAAGTAAATGAATGTTCGATAGAAAACGAGATAAAGAAAGACACAGAGACGTGACACAACCTTCAAGTACATGTCGAACACCTTCAATACTATCAACCCAACCTTTAGTATTAATTTTTTTTTCTTATGTTTAAACAAAGGACCATCCAAACTTTGTTCCCCATTCGTATGTTATCTTCAACTGTATAAAAAATTATTATGTGATAATAATTTATCAAAATCAACAACATCAATGCTTAAATATCTAGTTTCAACAATTTCTACGGTCAACCAATGCAAGTAATCATATAAAATTATCTTCACAATATTAAAAACAATTCTTATATTCCCTAACAAAGTGAAGCTAAAAAGACATGTGACAAGACAATTTAACTTGCTTATTATTAAATCAACCATTTTTGTAATTTTCCAAAATACTAAGTATATGAATAGAAACCTGATTACTTCGTTAAAAACCCAATGAAGATATTACAAACTTATAAAATAAATAACAAAAAAATATACAAGTTCAAACTATTTTTGTAACCAACTTTAATATAATTTCGCACTGTAGAACACATAAAAATAAATAGGTAATTACGAAAACCAAGTACACATAATTTTGCACTCAAATGCACTACTAATTACGCAACCATAAACATATATAATTTCACACCCAATACAGTGTCTAATTACGCAAAAATAATATCAATAATTACGCACCCAAACGAGAAAAACTAAAAACTATTTTCTCAAAATTGATCTCTTTATATGGTCATCTAAATATTAACGTGAATTTATGAAATCAAACAATTAGAATAACTAAAAAAATCATATAATCATAAAACAACAACAAAAATAACAAAAAATAAAAAATAAAAATCACATGCGAATCGATAAGAGGTCGATAAATGTAGAATAAAAAAAGAAAAAAATAATCCATAATTGTATAAAGATCTTAATCAAACAAAAAAATAAAAAATTGAGCTCAAATTAAAGAAAACTATTGATTGGATAAAAAATAAAATAGATAGATCAATATCATAATAAAAAAAATGGTTTTATGACGGGTATAAAAAACGTGGATGTGGTTATTTGTAATCAAATTTTAAAATCAGATGGTTATGAGTACTTTCTCAAATCCTAGATTTTTATAGGTAAATCGTTTTGATTCCGGGTTTTTATCGGTAGATTACTCTTAATTTATAGATACTCATTATATTTCTTATTATAACTCAGAAGGTCTAATTCCAATTTAATCATAAATATTTTATAAGAACCACAAGCATATTAGACTTTTAAAGGTCCAACATCAATAATATTGATGGACCTTTCCTAAGAATTTATATCAATCCAACTAAAATACACGTTATATGTTCCACGATGCTCCTTTAATTTCTTATTACTCCATTATTTATAGTTGACTATATTTAATAAATTGAACTTCTATTTACAATATTTTGGATACTATAAATTTCTATAGATGAGAGCTTCCATTTTAGAATATCATTTTTCCAACTCGAAGTGTATCTACCAAATTGCGCAATATAATATTATTGTCTTGAATGTAACATAGAAGACCTTATACATTTAGATGATTGCTAACAATAATTAATAAGGTATGGCCAAAATTTATCAATGCCTAATCATTCCTCCAATAATCACATTACCAACCGATACATAAATGAACATTGATTTCTCATGGAGTGGTGAAACATGGAAATGACCCGAACTCATAATCACTACCTATCAATTTATAATTGGTCATACTTTATAGAATTTATAAAAATGTCTTAAGATAATGATTGAGTGATAAATTTTCAAATTAGGGCATTCACACGTTTATTTTTCTTCATACCATAATATTGTATCAGGTTCTTCACGTATGATTTTTGTGATAGATCTACGATACGCCTAGGCCAATGAATTATTATTTGGATCCCAATACATAAGACGCTTCACCAAGAATTTAATTTTAAATTTGTGAGACATAAAAATCTTAGTGACATGTAATAAATCGAAATCGTTAGTGGTAAAAAGTATGTCATTAACATACACCACACGATAAATAACTTTAATCTTGTTGTATAATACAAACAATATTCCAATGATTTCATTAAAAAACCGATGAGGTGATGATCTCTAATAACTTATGATATCATCGACGTGACGTTTTCGTTGGTCCGTAGATATATATTTTTAGTTTACAAACCACTGACTTGAATATTCTAAAATAAACGTTTTTGGTTATTTCATGTAAATAGTTTCCTCAATGTCATCATTGAAAAAAAATGTTTTAATATCCATCTGATGAAGTTCAAAATAAACGTGAGAAATTAAGGTCATGATTTTCATATATGAGTCATTTGTTGAAATTGTATGTTTGAAAGTAGTTAATTCCTTCATGATGATTGTATCTATTTCTTAGGATACATGTTTTATATCTTTCTTTTTTTTGAAGCATCACATTTGGTTTTAAATATTTATTTGTAAGCGATCATTTTTTGGTACCATGAAAATATCCTATATTGAATTGTCTTGCATCAGCTTATACTCTTCGTATATAGAAGCAATATCATCTTCCAGAATATTAGAATATTTCTCATATTCATTTTGGATAAGTCACATAATCTGAAGGTAATAGAATTCTTATTTTTCTAATTGGATCCACACAATGTAGGCTCATTAAGTTTCTCAATTTCTTAAAGTTTCTCAGTTTGATCATCAAGAATAACATCAACACTTTCTTCTTGGGACGGAAGCATAACATATGTGTAAGGCACTATAATTCTTGGCATAGGTCACTGGTATGTAGATTTTAATTTTGGAATCTATGTCAGAGGTTTAATAAATTAGTTATTATTCTTCCAAAAAACAATGTTGTTATATGAACCCCCTCCTCCTCCCCTCAAACTCTGTATCTATAAATAAATTACAGGTCCAGTCTTAAATATTAAACTGGTGGTGGGAGAATAAAACTTAAACCCGATTACTTAATATCATATAAAATAGTAGTTAAATATTTTGGATTATGACTTTCTATTCATTCGGCATGTAAGGCTTTGTTTCAGCTCGACATCCATATACGTGTAGATGTTTTAAGTAGTGCCTTCGACTTTTAAAATTATCAAACAATATATAAGCTTCATTTTTAGTATGGAATCAGTTAAGGATATATATTTTACAATTTATTTCTTTTCCATAGAGTGAAGTGGGTAGTGGTATATAACTGATCATGCTCATAATTATTTCTTACAATGTGGTATATAACATTGCAACACGAAATGGGACGGTAATCGGACGGGGAGGAGGAGAAGTCGGACTTGGGAATGAGGGAAATTAGGGTCTTGTTCCAGTCGGGTTCATTTTTCCTTTGATGGAGAAATGCTTAACCCCGACACAGACATATGGTCCTATAATCGCCCAACAAGCGTTAAAGAAACCGACACTATAGCCGTTTGGACCCCGCGGCTTTGTTACTATCCATATCAAATAAATCAACTTTTACCTCATTGTCGAGAACATGTTTGATCATCTCAGATTGTAGGTCAAGAAGGACATGGGTGTGGATGCGGGATTCGATTTTCTCGGGTCCAGAGTAGTTTTCGTTGCTAGGGGAGCCAAAAAGGTTACGGAAATGTTTTTAGAAAGTGGAAGTGATCACCCGGGAATTTGATATACTGATAAAGTCCTCATGGGTAGTATTTTGCGTTAGATGAAACAAAATAAAATAACGTAAAGAATTTAAAGAAAATATATGAAGTATTACTCAATTTTTTTTGAACGGGGGAAAATTATTATAAACCCTCGAAACATATATATTTTTTAGTTAAACATTTAGATTGTATAGAGATTTTACGGACACAAAAATTCAACTATTTATTGTTACAAAACAAATTCATAATTTATAAAAATAACGTGACTCACAAGATATGTTTTATTCATCTTTCATCATATTTTTTGTTTTTAAATTTTTTAGAGTTTTCTCTCATTTATAAAAAAATATAGACTCGTCTCACAAGTCAATTTGTCGCTCACGTTGTTGTATTAAAAAACCCTAGCTTTGTGTATCTTCTTCTATTTATAGATTTAACAAAAAACTTTAATTTTTCAACAAAACCTCAACATTAAATTTCATTAATCAACGACTATAATAAAGTCATGATCTCATAAAATAGAAAACCTAATAAATAGATAATCAAATTAATAAGAAACCTAATTGTAATATAAGAATCAATTAATAAAAAATCCAATTAAGATAGGAATGCCAAAATAGGAGACTCAATTAAACTAGAAACTCATCAAGTAGAAGAAACCTAATTCAATTAAGAACTTGAGCCCAATATCATTTGAAGCATCATACTATGAATCACTCTGCAACTTCGAATCAAAGGCATCATGACGATGGCACTGGATAGGCCATCTTCACCATGATACAAATATGGAATCGACAACAGGCATCGGTTCAGTCCCTCCATCATTGGTCATATATCCGACCAAGTATAAAACAACCTCATGCGGTCGGCTAATCTCGCATTTAGGTTCCAACACACGTCTTTATAACTATACTTTTGCCACAACGTCGGCTTGAGAGACTCCAACACTTCCTACCTATACAGGTCGTTGGGTGATCCATAGATGACCCATTTAGTCCTTCGATATTACATATGTTTACGAGTTACTTCTAGCCCACACCTTATAATTCTTCACGTAGGCTTATAATAACTTCAGCATCTATTACACTTAATGTTCTACTGTATAGAGACCAACTCACCTGCATTCAAGACATGCACCAGTTTGATGCAGTCTGTGAGCTTTAAAATCGCCTATACTTTGGTCAAAACATTCAATGGGTTTTATCTGCTACTAATCTTAGATACCTTCACTTGCTCCATCTCCACCATGTCTTGGATGAAGTGGAGTTTGATATCTACATGTTTAGTTTGCTCATGGATGGATTTTTCATTAAATTAATAGAATTAATATTTTTACATAACATAATCACTCTTGTTGCTTACAATTAATTTACAATCTCTTCAGCCATATATTTGACTTCCATATATGACAAAACAGCGAACTTCTGTATACAAGACTCCAAGTACCTGTTCCTCCAAGCATAATAAACAGATAACTTAATGTAGGCTTCATTGTGTCTAGAAGGCCTACATAATCGGAGTCCATATATCCTCTCAACACTATATCATTTATATCCTATTAATTGTAATACAACCATACAACCATCGAGCCGTTCAAGTATCTCAGGATACACTTAAGTGCATATCAATGCGGCTTTCCCGAATTAGACATGAATTTGCTCAAAACACTTATGGTGTAGGTAAGATCAGGGCTCGTCCAAATCATAGCATACATACTGTTACCAATAACATTCACATAAGGTATCTCGAACACATACATCGTATCTACATCTTTGATTGGTGTTCGAGTGACATTAAGTTTAAATTGGAAACCAATAGGACTCCCAACCTATTTGGCTCGAGACAATTCAGATTACAATATGATCTTCAGTATATATTCTTGTTGAGTTAAGAATATATACCCATTCGACCTGTTCATCTTGATCTCAATTCCATGTATCATTTTAGTTTATCTCATATCTTTCATCTTAAACTCCTTTTTTAGCTGAGTCTTTACCACTTCAATCTCTCTCTCTTATATTTTCTAGCTATTAATATATCATCCAAATCTAACAACAATTGAACTTGTCTCTCTATGTGTGTTTCTCTATTCTAATAGGCACAGTTGTTATAACAACTACATACATATTTGGTGGATCTTATAAAATAATCGAGTTTTCTATTTTACTACCTCGTCGACTATTTCAATCCATAGAGGGGTCTCGTCAACAAAAACACATCAACTTTTTTCCTTTCTTCAAACCATTTAAGCTAATAAATGAAAATTGTCTCTTTCATTTCACCATGTAGTAATGTATTGGTAACATCCACTTAATCTAGCTCAAGATCAAATCTAGAAACAATTGATAATATAACTTGGATAAAGATTTATTTCACAATGAGGGAAAATATCTTATTGAAATCCACACCATTTTTTTGCGTAAAACCCTTCGCCGACAGCCTAACTTTGTATTTGGATAACTCAATGACAATAATATGTGACTTTCTCTCGAACATCCATTTACTCCCAACAAGCTTCTAACCTATTGACTGCTTCACAATAATTTAAGTGTTGATCTTCTTGAAAGATTTTAGTTCTTCTTTCATGGTCGTAAGTTATTTCTCTTTATCACCAATCTTAATAAAATCACCATAACTTTCGGGTTCAAGAATATCTCTATGCATTTTAATAGATTAAACATAACTAATTATATCAGTATATCCATACCTCTATGTTTTGTTTCTTAGTCTATGTACTCTACCCCTCCTTAAGTGATAATTTTCAAAATAATCTTACTCTTATGTTTGATTATCAGATAGTCGTGAAACCCCAGACCCTCAACCATATTTAGATACTTGCAATGGTTGAAATTTATATGTATGAGCTGAAGCTAAATCAGGTCTTAAATTATCTTCAATAGAATCATCACGAACTTCAAACTAAATGAGACCCATCATTAACTTCACATATCTTTTCGGCATAACAATGTTGAGTCTACACCACCTTATTTAATACCATGTACTCCTTATTGAAAACCGCGCACCTACTTATTACAGTCGTCTCACGTTTAGGTTTAAGGTACTGAAACCTATACCCTTCAACTAATTCGGATAATTGATGAACAAATTATCTAGTGCTCTCGATGGAAGATTATCTTGCTTAACATGTGTTTTGGCAGCACATCTGAACACTCTCAAATGTTCAAGCTTAGGTTTCTCTCTAGTCCAAACGTATCAAGGACAACGAGACTTAAGAATTGTTGATGTACTGTTGTTCATGATATATGCAGTCGTTATCACAGCTTCTCCTCATAATTTTTGACCCATTTCATTTATATGAAGCACACGCCTAACCCTTTCGGGAAAGTTTCGGTTCATTATTTAAGCAAACTTGTTTTGTTAGGGAGTCCACTAACATTTTGGTGTCCATAATTGCCAAGCTTTGCACAATATCTAGTTAACTCTTTATTCATGTATTCTAAGCCACTGCCGGTCTGAAGTTTCTTCAATATTCCCACTTTGATTCTTTACCAAAGGTTTCTAGTTCACAAAGGCAACTAACTCTTCCTCGTTGATCTTTAAAATTGTAACTAATAATTTGCTTGAATAATCATCTATCAGCGATTTTGGAGAAATGAACAATATTCAAATAAGTGATAAACTAGTACTAACAAAACTCATTAGGACGAATCTTACCCACTCAGTTGACGGCAGTTGGCTAAATCCTACGTGAGAGGCTGTAAGAGGTAATCATATTTTTTGCTCTTACCTTCTTTAAAAAAATAAGTTAACAAGAAAGAAAATATATTAAATCACTTGCACAACAAGAGATTTGACATGGTTTGGATTAAGAAGAAATTTTATATCCACTGTTAATGTACGTAAGTTATTTATAGGAGGTTACAAGAAGACTCTCAAGCAGTAAACACTGAATCACTGATTTGTTACAAAACTCTCTTATGGTTTTATATACAATTTTTGAATTTCATATGCTTATTCAAGTTTTTATCTTCTACCTCATTACACTCTTTAAAATGGAATCGTCGATCTCAGGTATACCTTTAGTAGTTAATTGTGTCGTCTCGCTACGTCGTTACCACATACTATGTTTCCTCTATTTATAGACTCAGGAAAAACCTTAATTCTCTAACATACGTTCTGTACAAAATCGCATTAATCAATAACTATAAATAAAGTCATAATCATAAAATATGAAACCTAATAAATATGAAATTTTGATCAATAAGAAACATAATTAATATGAAATCTAATTAATAAGAAATCCAATTAATATAGAAAGATAAAAACATGACACCCAATTAAATAGGAAACTTTCAACAAATATATTAATCTTAGTTTGATAAAAAACTTAAGACAACGTCATTAGATCAAAATACAATATTTTAGTGACATAAAAAAACTCCTCATGGCCAGCCCGCTTCCGACCAGTCTGATTCATATCAGTCTACTTTGGATGAATATATTTTGGATCAGTCTGCTTTGGATCAATCCGCTTTAGATCATTCTTATTCATATCAGTCTACTTTGGACGAGTCTGTCATCTTTTTTTGTTCTATTATATATGCTTCGATTCAATAAATATTCTTACTTCTAGCTTACTTTGGCTATGTTCCACTCTTAGGTTCCAGTAGACTCATTCTATATTTAAGTTTGCTTGAGCATCCAATCAAATAGAGTGTATGTTCCAACCGAGCTGCTCCGATCATATTATCTAGTTACAACACTTACTTTTAACCATAAACATATAGTTCCAGTATCAGCACTCAGTCCTAACTTTATCCCTTAGTTCATGCATTCGCTACATATTCTTAGCTTCGATATTTAACTTCAACTCTAAGTTACATCATATGGTATCAAGATACAACTTCCACAATAAGTTATAGCTTCCATACTAAGTTACAAACTTTGAAACCAATTCAAGTCTCCAACAGTGAACTTACCGCCATCATTTTGAGCCTATAATTTACAATTCTCCACCTAGGCTCATAATGACACTACTATCTGTTATTCGATGGTCCAACTATTCATTGAAAATAGTTCTCCACCTACACGCCTGTAATGATAATTTCACATGCAGTCTATGAATATATTAAGGAAATCATCCTTAATAAACCAGTCTCTCGACCTCCTATATCTAGGAAGGCGGTAGTAATATTAGTTTGAAAAAATTGAAGATCATACTCAGTAACACCTGAAAATTATTCTAAAATTTAAACATCTGAAACTTTTGACCCATCAAACTTCGGGTGAACTAAAACCATCGATAGTTAAATTTATTATCCAAAGATCGAGCTTGAACCCCACGTTGAGATCAAAGATCGATCCACTCATTCTACTGTTGCTCCATGTTCATGTACTAATTTGATAAAAAAAATCTATTATATCCCAAAAAACAAAACTATTCTCGACAGAAACAAAAAATTAAAATAAAAGGAGTAGAAGAAGTTAAAAATATATACACAAATTTTAATGCGGTTTGGATTGCAAAAAGAATCTTACACCACGAGCAAGAAACATTCCATTTTATTAAACAAGTAGGTTACAAAAAGACTCACTAAACACGAAGTGCTCAATCACTATTTGCTACAGAACTCTTATAGTCTACAAGGATAACATAATTAATAAAACTCTTTCTTGAGTGTTTATATCTATCATCATTTATGTCTCTAAAAGTATATAGCTTTCTCTCACTTAAAAAGAATAGAGACTCATCTCCCAAGTCAATTTGTTTTTTACATCATTTTCCAAAAAAATCCTAATTTTTTTATATCTTCGTCTATTTATAGGCTTAGGGAAAATCATAATTCTTCACGAGGCGCTCTAGGTTAAATAACATTAACCAACGATTGTAATAAAGTTATAATCTTTTAAAATAAAATACCTCATAAACAGAAAATCCAAATTAACAGGACAACTAATTAAAATAGAAGACCCAATCAATATAAAATTCAATTAATATATGATGAACAAGATAGAAGCCCAATTAAATAGAAAACCCAACAAGTAGAAGATGTATTACTCAATTAAGCCCAATAACATTTGAAGCATCATCCGAGGAAGCACTCGATAACTATAGATAAAAAAATACAATCAGGTCATAGGATAGGGCATCAACATCACACATCGCTTAGGGCATCAACAACATACATGAGCTAAATCCCTACATCATCGACTAGGTCTTTGGCATAGTAGAAAGAAACTAGCATGTAATCGGCCAAAATCATCTTAGATGATAATTTATGATTTAGAAAAGAATTACAATCTATTTTTAGTGTTCAATTTTTAATTTTCATTTTGTTATGATAGTATAGATTTTTCATTCAATTGCTAAATATATAGGTTGAGTGATTTATGAAAATAGTGTATGTTATATTATTTAAAAGATGTCGATAAATCCTTTTATGTATGGGCACACCATTTTACTATATTATCATCAGTTTCTACCGTTGTTATACAATTTAATCATATTTTATCAAAATCATAATATTTTTGTCAAAATGAAAAAAAAATAGGTATTCTAACGTTATGGTCCAACCCAATTTAAACCAAAATAATTAAATTATGGTTTTCATCACCTTACGGTTATATATCCAGGGGCAAAAAATAAAAGAGTCACACATAAAATAAAAGATAAATAGGTTTTACTTCTCGGGATAGTTATGTGCAACCATAATCAAAAGGTCTGATCAAGATAAATAATGTATGATTTGCTGAATTTTGGATATAATGTTTAGTACATCTAAGGCTTCAATCGAACTATTAGATTATGATTTTGTGCTACGATTTGGGAGAAATTTATACAAGAATATGACAATATATATATATATATATATATATATATATATATATATTTGGTGATATTCTTCACTTTTGTTTTCTTCTTGTTATATTATTTTGTTTAAATTTATTGGTGGGCTGCATATATTTATTCGATTGATTTGGATATACTTGTACCCTAAATTTACCATAATAATAGGAATTTTTATGGTGGACTCCCATAAGTTCTGTGGTTATTTACTCTTCACATCGTAGGGGTTTCTCTATGTAAAATAAATCTTGTGTGTTGATTGATTTTATCGTTGACTATTTTTACGTGATTAACTTTGTGGGGTATTGACTTAACTAATAGGTGAATCATTGTTTGATTCTCTTGAAGTTGATCTTGTGGGTGGTTGAATTACTACTCTTTACTCTTCCACTCATACAGTTAGTATCAGATTTTGTGGTTTTGTATTCAACCATTGACTATGGAGTATAATAATGGTAACTCCATGATTAAGTTAACATTAACCAATCATTATGTTTGGAGGTTAATGGTGGAGGATTTATTATATTACAAACACTTTTTTTATCTAATTAAGCTAACAAATTATGTTTATTTATCTATTATTCCTTATGTAAATTAGTCAAAAAATAAGAATATTGGAGGTGGTACCCGATAATATTGAGGATATTTCACCTAGTGGTGATTTGCAAGATTATGTCGATGTTGATTATTCAAATGAGACCTTATTTTAAGAATACTTTCATGATAAAGAATTTCATGAGTAGACGTGCAATATACCCTTACGTAGAGGATGCACAAGTTCAAAGGTCAACTAATGAGAGAAAATCTTCAATAAAGTATCCCACCTCAAACTTTATTATAGTCATTAAAGACGGAAAGCCAAAGAATTATGAATAAGGTTATATGATAAGGAGAAAAATCTTTGGCTTGATGCTATGAAGGAATAAATGAATTCTTTAAAAAAGAATAAAACTTATGAATTAACGAAACCTCATAACGAAAATAAAGTCTTCGAAAATAGATGGATTTTCAAGAACACGAGAGATAATGAGAAGATTGTCAAACAAGACGCTAGATTCGTAGTAAAAGAATGCAATCAGAAAAAATGAATTGATTTTAATGAAATATTTTTTCCCGTTATCAAGATGACTTCTATTAGAATTGTATAAGGTTTAACTGCGAATATTAATCTTGAGTTGTAGCAATTTGATGTAAAAAAATGTTTTTTTACATGATGACTTTCATGAGAAAATCTATATGAGCAATCAGAATGTTTCAAAGATAAAATGAAAGAAACGTTTGTTTGCAAGATGAAGAAAGTGTTCATGGGCATAAACAGGCGTCAAGATAGTGGTATTGAAAATTCAAATCGTTTAGGAAAAATATTTATTACAAACGAACTCATGCATATCTTTGTGTATATATTAGAAATTTCTCTAGAGGTAATTTCATCATACGTCTTTTATATGTAGACAATATGTTGATAATTGGGCAAGATGCTAAGATGATTATGAGTTTGAAGAAAGACTTAGCCAAATCATTTGACGTGAAATATTTGGGTCATAGTAAAACAAATCTTAAGCATGAAGATTGCTCATAATAGGAAAGCTGGAAAATTATTGTTATAAGAGAAGAAATATATTGAAAACATATTTGAAATGTAAAATATTAATAATGCCAAACCATTTAATACACTATTAGATACACACTTTTAATTTAAGCAAGAAAGTGCATCCTACAGCTGGAAAAAACATAAGAAAAGCATATCAATTATTCCTTACTCTTGTGATGTTGGTTATTTGGTGTATGTTATGGCATGTACAAGAAAATATATTCCATGTGTTATTGATTTAATGATTAGGTATTTATCCAGTCGGGTTAAAGAGGTGACATGGTTGCAAGGCACTTCTTCTTTGAGTTTGTGTTATAGAGGTGAAAAACATATACTTCAAAAATATACAGCTGCTGACATGGTTGGTGATCTTATTGGAAATATACTTCAGTTTATGTGTTTACACTTTCAGGGAAAGCTACTTCCGGGCAATCAAAGCTAGAAAATTGTGTAACATTGTCAACAACCGAGGTAGAGTATATTATAGTAGTGGAAGCAAGCAAATAGTTGTTTTTATTAAAAGGTTCATTTGATAGTTGAGGTTGCAGTAAGATGAGTATGTAACATTTTATGAGAATCAAAGTGCTATGGATTTGAGAAAAAATCCAATGTATCGCGCACGGGCCAAGTATATTGATATGAGATAGAGTTGAAATAGAGACAAATGAAATAGAGTTGAAGAAATTTCACACTAATAAATATAGTACAAACATGTTGGCTAAGATCGTTTCCCAAAGCTAGGTTCAGCTTTATCGCAAGACCACATAAGTGAGATTCAAGTGATCACCTCATCATGGTATCTTCCACATGATGGGCTGTAATGGGAGATTGTTGGGGTCCAACCCAATTTAGGTCTAACTTTTTTACTTAGGGTCTTCATCAACATAGGTTTATATGTAATGGTGCAAGATATAAGAGCGCTACACAAAAACAATGTACAAGAGAGAGGATTTTTGGTTTTTGGTTATGTTGTGCCTTTAGAATCAAAATGCCCGATTGAGGTACAAACGATGTTTCTGTTTTGTTTATTTCTAGATAGCGTGTTTGGGACATCTAAAGCTTAAATCGGATTGGTTGGACCGTGATTTGGTGCTTTGGTTCGAGAGAAATCACTACCGAAACATAGTAGTATTTTTTGTGATATTTTTCACTTTGCTTTTCTTATTGTAAGTTTATTGTGTTTAAAATTGTCGATAAGTTGTATATCTTTATTAAACTGCTTTAAATATATTTGTACCCTCGACTTACTATAATAATAGAAATATTTAAAATAACTTCACATAAATTCATTCGATAAATTTTTAATCTTTTTATATTTGAAAGAGTTTTTCACGTATATAAATTTTATATATTTATTTATTATACCATTAATTACTAACCCGGAATTGGTTTTTTTTTTATTGTCAAATAAATCAGTAAATTATTAGTGATAAACTAATTTTTTATTCATCTGGTTGGTTATTGTAAAACTGATTTTATAAATTATTGATAGGCTTAACTTTAAAATTCTACAATTAAAATACTTTTCTAGCCATGGCATATTGTACTTAAATTTTAGTCATGGGGCTGTTGGAATATGATAAGATTCCGATGGAAATTGGTTTACAATATTTGGTCTATATGTTTATTTTCAGGGACAAATATCACGTTTATCAAAGTTTCTCAAGTAAAAACTGCTTTTGATGTGTTAATTTTAAAAATGGATTACGGCGTGGGGCAGGGTGCGCGTATATCAGCAGGACTGCAAAATTCGGTTTGACAGCATAGTCCGTATATAACCTTTTTCTTGATTTAATGTGGGACGACTTTACATATTTTATGTTGCTATATTGTTTATGGTGTTTTGATTTAATGTAGGACGATTTTACATACTTTATATTGTTATATTGTTTATGGTGCGACGTGATTGATCACGCGTTACACTATTATACGTGAAAGTAATTACTACATCATATTTAAAGTGTTTAACATATTTTAATATATTAAAATATTAAAATAAATTAATATATTAAAATAAATTTTAATATATATATATATATATATTAATTTATTCGAGTTTCAATATATTAAAATATATATTATAAACAGAATATTTATAATATTTATTATTTTTAATTATATTTAAATATTTAAAATAGTTTATTAAATTCTATTACTAATTCTCGCATTAGCAAAACCATTAAAATGAGACTCAATCATGACAGAAATCTGATTCCGAATGCATTGCTTTATTAAGCGGTTTAGTTATCTAGTCCTCTTATTGCTGAATGCATCGCTTTATTAAACGGTTTAGTTATCTGTAATAGCAAGGGTTATAAAAATGTAGATATATTGTAAGCATTTTATTAAACGATTCTGAGCCTTTAATCACCATGTTGACTAAGGGTAAATCACTCTCGTATCTTGACAATGTGATATCATGTTTTAATTAACCCTGCTATGAATATAAAGCATGTCTCTAGAAACATCAACAAAGCGACCAGATGAATATAAAGCATGTCTCTAGAAACATCAACAAAGCGACCGGTTAGTTGGCCCGATGGATCCTAAAGACAAAGATGAAATCTGACTTTGATAACAACTTCATCCTTAACTCATTTAGAGCAAAGGTTTAATCAATTTGTCTATATCCATGTTGGTGCTTTTGTCTACCCTTGATGAGTTGTTGTTCCGTTTGTCTACTTTTTTCTATATTCCCAGCCTTGTTCGCCCAAGATGTTTCCAGCTTCTCATTTAGGTCTCTTTGATTCTAAAGAAAAAGATTGTAATTTATTATTCTCTTATCTTAGATGTCAATTTAAGTCTCGTAGGATTTTCTTTCAATCTCCTTATTGTAAACTCTTATTTTTTAGCAATAAAATGTTTCTTTGTTAAAAAACAAAATCTTGCAATAAATTATTTATAACATCTAACCATTAGATATGTAACTATATTTAGATATTTAAACAATGTTTTTAAATTTTTTGAAGTTTTTAGATCTTTCAACTATTATATACTTTTACCATATTTATTAGATGTGTCAAGTATATATGTTTAGATGTTTTAAATAGTTTATTGGATTTTCCAACTATTAGATATTTCAACTAATTATTTAAATTTTTTAGAAATATATATATAGCTGTAAATAACAAAATAAAATTTAAGAGATACTTAATTAACAATAAAGAAAAAATATATAACATTAATATGAATACAACCAAAAAGTTGATTAATTGGACCTAATAATAACGTTGTTAAATAAAATAAAATAACGTATAAAAAATTGTTTAATATAATCAAATATAAAAAGAAAGTAAGGAGGTTGATCTTCAAAGTTGTAAGGTGGTGGTGGATAATATGAAGTAGAAAGAAGATCAACATCCATCCCTTGTAAAACCATATTGAGATCCATATTTCCCAACATATGTCGCATGAATTGGCTTTGTTGCAGTTGGGTGGTTTATACTTCACTATACATCTTCATGTGTTCATTATGAACCCATTCCATATATTAGTGATAAAAATTTTATTGTTGTTGTTCCGTGTTGGAAGCGTCGGCTGATGCGTGGCTTGCTGAGGGAAACGCGGAGGTGGAGCAGGTGGTTTGACAATGCTTTTTTATTGCCATATATATAGTAAAAATTTGTAAAACTTGGACCATACTTGCCATTTCGACCACAACTCTTCTTGCCAAGAATATATCTCTTGGTTTCCTAAAGAATGCTTACATATACCACAACTTTTCCTAACTTTATGCGGAGTCAATAGACTAATATCTACCCCTTGATTAATAAGAAAACGATTAATCATCATCATATAAGGTAATTTTACGCCATTAACTTTCAAATTCATATGTCCAATGATCAAACTAACCAACTTAATTTTATCTTGCATCCTTACTATATCAGTAGTTACAAATGTTTGAATAAACGAAAATTATAAATCATTGCTATTAGTTGGAATTAAACAATTATTAACTATCAAAACTAATTTACTACATCCATCCATATTAGTTATACTAGGTTTATGTTTACCATTACCATCACTTAGTACGTCTGCTGCCTCATCAAACGTTATAGTCTAATTATTAGCCCATCTCATACGAGGATAAATAATTAAAGTTTTGTAGATGATCACCACCATATAATGGGTGAGTTGACAGGATAAATTCGTTTACTAATTCATTTTCAAAAAAACTAAACTAAGAATTATTAATTGTGCTTCTCATTCCTAAACCTCGAGGATAATTAAAAATTATACTTCAAGTTTCATAAACTTCATGTAGTAGTTCAATTTATCAATCACATTTAAACATATAACAACTAACAAACCTAACCCTCTCTCACTATCAATAAATTTAATAAAGTTTGCATACGTGAAATTTGGCTAACTTTCTCGTATTCAAAATAGATAACATAGAAAATATAGGCTCGCATTTGTGGTGTCATATAGTTTTGAACAAGAACATCTATTTCGATCATATCTTCAATAGTACTTTTTGTTGGAACCATGAACTTTTATTGTATTTTATTCTTTGTCCCGATGACGATGATTCATTGTCATCTCTTCATACATTTTTAGATTTTCATGAAGCCATTAAAAAATTAAATTAAGAAAAAAAATTGAAGTACAATATTTGTGAGAGATGTAAGAAGAGCGTTATGAAAAAATTCTACAAGAAACCACTATATTTATAGAGTTTTTTCCATTCGAGATCAAATATTCAATTTGGATACGACTAATGTTTTAAAATTTGATCAAATCAGATTTTAGATTTTTCCAAGCGTATATCTGATTTAATGTTGGTAAAAAAAAAATCGTTTTCTTTATAAATAGAATGGAAACTCACTCAATTCTCACTCACCTCTAAAATCATCTCTAAAAACAACTCTTCTTGTAAATTTCTCCAAAAACAATTTACTATTAGTAATAAACTCATCTTCAACAATATCTTATTCTACATTCATCTTCTACAATCTTCTATCAAAATTTTTAATCGTTCAAATCAGTGAAGTTTGCTTGGTAGAAGAATATAATTATTGATTTAAGAGGTTTGTGTAATATTTCCTTCTATTTATTTGTGACATTGTTTGAAATTAGTTTTGATTAATAATTGTTTTTCATATTTTTTAATAATTAAAACCAATTAACTTATTTTTTCATATTTTTTTAATGGCTTCAAAATGACAAAATGCCTCAACTACTCGCAGTTGTAGAGTATAATATCCAACCTTTCTCTCTTTCTAATCTTGATATAAAGTCTTATCATGGTGATATGCATGTGCTCATAGATGGTCTGGAATCACCAAACATTGAAACACATTCTTCCTTTGGTAGTGCTGGTGGTAGTACTACCAGTGATTTGAAGTCTAGAAAGAAAAAATCTTGGACATAAGATCACTTTAATCAGAATCTTGATAATAAATTAGTTCAGTGTAACCATTGTCCTAGATCATATAGCTATTAGTTGTAGAGTATAATATCCAACCTTTCTCTCTTTCTAATCTTGATATAAAGTCTTATCATGGTGATATGCATGTGCTCATAGATGGTCTGGAATCCCCAAACATTGAAACACATTCTTCCTTTGGTAGTGCTGGTGGTAGTACTACCGGTGATTTGAAGTCTAGAAAGAAAAAATCTTGGACATAAGATCACTTTAATGAGAATCTTGATAATAAATTAGTTCAGTGTAACCATTGTCCTAGATCATATAGCTATAAGGCTGGAACTAGAAATTGCAGCACTAGAGATATGTAAAGACATTTATCGTCTCATAACATTTTTTATCATTCTAAAATTTATGAAAAAGAGAATACATCAGTATATCCTCAAACCAATCATGATTTTGAGTTTAATCAAATTACATATAGATGAAAAACCATGATATATGTTATAGGTAATTCACAATTGTGTAATTTTGGATATAATTATAGATATATTAATTGGATGCGTAATAGGGTAAACCTTGGATCCACACACACTCACGCAGCTCTATGTGATCAGAAAAGTTTAAATATTATTTTAAAAAAAAATAAATCATTCATACTACTATGTTAGGCTAAAAATCACTATTAGTCCCCCCCCCCCCCGCACATGTGACTATTGAGAAGCTCATATGGGGCCACCCAAACATCAACATTTTGTCTCACTATTGGTCCCTCATAAATCTAAAACCATAATTCCAGAAACATATAGTCTTCCTCATAAACCTCTAATTCTTGAATCACATTCTTTAGATTTTTAGGGGATCAACAGTGAGACAAAATATTGATATTTGGGCTATCACTGTAAGAAATACTTTACGGATTTCTTATCTAACTTATTGAACCATGAAGTTAAATCATCCTGTTTTAATTCGGAAGAAATACTTACAGGATGTAGACATTCTTTGATCTTCAGATTCCCAACTTGCAGCAGATGATTTTTGAATCCTTTGCTAGATTATGATCTTTTAAGAGACGACAACCAAAACCCAATGATTGATTCTAAAGGAAAAACCAATCTGTTTTTCTTAAGGCCATTTTCCTCTTTGTATTTAATGTCGTGTCTTTTTAAGAATGAGAAACTCATTCTTATATAGAACTAAAGTGAGAAAATAGTTCTTCTCTTTTAACTGTCTGTAACTACCAGACAGTTACTTAATAAATACGAGTCCTTATTAAATTGCCACCCTTAGGGACCATAACCCGGTATTATTTTGTTTTACAAAATAACCCCAAAACTTTACGTTTTGCTTAAGTTGTTTATTTCCGAATCCAATCCTTCACAGTATTCAGAATTAAACCTGGTATGTATACAATTACCTCCATGATACATATTTTATCTACTAGTCCGTTCTTTTCTTTATTATTACTTTTATTGGACTAATATTAACGATAGTTTGATACATCGATAAAACATGTGGCAGTCCAACTTAATGGAGAAATTCCAACAATCTCCCACTTGGATCATCATATGCTACTATAGGATGCATCCACTTAATGAACATTCTTAATTTCTATCGTCACATAGATAACCTTAATAATCCTGTAAATGACCATTAACGACATAGGACTAAAGTCATCATCAATGCTTTTCAAGCCGCAAATAGATGCATCAGTAATCACGATATCGCAACAATCAACTACATGGATCTATCATGGTGCATAGCATACGAATAATATGAAATGTAATCTTACATATCTATTCTTAACTAGTCCCACATAATTGGAGGTCTACTTACAGCAGAGTACAAATAATCAAAGATAAAAGCACACTGAAAATTTATATATAAATATGTTTCCATTAATGACCTTAAGTTCGCGAATATCATAATACAAACAAATTTAATAGCTTTATACAAACTCCCACTAAAACTAACAATCCTCTAAGTACACAACACCCATGCTATATGTGTTCAATAAAAACTTTGGGGTACTAATGCCTACGTAAGAGGATCTGCTAACATCGAGTTTGTCCTTATGTGCTCCACACTGATTTGACCACTCTGTACTCTCTCTTTAACAGACAGGAACTTGATTTCTATATGTTTGGACTTAACCGAGCTCCTGTTACTGTTTGAATACTGAACTTCCGAGTTATTGTCACAATATAATCTAATGGGTCTTTTTATCCCCTCTATAATTCACAGTCCCGTGACAAAATTTCGCAGCCAAAGCGCCTGATTGGATGCCTCGAAACAAGCAACAAATTCCGCAGCCATAGTGGAAGATGCAATGAGTGTTTGGTTTAAAACCTTTCCATGATATTTCACCTCCCGCTAAAAGGAATATAATGCCAGAGGTTGAACGACAAGAATCCTCACATCCAGCGAAATCTGAGTCGGAATACCCTATGACCTCCAGTTTGTCCGACTTCTTATATGTTAACCTGTGATATTTTGTTTGTTGCAAATACTAGAGAACTCTTTTGACTGTTTTCCAGTGTTCCATCCCCGGATTACTTACGTATCTCCCTAACACACCCACCACAAAGCAATATCTGGCTGTGTACAAACTTGGGCATACATTAGACTTCCAACAGCCGAAGCATATGGCACATTTTGCATTTCCTCAATCTCAAGTTTTGTCTTTGGGCATTGATTAAGGCTAAACTTTTCACCTTTTGATATAGGGGTTTCATTTCCTTTGCTGTTAGCATCCCGTAATGTTATAACATACTCTCAATATACGCCTTTTGTGATAAACTCAAAATTCCATGGGATCGATTCCTATGAATTTGAATTCCTAATACAAATGATGCATCACCAAGATCTTTCATATCGAATTTGTCCAAAAGAAATTTCTTGGTCGTATGTAACAATTCTTGTTCGTGGCCAATAATATGTCATCAACATAGAGCACTAGAAATATAAATTTACTCCCACTGAACTTTTGATACACACAATCCTCCACTGAATTTATCTCTAAACCAAATGAGACAATAACTTCAAGGAATTTGTGATACCACTGTCGAGACGCTTGCTTGAGTCCATAAATAGATTTCTTTAGTTTGCATACAGTCGACTTTGGATCACCGGAGATAAAGTTTTCATTTTGTAACATATAGATCGTTTCCCTAATGTCTCCATTAAGAAAAGTGGTATTTACATCCATTTGATGGAGCTCAAGGTCAAAGTGTGCAACTAATGTCATGATTGTCTGAAAAGAATCCTTCGAAGAAACTGGAGAGAAGGTTTCTTTAAAGTCAATCCCTTCACGTTGAGTAAAACCCTTAGCTACAAGTCGCGCTTTATACCTCTCCACATTACCCTTAGAATCCGGTTTGGTTTTAAAAATCGATTTACAACCAATCGGCTTCTTTCCTTCAAGTAATGGAACAAGCTCCCATACCGCGTTATGTTGCATTGATGTAAACTCTTCGTTCATTGCTTTGATCCATAAGTGAGAATCAGAACTTTTCATGGCTTCACGAACACTTAAAGGATCGTTTTCTGTTGAACCATAAAATTCTTCATGTTCTTGAAGATACACAATATAGTCTGAAGATATAGCGCTCTTTCTTTCTCTAGTAGATCTACGCAAAGGCATAATTTCTTCATTTTGCACTTGAACTTCTTAAGGAGGTAGAGTTTGTTCTTCTTGAACAACTTCATTTTGCTCCACTGGAACAACATCCATAGGAAAAAGATTAACATCATATTGAGTATCTATATGTTCTAACGAATCTGAAGTGATGATTGGCCTTCTAATTACCATATCATCATCTCACACTATAATATCATTGTTAGAACCTTCATGAATCTCTACTGATTCTTCCTCAAAATGAATGTTTGTTACTAAATTCTTCCCCCAAACTCTATATCCTCAAAGAATTTCGCTGTACCCGTCTCAAATATATTCTTTGTGGAATGATCATAAAACTTAAAACCCCTACTGTACTCGGGATATCCGATGAAATAACTACTAACCATTTTGGAGTCCAATTTCTTTTCATTCGGCCTCTAAGGGTTCGCTTCATCTGGACACCCCCAAACATGTAAATGTTTTAAACTAGGTTTACGCCCAGTCTAAAGTTCATACGGTGTCTTAGTAGTTGCTTTCGTTGGAACTTTATTAAGTAGGTAGGTCGCACATTTTATTGCTTCTCCCCAGAGTGATATAGGTAATGTTGAATGATTAATCATACTTCTTACCATATCCTTTAATGTACGGTTTCATCTCTCAGATACTCCATTCATGTTGGCGAACCCGACATCGTATATTGATGGACTATCCCACACTCCTCTAGGAACTTTGCAAACGGTCCATGACGTTGTTCACCTGAACCATCATATCTCCCGTAGTATTCACCACCACGGTCCGATCTGACGCACTTAATGTCTTTACCAAGTTGTTTTTAAACTTCGGTCTTAAAGACTTTGAACTTGTCAATGGCTTCTAATTTTCCGTGAATGAGATATAGATACCCATATCGTGAAAAGTCGTCAATGAAATATACAAAATATCGTTGGTCGTTCTATGATGTTGTAGGGAACGGACCGCAGATATCTGTATGTATCAAATCCAAGGCTCCTTTCGCTCTGTATGCATATAAGCGTTTAACTTTTATCTGTTTTCCTTTTATACATTCAACGCAAACGTTGAAGTCCGAAAAATCCAGTTCACTTAATAAACCTTCTAAAACAAGTTTTTCAATTCTATTTCTAGAAATGTGACCTAATCGCTTGTGCCAAAGTTTTGCTGATTTTTCCATTTTACAATTTAGTTTTCCAGGTACATCTACATTCATTATTTCTTTGTGATATTTTATAGTATCCAATAAATACAAGTTACCATTTGTTATTAACTTTCCAGAACCAACAACATTACCATGTAAATAAATACATAAAATTTCATTTTCAAATAGACAAGAATAACTTAATTTATCCAAGAACGGAAAGGAAATTAAGTTCCTTCGAAAAGAAGGTACATACAATACGTCTTTTAAATACAAAAAATGTCCACTGGTAAGAAACAAACGAAAATCACAAATAGAATGAACTAAACACGAACTGCCATCAGCTGTATAGATGGATGTTTCACCATCACTCAGGCTTCGGTTTCTTATCATACCCTGCAAAGAAATACAAACATGAGTTGTTGTTGCTGTATCAACCCACTAAGTATTTCTCGGCACTGAAACTAAATTGATCTGAGAACAGACCATAGAAGTGAAAATACCTTTGGCTTTCATCATAGCCCTCCATTTTTCACATTCTTTCTTAAAGTTCCCTGGTTTCTTACAATGGAAGCAACGCCCTTTACCAGACGTACCCTTATGCTTCTTTTGTCCCGAACCAGATGCATGTGCATCTGAACCTTCATATTTTCTCTTAATTCCCTTATCCACCCGAGCTATCACAATTTGCACTTCTGGATGTTCTTGCTTCATCTTTTCCTCCTCTTGCGCTGCCTGAGAGATGAGCTCGTTAAGAGTCCATTTCTTGCGCGGACAGTTATAAGAAGTTTCGAATTTCTTATACTGATGAGGGAAAGAGTGAAAAGCAAAGCTTACTACAACATCTTCGGGAAGGTCAATCTTAAGTGCTTTCAGTTTGGAAGTGATGTTTGACATTTCCAAGATGTGCTCACGAACAGTCCCTCTGCCACGATATTTCATAGAGGCTAGCTTAATAAGAAACGTCTTAATCTCTACTTTATCGTTCTTGACAAAACTTTTCTCTACCTCTTCGAGAAATATTTTCGCATTGGTGATCTCAGGTGGAACTGCACCACGGAATGCTAATGGAATTGCTTGTTTCATGATCCCTAGACTTATCCTGTTCGACTTTTCCCAAGCCTCTGAGTATTTCTTCTCCGTAAGAGAACTGTCATCAGTCAGAAGTTTAGGTTCATCGATCCTTAATGTTAAGTCGTAATCATGGCACATCAAGTGCAACAACATATCTTCTTTCCACAACTCAAAGTTGCTCCCATTAAGTATGGGTGCCTTTTTGCCTTCCGGGTTATAGAGATACAAATTTGCTAACATAAGAAACAAAAAACAATAAATAGCAAAAACATCACTTAACATACAATCTCCATAGTATTTAACAAATAAACATAGCATAATAAAACACTCTTACAACATCAATAAGATACCTTTGGGCAAGCATATTAATTTGTATATGTATGAGTTTGAGCATAATTAATGTTGATCTTACTGATTGACTTAAGTAAGAAAATCTTCCTTTGAACCGATTTTCCTAGTTCAATTTTCTTAATGACCAATGCACAAATAATTATCTCGTGTCTAAGATTAAGTATGTCAAACATTAAACTTCCTTTGGGCCGATTAAAATTTACATAATTGTCAATCATAGACATGTCAAAACTCTAAAACAATTAGTTGACCAACATGGATCACTTTGGAAATATATTGGATCATTAATTATTTATCCAAGTTCAGACAACTTAAAACATGCTTATTATTTTGAAAAATACTATACGACTACCTATTCACTTAATGTTCAAACTATTTTATAGTCTTCATCTAAATTTAACAGAATTAAATTTAGATCTTAAACTTATTACATTATAATACATACCTTTAATTATATATTATAATTTAATTCTTCGTATATATATAATATAATATATTTATATATAATAATATTATATATAGTTAAAGTGCAATAATGCAGATTGATGACTGGGCTGCAGTTAAATAACTACTACTTTCTCTAACCGTGTAACATTTTTACTTTATAAATTAAACTCCAATATAAGTAGCATGTAAGCGTGTAAATGCATATGCTGTGTAATTACATGCATAACCTTATACACGTACTTTTATTTAATTAAAACTACATTAGTGGTGGTTACTTTCGCACGTCTTCTTAATAATAATAATAAAATATATATACCAAATCAACCCAACACTTCCTTATACTTCACGTAAATAACGGAAGTGGAAAGAAAATTATTAACTTAACTGCATAGCAGAATTTGCAGATGTTTGTTCTTTATTCCTATAACTTATTAAAAAATTTGTACCAATACATCTAATATATATATAACTTTAACATTAATAATATATATTATAGAAACCAAGATATTAACTTTTTCTTAGCCTTTATATAATACTGCAGTTTGGAACGACAATAAACTAAGTCTATAATTGTGCTGAAGTCTGTAACCGTAAGTTGAAAACTAAACATTTACACTTAATATCAAATTTTGTGTAGTTTGATGAACAATTACTTATCTCCTGTTTGTATTAAACAAACAAATTTTCTTAATGGAATTACACAATAATTCACTACGATTTTCTATCCTTTTAAACTATCTTGATTATTTAAAATTCCATAATCTGAAAATTTAAGAACTTAACTTCATGGTGGCTCTGAGACCACTTGTAAGAAATACTTTACGGATTTCTTATCTAACTTATTAAACCATAAAGTTAAATCATCTTGTTTTAATACGGGAAAGATACTTACAGGATGTAGACATTCTTTGATCTTCAGATTCTGAACTTGCAACAGATGATTTTTGAATCTTTGCTAGATTATGATCCTCTACAAGATGGCAACCAAAACCCAATGATTGATTCTGAAGGAAAAACCAATTTGTTTTTCTAAAGGCCCTTTTTTCTCTCTGTATTTAATGTCGTGTCTTTTTAAGAATGAGAAACTCATTCTTATATAGAACTAAAGTGAGAAAATGGTTCTTCTCTTTTAACTCTTTGTAACTTCCAGACAGTTACTTAATGAAGATTAGTCCTTATTAAATTGACAGCCTTAGGGACCATAACCCGGTATTATTTTGTTTTACAAAATAACCCCAAAACTTTACGTTTTGCTTAAGTTGTTTATTTCCGAATCCAATCCTTCATAGTATTCGGAATTAAACCTGGTATCTATACAATTACCTCCATGATACATATTTATATACTAGTCCGTTTTTTTCTTTATGATTACTTTTATTGGACTAATATTAACGATAATTCGATACATCGATAAAACATGTGACGGTCCAACTTAATGGAGAAATTCCAACAATCACACCTCACCTTGTCAATGCTCACACGTACGGGGGAATAAAAATGCAAAATTTTAAAACATAAAGGACCAATGAGAGATAAAATTCAACACATTGGACTAGTTTGCTACAAACGTGATACATGATGGACTAATGATTATTTTTAGTCTATTGTGTTAGCTCTACTAATAAAATGTGTCCTTGATTACTGATATAGCTATATTTAATAATTTTAATATGTTGTATGTTACTCTATATTGAATGGATCCTTAATGGATACTTTAAAAAAGAATTATTTGGTTTAGATCTATTGTCAAACAAAACGCTGCTATAATTCGAAATATTATCTTTGACTGTATGAATTTTTTTAAATTAAAAATAAAATTATATCTATTTCGTTCCACAATGTATCTGCAAACGCGAGAGCTATTGAGTTTCTTAAATATAATTTCAACTTTGTATATTTTAGAATGTCTCACACTAGATGTTTATGTAATATACTTCAATTGATTTCAAAACATGGAATAAGTATGATACCATAGGGTATGCTCGACCTTGTTTCATAGAAAAATGATTGGAAAGAACTTGTTAGGGTTAGTGGAAAGACATTATAAAATATATTTTAGATGTCGAAACTAGATGAGAATCTACATATTATCTTACTGTACATTCTTACACATATAAAGAAGATATCATTACGCTATATAATAGACATGTTCCAAATAAATCTCTTGAAAATCAAAATTGGGTTTATTGTGCTACAATGTTAAGGTTTTTTAGACTGTTTAAAAATACAACTAAACAGTTTTATGTGAAATATAATTCTAATATTCAATTAGCCCTTTATAAAATTACTAAATCTTACCATGCATATGAATAAATATATGGATACGAATATTTGTCTAGGAATAGTACCAAATATGAAAGCAAAACTTATAAAGTATTTTTATATAATCCCAATCGCTTATGTTATTTGGTGCATTTTTATTCTTTTAAAGGACGAACACAATTTATATTTTTAATTAATTGTTTTTTATCAAGGCTTACAACTTCCTGAAGATGGAACCTATAACCCCGAAGTATATATTTGAGAAGTTAACAATTATATTTATACAATGTCTAATAGGTATATCGAAATATACGAGAGAAATATAAATGTTCGATCTTTAAGTGTCGCGAGTAATTGTATCCATCTGGGTAGAGGCATAAATCATCCTAACCATGTATAAATGTTGAGACTATATAGGATGGATTTAAGAGAAACTATTCACGCTAATAATAAAGTGGCTAGGTGGAGGCATAAATTGTCCTAACTAGGTAAAGGCAGAAATCGTCCAACTATTTATCAAATAATGTTATTTATTATAAAGATAATATAAAATTAATTGACATAACTGCAGTTACATTAATCTTGGCGTGACAGATGTGTGCATGTCGTTAGCGTGTGCGTGACAGACGTATGTGTGACGTTACAGTGTGTGTGACGTTTATATGCGTGATAGATGTATGTTTGACGTTACCGTTTTCTATTGTGCTATGTTTATAAGATTCCGTTAAAATTCTAGCGTGATCCAACAGATCTCTGCCTTGTCACCTCTCCTTTTTCATCCCTAGTTGTAAATTATAAGTAATAGAATTTTATCATTTTATTATGGATTTCGTTTTGATATAGATTTAATCCTTGTTTTGCCATTGAATATAATTTCAGTCTAATGTTGAGGTTTGAGCAAAAAAAATAGCAATTATTTGTAATATCCTCTCTTATTAATATAGTGGAACTAGTTTTATTATGATAACCAGATTCCAAAAGATAAAGAGTTTATAGCAGATTCAAAAAAATACACGATAAATGTAACAACCCGATGCTAGTGGACAAAAGCTCAAAGCAGTTAATGTTTCAAAATGCATTCACTCAAACAAAAGAAGAATGATCTTACTTGAAGTGCGAAGGGGAAGTTATTTTTTGGTAGTTTTTTCATCCATTTTATCTTGAGTATCGTTATCTTTACTAATATCAACACATCGGCTTTTAAATGAACATTTATTTCCTTTGAATAAAGACAATTTTGTCACGGTTGGCTCGACATATGGCTATATATATATATAATGAAAGTTATTAATGTTATAAAATTATAAAATTATAAAATAAGAAATATTATATATATAATGCTTAGATAAAGTGAATTACTGTACATAATGTTTTTTAAATGGATAAACATGCATGTATATTAAGATTAATCGATATGAAAATCGTTTATGAGTATCTTGATGGAAATGAAATCTTCAATAACATTTTTTTTTCTCTTTTTGATTTTTGGATGGACTACTCTTGAAGGGGCAAAATATCTTTTAGAAGATTTGCTTGTTGGTGGTTTGTCATTTTTTACTTCAGCTTGTTTTTAACGTCTTTTTTTTGCTTTGCCTCATTGCCAAAGAGATTAATTATAGTATCGGTAAAAAATATTTACTAGCAAGAGTATTGGTAATAACATCCATGATCTGATAAGTGTCAAAGGGATAGTAACACTTTACTGGCCAAAAGAGATAATATAACAAGTTTTACTAAGTAAAAATATTATGGAATTTATCTTAGAAAACTGCGACGGTTATTGGTATTTTTCTATGCCTTAGAAAGTACTTTAGCTTCTGAAAAATCTAAGAAAATATAGAAGCATAAGAGAAATTAAATAGTAAAAGATAATGAGTATATAAGTAAAAGTTATCTAAGATAACTGCGACGGTTGTTGGTATTTTTCCATGCCTTAGAAAGTACTTTAGCTTCTGAATATATATATAAAAGTATAAGAGAAATTATACTAGTAAAAGATAATGAGTATATAGAAAAAATAAAACACACTTCTTCCTCTCCATTGTCTCTCAAAAATATTAGTAAGTTTAGAAGATGTTGACCCTCAATTCCTTAAAATGAAGAAAAATTTCTCATTGCACTAGTGATTACAAAAAAATAATTCTTCCGATTCCAAATATCGGAGAGCTGAATTATGCATCTACTCGCATAAGTTAGGATGTACTTGGATAATTGTAACCTATAGTGATAAAGCACCCGATTTCTTGTACACATACTCTATGCGTACATCGTCTTCGTTTTGTATGACAACATTAACAAGTTTATCGAATTTATCTTTTAATACCTCTTCAAATGATCGTGAAAAATAATGCAAAGGTACCACTATGCCTTTATTTAAAAAATCTAAGATTACGTGTGAACAAGGTATACTGTACGTAGTGCCTATAGGACATGATAATTTTTAATCGTCAATAGCTATCATATTTTGGGAACATTCTACCTTCATAGAAAACAATTCTAAATATTTGTGAGAGACGTTAACTCTTAGGTATTAGCAAAAATTTGTGTAGGACAGAAACTCGACTATTCTCGAACGGCCCTCTAATTACTCAATGTTGCAAACCGAGGAAAGTATGAACCTTTAACCAAAATTACTCAAAATTTATTTGGCTCGTACCAAAGGTCCCCTTAATTGTGGAATGATCACTCTCGACACGTTCGGTAGTTTGGTAACCTAAATGCAAGAACTTCTTAATTTTCCATGTGATAAACTTAACACCGTAAGTCTCTATCCAACTCTCGATTTATTTGATTGATTTTAGATAGTCTTTGAAGTCGCAGAGTATTTCGGCTCCATAACTATTAGATGAGAGTTCCATGTCCAACAGCATCATGTTTTTTAACACCTTCAAAATGCATCGAACACTGTTCTTTAGTGAATGTTTTATTTTTAGCTAGGACGTTCAACGCTAAGTTTCTATCCGTCAAAATAATGGACGATTGTTTGATGGAGTGAGTTACCAACAACGATTGCAATCATTATTATACATATTTGTTGTTATTAAATTTCTCCCCGGACATAAACACAAATCTGATGTAGAAAATCTTACTCGTACAAGTTGCTCTAATGGCCTCGTACAATAATATTCAGTATTTGGTTGTCTTATAGATGTTATCCATTTCACATTCGGAAATGCTCATAGTAAATCTAAACTAACCAGGTGAAAAAACAATTGCTTATGATACCACTTTCGTCTAGATTAGTCTATATCATTCAAAATAATCTAACCGTTTAAGTTCACTTAACAAATATCGCATATGCAACCGATCGCTATTGTCGACCTTACATCGATTACATAAAATATTTTATATAACGCACCACCGAAACAAGTTGTTAGGATTTATATTTTTCACTCCATCCAAATTTATCTAAGGAGTTGATTCCATATTCGTATAACTAATTACAATTTAACTCTTTCTTTGAGAATCATCCCGAATAAAAATGACCTTCAACGTATTTAGTTTACATTTTGAACATAAATGACACGAATGTAGGTTATTCTCGGTAAGTTTATTTTGTAGCAGACGAAATGGTTGGAAAACGTCTACGTAAGGAGTTTCGAATTACTACAGGCCAACGACACATGTTGACCACTTGCAGACCACATTTATTGAATTGACAGACCACTTTCTAACACGACAGCTATTACGGACAGGAGAGGGTATCTCGAACATATAAAATCGACTCAATTTTTTCTTTCAACTGAAGAATTGATAATGGACATTTACAACCTCAGTATTTACAATTTCAGTTATAGCTAATCTTTCTTTCGTCTGTCCATGATTCCTTTTTAGTGAATGTACGTTCATCTACATCAATACCACCTATTAAAGCGCATGCCAAAAGAGCATTTTAAATAAATATACAAATTAAATAAAGAGAGAGTTATTATTTAAAACGATTCTACAAATCTATTATATATAAAATCTAATAAAATTAACAAATTTTAATTTTAAAATACATCTATATAAAATCAACAAATATTTGTGTATATTTTTTTTTGGTGCGACTGAGTCGAATAGTGTTTTGACAGTGTACCGTGTTCGGCGGTACAATTTTGTGTCATTGACAATAATATGTAATATAATGGATGGTTTTTTTATTGGTGTGTATGAGCCCATTATCCCCATTGTTTAGTAAGTCTATTTATTCCCTAAAAATAGACTACTAAGACTACACAAAACACAATATGAAATCTGTAATCCTATTCTATCATAGTGAAACTCTTTTTCTCCGGCGGCGCCCATGGACGTAGACAATTGTCGAACCACGTTAAATCATGTTTTCATTTCAGTGTGTCTTTGCGTATGTTCAGTGCTTGAGCCATATTGTGATAAATTGCATAGTGGTTTAATAACAAAATTGGTATCAGAACGACGTGGTAAAATTAGGGCTTTTGCAATTAGGATTTCACAATAGCGTCTACAGCAACAAAATACATGATTGAAAAATTTGATGGGGAATCCAGCTTTCCATTGTGGAAGATTAAACTGAAATCTTCATTGGTACTGCAAGGGCTGTGGAAGGTTGTGGTGAATAAGTTTCCTGAAGAGATGAAAGAAGAGGAGAAACAGGATATTCAAGAAAATGCCTTGTGCTGGATTTTAATGAGTGTGAAAGACAACGTGCTTCGCGAGATTAGTGGTGAGAAGACTGCTGCATGCGCATGGAAAAAGCTAGGAGATCTTTACTCAGAGAAATCAGTAATAAACCGATTATACTTGAAGAAACGTTTGTATGATTTCAGATTGAAAGAAGGTATGTCCATAACTGAGCACTTAGATAATTTTAAATCAACTATAATATTCTTGGAGAACATATATATCAATATTGAGGATGAGGATCAAGCTTTGTTTGTATTGAGATCGTTACCAGCTCCCTATGAAAACTTCGTAGATAGCATTATGTATGGTAAAGATAAGTTATCGCAAGCAGATGTCAAAGGGGCACTGAAATCAAAGGAGATGAGACAGTTGCAACCAGACAATGAAGCTGAAGGGGAAGGTCTTATGACTAGGGGAAGATCTAGAAGCAAAACAAGTTTTTTAAGAAGGAATAACTGGAGGTCCAAATCAAAGGTAAAGCACTCAAACTATTATGAATGCGGTGAGTAGGGTCATTATATGAGAGATTGTCCGAAACTGAATGGTAAGATTGGAAATCAAAATGAATATGCAGCAAACATTGTTAAAGGTGTGAACGATTCCGACGATAGTGAAAGCATTGGTAGAGGAGATGTATTGTTTGTGAGTTCAGACTTTTGGAAAAACTCTTGAGTACTCGATACTGGCGCTACATATCACATGTGTCAGTTCAAGTAGTGGTTCGATACTTACAAGCCAATGCAGGGAATTGTCTATTTAAGGAACAATCATTCGTTGACTGTTGGTCGTATTGGTAACGTCAAAAGCAGAATGTTTGGCGGGGTTGTTAGAATCTTGGCGTGCTGGCATGTTCCTGGGTTAAAGAAAAACTTGATTTCTCTTGGGACTCTAGACTCTCGGGGTTACAAGTACCGTGCAGAACACGATGTAATCAAAGTGACAAAAAGCTCAATGGTATGCATGAAGGAAATTTTTGTAGAAAGGTCTTTACATTCTCCACGGGAGGGCTGTTATTGGCGATGCTGCAGTAACATCATCAGGGAGTAATAGCCAGAGTAGGCATGATCAAAATAAGTTGTGACATTGGCGTCTTGGTCACATGAGTGACAGAGGATTAACTGTTTTGGGAAAGAGAGATTTGTTGAAAGGGTATAAACCATAATCATTGGGGTTTTGTGAGTATTATGTGTTTGGTAAACAAACTAGAGTCAAATTCAAAAAATTGGATGTAAGAAAGACTAAAGGGACAGTGGACTACATTCACTCAGATCTTTGGTGTCAAAATAGAATTCCATCGAAAAGCGGAACCAGATACTACATGAGTTTGATTGATGATTATTCAAGAAGATGATTGAGAATTAAAAAAAAGAAAAATCAAGGCATATTCAATCTTTGTCAAATGGAAGACGATGATTGAGAATCAAACAAGAAGAAAAATCAAATGTCTTAGGACATATAATGGGTTAGAATATTGCAATCATGAGTTCAACGAGTTCTGCGAAGCTGAGGGAATAGTGCGCCATCGCACTTGTTCTAGAACACCACAACAGAATGTAGTCTCAAAAAGAATGAACATAACGCTTTTTGTGACGAGGCATGAAGTATGCTCTCGCATTCCGGTGTGGGAAAGGATTTTTGGGCTGAAAATATCAATACAATGTATTACTTGGTGAATCGGTCTCTATCAATGGCTATTGATTGTAATGCTCCTTTTGAGATTTGGTCTAGATTGTGGGCTGATTATGAATATTTAAGGGTGTTCAGTTGTCCTGTGTATGCTCATATGAGAGATGGTAAGCTCGAGCCGAGGGCAAAGATGTGCATATTTCTAGGATATGCTACTAGAGTGAAAGGGATATAGGTTATGTTGTACCTCTCCAAAGTCTCGAGGTTTTCTCATCATTAGGAACTTTACTTTTAATCAGTTTTATTCAATAGACCGTTAGAAGTAAGTAGGAGAAATGGTTGAATTAGGATTGATTGTGACTAAACAGGTGGAGCTTGAAGTATAATCAATTCGTAGCAGGTCCAATAATTCGAGTGGTTCTGAGATGGATCCAAAATCAGGAGGTGAAGCGTCAGCATTGGGGCGATAGTGACGATGATGCGCCTAAACTAGAACAACAACCTTACATCATAGCATTGGACATAGAAAGAAGAGATATTAGATTTCCAAATAGGTGTGTGAATCTAGTTGCATATGTTTTGTCAATTGCAGAAGAAGTTGAGATACACGAACCTAGTAGCTACAGAGAAGCTATAGCGAGTTCAGAGAAAAATCCATGGATTAGTGTTATGGGGGGAAGATATTGAATCTCTTCATAATAATCAAACATCTAAGCTTGTTGACTTGCCTAAAGGACAAAATATAATAGGCAATATATGAGTGTTCAAGAAAAAGGAAGGTAATTCAGGGGTTGAGGCATCTCGATTCAAGGCAAGACTGGTCGCTAATGGTTTTACTCAAAGGGAAGGAATCGATTTTAATGAAATGTTTTGTCCAGTGGTGAAGCATAGTTCAATTCATATTTTGTTAGCCATAGTAGTTTTGCAAGATCTAGAGCTTGAGCAGTTGGATGTGAAGATTGCGTTTCTACATGGTGAATTGGAGGAGCAAATCTATATGAGACAACTAGAGGGATTTATCGAACCTAATATGGTGGAAAAGGTTTGCCTGCTTAAAAAGTCATTGTATGGTTTGAAAAAATCACTTAGGAAATTGTACAAACTTTTTGATACATTCATGGTGTCAAAAGGGTTCACGAGGAGTCCATATGATAATTGTGTGTATCATCAAAAGATGTCAGATGATTCTTATGTTGACTTATTGTTATATGTCGATGATATGCTTATTGCTGCTTGTAGTATGTCACACATTGTGCAGATAAAGAAGAAGCTTAGTTCCGAGTTTGAGATAAATGATCTAGGTAGAGCAAAAAAGATTCTTGGTATGGAAATTATCAGGAACAGAAGTGTAGGATCATTACACTTGTCTCAACAAAGCTATATTGAGAAAGTGTTACAACGATTCAACATGTTCGATGCTAAGTCAGTTAGCATTCCGTTTGCTACTCATTTCGAGTTGTTTTACAGTAGGAGCGGTCAAGGATGAGGCTGAGTTGGAACAAATATCGAAGGTTCCATATGCAAATGCAGTTGGCAGTATCATGTATGCTATGGTATGCACACGTCCTAATATTTTACATGTGGTTAGTGTAGTTAGTAGGTACATGGGATGTCCTAGGAAAGAACACTAGCACGCAGTGAAATGGATCCTTCAATATTTTAAGAATACGGTGAACGTTGGCTTAACTTTGAACAAGATGGATATTGGCGAATAGCTGAATGATGTTGCAGGATCATTGGTTGGTTTTGTTGATTCTGATTTTGCAGGTGATATAGATAAAAGAAGATCTCTAACAGGATATGTATTTACTCTAGCTGGGAGTGCGATCGGTTGGAAAACACAGTTTCAAGCTACTGTAGCTTTGTCTACAACAGAGGCAGAGTACATAGCGGTAACAAAAGTAGTTAAAGAGGCAATATGGTTGCAAGGTTTGTTGGCAGATTTGGACTTGGATGGACTACTACAAAATTGTTTTGTGACAGTCAAACCGCCATACACCTTACAGGGAACAAGATGTACCATAAGCGTACAAAGCACATAGATGGCAGGTATCATTTTATTCGTGATATAATATAAAAGGGAATTATTAATGTGAAGAGAATGTCTACACACGTTAATCGAGCATATATGATTACCAAGGCAGTATGAGTTCGAAAGTTTGGGGAGTGCCTAAAATGGATTGGTGTTCGCAGTATAGAGTGAATACCTCAGGGGCATTTATTGATAGTGAAGAAAGGATATTCGTCTCACAAGGAAGATTTATTGTGAATGAGTCGAATAGTTTCTTGAAAGTGTACCGTGTTAGACGGTACAGTTTTGTGTCATTGACAATAAGATGTAATACAATAAATGGTTTTCTTATTAGTGTATATGAGCCCATTAGGTCCATTATTTAGTAAGTCTATTTATTCCCTATAAATAAACTGCTAGGACTACACAAAACACAATCTGAAATCTGTAACCCTTTTTTATTATAGTGAAACTCTATTTCTCTGGCGGCGCCTGTGGACGTTGACAATTGTCTAACCACGTTAAATCATGTGTTCATTTCAGTGTGTCCTTTGCATATGTTCTGTGCTTGAGACATTTTGTGATAAATTGCATAGTGATTTAATAACATTTTTTTTATTTTTAAAATTTTCAAGGTTTATGTCTTTTAAATCATAATTTGGAATTTGTGTTTTGGAAAATATCATTGGTTTTGTTTATTTAAGACAAACAAAATTAGATTCACTCATGATATGTTTTGATTTTTTTAAAATATATTTCACACTAATTTCTCAGTATATGGTTTCGCATCTAGCATATGCCTCGTTTCGCATATAACATCTAACATCTATCATAGTTGGTCTCGTTTCTCATCTATCATAGTTGGTATTGTTTTGCATCTAGCATTTATCATAGTTTTATGGTTTCGCATATAACAATACATCAAGTGAAAAAGTTTTGCATCTAGCAAGAAAAAAATCGCACCTTCTTCGTAACAGTCATCTTCTTCGTTTATAGTATACAAATTAAAAAATTAAAAGTTCGTATCTTTTAAACTGTAAGGAAAAAAATCAGAACATAATTGATTGGTTTTGTTTTTTAAGACGAACAAAAATAGGTCTACTCATGATATCTTTTAATTTTTTTTAAAACAATTATATTCAATACTAGTTTCTGATTATATGGTTTTGCATCTATCATGTGCCTCGTTTTGCATCTAGCATCTAACATCTAACATCTATCATTGTTGATATGGTTTCACATCTAGCATATATCATAGTTGCACGACATCGCATCTACCAATACAAAAATTAATAAGGTTTCGCATCTTCTTCGTAATAGTTGTCTTCGTTTACACTATAAAATTTAAAAATTGAAAGGTTCATATCTTTTAAACCGTAACCAGAAAACCAAATCCGAAAATACCGTAAGTTTTGATTTTTAAAGACGAACAAAACTGGATTCATTCATGATATGTTTTGATTTTTTTGTAAAACAAAATTATACTTTACACTGGTTTCTCATTATATGGTTTCACATCTCTCATATGTTTGGTTTCTTATATAGCTGTAAAAGTTTTTAAAAGGTCTCACATCTAACAAAAAACGGTTTTGCATCTTCTCATCTATCATGTTTCGCATCTATATGTACTTAAAGTAAAAACATTTCGCATCTTCCAAACTCCATCTTTTTCGTTTACACTGTAAACCCTTTATCAAACCAAAGTTTCCACAAACAAAAAAATACACTAAAAACAATCAAAACCCTAATTCAATACAATGTTTAAAATAAAAAATCAAAGTAATATTAGATTGAAACAAAAAATCACGAAAAAAATATAAATTGAGTTACCTAACAAGAAATAAAAAACACAATAATAATCGAGTTACTTAAATAAAAAAATCGACTTACCTAAATATAAATCCAAAACAAACTTTGAAATCAAATAAAAACAATCAAAATCATACAAAAATAAAAGAAAACAAAGAAATTGAAAGGAAGTTGAATCATCACTACTGTAGATGATCGTAAAACTAGAGAGAGAAATAAATAGAGGAAAAAACGTTTGAGTAAAACATAAAGAATATTTTATATAATTAACTAAGGTTATTTAGCGTATAATTGGGACTAAGATGATAAATCTTTTGAGTGAAATGGGCATTACTCATAGATACATTAAAATATGGGTAGTAAATAAATAATAATTTTTCTTTTGGGTCTTAAATTGTACCAAACCCTTAAATCTATGTATGAATTTTAAAAAGAAAAAAAATATTACAACCTAGAGTAAAAAAAGATTTTTTTTGATAAAAATAAACTTTTGTGTAATTCCTCCTTGGTCCTGCACCTCCTGGTTTGCTGGGACAATCTCCTCAACACCACCTTGGTTGACCTCAGCTACATCTGGTTTTTTTTGCTTTTCTTGCCCTTCATTTTACTTGGGGCTTTAGCTTTCCCCGGCAAGGCCAACTTCCAATCCTTCTCATCTGTCCTCTGTAGAATGACACCCGGAGGAGGTGGTGTGGTCAATTCCTCCCAAGACAAGTCTCTCTGGCCGGTTGTGTTCCAGAGGTGGGATCTCACGAGGTTACCGGAAGTAAAACAACTGTGGAAGCGATATCCCCATTTTTCAGCAACCCAAGCATTCAGCTTGGCACAAATAGCCTGTCCTGGGCCCATAGAAACAAGTACATAGTTGATAGACAAAAAGAACTCAGAAGCATTAGAAGATGAGTCCTTAGATCCTCCAACAGTGGGAAAGTTTTCCCTCTTTAGAAGATGAATCCTCAACGTCATCTGAAAAATCAGAGGTAGATCAGAATACCAAAACATTACTTAATAAGAAGCTAAAAAATGATAAGATAAAGAAAATTTGGTATGAGTTACGAAGATACCGATGATTTTTCTGAAGGCTACAGAATTTCAGCCTTTAATTGAATGAAGATAAATATGTATCAAGGCCTGAGCCATCTAAGAAATTGTTCTCTGACATTCGAGGAAGCATCAGTTCTGCCATCATATACTTGACTCGTACTGAGGCTTTGGAGTCAAACTTCTCGTATGAATGGTTATAAATATACATAAAACTCAAAAGGATTACAGCCTTATGCGGGCTCACTAAATGATTCAATCAAAATATTCTTAGGAAATACCTTCAGATACTTCAACTCATTCGACAGGTCAGTTGAAATCGAGCAAGACGATCGATCCTAGTGGAATGCCTCACTGGACTTTGGAATATCTGGCTATGGTAAAGATTATTTCTCTTTGGATTCTGGGAAATTGTTCACTGTAATCTGTAGGAAGTGTCAAGCCACTATCTCTTTGAGATCTATTCCCATTTGATAGAACATGAATCCCTCAAAATAGCTACTACTGGGGAGTTTTCTACGCATTTTTGAAAATGTTCTCTCTTCAAGCTCTAATCAATCGAAAACCTTCAGGTTGGGAGCTGATGTCGCTTCTATAGTTCTAGGGTTTCTGAATAAAATATAAAGTCGAGTATCTTTTTAATATAAAAAATGTTGCTCCTTTCTTTAGTACTGGTTTAGACGAATATGTAAGGCCAATGGGTCCTTTCCGTTTAATAATAGTCTTTTAGCTTAATTTTTTTTATAAGTCGATAATGAATTTTTAGTTAAGATGGTGAATGAGTTTCTTATTAAAGTTTAGAAGTGTGTGTTCCTATTCTAGTTTTGTCATTGCAATTAGAAAAACTCAAAAAATAATGTTAAATGTATAAAGAAAAATAATGATAGAAAAAAAGTAGTGCTGATTTTGAAATATATACACACATTTGAATAATAATTTAACAATATGGTTAATTAAATAAAAATAAGGTTGATTTTGTTGGATAATTATACAAAAAATAATTTTTTTTAAGAAATATAAAATATATATTTTGAGTTTTGTGTTTGATTTAATGAAAACATTACATATTAATATAATAAAAGAAACTGTTGAAGTTTTCAAACATGTAAGAGACTAGTTTTACCAAAAAATGTATGAACAATAAAAAACATTGATAGTGATTTTCAAGATTGTAAAAGAAAATTAAAGAAACCCTAAGTTGATAAAGGATTTATTAAGATTTTTTTGGATTTTTTAGAGATATGTTGTAGCTAGAGTCAAGCTTGTATATTGTTTATTCTTGTTATTTTTTTGACTCGTCATATTTTATATTTTGATCTCTACTAAATATATATTTTCATCTTGTCAGATTTTTCTTTTGAGTACTGATGAACCGAGTAGCTTGGTGAAATTTGAGCTGTTACGGTACAAGAGAGTAGGTGTCGAGCTAAAGATATGCAAAAAAATATTGTTATGTAATTTTACCTGCCTATAATATTTTTAGTTTCAAATAACGATTGAGTAATATATTCATTTGATCAATACATGTATGAAGGATATTAGCAGCTTGCGAGAATGTGTGTTGATGCTATTAGAGTTCTCGAATGAATCCAATTTCTGAGATATCTAGTAGTGTAATTGTATAGAGTTGGTTATGAATTTTGGATGCATTGAGATCTTACTTTAACTTGTATTTGTATTTCTACTTACCTAGCACTCAGCCGCTGTATTTTGTCACCTAAAAATAAGAGAAATTGACATATTTGGAGATAATAATTTCTTGTAACAATCTAATTATGGTGTTAGAAAACAAGGAGATTTTGTATTTAGAACCATTGCTACTAATATTTTGGAATCAATTTCAATATCAAGTTAAGTAATTTGTATTTTGTAACAAAGTATAAACCATCGAGGAGAGCCCTGCTTTCAGCTATGATATGAGTTTGTTTACGATAGATCCTACCAATAGTACGAATAGTTTCCCCTTTAAAATTCATGATTATAACCCCAACTGTAGATTCACCATATTGAGAACATGACACATCTGTGTTTAATTTGAGTCTTGTGTCTCTAGGAGGTGTCCAGTTGATAACAATGGTCGTCCTTAGCAAACTCAAATGGTAGAAATAGTCCAGTTCATAGGTAATCTTTATACCATAATTCTCTCTTTAGAACTTTTAGGACTAAAATGTAAATAATAAAACTTCTTATAGCAGATTGTAAACTTAAAGTAGGAATTTAGAGCTATGTAAATTAATCAGGGACTATCTTATAATTAACCCTTTATTATAATTATTTTCAGTTAAGATTTTAAGTCATTGCGCCTCTATACAAAGGCCAATACTGATCTAATAAAGGGGTTGGCCTTTTTAGTTAGATATTTTGAGAAATTCAATTTTCGATCTCTAGAATCTATTTCTCTCTCTTCAATCAGTTCTCTTTCGAATTAACTAAATCAATCCAGATTATCAAACTCACCAGATTGGCGACTTCACTAGGGACCGATCAATGATTGGTGCCTACTCGACTATTTCGAATTTAGTTGATCTTGAAAAACAATCTTAAAGTTTTGCAATGAATCCAAAAATGACCCGTTGGTTGGATCAGTTGTTGAAACACTGGAAACAGATTTACAAAGGGCAAATGATAAACAAAAAGGGTCTACCCTGATTCACCAGACTCAGTCTGAGATAGAGTTGTGAATGAATCAAATTTTGGATAAGATAAATGCTCTGAACAAGAAATACGACCAGAGAGAACATGAGATTCAGTCACCAAGGCTGAAATTCGAGGTAAGACACGTGAATGACCAAGATGATGATGATGCGCGTTTTGGGGTGCCAAAAGAGCGACATTCTTCGCGAAAAGAAAAGAAAGATAAACAAAAGTATATCACATCTAGTGATGAGGAAGTTGAAAGGCCTGGATCGGGTTTATAAGATATTGAGGCTCTTCGAAAGAAGAAAATGATCAACCTCATAAATCTAAGAACATAAAGTTAGAAGAGATAGTGTACCTCCATGTTTGAGAGAATCTAACTGGTGTGAAGGGAATCTAACCGAGGATCAGTATGTTTAAGGTGTTGATTGGAAGAATTCTCCACTGACAAATGAGATCAGATCTATCACGCTTCCGAAGCATTTTGACATTTCAAAATTTTCAAATTTCGATGGGATGCAAGATCAGATGATCACATCGAACAATTCAAAAAACAATATGATAAATTTCGAGGACGACGACAGGCTAGTCTGTCAGGCTTTTTCTCAGACTTTTAAAGGAACCAATGTGAAATGGTATAACCGAATTTCGAGGGGATCCATTTCAAACTTAAAGGATTTTTATACTTCCTTTCAAAGACAATTCGTTGAGAGTAAAGAATTGAGAGAAAATGGTGATACAATCATAAAAAATCAAGCGGTTGAAGAAAAATTGAAGGACTATACAAAGCGCTTTGTCTTGACAAAAGTAAGACTGGATAATTGTGAAGAACTGGTGGCGATGACAGCTTTTTGCCAAAGATTACTGCTAGAAGATTTGGCTAATGAAACAACAAAAAGAAGAACCTTAACTTTTGAGGCTTCAATGATTCAAGTCGAAGACCAAATCAAGGTTACAGAATCAACCATGGTTCAAGGGGCAACATTTAAAATTCCAAAGAATTCGGGGCTGGCACCCCATAACCAGGGGCAAACTTCAAATTCTGCCCAGCAAACACGTCCGAGGAACAATAACCTTGCACTTTGGACTGGAGGGTATTCAAATCAAGCTTCATCATACCAATTCAATAGACCAAGGCCAAATCAATGGATAAGGCCCGAGTATTATGCAGATGTGACTCAAAGTGTGGCTGCAATATTTAATAAAACTAAAGGATATGTAAATTTTAGAAAGCCTGCTCCAATCAACATGCCTAGAGAGGAGCGAAACAACAAGTTATGTAGGTATCACAATAATATTGGTCATGATACTTCTGAGTGTATTGCTTTGAAGAAGGAATTTCAAACTTTAATTGAAAATGGGAAGTTATTGACCTATGTAAAAGCACAAAGCAATGCATCGGAAAGTCCTATAACATCAACTTCACAAGAAACCAATCCAGGTGCACAAGCTGAAAATTTGATGATTCTGGATTCGAAAGTTGATGATTTTGATGATGCATCAGAATATTTGGACATGGATCCAGATCGGTTAATTTTAATGGCAGTGGAAGAACCAGTAAACAAGGGTCATTTTCGTAGCTTGTGTGAGTAATTTGAGTCTTTGGCCATTTTTGGGGGTGATTCCGTAACTCGAAATACTGATAGATCTAGGAAAAGACATATTGTGAGCTTGGCTACTCAAATAAAGGGAAAAATTCCAACTCACTTGTATGGAAAGAAAGACGTTCCCTTTATCATTTTAGATGAAGATGATCTGCGGGGTACTGTAGAGCCACATGAGGATGTAGTGGTCATTGGGGTAAAAATTTCTAACGTTGGGATTCAACACTTATTGATCAATGCTGGGAGTTCTAAGAATGTCCTTTTTAAGGTACTTAAGACAAAATGTGCAACCCTCCTTAGATCTCACAATCAGAGTGCACCATCATCGATTTTAATGGAGTAAGTGCGCATGTTATAGGGGAATTCGAGGCGGAGTAAGTTTGGGAAGAGGACCTTTTAAGAAGAAGATCCAGGTACCTTTTATGGTAGTGGGCTGTCTAACAAGCTATAATACCATTTTTGGAAGATCCTGGCTGTCGAATATGTATGGCGTTGTATCAAGAGTCCATCAATTATTCAAGTATGTTATCGGAGACGCGTTCAGAGCGACCAAAAGATTGGTAGGAAATGCTACGCAACTGCACTTCATATTCGAGGATCCAGCAGTGGTAATATGATGAATGCATAACAGTCTGAGGGGTTGACCTCAGATTCTTAAGAAATAGTTGACGACCCGAGGGAAACCCCAGGATCATTGACCGGTAAGTGAAGAAATAAAGGAATATACCTTTCCTGAGGGAAAGGTGCCCCGGATAGGAACGTTACTGACCCCTGTTCTACGTAAAACATTATTAAAATTTTTATCTCACAATTTATATGTTTTTTCTTGGAAAATAAAGGATGCAACAGGGGTTCCAATTGAAGTAATTTTCCATAGCCTAGCTAATAATCGAAAGGTAAAACTTGATGTTAAAAAAAGGAGAGTATTTTCATTTGGGAAAAGCAGCAGTTATAGTTTCTGAAGTGGACCGGGTATCCAAGGTTGGACATATAAGGAATCACAATATCCTTTATGGAAAGTGAATCTAGTGGTGGTCAAGAAGAAGAACGGAGAGTGGAAAATGTGTGTTGATTTTACAGACTTAAACGGACCATGTCCTAAATGTCCGTTTCTCGTTCCTCGAATAGATCAATTGATTTATTCCACTTCGGGATATAGAATATTGACTTTTATAGATGCTTTTTCTGGTTACAATCAAATTCAAATGGATTCAAAGGATCAAGAATGCACCACCTTTATCACAGACAGAGGCTTCCACTATTATAGAGTTATACATTTTGGATTAAAAAATATTGGGGCTACATATTAAAGATTAATGAACAAGGCATTTGTTACTCAGATCGGAAAAAAACATAAAGGTATACATTGACGATATGGTGGTAAAAAGCTTAGCAGATGATGCACATCTAGAAGATTTAGAGGAGACATTTTTGAATTTAAGGTTAAAATTAAATCTGGAAAAGTTTCTTTTGGAGTTCGATCATGGAAATTTCAAGGATATGTTATCAGTTAAAAATGAATAAAAGCTGACCCAGAGTAGTTAAAAGTTGTACTATCCTTGAAATCACCTCGAACTATCAAGAAAGTGCAAATTTTGACTGGAAGGTTAGCTGCACTTAACATATTTATTTCTAGATTTTCTCATAAATGTTTCCCTTTCTTTCAAGTGTTACGGAGATCGAAGAAATTTGAACGGACTTCGGATTGTGAATAAGCTCTTATAAATATAAAAGGTTTGTTATCATCACCATAAATATTATCTAAGCCTCCAAGTGGAGAACAACTATTTTTATACATCGCAGTATCGGATTTGGTAGTAAGTGTAGTATTGATACGTGGAGATTTAGGAATTCCGAAGTTGGTGTCTTATATCAGCAAAAGATTGGTGGTAGCTGAAAAGAGGTATTTGAAGCTTGAAAAATTAGTATTAGCATTAGTTGTGGCTGCTAGAAAAATGTGCCTTATTTTCAAGCACATAACATCGAAGTTCGAACCATTGAAGAATGTTTTGCAACATCCTCATATTTCAGCGATAATGACTAGGTGGTTAGTGGAATTGGCGGATTTTGATATCAAATTTTCACCTCGAACGACAATTAAAGCACAAGCTTTGGCAAATTTCCTTGTTGAATTTCATTCAAGCAGGATGGATGAACATGCTAGCAAGGATGTTCTGTCGTTTAATTCTATATGGATTGTTCAAACTTGATGAGGTAGGATAATTTTGACACTGTTGCTTAACCCTATCCGAAGGGTGGTTCAGACTAAACCAGTATCATAAGATACCGAACAGGGTAATATTAGTGGAATATGACTAAGCAAGGTGCTAGTCATTTCATATCTTAGGCTAATAGGTTCAACTGGTAGGGTTCAACTGGTTGCTTTATCTGGTATTTTGGGATGCAGTGGTGGGGTTCAACTGGTTGCTCCATCTGGAGAAACAATGATTCAATCTATTAAATTTGGTTTTCATGCTTCGAATAATGAAGATGAGTATGAAGCTTCATTAGCTGGATTGAGACTTGCGAAGATATGTGGTGCAACTTTAGTACGTTTAGAGAGAGATTCCCAATTAGTGACAAATCAAGTGTCTTGAGTTTCCGAAGCAAAAAATGATCACTTAATTTTGTATCTTCGAGAGCTTCGAAACCTAATCTATTATTTTGTCATGTTGTGGTGGACAGGATCCACATAAAATGGCCTAATTACTTACATGAGGTACTATAGACTTATTAAACAACCCCTATGAAGGCTACTAAAGAGACCCATTTTGCTTTGTCGTATGAGATGGACGCTGTCAGTCCTATGGAATCTATCTTGTCTTCTTTTATGATAACCCAATATTTGAATGATGAAACTAAAAAAACGAGTTTGGATTTAGTTGAAGAGAAACGGGTTCGAGCACATTTAAATATAATTCATTATCAAACTCTTATGAGGAACAAATATAATTCGAGCGTGAAAGGAGAGGGTTCAAGGTAGGTGACAAGGTGTTAAGAAAGGTATTCCTTTTATAATAGGGAAATGAGCCTCGATATGATGGCCCCGAATTGGGAAGGACCTTATATGGTTATGGAAAGGATCAAGCCAGGTTCTTACCACCTTTGTGATGATAAGGGGAGGATACTTCAACATCCATGAAATATTCAACATCTAAAACTGTATTGTGAGTGATTGTGTCAGATTATGAAATTGTTTTCTTTGATTGTTCAGCGCACTCTTTCCTAACCTGTTGGTCCAGTAAGGTTTAAAAAGGAACGATGTACATATTCAATCTATCAATAAAATATATTTTAGTAACTAATCAAAGACTGATCATCTTTGAAGTTGACTAAGATTATAATATTCCGAAGTGTTTAATACAATTTTCGAATAAGCAACGATATTTGGAATGCTACATCCATTAATGCACTATAATATTCGAAGTGCTACGTCCATTGATGCATTATAATATTTGAGTGCTACGTCCATTAATGCACTATAATAATTCGAAGTGTTACGCATTAGAATAACTATTTAAAATATCACGTTACGTTTTCACTCTGAATAACTAATATAAATACAATTTAGATGTAAATATAACTTGAATAAATTAAAGCATAAACAAAATATTTATCATTAAATTTAATCTGATGAAAGAGTGTGTCATTTCATAGATACCAAGGGAAAAATGTATCTATTCAAACAAAATATCATAGTAATGATATGACATATGCAAAAAATATACTAAAAGCATTCATCCTCAGAGCTCTCTTCGGAACCCTCATTTGAATCTTCCTCCTCGGATGATGAGTTTGGAAGAAGATCGAAAGCCTCATTAGGGGCACCGTTCGATGGGAATTTTACCCTAAAAGCTAGAAAGATCAATTTTCGGATATCTGACATTGATTTTACGAAGGTGTGTGATGACTTTTTGTTCTTTGTCGTTATTAATAGCTGCCAACATGTCTTTTGTACACTCATCTTCAGCGACTGTAACAGCAAGTGGCTTCTCCTTTTCAAATTGGGCCTTGGGGGTTGTCATATCATGTCTCAATCTTTTCTTCTCTGCCTCACTATTGTCAAGAGAAACTTGAAGGTCTTCCAATTTTTTATTCTCTGCAGCTAACTCTTCAGAGTGTTTAACATTAAGTTGATCCATTTCGTTCTGATGTGAAGTGATGAGATCTTATTTTTCTCTTCAATATAAATCTCTAAGAGGTTTTTTAACATGAAGAAGACCTATAAGAAATTCAGATCTGGCCATCTAAAATTGATGGAACTGGCTTATTAAAAGGCCACCAAAAATCTCCCTCATCCTTTTCTCAACTGCAGCAACACCTTTAAAATGAACCATGTCTTTAGTCATATGATTTAAATGACTTTGAGAAGATTAAATTTCTTGAGTCAGCGTTTGTGCTTCAGTATTGAGATCAGTAAAAGGTTGAAGTGCAGCAAGAACGTCCGGGTTTGGTTCGACATGAGGAAAGATAACTGGACTAGGTCGAGGAATAAGAGCTAAGGAGGTTGTATGAACAATAACCTCAGAAGATGTGACTTTGGTAACAACAGGTGTAGGTCTTCCACCGAGAATATGTAGATGATCTTGAATTTCGTGAACAATGGGATCTTTATCTCAAGCAAGCTCTTTTAATTTGTTGAAGTTGATAATGCTGCCAGGATCAAAGTGGTCATCATCTTGATCATCTTCGAATTGGTAGCATTTTCACCAAGAGCTTCATTCTCTTTCTGTTAATTTTACTGATTATTTGCACCATCGTCGCCATTAGACAATACTTCTTCGACAATCTCCACAGTTGCTTTTTTTCTTTTGGGGAGTTGTTTTGATGGTACATTTCTTTTTGAAGGAGCATCTGTGTTTTTCTTCTTTGAGGAAGGTTCGCCTTCTACTCCTTCTTCGATGGTGGAGATAATGTTTTTTTTGGTTTTCTTCTTCAAACCTCTTGGCTTTGGATCTGCTGAAGGGCTAGCACCAGATGTGCTGGATGTTTTTTATTGTTTTTTCATTCTTTTTCTGGGAAAGATGGCTATCCGGTCTACTGCAAATTTTTAAGAATACATTACAGTCATGATTGACTAACCTTTTGACATCTTGTCGAGGATTGGGTTACTCTATCAATTTTTTAGGAGACAGTGCTCTAAATATGATCAAGAACAAGTAGCTGTTAAGAAAATTGATAGGTTCAAAAGCAGTGCGAAAGGTGTTATTCCATTCCTTTTCAGGCAAAGCAACAAGTTTGATCATTGTCTTTTTTTCTTTCTCTCGACGAAGGGCATAACACCTCGAAATCTCTATTCAAAATATATAAGTTAATAGAAAATGAGAACACCATAAAATGGAATATATAATTTAGAGAAATAAAGGTTAAATACTTACGATTACTCCTCTAGACGAGGTTTAATCTAGAAGGATTGACGTCAGAAATTTCTTTTCCATTCTCCTAGGCTCTAGAAATAAATACAAATTTATGCTTCCATAACTTGTCTACCTTCAATAGGTCATCAATTATCTTTAAATCATCGTTCATGGTGAGATAATCAAATGGAAGCACTGGTACCTTGGACAATTTGGTTAGAGATATGAAGTCCTCAATACATATCAGAATTTTGGACAAGGAGGAGGTCATGATCACAGAAATAAGCATGAACCATTGATTTGGTGTTACTTGGGTTGGACACAGATTTAAAAGCTCGAAATAATCCACTATCACGGGGTCCAGTAGAAACTGAAGACCCCCATTGATGATATCTGGATAGACCACAAGTTCGTCTTTTTTGCAATCTAAAGGTGTCTCTCCTTTTTTTAGAAAGACGAAGCGTAATATTGTCTCTCATTCCCCATTGCTTATTTAAATCAACTTCTTGGCTCTCTTCTTATAATATATATATATATATATATATATATATATATATATATATATATATATGAAACCCTTTTAGAGCCACTATGTAGTTCGCATCAAGAGTCCTCAAGTTCTCACCTATTGACGCACGTTCCTCGTCGGATATTGTGATAATCACTTTCTTTTTCCTCGGTCTACGAGTCTTTTATTTTGTATCATTTTATGATTGTTTTTAAAATTCTTCTACTGTTTCAGCTTATTATTTGATTGTGTAGCATCAAAATCAATCCGGATGTCTTTGTTTCAACAATGTCTATCGAGGGAGGATAAGTGGTTGATGGGTTCGAAGTGACGTCGACATCATCTCCCATGGCTATGAAAGACTTTTTTCTCAAATTTTGAGGAGGATAAGTTTTTGGGATATTGGTTGAGGAAGGAGTTTCTCCAGATATTTTCGAGGAGGATTTGTTTATTTCGCGACTGATTTGAGATGATTATTTGGTAAGGGCGGGTGATATTCAAGGATATTTTGGTGTTTGAGTTTTTTTATGACTGGCTTTCTTCCGTGTGAGTCGAAGGTGAAAACATTAGAATTTTATAAGGATCAAAATTCCCGTAATATATTGTCTTTGTAGACAGACCTTGAGGAGCGTTGCTTATTAATCCAGCTGCTTTGTATTCATCTGATCTTTTACTAATATAGAAGTAATCATAATTTCTGAAGATGTTGTTATTTGATTTTGAAGATTTGGGATTTTTGGGAATTATGGCTTTAGATTTTCTGGGTTTTTTATGTTTTCTCATAAACTAGTTGAAGATTGAACCGAAAGTATGAAGTTTTTGGTAAAGGTAGCCTGTAGATTGAAGAAGACGATGAAGGTGACAAATAAATTTTAAGACTTTTTACAGTTTCTCTCTCAAGGAATTTAATCTGTGAATCAAACAATGGGTCACATTGGTATGTATAAGAGGAGAAATGAAGTATCGAGAAGTGGAAGAGGTGGATGGTGATTGTGCAGAATTTGAAGCGGTTATGTGGGTAATGAACCAACATATGTCATACTATGGGTCTAATGGCACACCTACTTCCTAGGGTGTTATTATTTACTAGATGATAGACTTAGCATCTAGAGTGTCACCCTAGGATTAATTTTTGCTTCGAATCATGATATGAGGAAAATATGCCTCGATTAAAATAATTTGATGTGTAAGACAGATTCAAGTGAAACAACATCTTTGGAGCATGTCCAATTGTGGACAATAGTGGTTTTCTTCGCTTATAAATATATTTGACACATATGACGTAAATTTTAGGATAACAGCATGTTATAAACACTTCGAATTACAAATAATGAGATTTCATCTACCTCTGAATATGTTCAAGGTCGATTAGTTCTCATTCATTTACTTAAGAACTAAGGGGGATACTAATGAGGAAATAGAACTTTGAGGACTAAAATGTAAAGAATGAAACTTATTATAGCAGATTGCAAAGTTAGAGAAGGAATTTAGAACTATATAAATTAATTATGGACTATCTTATAATTAACCCTTTATTGTAACTGTTTTTAGTTAAGAGTTTAAGTCCTTGCGCCTCTATATAAAGGCCAAGGATGATCTAATAAAAAGGTTGGCTTTTGAGTTAGATTTTCTGAGCACTCTAATTTTCTCTCTCTAGAATCTATTTTTCTCTCTTTAATCAGTTCTTTTTCGAATTAACTAAAGCAATCCAGATTATCAAACTTACCATTATGTTATTGACTTGTTCCACGATTGTATTAGAAAATATAATTATTTGTTGATACTTAGCTTCGATACTTTGATTTGTTTCTAGATAGCCATATAACCCAATATAGTATTGGAGGGTGGCTAGTACGGATATAGACTTCTTTAGAATATGGCCAGAACCAAATCCTTATAATATATTTTAGAGTCATATGTCATCCTATTGTGAGGTTAAAAATGTAGCCAAGATACTTCCACACCAGCCATGAATTGGTACATTAAATAAATACATGATGTAAAGACTCACTTTTGTCAAAATGTTGACATTTTGAAGCCAATGATAAGTTTTTCAGGTGTAGGTTTGTGTCAACAGAGATCTAATTATTCAATAGCCTCCAAAAAATGTATAGGAAACTTCTTTGGAGTGATGTTGTTCCATGTAATCTTGAATAAGATGGAGTTTGAGCTTTTGGTCTTTAAATTTTCTCATGTTTCTCTTTTATTATAGTCCCCCTTTTTAGATATAATCCACTGGATTTTATCTTCATCAGTTTCTTTAAAATATAGTTTTTTTATTCTATCTATGTCTAATGTTGTGACAACTAAAAGTAGTTTTTATGTATTCTATCTCCCATTATTAGAGTATACTTGGACCTTTTATTTGACATGCTATGAGGTGTTATTGTCTTCACTAAGAGAAATAGGAGGGCGAGTACTACACCATTTGTTTAGCCAAAATTCATAGTCATCTTTACAAGCTTCTAATGGATAAAATCTTCTGCTATATTTCTCATTTCAAGAATCATCTTCCATGTTTTAGATCGTTTCCTTTTCTATTAGGACTTGTATTGGATTATATCTAGAATAGTAGCTATCATGGATACATTTGGACCAAAGACTATTTTTTTCTCTAACTTGTAACATAACTTGCTGGAGAAGGTAAGTTGAATGTCTTCAATACTCCTAATGCAGAGACCTCCTTCTACGTAAAGTTTACTTAGATTCTTTTAGTTGGTCCATGATATGGCTCTGTGATATTTTGTTGAGCCCCATAGGGTATCCACTACAGATTGCTTATATCATAGTGAGAACAGATTTAGGTAGAGTAGTATTTTATAGTTGATAAGAGGGGATAACTAGTTAAACTCATTTTATAATAGTAAGCCTGCCTCCAAACGAGAGGATATTGTGATCCTACTCTTAAGTTTTCATCCTAATTTTGGTAACCAGATCTTCATAGTGAATAGATTGTCTTCTTGGATACACAATAGAACCTACGCATTTTATATGAAATCTGCCAAATTTGAAACCTATTATTTGTTTTATGTAGTTAATCATGGTATGGGAAATTCTTGTTGATGGAATGGATATAGTATTTTTCTTATTGATTATCTATCCTGATATCTCTTGGTTTTTCATCGGAAACTTATTAATGGTGCTGATGGTAGAGGTATAACCATAAGCAAATATGACTATATCATAAGCAAATGTAAAGCATGGGATCATTACAAATATAGCTTTTTTATATCTCATAACTATGTTGTCTTGTAGAAGTTTTTTGAAACCTTTAATAAGAGATTCCTTAACAAGAATGAATACACTAAGGGAAATAGAATCCCCTTGTCTTAATCTATTTGTTGATTTAAATAATCCTCTTGTTTCTCCATTAATGATAACTAAGAACCTAAGATCTTTGATGGCACACTTGATTCTGTCTATGAAATTGTTTCAAAACCAAAAGCATCAAGTATTCGTGTAATAAATGATACAAAGAGTTTGTCAAAGGCTTTCCATATCTACTTTAATAATCAGATTGCCTCAACAATTCCTCATATTAAGCAGTCTCTTGAGTCAACATAATATTTTCTTGGATACTTGTTCCTCTTACAAATCCATTTTATTCTTGTAAGAAGATTTTAGGTAAAAATATAGAAGTCCTGTCATTTAAGATTCTAGAAAAAATCCTATTACAAACCGTACACAAACGTATAGGTCTATAATCATTCCAAGTTTTTGGGGCTTCTTTTTCGGTATAAGGAAAATAGTTGTAGCGTAGATTCCTTGAGGAGCTTGATCTTCATTGGAGAAAGGTATTACTGATGAGCAGAAGTCGTTCGCTATTAGAGCCCAATAATTCCAAAAAAAATTAATGTTAAAGTCATAAACACCAACCACACTTGAAGAGTTTAAGGCTTTGACAAGAGTATGTATTTCTTCATTTAAAGGAGTAATCATGAGGTTAATGTTTTCTTCATTGGTAATAATCTTAGGTATAATAGTATGAATATCTGCTATTTTTTGGGCAGAGAGCTCTCAGTTAGAGGAGACTTGAAATGGTAAACAAAAGAGTCATCAATCTCTTAATTGTCTTCAATCTAATTGTTGTTATCCAAAATTTTGAGTATTTTGCTTTTTCTTCTTTTCTTCTTAACATGACTGTGAAAGGCAACAATGTTCTTGTCACCATTACTGTCAAAACTAGTAGTGTTCTTGTCACCATTGTTCATCCAATTTTCATAAAAAAAATTATTCCCAATAGGACTCCTCTCTGACTAGTAGTTGTAGATGGGTTGCCTGAAATTTTGCTAGTTTTATTTTGTCTTTTAGGGTCTATGATTCAGCAAAGCAATTTTTATAAAATCTAACTTCTTCTTCAGATTTAGTTATAGCACTGAATACTTTACCAAAGGTTTATTTATTCCAAGTCTTCGACGTTTCTGCCAAAAGAGCTGTAGTAGATGACCATACATTTCCTCATTCCAGGTTTTATCAATTATACTTGAGAAATCTAGATGAATAAGCCACATATTTTGCAATTTAAATAACTTGATGTTGGTAGATGAGTCTAATATGATAATGCATAAAGGGGAGTGATCAAATCATGTTATCGCCATGTGTTTTACTAAAGTTCTTTCAAAATAATTAGACTAGTCATTGTTATATAACACTTTTTCAAGACTCTTCCATTTGTGAGAGTTGGTCCATATGTATTTGGAGCTAGAAAATACAGCATCAATGAGATTACAAAATCTTATTATTTTATTGAAATATTCTATTCTTCTCAAACATAGAGAAGAAGATAGTTTCTCAGAGGGGTTAGTGATGGAATTGAAGTGTCTCGTAACTATCCATTCCATAGAGGAGGTAGCTACACTTTTTCGATTGTTCCAAGTAGTTAGCCTGTAATCCCTAGTGCATTTCTTATAAACAACCAAGACTAAGAATTATTTTTGTAGATTAGTATGAGTGGTCTTTATATGAAGAAGCTGTCATTGACCTAGAATAGTCTGAACTCTAGAATCACTCTTCCATAAAATCCAGTTCTTGTTGGAGGAGTTAGATATAACATAATGATATTATAGGAGTTGTGCATTCTTATTTAAGTGTATATTAGGTAACCTGAATTGTAAGAAAGTCTATCTTCTCTGGTCTAATGATAGATCTGATCACGCGTCTTGTAGCTTTGTTTCCAATTTCTCTAATATTCAAACAGTAAATTGGCATAGCATTTTGAAGAGCTAGATTGAGGTTTAGCGGAAACTTTAAAGTGAGTTACTTTAGTTGTATTGAAACTTTTTGGTGGTTTAAGCTTTATTTTCTTTGATTTTTTACTTAAAAATTTCTTGAAGTTTTTTCTCTCTAGTGTTGTGATTATAAATCACAAACTACTCTCATGTAATCGCTACTCCCACATCCACATAAGAAGAGGAGTCTTTTTCTTCATTAGATGGCAGCGGTAAGGGGAGAAGCAAGCATAGTTCTGACCCTTATACAATAAGATGAGGGAAGCCTTCCCATGTATCGAGGTTTAGGAGATGGATTGTCAGGGTTTGATGATTCCCGGTCATTAGTTGCTCACAACATTATGCATGTTTTAATAGTATGCAGAGCTTTGATTATCTATACTCAATGGAGCTCAGATATGATATTTTTTGTGTTTATATGGTGAGAGGATTTTGGTTGAGAATTTACTAGAGTTTAGAGGTAGGTTATGATTGGTAGATGGAAACCGAGGATCACTTGGATCTTGACAAATGGTTTGATCAATATTGGTTAACATAGGTTTATCTTTGGTGTTCTTGTCCATATTAACTGGTTATGGTTACTTAATAGCTATGAAGTTTAGTTTGGCATCCATATTTCAGTATGTTTGGGTTGATTGGTGTTGGTTGCTGAGTAAATCTTATGTTAATATTCTTCTTAAGGTAGAATGACTTGCACTAGTTTTTTACATTGTTTTTTGTATTGTCCTATGTAGTAACATTATGTGCACTAGCTAGGTTTTATCCATAGTTTACTTCTTGTTAGAATCCCTCTGCTTTGCTAAAACTGATCCACATTTTGGACAAGAGAATCTTAGATAAGTCCAACTCAATCCAGGCCTTGAAGTAGTTGTACATGACCTGATTATTGTGGGGAACCCAAACATCAATAGGATTGCCAAGAGTTTTAGCCATTATTCTGAAGATGTCATCATTGTACATATAGGATGGGATGTTAGATAATGTTATCCAGGCATGGGGTTACTGGGGATTCTCTTCTTGGGTGGAAGTTAGGGCTCCATTGGAATATGCGCATAGTATGTTTACTAACGGTCCATACATTTCACCTCAAAATACTTCTCATGCATTCTTGTTAATATATCTTAAATATTAAATGACATTGATCTTAAATAACCATACTAATTTTCCTCTTAAAGCCTAGAGATCCAAACAATTTTTCGTAAACATGATTGTTTCTAAAGATTGACAGCTGGGTTAAGGTATTAGTGAGATTTGTTGGTTTTTGTATAGTATAAGGTTGATTCAGGGATGTAGATTCGTTGTTTGAGGTTTCTTGGATTTCATTGCATCGAGAAGGGAGATACGCTGACTGAATACTTGTATAGTGATCTGAGGTAGATCGATTAGTTTTGATTATGATTGCATATGATGGCGGTATTTGTTGGGTAACGTTTTTTCAACATCGATTAGCTGGGGCGGAGGAGCTTCCGGTAGAACCTTGGACATACTGAGCAGTGGAAGAAAATTACATGGTTGAGAAAGATGGATTCAAGATTTAGTTTCTTAGAGAAAAATCCTTTTTTTTTTTTCAGATTTTAACATTTTTCCAAAGTCAAACGATAATAAATGAACATTACGTATTTTATCTATTATTAAACAAAATAGTTAGATTATGCAAAATAATTTTTTTAATATTAGACAAATTAAATATTTAATTAAAATTATAAAAGTGTTGTTAGATAAAATGATAATTCAAAAGGATTAAGTACCATTAATATAAATGTTATTTCCTCTATTTGTAAAGAATATATAACAATACCAATTAGATATAGGCTTAGATAGCCAATTCTAAATTAAACCAAACTATAGATTATCAAGAACATATAGTACCAAATAATTTTAAAACCTCAAAGCAATTTTATTTAGATAACCTTAAATGTGATAAACACTTTGCTTCAACCCCGTCTCCAACGGGTTCGGCAGCGTCCATCACCTGCTTATTTTCCCCCTTAACTTGTGATGTTTCGTCTTTTTCCTTCACTTAGGACGTCGTTGTTCATCTATTTTTCATACATTCTTTAGTTTCTTCATCTATTCTTTATTAATTCTTTTACAAACAATATCTCTCTAATCTGTTTTTATTTTATAATTTTTTTTCTTTACTCGATTCAACTTCAAATTTATTAAGTTTCAATTTAATAATTCGTTCTTTACATCTACTGTGTAGTGAAGTGTGTGATGTTATAATATGGTGTTTAATTAAATATATTGATGTTAGTCTTTTTACTTCTTTATGTTGAATATAAAGATGTATTTAATCGATTTGTACTTGTTGATAGATTTCACCAACTAGTTGTACTTGATTATTAAATTTCTTGAGTATTTTTTATATGAGATGACTAGTTTTTTATATCATATAGGTGTTCCTCGATATGGTTAGGATTGCATTCTTGTCTTTTCTGTTCATCATTTGGGTGTCATGTCAGCCTCTTGTACTGAGAATTAAGAATCTTTGGATTTGGTTGAGCTAAGCATTCATTTTATGTTATGTTTATCACACCATCATCAATTTATCATTGACTTCACAACTTTGTTTTATGTTTTTGTTGGAAAAATAAGATATGCAGTTGTTCCTATGATTGCTCACAACATAATATTAGGAGTTAGACCATCGTGGGATCATTCACAGGCTTGTTATCTCTCCTACAACATAGGCTTTGAATGGATTTAGGAGTTGGCGAATGTTGTTTTCCCACTTCTTAAAGGTTAATTTCACTTTTTTCACTTATGTTTCTGAATTGGATTATAATTCAACTATTTATTTAGAGTTAGATAAATCTAGTAATGATGTGACTACGAAAATAGAGTTATTGATGTGTAGAATATCCAAATGTCTTGTTAGACGAGTCAGATAGTATGGCTTCCAATGATGAATGCATGTTTTAATTTTTGAACTCTTTAAGTTTCTTCACATTTTTGAATGTGTTGTAAACATGTATTTAGAGTTTATTTTTACAGTTTTAGCATTTTTTAAAATAATTTTGCTCTTACTGATGCCTTATAAAGTAATAATAAATCTTATCTTATTAAAGTTAATGTATATTTTTTTAAAATTTCTCCGTTTTTTTAGTTAGTGGATGTTGTTTCATCAGATAATTATCCTATTGTAGGTGTTTTGGTTGGTTTGTATAATTCTTATAAATTAATATGTAATAGATATGAGCTCAATAGATTAACATTAAATATCATTTATTATTTGAGGTCTTGTTTAATTGTACGTATATATTTTATTGGTGGGTTGTTTTTGTGTTTGATCGCACTATTTAAAGATATATCTAATGTGAAAGCTAAAAATAGCAGAAAAGAAAAGTGCAGAAGAGGCATAAAGAAATTCCAAGTTAGTGATTCTGAAGAATGGACTAATATGAAATTAGGATTATTTGCTAGTGATGATGTCAATGACACTAAAAGTGCAGACAAATTACGGATTTCACTTTAAAAACTATATAAAAAAAATTAGTCAGCGGAAAAGGTGGTCATCATGGATATATCAGATACAGGAGATGATCTTATAAATATGGCTCGATCAGAAAATAGTGTTAAGCTTGAGATGATCTTACTAGGATCTCCTCATCCGAAGTATGAAGGAAAAAAAATGAAAGGACTAAAAATGGTGAAGAAGAAAGGAAAAGAACGAGCAAAATATAAAGCAAATCTATTTGAAGATACCACGAAAACTACTCTAGAGTCTAATGCCTTAAACTTAGAAAAACATTTCTAAACTCGAAGAAAAGAATAAAATGAATCAAACCAAAATATCCTAAGTCATGCTTGATAAGAATGAAGCTAATAGAACGACCTGTAGAATAAAGAAAAAAAAGAAAAAATGTGCAAAATCTCGAAGAGGCCACTAAATTTTAAACTTGTGGATCATCAACATCAACTTTCTTTTGTTGTTGGGGATTTTATTTTACGGCTATGTTTGGGTCATTTATACGTTTAAGTTGACTTTGTTCTACATTCAATTTGTATTAGTCGAGTTTTTCCAATTTTTTAATTTTTATTCATAAAGTAAAAAATATGTATTTCATTACATCATAAAATAATCTTGAAATCTGTAAAATAGAATGAACCTCTAAAAAAAATATAAAAAAAATGAAGCATGTGATATCGAAAAATATTTTGATTTACAAGTCACAATCATCTACTAAACAAAACTTCAAGGTTATTACATCTTTAAATAATGTTTTTTCGGTTTGGTATCCTGCAAAGTATTAATATACTTGATTTTAGGTTTTGATTTTGTTTTTGTTTTGCCTCGACATATATTTGTTCCACAATAATTGTGTTTATTTTAGGTTTTATTTGTTTCGTAATTCGTATCCGTCAAACACAAGTATGGAAACTACTAATGTTTTATTTTAACATATTAAAACTACTAAACATTTTTGGTTTTATTTGCCTCGACTAATGTTTTATTAAAAAAAATCTCGAAATATATATTTCTGATCACTCATTTGATTCGTCTCAAGAAATAAACACAACGGTAGTTTTAGTTATTTTTGGAATTATAATTAAAAATATATGAACTTTAAAAAAAAAAAAGAAAAAAAAACTCATTTTTGGTAAAGATTTATTGTACAATATGTTATTTAAATGGAGTTATATTATTTTCATAATTGCTTGATGCCAATATTATTTAATATTAAATGTTGAATTTGAACTATTGGTGATACAGTCAATTATAATATAAAAAAACAAGCATATTATATATTTAATATTTTAAATTATAAATATTAAAACATATTATTATTAAACCGTTCACCATTAATTATCTAGATTTTGTAATAGTTTTTAATATTTATAATTATTATATAAATTTAATTTTTTCTTTTCTTTTCTTTTTTACTTTATTTTTTTATATTTTAAACCACATTTAATTTTCTCTTTTTATTTTCTTTTTGTTCTAACAAATCTGATAAGATTCAAACTATTTCGGATAAAAACTCTATTATTAGGGTTTGATTTGAATCCAAGAGAAATGAAACCAATTTTATAAACCTAAAAAATTGATTGGTTCCAATTTAAAATTAAGACTGATATTTATAAGTTTTGTGGTACTTATAGAATTTTAGATAGTCACATTTTGTTTAAATACGAAAACACAATTTGTGTGTACAACATAATCGAAATATGGAATGTCGAAAATGCACAAGAGACGACTTGCAATTGCAAAATATGAAACCAAGTTTAATTTTCAATTTTATTAGTGTGAACTGTGAAACCATAAACAAAAACAAAAAATTCAAAATCAGGGTTAATTTTGTTTTTTCTGTAAATGAAAAATACGAAACCATAAACCAAAATGCGAAATGCAAAAGATGAAACCACCGTTAAATTCATTTTTTTTACTTAATTTCAAAATGTGAAACCAAAAAAATATATATAAAAATGAAAAAATCAAAACCAAAGCTAAATGTAAATAAAAATTGTATAAGTGCGAAATGTAAAACTAGGGTTATAAGAAATGGAATATCAGGGTTAACTAGTTTTATAAATAAAAAATTCAGAAAATATTATTCACAGACCTATTTTGGCTCGTTTTAAAAGACAAAATAAATAATATTTTTGGACATCTTTTCTAAACTACATTTTGAAATAAACAAACATTTAAAAATTAAATTAAAAAATAAAGAACAAAGAAAAAACACGTACGCGTGTTTTATCCTCCTATAGGTGAATTTTTATATTTTTGAAATATTTTAATCGTGAATTACGAACATGGTTAAGTGTGAATTGTGAAATAAGGGTGAAAAAATACAAAATATAACATAAGGGTTAAATTAGAAAAAAAATACAAAACACAAATTGTGAACATAGACATGTGAATTATGAAACATAGGTTAAAATTTATCTAAACGTAAATTGTGAGCACGACTAAATGTGAACTATGAAACAAATATTTAAAAAAGTGAAAATTATGAAACAAAGGTTAAGTTGGTAAAAGAAAATTCTTTACATCTGATTTGCAAACATGATTAAATGTGAGTTGTGTAACCACACTTAATAAAATTGGGAACATAATTGAATGTGAGATGCGTAACCACATTTAAAAGAAATTCCAAATGCGAAATATAATTTGAAAAAAATACAAACTGTAAAATAAGGTTAATTGTTCTCACGATTAAAAAAATATAAAAAAATAACAACAATAAATATAATTATAATCGTCTTTAAAAATAATTTATTTTAAATATCTGTTTTCGTACTAGGGTTTAAATCACATACACTTTTGAAATTTTAAATTGAAAAAAGAAAAGAAAAAAATCGAAATACACCTATGCTAAAAATATATTAATATAAAAAATATTTTAGAAAAATAATCGTTGAGGTATCTTTAATACTAACAGTTTTCCAGATAATAAATAATAAATCATTATTTTCGTCCGAATAAAAAAAGTTTAAACTATCTATATTTATTTATTTCAATGCTAGTAGGTTTATAATAACCATAAAAAAATTGATATAAAATAACTCGTTTTTTCATTCATTTGTTTTTTGGTTTCAACCTTTTATTTTTTAAAAAAACATTAGCTGATATTATTATAAAAGTAAAGTAATCTTACATACTTGGAAAAAAAAACAATTGTTGTGTATTAACATCGATGAAAAAATAAAAGTCCTCCTTTAATTCTTGGTACCACCGCTAGATTTAGATTTTGATAATTCATTTTTATTAAATGAAGCATACTTCCTTTTTTTTCTCAATATTCTATTATCTGCTCTCACTTCTAACTTTACCAACGAAGTTTTCTAACATGTATTAGCTACTACTTCTACTTCCTCTATTTTCCCAAACACAATCATTTTCGAGAGCTTTGATGACCATGAAGACAGATTCAGTTTATACTTTCTCCATTAGTTAATCATATAGTTTGGTTTGATTTTTATTTTTATTCAAAGAACTCAATCTATTATGTAATCGAAAGAAAAATATGATTCTTCGAATCTGAGTTTTCTTTATTTCATACTATATTAAACATTTAAGTTAGTACTGATTTTCAGAGAAACAAAAAATTTAGATAACTTTGAATTAGGTTTACTGACTTGCTTCATACTTAAATCAAACTCAATATCCTTTTAATCTTCCAATATTAAAAACTCATATTTAAGCTTTCGAGCAAAGTGATTGCTTTGAGCTGAGCTATTGTTTGGTTCTAGTTGAAATTCAGTCTCGTTATGTTCTTTAGTGTTTTTTATCCAACCAATATTTTGTTAGTTGTTATTCTGTCATACTATTATATAGTAGTTTCATGCATCAATCAATCAGAAGAAACATGAACCGGGTGGTCTTTCCTTTGTCAATCATTCCAATTAGATCAATAGTTACAACTTCGATATCAATTAGTTATACGTTTCTTTCCCTACAGATTAGTAAACTATCTATTAAAACTTTATATTCAACCAGGATTGGAGATTCTTTTCCATAATTTTAACCAAAAACAAGTATAATTTTTCCCAAATTATCTTTTAGGATCCCACCCCCAATTGATTCACCAAAAATACTTTAAGCCCCATCTGTAATTAGCTTTATCTTATTTCCAGTAAGAGGAACTCATTTGATTGAACATCATATTCTAGGTTTATTATAGAACTGATAATATCCTAAATCATGAGCTAAGTTTAGATCTAATTTCCAATGTGATCTCTTAAATTAAAAAACTCGATCCAGTCTAGAGATTATGTTATAAATGTGATATATAACTGTTTTAACATTTATGTTTTGGTGTTGATGTTGATATCCTTGTCTGTTGACCAGAACTAGGTTCTAATAAGATGAGATAATGTCACATTCTTTGATATATATATCAAATATTCCAGCAAAGTTCTATCAAACATTACAAACCAAATTACACTATACAAATGAGTGTTTAATAGATTCGATTTAAAATTACAGAGTTTACATTTCAAAGCCAATAAGAAATTCTTATTCTACAAAATGGATTCTAGTGGTATCCAACATTTCAAAAGTCTCCAAAGAAGACGGGAGACTTTTTGGGAATCATATTGTTCTATCTTATTACATTCCAAGTTTTTGTTATACTAAATTCTCCATTAGAATAGAGAGTCTATTTTATTGCGTCATCTTCATTTGGATGAACTACATATCTAATCATGTCAATGTCCCAAATACCAACAATCCAGTTGTCCTTAACCTTTTCCTTAAGGCTCAAGCTTGAGAAAGGAATGAAAGCATGTTTATCATTCCATTTCTCCAAGTAGAGATCAATATCTCATTTCCTTCATTCTCAGAAGGTGTAACTTTATTCTTTATCTCTAATTCTCAAAAGTATATTCCAAGTATTAAATATTTTGTTTCATATTTGAACTTGCAAAGGGTCAGATGTTTTACAGTAAAGAGAGAGCATACACTTAGACCAAATAATAGAATTTTCTCTTAACTTAAACCATATTTTACAATAGAATATATATTGCATATCTTCCAATCTTCTAATATTTAGACCCCCGTCAGTAGGAGGTTTACATAAGTTCTACCGATAAGACCAGATCATTATCTGCTTAGCTTTAGTAGAACCCAAATAAACCTATTATACATCTTCTCAATTCTAGAGATCATTGTTTTAGGTGATTAGAAGCTTTACAAATGGTATATGTGGATAACTATCAAGACAAATTGAATTAAAATGAGCCTTCCTCCAGAATAAAGAAGCTTCACATCCCGCTCATGAATTCTTAATCTAATTTTACTTACAAGATCATCAAAATTTCCAACTCTATTCTTTATATGAATTTTGATTCCAAGATATTTGAAGGGTAGTTTATCATGATTAAAACCAGTTTTGTTTTTTATAATGTTGATATTTGTTTTAGTCATTTTTGAAAAGACAATAAAAATAGATTTTTCTTTGTTTATCATCTGAATTGATCTGTATTCATAGTGTTTCAGGAATTCACTTGTTCTCTTAAAATTTGAATATAACCCATTTGCAAACATGATGAAATCATCAACAAAGTTAAGGCAAGGTATGACCATTTGACTACTTGTTTTATATCTCATTTCATAGTTATATTTATAACATTTGTAGTCTCTTTATTATATATTCTTCTACTAATATGAAAATACTATGAGATAGTGGTTGTCTTTGTCTAAGACGTATGTTAGATTCAAAGTATCATTTTAACTCACCATTCACAATTATAGAGAACCAAGTATTACTGATACAATTTATGATCGAGTGTATCCATTTTTTAATAAAACCAAATTCTCTTTTAATGTTTAAGATAAAGTTGAGCGATAGTATGTCAAATTCCTTAGAGATATCTATCTTGAGCATCATGTTTCCATCTCTAATATTTCTATTGAGTTCATCAGTTAACTCCGGAGGCAATAAAATATTATTGTGTATATTTCTACCCTTCAAAAATGAATATTGTTCAAGAAATATAATTTTTGGAAGTAATTTTTACATTCTCCCATTCAGGAATTTTGAAAGAATTCTGTTGAATACACTGCATACTCTATTTAGTCCATCTTGACCCCATGTTGTAGGAGATTCCACCTTTGGTACTAAACATATATTAGTAGCAAAAACTACTTGAAAAATATGATAACCTTGAAAGAAATCTTTGATTATTGTGCAAAGATCCTTATGTGTGATTTGCCAACAAAGTTGGAAAAATTTGGCATTGAACCCATCAACACCAACTACTTCATTGGCATTCAATGTTTCCACAAAATTGTGAATTTCCTCATTTGGAGGTAATTTCAACGGACTATCATTATCTTGCTAACTTATCAGTTTAGGAATTATATATTGTAGATCCTCAAATTCTGTTTGGTTAGGGTGCTCAACTAAAAGATTTTTGCAGTGATCATCGGCTAATTTCCTTAGTTCACCTTGATTACTAATCTAATGATAACCATCTTTAATGTCATGTATAATGTTTATTTTTTCATAATGTTTTGGAAACATTTAGTGTTTATGTCCTCATCATTCACCCAGTTACTTCTTCCTATTAACTCTCAAAAGAAAAACACCCATAAACTCTTCATCTTCAAATACCTTGGCCCCTTTCTCTGTAGACTCATACGGCTACTCATCCTCCGATGATGGATTTTCTGATGAGTCCAAACACTTATATGACTACAAACATACCAAAACAACCGAGTACTCTTCAGAATATTTGAATGATGGTTGTACATTCTTGTTCCATGATTACTACCTCCCTGAAGACTCGTGGTCACACTCGTGCGACTACTCTAACCCGAACGCGCTTCCACGTAGAAAAAAAAGACACGTGGGCCGAATATGATTACGAAGATGTACCAGAAATAAACTCCAAGGTTGAAGACGACAAGTCAGACGACGAGATGGACACGGAGGACAAATAAGATAACGAAGATGATGCGGAGGAATAATATGAATAAGAAAAGTCTAACAAAGAAGACTTTTATGATAATTAACTGTTTTTATTTTGCATGTTTTTTATTTTGATGTAAACTTACTAACCCTCGACTATGATGTATTTTTTGTTAGGGTTGAATATCTAGACATTGTTAGGGCATGTAATCTGTTTTTAGTAATCTGTTTATTAATGTAAGAAGTATATCTCATTAACCCAACGTTAGAACTAAATTAATTTAAGTATTCTTAGAAATCACATCGCGTGATGGACTTGGAATCGTGCGATTGTATTACAAAGAACTAGCACAAGTATAACAAACCTAAACTTGCGTAGTATGAAATGCACATATCTCGCATTAAAAATGTAGAATGATTTAATGATGGACTTAGGAATCACCAGTTTTTAGTTTAGCACAAGTGTAAAATATTCACAAAAATCGCGCAACTGTAATTTACAAAGAAATCGAATAAAGAAATTAACTGAAATCACCAGTTTGTAGTGCACTTATTCCGCATAGTAATGGCCATAAGAAACTAGGTCTTCTCTTAAAACTCGAATATTATATATACAAAAAACTCACACGCATGAACTAAAGTAACTCACACAATTGAAAAGTAACAAAAATCGTGACATTGTAATACAAATAACTTGCATGATTCAGATATTAAATGTACAGAGCACTTTAAAGTGGAACCTCATAGGTCCTTATGTCATGGCCTGGTTTTGAAAAAAGGCCACACCTCAACTAATTGGTTTTTATGTCTGATATAGGCGTAATTCACTTTTTCTTAGGCCTTCTAGCTCATCATTTCATGTTGAGAAGTAAAATTTTTGGCTTGGTAGAATCATTAGAGCTTGATACTTTGCCAAAATTGGTTATAGCCGATATGCTAAAAGAGTAAGTTGATTTGTCATTTCTAACCGTTAAGAATGACGTTACCAATATTATAGGATCTTCTTGAGTCAACTTTATTGCCGCTAAAGCGTGAGAATATGGAAAACAATCTTGTTGTCATGCAACATAAGAACATTTAAAATCTAACATATTAACAACCATTAAAGGGTCTGAAAAAGTTTCAAATAATAATGTTGAAGACTTACGGACTAGCCAGGTAAGACCTTTGTCGACATTTTGCTTTAAATTCTTTCCATACTCGGGGATTAAATTATTACTCCAACTTAACCTCTTCGAATAACGTCTTGAAATTTAAGTCATAAGCAAGACTTTAAATTTTTCAACCAATTTAACAACAAGTAGACTGCACAGGTTTTTTATATGTGCGTTAAACGATTCGGCCGCAGTAGATTCCATAGCACCATATCGTTTCCCTTTAAAATATGCTTGAGCATACTTCTCCAGAGGTATACATTCAAGAAATTTTTTAATTCTATAACCACCTTCACATAGAAATTCTAAAATATAATCATTCAAAATATATACCGTGGGAGTATAAGTACATCGATTAAATAGATTTACCATCCTAGCTATAAACTCAATGTTAGTATGATCCATAACATTCTTGAAATTCTGAACACTGTGGAAATACAGTACGTATGATAGTCGTTTGGATACCTCATTTCCCGTCCAAAATAAATGTGATTTGGTGCTCCAACAAATGAGGTTTCAAACTTTCTAAAAATCATAGCCAATTTTCAGCATCTTCACTATCAACAATACCAAATGTAATAGGGAATATACCTGCAATATTAAAGAACTCATATGCTTTTACATGTGTAATATACCAAAAAAATAAAAACAACTAGCATACTAATAGTATAAACGAAATCACACACCTATTATACAACACAGTTCGCACGTTCGTTAGCCACATCTTACACAAGTCTAGCACGGTCAAAATATCTCGGGAACTCGCTTGGTTGACAAAGTACTCGTGCATAAATAATTTGCACTAAAATCGCGCGATGTAAAAGGCGCATATCCCACGCGATCTGTTATATCACAAATATCATGGTTCAAATATTGAATATCTCCCATGGTTTTTGACAAAACACAACTCTTATTCTCCAATATATTACAATAGCATGGTCTTCTATAATCATAACTAAACTCGCACGTCGTAAATATATAAGAAAATCATGAAACTGACATTTGTTACCATCCTTTTCTACAACAAATAACAATACACCCTTATGCTTCCCAATTCAAAATGTTCCATCGATATATAATATCAAACGGCATGAATGAAAATCTTGAAGACACGAACTGGATGCTATAAAACAGCGGGTGATGACATTTTCAGCAGCTAATTCCAAGTGACACTCGGTACTAATATCACGACTCTTTAATCGTTTGAAGTATCATTTTAGTAAACTAAAATAAGTATTACTATCTCCAAAAACTCCACTCCTTTCCTTCTAGAAAGCATTCCACGAGAGATGGTAGGAGATGTCTAAATCGTAGTTATGTTTAACAGAAGATTGTGTACTCTACGTTGTCGCCGAATGGCATATCCTTATAGAATCATGAATTTTATTCGCAATCAAATCCGATGTCAAATGCTTTCGATGGTCTTTGGATAAAAACGGGATGTAAGTATGTCGTTCAACAAACCACTTTACCGTTATGAAGCCAGTGCTTGAAATAACTTATGCATATAGTCTCAATTTACATCCACTTGAAACTTTATTTTCATAATAAGTAGTGATCTTACTTATTGTATTATGCATGTACTTGAAAGAATAAGAATGCTCTAAAGCTTATCGACATAAAAATACCCTAGAGTTACAACACCTTCTTCAAAAACTTGACCAACACCTGTGATATCATCACCCCAACCAGTAGTAGCAAGTTGTTGTTTTTTTGTGATTCGAATTAACTAAATCATTACTATTCTCCCCACTAGTTAGTTGATTATAAGAGGGTTCTCCCAAACTTATACTAGGCTCTTTACACTTTTCACCATCAACCTTATCAACGAGTTATTGTTATATAACAAAACTAACATTTTCTAAAGGCTCCATCTCAAGATTTACCTCCAAATCGACAAATCCTTCTCATTATTAAATAAATAATTCTTGTGATCATCGTAGAAGTTGGTAATAATGTAGTTATCTCTGACCAGCTCGTCCCATCGGCTTACGACGTACTCTTAAATACTTTGAAAGTTTTCAAACTCGATAAAAGGAACAATTGCAGTTTGGTGACCATATTTGAAAATACAAACTCATAGTTTAGACACATATGACCCTGCATTGAACAAGTAAGAAACACTTAGTAGCATAGGGTTGTCATAAGACAACTCACATGTTTAACAACCGTAAACTCGCACTGTTAGGGTTTAACTCCACTCCACTTGCATAGTTCATTGACAAATGTATCCCGTAATAAATCAATAAATAAATCGCATGTTCATCATGATTCTATATACAAGTAAACTCGCATGGTCTTACTCAAATACATTAAAAACAAATAGCATTTATATTACTGAATACAACTCATAGTCTTGCTCAAATACATCACAAACAAATCGTATGTTCATCATGTTTCCATCTACACTAAACTTATTAGGTCATGCTTAAATACATCTTTAACAAATCACTAATCTCGCATCTTCTTCGGGTGATCTCGCATCTTCTTCGGCTGATCTCGGATCATCGATAACACATGCCTATAAACTCAAATCTCGATTCAATATATTCTACCACACCCATGACAGCTAGAATAATTTAATTAAATACATAATACAACAAGTTTATAGCTTCGCATACAACAAAAACTCAAGAAATGTAACTGATACACATTTTGTTTAAAAAAAACACAACAGGAAGTAGTAGTGTGATCATACAAAAAATCCTCACATTACTGGTAAAACACATGAAAAAGAAAACTTTGATGACGAAACAAACTCAAATAAAAGAACTATGAGGAGTAAACAATGTGAAATAAAGAAACTCATAATAAACAACTTACTTTTAAACTCTGATGATGCTTCGTCCACGGTTAATAGTGGTCATCTTCATTGATGGTTCATAGTTTTTCTCTTCGTTGAAAGTTCACGGTAGGTAGGGTCTGTTAGAATATTTGACTAAATTTAGAAAGCTGGATTCATGGAGTAATAATTGGGGTTAACTATTGACCACTATAATTTGGGATTTCACATACTGTCCTTAATCTTCTCCCTATAAATCAATGTATTAATTTTCCTTGTATAGCCCTCTAAGTTCTCTATATATTTGGAGCCTCATTACCATTTCTAGAGAAACAACCACAACTTGTAATGATTTGATTCAATAAAGAACAGTTTAATACAAAAAGGAACATTTTCTAATAAAACACAAAACCCTAGCCGCCTCCTGCGGCTACTTCTCTCTTTGTTTTTAACATGGTATCAGAGCACGTGTGAGACTGGGAATTCTGAACATCCTAAACAAAGATGGTTGGCAATGAAGTCGTGGTCAGTCAAATTCCTGATAAATTAACAATGTAGATTGCTACCATTCTGAAAAATGGTCTCGGAATACAACAACAAACAACTAACCCCGAGAATTTATCCATAAGGATTAAACTTGGGGTGACAACTATGTCCTATGGGCAAACTTGATGAAGAAAGCAATTTAGGGAAGGGGGAGAGGTTCTCATATTACAGGGGAGCCGACACCTCCATCCAAAACTGACAACACATATACAAGGTGGGAACAAGATGATCAATATGTTTACACATGGATTATCCAGAATCTTGAATCCAACTTGGTGAATAATGTCTCGCAATATCCCACTGCAAAATCCCTCTGGGATGGGTTAGCCACCACATACGTTTCTGGTACATATTTGTTACAGGTGTTTGACCTTCATAAGAGGGCTAATTCATTAAGGCAAGGGTCCGATACATTAGAAGACTTGTGGAAGAAACTACAGAATATCTAAATGTCTATAAATAGGCGAGATCTGAACCCTATGAAAGACCTAGAAGACATTGATATTTACAATAAGAAGACTCAAGAACAAAGACTCTATCAATTGCTAATGACGATTAATGACAAGCTGGAACCAGTCAAGAGAGATATCCTGAAAAATGATCATCTTCCTTATGTGGAAACAGCATATGCTACAATACGAAGGGAAGCGACCAGGCTTAATATACTAAAATCAAGTTTTTCTGATAGTGACTCGATTGAAATTGAAATGGGTTTGGCTGCTAAATATTCTGCAGAGAGGTTTAAATTCTGATCCAAAGAGAAATAAGATAAATCCAAGTTGTATTGCACTCATTGTGGGATGAAGAAACATACTAAAGAGACATGTTTCCAGCTGGTTGGCTATCCAGAATGGTGGGAGGACGGTCATAAGGAGAAAAATAACCAGTGTTTCAGATCTAATGTCAAACGGGTTTCGTCTACAAGTGGCGGTGAAGATCCGACTGAAAATGAGCAAGGAAGTGGCACTCGTTTTGGAGGAATGTCGACGAACTCCTATGAAAAACTTGGAGGTAAAGGGTTTGAGAAATCAATGAATTGGATCTTTAATTGCAGGGCTACAGACACCATATCTTATGATCCTAAAGACTTTGGTGACATGTCATCTCCAAAGAAGTCCCATATTGAGATTGCTAGTGGAGAAATTTATGTAGTCAAAGGGGGAGGTTCAATTATTTTTTCGGAAAAAATGGAAATTAAAAACTGCCTCTACATTATTTTACAATCCTTAAATTTATTATCTGTTAGTCAAGTGACAAAACAACTCACCTGTGTGGTTCTTATGTATCCATTTTTTTTCATTTTACAGGACATTCGTACGAAGGAGATCATTGGGCGTGGTACTGAACAAGGAGGTCTCTATTATGTTGATGAGGTAGTTCATAAGGGACATGCCATGCTTGCTCACGGAACAACCGAAAGGAAACTTTGGTTATGGCACCGACGACTTGGTCATCCTTCTTTTAGCTATCTTAAAAGTTTGTTTCCTAGTCTTTTTTTTGAATAATTCCATTCATGAGAAATGTGAAACGTGCATTCTTGCAAAAAAAATCGTAGGGTCTCATTTAATCAAAGTAATACTAGAGTTGATTATGCTTTTTCGCTAATCCATTCTGATGTTTGGGGTCCAGCACCAAATCCCACTAACAATCAAATCAGATACTTTGTTTGATTTGTGGATGATTTCTCAAGAATGACTTGGATATACTTCATGAAACATATATTGGAAGTACCAGAAATATTTGTTTGTTTTTACAAAATGATTTTGACTTAATTTGGAAATAAAATACAGATTCGTCGTTCTGATAATGGAACAGAGTTTGTCAACCAAACAATGCATAATTTTTTCAAAACAAATGGTCTTATCTATCAAACCACTTGTCCAAACACACCTCAACAAAACGGTACTTTACTTGAAAAAACTTGTGCTATTATGATTGATTCTAGAGTTCCTCATTCTCTTTGGCCAGAAGCTCTTGCTACAACTACGTATCTTGCAAATCGTCTACCAACCCGATGTCTAGGAAATAAAACTCCATTACAAGTGCTTGCCACCCAAGTTATAATTCCATCTGTTATGACGTTACCACCTCGTGTCTTTGGTTGTTCAGTGTTTGTTCATATCCCTAAAACTAGCTGAAACAAACTTAATCCGTGTGCTGAAAAGTGTGTATTCGTTGGGTACGGTGTTCATCAAATGGGATATCGGTGTTACAATCTAGTTACTCGTCGAATCCATGTCATCATGGACTGTGACTTCTCAGAATCCGATTATTTTTTTTCCACCAATCTCGTGCTCAGGGGGAGAAAGTAAGTGAATCACTCGACTGGTTGCTACATAGAAGTTACTTTGAGGATGTGCCGACAGAGTCGGTAGATGGAGCCACCGAACACGCCTCTTCCAACATAAAGGAGACTGACGAGGCAGTTCTTACCACCAATGATTTTCCCGAAGACAATGTCCAACAAGAAATAAATGCCACGGATACTACCAGCGAATCAGCCGAAGAAAATATCCATCAAGAGGAAACAATTTACAATGTCATAATTCACAAAATTCTACTGACCATGACATTTCAGGAAGTTCGTTTGTTGAAACTCAAACTCCGGTTCTTCCCCCAAGAAACAATAGAGGGGTTCCTCCTGACCGGTATTCAGCAGAACACGTTCTTCGTGCTTCTACATATCCGGTAAAAACGGACAGGAAAGGAATGACGAAGATTGCAAATGAATTTTCAGCTACTATTCTCTCTGAACAAATCCTTAAAAAAGCTCAAGAAGCTAAGAAGATGACTGAATGGCATGAGGCAATGAATACCGAAATGGAAGCTCTAAAAAGGAATGGTATATGTGAGAATTGTGTGTTACCACAAGGGAAGAAAGCAGTCGGGTGTAGATGGGTGTTTAATATAAAATATAAATCCGATGGCACTATTGAGCGACACAAGGCAAGATTGGTTGCCAAAGGATATACACAAACATATGGTATAGACTACTCTGAAACGTTCTCTCCGGTTGCACAGATTGACACTATCAGAGTTTTACTTTCAATAGCCGCGAATAAAGATTGGCCTCTTCATCAATTTGATGTAAATAATGCTTTTTTACATGGAGACTTGGAAGAAGAGGTATATATGGAACCCCCACCAGGGTTCTCTGATGGTTTTCAATAAAATGAGGTATGTAAACTGAAAAATGTATTATATGGGCTCAAACAGTCTCCTCGTGCTTGGTTTGGGAGATTTACAATGGCAATGAAGCAGTATAGCTACAAACAGAGTAATGGGGATCATACCCTGTTTTACAAAAAGAGAGGAGAATTAGTCACTTGTCTTATAATATATGTCGACGATATGATTATAACGGGGAATGACGAAGAAGAAATTAACTCTCTTAGGAAAAACCTCTTCAAGGAGTTCGAAATGAAAGACCTTGGGGGATGAGGTTCTTAGCTGAAGTTGGCATGGTGGATTTCAAACCAAATGACACTCCTATGGTTGTGAATCACAAACTAAAGATAATTGAAGGGGCCATACCAGCGAGTAAAGAAAGGTACCAAAGGTTGGTGGGAAAATTGATTTACCTGGCTCACACTCGACCCGACATTGCACACGCGATGTGAGTAGTTAGCCAGTTCATGCATCATCCTCAAGATCACCATATGGAGGCAGTAATGAGGATTATTCGATATCTCAAAGGCACACCAGGAAGAGGCATAATTTTTAAGAAAAATGGGCACCTTGATGTTAAAGTATTCAGAGATGCTGATTGGGGAGGGAATCCTAACGAAAAGCGATCAACTGCTGGCTACTTTACTCTTCTTGGAGGTAACTTGGTGACTTGGAGGAGTAAGAAACATAAAGTAGTATCATTGGGAAGTGTTGAATCAGGATTTAGAGGAATCGCTAAGGGGATTACCGGGATACTTTGGTTAAAGAAGATAATGAAAGAAATCGGATCCCCTCTGAAGTGTCCAATTTAGTTAATGTGCGATAATAAAGCTGCAATTAAAATTTCAGAGAACCCGGTACAGCACGATAGAACAAATCACGTCAAAATAGATAGGCACTTCATAAAAGAAAATATTAAAGATGGGGCATTCGAACTTCCGTTTGTTAGATCCGAAGACCAACTAGCAAACATCCTGACAAAAGTGGTTGCTGCTAGAACATTCGAATCAGTTTTATCAAAGTTGGGTATTGGTGATCCCACTACACAACTTGAGGGGGAGTGTTAGAATAGTCGACTAAATTTGGAAAGCTGGATTCATGGAGTAATAATTGGGGTCAACTATTGACCACTATAATTTGGGATTTCACATACTGTCCTTAATCTTCTCCCTATAAATTAGTGTATTAAGTTTCCTTGTATAGGCCTCTAAGTTCTCTATATATTGAGAGCCTTATTACCATTTCTAGAGAAACCACCGCAACTTGTAATGATTTGTTTCAATAAAAAACATTTCAATACAAAAAAGAACATTTTCTAATAAAACACAAAATCCTACCTGCCTCGTGCGGCTACTTCTCTCTTTATTTTTAACAGTCTTCGATTAAAATACTTTGATCACCTAAATCATGATTTTTCAAAAATCGTTTGTTTTTAGTACGGTGTAAAGAGAAAGAGAAAGGCGGTTGTAAATAAATTCAAATGTTTAAAAGGTCAAAAAGGGGGAAATCAACCACTCACAATAAATTAAGCTTATATGTTAGGTAGAAGGTATTTAGGGTATTAAAAAAGAATTGGGTATTAAATGGGAGTTATTTAGTTTACATATATATATATATATATATATATATATATATATATATATATATATATATTAAGTAAGTACAAATGATAATTTCGGTATTAAATGACAGTATAATTTATGAGTATGTACATATGGTGTCATTTCCTTTATTTTAATACACTTTTCAATATTTCAAATTCAAATGAATTATATTTGGAAAATTCTAATTACATCTTTAATACAATTTTATTTTAAAAATAATAAAATCTTAAATAAATAGATAGTAGTTATACAAATTTCAGGGATATACTTTGAAAAAAAAGTTTAAAATAAATATATTACACTTCTAAAATAATAATATATGGAAAAGGTAAGCAAATATAGTATGACTCAAACTAATATAACAAAAGACCAAAATAAACCTAACATATATTTTTAGGCGATTAGTCCGAAAACCTATTGAGTCCAAAAGTCAATTGTTACAATCCAATATCGTATGGAAAACTAATGAGAGGTCATTTTACAAATCCATCCAATCTATAAGTCAATACTTATAACCTAGAAAGGCACGATAATAAAAAAATAAAAAAAAATTAGGAACAACTAAAGAGTTACGCTAGTCATAGAACTTTGGTACCAAAGAATTTTAATTATATATCTGAAAGCATACATTGCGAAACTGCAAAGGCAACGACAATATGAAAAAAAAAATATATTAAGTTTTGTTTCCCACAAAACATAGTAAATAATCGCAACAGAACAAGAAGCTAAATATTGTGGATGTGAAACCTCTTTTTAGTCTACCTAATCCAACTAGGAAATTATGGAAATTCAATGCAAACCTTAACTTCGTACTGGAAACATTCCAAAATACTATGAGTGAATACACAGTCACAAAATTTGCACATAACACAGTGAGGATGGGTGTTTAGTCCCCAACTTACGAGGTTATCTCGAATAGACAAGTTATCATCGATAAAAAGCCAAACAATAAAAGAGTGACGAGGTGTATTATATCTATAATATACCAATCCTACTCATTCGACACATGGAGTGGAGATACAAATGACTTTGTAAATCTCATTGATGTTAAAGTTTACATTTTAATTCTTGGCAGCCCAACAGGGACATCATTATAATTGATGGTTGGAGTGGGGAGTGAGGTAATGAGTTTGTTCATCTTTTGAAGGATTTGGTGGCTTTTAGTAGTGTTAGACCTTATTTGGGCGGTCCAATTCTATCTTCATGTAAATGGATGTCGGAAACCTTGAGGTTTTTGTTAAGCTTAGAATCTTGAATAAGACTTTTCCCATAATAGGTTACCAGAGAGGTTTGGAGCAACCGAAATCGTACCAAAATAAGGTAAATTTATCACTATCGATCGTCATCTTATATATTTTTCAAGACAAAAGCAGACGACATAAAAAATTTCCACCAATCCCCAGAGCAAAACGAGCCAATATTTGAAGTCTTTTTAGTTCTAATCTAATCACACCAAATTGATTTGTTGTTTCTATTAACAATAAACTGTTTATGTTTGAGGACACGCACATGATTCTGAGTGTTAGGTCTAGAATCCTATGGTCGTTGACAAGGTGATAGTAGACTAAGAAACCTTAAGCCCTTAATCCTTCATCTCATGGTTAGAACAGAGGAATAATTTGAGATATTGGGACAACTCATTGAGAACCTTAACATGAAAAATGAAAATAGAGGACCAATAATCCCAACCTGCAAAAATAAATTTAATGAGTTGAAATCTGTGAGCATAAAGGTATTTGGAGGTCTACCTGCCAATATGCACAGTAATATTATCGAGAAGGGGGATATAATTGTTAAAGAAGAGTCAATGGGTGAGGAGAGGAATACCCATATATTTTACTATGTGAAATCCAACATTAACCAAATAATGTTGATCAATTTTATCTAAAGTAGGAATCACTCGGAAGATATAGGGGTGAGGAGGGGAATACCCATACAGTTTACTATTTGAAGGCTTGAAACATCAAATAATTTATTTAGACCCTAATTGATGAGGTTGATGGAGTTAAGATCACCACGATAGAATATCATTAAATCATTGGCAAAACAAAGGTTAATAATTTTAAGCTTTGGTATTTTTAATGGAAATTAAATTTCTTATCATTTATTTTCTCCTTAAGGATATTGGAAAGTACTTCCATTACTAGGACCAACAAAAAGGGAAATAAAAGGGTCCCTTTCTCGAATACCCTATGGATTTTCCACGCGGATCTCCATTAATCTTAACATTATAAGAGGGTTTATAAATACATTGAACTACTCAAATGATCGTCCGTAATTAGGTGCCAACACACATTGTCAAAATCTTTCTTAAGATCGATTTAAAATGCGACCCTCAAGTATATAGTCCTAAGTTCTTAGGAGATGAAGTAATTATCAAAAATACTACGCCAATCAATAAAGGCCGACGAGACTTAAATATTAGTCAAGAAAATGAGTCATTGCTTATGTTAGCTAGATATTAGAGATAATATTATAAATGACATTGGAGCAAGTAATATGCCTAAAATCCGTAATGAAATAAAGATTTTTTTAAGAATGAAAGAAATATAAGTGTAATGACATAAAGGGTATATAGTTCAAAGTTAAAGAACTTGAGGACCCTCTCACGTAGATTTTTACCCATGGCATTCTAGGATTATTCAAACAAAAACCCGCGTTAAATCAATCAAACCCCAAAGTTTTGTTAATATCAATATTGAAAATTTTGTTCTTTATCTCCTCGCTTGTTACATGATAAATCATGGAAACCTTATCATGGATGTGTACTTTAGAGGATATAAGAGGGGAGACCCATAAGAGTATCTGGTAAATAGAACTGGTGCCAAAAAGATTATATAAATGGTTCACGAAGATATTGGCCACCTCGTATAAGAGGTAACAAGTTCTTTTTTACTATTGGACATTGAAACTATTGTATAAAAATAGAACACAAGTTTTAATACTATTATGGAAGAATTTTATGTTACACTCTGCAAGTTTGAGAAATATCTTTTTAGATTTTTGTTTCAAAAATATTCTTCAATTCTAGTAAGGAAGATAAAAAAAATATGACTCGACTTCTGTAGAGATGAAAAATTAGGTTTCATATGTCATGCGCAATATGGGACTCATCTTGTATGACTTCGTTTTGGGCATTGGTCACTAAGCATCTAATATCCTTGAATTCGCGATGGTTAAGGCAGTTGAAAACATAATGTTGTCGAGTGAGATTTTTTAAAACCAGACTCATATCATGGGTACAGATCAGAAGGTCGCAACAAGAAGAGATAATTTTATTGTAATTAGAGTGAGACTGCAACATGTTGAAAATGTTTGAAGGGGTTTTTTATATGAGGTCGAGAGGCTCCTAGATTTAGATTGATTGTGGTGTGGTCTGAGGTGGGAGAAAAGCCATAATAGTTGAAATACATTGAAAAATACTAATTATTAACTAGGATATGGTTAATTTTAAATGACATACGCTAAAAATATTAGTCTAAGAGAATCGTAAGAGCGAGAAATAAAGGTCAATAAGTTCACACTTATGTGAATACCCATTATTTAGAACACCAGATGCATTCTTGTGGCTTACGTATAACTTAAAATTTTATAGAACAACCCATGGAGTACCTTGATCCAGCACCAAAAAGGTTTATATATCCAACCAGAGCAGGAAGCGGCCATGCACATCATTATAAGCACATGTGGTCGTAAGACGAAAGAGAAAGGAAGATTTGTGAATTCTAGATTTACAATGAATATATTATGAAAAGGATCCGATGATAAATATAGATATGAGACTTAGATTTCATATAAAATTGATCATTCTCAAGGGGTGAAAGAAATAGTTAATCGTATAATACCAAAGAAAAGCCAATGATCTAATTATGAAATCCATCATAGACCAACAAATCCTAGTTTTAATTAAGATTATAGAGATATTATTACTAATGATAAAATCAATTACATGTTTTTTTTTTGAATTGGGTTGTTTAACCCACGTATATGTTAAGACACGATAAACATTCAAAAACTCACAATGAGACAAATTGATGAACTATAACTATTTCAATATTCATCGTTAACTCGCATTTCGGACTATCTTTGCTAGGTGAAAAGTTCAATGCTTCATCCATCGCAAACTAAACGGTAACCATTGATGGTTTGAAAAAAGGATGTGTTGGAAATAAAAGATTTATAAGGGACAATTTTTGTGTGTAAATTATAATTTTATTACCATTAAAATAAAACAAAAATTTGAAAATCAAACATATTTGAGAATTTAATATTAGGTTTGGTCCATAAACGGACCCAAAATCATTAAAGTAAAGGTATGAAAGGTAAGTTATCAAAATAATAAGAGGACCAACTTTTATAATATATTTTGTTTTGCACCAGATACAATGTAAAAAAAATATGAAATACAACTCTTTAATATAAAAAGAGGACACAGTTTCAATATAGTGTTTTGCTTTGGGCAATGAAACGAAAAGCCCAAAAACAACTGGCATTGAAACGTTGTAACATACCGGGGTGAAAAGCACACTAGACGAGAGGTTTTAACCATCTCAAATAGGATTATGAAACCAAATACTTATTGATAAGGTTATATCTTATAAACAATATATTTTTTATATTAATAAAGTAAGGTAATATTGAAGCACCGGATAAATTGCAGGTAATATAAGGTAATAAAAAGATTAGATGGATATATGGAGGACGAGTGAAACAAACTACCAAAAAACGTTCATGAAAGTAATAAGAGGTAACCAAATGACAAGTCTAACATATAGAATATGTGATCATAAAGATAATATAAGGTAATCAAATAATAAAACGAAGATATACAAGATGGGGTGACAAACGGTACAAGACGAGGATCATGACGGTGTAAACCGAATGCATAAAGAGAACAATTGAACGGTTATTATGGAATGATACGTGTCGATGTATCATATCTTACTAATATATAGGGTATGGTAACAGGTTTAATAAAGTAATTAAGGTTATAAAATAAATATGGAGATCGAACATTTTATAATAACTATAAGTAAGATGAGAACCTTCAATGTAAAAGGGAACAAATTTATGATATACAAATAACTATTATATTAATTTGGTCCCATTTGTGGGAATTTTTTTACTTTTCAAGTATTTGAGTTTTAGCATACCAATAGTGATGATAAGTGAAAGGAAACATCCAGGGACCCGTCCTATACGAGGTAACCCATCCACTTTCTCGAGAGTCACGACGAGCTTGCCATCTAACAAAAGCAACCTCCGCGAAACGTTCGTGCGCACTATGGGGGCAATCGAACCCAGTGTGATCCCGTTAATGCAACAACTCGTATAAAAATTGATACTACACCATTCCAAGGATATAATCCCTCAAAAAATGGTATATCAACTACTCTGTCTAATGTTCGGCTATTGGAAATGAAGATCAAATATCTAAAGCAGAAGTGATTTTAGACAAACCAATTGTAATTTGAAATAGACTATAAATCTAAAACAATAATGGATAAGTTAACCATGGCGCTACAGTTGTTAACAGAGAAGCTCTTGTTAGAGAATAAGATAAAAAAATGATTAGAGAAAAGAGTTAGCAAGACTTGCCCCATGGAAGGAGAGATATACAAATCAAAGAATGTCAAGCAGATGAGTGAGAGTAGCGGCAAATAGAAAAAAAAATAGGAAAACTAAAAACGACAAGTACGATGATCAGCACAATAAAGACGATTGAGTATGATGGGAAGCGACCAAAAATGGTAACCTACGTACTCGAGGAATCTTTTTCATTAGAAATTCTTTAGGGAAAACTTCCCTGCAAATATGATCCTTACGGAATGGACACTTACGAAGGCTTATGGGACCTAAAACACCAACTTGAATAATTTAAAAATATGACGATGAGGTTCAATTTGGATGATATTTGACTCTTCAAATGTACGCGTGAAGGAAATGATATTTACATGAAAATGAAAGAATCTGTAGTCGTCAATGCCTTTTCTGTGACATTTAATGGAAACATTCTTGACTCGTTCAACAACTTACCTAAAAGAACGATTCTGAATTTCAAGGGACTTTTGAGAGCTATCATGAACCATTTTATGGACAACAAGGCACATACGAAAGAATAAAACTCCATTAAAACATTAAAAATATGCGTCCAAAGATTTGTTCACGAGATAAACGTTTAGTCACCATGAAAAGAGGAATTTGATGTGGTGTTATTTAAAAGAGTACTAAACAACGAAGGTCTGATGTACGATGACCTTATCAGATTCTCGGTTGAGACAATGGGATATATTTTAGCAAAATTGGATCAATTTATCAGAGTCGAAGTTCAAGCATGACGAGGTCACAGGAGCTCCAATAATTATACTAAGGCCCTTTTACTGTGAAAACCCAACTCTGAATGTTACACCTCGAACTGAGAATATAGTAGTCATCTTTAAGAAAATCAAATAAAGAGAAAAGTATCAGCCTTCACGTAGCATGATAATCCTTTGCTATGAAATATCTTGTATGTACTTTATTCATACTATAACGACCACAATCATGCAACCAACCACTCATGGTAATTGCAAGAGGAGATCTAAGGGTTAATTAACATTAGTGAGTTTGTCCAGCTCACCTAACATAAGGAAGAAAACCAACATAAAGAGAGGATTCACAAAGAGCCAACCGATATAGGTTGGAAAATATGGAAGATGACAAGGAAAAAAGCAATAGATAGACACTATTTCTAATGGAGACACGATATCAGGTCAAAACCCACACTTTAGGGACAAACACAAGGAAGACTTAGAGGTTCTTTGGTGGACGAGTCTTCATATCACCATTACATTAAACCAGTAATTGACATGACCTTTAACGACGATGATTTGAAGAGAGTTTTTACCCCTCACAAAGACACTCTAATAATTAGTTTGGATATTTTCATTCATGGAAATTTTTGTTGACAATAGTAGCTCGACCAATGTTATTTTCAAGAACAGTTACAAAAAAAATGATAATGCTACCACCGTACAATTCGACCAACATGCAATTGCTCAACTATGAAGGGAAGTTGTCTAGTTGTGTTGGGGAAGTTAAAATTTTGGTAATTGTAGGTTATGGTAGTACCAAGACGGTGGTGACAATATTTTTTATGATAGATATGCCCCCAACTTATACAACACAATTGTAGGAAATCCTTGGTTACACCGAATCGATAGGTGAACCTTATATTTCTAATAATATTTTAAATACCTTATTGGAAACTTGGTCGGTAGAGTTAAAGACAAGTAGACAACTGCCATGAGTTTTTCTGTAATATCTTTAGATCTTGCAAACCTGGCGCAATAGCAATTAACAAACCCGGGAGGGATTTGTCAACTTGATGGAAATGATCAATTCGATATTGAAGTTGATGACCGACGAGAGGAGGTCCAATATGACAACCTTTCGGGTGATGTAGTTAAGGAAACATTAGCAAGTGCACAAGTGGTTAGAATCGGGATTCAACTCAATCCAAGCTTCAAAGGTAGATTCGTGGAACTACTATAAAAGAACTCATGCATTGTTTCTTGAAGTGTTGATAATGTCTTTGTGGTCATCTCGACCATCATTTGTCACGAATTATCGACTGATATGAGAGTAACGTCGGTTTATAAAAATAAATGGATATTTATTTTGAGAAGTCTGAGGCCATCATCAAAGAGGTAAACAACCTGCTCAAGCTTGGGCATACTAAAAAGATGAGATACATAACTTGGATGGGAAGTGGAGAATATGCGTAGATTTATCGACCTCAACAAGATATATTTGAATGGTGTTTTTCGACTACCTCATATTGTTCAGTTGGTAAACGCAAATTTGGGTAACCATTTTTCATTTCCTTCAGGGATGTCTACTCGGGATACAAACAGATTCAGATGCATGGACACCGTGAAGAACACACTGCTTTTCGGTTCGGCAGATGTTTGTATTGTTATATAGTTATGCCTTTTTATTTCAAAATTGTAGGTTCAACCCACCAATGGCTCGTTAATCGGATATTCAAAAAACGATTAGGAAAAAACGTGAAGACATAAATGACGTGATCGTGAAAATAGCATTGAGGATTGTCAAATTGATGTTTTATCCAACATATTTGAGAACCTCAGTATGTTCCCTCAAACTGAACCCCTTGAAATGCTCGTTTGGAGTTTGTAATGGAAATTTTGAAGGATACATTATCAATAACTATAGAATCAAAGCCGATCTTGAGCATCTAAAAAACTGCTAACGATGGAGCCATCACAAAACATCAAGGAGGATGAGAGACTAACGGTTCGTCTAGAAACCTTATCACGGTTTATCTTTGAAGCTTCTAATAAGAGCCATAATGTTTTGAAATTCTTAAAGGACCGAAGAAGTTCACATTGAATAACGAATTTTTCATGTTGAAAGAATATCAAACGTGTCTTGAAGTATTCTAAAACTCGGTACCAAAAATTCATTTTATCTCTACTTTTTTATCTACAGCTACGTTGTGAGTTCTTTCATGGTTAGTGAAGATGAAGAGGTGCATAGATCAATTTATTATGTAAGTGAAAGTTTGATCTACAGCGAAAAATATATATTAGAATTTACAGAAACTAGCCTTGGGACTAATAGTAGTCGCAAGGAAAATGAGCTCATACTTTCAAATTCATGTCATTGCCTTATACATTTCTTTTCCTTTACAAAATATACTACAAAAATCAGACGTTTCATGAAGCCTCATGCGGTATTCAGTAGATTTGGGTGACTATGAGATTTTGTATGAACCTTGTACACCGATCAAAGGTCAAGCGATCGCCAATTTTATCAATTACTTTGTTGATGTCATAATCGATAACGAATAAGGTTTACGATCAGACTTGGAACAAAATGTGGAATGGTAGTGACACTGGACAAAGCTTTAAATATTAAATACTTGTATCATATTAAAGTATAATCTTTCTTACATTAAATTACTCCGTGATTTTATAGGAATAGAAAATTAGACTAATTGGATAAATAATAATAATTTTTATACTATCACAATTAAAATGTCAACAAAACGGCAAGAATTATTGTTAAAATGAAATAATTATCATCAAAACGGCAAGAATTAAAATTATTGTTAAAATGAATTTGGAGAAGTTAAAAACTTTTTATAATAAAATATATGAATTTAAAAAATAACTTCGAAAGGATTCACTAAATATAACTTCCAATGAGGTTATATTTTTATATTTAATATAACTTTAATTATTATTTATTTAATATTAAGATAAATCCATAAAAAATATTTTAATATAAAAAATTAAATTTTTTTTTTATAATCAAGGGCTTTTATTGAATCAATAGAAAATTACAAGCCAATAAGGCAATTTAACACAAAATCAAAACAAAGATTCGCGCGAATACACTTCATCTTCAACCTCCAGAATCCCAAATCGAACCCTAATTTCTCAGCCTCAAATATCCAAGGTTAATACTTTCCAAGAAAACAATCGCTCTCAATTTCACTGGAGCATTGAATTTATCAAATTCTAAATTCAATTTCTTATCAAGAACTTCCTTCGCAATCCAATCTGCACCCAGATTTTGTTCTCTAAAAATCTGATTTACCACCATTTTAGAGTTAAGAAGCTTTCTACAACAACGTAACAATGGCTCAAGGTACCAAGGAGAATTACCAAATAGAAGTAAGTTTATCAAGATTGCAGAATCGATCTCTATATCAACCCTTGTTAACTGTAATCTTTTGCAGATTTTCAAGCCTTCAAACAATGCTCGACATTCTGCAGTTAAAGGAGATCCTTTGCCAAACAAATAACCAATACCAACCACCATTTCGCCATTGCTATCTCGAATCAAAACTCCACCAGCAGACTCCCCAGACCAGGTACAAGCTCCATCGACATTCATCTTATATCTCCCCTGTTTGGGGTTTTTCCATTTCAAGTGGAGAGCTTTGAACCCAGAATTGGTTTGAGAAACACAACCTAAGTTTAAGGCTTCACGATAGAACCTGCCCCAGTGTTTCCTGTTTAAAACTTTACTTCTATCCAGACTAGATAATATTTACATAACATGACTGATTGTGGAAGTAGAACTAGCTGTAACATTCTGCATTTTCTTCTTATTCCTGGCTGACCATATACACCAGGTTATAATTGCAGGTAGGATTGTGAAAATGTCACAAAATTTCTGAGCAGACCAATACCACTTCATTACAATATGGGAGATAGTCATAAAAGGTTGAATTCGAACTCTGAGGATGTCACTAAAGTGCTTCCAAACAATCCAAACCTGCTGACACTGAACAAAAGCATGGTGAGTAGTTTCATTATTTTCACAGTGAACACACTTTGAAACCAACTGAAACTTTCTAGACTGCATGACTTCATCTGTAGGAACCCAATTATGAAAGACTCTCCAAAGCAAAAACGAACACTTTCTAGGGGAGACAGAATTCCAAGTTTTATCATAAAGCTTTGAGACACTGCCTTTAGACCTAATGTAGTTCAATGTGTCTTTAGTACTAAAGGAACCATTCTGAGACAAAGACCAAAGCATAACATCTTGCTTATTAGAAAGAGTAACTTCTTTTATTTTGGCAATGTCAGTTGATGTTACCATAGTTCTAAGAGTTTCCAAGTCCCACGAACCATTCTGCCAAAACTGACTAACATGATTATTACCAGACTCCCATAAGTTTCTTCTTTCATTATCAGTGTTAACTCTTATCAATGGTCTATCAGAGCACCATTTTTCATACCAGAAGCTAATATGCCCTTGACCAGGCAACCAAAATATGAAACTCTCAGTTTCATCCCTAACCTTCATAATAGTTGTCCAAGTTTTAGATCTTTTATAAGGGGAAATTGCAAGAACAGGATGAATATGATTCCTACAGTATATAGAAAGCATAAACCTGGCCCAAAGAGATGCTTGCCTCCTGAAAATAAACCAATTCTTCATTGCATATACCTGTTGCACATCTTTCAAACTGTTAACATTAAGGCCACCTTCTTTAAAAGGTTTACACAGATTTCTCCATCTAGTCCAATTAACACTTCTTCTGTCTTCATTACTGCCCCACAGGAACTTATTAAAGAGGATTTCCAATCTGTTGATGACACCAGTTGGTAATGCAGTATGCTGAAGATGATAAATGGGGAAAGCCAACAACACAGACTGGATAAGCAGAAGACGACCAGCAAAGGATAAATGAAACTTATCCCAATCCAAGATCTTGCTCCTGACCTTAGATACAACAGATTCAAAGTGAGCTACTCTTGTATTGTTTGATATAGTTGTACCTAAATAATTAAAAGGAAAACATGAATGAGTAATCTGCCAAGTTTCTTTAATCAATCTAAGCTTCTGATTATCAATTTTATTTGATACAATAATCTTAGACTTTTCATTGTTGATTTGCCGTCCAGAGACCAACTGATAATGCCCCAATACGTCTTTAATAACATTCATAGTAGCAGCATCCCCAGTAGTAAAAACCATGAAATCATCAGCATAGGCTAAACAATCAATGTTCAAGTCACTCCTAGTCTTGTACGTGACCATAGAATGATCTTCAGCTTTAAACTTTATAGACCTAATAAGATATTCTTCTGCCAATATAAACAGACTAGGGGAGAGTGGATCCCCTTGTCTCAGGCCTTGAGAGTTAGGAAAGAAACCTGTAATCTCACCATTAACAATGACAGAAGAGAAAACATCCTTAATGCAATTCTGAATTAGACCAATAGCTGAATTATTAAAACCAAAACCCTTGAGCACACAAAAGAGAAAGCTATGATTAATTTTATCGAAGGCCTTTGTCATGTCTGTCTTTACAATAACATTACCATGTCTCCTATTACCATCAATGTCATTACACAATTCCTGCACAAGAAGAATTGACTCATGAATATTCCTGCCCTTAACAAAGCCTCCTTGCTCTTCGGAAATCAATTTAGGAAGCAACTTAGCCAGCCTGTTATTAATCAGCTTCCCCAAAATCCTTGAGAACACAGTGGTGAGACTAATTGGTCTAAAATCCTTCCACCTATTAGGATTTTCTATCTTTGGAATCAAACAAAGAACAGTAGACTTCACCCCTTTAGGCAGCTTATAACCAGTAAAGAATCCCTTAACAGCCTTACAAAGATCAACACCCACAATCTTCCAACAAGTCTTATAAAACACAGCATTGAATCCATCAGACCCTGAAGCAGAATCAGTCTTTAAACTCTTCACCACCCCATAAATTTCAGCATCATCAGGCACTCTAGTCAAGTCATTATTATCCTCATTTGTAACAAGACTGGGAATAACATTCAATAAATCGTCTTCATTAACAATACTAGTAACAGGAGAAAGAAGATCCTTAAAGAATTTAACAGCAGACTCCCCAATTTCTTTTTTACCATCCAGCCAACTATCACCATCTTTAATTCGATCAATTCTGTTTTCTTAACTCTCTTCTTAACAAAACTATGGTAAGCAGCAGTATTTTTATCAGAGTCTTTTAGCCAAGAACAGTGAGCTTTCTGCTTCCAATATAACTCTTCCCTTTCAAGCAAAACCAGATGCATCTGTTTAGCTTTGTCCAACTCCAATCTATTAATCTCATTAGCATCATTAATACACACAGCTTCTTTACTAATAATACTCTCCTCAGACAGCTTAATAGCATCAAAAATATTACCAAACGTTTCTTTATTCCACCTCTTCAATTCAATCTTCAAATGAAACTGCTTAAGCCAAAAATCCATAATAGGATTACCAACCACAGATCTATCATTATCAGCCCAAGTATCTTCAACCTTCTTCAAGAACTGAGGATGAGTAACCCACATGTTTAAAAATTTAAAGGATGATTTCGATCTTTCTAGATTAGAAGTAACTTTAATGAGTATAAGACAGTGGTCTGAGCAATTCCTAGCCAAATATGAGACAGAAGTACTATCAAAACAATCTAACCAAGCAGAGTTATATAACACCCGATCCAATGTTTTCCACTTAAAACCATTAGACCATGTAAAAGGACAACCTGTAAAACCTGCATCCATCAAGTTACAATCCATAATACAACTATTAAATTCATCCATACCTTTCTGATTAATTGTTGAACAAGCAGCCTGCTCCTGAAGATTAGATATAATGTTGAAATCACCAAATAAAATCCATTCATGAGAAAGAACATTCAAAGCTCTAATCGCATCCCAAAGCACAGATCTCAACTCAGTCCTACACTTAGCATAAGTGATTGAAACGTAAAAAACCTTATTCAAAGTAGGATGAACAACTTTCAGGTGTAACAATTGCTCACTATCAAAAATAATATCCACACCATAATCTTGAACCCAGAAGGCCCAAATCTTATTACTCAGATTACAACAAAAACCACTCATCTTCAACTTCTTAGCCAACCCCTTAATCTTATCAGCTTTAACAAACGGTTCCTGAACTGCAAGAAAACTAACTTTTAACGACTTAACCATAGACTTTAATCTTTGAATAGTTTCTTTGTTAGCAACACCTCTAGCATTCCAACTTAGAATCGATATAGTCATGTAATAGAAGCAGTTTTTTTAGTCTTTTTCAACTTCAAGATCTTAGAAGAAGTAGGACCTTTAGTATTCCAAACATTCGTTATCTTTTTAGATTTTTTAGGATCATGCCTTCTTTGTTTAATTTCAGCAAGACTTCCTTTCACAGGGGAACTATCCAGGCTACCATCGTGAATCAGAGAGTCGTGAACTTCTTCATTAAGTGACTCAAACATATTTTTCCTTTCCAGAGTCTTTAAAGCATCTATCAACTCATCATCATTAACTAAGTCAAGAGAATCCTCTTCAACCAAGACATGTTGGACAGAATTATCTTCCTTAAACTTAGAACTATGACTACCAGACTCCTCAACGTTTTGTATGTCTTGATCAATATCAGAAGGAATTCTATTCACAACAACAGATTTCAAGATTCTACCAGCCTTTCCACACTTTTGAAAACCATCAGAAACATTTTTATCAGAAAGAATCTGAGCCTGATGACCACCAGCAGCACTTTTAACCTGAAGCTGATCCATATCATTATCATTTACTTGATTTTGATTTTGATTTAAAGAACAAGATCCTTGATCTTGAACCTCTATACTGTCTTTCACCTGAACAATATTCCCCGTATCTTTTCCTTGAGGCAACATCACTTTCTTACAATTATCAATAGAGTGACCAATGTGTGCACAATGCTTACAGTAAAGAGGGATCTTATCATAAACAAGTTGAAGCCAGTAGCTTTCAGATTCTCTAAACCTTACCTGTACTTTATGCACTAATGGCTTCGAAATATCGATTTCAACCCAAAATCTACAGCAGTTTTGACGGGCTCTATTGATCGAAGGAACCCAGATCTTCAAAGGCGTGCCCAGAATTTTTGCTATTTCCGAAATCGTAGATCTGTTGAACAAGAACTCTGGCAGATTCGGTAAAGTAACCCAAACCGGCGTGAAAGGAGATTCAAGTTTTGGATCAAAATCAGGGGACCACTTCAATAGCCTCATTGTCTTATCCCCCAAAACCCACACATTCTTAGACCACAATCTTTTTAAATCATCTAACTCAGTAAATTCAACAAAGACATGCCTGAAATCCCAGATTGAGAGACTAAAACTGCCTTTGAAATTGAACTTCAATAAGAATTTCCTCAAACTCTCCATTGATGGCTTTCCTGAAGCAAATTTTGCCACCAAGGTATGTTTTGAAATCTCTAATAGACAATCTTTATCCTCAGCATTGAAAGTGATAACAGGGAACTCTTCATTTCGAGAAACAGAGACTCTAGAATGAACAAATTCTTTTCTACTTGGCTTTAACAGATCAGCATATGAATCTTTATTGTTTTGCAGATTATCAGAAACTTTTTCTTTAATTACTTCCTCATAAACAGGATTTTCAATAACATTACATTCATGATCCTTGTTTGCACCACCAAATTCTCTGTTCTTGACAGAGACATCTTCAAAATTACCATCCTTTGATTTCCTAAGAACAGGAAAATCTTCATTCGAGCTATTGTTGAAATTAGTAGCCATCTTCACAAAGAAAGAGAAGAATCACTACAGAGAAGATGATAAGAAATCAAAGATTATTTACTCTGTTCTTGAAGAACAGAGTTTCTTGGAGAAGCATCCTTTCCATATCAATCTCATTTAAGTTTTATATAAAAAATTAAATTAAACCCCTAACATTTTTAATTTTTTTTAATAATTTAAACATAAAAGGTGTTTTTTTCGTTGTATTATGTATATCATTTTAAAATTATAGCTTAATAAATGTTATAATTGCTTTTCATTCTTTTAAAACATAAAAAGTAAAACCTAGTTAATCGGTAAACAATAAAAATTTTTGTATTTGATATCCTAAAATGGGAAGTAAAACGGGACAAAAATAATTCTTTAAAAAACAATTTATTTTGAAACGAAAATACTAAATAATGATCGATAAACTAATAAATTTTGTATTTGATATTCTAAAACGATAAGTAAAACGGGACAAAAATAATTTTTTAAAAAACAATTTATTTTGAAACGAAAAGAGTAGTAAATAGTGATTATAATATATCTTTTTAAACGTTGTCCCGAATACATGGGAATCTGGAAGGGAATCAACAATATATAACCTCCTTTAATGCAATTACAAGGTGTCCCTCCATAAAGCATTAGGAGTGGTCACGTGTATCATGGGTCCATAATAAATAATTGTGTCGGTTCCGAATGCTACCAAACTTTTGCTTATTAAAATTAAGGAGAAGAAAGGGGTCATCCAGTCCTCATACGGCTACTCACAATCCACGTTGCACCCTTTACAACCCCAAAACCTACCCACCCACCCACCCACCTACCCGCTAAATGTCCAACGTAGTAAAAAAAGCATTAATTAAGTCCATATTAATAGGACAATAATTATATGTATGTTTATAGCACCGGTAGATTGTAGTTTGTAGATACACACATACACCCGAGAAACTACAGACAATAACTCACATCAATACAGCTGCGGCTCTTCAACTTTTGCGTCACCAGTCATTCAGTTTTAAAGTTTATAAAATTCGATAGCATTCAAAAGTATTATCATTACCACTTACCGGGCCATCTTTATGTAAATGTTGACAGGAGCGAAAGCTCAGTACGAAAATGATTGTATATTGATCTTATAAACTTGTTAAATATGGAGTACACATCTTTATGTAAATGTTGAGAGTAGAGAAAGCTCAGTGCGAAAATAATTGTATTTTGATTCTATAAACTTGTTGAATACGGAGTATATGGATAAAAACAATTATTCTCCTTCCAATTATATAGGTCGTTTTAAAGTTATGTAGGGATTTAAGAATTTTATAATTATTTTTGATTTTATCAAAAATGAAAAAAAAAAACCCACTAAAATCAGTGGTAATCAATAAAAAGTGATACGTATTTTGGGACAAAAACAATTTTTTAGAAAAAACATATATTTTGGGACTAAAAGAACCGTAAATTTCTAAAAGAGAGTAATATTTATAATGAATTATTTTTTATAAATAGATATTTTTTTTTATTGATGATATTAGTATTTTCTAGTGTGTCATATTTATACTCTTGGATTTACAAGATTAGACGAGATCAAACACAATTGTATTTAAGCCATATATTACAAGTATGCGTATAATACTACTTAGTTGTAGTGTTTTAAATAGACTTCGACAAACTATTTATGTTTAAAAAATAATTGTTTTTTTTTTTGAGTAATCGTGTATAGAAGTGACATGAAAGCTTAATAAATCTATCATTAGATTTAAGAAAAATATGATGTCGATGAATTAAATTTTAGATAGAAAATTTGTGTTATTGTACATAAATTAGAGATCAATGAAAAATTAAATAAATTAACTTCGACTCAACTTTATATAAGAGCATGGTATTATTTTACCGGGGTTGTGCATAATTTGTTTGTATTACTTTTTCTCTTATAAAGTATTAGCTATTTTTTAAAATTAAATAGTTAATTTAAATAAAAATGTTATTAATACATATAACTCTAAAGGCGAAGGTGAGCATATTATATAAAAAAAAAGACTATACCAATATCACTATTGGATCCAAATATAGTGGATAGGTCCAAAAAATATATACTAATCCACGTATGGATAGGTTAAAGAATAAAAAAAATGAATGATTGTTGATAGAAATTGGAAATAAAAAAAAAAAAAGATGAAAAAAGACTTGTGTATTGAAAGACCAAAACACTAAATTAATCGACTACAATATCTTATCAAAACACTAAACTAATCGACTACAACATCCTCTCCAAATAAAGGGTAAAATATGATCGAATTGCAAGCCAGGATATTAGTGAACCAAAAACGAGAGAACCAACTGAAGGCTACGAAAGAAAGAAGAGATTGTGGCCTGGTTATTTATTGATGTAACGGGGGGCTTTTAATGCTTCGTTCCAGTGTATTTTCCTAGGTTTTCTAATAAATTGACTCACTGTACGGAAATAATGAATAATATCATGCATGGTCACTACAAATACATTAATCTGCCAAACAGTCTCTCATATCTAGTGAAGTAGCTGACCGTTTTCATTAGTTAATATCAAGTTCAAGTTCAATCTTGTGTCTTGCAATATATATATAATGCATATTTTCTTTGAGACATAAAGATTCCTATCTTAGATCGAGAAAATTTAATACATATAAAATATTTTAACTCAACAAGATATTTAATACGAAAATGTTAGAGTAGAAGATTTTTTAGCAATTTGATTCCATGCAAGTCATTGTCAGTTAAGAGAATATTATCAACATAGATGAGAATAATAGTGAACTTGTTACCTTAAGATTTAGTAAAAAATGAGTAATCCTCTTTTGACTGTATGTAACATGTGGTTTTGACAGTAGCTGAAAAAATAAAGAACCAATTTCGTGATGCCTCTTACAAACCGTAGATAAACTTACAAAATCAACATACCAAATTCTCCCCATGTCGGTGAAGACCATGAGGTGGATACATATATACCTCCCCAAAAAAAGATTCATGAATAAAACCATTATGCACATCAAGTTGGTGAATATAGTATTTCATGAAAGCTGCAATGGTCAACAAATATAATAAGTTAGGAGTTTAGCAGTTAGAGAAAAAGTCTCTTGATAGTGAATACCTTCAACCTAGGTGTAGTATTTAGCCACCTAACGGGCTTTATATCACTTAATAGTTTCAGCACAGTTATATTTGATCTTATAAACTAACAACATCCAATAAGCTTGTGCCCCGAAGGAAGGGGGACCATATGCCAAATATTGTTATGTTTATAGAGCCTAAAGTTAGTGAACATGGTTTGGTGCCAGAGTGGGTAGGGGAAAATGTAAAACATAAGTATAAACAGAGAATGAATACCTTGTAAATTGACGAGAACTTGATAGCTTTGAATACTGATTGGTCTCGGTAGACATATCGTAGTTTCGGTGCCATGCAGGAGGCTGAATGTGGTGGGTGAAACGATGAACCAAGATATCATTGTAAACAAGAGGAGAATGAGGTGTGGTTGAGGGTAGCGATGAAACAAAATGTGTTGTTAGAGCAAAAGGTGATGACGAAGTGAAGAGTGAGGGTGATGAATTCATAGCTAATCATGGGATCATATGAAAGGTGGTGGTTGGTGTTGTGAGATGTTTGGGATTTGATGTCGATAAAATATATAAATACTTTAGTTCTGATTCATAGGATGCGGGATTATAAAATAGAACTGATGATGAGTTGGATGCTTGATTGAAAGATAATGGGTATGATTGGTTTATGAAAGGTATAGTCGAAGCGAGATAGAAAAGAAATAGATTTTCTTTAAAGTGGACATCACAACTTATGCATATTACATATATATATATATATATATGTAAATCAAGATCTTTGTAGCCATTTTCCATGTGGATACCCCAAAAACACAAATAGATGCACAATGATCCAATTTCAATTTGGGATGAACATTAGTTACATATCATGCACAACCAAAAATGCGCAAGTGCATGAGTGGGAGAAGAGATTATATAAGACCTTGAGTGGGTATTTAGTAGATAGTAAAGGAGTATAAGTGTGGTTGATTAAATAAACGGCTGTTATAATATAATTCACCTAAGATTCAAGTGGTACATTTGACTGAAACATAAGAGAACGAGCAACATTTAAAATATATCGATATTTTCGTTCGACGACTTTATTTTCATGTGGGGTTTAAACACAATTTTTTTAAGTTTAATGCCTTTGTTTTGAGAATTAGTGCAAAGATGAATAAATTAACTACCATTATCCACTCTTATCATTTGAAAATGGGTTTTAATCAATCGCATATATTAGCTAATAAATATAATGTTTTTTATTTATGGTGCTTAGGAAAGATCCCTATAGATCGAGTAAAATCGTCAATAATTGTAAGAAAATAATAGAATTATTATATGAATGAACTTTGTGAGAACCCAAAACATCACAATGTAATAAGCATGTTTGCTTTGTTTGTGGGAAAATGGTATGCTTATTTCCTAACCCTTTGTAAATATATAGAAGCAAATGTGAAAGTAACTTAAAACAAAAACAAAATTGTATGGCCTTAGGGGAAGTATCATATGTTAGATGACTAAGAAACTAGATAGATAGTCAATTTATTTGTTGATGTATGTATATAGTATAAACTATCATGTTTTCTACCTGTGCTAGTCATGTTCTCCAAAACCAAGTCTTGCAAAATAAACTATGAAGAAAGAAAACGATATAGTAATTCTGAACTTTGGTGGATTTGCTAGGAGAAATTAAATTTTATAAAAGTTAATTTTGAATTAAAACTAACCATGCAAGTATGAGAAATTTGGGGGGATGCATCATTTCGTAAATTAACATTGGTAATAGTAGAAGGCTTGAGATCAGTTAAAATTTATATGTGAGAGACAATATGATATGTGGCGCAAGTATCCAAAATCCAAGGACTTGTACTACTAGAATAAACAGACACAATAGTAGAAGAAATCAAACCTGCACGAATCACATAGTCATCAACATTACGAGAACTATTGTGATTCACTGCATTAATTTTCTTCAGCTAATTATTGTATTTGTTTGGTAGTGAATCTCTAAAAGATAAACACGTAAGAGAGGATTTTATGAATCATGTCATCCTTGTTACAAAGAGTGATTGAGTCCTTTATTAATAAAAAGAGTTTATGTTGCCCATTGATGTAGGATTATTTCTACAATCCAAACCACGTTAAATATGTCTTGTACATTTGGTTTTATTTATTCTTTGTTTTATCTGTTTCGTCTTGCACATTAATTATTGTATTTAATTTAAAAGAACTTTAGAGTGAATGAACTCCCACTTTACTAAAATGAGATGAAAACTACTTTCAACGTAAGCTAAATATAATATTTATATTCCCCCATGCTTGTTAATTAAAGAGTATTTATTCAAAGCGAAATTGTTTGGGATAGTTTTATCCTGAGTATTGGTGAACTCTCATTTAATAAACTATCAGAACATGAGAGGTATGGGACTACAACCGATAAAGTGAATTAAAATTTAGGTAGATATTATATTAGTCAAACAACCTTGGTTCTGTGGAATCTAAACCAAAGATTAGAAAGTATACAGTGTTATACCACAGAGGCAAATGCGAGAGTGGAACCAAAATTTCTTTCATTTCTCTCACACCAGACATGGTATACTACCGCAACAAAAAAAGATTGAAATACTAATACAACCCACACGACCCAGATGGGGCATGTTTTGATGACATTTTAGGTGTCTTTGATTATGAACATTACATTTCCACTCTTGGTGGTCGTGAATATCATGAAAAAGTTTTGTGAATATCATGAAGATTTTGATGATTCCTCACACTAACAGATGTTAATTGTGATGGTCAGTTCCAGAATTGATCATGAATGATGCTTGATACCTTGAGATTATTACATGAATAATAATTTGCCCACAATGGGTTACCAGGGAGGTAGAGATAAGCCACAAGCAGTACAAAAATAGGTATACTTCTTGTTATTGATTAATACCTTGCACATTTTGCAAGTTAGAAGTCTAAGATGTTAAGTTTTACTCCAAGTCCAAAAGAGAAATGAACCAAGATTTTTTTGAATATTTTTATGCCATTAATCCAATCACACTAGATTTAGTTTTGTTTTTACTAACTTAAGACAACATATGTTTAAAAACAACCGCCTGATTATAGATTTTTTGATACATAATCCAAAGACTGCCTTCAATCATGGGAAATGTTACATTGGACCTCATAAGCTTCTTGCTATGGATAAAGGGAAATAAATAATCTTACTAAAATATAACAAAAAATATATCCACGTATAATGTGGGATATGTATACAATTCTCCATCTCATATCATTGTTAATATTGAAGGCAACTACCTTAACTCCACAATAGGAAATATCTAATTTCTATTGCCAAACTTTTGATTTAAGAACTTTAGAAACCTAAATGTTATGTATAAAAAACTTACAGTCAATTACTCGACCAATCAATCAATTGTTTTAAAAATAAACTCAGATGTTCAAAATATTCATGAAACAAATTCAACATTTCATATTGCTTAAGACTACGAGATTAATTTCATCATTTAAAACATGGCTTAATAAACAACAATACAACCTTTAAGTCACAAAAGGTAAACAATTTGTGTATAGAGCTAGTCCTCTAATAAATATTATTTTTTATTGAGTTAAAATCCTACAAGTTTCAAAACATAACAATAACCAATAACATCATTTTGATAATTTAGAGAAACAAATTAAAAATTTCATACTAATTAAATCTTGTAATGTAAAATTCATAAACTTGTTTAATTTGAGTTACAACACTTAAACATGACCTAGCAAAACATGCAAAACATTATCGCAGATATCAAACTCGAACTATTATTGTTTTCATTGGTCATAGCCCTCAATTTTAAATTTACCTTACTCTCAAAGATTGAGAAAATATGAACTCATCGAATAACACAATGTATTCTTGAAAGATAAAAAATAAATTGATCCAAAAATATTTGTCAACGATTATTTTGCAAATTGAAGATTCTTCTTTGAATCTCACAAATGTTAAATTAAAACAAATGTAAAAGATATTTTTTAAGAACAAAATGACATATAACATGCTTATAACAAATCATATAAATGATCTAGGTGAGGTAAAATAAAATAAAAAAACATAGATATTTTGTTTCAACTTTAGCTTTGTAATAATTTGACTTTTTTTAACATTTTACTTCAATTTTAATTTGATGTATTATATCTCACTTTTGTTTGATCTAATTTTTAATGATATACATAACTTTCATTATTAGGCGATTTTTTTCTTTCTATTATAATATTTTATATTATCTCTAATTAGAACACATAAATATTTGACCTATTATTTGACCTATTACGTAATGATAGCTTGTAACTCATTGTTTCTCGTAATATTTTAATATATAATATTTGAAGATTTTTAAATCATATCACTTTCATTTTTAATATCTTCAATTTAATGATTTGTATAATCAATACTAACCATTTTACTTTTAATTTATGATTTTCTCTTAACCAATAATATGTTTAAATAAAATTTGTGTTAATACAAAACCTCATCTTCTAATAATATAACATTTTTTGAACAATTTTTTAGTAATATAAAATATAGTTTTAAGTCTTTATATTTTACGATTAAAAATTTCATTTTTTAATTTTTTTTTAAATTATGGTTCTACTTAGATTGAATTATGAATATTTCCTCAATAAATTTATGCATATAATACCAACGACTATTGACCTTATTGTTTGGACCATAAAAAGTTATTACTTAAATTATGGTGTTATGTATGAAGTTTCAATATGGTTGTTTTTCATATGTGTCAAATTATTTTAGGTTTTTATACGTCGTGATATTTCAGACAATGCTCTTGATCTTCCAAATCATAGATCTAATAATAATAAGAATGAGACTTAACTCTTTTATTAAGAGAAAAATAAAAATATTATTAAATTTTTATTTGTGAAAATTCATCGACTAAACTGAAAATATACATGATAATTGTTTAATGCTACCTTTTATTAAAATATATAAAGAAAAAAATCACTAAGAAAGATGATTACACACCAAATGTTTTATATTGCATGCAAAAACAAATTCGTAAACTTTTCATGGTAGTCATTTTAACTTTTTTTCTCTTAATCTCGTAGAAAACCTAAAATAGTTTTAGCAAGTTTGAAATATTATGAACTAGTTAATGAAAGCTATGGACTTTGATAATTGAGTCTAAGTTAGAAAAATAGTTATTTGAGATTTGTTAGACCATCGTAAGTTTATTTTTGTTCTACCAAAATGATTGAATTTTATATATCTAATGCACTAAAAATAATTTCCATGGTTCTTTATTTATGATTGAAAGTTGAACTAATATTAATGAATGACTAGCTATATTAAAGTCTATTTATTTATTTATTTGTATCTTGATGTTAAAGTCACTTTTATTTTTCTAAATATAACTAAAGTATGTAAATAGACGGTATTTTTTTTAATTAAGTTTATTTTTTAACTTATGTTACTTATCAACCTCGATATTTCCGTATGACTTTTCATATTTATGGTTTTTTCATCTTTTGTACATCTAACTCTAAATAAAATCGCATACCACTATATAATGTATGGTTCGACTACAACCGTAACTTGTGATTTATACCTTGACGGTATTATTTTCTAAGAGTCTTGGAAGTTCGACTACAACTGTAACTTGTGGTTCTTACCTTGTTTAAATTTGGGACTCAGCTATAATATATCACGGCTCAACCCTATACATTTGTTTTAAGCAATTTGAACCTTTCCCTCGTGAATTATATTTTAAACTTCATCGTTCAAAGAAATACAGTCCCAGGTATAGTGTCATATATCATTGTGGAACTTAAATAACTTATTATTGTCCCTATGCTCCCTAGAAATCCATATTTTATAAGGCCACCAAAAATTGACTACACTTTAGTCCTTTCCTAAATTACTTCTAAAATTTTCATTTAGATCTTTATAGGCTCCTCCGCTAAAACCTTATAGATTTTGGCTACTTTAATAAATAATGTTGAAGTTCCCTATAAGATTCCTTATTAAACTTTGATTATAATGTCTTAGCCTTACGGAGCCATGATTGTATTCGAATAAGATCAAATCTAGTCGTGATCAAATCCATATTGTATCAATTATTCTTAGAATAAGTAATATAAAGATATTTTTGACATGATCATAACAAGGCCGATCACAACAAATTCCAAACATTATATTTTTTCTAAAAAAATAATTTTCCTGAAAATATATCTTTTGAAGGGTTGTGATATTAACAATGGTTTTGTGAATGATTATAAACTTTGGAAGTGTTTGATCATATATATATATATATATATAAATAGTTTATCTCTTCAAGAAAGAAAATTAAATCTTAACAAATCTATCAACATTCATCCTACGTGAAATCTCTCTTATGATATTCAAATATTACCATCTTAATTCATATTTTATCGTGGCTTATAATATAAATCTAAAAGATTTTTTTATATCCCAAAATAACTTCATAAAAATATATAGGAAATAATAAAGATCATAATAATTCTTTCTTATTAGTGTATTCATATGTGTTTCAAGCTTCCATCTAATTCGATGACTTTCGAGTGAATCTCCAACCACCTTGTCTTGTTCATATAATGTAATTTTTTGTTTCGAATCTCTGTTTTCTAATATTTTATCATCCCACATGTCATATTTAAATTTCAAAAGGTTGTATAATGAGGTTCTTCTTATTTTTTCGATGTAAAATTTTGTTTTTGTTTGTCATTCGTTTCTTCAAATATAGTGTGTAAATTTGATTTGAAGAGTACATTTGGGGCCATATTTTATGTAAAAAATGCGAAAAACATATATTAATACTTAGTTATGTATGGCTTTATCCTTGGTCTTGCATTATTATTGATTATGACTATATTATTAATCTTTTCAACTTTAGATTGTTTATAGGAGTTTTTGGACTCACTTGAGTATCTACCACTCTATTCGGAATCATTCATATAGTAGATTTTTTAGTATAGTTCATCGGCTAACTCCAGTGTTTAGGACTACACTTATAATTATTACAACACTAGATTCTTTATAGGAGTACTTGGCTCTCTAAATTTTTTGAATTGCAATTAGAATCAATCTATGTATATGTTGCTTGAAGGAATATTTGGCTCCCTAAAGTGTTTGATATTACATTTAAAGTCATCCTAAAAGTTAAGTTTGGTGTATATGAGCATGGTCATTTGTAATGCTATAACTATATTTATAATCCCCCATATATATGATTAACATTATAATAGATTTTTATTAATGTCTGATGTCTTTATTAAAATCTTCACGCGTCACTGGGAAAGAAATAATATATTAATAAAGAAGAATAAAATAATGCATCATAAAAAAATAAAAATAATGCATCTCTTGTAAGTAATAAAGAGATTGTCCTTCTTCATTCAGTAGTTTTTAGGTCTCATGTTTGACATTAGCTTCTACCATGTAAATTACCTCATCGTTTGACCAATACTTGTCAAACACTATATTTGTAATGGAAGAATACACGTCTGAGAAGTTTTCCACCTACTTCAAAGCTGCACAGTCCTAATATGGGTTTTGTAGTTCTCTATTCATTATTGAGTTTTCATTCATTTCTCTTCTATTAAGCCTAACTCGTGTTATATTCTTTAAGTATTTATTCTTACGACATAGTTATATATCTTGAACAAAGGAATTTTTTTTGTAGGGACTACGGCTTCCATCATGTATACCAAGAAAAATGTTTTCGGCAGTAGATATACATGGAGTCGTATGGTAAGATTATAAAACCTCTTAGATGAAGTCTTTTCATTTATATGACGCACCTCCTAATATCCATGTGATATCTTATAAGATAGTTATATTTTTCACATGTACTTTTATGCTCATTTGTGGTGGAAGGGTCAAAAATATTTTGTGTAAAACATGAAGTTTAATAGAATAACGCCAAGAGATCGTTTTAGAACTATATGCCAATTTTCACTAGTGATCACTCAAGGTACCATGCAGCATATTATTATCTTCAGAATAGCTAATAACTTCATTTTCTCTAACTTTTGCGAAATGTTATGGTTCCAAAAACTTTGGGAAGTAATATATTACCACAATGAGGTACTATCTGCCTCTTGAGGCCTTTAGCAAGGGACTTATAATTTCAAACATATGTATGGAAGATTTTGACGAAGTCTTTTGTTTATGTTAAAGAGATTACCAAGATCTAGATAGAATTAGAGAAACACTATCATGTGAGACAACTCTTGACGAAGTCTTTTGTGTATGCTAAGATGGGTGTCCACTCATATCCCACTAAGAAGACTCTCACGTGCAACGTGTCATAACTGCGTGAGCACTGCCTTATCCTTTAGGAAGATCTTCCAATAGAAAAGTAGACTATTCTGGCCTGATACATCGAATGAATGGTCTAGCGAGGCTATGTTTGTATAGTATGTTTGTTAGGCTGCTATAATTCTGATGCGTCTAACTTCAATTCTCGTTTAGCAGATTTCATTATTTAAGGTAGATAGGATAATATTTGATAATATTAAACTTCAATGAGTATTTCTTTGGATGCTAAGTCATTTGGTATAAGTTTTTTGTTTAGGGTCGTTTAGGGTTTTTTTAACGATTATATGGTGTTGAATCTACAAAATAAAAAAGTGAAAAGTAAGGCTGTTGTTGTATTTTCCACTCTTGGTACTTATTTAAAGGTGACTTGTTTAACAAAGCCTTTTGGAATCGAATCCATCTCATATATATATATATATATAATATTTTTATTCTTTTCTTCAGCTTGTCCCACAGCCAGGTTGACCACGAGCTGAGAGTCTCTGCGGAGCTTAACCCTTTTGGTCTTACATATGTTGGCTAGCCTCATAATTGAGATGGCAACTTCATATTTAGCCTAATTAAGCGAGTCCATGTAGGGCTCAATCAATGCTAGCCTAAGTTGTTGATTCACCCATAAGTTGAAAATTGCCATCTTGGTTTAGGACGATTATGTTGAACGTATATGTCTCTCTACCTAGATTTTAGTTAAGAAGTCTGCCAGCGTTTGAACCTTAATAATAGTAGAAGACTCAAATCTAAATATGAAATCTATTAGGTATACTGACCATCAATTAATCTACCATATATGTTTGGATTTAAATGTATATTTTAAAGGGGAAAAAGGTTAATAATATGTTTGTGTGTGATTCGTTAAGGCTTAATGTTTCCAAACGCTACTACCCAAGTGAAACCAAGTTTTTCTAATTGTAATTAGCATGTCTCGTCATATATCAAGGAATTACTAATTTAATATATATCTAACGATATATTACCCTTCTCTCTAACTAATACTACACTAACAAAGTAATGAAACACACCCTACTACATAAATAAAAAATCAATCGGTTTCCGCTTTGTTAATACCTCTGGTGATGTTACAAACTCCTTGATCTTTATTGATATCTCATTGTAGGCAAAATTTAAGTTGAAGATTCTAACCAATATGACTATTTGGAAGAAAGGTTAACACTTGTCTAAAGAGTTGAAGATGAATCGATTTATGGCAGTATACTTTCTTTCTAAGAATTTTGACCTCCTTTATGTTGCGTGAAGATTGCTTGATGACTAGTTTGACAACTGCATAAGGTCTACCTTTATCCTTTTCTCGCTCACTAGGTACCTTAAAAACTTCATGGACTTGATAAGGGTGTGATTTATCCGAACCGGATCCTTGACGGTAAAATATTGAGTTGGTTTGGTTCAACATAAATCTTATAATATATATCCCAACAAATGTTTATGATTGAGGGCATATAACGCATAAATGGGTCAACCATGTGGTTTTTAGGCCCACCAACTTTACTATATAAAAAAACATTCCCTTTTGTGTAGTGGTGAAGAATTATTATTTTATTACTACTTTTAGTAATTTTTCAAAAAACGATCATTTCAGTTGTGAATATGTAGTAGAGATGAACATAGATGTGCAAGACGAACCTATTGTTGGGGTAGAGGGTTTGGCGATATGTACCCAACCTTACTCGCTCCACTATCATATAAGGACTCTCCCTATTTGGGGTCATCTTTCTAAGTCGCTTGTCCTTTGTATGGAGAAATATTTTTCTCAAAAAGTTATCATCTATTTTAAAATCTCTCATTTTTACCTTCTAATTATAACAACTCCTCATCAAAGTTTGATAATGAGTCGTATTCAAATGTGCTTTAACTCTTTTCTCTTTGATCAAGTCTAGGTCTGTTCTTCTTGCCTCTTCATTTAGCTCTTCAATGGCCCTAGTATATATTTCCCTAACCTATAAAAATGAATACCTTCGGATATGGATGTAAGTGGTACTACTGGCTTAACGTTGACAAATATCACAACCTCGTACTAAAACTTTAGCATAATTCATGATCGAAGGCCAGTAATAGTCTGCCAACAAAACCCTTCATGTCAAAGAATTAAACCCATAGTGAGCTGAACCTTCACCATCATATAACTCAGATAAAGTATATTGAGATTCTTGTTTTCCTAAACATCACAACAATGGTATACTTGAAGACTTTTTGTATAATACTCAATCTAATACAATGTAACCATGAGGTTTGTATTGAAACCTTTGAGTTAGCTTCACATCTTGAGATAATGTACCTCTAAGTAAAAAATTGAGGATATCATACCTCGAATTACCTCGAATCACATCTGGGTTAACAAATACTTCCTCAGCATGTTTACATTGTTCTGATCGTGTCAAAATCGAAGGGTTTTCCTATAATAATATCCACAGGTAGTCCTTCGTGTAAGAAATTGTTGTTAAGAATCAACAATTATATTATCTCCTCGGTTAATATACTCAACAATCACTTTATCAAATAAAAGAGTTAAATTTTGAAGGTCGCGTAGATACAAAATTAATTGATCTTTCTTAGCCCGGGATACGCTTGCCATATGATTTGCCACTAGTTGTCTGTCTTCAAACGAACCGTTGTCGCTTCAAAAATACTTGCAAGCCTTAAACTATCTAACACAACCTCGTATTCAGCATCGTTATTCGATACATGAAAGCCAAATCGAATAGCATGGTACATGACTTCTCCAGAAGGATCAATTAACTAAACCCCTACACTTGATCCCAATATGTGAGAACCACCATCATTTGGAACCATCCATATTGAAGCTTCTGGAATAAGTTCTTTATTTGTTCCTTCATCTGATCGAGTTGAATGAAATTCAACCAGCAAATTGGCTAAAGCTTGGGCAAAATCTCCCAATTTTAGTGACCATTTAGCCATTCTACCAGAAATGTATGTTCACTGTAACACATTCTTTAATGGAAAAGAAGTTCGAACCACAATATTGTTATCTTGAAAATAAGGGCGCATCACTCGAGCAATCATTACCAAAGTCAAGGCCAATTTCTCAAGCCATAAATATCTTTTCTCTAATGCCAGAAAGCTTTTGCTCACATAATAAATTGGCTGTGAAGCTCCATTCTCTTCACGTATAAAAACAACGCTCACACCAAAATCACATACTAATATATACAAAATCAGTTGTTGTCTAGTTCGAGGCATATATAAGATTTCTTGTGATAACAAAAGTTCCTTAATCTTTGAGAAAGCCACTTCACAAACGGATATCCACGTAAACTCTGTGGGTCTTCGTAAAACTTGGAAAAAAGGAGAACACGTAAACCCTTAAATTTAGAAAGGTTTCCGCAAAATCTTTCAGGTGTTCATCATCTATTGGGCTTTTAACCAGCATATCATCAACGTAAACTTCCATATTTTTCTCGATCTGAGAAGCAAAGGCCTTGTTCACCAACCTTTTATATGTCGCTCCAACATTCTTCAAACCAAACGGTATAACTTTATAACAATGTAACCCTCGATCAGTGATGAACGTAGTTATGTCCTATTATTTTGGGTCCATTTGAATTTGGTTGTAACATGCAAAGGTATTCATAAAAGATATAATTTTATTCCTTGAAGTCGAATCAACCAGCTGATCTATTCGAGGAACATGAAACGGATCTTTAGCGCATGCATAATTCAAATCTGTGAAATCAACACACATTTTCCATTTTCCAATATTATTTTTAACCAATGCTCGATTTGCAGTCCACAAAGGATATTGTGCTTCCCGAATGTGTCCAACCCTAGATATGCGATCCACTTTTGCTACAATAGCCTCTGATATTTCTATAAAAAAACTCATATCTTCTTCATAACAGGCTTGATCCTCAGATTTACAGTTAAAGTGTGACATATTAATTTAGATGGAACTCTTACTACATCTTCTGTTTTCCAAGAAAAAACATCTAAATTATCAATCAAAAATTGTAACAAATGATAACGTAAAGAAGGTGACAAGAACGTTTCTAATTGTAGAATCTTCCCATTAGAAAACATATTCTCACTCACTATTATAGAAACCTAGGGTTTCGCTCGACTCATCTACTCCTTCTTATCTAAGGTTAACCCCCATGGTTTCTATTCAACCATCTGATCCTCATATTATAACCTCAAATTTTAAGAGTTATTGCATAACATTCTCTTACTACCTTTTGGTTACTTTGAACCACAGCAACACGATTGTTAATGACATATTTCAAGAACCGATTAACAATGAAAACAATAACATACATTCCTGAAAGCCAAGATATCCCAAAAATAGCATTGTAACTGGTTGTATATTCAATTTCCATGAACAAGGCTTGAACCGTCTTCTCAAAAGGACATTTTCCTAATCACACTTCACCTTCGAATTCACCAATCACTTGAGTTTTCACCCATATAAACCCAATTATAGTATGATCAGATCGAAAAATTTGAGGTAGATTACACATCCTATCATACGTAGACTTGAACAATACATTTGCAAAACTCCATGTATCTATCAAACACGTCAAATTTTAGTTCCAACTATATCTGTCACTGTAACCATTGCGTCCTCATGAGGTCCTGCTATTCCCCTCAAATCATCATCATCAAACAAAATAAAAGGAGTATCGCTCTTTCCATATAAGTGAGTAGATATTATTTCTTCTATTTTAGTGGATAAACTTACAATGTGTATTTTCCTAGAATTGTTAGTATTGTTAGTCATAAAATCTCCCCCAAAAATTGCTAAAGATTCAAAATACTCACACAAACTTCAAACTTGCTCCTGCTCTACTGGTTCATCCACAGGTAGCAAAATTTTAACCGATCTAGATTTGTGTCCAAATATTATGAGTCTTCATAAAACTCAACACATTTAGAATTTATAATCATCAATGCACTCTCATGCTTTTAATTTAGATTAGCAATTTGTTATGTTGACGTGCTCGTATTTTTTGATCTACTGCTTTACCCATTAACAAAATCTGTTAATTTGCTATGTTTTATTAACACATGTATCTTCTTCTTTGACACTATAGAATATGCAGTGTCGCGTCCAATATCATTATGAAACTTGCAAAACCTATTATTGCATTCTTCTCGTGGTCTGTTTATAGGAACCGGATTTTAAAGCTTACATGGCTTTTAGACTTCAAAAAATTGCATCTACATTTTTAGTCAAGTCTGCATAATATTATGGCCTTATCCACTGATTTTTCCTTGGTCTATAATTTTGATTGTTTGTTGTTAATTGAGAAGAAACCCCTCCTGTTCGAGGAGGTATGTTGTTGTTTTCCCTCGGACTTGGAGTGCTTGACAACTTTGATTAATAGTTCCTTGCTTCAAATTATTCTGTATAGAATCAGATTCACCTCTTACTCTTGTAGACTCCTTTACACTAATATGCCCTTCTACTTGAGCTATTAGAGCTCCAACGGTTAACTCTCGTGTTTTTTTCGTCTCCATCGCCAGATTACCTGGTAACAAACCTTGTCTGAAAGCAGTCATAATAATCAGCTTTTCACAATCATCCAATCCCGCTTTTGTTAACACAAAATGTCTCGTATAATATTTAAGTTTTTCACCCCAACCTACTTACACTATATTATCGTCGTGCCATTAACTTGCATTTATTTGCTTCCCACAAACTATTGTCGAAACGTTGTATAAAAGTCTCTAAAGTTGGTAATAGATCCCCTCATAATTCGAAAATACCACTTCAATGCAGTTCCCTTGAAAGTTTGAGAAAATGGTTTGCACACTAACCTATCGTCATCTTCGAAATTCATCATATAGTTTTTGAATTGTTCAATGTGACCATTAGGGTTTTGTGTCCCATCAAACCTTTTGACCTTGGAGATATCAAAACTCTTCGGAAGAGAAATGGACCTAATCTCAGCAGATAAAGGAGAATTTCTCAAATCTACTCCTTGCATATATTGGTCATCTTCTCTTGTTCCCATAACAACATACAATTTATGGTCTGCTACGCCTGTGTATTGGTTAGATGTGTTACCTTCATACCATACAATATCGCTCATATGACGAGGTTCACTGTCTTTTTTTCATTTATACTATTTGCGTGATTTTTGATGCCGACTTCTCCTTTTGAAGAATCTTGGTTCTTCCTCTGTTTAAACAATCCTCCCTCAGATTCAGAGCTATCATATTCATCATCACTGGATGTGATGTATATATGATTATCTTTCTTTTTTTCGTGAAGTATAATGTTCTTTATCAGACTCGATACACTATTTATTTCGACCATTTCGAACCTGATGAATTGTGTACGCCTAGTCATATTGATTTTCCAACTCATTTTTCTCCTAAACCTGTCGTACTTCAGATCTTAACCTGCCTGATTGAATCTTCTGTTATCTTTGAACATATATATCATTCAACGCAGTTATCTTGTCCAACAACTATTTCACACAATTTTCAATATCAGAATGATCTCGCTGTGTTGGAATTTGACTATTTTCCCACTCTATTCTTTACATAAATTAGATTTCACTGTTTTAATAGCTTTGCGAACCGTTGGATCAGTTTCATAATCTGGTTCCATATTGATCAAGATCCAGATCAAGATCAATATTAGTGACTAACAGTTCGATAATTTTCAGCTTTTGATATGTAATCAAGGTACCAGTCGAATACCTCCCATTATGGTCGCCAATTTCTTCAGTTCAAATTTTGTTTCTTGAAAAAGAGAAAGAGTGCACAGTAATTTGTCAAGAGAGAGAGAAATCCAAAGTCCAAAATTCTGTTTCGGAGAATCTAAAAGTCCATTTATTCATCCTCTCACACTCTATTTATAGGCGTGTAAGACTTCATCAAATGAATCATTACAAAATAGGGAGAATTGCACTACAGTCCTTTATATGTACAAATAATATAAATCTCTCCTTATAACTTTACAATTTATCTTAAATATCCTTTATAGTATGTATTAAGTCCATAATAATTTATATCATTATCAAATCATATATTAGAATTAATATTAATTTCAAAATTAGGATTGTGATTGAATTATGTAGAAAAAAGAGAGTAAGTTTAGGATGTTTTTACGCCATTTTCCATAAAATGGCCGATGCCAATGTGTCATTCACAACCAAAATCTATATTTTGTCTTACAAATAAGTCCTTAAAAATTTATTTTATAAAAAAAAATATACTTTCAAATAATTAACGTCTTAAAATATTTTAATTTTACTCAAAATTTTATTTTAGTTATTATATATTTAATCATTAAAATAACTTCATTGTTTGTATAATTTTATGGGTAAGTTTATATTTTTTCTTGTTTATTTTAAATATTTGACCAAACAATTTAAATTTAATTTTTTAATGTATATGTTAATCCGCATGAAGTTTATGTTACACATTAAACAAAATAACATGGTAGTTATAAATGTCATAAAAAATTAATATACACACTAAATATATGATGGAATAAGCTAAATGAAATTAAATCATAATTAATAAAGTCTAGTTAACATTTAATAAATATATATAGAATACGTACTAATTATATATATATATAGATATATATAGTATTTAAAATATAACTATATTTAAATTTTAAATAATAAAAACTCATATAAATTTAATAAATATATAGTAAAGTACCTATATATATATATTTAAACTTTAATTAATAAAATCTCATAAAAATTCAATAAATATATATACTAACGAAATAGTTATATATGTATTAATGTCAGTTATATCTTTTAAAAAAATTAATTTTAATTTTTAAAATAGAATAAAATCAATAAATACACACGATAAATAAATATTAAGGTCAATTAATAAAATCTTACTGCATTTCAATAAATACATATGGTAACGAACCATTTTTTTTATAGGATATATAAAATAATTATTATATTAACACTATTATATTTAAATTATATTTCATAATATTTTAATGAATAAAGTTTATCACATTAAAAGAATATAAGAGTGAATCTCCATCTCCTCTAAAATAAAATTTCAAAAATTAAAGTTTAATTAATAAAATCAACCATGTGAGTTATATATTTTTTAAAACATTAATTTTAGTTTTCTAAAATAGAATAAGAAATTAATGAATTCACAAAATAAATATTAAGGTCAATTAATAAAATTGTACTATATTTCAATAAATACATATGGTAACATACCATTTTTTTATATAATATATAAACTAATTATTATATTTACACTATTAAATTTACACTTTATTTCATAATGTTTTAATGAATACAACTTATCTCTCTCATTCAAAGAATATACAAGTAAATCTCCACCTCCTCTAAAATCAATTTTTAAAAAAAAAATCAAAGTAAGTAAATATAAAAAACAATTCTAAAATTAGTAATGATAGAGGTTTGGACCACATAATTTGTTTTCGCCATACACCACCGGTTCTGAACCGTTGGTGTGTGACCACAAAACAGGTAGCCAACACTAGCGATTATAAAACTTGGCTCAAGGGTAAAATTAGGTTTTCAACCTTTTCTAGTTAATATTAAGTATTTTTATAAGAGGTTGTGAGTCATTCTATTTAATGTTTTTTAAAAAGTCCAACCCCTATTAATGATATTAGTTGGGGTATTTATACTGTTTTCTCTGACCCATGGTTTGTGGAAGTCAGATCTTATAGTCGGGTGAATCATACGAGCCCCCAAACCCAAGAAATAAGGTGTTAGACACATAGATTCGTCATTGCTTCAGTCAAGCTACTGTTCATCCATTGGGTTTTATTTGATCTGTCCGAAATTTCCTTTGGATAATATCGGAATCATTGGTGCTATGCTTCCAGTGATATATAAACTGATCATATAGCCCCATTAAATCTTGCAAAAAATATTTGGAAGAGCTAACCATGATGAATAATGTCCGATCTGCCTTCGAAGTGAATTTAAAGGGTCTGCCGATCAGTCCAAAGCTCATGACGTTATTATTAGTCTTCTCTTACACATGACAATTTCTAGTTGGACCTGGTGAGTTCAATTTCTAAAAGTTGTCTTATGAAAAAGTAATACGTGAGTTTTAGTGAGACAGAGAGACAGAGAGAGAGAGAGTTTCTAGAGAGAGAAAGTCAAAGCACAATTGAGTTTGATAAAAAAGTTTTCAACCCCTTTATTAGTTCAGACCGTGACCTTTATATAGAGGCGTTGGGACTTAGCTTTAAATTGTAAACGGTTACATAAAGGGATAACTTACCCTTAGTGCTTAATATAAATACATTATCAGAATTGTTCCATTAAACTTATATTATTTACACTTTAGTCCCTAAATTTATACTTCTTTATCAGTAGCCCCTAGTTCTCATGTTAATAAATGAACGAGAATTAACTTTCTTCGAATCCTGCTAGAAGTCATATTAGAAACTCACAGTTTAAAATCAATAATATCTTTGTTTTTCTCCTCGGCAGAAACTTGAGAGATCTCGATGCTGAAGACAGTTCCATATTTATATTATCAATAGAGTCAAGCATCAGATTTAAAGAGACAATGGGGGAATAGGAGACAACATCACCATTCGACTACCTTAGAAAGAGGAAACTACCTTAGATGGTAAAGATGAAGAACTGATGGTCTACCCTGAAATAATCAATTGGGGTCTTCGTTTCCCACTGGATTCTATGACCGTTGAGTACTTCGAACTTCTCAATCTGTGCCAAACTCAAGTGACACTGAATCAATGGCTCACTCCTATGTATGTGATCATGACCTCTCGGTTGTCCAAGATTCCGATCAGCATAAAATATTTCATAACTTTGACAAATTTATCAAAAGGACCGAAGATCCCATTCCGATGATCTCCTGAAAGCGGACAAATTTTGACAACACAAGTTTATATTCATCTCAGGAGCATGGGAGAACAGTAAAGAAATATCTGATGCCAACCCATCGAAAGTAAATGTCATTTGGAGAAGTAACCGTAAGTATTTCGAATCTTATACATTTTAAGATAAATTAGCATTTAACTGTTGTCTTCCTTATTTATTATTTGTTTGTATGATCATTCCAAAATTCTGAGACGGTATACTATTCATCGGACAACGGGAAAAGACATATCCAAAAATCTTTTCGCTTGGGCCGAAACAGAATGGAACAACGCTTTCCACACTACCTTCCAACCGATCAACTTTCTCAATAGTGACCTCTTTCTCATCACACGTGGAGCCTTGCCTCCTCCAAATCTGACGGATCAGCCTAACCCCCATCATGCTTGCAAAAGACTAGTTCAACCTGACTGTAAAGTATTCCTCCCAATCCGCAATAGGTCAGACAATCACTTGCCTCAAAAGAAAAAGGAAAAAAAGGAGAAAAAAGATAAAAAACAGCTAATACATCTGGTGCTAGCCCTTCAACACAGCCGAAGCCCAAACATCTAAAAAGAGAAACTCTTTCAGCCATCGAATAGAGAAACGAAGAATAACGTTTTTCAAAGAAAAAGAAGACTTCCACGCTTTCGAAAAGCAAAAGTTCTATCAGTCCTCATGGGAAGAAAAAAATCAAAGGTCATCGAATACACACTGTTCGATGAAGATGAGGTCATAACTGTTGGGAATCAGCAAAGTCTTCCTCACGAAATGGAAATAACCAATGATGATGCTCCAATCATCATCGAGGACAATGCAGATGATGATATTCAAAACGACAACCACGTCGATCCCGATAACTTCATTAATTTCAACTAGTCACATGAACTTGCTGGAGAGGACGATCCTGTCATCCAAGATATTCAGACTCGCATGCACAATTTTGGGAGAAAGTCTACTATCGAAGCGTCTCCAGAAATCATCTGTCCTTCTGCTCCAACTACATCTCTAGATATGATTCCTCGTCATAGCCCAACATTTTCTCCTCCTATTCCAACCAACCTTGATGTCTTTGCTGCACTCCAACCATTTGCCGATCTCGATGTTGCAACAAAGTCGTTTTCTTCACAAGTCTAGGCTTTCTACTGTCACTTGAAAGGATTGGCCAAAGATATGGTTCGCTATAAGGGAATTACCGATGCTGAGAAATAACTGAGGGAAAAATTTCAGAATCAAGTAATCGAGTAATTCCACATCTTTGAAGCGGCAAGATCTGAGCTTATTCGAGGAGTCCTCTTCGTCAAAATCCATTTGCGAGGGTAAAATTATGCTGATAAAGAAAAACTCACCGCCTCACATCAAGAGGAGATGAACAAGTTCAAAACGAAACATGCTGAAGAGTTGGCTCCTAAAAAGATTGAATCTGAAGGTCTCCAAACTTCTATTGCTACCAGCGAAGCAGAAAATAAAGAATTGATTGATAAGATAGTCACACTGAAGGCTAATTTTGAGAAGGAAAAAGAAGCTGTTGTCATTGCCGCATAAGCTGAATGCTCTAAGGACATGTTAGCTTGCTATTAATAATGGTAAAGAAGAGACATCTATCACTTTTCTTTGAGAGATTTATGCAACTTATCCAAAAATCAATCTTTCCAGTTTTTGGAACTATATTCTCGTCGAACGATGCCCTAGTGAATCCTTCGATCCTATCCCACGCTCATCATCAGAGGAAGAAGAATCATCCAAGGAGGAGTCATCTGAATAATTTTTGCTATCCTTTGATTTTATGTTATCTTTTTTGTATTTGTCAGATTCGTATCCTGTCCATTTACTTTATCAAATTAATCTAATTGACAACTGTATTTGTTTATTTTTAATTTTTATCATCAATATTAATTATTTGAAGTTAACAATCTTGAAATAATTTTTTAAACACAACTCCTTAAATATGATAGCGTACTTCGAAATTCACAATAGGCCATACTTAGAATAACACAGTGCAAATTTCAAACATAATACTTCGAATAATACACTGCGTTTATTGAATGTAGTAATTCGTAAAATCACAGTGTATTTATTGAACCTCAAACTTCATAAAATCACAGTGCCTTTATTGAACATAGCACTTCGAATATGGTTGTTTATTCGAAAAGTGTAATAAACACTTCAGAACATTCTACTCTTAACCAACCTCAAAGATGATCACTCTTTGATAAGTTGTTAAAATAGTTTTCAATAAACACTTGTAAACAACCATTGGCCAAAAATGCATTTTATTGATAATATTGAATATGTACATAGCGCCTCGTTAAAACCTTCATGGGCCAACATGGTAGGAAAGAGTGCGTCATTCAATAGTAAAAAATACAAAATACAAAAGATCTATTCCCAATATGACTTCAAATGCTGTCTATTCTGCGGGTGTTGAAACATCCTCCTTTGAATATCACAAAAGCGATAAGACCCAGGTTTTATTCTCTCAACAACCATATAAGGCCCTTCCCATTTCGGGGGCATTGTTCCGAGGCTCTTCTCCTTTGTATGCAAAAATACTTTCCTCAATACTTTGTCACTTGTGTTAAACTCTGATTTTTTTTACCTTCGAATCGTATATGTTCCTCATAAGAGTCTGATAATGGATTACGTTTAAATGAGCTCGAAGTCTTTTCTCCTCAATCCAATCTAAATTTTCCCTTTTAGCTTCATCATTGGATCTCTCAGAATATTGATTTATTCTAAAAGATGAAAGCGTAGATTCCACAGGGCTAACTACATCTATTCCATATGCTAAGGAAAAATACGTTTATTTTGTAGCCTCCATAGAAGTTGTCCGATAAGCCCAAAGTACCTCTTGTAAATAGTTTGTCCATTTCCCTGCTTCCCGTGTCTATTTTTTCTTCAAATCATCTAAAATAGTTCTATTTGTTACTTCTACTTTTCCATTGGCTTGAGGATGAAAATGCGTCGAAAAACATTGTTGAATTCCCTTTGATGCGCAAAATGAAGTCATTTCTTTATTATTAAACTGAGGGCCATTATTTGTTGTAATTCTTCGAGGGACTCCGAAGCGACAACAAATGTTGTTCACAATAAATTTGATTACATCTTTTTCCTTTGTTCGAGATAATTGTTCTTCCTCAGCCCATTTTGTAAAGTAATCCATTGCTACTGTTATCATTTGGCGTCCCCTACATGCCATCGGCAAAGGCCCCACCAGATCAATTCCCCATCTATAAAATAGTATAGCCTCAGTTATAGGTATAAGTGAAACTGCTGGCATGTGTATAGCATTAGCAAACCTTTGACAAGTATCACAACTTTGAACCAAATTTTTAACATCGTTCATGATGATAGGCCAATAAAATCCTGCAAGCAAAACTCATCGAGATAAAGCTTTAAACCCGCAATAAGCTGACTTTTCTCCATCGTGCAACTCTGATAATACCTCCTATGATTCTTGCCTGTCTAGACATCGTAATAATTGTCTGCTTAATGCCTTCTTATACAAAATTCCATATAAAACTATGTATCTGAAGGCTTTACCTCTCAAATTTTTGGCCAACTTCGTATCATCTGGCAATGTTCCTTGAGTTAACAAATTAAGAATATCCCTTCGCCAATCTTCTCGAACTGCATTGGAGGGGATAAAGAGTTCTTCTATACATTCACACTGATTTTATTGAGTCAAAATCGAGGGATTTTCTTGTAACAAAATCCAAGGATACCCCTCATTGTAAGTAATATTTGCTAAAGAATCAGCCACCATGTTACTTCCTCGACTTATATATTCAACAACAACATGATCGAATAATATATTAAATTCCAAAGTTCTCGAATATATAAAATTAAGCGATCATTTCTCGCCTCGGAAAATCGAGATACTTGATTTGCTACCAATTAAGAATCCGTTTCCAAGCGTACTAAAGTTGCTCCACATATTTTTGCCAATCTCAAACCTCCTAAAGTAGCTTCATTATTCGAAGCGTGAAAACCAAATCTGATGGATTGAATCATCGTTTCTCCAGTTGGAGCAATTAACTAAACCCCAGCACTGGATCCTGAAATACTAGACCCTCCATCTGTTCGAACAATCCACCTCGAATTCGCTAATGCAACATTTTTACTATATTCAATATTTGATCTGTTTGAATGAAACTCAACAAAAAAGTCTGATAACGCTTGAGCTTTTATTGCAGTTCGAGGTGTAAACAAAATATCATAATATCCTAACTCCACTGACTACTTGGTCATTCTCCCCGATATATTCGGTCGTTACAAAACATCTTTTAAAAGGAAAGAAGTTCGAATTTCGATAGTATGAGCTTGGAAATAGGGGAGCATTTTCCTATCAGCAATCACCAATGGTAGTGCTAATTTTTCCAGTTTCAAATACCTCTTTTCTACTGCCACTAGACTTTTGCTAACATAGTACACTGGCTTCAGAATACCTGAATATTGCACTTAATGCAAAATCTGATACTGCAATGTATAAAAAGAGCTTTTCTCCACGTCCAGGTTTTGATAAAATATTTGTGACGATAACAAGTTTTTTATGCTTGTAAATGCTGCCTCACACTCTGATGTCCATTCAAATATGTTTGGTTCTCGTAAAACTTGAAAGAAAGGAAAACATTTGTTAGAAAATCTGGAAATAAATCGGTTAAGTGCTGCTAAACTTCATGTTAAAATTTTCACTTCTAAAATAGATCGAGGCGAATTCATTGCTATTAGAGGTTTCAATTATTCTAGGTCAACTTCTATTCCTCTATCACTGATAACATAACCCAAGAAATTCCCTGATCGAACTCCAAATGTGCACTTTTGAGGATTAAGCTTTAGCATAATTACCTTTAAATTCAAAAATATTTCCTCTAAATCCGCGAGATGCACATCATTGTTCAAAAATTTTACCACCATATCATGTATATATACCTCAATATTTCTTCCGATCTGAGTGGCAAAATATTTATTCGTCAACCTTTGATAAGTGGCTCCAGTGTTTTTCAATCCAAACGGCATAACCTTATAGCAATATAACCCTGTGATCAGTTATGAAGGTCGTACATTCTTGGTCATTTAGATCCATCTGAATCTGATTTTATCCTACAAAAGCATCCATAAATGTTAGTATTTTATTTCCCGAGGTAGAGTCAATCAGTTGATCTATTCGATGAACAATAAATGGATCTTTAGGACAGGCTCGATTCAAGTCTGTAAAATCCACACACATTCTCCAGTTCCCATTCTTCTTGTTGACCACTACTGGATTTGTCGTCCATAAAGGATAGTGTGACTCCCTTATTTGTTCGACCTTGGATAACCGATCCACCTAAGAAACAATTGCTTCTGCCTTCTCTGAAGAGAATGCCCTTCTTTTCTGAATCATTGGTTTTACCTTCGGATCAATACCAAACTATAGCGAATCACCACGATCGGTACTCCTGTCACATCCTCCGTTTTCCAAGCGAAAACGTCCAAGTAAAAAGACAAAAATTATAGTAGTTGTTGACGTAAAAGTGGGGTCAGTAAGGTTCCGATTCGAAGAAATATTCCTTCCAAAAAGGTATACTCCTATATTTCTTCACTTACTGTTAAAGACCCTCGGGTTTCCCTCAGATCGTCAACTCTTTCTTCAAAATTCGAGGTTAAACCCTCTAACTACTATTCAAGCATCAAATCTCCACTGCTGGATCCCCGGAGTCGAAGCGCAGTGGCATAATACTCTCTTGCTACTTTCTGGTCATTTCAAACGACCCTGATACGATCCTCTCCCACATACTTAAAACAATAGTGTACCGTTTACACAACCCTATACATTCTAGAAAGCAAAGACCTTCAAAACATAGCGTTGTAGCTCGTTGGGAAGTCCACCACCAGAAAAAGCACCTAGACCTTTTTCTTGAAAGGTCCTTTTCCTAAACTCAGTTCCCCTTCGAATTCCACAATCACCTGAGCTGTCACACCTGTAAACCCTATGATTCTACATTCCGATTGAGAAATTCGAGGAGGATTTTGCATTCTGTCATAAGTCGTTTTGAAGAGGACATTTTCAAAACTGCCAATATCTATAAGCACACGTCGAATTGCAATACCAGCCCCTTCTGCACGAATAACTACCGCATCTTCATGCGGCCCCGCTGTTCATCGTAAATAATCCTCATTAAATACTTCCTCAGCATGTTTACATTGTTGTGATCGTGTCAAAATCGAAGGGTTTTCCTATAATAATATCCACAGATAGTCCTTCGTGTAAGAAATTGTTATTAAGAATCAACAATTATATTGTCTCCTAGGTTAATATACTCAACAATCACTTTATCAAATAAAAGAGTTAAATTTTGAAGGCCGCGTAGATACAAAATTAATTGATCTTTCTTAGCCCCGGATACGCTTGCCATATGATTTGCCACTAGTTGTCTGTCTTCAAACGAATTGTTGTCGCTTCACAAATACTTGCAAGCCTTAAACCATCTAGCACAACCTCGTATTCAACATCGTTATTTGATGCATGAAAGCCAAATCGAATAGCATGGTACATGACTTCTCCAGAAGGATCAATTAACTAAACCCCTACACTTGATCCAAATATGTGAGAACCACCATCATTTGGAACTATCCATATTGAAGCTTCTGGAATGAGTTCTTTATTTGTTCCTTCATCCGATCGAGTTGAATGAAATTCAACCAGCAAATTGGCTAAAGCTTGGGCAAAATCTCCCAATTTTAGTGACCATTTAGCCATTCTACCAGAAATGTATGTTCACTGTAACACATTCTTTAATGGAAAAGAAGTTCGAACCACAATATTGTTATCTTGAAAATAAGGGCGCATCACTCGAACAACCATTACCAAAGTCAAGGCCAATTTCTCAAGCCATAAATATCTTTTCTCTAATGCCAGAAAGCTTTTGCTCACATAATAAATTGGCTGTGAAGCACCATTCTCTTCACGTATCAAAACAACGCTCACACCAAAATCACATACTAATATATACAAAATCAGTTGTTGTCTAGTTCGAGGCATATATAAGATTTCTTGTGATAACAAAAGTTCCTTAATCTTTGAGAAAGCCACTTCACAAACGGATATCCACGTAAACTCTTTGGGTCTTTGTAAAACTTGGAAAAAAGGAGAACACTTGCCAGAAAATCTTGAAATAAATCGATTAAGATGAGTTAACCTTCCTGTTAAGATTTTCACCTCTTTTATAGTTCGAGGTGAGATCATTGATACCATGGCCTGTAATTGTTCAGGGTTAACCTCTATCCCTTTTCACTAATGATATACCCTAAAAATTCTCATGACCATACGCCAAAAGTACATTTTCAAGATTTACCTTCAATCCAATAGCCCTTAAATTTAGAAAGGTTTCCGCAAAATCTTTCAGGTGTTCATCATCAATTGGGCTTTTAACCAGCATATCATCAACGTAAACTTCCATATTTTTCTCGATCTGAGAAGCAAAGGCCTTGTTCACCAACCTTTTATATGTCACTCCAACATTCTTCAAACCAAATGGTATAACTTTATAACAATGTAACCCTCGATCAGTGATGAACGTAGTTATGTCCTATTATTTTGGGTCCATTTGAATTTGGTTGTAACATGCAAAGGTATTCATAAAAGATATAATTTTATTCCTTGAAGTCGAATCAACCAGCTGATCTATTCGAGGAACATGAAACAGATCTTTAGCGCATGCATAATTCAAATCTGTGAAATCAACACACATTTTCCATTTTCCAATATTATTTTTAACCAATGCTCGATTTGCAGTCCACTTCTAGATTTGTCCAACCCTAGATATGCGATCCACTTCTGCTACAATAGCCTCTGATATTTCTATAAAAAGACTCATATCTTCTTCATAACAGGCTTGATCCTCAGATTTACAGTTAAAGTGTGACATATTAATTTAGATGGAACTCTTACTACATCTTCTATTTTCGAAGAAAAAACATCTAAATTATCAATCAAAAATTGTAACAACTGATAACGTAAAGAAGGTGACAAGAACGTTTCTAATTGTAGAATCTTCCCATTAGAAAACATATTCTCACTCACTATTATAGAAACCTAGGGTTTCGCTCGACTCATCTACTCCTTCTTATCTAAGGTTAACCCCCATGGTTTCTATTCAACCATCTGATCCTCATATTATAACCTCAAATTTTAAGAGTTATTGCATAACATTCTCTTACTACCTTTTGGTTACTTTGAACCACAGCAACACGATTGTTAATGACATATTTCAAGAACCGATTAACAATGAAAACAATAACATACATTCCTGAAATCCAAGATATCCCAAAAATAGCATTGTAACTGGTTGTATATTCAATTTCCATGAACAAGGCTTGAACCGTCTTCTCAAAAGGACATTTTCCTAATCACACTTCACCTTCGAATTCACCAATCACTTGAGTTTTCACCCATATAAACCCAATTATAGTATGATCAGATCGAAAAATTTGAGGTAGATTACACATCCTATCATACGTAGACTTGAACAATACATTTGCAAAACTCCATGTATCTATCAAACACGTCAAATTTTAGTTCCAACTATATCTGTCACTGTAACCATTGCGTCCTCATGAGGTCCTGCTATTCCCCTCAAATCATCATCATCAAACAAAATAAAAGGAGTATCGCTCTTTCCATATAAGTGAGTAGATATTATTTCTTCTATTTTAGTGGATAAACTTACAATGTGTATTTTCCTAGAATTGTTAGTATTGTTAGTCATAAAATCTCCCCCAAAAATTGCTAAAGATTCAAAATACTCACACAAACTTCAAACTTGCTCCTGCTCTACTGGTTCATCCACAGGTAGCAAAATTTTAACCGATCTAGATTTGTGTCCAAATATTATGAGTCTTCATAAAACTCAACACATTTAGAATTTATAATCATCAATGCACTCTCATGCTTTTAATTTAGATTAGCAATTTGTTATGTTGACGTGCTCGTATTTTTTGATCTACTGCTTTACCCATTAACAAAATCTGTTAATTTGCTATGTTTTATTAACACATGTATCTTCTTCTTTGACACTATAGAATATGCAGTGTCGCGTCCAATATCATTATGAAACTTGTAAACCCTATTATTGCATTCTTCTCGTGGCCTGTTTATAGGAACCAGATTTTAAAGCTTACATGGCTTTTAGACTTCAAAAAATTGCATCTACATTTTCAGTCAAGTCTGCGTAATATTATGGCCTTACCCACTGATTTTTCCTTGGTCTATAATTTTGATTGTTTGTTGTTAATTGAGAAGAAACCCCTCCTGTTCGAGGAGGTATGTTGTTGTTTTCCCTCAGACTTGGAGTGCTTGACAACTTTGATTAATAGTTCCTTGCTTCAAATTATTCTATATAGAATCAGATTCACCTCTTACTCTTGTAGACTCCTTTACATTAATATGCCCTTCTACTTGAGCTATTAGAGCTCCAACGGTTAACTCTTGTGTTTTTTTCGTCTCCATCGCCAGATTACCTGGTAACAAACCTTGTCTGAAAGCAGTCATAATAACCAGCTTTTCACAATCATCCAATCCCACTTTTGTTAACACAAAATGTCTCGTATAATATTTAAGTTTTTCACCCCAACCTGCTTACACTATGTTATCGTCGCGCCACTAACTTGCATTTATTTGCTTCCCACAAACTATTGTCGAAACATTGTATAAAAGTCTCATGTTTCGGAGAATCTAAAAGTCCCTTTATTCATCGTCTCACACTCTATTTATAGGCGTGTAAGACTTCATCAAATGAATCATTACAAAATAGGGAGAATTGCACTACAGTCCTTTATATGTACAAATAATATAAATCTGTCCTTATAACTTTACAATTTATCTTAAATATCCTTAATAGTATGTATTAAGTCCCTAATAATTTATATCATTATCAAATCGTATATTAGAATTAAGATTAATTTCAAAATTAGGATTGTGATTGAATTATGTAGAAAAAAAAGAGTAAGTTTAGGATGTTTTTACGCCATTTTCCATCCCAGATTCAGTCGGAAAATGACCGATGCCGATGTGTCATTCACAACCAAAATCTATATTTTGTCTTACAAATAAGTCCTTAAAAATTTATTTTATAGAAAAACTATACTTTCAAATAATTAACGTCTTAAAATATTTTAATTTTATTCAAAATTTTATTTTAGTTATTATATATTTAATCATTACAATAACTCGATTTTAAGTGTTAATTGTTTGTATAAATTTATGGGTAAGTTTATATTTTTTTCTTGTTTATTTTAAATATTTGACCAATTTTAAGTGTTATTTTAAATATTTCAAAACCTATTATTGCATTCTTCTCGTGGTCTGTTTATAGGAACCGGATTTTAAATATTTCAAAACCTATTATTGCAATCTTCCTTCCAAAAAGGTATACTCCTCTATTTCTTCACTTACTGTTAAAGACCCTGGGTTTCCCTTAGATCGTCAACGCTTTCTTCAAAATCTGAGGTTAAACCCTCTAACTACTATTCATGCATCAAATCTCAACTGCTGGATCCCCGGATTCGAAACGCAGTGGCATAATACTCTCTTGCTACTTTCTGGTCATTTCAAACGACCCTGATACGATCCTCTCCCACATACTTAAAAGACTAGTGTACCGTTTACACAACCCTATACATTCTAGAAAGCCAAGACTTTCAAAAATTAGAGTTGTAGCTCGTTGGGAAGTCCACCACCAGAAAAAGCACCTAGACCTTTTTCTTGAAAGGTCCTTTTCCTAAACTGAGTTCCCCTTCGAATTCCCCAATCACCTGAGCTGTCACACCTTTAAAACCTATTATTGTACATTCCGATTGAGAAATTCGAGGAGGATTTTGCATTCTGTCATAAGTCGTTTTGAAGAGGACATTTGCAAAACTGCCAATGTCTATAAGCACATGTCGAATTTCAATACCAGCCCCTTCTGCACGAATAACTACCGCATCTTCATGCGGCCTCGCTGTTCATCGCAAATCATCCTCATCGAATAAGATGAAAATAATGGCATTTTTTCCAAATAAATGAGTAGACATTTTCCCTTCAATTTGAGTTGTCAAATTCAGAACATGCCTCTTCCTCAAACTACCAGTGTTACCAGCCATTGAATCATCTCCAAAAATAGCTAATGATTCAAAACATTTACACAAGTCTCGCACACGCCCCTTATTTATTGGCTTTTCAGTAGCCATCAAGATTAACTTGTTCGAATCCTTATCCAAATATTCTGAAGAGGCATCGAATTCTTCAGCCTTCAAATCTAAAATCATTAAATTCTCAGCTGGTGCAATTGGGTTAGCCTTCGAAGTTGATGTTGGATTTTTTGACCCGCTCCCTTGTAACTTCACACAAGTCAAGAGCTTCCCATTTTCAATGAAGATATGAATTGTTTTTCAATGTAATACAATCATTAGTATCATATCTGATGTCCTCATGATACCTGCAATATTTGTTATCCTGCTCCTCCCTTGGCCTATTTATTAGCGATGGCTTCCTAAAATTTATGAAGCTTTTGTTCTTGTCAAAAATTGCAGCCACGCTTTCAATCAAGTGCGCATAATATTCTGGCTTAACCCACTGATTCGGCCTCGGTCTGTTGTAACTATAAGATAGAGCATGATTTGAATATTCACCAGTTTGAGGTGGAAAATTATTATTCTTCAGACGTGACTGTTGATTACCATTCAAGGGTTTCCCTTGGTTATTGGCCATCTGACTGTTCATTAGCCAGATCCCCTCACAGTAGACGCTGACGAAAAGCTGCCATTGCCACATTTTCTTCGCAATTATCCAAACTTGCCTTAGTCTGAACAAACCTCTTTGTGTAATCCTTTAATTTCTATCCAACTGCTTGTTTAAACTGAATAATTGTATCTCTATTCTCTCTCATCTCATTATTTCCAACAAACTTCCTTTGAAAAGTAGTGTAGAAATCCCTTAAATTTGAGATGGATCCCCTCAGAATCGGCTTGTACCATTTTAATGTTGTTCCTTTGAAAGTTTGTGAAAATGCACGACACACCAGCCGGTCGCCATCTTAAAAATTCATCATGTAGTTCTTGAACTTTTTGATGTGGTCATCTAGATCTTGCATCTTATCGAACTTCTCCACCTTATCCATATCAAAATTCTTCGGAAGCGTTATAGATCGAATCTCACTTGTCAACGGAGAGTTCCTCTAATCGACACCTTTCCCATATTGATCCTCAGTCCCCATTACTGCATACAAACTTCGATCAGTCTCAGTATATTGATTCGACGTGTTCCCCTCAGACCAAGTAGATTCCCTCAAACAACAAGGAATGTTATCCCTTTTGAATTTATGTTCCTTCTTATGCTTCCTTGGGTGTTCTTTTTCTAGTGTCTCCTTTGAAGAACTCCTATACCTCTTAAAGTCTGCAGTAGAACTTTCAACCTCTTCATCACTAGAGGCTACATACTTTTGTTTGTCTTTTTACCCCGTTCGAGAATAATAACACTCTTTTGGAGCTTCGAAACGCGCTTTCTTCTGCTCACTTCTAATGTGCCGATTAGTACAAGATCGATCTGACTGATTTATCATCTCAGCTTTCTCGTTTACTTGCCTCACCTCGGATTTGAGCTTCACTGAGTGAATTTCTTGTTCTCTTTGTTTGTACTTTTCGTTCAGCGTATTTTTTTTATCTAAGAGTTGGTTCATGCGCATCTCAATATCCGATTGCGTTTGGATTGGAGTAGATTCATCCGGTCTGTTTTAATTTCTTTGTAAATCATCTTTTAACGTTTCCATCTCTGATCGTAGTGACAAATTGTTTTCAAGATTCATTATAAGAATTTAAACAAGAAAATAAGAAGATTATATTGAAATTCGAACATTTAAGACACTGATTTTTAGTCATCTTCAACGGAGTCACCAATTTGGCGAGTTCAATTGCTAAAAGTTGTTTTATGAAAAAGTAATACGTGAGTTTTAGTGAGAGATAAAGAGTTTCTAGAGAGAGAAAGTTAGAGTACAATTGAATTAGATAAAAAAGTGTTCAACCCCTTTATTAGTCCTTCATAAAAAAACATAATAAGAATTGTTCCATTAAACTTCTATTGTTTACACTTTAGTCCCTAAATTTATACATCCTTATCAAGACTTACTAGCCATTTTCTCATAAGTACTTGGAGCTAAATTTCCAAAATTAATGGGGCTATAGTTAATAGACTTTAATAATTACTTAGTCGGTTCAGCTCCCCTAAGTATAGCACCCAAGTATATTCTTTTTCTATATAAGTATGATATTTTTACTGTTTCCATTTATAGAGAGAGAAGCTTAGAAATTCTAGAAGTATTCACATTAATAACTACCTTAGTTAAATGAGGCTGGCTCAACTTATCTGAGTTACGCAGAGATCTAAGAGAGACGAGAATTATTGCCGGACTACCTCCCTCTCTTGGTGAATTGATTATAAAAGAGGTATCAGAGTCTGAAAAGAGTTCATCTACTCATAAACCATTAGTATTGTCCAAGAAAACTTCTCTTGCTCCATCTTTAACAAATCTTAAATAAACAAAACTACCAGTTCAGATAAACAAACCACCTTTAACCAAAAATAGAGTTGTTACCAGTCGTAAGGCTCTATCTCCTTTCATTTCCATGGGGTCAGAAATATAGGAAAGAGTCCGCCTCGAAGGGTTACTATGCTTTCGAAAGCCAAAACTGTAACTCCAACTGCCAAGGAGGCAGAGAAACTCAATGAAAGTTCTACAAGGGTAGAGCCTCCAGTACTGCCTACTTTGGATCCAAGCCCATCGATTCCTCCCACCAATAATTCTCATACTGAGAAAGAAGATACCTGGCTCAAATCGGCTGGTTAACCGCCACAAATAATGGAGGAGACGGTGGAAGATAGTGGGAAAGATACCCCACTGAAGACCCCCAGACATATTGGTGACATGAGTACAATTTGGGAAAAGAAAATGGTAGTTGCACAGCCTGATACAGACCGTTTCCAAAGTGTCTGGTTGGGCGAGTGAGACCTAACGTTTCCAAGTTTAGTGTTAAGTACTTGTTGGCACTTCAAAAAATCTCTTATGTGTATACCCACACTACTGAGTTGGATAGAATATGGAATAAGTGGGGTTTTCGGGGTCCATCAAGGTGAGAATTCCCATCTTTGATGAGACTCCAATGGATAGAAAGGCTAAAGAACTAGTGGTATATACCGAAGTCCTAAACTAGGATTTTTGGTTCCCTTTGGACCTAAAGATACTTAGAGACTTTTACTTAGTAAACTTATGTGCTAGTCAGTTAAGCCCCAATGTTTGGTATACCTTATATGCCAGCATCATTGCTTCAAGACTTTCTAAGATTCCAATGCCCATGGAACAATTTGACGTTGTGGCCGGCTTGTGTCGAAACCATCATATCCCTTTCTATCATTTCAACATGGGGAATGATTACAAAGTGGTTAATTATTTTCTCGAGGATTATAAGCCTTGGATGACTCAATTCCTGCTCATAAGTTGTTATTGAGAAAATTAAAAGAATATCACTTCCAAAGGAAATCCAAGTTCCTAAACTAGATACTCGAAAATTTCAGGTAAAAGCTCTGTAATTAATATTAAATTTCACATCGGATGTTAATATTGAACTTCACATCGGATGATAATATTAAAATTCCTCATCAGATTTATCTTTCAGTGTTTTCAAAGATGTTCTCAAAACATTTTGAGGAGGGATGAACAACTTTTTTAAATCTAAATCAGTGGGCTGCAGAGAACTGGGGAATTGGGTTCCACAATTTTTTAACTGTAGCTAACATGGTAAGGGCCCATCTGTGGAGAACAAGCTCAAGTAGGGAGCTCACATGGGAACAGTTTGCCAGTTCTCCCGAAGCAGCTGATATCTTCAAATAGACCGAGGAAACATATGTTAAACTTTGTTTACCAGCTATGAACAAGGCTCATAATCATCTCGAAAAAATCAAGAAGAAAAAGAAAGGTGGAGATTCATCTCAATGGCTTCCTGATGTGGGTAGTTCAGGATTTCCAGAAGAGATTGATGTCACATTATTAGAAGTTGTCAGTAGATGAGGCCAAAGGGCCACAACCTTCTTTAAAATCAAGAAGAAAAAAGGAGACAAAAGACTACAAGAGGGTAGTGATAACAGTGTAGAAAAGAAGAAGAAAATGGCCATCACTTTGTAGATCATACTGCGATCCGAGGTCATTCCTCATATTCTTCCTACTGAAGTTCTACTGAAGTTCCACCTCAATAAGAAGTTACATCTCATATTCTTGTACTGAAGTTCTTCCATTGTTTCGTACCACTGACCAACCTTCTGCTGAAGGTGATGTTAACATGGATGACATAGGAAACTTGTAATTCAGTGAATTTGACAAAGAAGATTTTGATCAAACTTTACCCCAATCAACCAACATAGCTGATGCAGTGATTTTTGATGATGAATATTTTAAAGTATCGAATGAGAATGATACCTTAGGATATGCATTATTAGGCTATATGAGGCCAATAGTTGAGTTGGAAATAAAAGTCAGAGTAGAGACTAAATATATCACTTCCCTTCAAACTGAAAATCAAGGCCTGAAGGATTCCCTCGTGGCCTAACAAAAAAAGGTTGAAACTGTGGACAAAGAAAAAGAGAAACTGAATGTTTATTTGAAACAAACTAAGGCCCATCAAGAAAAATCACAAACCAGTTATACCAAACTACAATCTACCACTTCCCAGGAACTCAAATCCTTGAATGAAAAACTGACCAAGGAAAGACTGGCAAGGAACAACTATCCAATGAGAATAAAAATTGCAAGATCTTCTCAAAAAGTGGGATGATGAGATTACCTCTTTGAAAGAAACAAATTCCCGATATATAGTCGCTGCAAGGAATAAATATGCAGAGGGGTGTTGAAATTTATGGAACGGAGAGAAGAATCGATCAAATCAGATATGGTCCTTTTATTCCATGAAACGTTTCCCAAGTGGTCTCTTGGGAAACTTTGGAGTTTTGTGGCAGATGATAAAATTCTCTTCCATACTGTGACACAAAGTGATAAATTCAACATGACTTTGGATGAATCCAAACCTGGTGATGAATTTGAGGAGGGCTTAAGTGGTGATAAAAATGATAAAATGAAGGTAATATTGAGAAGAAAACTGAACGGATCGAGCCCTAAGGTTAATTATTTTTATTGTGTTGGTATTCTAAATCGAAGTCTTTGGAGTATGCAAGGACTTTTGTTGTTTTAATATCGAATTTTCTATAAACTCTAGTTGTACAAGTACTTATGGTTTGCAAGGAATTTTATAACGTGGATCGGATTGTTTTATGATCCTATACGTATTCCATGCCATTTCAACTTTCACTTACTTATTATTTTTCCCTTGTCTTTTTTTATACTTCCATTAATATCTGAGTATTTTGAACATAAGAAAACCATATTTATGCATATTAAATATGATCATGGTATATTTAAAAAGTATTTTCTTCAAAGGAATTAAATACTTAATCAGTCTTACATGTATCTGATTCATATCTAGGTCACCTATTTGGATGAAATAAGTGTTTAATAAACCTTCAATTTATATGATCCACACATAGATCACTCATTTGAAAGCACAAAGCGTTTAATAAGCCTTTAATTTATCCGATCCACACATAGATATATAATGTGAAGGCAAAAAGCGTTTAATAAACCTTTAATCCATCAGGTTTTCAATAACACTCTTATACACGTTCAATAAGCCTTTCATTCATCGGGTGTTTCATAAGTCTTTAATACACCCGATCCACTCAAAACAACAATTTTGAAAAATGAAAAAGATAGTATATTGAATGAAATCCAGACACCTCATTAAGAGCCATCATGGTAGGAAAGAGTATGCCCCAAATATTTACATTATAGTAAGATAAAGTAAAATATCTACAAGATAAGTTAACTCTAAGTATAACCTGAGATGCTCAATGTTCCATGGATGCTTCAACAAGTTTCCTTCTTTATCACGGAGTTTGTATGTTCCTTGCTTAATTCTTTCATATACGAGGTATGGTCCTTCCCAATTCGGAGCTAACTATCTGAACTATTTTTCCTTACTGTGCAGGAATACGTTTTTCAAAAATGTATCTCCAACTTGGAAATATTTTATTTTACCTTAATGGAAAATTTGCTCCTCATCAACCCTTAATAATGTGTAGTTCTTAAATGTTCCTTCACTCTCTTTTCTTCAACTAAATCCAACTTGGCCCTTATAGTTATCTCATTTTCACTTTCGGAATAATTTTGAACCCAGAAGAAGAGTAACCTATATAGGTGTGATTCCATCCATCCCATAAACTAAAACAAATGGAGACTGTTGTGCGGCTGTATGTGGAGTGGTCCGGTATGCCCATAGTACTTCTTGCAAGTAACTCGTCCATTTCCTAGCAGCTCCTTCTAAATTCATTTTCAAACCTGACAAAATTGTCTGGTTTGCTACTTGAACATGTCCATTGGCCCGAGGATGAAAAGGAGAAGAAAAACAATGCTGAATTCCTCTATATGCACAAAAAGTATCCATGTACTTATTATCAAATTGAGGTCCAATATCTATGGTGATGCGTTTAGGAATTCCAAATCCGCATCATATATTGGAGAGAATAAATTTGATGATTTAATTAGAGGTTATTCCGGACAAAGATGCAACCTCCATCCATTTGGAGAAGTAATCTATTACCATAATTATGGTAGGACAACCCCCTAAAGCAATTGGGAGGGGCCCAACCAGATCAAGTCCCCATCTATCAAATGGTATAGGCTTATATATTGATTACATGGGGACTGCTGGCACATAAATGGCAATTCCATATCATTGACATGGATCACCTTTATTCACCAATTCTTTAGCATCTTCCATGATGGTAGGCAAAAAATATCATGCTAGCAAGACTCTTCTAGTTAAAACTTTATAACCACTATGTGTTGACCCTTCTCCATCATGCAATTCTAATAGAACATTCTGGGCCTTATTCAATCTCAGGCAACGCAGTAGATGCCTGCTAAAATACTTTTTATGAAGAACTCCCCTCAAAACTAGGAAACCACGAGCTTTATATCTCACTTTCTTAGCCAAAGCTTTTTCCGGAGGTAAAACTCTGTTAGTAATAAACTCTTGGATTTTATTCCTCCAATCTTTAGAGAGTGCATCTGATATGTGCAAATTTTCTCCAACTTAAACTTTGTTTTCAATAATTGCATCTATAGAAGGATATTATTTAATAAGAATCGAAGGATATGTTGCGGAATATACAATAGTAGCTAAGGAATGTGCTATGGCGTTCTCCGATCTAGGGACGTATACATATATGATGCATTTAAAGCCATTGGTGACTTCCGTTAAACTTGTAAATATTTTATCAAGTGTTCTTTCTTGGCTTCACATTTCCCCTAAGCTGATGGATAAGCAATTGAGAATCACTTGTTAGTTGTAATTTTTTAGCCCCACGTATATGTTGGTTCATTATTCGATGCTCTAAATCCTGGTATATCGTATCTCCATAGGGAGAGGTTAGGGAAATTCCAGCTCTACATTCCATTGTACTAGACACACCGTCCGTTCAGACGACCCATTCTTTTTTAAACTTAGTGACTTATATTTCTTCATGAGGCCGTTGAGAGTGTAATTCTACTAAGAAAGAGCCTTAGCTTGATCTTTGACTGCTTTTCGAGGCGCAAAATCAATGTCATAATCAACGATCTCAACTAACCACTTAGTTATTCTTCCAGATATGTCAGCATTTTGTAACACATTCTTCAGTGGAAAAGAAGTTTGAACTATGATTGAATGTGCTTGAAAGTAAGGCCTCATCTTTCTAGCAGTTATCACCAACGCTAAAGGCAGTTTTTTCTAATTTTAAAAACCTTTTCTCAACTTCTTAAACTCCTAAGTATATAATAAACTGGACGAGGGTAATTATCCACTTCTCGGACTAACACAACACTTACAGCATACTCCGATACGACCAAATACATATAGAGTATTTCTCCATCTACAAGTTTGAAAAATGTCTTCGGTGAGGAAAAGTGATTCTTAATTTCAGAGAAAGCTTGATTAAAGTTAGGAGACGAATTGAAGTCTTTTGCATTTCTCAATACTTGGAAAAATTTAGCACATTTGTCTGATGACCTTGAAATAAACCGGTTTAAAGATGCTAATCTTCCAGTTAACCTGTGGACTTCATTAGTATTACGTGGTAGATCCATAGCTAAAAATGCATTTAATTGATCCAGATCAGCCTGAATCCCTTTCTCACTTATTATATAGCCAAAAAATATACGTGGTTGGACACCAAAAGTGTAGTTTTCTGGATTTCATTTCAAATTGATGGCCTATAGGTTGGATAAATTTTCATGGAGATCAGATATATGATTATATTATTTAGGACTCTTGACCATTATATCATCGATGTAGACTTCCATATTTTCGGATCTGATTAGCAAAGGCTTTATGCACCAGTTGTTGATAAGTGGTTCCAACAGTTTTTAACCCAAACTGCGTTAACTTATAATAATAAAGCCCCATATTGGTAATAAAAGTAGTATGGTCTTGATCATCAAGATTCATTTGTATTTCATTATACACAGAGAAGGCATCCATGAAAGATAACAACTTATTCCCTAATGTAGAGTCCACAAGCTGATCTATCCGGGGCACTGCGTAAGGATCTTTAGGGCAAGCTCTATTCAGGTCTGTGAAGTCAATGCACATACGCCATTTTCCATTCTTTTTCTTAACCAAAACAGGATTAGCTGTCCAAAGGGGGTATTGGGATTCTTTGTTATGCCCCATCTTGGTAAACGGTCTACTTCTTGGACAACCACTTCAGGTTTTTCTTTTGAAAATGATCTTATTTTTTTGTACCACTGGCCAAACATTAGATCGGATAGATAGTTTATGACTAATCACAATAGTTGGCACTCTAGTCACATCCTCGTTGCACCATGAAAAAACGTGTAATTTATCAGATAAAAAAGATAACATATTTTCTTTTATCTTTAATGTTAGTTTAGATCCGACCCTGACATTTTTACCTTTTTCAAAGTAATGAATTTATACCTTTTTAAGTGGGATTACCGCACTAGGAACCTCTCTTGGATCATCTATATTGTTTTGGTTGGCAGAAGGCTCCCCAGATTGTTATTTTGTATTAACATTTATTGCTGCTAGTGATTTCGAAGCAATAACGGATACATAGAATTCACGGGCTACCTTTTGGCTACTTCGGACGACTCTCACTTGCCCTCCCACAACATATTTCAAACACTGGTGAATCATGGAAGCTACTTCATATATACTGGATAGCCAAGTCCTACCAAATATAACATTGTAAGATGTCGGACAATCAAGTAATACAAACAAAACTCTTACCAACTTATTCAATGACCATTTGCCCAATAAAACCTCTTCATCAAATTCCTCAATTACATTAGCTGTACTTCCAGTAAATCCCACTATGGCCCTATTTGAAAGCTGAATAGCTGAGGTATTTGTCATTTGCTTGTAGGCTGATAGAAATAATATATTTTCCTAACTGCCAGTATCACTTTAAATATGTTGTACATCATTTCCTCCAATAGATTCCCCTACTACCACAACATCATCATATGGCTCATCAATGTCTCTTAAATCAACTTTATCAAATAAAATTAATGGATTAAGGCTTTGACAAAGATGTGTATACATTGTCCATCTATCTGAGTTGTTAGGCTATTAACGTGTCTTTTTCTTGAGCAGCTTGAAGGTGCAGTCATAGTATCTCCCCCAAAATAGTAAGGGGTTCAAAAACGTTACGCATACCGGATACTGTAGAAACCTTTTCTGTTATTATTCCAACCTATTTCTGATCCGGGTTAGGATCTAGATATTTTGAATCCACATCAAATCTTTTCATAATTACAATAGCACATTTTTGTCTAGATGCTCCCATGATTTATTCTTGACCATTTGGTGATGCAGCTCGAGTTGTATTTGCATTAGATTGGGTATTGACTGGCCTAATCCCCCTTGTTATTTCTTAACAAAAGCTGAAAACTTCCCTCTCTCAATTGAGTTATGCACTTCTTATTTTAGAGCAATGCAGTTTTGGGTATTGTGACCCAGACCATTATGGTTTTACAAAAATGATTATTTCGATTCTCTCTAGGATACTGAATTGGTATTGGTCTCCAAAAGGCATAATATTATTAGTTCTATCATTGATGATAGCCACACTCTCCCCTAGTGTGCAAACCATTCTGGTTGAACTCATGGACCCCTCATGGGTTCAAATTGTTGAGATTGACTTGATTGATTATGTCTTGGTCGATATGATCCTTGTTTCGAATCTTTAGGAATCTAACTAACTGTGGCCTGAGATTGAGTACTAGCTTGTGGGATTAATGTTGTTGGAGCAGACCTATTTTGATGTGGTACTCTAGATTTCTTAGTTTCTTCCACCGTAATCTGTTTTCCAACCTGATTTAACAGTCCGCCCCATGTCATTGCTTTTTTCCGAGTTACTGAATCTAGAAATTTGCTCAGATTTAAAATTTTCCTTAGAGAAGCAATGACCACTTGTTCAAACCAATCAGCCAACCTGTCCTTCGTATTCACAAAACAAGTGATGTATTATTTCAATGATTCATTCGAATCTTGGGAATAAGGGATCATAGTGCCACTATTCCCTTTAAGCTCTTTACTCCCCACAAACTGTCTCAGAAATGCTATCTTAAACATTTCAAAGTTCTTTATTGATCCCTATGATAAACTATATTACCACTTTAAAGCACTTTCTTTAAAAGTTTGTGAGAAATCCCCACATAAACGTTTGTCATCATCATCGAAATTCATTATAAAATTCTTGAACTGCTCGAGATGCTTATCAAGACAAGGGTGATTGCCTCCAATTATGGTTACAACAAAATATTGTATCTTCATTAGGAGTGGAAAATATACATGGTTCGGATTGGGTGTCAAATTGATCACTCAGGAAATGATCAACAAAATGATCTGCCGACCCCTTTAATTTTCCATGATAACTATTCTTTTTTATTTTGCCCTTCCTGTCCCTTTTCCTCAAATGTTTCTTGGTTAACCTTATTCTCTTTTTCTGACGACCCTGCTCGCTACTAGATGAAGAAAACCCTTCATAGTCAGAAGTAATGGTGGAGCTATCAGAATAATTTGATGTACTCTTTACTTGTTTTGCCCGATGAACTTTTGGGGACTGATCATTTTTGCCTTCTTTATTCTTGTCCCCAGGCTCATTTGTTTATATACCTCTCGCATCAGAATTTTATTTCAACGACAATTATGTCTTCCTTTGGGCCCTCAAAACTTCAATCTTAGCCCTCAACATATCATATTCCTCTTGCATTAATGGTCTTTCCTTAGTATGATGATTGACATGATACACATAATCATGCTCGTTTTCATCTCTTATTACTTCATTTTCACGAGGCAACACTTCCTACATATTGAGATCCATATCTCAAATATTTTCGACCTTCGTATTAAAATTAAGGTTTGGAATAGCGTTATTCAGGTACTCTAGCTCCCACTATGGTCGCAAATTTGGTGATGGTAAAACTTGGTTCAAGGGTAAAATCAGGTTTTAAACATTTTTTAGTTAATATTAAGTATTTTTGTAAGAGGTTGTAAGAGAAATTAGGTGTGTCATTGTATTTAATAATTTTAAATAAGTCAAACCTCTACTAATGATATTGGTTGGGGTATTTATACTGTTTTTCTCTGACCCAAGGGTTGTGCGGGTCAGATCTTATAGTCGGGTCAATCATACGAGCCCTAAAGCCAAAGAAATAAGGTGTTAGGCATATATCTGAGTCATTGTTCTACTCAAGTTATTGTTCATCCATTGGATTTTATTCGATCTGTCCCAAAATGCCTTTCGAATAATATCTAAATCACTGGTGATATGCTTCCAGTGATATCTGAACCGATCAAACACCACCAGCACCACTGGTGCACAAGCACTAGTACCGGTCTCGATGTGCCTTTGCACCATCAGTTCTAGCCCGTAGAACTGAGTGTTCGAAGGCACACCGGGACCAAAAATATTTTATGTTACCTTTTCTGGCGCATCAAACTCCTTCTCCGGCGACTCAACCTCCTTCTCTGACGATATATGATCCTCTCTCACCTCCTGTGACATCAACTCCTCCATGCTAATCCCTAATTCCTCCTCAATCATGTTAAATTTTAATTTTTCTTCAATGTGAGGTTGAATGTTCTTGAGAGTAGTTTGAATCTTAAGTTGATTTTGAAGATTCTTAAAAAAATTATACCGTTGTAGAGTTTGATTTAGTAAATGGTAGTGTTTGTTTTAGTCAAGTGAGCCACATAGATAGTTTTATGATTTGAGTCTATTTACGATATACTTAGCATTTTCTTACTTCATGACAGCTTTGTAATTAAGTAAAAATTTGAAGATAATTTCGTCAAAAAAATCAAACTAAAACCCGTAGCAAGGATAAAATACTGTAGGATTTGGGCAGTGCTGGATGTGTCTAAGGTGTTACCTAAAAGGATAAAAATTACATTTGGATCCTATTCTTTCTGGCAAGATCTTATATACAATAAATATCCAAACTACTGTACAAAATGCTCTCACCTGGACCACTCTGTGAGTGATTGCAAGAAGACTATTAAAAGGAAGTCTGTTGAATAGACCAAGTCCTCTAATTTACAGCATCTTGAATCTTTGACCCCTGCTTTTCAGATTGAGATAAAAGAGCACAAATTAAAGTCAGTAATTGTAAATGAAACTAAAGAAAATATTGGGGAACCAAATTTGAGTAAAGACTTACCTGTCAATCACTCTCCTCCAATTGGTGTGGAGAGTAACGAAATAATAAGGGCTCTCCACGTGTTTGAACTTGAGACAATCAATTAGGGAGACTCTCCTGGTAGTTTGGCATTGAATAATCTTTTTGGAAATGTGTTTCCAACTAAGGAAACCACAAGATGTCTTCTATAGTCTCCTGTAAAGAAACATATCAATGATAAGAAGACTGAATTGAAGAAGATCAAGAAGGTCAGAATGTTAAATACCAAGGGGATCATCTCCTCTAAAGGTTTGCAGCATAAATATGTTGCAAAAAACTCTAAAACTTCTAAATGACTATTGTTATTCTAAGTTGGAATGCTCGAGGTATTGGAAACAAGGAAACATAAGCTATATTAAGATTGATTAAGAGAGCCAATAGACTAAATTTTCTTGCGATTCAAGAACTTATGGTATGTGTTTCTAAACTCTCATATATTTCTGTCAAGCTTGGGTTACACGGTTTTATAGGTAACATTAGCAATATGATTTGGGTGATGTGGAGTGGTTTTACGGGTAACATTAGAAATAAGATTTGGGTGATGTGGAGTGGAGATTTTGTGGTTGATGTCCTGGTAAATGAAGATCGGTTTATTCACCTAAGGTTAGGCATTGTCTTGATGCCAAAGAGATTCTGGTCACTGTTATATATAAACAAAGTGCACTAGATATGGGGTTTTCTGGTAACAAGTACACTTTATCCAATAGAAGGTTGTGGAGAAGGCTTGATATGGTTTTGGTTAATGGCAATTGGATCAGTAATGTAGAAGATACTACTGTTATTCACCTTCCTAAAACATTCTCTGACCACTCCATTTTGCTAATAAATATTGCTACTTCTACTCGTAAAAGAAAATCTACATTTAAATTCCTAAACATGTGGTGCCTCCATGAAGAGTTCTATAGCTTTGTGGAGAAATGCTGCACTATGGAATATTCTGGTCCCCCTATTTGTAAATTTTGGTTTAAGCTAAAGCACTTAAAAGCTAATCTAAAGGTCTGGAACAAAACTGTCTTTGGTAATGTGTTTGACTCCATAAGAAGTCAGGAAGATGAGATTAACAATCTTGAAGCCAAATTCCTAATTACTAATTCAATGGAGGAAAAAGAAACTCTTAAAAAATCCAAAGAAAATCAAATATTTCTTCTTCAAAGAGAAGAAGACTATTGGATCCAGAAGTCTCACACCAACTGGTCTAAATATGGTGATAAGAATACGGCTTTTTCACAATTATGTGAAAAGAAAGCACAAGAGATAAAAACAATCTCTCGTATATGGGTTGGTGACAGATGGGAAGAGGATGAGGAAGCTATTGGGGAGTCTGTTGTGACTCACTTTAAAGAACTTATTTCTGACCTTCCTAATCCTTGGTACCTCAATATTCTAAAAGATTATATCCCTAAGGTTGTAACTAGTGAAGAGAACAATATGTTGATGGCTCTCCCTATGGACAATAAAATACATGAGGTAGTTAAGGGTCTTGATTCTAATGTTGCAGCTGGCCCTGATGGGTATAATGGAAAGTTCTACAAAAATTGTTGGACTATCATAAAAGAGGACTTATGTAATACTATAAGGGACTTTCCTATGGGCATCTATGTTATGATTCCTAAGAAGGATGCTCCTAAAAGATGGTATGACTTCAGGCCTATCAGTTTGATTACTCTTCTAAGCAGAATTATATCTAAAACTATCACAACATGCTTTCTACTATCCTCCCTAAGCTAATATCAGCTAAGCAAGGGGCGTCTGTCAAGGGTAGGAGCATTCATAATAATATCATGATTGCTCAGGAATTGGTTATTGACTTATCTAGCAAGGTCAGCGGTGGGAATATTATGATAAAACTGGACTTGGACAAGGTATTTGATATAATGGACCACACATTTATCCTAAGTGTTCTAGCTGGTTTTGGGTTCAGAGAGGATTTCCTTAGACTGATAGAAAGAAATATGGTGAACTGTCAGTTTTCAGTGGTGGTCAATGGTGTGTCAAAAGGGTTTTTCACGTCCAACAAAGGCCTCAGACAGGGTGATCCACTATCACTCAGTCTATTCATAATAGGCCAAGAGTACTTTCTAAGACGTCTATAGAGTCTCTACACTAAATTTCTTACAATCAACTACAAAAGTAGAGGGAATGTGAGCTTATCTAGTCTGTGATCTGCTGATGATGTCTTGCTTTTCTGTAATGGGGCTTCAAATTCTGTAAAAAAAAGATAATGAAAATGGTCAGTCAATATGAAGAAGTCTCTGGTGAGATTGTAAATAAAGGAAAGTCGACAATTATTACCTTTATTAGAAGCTCCACCAGTTATACTAGAAACTTGGAAAATCTACTGGGGTTCAAGCAAAGCATCCTTCCTTGAAAGTATTTGGGCTCTGTCAGCAGTAACAAAAATAGTGTGAGAAATTTTGATGATCTTATTGCAAAAACTATCAGCAAGATTAATGAATATGATCATAAAACATTATCATTTGGGGGAAGACTTATACTTGTTCAGTCTGTTATGACTTCTTACCATATATTTGTGGTTCAAAATATAGAAATTCCTAAATCTATTACAAAAAAAGCTGGAGACACTATACAACAAGTTTCTATGAGGTTCTAAAATTGATAAGGCTATTACTATATGGTGCAAGTGGTTGTGTCTTTGCAAAATCTATAATAAGGGTGGGTTGAATCTGCGTAGAATCAATGATATGGTTGAAGTTTTTTCCTACAAGTTTTGGTACAACTTGAGAAATCAAGAGTCTATTTGGGCTAAGCTGATGAAATCAATATACTTTAACAACAATCATCATCTCACTGTGTTGCTTAAATTTAAGAGCTCTCCCACATGGAAAAGATTCTGGAGAGTGAGGGACAGGGCTGAGAGATATATTCTTTGGCAAGTTAATGATGGTAAGATAGACATAATGGTTGACAAGTGGTGTAACACTGACGCTTTCAAGACTTTCTCTACTCAAGATGATAGAAGCCGCTACAATGGTACTATGGTCAATGAATATTGGGACTCTAGCAAGTGGAATATATCATTGCTTGAGAACATTTTGGATCAGAATCAGATCCAAAATGTTCTCAAGATGACTATCAATAATAGCAACACTGATTCCATTATGTGGAAAATCAGTGAGGATGGACAATTTAACTCTAAAAATACATGGTGTGAAGTAAAGAACAAAGGTAATAAATCTTATATGTTTGCAAGATTGTGGAATAATGTTACACCCCGTAAGTATTCGTTTCTGCTCTTGAGATCCTTAAAAGGTTGGCTTCCTGTGGATTCTGTTCTGCAAAGAAGAAAAACGCAATTAGTATCAAAATGCCAGCACTGCTGTAACACTGAAAATATAAATCATGTCTTTATAGAATGTCAAAAGGCATGGGAAGAGTGCAGAATGTTGATATTACGAGTGACTATCATATGAAATGTACTCCAAGAAATAACGTCAAGTAGTGTTTCATATCATTCGGATCTTGTCTTTAAGGTTTTAATTCTTATCGTCTAGTTTTATTTATCAATGGAACGTTTTACCGACAAACATAGAAGTGTATTGCTTTCCGTCATAGCAAAATATGGTAAAAATAGTAAGTTTCATTTCTTAAATTTGATAATATATGCAATTCTATTTTTAATATTATGTGTTTTTTTAAGCCATTAGACTAGACTAATTTTCTTGCACTACATACGAGACTAGTTAATTCTCACATAGACTAAATGCGAGACAAAAAAATATCATACATACGAGACCAATATATTATATTCATGAAAGATGCGAGACATTAAGTATCTTAACATTGATTCATGCAAAACCAACATATAATATACATTAATCATGTAATTTATGACCAAACTTCTTTGTGAGACCAACAAAAGAATAGTTTGGAGACGATATACATATCTACCACATTAATTTCTTTTTTATGTCTTTTTTTGTTTTGCATTTGGTATAATTGGTTATGAATATGCTCACAACTAACACTAGAATCTAGAGAGTTTGAAACCTAATTGGTTAGAACGTCAAATCACATTTATTTTGGATCGTCATTTAGGTGTCACTAATATTGTTTCTCTCTTGCATCCAAAATGTTATCATATTTACTGTATTTTCCATCTTGTTCATAATTTGATGTATGCTCTCATTCGTTCAAATCTAAAGTTTACGTCTATAGTGTTTTTAGGTTTAAACAATGTGGTCATGCTCCAATGGTAAACATGTTTAATGAAAGGCTTTAGCTGTTTATTAGTGAAGAAGACCAAAGATTTATTAATTTTATTGATAATTTAACTCGAGAAAAGTATGGTCAAGCATTTATTAAAAGAGAATGATATGGTGCTATGTCATCTTCTCCGACCGAATATTTTAACAATCATATTAAAGATATATTTAGTTTAGTTATTCTTGAATTAATTGGTAAAATTAGAGTTTTACTTATGAATTTAATTTCATGAAGTTATGTGGAGGGGTGAAGTTGAAAAATTATATTATGTCCTGAGTATGAAAAGAAGTTAAAGGTCAATGTTCTAGTAGGTCGTCTGTGGCTAGTTCATAGATCTTTGGCAACCATATTTGAAGTTTTTTGTGAACATGTTATGGTTGTTAGTTTGTTGGATTTCAAATGTTCATATGGTGTTTGGAAACAATATTGATTTCCATATTCGCATACTCTTGCTATAAACCATTAAATTCAACAAGATCCAATGACATTAATTGTGTTATTTTATAATGATAGAATTTGTTGGTCAACTTACTCTTTTACCATACTTGTTTTAACTACTTTTGGTGAAGGATCATTGATGGAAACTAGTGTCGAAACAGCGTCGTAACCTGTAATAAATCAAGAAATAGATTAACGATATAGTGACCCTAACCTTAGGTTAGAGATAAAGAGACATAGAGAAAAACAATCTCAAATTTGATTTAAAACGTTTGACGGCAGAATTAGGGTTTGAGAACTTTCATATAAGTGCTTGAAACCTTACATAAAAATTAAATCTCACTTTTTTCATAATAAATAAAGCCCGGCCCAATTTCAAAGTGATTGGAGCTCGTTAAATATTTTAATTAAATCTAACGAAAATAGGAAAATTCGGAAAATTAACAAAAACATCGAAAATATAGGATGACCGAGCTTCATCACCGACCTTTGCTCCATGAGGATTTTTAAATTTGTTGGGCTTCTCGACGCGCTCAATTTAAGTTGTCGCAGTGCTGATTTCGGATGACCGAGTCCCAAGTAAAGCCCGTTTCCGTTTGTCCAAAATGGTCATATGGCCATGGGCTTGTGCAACTACATCAATCAAGCTCTTAGATGTCCCTAGAAATTATGTCCTTTAACTTGAAAAGACGAGTTGTAAGGCCTAATAATAAGTGTATTACGTCAAGATGAGAAATTACAATCCAAAAAATGAAGTGTTGTCGTTCTTCAACCTTAAGGCATAATAAAAAAAACATGCAACAAACTGTTCTAAATTTTGGAATTTATTTTTTATGTTTTCTAGTTTTAAGTTTTCTCCTTTGTTGTAAGAATTTCGGAATACTATATATTTTTCATATTATAAAGTGTTTCTTTACTTTTGGAACACTATATTTGATGATGTGTGTCTAACTATATGTGAGACAAGGCTTAACTGTATTTCACGAGACGGGAGATCATGTTTGTTATTAGTTGATATATGCAAGACTACGTGTAATGTTCTAACTACATACGAAACCCTCTCTATTATTATCGCTAGACTATCTGTGGTATTTCGGAAAGATGCGATACCCTCTTTATTATTATGGCTAGACTATCTTTGACATTTGGGAGAGATGCTAGTCTATCTTTAAAGTATGAAGATTTGTATGTGACTTAAACAAGTACAAATGATACTACTTTAAAATATTTAACATTTGAACTACTTGAGACCATACATAGAAGGCATGCAAAACAATATGCGACATGGACATTATAGAAAATAAAAATGCGAGTCATTTTAATAAAGGAATTGGAAAACAACACAATTTCATACTTTCACCTCTAATAATATAAACAAAATATTTAGACTTCAAATGAATAACAAAAAGAATAAAAAAACATATAGAAAACAAAAACTATAAACAAACTACCAAAAATTGAAACAAACTTTTAAATATAAGTAAAAGAGTTTTCATCTTCATCATACTCTTCTTCTTCCTCATCTTCTTCCTCCTTTTCTTCTTCCTTATATTATTCTTGAACTTATCTAGACTTACTCTATTTGGTTTCCACGATGAGGCTCTGGATACTCATTTGGGTCCTCTTCTTCTCCAGAATATTAAAAATCGTTTGGATAATAATCTTCATCAGCACTAGACGAAATTTCATCATGAGAAGAAGATGCAGAGTATTCTTTTGTTGTTGTCATTTTCGAATGTTCTTGTTGATCTAATGATAAAGGCTCTAGTGAGGCAGAATATTGATTATGAAAAAAATGACTCGTCATCAGAGGATACAATTACTATATAAGCCATTTTAAAATAACATATTTTTTAGAGTAAAAAAAGAAACCCTAATGAAAGAGTAAACTAGATTTATAGCAAAAATAAAAAAATCATATAATTATTCATTAAAGCTTACTTCTTGTTTTGGTGAACTAACCGTTGTATTTAGTACCACAATAATGAAACTATATCTCTTTCGTCAAATCAAACAAGTATATACCCAATTAAACATCACTAACAAGTTTAAATATTGATATGGAAAAATAAGTGGAAAGATGGTAATTTATATTAATTACATGTGAGATTGTTGTAATTTTACTTATAAATATGTGAGACTTGAGCAAACAAGATGCATACCTTATTACAATTATTACATATGATACTTGAACAAATAATTTACATTAATTACACGCTAGATTGTTGAAACTTTACTCACAAATATGAGATACTAGAGCAGAGAATATGCGAGAGTTATTACATAATTATTACATGTGATACTTGATCAAATACTGCAATTAAAAGATAGGGGTATGTAAGGAATACAAAACAAAATACTAATAATATATCATGTGATACTATTGTGTAATTAAAATGTTTGAGACTAGAACTTAAAGTTGTTTACAAAATGATTGTTGTTTTGTTACTTAAAAAATTTATTACTTACAAAATACTTGAGTTTTACAAAATATATAGCATCACAAAATACTTTATCAAGTCATCTTCCAATGCATATTTGTTTGATTATCATTAAAGAAATGATAAAATATGAGCTCCTTTTAACGCACACATGTCTTTCTTTATCGTATAACTTCGAAACAAACCCATTCTCGATAAACTTTTTGGTTATTGGCAAATAAAAATTTCATAATGAATGACATCTTCATATTGGAAATAAGATAAAGCTAATTACATATGGGGCTTGCAGTATTTCAGGTGAATCAATTCGTAATGAGATCCTAAGAGATGATTTGGGAAATATTATAGTTGTTTTTCGCCGAGTATATGGAAAACAATCCCCAATCCTGGTTGAATGTAGAGCTTTAATAGATGGTCTACTAATATATAGATAGATGGTCTACTAATATATAGAGAAATAAATTTATCTCTACTTGATATCGAAGTTGCTTCTATTGATCTAATTGGAATGATTGACAGATTAAAGACCACATGGTTCATGTCTTCTCTAATTGATTGATGCATGAAAATACTATATAATAGTGTGACAGAATAAAAACTATCCGCATATTGGTTGGATAAACAAACGCTAAAGAACATAATGAGACTAAATTTCAAGTAGAACCAAGCACTAGCTCAGCTCAGAGCAATCACTTTGCTCGAGATCTTAAATATGAGTTTTTAAATATTGGAAGATTAAAAGGATGTTGATTTTGATCTAAGTATGAAGCAAGTAAGTAAAACTAATTCAAAACTATATGAATGTTTTGTTTCTCTAAAACCAGTACTAACTTAAATGTCTAATATAGTATGAAAAGAAGAAAACTCAAATTGGAAGAATCATACTTTTCTTTCAATTACAAAGTAGATGGAGCTCTTTGAATCACAATGAAAATCAAACCAAACTATATAATTACCTAATATATAAAGTATAAACTGAATTTGTCTTCATGATTATCAAAGCTCTTGAAAATTAATGAGTTTGGAAAAATAGATGAAGTAGAAGTGGAAATTAAATTTGGATACATGTTAGAAAAAATCGTTGGTAAAGATAGGAATCAGAGAAGATAATAGAAGATTGAAGAAGAAAATGAAGTATACAGCATTTAAGGAAAATGAATGATCAAAATCTAAATCTACCGATGGTACCAAGAGTTAAAGCATGACTTTTATTTTTCACCAATGTTAATAAACAACAATTTTTTTTCTTTTCCAAGCATGTAAGGTTACTTTACTTTTATAATAATATCAGCTAATTTCTGTTTAAAAAAATAAAAAGTTTAAACCAAAAAACATTTAAAGATGAATGAAAAAACGAGTTATTTTATATCAATTTTTATGGTCATTATAAATAGACCTATTGACTTTGAAATTAATACATATAGATAGTTTTATATATTACAACTTTTTTATTTGAACGAAAATAAAGAATTTTCATTTATTTTCTGAAATGAATTTTCATTATCCACCACCATTTAAAAACTACAATTAGTAAAGATGTCTCCACCGATTATTTTTTAAAACATTAATTATATTAGTATATTTTTAGCATAGGTGTATATCGAGTCCTTTTTTTCTTTTTTTAATTTAATTTTTCAAGTCACATGTTTTGCAAGTCAGATTTACCCATGTTTGCAATTTTCACATATTAAAAAAGAAAGTCATATTTAACCTTATTTCACAATTCACATACCTATGTTCACAATTCGTGTTCGTATTATTTTTTTTCTAATTTAACCCTTATGTTATATTTTGTATTTTCTTTCACCCTTATTTCACAATTCGCGTTTAACTATGTTCATAATTCACGCTTAAATGTTTAAAAAATATAAACTTTCACCTATAGAAGGATAAAGCACGCTTACATGTTTTCTTTTTGTTATTTATTTTTTAATTTAATTTTTAAATGTTTGTTCCTCTCAAAATTTAGTTTAGAAAAGATATCTAAAAATACTATTGATTTTGGTTTTTTTTGAAGACGAGCCAAAATAGATCTATGAATAATACTTTTTAAATTGTTTTATTCATAAAACTATTTAACTCTAGTTTTGCATTTCGCACTTATGCAATTTTTATTTACATTTAGCCTTGGTTTTTAATTTTGCATTTTTATTTTCTTTTTTGATTTCACATTTTGCAATTAGGTAAAAAATTGAATTTAACCCTGGTTTCATTTTTTGTATTTCGTATAATTTTTATGGTTTCGTATTTTTCACTTACGCAAAAATAAATAACCCTCATTTTGAATTTCGTGTTTTTTTATGGTTTCACATTTCACACTTATATAAAATTCAAACTTAACTTTGGTTTCACATTCTGAAATTGCAAGTCGTCTCTTGTGCATTTTTTACAACTAGTTCCATATTTCAATTATGTTGTACACCAAATTTGTGTTTTGGTATTTTGCAGAACAAAACTAAATAAAAAGAGAAAATAAAATTTGGTTTAAGATATAAATAGAGAAAGTTAAAAAAGAAATAAAAGAATTAAATATATATATATATATATAATAACTAAAAATATTAAGAACTAGTACAAAGACGAGATAATTAATGTTGAAATATTTAATATGTTTAAAATAATTGTAATTTAAAATATTAAATAGATGATATATTTGTTTTTTATATTTTAGTTGACTCCGTATAAGTACGGACATTAGTTCAAATCCAATATTTGATATCAAATAATATCATTATCAATATTTGGTATCAAGCAATTATAAAAATACTATAATACCGTTTTCAAAACATATTGTACAATAACTCTTAACCAAAAATGAGTTTCTTTTTTATTTTCATTTCAAAAGTTCGTATTTTTTTAATTATAATTCCAAAAATAAGTAAAACTATCACTGTGTTTAGTTTATGAGACGAATCAAATAAGTGATGTGAAAGATATATTTTGAGAATTTTTTTAATATTGTTAAAATAAATCATTTAATATTTTTAATATTGTTAAAATAAAGCGTTTAATAGTTTTAATATGTTAAAATAAAACATTTATTAGTTTTAACATTTTTGTTTGAAGGATACGAAACAACCAAAACCTAAAATTAACACACTTATTATGAAACAAATATATGTTTAGGCAAAATAAAAGCAAAAGTAAAAAAAACAAAACCCAAAATCAAGTCTTTTAATATTTTGCAGGATACGAAACCCAAATTTTTTTATTTTAACATGTAATAACCTTGAAGTAGATGCATGTGACGGTAAATCCAAACATTTATGGATATCACATGCTTCCTTTCTTTGAATGTTTTTAAAGGTTCATTGTGTTTTACAGATCTCAGGATTATTTTATGATGTCATGAAATACATATTTTTTAACTTTATGAAGAGAAGTAAAAATTTGAAAAACTCAGTCTCACCAATACAAATTGAATGAAAAACAAAGTCAACTCAAACATATAAATGATCCAAACATAGCTGTAAAATAAAATCCCTAACAACAAAAGAAAGTTGATGTTGATGACCCACCCAAAACTTTAAACTTTAAACTTGATTGGCATCTCCGAGATTTTGTACATATTTTCTTCTTTTTATTCTTTCCACTACTCGTGCTATTAGCTTCATTCTTATCAACTATGACTTGAGGATATTTGTTTTTGGTTCATTTTCTTCTTTTCTTCGAATTTAGAAAATCTTTTTTGAGTTTAAGTTATGAGACTCTAGAGTAGTTTTCGTGGTATCTTCAAATAGACATGCTTTCTCTTTTGCTCGTTCTCTTCCCTTCTTCTTCACCATTTTTAGTCCCCCCAACGTCCTTGGCTATTTTTTGTTCTTTTCCTTTGATATTCCCACTCCTTCATGATTTAGATCAGGAGATCCCAATGAGATGGTCTCAAGCTTACCACTAACTCGGAATTTCTTTGTGCCTCTTCTGCACTTTTCCGTTCTGTTGTTTTTAGATTTCACATTAGATATATCTTTAAATAATGCAATAAAAAAAAACCACCAATAAAATATATATGTACAGTTAAACAAGATAACTATTTACAAGACTTCGTATACTAAACGATATTTAACGTTAAGCTAATGAGAGCATATCTATTATATACTAATTTATAAGAACCATACAAACCAACCCAAACACCTACAATAGGATAATTATATGATTAAACAACATCCACTAACTAAACAAAACAGAGAAAATTTTAGCAAGTATACATTAACTTTAATAAAGTAAGATTTATTATTACTATATAAGGCATCGGTGAGATCCAAATCATTAAAAATGGTAAAACTGTAAAACAAACTCCAAATGCATGTTTACAACACATTAAAAAATGTGAAGAAACTTAAAGAGTTCTAAAATTAAAGCATACATTCATCATTGGAAGCCATAATATCTGAAACGTCTAACAAGACATTTGGATATTCTTCACATCAATAAATATGTCTTCATAGTCACATCATTACTAGATTTGTCTAACACTAAATAGATAGTTGAATTACAATCCAGTCGAGAAGTATAAGTAAAAAATATAGAATTAACTTTTAAGAAGTGGGAAAACAACATCCACGAACTTCTAAATACATTCAAAACCTGTATTGTAGGAGAGATATCAAGCATGTGAATGATCTGAGGATGGTCAACCCCCAATATTATACCGTGAGCATTCATTGGAACAACTACATATCCTATTTTTCTACAAAATCAGAAAATAAAGATGTGAGGTCAATGATAAATTGATGATGGTATGATCAACATAACATAAAATGAATGCTTAGGTCAACCAAATTCAGACATTCTTAATTCTTAGTACAAAAGTGCGACGTGATAGTCAAACGATGAACAAAAAAGACAAAAAGGTAATTCTAACCATAGCGAGCAACAACTATATGATATCAAACACTAGTCATCTCATATAAAAATGTACCCAAGAAATTCAGTAATCAAGTACAAGTAGTTGGTGAAAGCTATCAATAAGTACATATCGATTAAATACATCTTTATATTCAACATAAAGAAGTAAAAAGACTAACATGAACAAATTTAATTAAATATCATAGTACTACATCACACACTTCACTACAATAAAGATGCAGAGAACCAACCATACAATTGAAATTTAATAGATTTGAAATTCAATCGAGTAAAGGAAAAAAAATCAAAACTAAAACCAGCTTAGAGAAATATTGTGTGTAAAATAAGTGATAAATAATAGATGAAGAAACTAAATAATGCATGAAGAATAGATGAAGAAAGTCATCGTAAATGAAGGAAGAAGACGATTCTTCAGAAGTTAAGGGGACAAATGAGAAGGTAATGGACGATACCGAACGCGTTGGAGACAGGGTTGAGGCTAAGTGTTTATTACATTCAAGGTTATTTAAATAAAATTTATTTGGGGTTTTGAAAACTAATTTGGTATTATACGTTCTTGATGACCTATAGTTTTGTTTCATTTAGAATTGGCTATCTAAGCCTAAATCTAATTGGTATTGTTATATATTCTTTACAAATAGAGTAAATAACCTTTATATTGCTGGTACTAAATATTTTTGAATTATCATTTTATCTAACATCATCTTTATAATTTTAATTTAAATATTTAATATGTCCAATATTAAAAAAAGTGATTTTTCATAATCTAACTATTTATTTTTTTAATAATTGATAAAATACGTAATCTTCTTTTACTACCGGTTGACTTTGGAAAAATGTTAAAACCTGAAAGAGGCTTTCTCTCTAACATGAACAAATTTAATTAAATATCATAGTACTACATCACACACTTCACTACAATAAATATGTAGAGAACCAACCATAAAATTGAAATTTAATAGATTTTAAATTCAATCGAGTAAAGGAAAAAAAATCAAAACTAAAACCAGCTTAGAGAAATATTGTGTGTAAAATAAGTGATAAATAATAGATGAAGAAACTAAATAATGCATTAAGAATAGATGAAGAAAGTCATCGTAAATGAAGGAAGAAGACGATTCTTCAGAAGTTAAGGGGACAAATGAGAAGGTAATGGACGATACCGAACGCGTTGGAGACAGGGTTGAGGCTAAGTGTTTATTACATTCAAGGTTATTTAAATAAAATTTATTTGGGGTTTTGAAAACTAATTTGGTATTATACGTTCTTGATGACCTATAGTTTTGTTTCATTTAGAATTGGCTATCTAAGCCTAAATCTAATTGGTATTGTTATATATTCTTTACAAATAGAGTAAATAACCTTTATATTGCTCGTACTAAATATTTTTGAATTATCATTTTGTCTAACACCATCTTTATAATTTTAATTTTAATATTTAATATGTCCAATATTAAAAAAAGTGATTTTTCATAATCTAACTATTTATTTTTTTAATAATTGATAAAATACGTAATCTTCTTTTACTACCGGTTGACTTTGGAAAAATGTTAAAACCTGAAAGAGGCTTTCTCTCTAAGAAACTAAATCTTGAGTCCATATTCCTCAACCATGTAATGTTCTTCCACTTCACAATATGGACAAGATTCCACCAGAAGCTCCTCCGCGCTAACGAATCGATGGTGAAAATAAGTCATCCCAACAAATATCGCCACCACATGTCATCATAATCAAAACTAATCGATCTACCTCAGATCAATATCCAAGTATTCAACCAGCCTATCTCCCTTCTCGATGCAATGAAATCCAAGAAACCTCAAACAATGAATATGCATCCAAGAATCAAGCTTATACTTTACAAAAACCAACAAATCTCTCTAATACCTCAATCTAGTTATCAATATTGAGAAACAATCCTGTTTGCCAGAATATCCAACCACAAACCTCAACCCAACTATTGAAAACTTAAGCTGAAGTTACCAGAATTACACTGAAAGACTTCACCCATGACAATGCTAAGATTCAACATGAAGTGGATTATGTAGCAGTTGAGTTTTTGGAACAAGAAAAACATATTTTGGAATTAATGGTCAAAGATACATTAATTGACAAGTTTTCATCAAGAAGACAACCAATTACTGAAATTAAAAAATTATTTGGGTCTCTATGCTTTAAGAGGAAAATTAGTCTGGCTATTTGGGATTGATGTCATCAAATGATTGAGATATATTAACAAGAATACATCAGAAGTATTTGGAGGCGAAATGTATGGACAGTTGGTAAACATACTATGCGCATTTAAAATAGAGCCCTAACTTCCACCGAAGAAGAGAATCCCCGATAACTCCATATCTGGATAACATTCTCCAACATCCCATCCTATATGTACAATGATGACACCATCAGAATAATGGCTAAAGCCCTTGGTAATCTTATAGATGTTTGGGTTCCTTGCAATAATCAGACCATGTACATCTGCTCCAAAGCATGGATTGAGTTGGAGTTACCTAAGATTCTCCTGTCCAAAATTTGGATAAGTTTTGACAACACAAAAGGCTTCTAGCAAGAAGTAAAATATAGAGAAAAACCTAGTTAGTGCACATAATGTTACCACATATGACACAACAAAAAGGAATTTAAGAAACTAGTACAATTCATTTTACCTCAAGAAGAATAGCAACATAAAATTCATTCAGCAACTAACACCAATAAACCTAAACCTACTAAAATATGGATGCCAAACTAAAACCCATGATTATTAAGTAACGAGAACCAATTAATATGGACAACAACACCAAAGATAAACCTATGCTGACCAATATTGATAAAACCATTTGTCAAGACACACAAGATATCATACATGAGCTCCATTGAGCAGATATAATCAAATCTATGCATACTATTAAAACATGCATAATGTTTTGAGCAATTAATGACCATGAATCATCAAACCCTGAAAATCCATCTTTTAAACCTCAATACATAGGAAGGCTTTCCTCATCTTCTACAATCATAGCACAAGAAATAAAAATCTTTAATAAATTTCTAAGTAAAAGATCAAAGAATGCAATGCTTAAACCACCAAAAGGTCTCAATACAACTAAGGTAATTCACTTTAAAGTGTCTACCAGACCTCAATCTAGCTCTTCAAAATGCTATTTGAATTTATTGTTGGAACATTAGGGAAAATAGAAACAAATCTACAAGACGCGTGATCAAATTTATCATCAAACCATAGAATATAGACTTCCTTGTAATCCATGTTACCTAATATACACCTAAATAAGATTGCTTACCTCATGTGATATCAAAATGCTATTGCTAACTCCTCCATCAAAAACTGAATTTTATGGAAGAGTGATTTTAGAGTTCAAACTATTCTAGATCAAGGACAGCTTCTTCGTATTAATGTCACTCATACTAATATACACAAAGAATTTTTTATCTCGGTTGTTTATAAAAATACACTAGGGATTAAAGGCTAACTATTTGGAACAATCTAAAAAGTGTAGCTACCTCCTCTATGGAATGGATAGTGAAAGTAGACTTGAATTCCATCACTAACCACTTTGAGCAACTCTCTTCTTCTATATATTTAAAAAGAATAGTATATTTCAATAACATAATCCGTGACTGTAATCTCACTGATGCTAAATTTTCTAGCTTCAAATACACATAGACCAACTCTTATAAATAAAATACTTTTGACAGAGTGTTATACAACAATGAATGGTCTAATTATTTTGAAAGCACTTTAGTAAAACACATGGTCATAACATGATCTGATCACTCCCCTTGATACAGTATCATATTAAACTCATCTACCAACATCAAGTAATCATTTAAGTTTCAAAATATGTAGCTTATTCATCCACATTTCTCAAGTATAATTGATCAAAATTGGAATGAGGAAATGTATGATCATCAACTAGAGGTCTTTTGGCATAAACGTAAAATACTCAGGACCTTTCCAAGACTTGGAACAAAGAAAACTTTGGTAAAATATTCATTTTTATAACCCAATCTGAAAAAGAAGTTAGATTTTATGAAAATTGATTTGTTGAATCAAAGACTTAAAATGACAAAATAAAACTGGCAAAATTTCAAGCAACCCATCTATAACTACTAGTCAGATTAGAGTTTTATTGGGAATAATAAAATCTATGCAAATTGGACATAACATGGTGACAAGAACACTGCTTCCTTTCACAGTAATAGTGACAAGAACAATCCTAACTTTCACATTTAAGTTAAGAAGAAAAGAAGCAAAAGAAAAATACTCAAAATTTTAGATAACAACAATTGGATTGAAGACATTCGAGAGATTGGGAACTCTGTTGTTTACCATTTCAAGTCTCTTCTAACTAATAAATCTCTTCCCCAAATAATAATAAATATTCATAATATTATACCTATGATTATTACGAATGAAAAAAACATTAACCTCGTGATCACTATTTCAAATGAAGAAATATATACTTTTGTCAAAGCCTTTCAAGAGTGGCTGGTGTTTATGGCTTTAACATTTTTTTGCATTGTTTGCCTCTATTAGCAAACCACCTATGCTCATCGGTAATATATTTCTTCAATGAAGATCAAGCTCATCAATGAATCTATGCTACACATATTTTCCTTATTCTAAAGAAAGAAGCCCCAAAAACTTGGAGTGATTAGAGACTCATAAGTTTGTGTACGATTTCTAATACCATTTTTTCTAGAATTCTAAACGACAAGATTTCTATACTTCTACCTAAAATAATCTTAGAAGAATAAAATGGATTTGTAAGAGGAAAAGATATCCAAAAAAATATTATGTTGACTCAAGAGACTTTCTATGAACTTAACATGAAGACTTGTGGAGGCAATTTGATTATTAAAATGGATATGGCTAAAGCCTTTGACAAGCTCTTTATATCATTTATTACACGGATACTTTATGATTTTGGCATTGAAAACAGTTTCATAGACAAAAATAAGTGTGTCATAAACGATGTTAGGTTCTTAGTTATCATCAATGGAGAAACAAGAGGATTATTTAATTCAACAAATAGAGTAAAACTAGAGGATTCCATTACCCTTAGTCTATTCATTAATTCTAAGGAATATCTTATTAAAGGTCTTAAACAGATTCTTCAAGATAACATAACTATGAGACATAAAAAATCTATCTATGTAATGATCCCATGTTTGGAATTTGCTGATGATATAGTCATCTTTGCTAATGGTTATACCTCTAGCATCAGGACCATGTATAAGTTCCCGATGCAATACCAAGAGATGTCAGGATAAATAATAAATAAAGAAAATACTATATTTATTCCATCCACATGAATACCCTCTACCAGGATTAGATCAAATATAATCTAATACAAGTCCTAATATCAAAGGAAAATATCTAAAACATGGAAGATAATTCTTAAAATAAGATATATGGCAAAAGATTTTATTCACTATAAGCTTGTAAAGGTCACTGTGAATTTTGGCTAGAGAAATGGTGTAGCACCCATCATATTATTACTCTTAATAAATACAAAAACACCTCCTCGTATGTCCAAAAAAGGTCAAAGTATACTAAAATAATTGTATATAGAATCCCGAAAAACTACTCTTACTTGTCACACTATCAGACATAAATAGAATAAAAAAACTATCTATCAAAGAAACGAAGGAAGACAAAATCCAGTGGATTATATCTACTATAAACAAGAGATACATGAGAAAATTTAAGGACCAAAGGCTCAAACTCTATGTTATTGAAGAGAACATGGAACAACATCACTCCAAAGAAGTGCTCTTTGGTTTTTGAGGTTACTCAATAATTGGATCTTTGTTGACACAAACGTACAACATACAAACATATCATTGGCATCAAAATATCAATATTTTGACAACACTGAGTCTCTACATCATGTATTTATTCAATGTAACAATTCATGGCTGGTGGGGCAGTATTTTAGCTACATTTTCAACCTCGGAATAGGAAGACATATGACTCTAAAATATATCATAAAGATTTGGTTATGGTCATATTATAAAGAAGTCTATATCCGTACTAACCTCCCTCAAATACTATGTTCGATTATATGGTTATCTAGAAACAAAGTTAAGTATCAAAGCTAAGTATCAACAGATAATTGTATCTCCCACTATAATCATGCAACAAGTCAAAACATAATACTTAAGATGAACCTTGCTAATCTTCTTAAGAGAGACACTTATAGTATAAAAACGTAGACATTACATATGAACTGGACTATTTCAACCATTTGAGTCTGCCAAAGACGGTTATTGTTATCAACTCGACACCTCCTAGTGACACAAGACTCAAATTAAACACGGATGTGTCATGTTCTCAATATGGTGAAGCTACAACTGTGTTATAATCAAGAATTTTAAAAGGAAACTATTGCTACTAATGGTAGGATCTATAGTCTAAAAAACTCCTATCATTGCTGAAAGCAAGGATCTCCTCGATGGTTTATACTTTGTTACAAAATATAAATTACTTACTTTGACATTGAAACTGATTCTAAAATATTAGTAGCAAAACTTCTAATTACAAAATCTCCTTGTTTTCTAACACCATTACTAGATTGCTATAGGAAATTATTATCTCCAAATATGTAAATTTCTCATATTTTTAGGAAACAAAATACAACGGAATTTTGGCTAGCTAAGTGGACATACAAATACAAGTTAAAGTAAGATCTCAATGCATCCAAACTTCCTAATAAAATCAGCGCAATTGCACTACTAGACATCTTACAAGTTGGATTCATTCGAGAACTCCGATAGCATCAACAACACATTCTCACAAGCTGCTAATATCTTTCATACATCTATTGATTAAAGATATATATTACTCAATAGTTATTCGAAACTTAAAATATTATAGGCAGGTAAAATTATGTGGCAATTGTTTTTTACATATCTTCAGCTTCATACTCACTCGTTGGTACCGTAGCAGCTCAAATTTCACCAAGCTACTTGGTTCATAAGTACTCGAAAGAAGAATCTTACAAGATGAAAAGATATATTCAGTAGAAATCAGAGTATAAAATATGACGAGTCAAAGAAATAGCAAGAAGAAACAATTTACAAGCTTGACTCTAGCTGCTCCATATCTCTAAAAAATCCAAAAAAATCTTAACAAATCCTTTATCAACTTAGGGTTTCTTTGATTGGAAAAAACAATAGAATTCAGAAGCTTACTTCAAGCTAATAAGCTTTCTTTTAATATTTTTACAAAAGCTTGGAGAATAGTTGGGCTTAATATGTTATCCAATTAAACATAGGGCAAGGCTATATCTAGACCCCATTTGGCTATAATGAGATCTTAAATCAAACTTTTTATTTTACTTTATGAAAATGACCAATGTTACCCATCATATAAAACCAAGTTTTCGACCAAAAATCTAAACAATTTTCTTCCTCTTCTCCAACCAAACTTCTCTCTAAAACTAATCTAATACCCAAATAATGAATTACATTAAAATCTAACTATTTTCTTCATCTTCTTTAACAAAACTTCTCTCTACTTTTTAATTATATTTTAATATCGCCTTGTGGAACTTTCCAACTTTTCATTAACGTAAAAAGAATGAATCACACTACTCGAAGAGCCAATTTTGTTTTACAGAATTATATTACAATGAAGTAATCTGTGGACCCATAAATTGGTATAATTTTCTACTAAGAAATAAACTAGTAACTGTGACAATATTTCCCAGCCTGATGGTAATGGCAATCTTGTTTGAAACCCGATCATCTTGATGGCAAGATAAGATGCAAGCTGCAATTTTTAAAAAAAAAATCAAAGAAATCAATATTTGGAATCAATATCTTTGATTAATAACGAAATCAGAAACATCAATGAGATAACAAAACCACAAGAAAGAAAACAACACATCAATTTCTAAGTTTGAATTAAATTTACAACCAGAAACCCTAAATCCCCATTTCCATAAGCTAAGAACTTGTAAAATTTGTAACAGCCTTCGTTCCTTCAGATACAACATGTTTAGCCAATTCACTAGACAACACCAACCTCACCACAGTCTAGATTTCCCTTGAAGTGATAGTCAGTTTCTTGTTGTACCTCGCAAGCTTCGCAGACTCACCAGCCAATTTCTCGAAGATATCATTGATGAAACTGTTCATGATTCCCATAGCTTTGCTGGAAATACCGATATCGGGATGAACCTGCTTCAAGATCTTGAAGATGTAGATCTTGTAGGTCTCGACGCTTTCCTTGGATCGTTTCTTCTTTTTATCAGCTCCGGTGCCAGCTTCTTTTGGTAACTTCTTTCTGGCCTTTGGTTTCTTCTCAGGTGCTACGGTGGCCAATGGATATTTATCGGCGACATTCTTCTCAATCGGCTTCTTTTCTGCTTAGGTTGCTATTGTTGATTTTGATTAGGAAATGAGTTCTCTAGAGAGAGAGATTAATTGGAGAAGAAAAATAGTTTTCTGATTTTGATTGGTGAGATGCGAGCTGTAACTTGAATTTGATAAAAAAGAAAAAAAAATGGAAAAGAGAAAAGAGAGAAGAGAGAAGAGAAGAGAGATAGTCTGCTGAAAAAGGTTTATATATTAAGGGTATTTTAGTAAAATTTAGGGTCTCATTATAGTTGAAGAAGATCTCATTATAACGAGGTCTCATTATAACCAAAACGGATCTCGGTTTAACGTTACCCTTAAACATAAAGTTTTTTTCATTAAAAAAATCTTTTTTTACTATCGGTTGTAATATTTTTTTTTAAATTTCATACATATATTTAAGGGTTTAGTACCATTTAAGACCCAAAAGCAAATATATTATTTATTTACTATCCATATTTTCATGCATCTATGTGAAATACCCATTTCACTCAAAATATTTATCATCTTAGACCCAATAATACCCTAAATAACCTTAATTAATTACAATAAATATTTTTTATGTTTTACTTAAACTTTTTTTCATATGTTTATTCTCTCTTTAGTTTTACGATCTCTCTTTAGTTTTACGATCTACAATAGTGACGATTCAATTCCCTTTCAATTCCTTGTTTTTCTTTTATTTTTGTATGATTTTGATTGTATTTTTATTTGATTTCGAAGTTATATTTTCGAATTCTATTTAGGTAAGTTGATTTTTTTATGTAGATAACTCGATTTTTATTGTGTTTTTTCTTTCTCGTTAGGTAACTCGATTTATGTTTTTCGTGATTTTTTGTTTTTATCCGATATTACTTTAATTTTATATTTAAATTGTTGTATTGCAGTAAGGTTTTGATCGTTTTGAGTGTATTTTTGTGTTTGTGGAAATTTTGGTTTGAGAAAGGGTTTACAGCGTAAACGAAGAAGATGAAGTTTGGAAGATACGAAACATTTTTACCTTAAGTATTGATAGATGCGAAATATGATAGATGAGAAGATGCAAAACCTTTTTTTGCTAGATGTGAGACGTCTTTAATTTTTTTACAACTAGATGAGAAACCAAACATATGATAGATGTGAACAGTGGCGGATCTAGGAATTGAAGTAAGGGGGGGCTAAACAAAATGCCGCATCCTTACCATTGATATTTTTCGAACCATGTAACTTCAAAACTCCGGTTATTTTTCCCAAATTGTGTTTTGGGGAAAATATGATTTTTTGATTGGCAAGGTCCTTTTGATATGAATTCTCGTCGAATTTTATCTCTAACATTACTATCAGGATTTTCAATAAGTTGGCGTAGTCCCGGATCACTCATTATATCTTCATTCAAATGAAATTCTACACTATCATCATTAGGTCTTGATATAGAGGCAATCAGATTAGGATGAATCATATTATTATTATTACTCGAGCTAGAAGAACCAATACTATTCCTTGGTTTTTTAGGAAAATAACGCTCAATTATAAGTCTACAAATAAAAATATCTTATTAGAATATGTTATTATTACATCAATAAATCTTAATGTATCTTAATATATATTATTTTTAAAAGATATATAAAATAAAATAAAATATAACAAAACCAAATTTAATATTTTAAAAAGATATTTTAAAATTTACATAAAAGTAAATAACATTTGTTATAAAAAAATATATTTTTGAAAAATAGATGAAAATAAATAAAATTTGGTTATATAAAAGATATTTATAATATAAATATATAATTTTATTTTAAAAAATAACAAATATTTCCATATATATTGTCTTTAAACAGATTAAAAATTAAAATCAATTACTTTATAAAAAATAATTTCAGTAAATAAAACTTTGTTATCTAAAACTATGTAAATCTATTTTTACTTTCCTAAGTGACCACAAATCAGATCAGAAAAAAATATTGATTATCAAGTGTTTTAAGATCAAAATAATAATAAGATTTCAAAAGAAAACAAAAAAAACATACATACCTTGAAAAAATAAATTGGGACGTATCGTGTTCTTCCTTCGGATCGTGTTCTTCCTTTTTCCCTTTTTCTTTGATTTAAATATCGTCTCTCTTGTTCATAAGCAGCAATTCATTATCTTTTTCTAAATCAAAGTAAGAGATAAAACATAATTAATTAGAAATAGAAAGATTGAACGAATATAAAATCAAAACATATTATCGCAAAAAAGAATGAGAATACTTACAAAATCAATCAAGAGTTCTAATATTCTAGAGATTGAGATGCCCGAGACTACATCCAACCATTTATAAATACCAACTTAAAATTTTCTTTTAAAATTCAAGATTTTTTACTTCAATTTTTCCTTAAAAATAGCCATAATCCAAGATTTTTTAAATTAAAATTTTTAACGCCTCAGACTTTTAATCTAAAAAGTTTATTAAAAATAGTCAACATAATAATTTTTAAATTAAAATTTTACTTTAAATTTATAACATTCCTAAAAACAATTATTTTCTTAAATTTTTACTTTAATATTATTTATATAAAATATATATTTTAGGTAAGAGGGCGTATAATTTAGGTAAGGGGGCGTATAACTTTTATTTTAATATTATATTATTACCTTAAAAAAAATATAAAAGGTATATTTTAGGTAAGGGGGGCCTACGCCCTCCCGGGCCCCAACGTAGATCCGCCACTAGATGTGAACCCATATAATGATAAATTGGTGTAAAATATTTTTTTAAAACTTCAAAACAGATCATTAATAGATCTAGTTTTGTTCGTTTTTAAAAAACAAACACTACGGTATTTTTATGTTTTTTTTTTCGAGTTACGGTTTAAAAGATATGAACCTTTCCAATCTTAAATTTTCATTGTGTAAATGAAGAAGACGACTATTACGAAGAAGATGCGAAACCTTATTAATTTTTGTACTGGTAGATGCGAAATCGTGCAAGTATGATATATGCTAGATGCAAAACTAGACCAACTATGATAGATGTTAGATGTTATATGCGAAACGAAGCATATGATATATGTGAAACCATATAATCAGAAACCAGTGTAAAATATAATTTTGTTCTAAAACAAATTAAAACATAGATCTAGTTTTGTTTGTCTTAAAAAACAAAGGCAATCACATTTTCAGATTTTGTTTTTCGAGTTACAGTTTAAAAAATATGAACTTTTAATTTTTTTTTAATTTTTATAGTATAAACGAAGAAGAGGACTGTTACGGAGAAGATGCGAATATTTTTTTTTTTGCTAGTTCCGAAATCTTTTTAATTGATGTATTACTAGATGCAAAACCATGGAACTATGATAAATGTTAGATGCGAAATAATACCAACTATGATATATGAGAAAAGAGACCAACTCTAATAGATGTGAGATACTATATGCGAGATACTATATGCGAAATAAGGCATATAATAAATGCGAAACCATATTATGAGAAACTAGTGTAAAATATAATTTTAAAAAAAATCAAAACATATCATAAGTGAATCTAGTTTCGTTCGTCTCAAAAAATCATCAATAGTATAATCAGATGTTTTTCGAGTTATGATTTAAAAATCATAAATCTTTAAAATTTGAAGTTAAAAAAAAATGTATATACATCATTTGTTCATTTATTTTAAATATAAAATTTGTTAATTTTATAAATTTTATTAATAATAAATTTGTATAATCGATTTAGATAATAACTCCCTCTTTATTTAATTTGTATAGTTTTATAAAATGTTCTTTTGGAATCATGGGCAGACGAAAGAAAGATAAGCTATGAATGAAATTGTAAATACTGAGGTTATAAAGAAAAATTTGAGTCAATTTTACTTGTTCGAAATACTCTCCGGTTCGTAATAGCTGTCGTGTTAGAAAGTGGTCTGTCAATTCAATGAATGTGGTCTACAAGTGGTCCACATGTGTGGTTGGCCTGTAGTAATTCGAAACTCCTTACGTAGACGTTTTCTCAACCATTTCTTCTGCTACATTCGTGTCATACAGTATATGTTTAGAATGTAAACGAAATATAACTTTTATTTGGCCCCATTTTTTAACAAAGAGTTGCAAGTTGTAATTAGTTATATCAATATCGGATCAACTCCTGAGGCAATTTTGGGTACAGTGAAAAATATAAACCAGAACCATCTGTTTTGTTTGCGCCTTGGATAAAATGTTTAATTTAAATGATGAAAGGTCGATAAAATCGATCGGTCGCATAGATAACATTTGTTAAGTGACAAATGAACTTAAACGGCTAGACTGTTTTGAATGACATAGACCGATTGCAAACGGGAATAGTATTATAAGTAAAATAATAATTGTTCACTCAATTAATTTAAGTTTGCTAGAAACATTTCTAAACATGCAGTGGATAACACATATAAGACAACTAAGTACGGAATTTTATTCTATGAGATCGTCAGAGAAACTTCTACGGATCAGATTTTCTACATCGGATTTGTATTTATGTCCGAATGGAAACTTGATAACTAAAAATACGTATTATAATGCTTGCAATCGTTGATGGTAACTCACTCCATCAAACAATCGTCCAATATTTTGACGGATAGAGACTTAACGTTGAACGTCCTAGTTAAAAAATAAATCATTCACTAAAAAATAGTGTCTGATGCATTTTGAAGGTGGGAAATAACATGATGTTGTCGGACACGGAATTCTCGTCTAATAGTTATCGAGCCGAAATGCTCTGTGACTTCAAAGATTATCTAAAATCAATCGAATAAATCGAGAGTTGGATAGAGCCTTACGGTGATAAGTTTATCACATGGAAAACTAATAAGTTCTTGCATTTAGGTAACCAAACTACCAAACGTGTCGAGAGTGCTCATTCCACAATTAAGCGGACCTTTGGTGCGAGCAAAGGAAATTTCGAGTCATTTTGGTTAAAGGTTCATAATTTCTTCGGTTTGCAACAATGAATAATTAAAAGGCCTGTTAACATGCACATGTTCTACGTAGCATCTCAGTTGTTGTCTTTGTTAGAAAACAAAGAGAGAAGTAGCCGCCAGGAAGCGGCTATGGTTTTGTGTTTATTAGAGAATCTTTTTTTATTATTATTTGCAAACCCAAGTAAGGCTCTCAATATATAGAGAACTTAATGGCCTATACAAGGAAACTTAATATACTTAATATTCTAACACTAAGTGTTTTTTTCTCGTTGCAAAAGTGTCTCCTAGTTGCTCCATCAGCTATATATTCTAATACTCCCCCTCAAGTTGTGTAGTGGGATCACTAATACCCAACTTGGATAAAACTGATTCGAATGTTCTTGCAGCAACCGCTTTTGTCAGGATGTCTGCCAGTTGGTCTTCGGATCTAACAAACAGAAGTTCGACTGTCCCATCTTCAATCTTTTCTTTTATGAAGTGTCTATCTATTTCAACGTGCTTTGTTCTATCGTGCTGTATCGGGTTCTCTGAAATCTTAATCGCAGCTTTATTATCGCACATTAACTGAGTTGGACACTTCAGAGGGGATCCGATTTCTTTCATTATCTTCTTTAACCAAAGTATCTCGATAATCCCCTTAACAATTCCTCTAAATTCTGATTCAGCACTTGACAGTGATACTACTTTCTGTTTCTTACTCCTCCAAGTCATCAAGTTACCTCCAAGAAGAGTAAAGTAGCCAGCAGTTGATCGCTTGTCGTTAGGATTCCCTCCCCAATCAGCATCTGTGAATACTTCAACATCAAGGTGTCAATTTTTCTTAAAAAATATGCCTCTTCCTGGTGTGCCTTTGAGATATCGAATAATCCTCATTACTGCCTCCATATGGTGTTCCTGAGGATGATGCATAAGCTGGTTAACTACTCCCACCGCGTATGCAATGTCGGGTCGAGTGTGAGCCAGGTAAATCAATTTTCCCACCAACCTTTGGTACCTTTCTTTACTCGCTGGTCTGGCCCCTTCAATTATCTTTAGTTTGTGATTCACAACCATAGGAGTGTCATTTGGTTTGCAATCCACCATGCCAACTTAAGCTAATAAATCCAATATATATTTCCGTTGGGAGATATAAATCCCTCCTCTCAACCTAAGAACCTCGATTCCTAGGAAATACATCTATCCCCCAAGGTCTTTTATTTTGAACTCCTTGAAGAGGTTTTTCCTAAGAGAGCTAATTTCTTCTTCGTCATTCCCCGTTATAATCATATCGTCGACATATATTATAAGACAAGTGACTAATTCTCTTCTCTTTTTGTAAAAAAAGGTATGATCCCCATTACTCTGTTTGTAGCTATCCTACTTCATTGTCATTGTAAATCTCCCAAACCAAGCACGAGGGGACTGTTTGAGCCCATATAATGCCTTTTTCAGTTTACATACCTCATTTTCTTGAAAATCATCAGAGAACCCTGGTGGGGGTTCCATATATATCGCTTCTTCCAAGTCTTCATATAAGAAAGCATTCTTTACATCAAATTGATGAAGAGGCCAATCTTTATTTGCGGCTATTGAAAGTAAAACTCTAATAGTGTCAATCTTTGCAACCGGAGAGAACGTTTCAGAGTAGTCTATACCATATGTTTGTGTATATCCTTTGGCAACCAATCTTGCCTTGTGTCGCTCAATGGTGCCATCGGATTTATATTTTATATTAAACACCCATCTACACCCGATTGCTTTCTTCCCTTGTGGTAACACACAATTCTCCCATGTACCATATCTTTTTAGAGCTTCCATTTCGGTATTCATTGCCTCATGCCATTCAGTCATCTTCTTAGCTTCTTGAGCTGTTTTAAGGATTTGGTCAGAGAGAACAGTAGCTAAAAACGCCTTTGCAATCTTTGTCATTCCTTTTCTGTCCGTTTTAACCGGATATGTAGAAGTACGAGGAACGTGTTCCGGTGAATACCGGTCAGGAGGAACCCCTCTATTTTTTCTTGGGGGAAGAACCGGAGTTTGAGTTTCAACAAATAAACTTCCTGAAATGTCATGGTCAATAGCATTTTGTGAATTATGACATTGTAAATTGTTTACCTCTTGATAAACATTTTCTTCGGCTGATTCACTGGTAGTATCCATGGAATTAATTTTTTATTGGACATTGTCTTCGGGAGAATCATTGTTAGTAAGAACTGCTTCATCAGTCTCCTTTATGTTGGAAGAGGCGTGTTCGGTGGTGCCATCTATCGACTCTGTCAGCACATCCTCAAAGTAACTTTCATATAGCAACCAGTCGAGTGATTCACTTACTTTCTCCCCCTGAGCACGAGATTGGTGGTCAAAAAAATAATCGGATTCTAAGAAGTCACAGTCCATGGTGACATAGATTCGACGAGTAACCGGATTGTAACACCGATATCCCATTTGATGAACACCGTATCCAACGAATACACACTTTTCAGCACAAGGATTAAGTTTGTTTCGACTAGTTTTAGGGATATGAACAAACACCGAACAACCAAAGACACGAGGTGATAAGGTCATAACAGATGGAATTGTAACTTGGGTGGCAAGCACTGGTAATGGAGTTTTATTTCCTAGACATCGGGTTGGTAGAAGATTTTCAAGATACGTAGCTGTAGCAAGAGCTTCTGGCCAAAGAGAATGAGGAACTCTAGATTCAATCATAATATGATGAGTTTTTTCAAGTAAAGTACAATTTTTTCGTTCTGAAGTACCGTTTTGTTGAGGTGTGTTTGGACAAGTGGTTTGATGGATAAGATCATTTGTTTTGAAAAAATTATGCATTTGTTTGGTTGACAAACTCTGTTCCATTATCAGAACGGAGAATCTGTATTTGTTTTTCAAATTGAGTCAAAATCATTTTGTAAAAACGAACAAATATTTCTGGTACTTCCGATTTATGTTTCATGAAGTATATCCAAGTCATTCTTGAGAAATCATCCACAAATAAAACAAAGTATCTGATTTGATTATTAGTGGAATTTCGTGCTGGACCCCAAACATCAGAATGGATTAGCGAAAAAGCATAATCAACTATAGTATTACTTTGATTAAATGAGACCCTACGATTTTTTGCAAGAATGCAGGTTTCACATCTCTCATGAATAGACTTATTCATAAAAGGCTAGGAAACAAACTCTTAAGATATCTAAAGGAAGGATGACCAATTCGTCGTTGCCATAACCAAAGTTGTCTTTCGGTTGTTCAATGATCAAGCATGGCATGTCCCTTATGAACTACCTCATCAACATAATAGAGACCTCCTTGTTCGGTACCACGCCCAATGATCTCCTTCGTACGAATGTCCTGTAAAATGCAAAAAAATGGATACATAAGAACCACACACTTGAGTTGTTTTGTCACTTGAATAACAGATAATAACTTTAAGGATAGTGAAGGAATGTAGAGGCAGTTTTTAATTTCCATTTTTTCCGAAACAATAATTGAACCTCCCCCTTTGACTTCACAAATTTTTCCACTAGCAGTCTCAATATGGGATTCTTTGGAGATGACATGTCACCAAAGTCTTTAGGATCATAAGACATGGTGTCCGTAGCCCCGCAATCAAAGATCCAATTCATTGATTTCTCAAACCTTTTACCTCCAAGTTTTTCATAGGAGTTCGCCGCCATTTCTCCAAAACCAGTACCAATTCCTTGTTCATTTTTAGTCGGATCTTCACCGTCACTTGTAGACGAAGCCCGTTTGACATTAGATCTGAAACGCTGGTTATTTTTCTCCTTATGACCATCCTCCCACCATTCTGGATAGCCAACCAGCTTGAAACATGTCTCTTTGGTGTATTTCTTCATCCCACAATGAGTGCAATACAACTTGGATTTATCTTCTTTCTCTTTGGATCGAAATTTAAACCTCTATGCAGAATCTTTAGCAGCCAAACCCATTCCAATTTCAATCGAGTCACTATCAGAAGAACTTGATTTTAGTATATTAAGCCTGGCCACTTCCCTTCGTATTGTAGCATATGCTGTTTCCACGGAAGGAAGATGATCCTTTTTCAGGATATCTCTCTTGATTGGTTCCAACTTGTCATTAATCGTCATTAGCAATTAATAGAGTCTTTGTTCTTGAGTCTTCTTATTGTAGATCTGAATGTCTTCTAGGTCTTTCATAGGGTTTGGATCTCACCTATCTATAGACATCCAGATGTTCTGCAGTTTGTTCCACAAGTCTTCTAGTGTATCGGACCCTTGCCTTAATGAATTAGCCCTTTTATGAAGGTCAAACACCTGTAATGAATCTGTACCAGAACTGTATGTGGTGGCTAACCCATCCCAGAGGGCTTTTGCAGTAGGATATTGCGAAACATTATTCACCAAGCTGGATTCAAGATTCTGGATAATCCATGTGAAAACACATTGATCATCTTGTTCCCACATTGCATATGTTTTGTCAGTTTTGGATGGAGGTGTCGGCTCCCCTGTAATGTGAGAACCTCTCCCCCTTCCCCCAACTGCTTTCTTAGTCAGGTTTGCCAATAGGGCATATTGTCATCACCGAGTTTAATCCCTAGGGATAAATTATCGGGGTTAGTTGTTTGTTGTTGTGTTCCGAGACCATTTCTCAGAATGGCAGCAATCTGCATTGTTAATTCATCACGAATTTGACTGACTACGACTTCATTGCCAGCCATCGTTTTTGAGGATGTTCAGAATTCTCAGAGTCACACGTGCTCTGATACCATGTTAACATGCACATTTTCTACGTAGCATCTCAGTTGTTGTCTTTGTTAAAAAACAAAGAGAGAAGTAGCCGCCACGAAGCGGCTAGGGTTTTGTGTTTATTAGAGAATTTTTTTATTATTATTTGCAAACCCAAGTAAAGCTCTCAATATATAGAGAACTTAAAGGCATATACAAGTAAACTTAATATACTGAATATTCTAACACTAAGTGTTTTTTTCTCCTTGCAAAAGTGTCTCCTAGTTGCTCCATCAGCTATATATTTTAACAAGGTGGTTCGAGAATAGTCGAGTTTTTGTCCTACATAAATTTTTGCTATACCTAAAACTTAACGTCTCTCACGACTCTTTGGAATTATTTTCCTAATGAAGGTATAATGGTCCCAAAATATGGTAGCTATTGACCGTTCCAATTTCTCATATCATATAGGAACTACGTACGGTATACCTTGTTCGCACGAAATCTTAGATTTTGTCAGTAAAGGCATAGTGGTACCTTTGTACTATTTCTATGATCATTGAAAGAGGTTAGATATAGTTTCTCACAATAATATAATGTCAAAAGAGGTATTAAACGATAAAATAGATAAACTCGTTAATGTTGTCATACAAAACGAAGACGATGCATGCATAGAGTATATGTACAAGAAATGGGGTGCTTTATCAATATAGGTTACAATTTTCCAATTATATCCTGACTTATGCGAGTAAAGGCACAATTTAGTGCTTCGATACTTGGAATCATAAGATTTTTTTTGTAATGACCGGTGGAGTCATCATAACCAAAATCAAGATTCTTTTTGCATAGGTGCATTCTAGAGAATTATTTACAAACACCAGTACATGGCTTCCATAAGCACACACTAACTTTATCGGCCATGTATCTAGAAACACAAACTAAACCGTTGCATGATGAAAACAATTCAAAATATTCATTGGTTGAAATTTTTGAAAGTTCTGAGCGCTGTAACATGGCCAATTGGAGATATGTCATAATCAGAACACCCTATGGTACCACTTCGATTCCAAATCTGTTGAACACACATAGATTCTTGTTTTAAATATAGGTTAGTGAACCTTGAACTTGATATTAAATAACGCAAAGGTTTTGATACGCACTTCAATCTGCAGAGAGGTTTCAACGGAAGCCTTGACAGTAAGTCGTCGACGATGATGGCTTTGGGGTTTGTCAAGGTAAGAGGCTTGAAGAGAGTAGAAAACTCAGTGACTGAAAAGTGACAAAAATAAAAAAATCATATCAAGTCAAGAAAAACAATACTTTAAGAAAGTGCATGCCTATCCACGTTGCCGATTTAATACGTCTACGCCGATGGCGTAAATGTATTACACCGCCAATGTTAGACGTTGGTAGTAATGTTTTTATCTGACTATGTATCTGACTCTACCTCTCGTGGTTGATGAGAAAAAATACCAGCACCAAAACAGCCAGACACCTGCATCATATCATGCATGCATGACATCCACCATTAAGGTGGAAAAAGTGTAACACACTGACAGGGCCTAACAGACTCGATCCCTACGTTCTTCAAATTATTTAAAGACCTCTCACTTTGATCAAAGTTGTTCATTTTTGGAACATATCCCTTGGTTTCTTAGAGATAATTATCTATAATACTGACTAACATCTATCTCATTCGTCCGAAGCAAATTATTTACTATCATCCCATAAGGTAGATACTGTATACCACATGAATATTTCATATGCCTAATGATCAGAGTTTGTAAGTTTATTTTTTACCTCAATATTATAGAATCAATTATAAATATTTGAAGATTTTTCATGACTATATTTTTATTATTCAAAACAATAAAACAACCATTAACCAATTTTTGAGCTAATTTTTGAACTCATGTCAAAGTTTTTATACTAATAAGTCTAGTCAAAATCCACCAGTTGCATTACTAATAATTGGACTAGGTATACCTTTATTCAGTAATTCCATTTCTTATTATAGTTTAATATGGCGATCATTATGCTATTTTTTTAGCATTACATAAGCGTACTAAACCATCTCCTAAATATGACACATGCAAACCAAATTCTTCTTCTAGGTCGGATGCATAAAATGTATACCTTATACCAATGCATCTCGTGTTTTGATTCATTATCCATATTTATCTTTGTGGTTGCATAAAATTATTCTACTATATTGACATACTATTTTGTAACTATATATGGAAGAATAAAACTAACTCACCTCCCTAACATTATCAATTAATAGTTGGGTACCTCGAAACGTGAACGTCGCCATCAGGGTAATATCAAATACATGATTTGAGCTAACAATCTAAACATTCATATATATATATATATATATATATACACACGTTTACATTGATCGTCCTGGCTATGGTATTTCTCGATATCGATGATTTATCGACATGTTTTATGATATTTCATGTATTTTTCCAAGCCATTAAATATAAAAAAGAGTAGAAGGATGATTTGAAAAAAAAAGAATGATGATTTCAAGAATAGTAGGATCAAAGGGTTGATATGATAAATTTAAAGTAGAATGATAATATTTATAGATGAAAATGAATTATAGCCGTTGGAACAAGCGGGTGTCTGCTAAATACTAGCCAACTACAAACTTGACTAGTTATTTCTTCAAATAGACGTTTGTTTGACCTAATATTTCCTTCAACTACAAACCATTATAGTCGTTTGTCACAAACGGGAATTCGCTAGAAAAAATGAACACCTGTCTGGTCAAATTTTGAAAAAACAATAAATGTTGGACCAAACATGTATCTATTTGGCCTAGTAAACGCCTTCTTATGGCTAAGTTTATAAAAAAATATAGTTATTTTAGTAAAACAGGTGATCATTTCACTCGGTAGGCTATTTAATTTTGGGTAGTTATTCTCTATAAACAAAGAATAAACTCGTTCATTTCTCATTTATCATTTATAATTTTTTTCCCAAAATCTCTAAAACCAACTTCTATAATATCTCAAACGAACTTTTATAATCTTTTAAACTAATTTCTCTTTATCTTTAAAGCCAAATTCTATAATCTTCTATGCTCTTTGAGCAACTTTCATATTCAATTTAATAAACATTATTTTGTTCTAAATGTATTAAAAATTTAAATAAAATAAAAATAATGCGTAAACTATTCTAAAAAAACTCTTACAAGAATCCATTCTAGCATTACATTACATAAAATAAAATAAAACATGTGAGAAAGTTATGATAGGTGAAATAATAATAGAGGTAAATAAACAATTTTTTAAAACAAAATTTCGAACAAGATTTGCAAATTTGTATGGCATTATCGCATGAATCGTGCGAAAATAAGAAAATTCGTATGTTTGTGCAATTTTACTCAGCATTGTCGCACAACTCATGCAACACTACCACACGTATTTGTACGTTTTTAGTAGTATTTCTCAATATTATCGCATGAACCATGCGACAATTTCAAACATCTTTGCACGTCTCGTGCGGTATTGCTCATTATTATCACACATTGTGCGTATCGTGTAAAATCATGATGATTTTTCATATGTATCATGTGTTTTTTAAATCTTTACCTTTAGTGATTTTTTATTATATTTTAACTTAATGACAACTAGATTTTTTTTTTCTAAATCGAGGAAGCAGATTACACAAATTTGTATACCACATACAAATATTACGCGAAAGCTAATTTGACAAGATAAATTGAGTGTGTAGGTCGAGATTTATGATACATCATCATCATTAGCTTTTAAGACGATGGACAGATTTAAAAATATATTAGGTTCGATTACAATCGTGATAAATATGAAATTTTAAAAAAGTTGGCTTGGATGATATGAAGAAAATAACGTGTTCATCATAAAATGTGATTGCCCATTCCAACAAAGAGATTATCATATAACGTGACTATTGGCGATCGAATGTTATATATGGGAAACATAACCATCTATCCATCACGTACTTTGAAGTTTATGCACAAGTTGTCAAACTTAAATTAGATGAAGATGAGTTTTTCTGTAAGTTAGCGTTATCAGGTAATCATCCTAAGGATACATATTCGGGTTTGAAGAATTATAACCCGAACTATAGATTTTAGCATACGCAACATCTACCATATTAAAAAACATATTTTGTTAAAAAAGTTGGCCAGTCTTAAATGCAATACTTGTTATGAAAAATAGATGATCAAAATTACTTATGATTATATCAAACAATCGAGGGAACATACATGATCAACAAATTTTATTTCACGCATCTTATAATTTTAGCGTTGTTGCGTACATTACCATTAATACTTATCACAAATTTTACTTACAAGACGATGACGTACAAAATGTAATTGCTCAACTTTTTTATGTAACGTCGACAAACCTGACATTTTGCGTTTCGAGTCTTTGTTACCCTTAGATTACGGATTCATAATGTAACCCGTGAATTATGGTTTCATATATTTTTTGTTATTCTTCTATTTCCGTTGCGCCATCAGTTTGGTATTAAATCCTCAGTTCCTGCTACACGGCAAACATGTTTCTGAATCACGATTTCATCTGATTCAAGATCTAAAGAAGAGAACAACATCTATGACTATGAAAATCTCGAAGATCGTTTGGTATGCGGGGACACATCAGGAGTTTCGATAGACGATCGTATTGACCAGTTACAGAAGGAGTTTAAATTTACTACCAATCATCTAATAAAGATAAAACTTTCTTATCGAGATGTTGTCTGAGGTTATGAAGAAGTTTTCAAAACCATTTTATTTCATCAACTCGACACAAGGATGCTGTCTTCAGGCTATGAAATGGTTTTCGAAACCAATTTGTTTTCATCAACCGGATGGCTTCAATGTGACTTCGAATAAGGAACACTCGAGAAGAATTTATCTTATTCCAATAAGGTCAACAATTATAATTCTCAATGTAACAATTAAAAAAATAAAATAAAATAATTTTGGTTGTTGATGGAGATGGTGCTGTGAATTCGAGGACGAATTCTTGTCAACCGGGAGAGGATGATGTAGCCCAAAAAGTCCAAACAAAAACCTTTTTTATTTTATTTTATTCAAATATCTTATATTATTTAAATCAAATCTAATTGTAATAAAGTTTGATTTTATTTTATTTCCTTGTATTCTAATTTAGTGTTTTGAGTAGCTATTATATTATATAAAGCCTCATATACCTTATGTTTTAGATAAGTTTTTGGTATAATATATCTTTTATCTCTCACAAAATATTCAAAATGATGCATGTAAATTATGGTTAACTTTCAGAGATAATTAAACCTTATGGTCTAGAATGATGCATTCTATATATTATTTTAATAAGAATTTTTAATAAGCCCCCAAGGGGGTAGCCGAGTTGGTTGAGTATGGCATTCTTATAACCAAAAGGTCATGAGTTAGAGTCCCTCTACATACGCTTTCTCGGCTGAGCCTGTCACCTTGTATGGTTTACCTTCTGGCGTTGGTTTGCAGGCTATCGCGTCAGACTGAGGGTTTACCCTGTGCGCACTCATTGCACTTTGAGTAGCGGCTGCGGGTTCCCTCCGAAAAAAAAAGAATTCTAATAAAATTAACATCAAACCTAATGACTCCAAAACACATAAAATGATGCTTAATATTATGGAAACTACTGAATCTTTCATATAATGGAATATTGGCAGCGGGAATATTTAATTTTGGTTGGAGAGATGGAGTCATATCATCTTTTTATTAAGCTACAAAGTGATAATAATAATAATAATAGTAATAATTTCTATAATGCAGAGATGATATATACACTATGGGATAACAATAACTGTAATTTAGATGAACTAAGAAACAATGTTCTTCTTTCATACATAGATATAATTCTTAAATTCACATTACATGAAGACAAAGTTGATGAAATCAAATGAAAAGCATATGCCTTTGGTCATTTTACCTTAAAAGATACTTTGGAAAAGATCAGATCAAAATACACAAAATCAACTCTTTATAACAAAATATGGAATTCAATTACTCCAAATGAGTGTTTATTCACTCTTTGGAGAATTCTAAAAGTTATAATTATCAGTATATACTATACTTCAAAAGAATGTTTTTAGTATTGTTTTAAAATTTCAATTTTGTAACAATATTGAATCCACAAACCATCTATTTGTTCAGTGCAATACGACATGAGAAGTATGGAAATACTTCACATGTATTTTCGATATATCAATTGGAAACCATATGACCTTTAAACATTTAATAAGCAACTAGTTCTTATCAACAATAAAAACAACTCATATTAGAACAATCTTGCTATCGATTATATGTTGGTCTATATGGTTTGCCATAAATAAATCTAAATAAAAAAATCAATCTATTTAATCCAGTTACATAAAGGATAAAATACAATTAATCAAACTGGATTGTGCCAATCTTATTACTAAGGACCTTTGGTATGGAGATATAAAAACAGCTCATACCTTGAGTTGTTTCCACCATCATACAAATATTAGGAAAGTCTTACATGTTAAGTGGAGTCCCCTCATTGAAAATAAATTTAAATTAAATATTGATGGTTCCTGTTTTCATAATAGTGAATCTATTGGTGGTCTTCTAATAAGAAACTTACAATGAGTTATGTTAAACTTTATTTGTAAATTATATGAGAAGTAAACTCCTATTGTTACTAAAGTAAGAGCTCTTCTTGATGGCCTTAGAATGTGTAAAGATATGGAAGATAATCGTGTAGATATTGAAATAGATTCAAGTATCCTATTTAAAACTATAAATACAGGTCAAACACCCTCGTACATTTCCCTAATTACAACTTGTTGTAGAAATTTAATTATATCTACAATGTCAATAAAGCACATCTATAGAGAACATAAAATTGTTGCTCATTGGATTGTGATATGGTGCTTTAAAGGAAAAACAAACTATAATATATCCCTTAGCCAGACCCTGCTCAAATCAGAGTTATTCTTTTCATGGAAAGTCTAAGAATAAGATATCTAAGATTAGAAAATAGGAAATAGTTATTAAATAAAATGCCAAGAGAGTATTGTACTAAAGATCAAATCAATCTATATTATAATAAGACTATCCTAACACTCTTTCAAATAGGTTAACTACCTCACTTATATATATGTTTCAACTATTTTACAGGTTCAAGTGGCAAAATGGAAACAGATTAGACAAACGGGTTCAAGCAATTATAGCTCATTAAATTCTTACTTTTTTCAAGCTGGATACTAAAAGATCAAGTTCATTAGGAATCCAATATTTCCAATACTTAGAGGAAAGAAGACAAGTTCACTCTAACCTCAAATTTTTTATTTTTATCTTCAATTTATTGTTCAAAATAATCGAAATTACTTATGTTCTCACGTATTTGGTCCTAAATTAGGATCATCATATTATAACCCAATATCATATTGACATATTTCAATCAATAGAATTATCTTTAATAAATAATAATAATAATATATTTGTTATTCTGAAAAATTATATCTACATAAAAAATTGAAAAACAAATTACATATAATAACAATTTGCGCTTGAACAGTAAATTGTTCTTAAACTATCGAATTTAATGACACATAGTCCCTGGACTTTCAAAAGTCCGGTGGTAGTCATTGGACTATCGAGTTTGGATGAAGTTAATCTCTCGCATCTGCTGATTAATGTTAAGCTGTCACGTTACACCATACACAATATAAACTTGTATCACTAATGATCTCTCAAGTTTAGGTCAAAGATCAAATTTACTTAAGGTTAAAGTCGAAGAACCATTGGTGATACAAGCTTCTTTTCAGTATGGTGCCACGAGACACATCACATTAACCAACGAATATGAAGACTAACTTTATCCAAACTCGATAGTAAAAAACTACTACCAAACACTTTAAAGTTCAAAACCTATCTATCACTAAAAGTGATAGTACATGGACGAGTTACTATTCAAAATCCTAACTATTTGTTATTAATTATAGTTGATCATTTGAGGACAACGGCTTCTCTTTCGCACGAGAGTTCAATTAATGTTACTTCTTAATAGGCTGAATAATTAGATCGAGTAGATTGTACTGTTATTAATTTATTTATCATGTTATTGTTATATCTAGGGGTGGCAAACGGGTTGAACCGCGAACCACCCGCACCGTTTAAATCAGAACCACGGGTTGTAGTCCTGCCGGGTTGCGGTCCTGGCGGGTTGCGGTCTTGCCGGGTTGCGGTCCTGCCGGGTTGTTCCTTATGCGGTCCTGACGGTCTGGCGGTCCTGCCAGTTTGCAGTCTTAATGGGACAGTTTCACAGTTAAACCGCCAGTTCAAACCACCAGACGTACCATTTAAGAACCGTTTATTAGTTCAAACCATCAGCCAAACCATTTAAGAACCGTTTATCAGAATATTTTATAATGTTATTTAAAATTAATTTGTAAGTGTTAATTGAATCTAATTTCAATAAAGATCTGTACCATATACACGAATTAATTATTCTATTTCATGTATTTTAATTTAAATATATTATCATTTTAATCGAAATTATATAATCATCAATTACATCTAAAAAATTAATTGTAATTTGATTTTGATACGTTTGATTATATATTTATATTTATGTATTTTTTTCCCAAGAAAATACATCTTTATTGATATATAAAAAAGCTTTACAAATGTGTAATGAGTTGTAACTCATTTTATACAGCTTTCTTTCCAACTACTAACTTCAGTTTACATTTCCACTTTTACATATTCTTCCTTGTCTCCTCTTGCATTCTTCTCTTCTCCTACTACTCTTTCCATGCCATTCTATATCGTAGCTGCAAAGTCCATCTTTTCCATGCTTCATTTCATTATATTTATGTATTTAAGATATTTTATTTAATATTATGTAGATATTAAATAAAATAAGTACATCTACTTGTATTTCGATTACAACGTTTGAAGTATAAATTTAATATTTGAAGTATTCAATTTTTGAAGTATAAATTTAAAGTTTTAAAAATTGTATAAATTTGGATTATGTTCCAATTGCATAAACACATGTAATTTGGTTGTGAAATAAATTAAAAAATACCAAATGTGTTTCAATTACCTATCTGGTTCCTAAAAAGGAATTATATTATGATGACATAATTAAATATAATTAATTAAATATATTTATTTAGGAGATTAACATCATCAACAATATAAACTATCTATTATGTTCCAAATTAACTTGTTAATAATATAAAATTTCTTTCAATAAACTAGAAAAAAAAAGAAGGGTCAATAATATAAAATTTGTTTCAATAATCTAGAGAATTTAATATATATTTTTTTCATAAAAGTACTAAAATTATTAAAAAACTTATAGTTCGAAAAATCTATTTATAGATTTTTATTTTTTTTAAATAATAGTTCGAATTTCCTATTTATATAATTTTTTTTAATTTGTTTTTTAAATATTAGTGCGGAATCCTATATATAGAGTTTTGATTTTTTTTAAATAGTTTAAAGTGCATAACTTTTTTAAAAAATAATTTTCTTATAAAAAAAATCAGTCACGGATGACGTGAGCAAGTGACGTCATCCGTGACGTCACCGTGCTGACCATCCGGTCAGACGTGCGGATGGTCCGCACGATTCAAACGCAACGGCTAGTTTATGAAACTAGCCGTTGCGCTTTTTGTCCGGGGCATCCGGACCATCTGGACGCAGGTCCGGATGGTCCGAAAGTCAGGTTTGGGCATCCGGACAATTCGTCCGGATGCCCCACACAGATTCATTTTTTCGGATTTTTTTAAATTTTTTTTGGGTCTCCTCTATACACTCTCTAAATCTACTATAAACTCTCTAAATCTCTCAACTTGTTCTAGATTTTCTATTAAGCTTAACTTTTGTATTTTACATATCGTACTTCTGTTTTCGAAATAGTTAGATTTTTTTTTTCGGAAAAAAATTGTTATTAGTTTGTATTAGTTATTATTTGTGCTTATTTCAAATTTTCAATGCCGTTTTGTGGCTTCAACAACAGGTTAGGACAAGCAACTCTGAAAACTGATTTTTTGAAATTTTCTTCTTTTATGATGTCTCCTCCAACCGAGAGGGATCCGATCACACGACGCATCAAATGTGCCACTGAACCTACGAATATGAGTAAGACTCTCAAACAAAATTTTAGTTTGAAAATTTCTGATAAGGAGAGGCGAAACGTCAAACTTGTTAGTACTACATGTACGACTTTGAGTAAGACCGCCAAACCAAATTTTAGTTCTAAAATGGTCGACAAGGTGACACGAAGTGTCAAACACCCAACTATAACTAAGACTAAGAGTAAGACCGTTGTTCCTAAACAAAGTCTTAGTACGAAGACGAAGATGGTCGATTTGATTGCTGCTGCGTTAAGTAAGGTTAATCGTGAGACTCGAGGACAAGTTTTGGGAGATCCATTACAAATTGCAGCTACTGTTGAGAAAGTTTTGCGACTTAAAAAAGTGGTTAGCGACAAGAGACTAAAAAATGTATTTTAGCAATTGTAATATTAAATATTTTAATATAACTTGTAATATTTTAGCATTTGTAATATTAAATATTTTAATATGACTTGTAATATTTTAGCATTTGTAATATTATATATTTTAATATAACTTGTAATATTTTAGCATGATAAAATATGATTTTGGTTTAAAAAATAATAAATAACATTTGTAATATTTAAAACCAAATCACAATAATAAAATTCAAAATGTAATATTAAAATTATAACAATATAACTTAAAAATAATAAATAACACTTGTTATATTTAAAACCAAATCACAATAATAAAATTCAAAATGTAATATTAAAATTATAACAATATAACTTAAAAATAATAAATAACACTTGTTATATTTAAAACCAAATCACAATAATAAAATTCAAAATGTAATATTAAAATTATAACAATATAACTTAAAAATCATAAATAACACTTGTTATATTTAAAACCAAATCACAATAATAAAATTCAAAATGTAATATTAAAATTATAACAATATAACTTATAAATAATAAATAACACTTGTAATATTTAAAACCTAATCACAAATACAATAATAAAATTCAAAATCTCATATTAAAAATAAGAAATATAACTTGTAATATTTTTGCATGATAAAATATGATTTTGGTTTTAAAAATAATAACAAACACTTGTAATATTTAAAAACAAATCATAGTAATAAAATTCAAAATGTAATATTAAAATTATAAACATAAAATTTGTAATATTTTAACATGATAAGATATAGTTTTGGTTTGTAATATTAAAATCAACACTACTAATATTAGATCTAAAAATATAATAATAATATTCAAAATGTGATAATAACATAAGTAATATTTAAAATTTTAGACTATATAATAATTACAACACTTAAAATATTAATAACCAAAACAAATTAATATTAACAAAAATGTAATAATAATTCTATAATAATATGCAATATCTCAATATTTTTTAAATATAACATTTTGGTTATAAAATAAATAAAACATTTATAATATTTACCAACAAACCGCGGTTTTTTACAAATAAACCGTGGTTTCGCAGTCCTGCCGGGTTACAGTCCTACCGGATTGCAGTCTTGCCGGGTTGCTCCTTATGCGGTCCTGACGGTCTGGCGGTCCTAATGGTTTGCGGTCCTGCCAGGTTGCAGTCCTAATGGGCCAGTTTCACAGATAAACCGCCAGTTCTTAATCAGGTTATCAGCTTTGAACCGTGGTTCCAGAACCATTTGCCACCCCTAGTTATATCTATTTTTAAAATTCAAATTAAATATGTGTTATGGATATAAATTTTTTATACGTTTTATAATAATGTGGTTATATTTTTTATAATTTTGATTAGATATAAAATATATTTTTTTCACATATAACTTGTTTTGACAATAACACAAATTACTAAGCAAAAATTTATTTTTTCGATATATAACATGTAATACATATCCATCTCTGTTTTTTCTGTTCTGCTCCTCTTGTTTTGGTCAAATTTGAATGATCACCAATCTGATTCCGGAAGTTTAAAAAATCTGATTGCAAGCAGATTCTGTTTTATGGCATTTGAAAGGGGCTTGGTCTGTGATGAGCCATTATGCAGATTATTGACGTTAACACCAGCAATAGCTTCATTCTTTACCCTAATTTGATCCTGGCAAACAGTCGGGAAAAAAGAAACCAGTCTGAATTAGCAATTTCGTTTTTGAAATTTCTAACTGTCTTTGGATTAGCAATTGGCCAAAGCTATTTCCTCCATGTTATTTTTTATTTCCTCCATCTTACAAACTTTCAAAAACACTAGTGACTTGTTTTTACCAAATTACCCTTATTTTTATTTCATATTTATCACTAGATGCCATTTATCTAATTAAAAGTCTTATATGAAAAAACACAGTATTAACCTAACTTTAATCCAAGATATATGATTCTACCTCTAAAATTAACCCTAAAACAAAGAACTTCAATTTTATTGAAGATTAATCATGGAAAATGAAGAAACCCAAACAAAGCCGGAGAACAGCACTCAATCGACAAACAATTTAATTTAAACTTGTTTTTACGTTTTACAACTTCGTAGCTTGAAAATACCTATTTCGAAACTTATTTTTTTCAACTAAACCCGTTTTTATAGTTCTGAAAAAACAACTATTTCCGAATCGGGAATTAGGAATCAGGTGTAATTTTTTTTAAAAAAAAATGTGCATCTGATTCCGAGAGGACCACTCGGAATCAGTTGCAATTTTAAAAAAAAAAGTGCAACTGATTCCGAGAGGGCCATTCGGAATCAGTTGCAAACCCTCTGTCTCGTTAGATTATGTGATAATTTGTTTACTGGGACATTGCACTTGATTCCGAGTGGCCCTCTCGGAATCAAGTGTAAAACACCAGTGTAAGAAAAGCATGGTGCTCGCTATTAAATATAATCAACCTATTGCCGTCTTCAATTCTGTGATAAATAAGATACGAAAAAAGTAGGCAACATAATTTATTTGTATCCATGTCTACACCTAAACCTGTTTGCTATCAAGTGTTAACGATCTTTTAGCATTTACCGTATTCAATAGTTCAACCAAAGGTGCACGTACGGAGACGTAGTACAGACTTCTAATCCCTGTTTTATAACCACCTAAAAGGTTCTTCTTTTTTCTACCATCCATCTACAATATCAATCACACACACTATTCTGATTTTTTTTTTGCCCACTGAGCATGTGATTCCGAGTAGGGCACTCGGAATCACATGCTCAATGGGCAAAAAAAAATCAGAACAGTAGGATATCCCAAGGCGAATCCAAGATCAAACCCTAATCGATTCTAACAATGAAATCAAACCCCAAATGAAACCCTAATCGAATCTAACATAGAAATCTAACTTCAAACCCTAATCGAAATCGAACAACAAAATCTAACTACAAACCCTAAATTTGAAAATGGGGAAGAACCTAGAATTTCTTTCTCCAAGCTTTCTCTATCTTCGAATCAGCTGTTGTAAGGTAGTGATAAGTGAAAAATGGGTTTTCTTCTTTGTAAGGTAGTTCTCTAGGGTGAAGAATGGGTTTTGTTGTACTAAATTGGATGGGTATGTTAGGGTAATAGTTTTGTGAAGAAAAAATGGATAAAAGGACAATTTTGTAACTTCCTTTATGGAGGAAATAACATCATGGAGGATTTTTCAAATGATTGAGGAAATAAAAAATAATATGGAGGAAATAGCTTTGGCCTTAGCAATTTTGTTTTTGAATTTCCAACTTCGGTTTTGAATTCCCGATCTTGGAACGCTTCCCCTATATCTAAATATAAGATATAATCTAAAATGATGTTTTTAATAATAATAATAATAAAAATAAATAAATAAAACCGGCCAAACAGAACCAAAATAAATAAATAAAACGATTGTAAAACAACATCCAGTTTCGATTTATTGGATGGAAGTGACGACCGATATAACATAAAAGGAGATGGTTGTATAATCTTTACCCACCCGGATAATTCCAATAAATTTGGTGCTGTTTTGACGATTGAGCAACCGACCTATTGTAGGACGTCGGTGACTCCCAACGCTTGAAATCCTAGTAGGGTTGGAGCATGACGAATTGAGGATGGAGATTGAAAGAGAGAAGCCTAACAAGAGAAACACCTCTGGCCACTTAATCTCTTCACCACAGGTTAGTCATCCTCACTCATGTCTTCGTTTCTCATTAGTTTTCCTTTTTCCTTTCATTTTCCGAATAACGACGAGCCCGTGGATGCTGAATTTCAACGTTGTGAAACCAAAGACCTTGACTTGCATTTCTGCCACAATTGTCAACATTGTTGGCCGATTTTCTTGAGACAATGGACGCATTTCTTCTGTTGTGACTTGACAACTCAACTTGATATTTATTTTGTCATTCCAATTTCCAAGATCAAATTACGAGTAATATGTAGAAGATGGTAGGTTCCTGCAAAACACAATAAAGAAGTAATAGAATATATATTCCAGTGACAGACATATGAAATTCACTATGTTCTTCATTCGAGTCCTGTTTGTGTTTTTATATTTAAGAGCTAGATTGGTTGTTGCCAGTGTAACCAACTTAACAACTGATTAAACAGCTCTTCTTGAAATAAAACCAATATGCTGAAATTTAACACTCAACTCCTAATAGCTTCGAATTGGTCCACCGCTGCTTCTGTTTGCGGATGGGTTGGTGTTTCTTGCGGAGGCCATCACTCTCGTGTGACGGGATTAAATATATCAAACATGGGCATAGCCGGAACCGTCCCTCCACATATCGGAAACATTTCGTTTCTATCATATCTCGACCTCAGCCAAAATAGCTTCCACGGCCAGCCACCTAAAGAACTCTCTCGGCTACGACGAACTACAATCAATGGAATTGGATAACAACTACTTGACTGGCAATATCCCTACGTGGTTAGGGACTTTACCAAAACTTAAAATTTTGAGTCTTTATGTAAATAATTTCACAGGCACTGTCCCTCACTCGATGTTCAACTTATCAAAGTTGGAGTTTTTGGAATTGTCCTTCAATATGTTACAAGGAAATATCCCCTCTGGGATAGCTAAACTTGTTAACCTGAATTGGTTTGGAATCAGACAACAATTTTGGGGAAAATATACCTGTATCTCTTTATACAATGTCCTCTCTATAGAGAATTGATTTGTCATTCAACATATTGTCTGGTGCACTACCAAATAACATGTGTGATCTTTTTCCGAATTGTTGAATATCTTTCGTTTCCGCAAATCGGTTAGAAGGGCAGCTTCCTTGGAGTTTAGGAAACTGTAGTAACCTTAAAAAATTATCGTTGTCCATCAACAACTTCATAGGGAGAATACCCAAGAGTATTGGAAACTTAACAAACCTCAAGGAGTTATACATCGGACCAAACAACATTGAAGGTTTGGCACCATCATTTCTGATCGCTTTATACATATTTTTGACATTCAATTTGAAACAAAGGATTGCATAGATATGCGTATATCACTGCTATATAAGAATCTGGTTATTCTTTGATGAGTTTTGTTTTCCATTGAAGGTGAAATACCACACGAGGTAGGTAATATTTTGGGTTTGGAAGTATTTGATGCTGCTATCATGGGACTCAGCGGAACTATTCCAGCAGCTATCTTCAACATGTCTTCCTTGACTCGACTTTATTTGTATAATAACAGTTTATCCGGTAAGTCTATGAATCTTTAATTACTCAAACAGCAACTGCATGTTATCTTAATTAATTCAACACCATTACAGGGACTCTTCCATCTAGTGCTGGTTTTAGGGTTCTCAATTTGGAGAAACTTTTTCTATCGGAAAACTATCTTCGTGGAATTGTCCCGGAATCTATCTCAAATGCTTCTAAACTCACTTTGCTAGACTTGCATGATAACGAGTTTTCCGGCTCCATTCCTTATACATTAGGAAATTTGTTAAACCTCCAACGGCTCTCTCTCGCTAATAACAATTTTTCCTCGACCAAAGAACTAACCTTTCTCTCGTTTTTAACTAATTGTAGACATTGACAGCTTCTATCATTTTCTGATAATCCATTAATCATGGGAAAACTCCCTACGTCCATCGGAAATTTGTCCACTTCTCTTCAACACCTTTATATGAATAAATGTGAAATAAGAGGTCATATCTCGAGAGAAATAGCTAACCTTACAAGCCTGATACTGTTAAGTCTGGCTGGAAATGAACTCGGAAACATGATGAGTTGGCAATACTTAGATCTATCATGCAACAATCTTACCGGAATCATTCCTAAATCTTTACAAGCGTTGAGGTACCTCAAAGTGTTTAATGGGTCTTTCAACAAGCTAGAAGGACAGGTTCCGGATGGAGGATCTTTTATGAATTTTTCAGCTCAATCTTATATGGGAAACTATGCATTATTTAGCTCATTGATAGTCGTATTGTTTCGTGTAAAAAAACTGCACAAAAGGAAAAAAATAATTCAGAAGTCTTTCTAAATTTTTTTCCATTAGTCGTGTCAATTACATTGATGACTCTTCGTCTTATCATCTTAATAAGACGTCGCAAACAAAATATTTATCCTCCAGGTGACGAAAGTTCTTTAGATCTTGTAGCTTCGAGAAAAATTTCGCGTCTAGAAATAGTACGTGCCACGGAAGGGTTTAATAAAACCAATTTGCTCGGTGTTTGGGGCTTTTGGCTCTGTGTATAAAGCATTCCTTTCCGTTGATCGGATTGTTGCAGTAAAGGTTTTCAATATCCAGGTAGAGCCAGCATTAAAGAGTTTCTTTGTTGAAAGTGAAATTTTCCGAAATGTTCGACATCGGAATCTTGTAAAGGTCATTAGCACCTGCTGTGATAACGAATTTAAAGGTTTGGTGCTAGAATACATGCCTAATGGAAGTCGTGAAAAATGGTTGTACTTGTACGCTCACAACCATTTTCTTGATATAACGGAGAGGTTAAACGTCGTGATAGATGTGGCTGCAGCTCTTGAATATCTTCACTATGGTTATTCAACTCCTGTAGTACACTGATAGATGTGTTGCTCGATGAAAATAAGGTGGCACATTTAAGTGATTTTGGTATTTCAATTTGAAGAAGGAATGTTAACGACAGATACCATTACACTAGCAACTATTGGTTATATGGCGCCAAGTGATGGTTTTCTATATAAATAAATAACGCAGATAACTCTGAATTATCTACAATCAGTGTGGATGCAAATTGTTTTGACAAACCATTATATACTTCAATGCAGAGTACGGGTCAATGTGAATTATTTCAACGGAAAGTGATGTCTATAGCTATGGAATTTTAGTTATGGAGGCATTTACAAGAACACGACCTACAGATGAGATGTTTGGGGGAGAATTGAGCTTAAGAGATTGGATAAATCAATCAAAATACGATGGAGTAATTAATGTTGTGGATGTGAAATTGCTAAAGATGGGAGAAGACCATTTTGAGGCAAAACTGACATGTTTATCTTCGGTCTTGACTTTAGTGTGGAAGTGTTCTTCCCATGTGCCCGAGGAAAGAGACAATATGAAAGACCATTTTGCCGCGCTTCAGAAAATCAAACAAAGTTTGATTAAAAATATGACAAGCACACCTTTGCAGAAAAGGCCAGAGTTAGAAGGGTTAAAAACATTTGTAGAGGTAAATGCTTTAGTACAAAATTGCTTTTCTTTTCTCTTTCTCAGTACACTATAGTAAATGACGTAGAGTTCTCAGCCTCCTAAGATATCTTCTGGAATGTTTGTCCTCAGTGTTTTTATTTTCCCTTTTAGAAGTTCGATATTAGTTTCAAATCTTAGTATCGCGGTTCGTTATATCTGCCTTTCTAGTGGACATTGAGTCTGTTATCAGATGACAAGAGTAAGCATCGGCATTGCTTGAAGCAGTGTCATGTTCTACTTTCCAAATTTCTCTTCCCAGTTCTATTAACTTGAGGAGTATATGGTCAAGTGAGAGATCATGGACTGTATATGTCTAGTCCTGTGATAACACTCCATATGAAATCTGTTTTATTGCCTCTCATGTATCCCATTTTACCATGTTGAATTCTGAAGGTTCTCTAACCAAAAAATGGCATTATTCTTGAATGAACCTAAAATTAAATTAAACAATAGTTTACTGAGTAATATACCATCCGATATTATTAAATTCAGTAGTAAAAACAAAAACTTGTCTTTTTCGCCGTTGGCCGCTTATGAAATACTTGAGAACTAAGCCAGGACAATCCCTGCCAGGCACGATCCCTGCTGGACATAGGTCGGAAGAAGTATGATATTATGGTTCATGCAAGCATATTTGTAGGTGCTTGAAATAAGTACTAGCAGCTGGATATTTTATGAGTTTTCAACAATGAACTTGGAATTTTTTGTTATATGTTTTATTTCAGTATCATATATAATATCACGACACCTAGAGGTCTATCGCCATCTGTGTTCAATGGAAACAATTGAAATATGGTTTACCAACTTTTTTGAGACAAAATCAAAATTGCATTGATGATATAACTTCTACAGAGTACCCAGGTGTAGGGCTGTTCTCCGGAACCGAGAACCGGACCGGGACCGAACCGATAAGGATCGGACCGAACTTTAACGGTCCGGTTCGCGGTTCCATTCTAAAAACCGAAAACCGATAAAGAACAAAAAAACCGATTAGGAACCAAACCGATAGAACCGATAAATCGATAGGACCGATAAGAAATCGGACCAATAAAACCGATAAACCGATATAACCGATATGGAATCGAACCGATGAAACCAATAAACCGATAGAACCGATAAGAAATCGGACCAATAAAACTGTTAAAACCGATTATTTATTATTATTATATATGTTTTTATAAATTATAGTACCAAAATTAATAGATAATTACTAATTTTTTAAGAAAATTAAAGATCAACTTATAAACTTTAGTTTTTATATTATTTGTTTTAATAAAAAAATTAAAAATCAAATTTTAATTAGTTTTATTTTTTAATTGGACCGAACCGGACCAAAATCGGACCGGACCGAACTCAGACCGAACCGAATCGGACCAAAACCGATGCCATGACCGTAATATAAAAAATAAAGCCGTTAATTGTTTCCGGTCTCCGGACCGAAACCAAACCGAAGATTGGACCGAATTTTAACCATTCGGTTCGCGGTCTCAGAGAATCGAAATAGAAAAACTGGTAAAAAACCAAAACCGGTATCCCACATCGTAAAAATAAAATAAAAACATATCTATTTATATAAATAGACAAAGTAGTTTGTTTAGATAACTTAGTCTTATGATTAAAAAGAAACTTGAACAACATAAACCTAGATCAAACCTAAAAACATACTCCCTCCGTCTCATAATATTAGTCGTTTAAGGTTTCTTCACCAATATTAAGAAAAGTAATAATGACTTTGAAAGAATAAAAGAAAATAAATTTGATTGGTGGAGTTAATAACTTATGCAAAAAGTTAACTATTTTATTGGTTGAAAGTGGAATACATGTAATAATGCTGTATTGGAAAACGAGAACGACGTATATTATGAGACAAAAAATCTCTTCTAAAAAAACACATATTATGAGACAGAGGGAGTATCTATTTATATAAATAGACAAAGTAGTATGTTTAGATAACTTAGTCTTATGATTAAAAAGAAACTTGAACAACATAAACCTATATCTGGTTTAATCTTTGTAGATAATTTTTTTATACTAATTTTCTATTATTGTAACAATTAAACCATCTAAACTATTATCAGTTTTAGAAGACATTTATATGAAAAAGAGAAGTGAAAACATTTTTAGCTTATCCTACAGTCTTCTAGAAGAACGATACGTTTGATGTTTTTGTTTACTGTTCTCAATTAAACCCTCTTTGATCTCAGCCAAACACTTAATCTTGTTCGCAGCTAAACCAGCTTCAATCTCATTTGAAGCTTCGTCCAGGGACAGAGAAAGACTTCTTCTTCGGACGAAAGATTTGTTTTTCGGTTAAGCTATCTTTCTGGTTAGGATCTGGTTTCGAATTTTATCTGTTCAACTTTGTTTTTTGTTAGGTTATGATTTTTTTTAAATTTTCTTTTCATTTTTTTTCTTTAAACTTTTGGGGTTTTTATTGATAATACAAAAAGATACAGGGACCAATAACAAAAGTAACGGTCTAACAAACAGAGATAATTTAAATTTTCAAGCGACTTCAACAACTTCTTCAATCAACAAAGCAGCCATTAACAATCCTCAGAAACTCTAATCTGAAATCCTCAAGTACCGAAACTTTCAAGAAACCCAATTGCTCTCAAATTATTTGGGGCCGTGTAGTTGGAGAAATCGATTTCACATTTAATATTCAACGTATGCTTCGCAACACCATCAACAAACTCGTTTTGCTCGCGAAAGATATGCTTTATAGTATCTCTGGAGATATTAAGCTTCTGCGGTATCCAATCATAAGATCGAGGTACCAAATCGATCTTCCTTTGCTAATTAAATGAACGAGAATGCTAGAATCGAATTCTATATCCACACAAGTTAGATTCAAAGTCTTGCACATAATTAAGCCGTCCATTAGGGCTCTCGCTTCTGCAATAACAACCGATTTCTTCCCTTAGAGACTCCCATAGCCTTTGATAATGGTACCATCGTGATTCCTGACTACTCCACCACCACTCGACTCCCCAGAATGTGTTGATGCCCCATCAGTATTGAGCTTATAGCGATTTAGCTTGGGAGTAAGCCATTTCAACGAGATAGGAATTGTCATCTTCTTAAGTCTGACATTGCAGCCTAGTAAGCTAGCTTTCTCAAAATCTCTTCTTTAGTGCTTCCTTTTGATGAGGTTGGAATTTTTAAGAGCAGTTAGAATGTAGATAACATGGTTAATGAGATTTGGAGACGTTGAATGAATATCCTGATGCCTTTTCATGTTCCTGGCTCTCCATATAACCCAGACTACAATGGCAGGAAGGATAGATCGAATGCTACAATCTTTCTCAGATGACCAATACCAAGTTCGTGTCATGTGTCGGATGGTCATGGCTCTGAATATTTTAATGCCAAGTATTGCACTGAAGTAATTCCAAACAGACCAAGCTTCTTTACAGTGCACCATAACATGATTTGTACTTTCTTCACTTTCACAGAATTGACATCGAGAGGCCAGAAGCATCTTTCTTCTTTGCAGGTTTACATCAGTTGGGATCCAGTTTTTCAAAGTTCTCCAAAGGGTAAAAGAGAATTTTTTTAGGTATAACATTTTTCCAACTTTTCTTATAAAGATTGAGTTCGTTGCCATGCTTTCTGATTTCATTCTAGGTTTTGCTTGTATTGAACTTCCCATCAGGTGACAAAGCCCACATGATTTTGTCAGGATTGTTACTAAGATTGAATTTAGTGATTTTATCCACCACCATAGAAGGAAAATTAGCTTTAAGCCTGTTTAGGTCCCAATTTCCGTTACTCTGAAAGCTGTTAATTCTTGCACTAGTATACAATTGTCTGTTATCACCACGATTAAAGTGAATACGAGATTTACCAGTACACCATCTGTCTAGGTAGAAGTCTGACTCACCGTTCCCATGAACCCAGAAAATGTAACTATCATCAATGTCCCTTATATTCACCAGTCTAGCCCAAGTTTTAGATTTTTTGTTAGGCACAGTGGCAACAATATGATGCCCTTTCTTACAGTAAATTGAGAAGATGAGATTAGACCAAAGGCTCTTGTGGCTCATGAGGTTAAACCATAATTTGTGAGAAAATACATCATGTAAGTCTTCGATACTTCTCACATTAAGACCACCTTCTGCATACGGTCTACAGATCTTGTTCCAAGATGACCAATTTATTGCATTAGTCTCACTTTTATTGCCCCACATAAACTTATTGAACAAGTTTTCAACTCTTTTAACAACTGCCTTAGGGAGAATCATAGTTTGAATATGATACAAAGGAAGAGTCGAAAGGACATACTGGACAAGAACAAGTCTCCCACCAAACGACAGAGTGCAGTTGTCCCAATCAGATATCCTATATCTAACTCTTGATACCAAGTTATCAAAATGGCTTATTCTCCTTTTATTGCTGATAGTTACACCAAGGTTGTAGTTGTCCCAATCAGATATCCTATCTCTAACTCTTGATACCAGGTTATCAAAATGGCTTATTCTCCTTTTATTGCTGATAGTTACACCAAGGTAGTTGAAAGGCATCACATTATGCTTCATTTCAAAACTCATTTCAACAATACTTATCTTATGTTGTGTCATGAAACCAGGAACGATAAGCTTGGATTTCATCTTATTATATCTAATAATCAATTCACCTTCTTCATAATATAGTGGGTTTCCTGCCACAAATCAAAAGACTTAGAGCTTGGGTAGCTTTCCTTATATTCAGCATCCGGTCCTGCTATCCTTTCTTTCGGTCTTGAATTACTTACTCAAACAATAAATCTCGTTTTAATTGAAGAATTCTACATTATGTTCATCGTTTTCCCAGACTAGACAGAGATTTAAAATAGCCGGAGAAAGGACAAAGTCATCTTCAATCTCTTTGTCAGGCATCATTTCGAAAATAATGTATCCCACATCGTTTTAGTGAAATTACGAAACAACACACTGCTCTATATAAAGACACATAATACCAGCCTTATTTACCCGAACTTGTTACTCGTGAAAACAACGGTGGCCCAATTGTGGCCTAAAATACAGTAAAACATTATACTAAATATTTTGACGACGTTGTCGGTCTGCTAAACCGAATCGGACCGAACTAAACCGATTCTTATCGATTTTGAAATTTTAGAATCGGTTTCGATTCGGTTTTATTTTATAAAACTTGTTCGGTTGGGTCCAGTTCAAACTGACAAGTTTAGCGGTTCAGTCCGATTTTGTCAAAACCCGGACTAAATCGGGCCGATAATCGTTCTAATAAAAAATAAATACAATATATATATATATATATATATATATATATATATATTTGTCTAATTTTATCCCTGCTGAATAACATTTTTGACAACTTCTTATTCTATGAGATTATTTACTATTACCGCCACAAGTAAACCTATATATATATATTAAAAGTAAGGATTATGCCAAGTTGAGATCTGTTTTTTTTAACAAGACTTCATTATATTGATACCCTAAATTATGAATTAGTTTTTAATAATGAGACTCTAAATTATGAATTATTTTTTAAAAGATGCGTATTTATATGCGATGACAAAATGATCTTTTCACGCTTTTAGAAAATAAATAAATCACGTCTTATCATAGAGAAAAATGGATCTCAATTTAGCCGTATCTTAAAAATAATTTTGGATTGTCTTATTGCAAAAGGATTTTTATTTGGACATGACTAAAATGAGACCTAATTTCTCTATAACGAGACCTCCAAATAAAGTTTTTTTTCTCTTTGTTAAATGACTATTTTTCCCTTTGCATATAAAAACCAATTTTTCAGCAAAAAAAAAGAATTTCAAGCCTTCTTATCTAACCTAACCTCTTCTAAACACTAAACTAAAACTAAAAAAAAATACTAAATCCATCCTACATTACACACCATCTAGAAACACAAGTTGAGGAAGATTTCGTTATGTTTTTAGTTCATTACGTATTTTTCACGTATCGCGCGCTAGGGTGGATGAACTGCGAACCCAGAACATGCGATAATGCATGAATTTAGGGTTGATTTTCATGGTAAATTCACGAATACAGTGTACGTGATTTTGACCAAATCGAGAACGCCAAATTCGCGATTTGGTTAAAATCATGAATCCTGTATTCTCGATTTCACCAATTAATCTAGTAGTTTAAGTTCCTGATTTCAGACAAATTGGTTGTCCTGTACGCGCGATTTTTGTCACATTTGTGAAATTTAAGTATCTTTCGATATAAGTAGTTAAAAATAAGTCGAGTTCGATATAATTTAATGCGTTTTGTAAGGGCCGGACCAACAATGGCGGATTACACGAAAATGTGTACTACAAAAACCATATATACGAAATCCGATTTAGTCTCATGGGTTGGTTCCGAAAACAATAAGTTATGATTCATTTTGGTTTTGATGAAAGACGACGACGGTAGCAAAAAGGTAAAAACTCCAAGGATGTATTTTAGGTACGAGATGCAATGTGTTTACAAACCTAACCCCAAACTAGGGTTTATTAAGAAGCGTTGAGAATGTTCATCGAAAAAATATGGTTGTCCATTATTATTAAGGGGAAAACCCGTCTTAGAACTTCCCAGTTATCGAAAATTGATAGTGGTAAACGGAAACACAACCATAAACTATTTTTACACTTGGATGGTCACTCACAAGCTGCTAGACTAAAAGTGAAAGAGGAGGCATTTGTTCGCAGTCAAACGGAAGTCGGTTCTCGACTAACAGAGATATACCCCAGTTTCTAGCTTAGAGACTCGGAAAATGTATCAAGTATGCGTACAATGTACAATATGGGTCAAAAACACAATTTGGTCGATAAAGAGGGCAATACTCAAGTACAATACTTGTTTGGTAACTTAAAACAACACGAGTACTTAGTTTGGGAGCGAATTAACGAAGCAACACACGAGATCCTCCATTTTTTTTTGCGCATCCTACAAGAATCGGTTTATGGTGCACTTTTCTTCAAGTTTTTATAATAGATAGCACGTATAAAACTACAAGGTATATGATGTCTTTGCTAAAAATAGTTGACCATACTTCGACGAAGAAGACCTTTTGTATCGCTTTTGTTTTTTAAGCTCCGAGAAGCAAGAGAACTACACATAGGGATTGAGCATTCTAAGGAACATGACGACGAATAACATGTGCGAATTGCCTAATTATCATCACGAATAGGGAGTTGGCTTTAAAGAACACTATCGAGGATATTGTTTTGGATGCCACTCATATACTATGCACTTGGCATATTATTAGGAACATGACGGCTGAGTTCCTCGAATTTTATCTAGCAGTTGCGAATTTAGGGATGATCAAAATTTATAACAAAAACCTTTCCTAATTACACCACATCTACGCCTTTTCTCCGATAGTTGTCGATTATGCCATGAAAAAATGGATAGATATTATGAACCCAAATTTCTTGATATCTACATGAACAAATTTCAACATTTGAGCAATCAAACTAGTAATCATTGAACTTTGGTTCACTCCCTCAATATGTGGTTATAATATTAGGAAAACACATAATTTACCGTGTGCATGCGAGTTAGCTATGATCGACAAGAAGGTAGGATTATTCAAGAAGATGAATGCAATGCTTGTTTCATTACTTTAAGTCTCAAAACTAGGGATAGTGTTGGTATCAAAGATGACCAAATAGCATCATTTGCAATAACACATACTTAACGAAGTTTATTTGTCAAGTCAATTTTATTTCATCAACTTCCTTTCATCTTTCATAATCTGGTTGTCCACCACAGCAGCACACATTTCCTCTTCCCTAATGGTAGATATGTAGGAATGGACATGGTCCAGCTGCTCATTCGTTAAAATAGCGGTGACTTGGCATTTGAATAATTTAAACGCAGCATGACGTTCCTCGTCGTTGAGGTTGGAAACTAGATGTACACGAAACAACAACCAAAGAACACATAAAACTTAGAAATTAAAGTCGTATCCCATGTTATCCTCAACAATATCATCATTTTTTCGCAATCCTATCCTCTAGATATGCTACCATATCCCCAATAATGTAATCTACAACTGTCATGTTCCACATTGCAGTCGCTTCATGCTTAGCTTTATAAGGTATCAACACCAAATGCTGGACCGATTTCACACGATTGTACTTGCTTTTGACTTCGTCATAGCTGCGTGTTGGATGATTAGTTACTCCTAATCGTCCATAATTAAAATACATCCTACATAGCACCCGACCAAAAAAGCATCACTTGTATCATCATATAATGTTCGACGAACAAAATTCACCGCCTCAAACAACTGATAGTCTTCATCTATATTAAAATCCGTCCCTAAAAGCCTTTATGTTTTTTTTATGTTTGTGAATGTTCGGTAGATAAACTATTAGACTATGTTTTAGGTCCATTTTAAAGGACATCCCAATTTGGCGGGTAATCAGTTTTTGGCGGGAACAAATGTATGGCGGGAGTCATTGGTTGGCAGGAGTCATTGTTTAGAGAGAATCAATGTTTGGCACAAATTAATGTTTGGTGGGAATCAATGTATGACATGAATCAATATATGGCGGGAATCATTGTTTGAAGGAAATCATTGCTTTGAGGGAATCAATGTTTAGAAATATATAGTCATAACATACGATACATTAAAAACATATAAAATATTTAAATAAATATAGCCAAATAACATAATAAAAAAACATAGAGTGCAATAAAAAGTAAAACTAAAATGTGACAACATAATATAATCACAATACATGCTCTGAATACAATCAAATAGTCATGGAATACAAAATGGTGACTCAGTCAAGCTCTCAGTACTTGCGCGCCACCGTCGAGCACTCCTCCAACGACTGACGAAGATCGCCTATACTCATCACGTGCAACCTCCAATGTGAATCCATAACACGATCAGACAAGTCATATAACCTAGCATGGTAACTCATCGATCTTGGGTTCTCTCTAACATATGCATTGGTTGAGTCACACTTTGGATTGATCAGAATGTACCATAGGTGATCCTTGACCCATAAAGTGTATAAATATGTCAAACTCGAACTCAGATGATTTATAATATAAGTATCACCACGTATCCTGAGATCAACAATGTGCGACTGCCATGCTGGCCATATAGTCGCATCCCACAAATAGCGCGTGTTAACACACCTACCTCTGTCTGGCAGCAAACCGGTCGCAATGAAGGAGGTCTATCATAAAAATGCCCCATCTATCGAGCAACGCGTAGTGGATAATTTGTGTCAACTATGTCCATGCCTTCAATGTATGGTCTATCTAAGACATATGACAGACATGGAAATGGTCGCATATATGCTCATACGCCATAAACCACACCTACAATATAGACTGTAAACTAAGTAATAATAAAACAAGTATTGATAAACAAATAAAAATATAAATGTTAAAACTTACATTGTGCTCCCTCAATGAATATAAAGTATTTTGGGTATTGATATGGTTCTTTAGATCTAAGAGAAAAGAAGGTGTTGAGTATATACACAAAGTCGACATAGAAATCTAGTATCCATTGTTGACCGTAGCAATAAACGCGGGTTTATAAGCAAACACAAGGTTAGAAAACACAAGCAAACACAGACCAAGGTTCATCGTCCTCAAAAGCACCCAAGGTTAGAAAACTACCCTTTGTTTGAAACCTTCTCCTCTGCAATCAGTTTCCAGCGTTAGAAATACTTCACTCTTTATCGCAATGGGTTCAGACGCAGAAAAATCCCTTGAGAAGCATACCCCTCGCCGAATGACTCGTCAATCCAAATCTAAATCCACTCCTATCTCTTCAAAACCCACCAGTTCGGAGGCAGTAAAACATTTGCCAGAAATGAAATTATCCGGATAGCAGCCCCTCGCAGAAGCCAAACCGTCCGAACAGCCATCCGAACAACCTTCCATTCTAATTGAAGAAAATATGAAGGATACTTTAGATGACGCCCCTTTTGAGGCGTCCGGACAAACGAATGACACATCTGCAGATCGAAATGAAAAGAATAAAATAGGTCTGACTCATCCAGATACACTTCCGGAGAGTCTGTAAGGAAAAGTAGGGCCCAATTTCAAGAAGGTCAGCGTAAAATACCTGCTATCCCTCCAGAATATAGCCTACGAGTACACCCATACCATTGAATTGGTCCGTATTCGTACAAAATGGGGATCCATGAGTCTGTCAAGGTGACAATCCCAGTCACCCTAGAAACTCCGATGGACTGCAAACCTAACGAGTTGGAGGTCTACACAGAGGTGCTGAACTATGGACTCTGGTTTCTTTTAGATCCGGAGATAATCAGGTACTTCCACCTGACCAAACTATGTCCAAGTCAGCTGAGCCCAAATGTTTAGTACACCCTGATGACTGGCATCATGGCTTCCAGCTATCCAAGATTCCATTGCCATTGGAACAATTCGTTGTTGTGTCAAATTTGTACAAAAATCATCACATCCCCTTTTACCATTACAATATGGGGAATGAGTACAAGGTAGTAAATGATATTTTGGGGTCATAAAAACCGTGGAAGACAAAATTCTTGTTTATCAGCGGGACCTGGAAGAATGAAAAGAAGATCAAGGTTGACTCTAACCCAAGCCAACTAACCAGTCGCTACAAGAGCATTGGTATGTTTTATTCATGTCTTCTTTAATCTTTCAAATACTAGGTAGTTACTCCGACCTGATTTGTATATATTTTTAGTTTTTTCGAAGGAGTTCTCGGACTATGTAGAGGTTGGTCAAGACACATGTGCCAAGCTAAATACTTGGGCCTTGTAGAAATGGGAAAAAACTTTCCACAACTGTTTCACGTCGGGGAACTTTGTGAGGTCTTATTTGTGGAACACCACAGGGAGAAGAGATCTCTCATGGGAAGAACTGACCATCCATCTTCCTACAAATATTATCCTGAGGAGAGTTAAAGCTAAAGATGGTAAGATTTACCTGCCTTCCAAGGACAAATCCTCTAGTCATCTGAACAAGATGAAGAAAAAGAGAAAGAAGAAAGCCACAACAGACTCACTTCAAACAACCACCGAAGGGATCGGTTTGGAGAACCAATGAGGCATTAATGCTGCTCTGCTGGAAGAAATAGAAGCTATTGTTAAGGAGGCTGGTGGGCCGGACAATCCATCTAAGATATTGAAGAAGGATAAGAAACGCAAAGCAACCAGTGATGAAAAATCTGTCGAGAATAAAAAAGTCATTATGGGATCAGAGATAATTTTATGTCCTTCTAAAATCCCCGCCCCAGTTCGTGTCGATCCCACTTTACAAGAAGAAATTCAACCCAACCTATATTTCGAACAGACCGCTGCTGATGTAGAGGTAAACCTTGATTCATTTCAAAGTATTAACATGTATTTTAATGACTTGGACTATGATGACTTTGTGGATCCTTATCGTCCTTCCAGCTCATCCAATGATGTGACCTACAATGGGGAGAATTATATGATATCAAGTGAGCGAGATACCCTAAGTCACGCCCTTCTGGGTTACATCCGCCCAGTAGTTGATCTGGAGAGGCAAGTAAGGGATCAAACAGCTACCATAAACTCCCTGACTACAAAGAAACAGAGCTTGACAAACATTCTTTCTACCGCTCAGTAAAACATAAAATCATTGAAGAAGGCGAAAGAGGATTTAGCTGTCCAACCGCTCAAGTTAGAAGAGGCCAGCAAAAACCTCCAAACCAAGTACTCCGGACTGGAGCTTCTTCCTCTAAAGAGATCACAACTTTGAAGGATTAACTAAAAACTAAGGACAAAACTATCCAGATTTAATCCGATGATAAAGTCAAGTTGGAGAAAACTGTCAAAGGGAAGACAGAAGAGAATACTTACTTAGTAAGAAAACAAGCTCAAAAAATAGTTGCAAGGATAGAGAAGTATGCTAGTGGAATAGTGAATTCCCTAGAGAAGAGGAATGTTGGAATTAAATCCGATATTGTCTTACTGTTTCATGAGACCTTTCCTAAGAGGACACTTGGTCCTTTGTGGAATCTTGTGGACTATGATTGAAGAGTTTAAGAATAACTTTAGGGTAATTTTGTGTTACGAGAATCTTTTAGTGTCCAGATAGAGTTAAGTTCTTGGTTTAGGAGCCTTTTTAGTGAGAGAAAGTAATAGCTAGACTAAGTAGAGAGAGAAAGTAATATTATATTCATCCTGGAATCTATAAAGCGTGTGTGGTCCTTTTATAGTACAATTACGGGTCCCACATGTTTTAATTCCCGTTTATTACATCTTTGGTCCCTATATCTTTTCACCTTTTCATAATGGCTATCTCTATTATAGTCTATACAATTCTCCTCTAATACAACTTCTTCTTTAAAATTCTCTCCTAATAAACTTCTTCTTACAATTCTCTCCTAATAAACTTCTTGTTTGTAATTTTACCAGACGTCTTTTATTCTCCCTTATCAGTAGCCCCCCAGTCCTAGTAAAAATATTTTTACTGGGACTGTAAAGATATCTTCGAATTTCGTCTTATGGCTTCAATTCCCTTCGAAAACGAGCTTCCTCGAATAGCTTTCCTCTTCGAATAATACTTCATAAAAAAATGTTCTTCAAAAATTATCTCCTCGAGAAATACCTATAATAAACTGCTCTTTAAAAAAGAACAAGCCTCTTTCTCGAACATATAGCCTCCCACGTTATTACCAGTAGCCCCCCAATCCTTGCGATGTTTTAGCATACCGAAAATATAGCTTCCTCGAATATATAGCCTCATCGGACTTGACTGATCCAGCATTATCGAATTTCCCCCATTAGACTAAGACATGGCAAGGATTTAGATGCTTCGAACATATCAATACAAAATAGTAGGCAGTTATTGTGACGTCAAAAATCGTGACTCCTTTTCACCAAATCTTTCTGGAGATCTTATTCCTGTTCCCAATGTTTTTCATCATTGGATTGTCCTTTCACCTTCACCCCTATTTTTCAAACCAGCAAAAGCATACCTATGGTACCCATAATGCCCCTAGGAAAACAAGAGAAAAAGTCCCCAGGCCTTGTCAACTCGAAAAGCCCATCTCGCTGTATAAATACTCACCTCCTTCCATATCATTCTAAACTTTTTCAATCTAAAATTTTCTAGAGAGAGAAAGCTGGCTTATAAGCCTCGTCGGATTCCAGAGTGACTGTTGATAAGTAAAAAATTCCAAGAAAGAGTTGTTGCTGGTGAATACATTGAGCCTCAACCCCAACCTCCTGTTACTACGCTCTATGGTGCTTGGCCTCCACCGGAAAATTCCACCGCTATCATACCCCTGGAAGTTTCACAACAAAGTCTAATTTCGGATCGAAGCAAAGTCGACCTCATGGGTAAAGATAAACAGCATAAACACTCGTCTGGGAAGAGGAAAAAGCACCATAAGAAGAAATCTGAGGAGCGCAAGCGTGCTAAGAGGACGCCCTCGGAGACTTCGAACTCCCCGTTGGCTCTAACCGTTGAAACCCCTCTGCCAAAAAATGAAAACTCAGGATCGAGCCTTCCAGCCACTCCTTCAATCACAACAACTGGGAGCCCTCGATTTTCTCTAGGAAGGAATACCTTAACTAAAGAGGAGCTTCAAGGAATGCGAAATAAAGCTTTGGCTGCTAAAGGAAAACTGATTGCCTCGGATATCCCCGAACCAGAAATTCAACCAGTGTCTTCTGCAGAGCAAAATAAGACCACTAACTTGCCTTTAGAAACTTCTAGTCAAGTGACTACCAGTGATCCAAGAATGTCCAAAGAGCAAGCCCGTCAGATTGCACCTAAGTCTAAGGGAGATATCATTATTCCCTTAGAACTCAATGCCATTGCAGGCCACAACATTCGAGGGATCGAGAACAAGCATATGGTGGCACTGCACAACATATAATATAAGTATTTTTCGCCCTCCGAAGAGCCCATGTTGAGGACCCGGTGGTGCATTCCTTCGTATATTGACATAAGGTTTCCCTCAGAAGGTGAGACTCCTCTATCAGAGAGAGATAACGAACTAGTTGTTTATACCAAAATTATGAATTGGGGGTTAAGGTTTCTTTTAGACCCATTTTTATTGAGTACTTCGCCAAAATTGGTCTCTGCCCTTCACAAGCCGGACCAAACATGTGGTTCACGCTTATGGAAATCATCATGGCTTCGAGGATTTCACGCATCGAATTCTCCTTAGAAGAGCTGATCGGACTTTCTGGCTTAGTAAGTAATCCCTTTTTCCCATTTTACTCGCTAACTTTTGGCTGACGACAAAAAGTTTTAAAAGACTTGCAAAAAGCGGATAAGAAATGGAGGCAGCAATTCATCTTCTTCTCTGGTCAGTGGGAGACAGGGTCAGAATCGACTCTTTCGAATCCTCACAGGTTATCCCTCTTGTGGACCAATAAATGTAAGTTTACTAACTTATTTGACCTTTTCTCCACGAATAATAATGTACTGACTTGGAAATTCTTGTAGCTATGACAGATATTTTAAAACCCTACTCGGATTATGTGGAGAGTGCCACTACTGTCTTCACTAAATTGAGCGAGTGGGCCAAAGAAAACTGAGAAAATAGATTCCGCATGTGCTTCGTGAATAACAACTTAGTCATGAGCCGGTTATGGAGGTTGAACCCTCTTGATCGATTGAACCTGAAAGAACTAATGACCCTTCCCCCACAGCAAGAAGTTCTAGATCAAGTGACTAAAAAATACATAGTTATATACCTTCCAAAGCGCTCTCGTGCCAAAAGTCACCTTGGTGAATCCGACAAAGAAGTTTCCACGAAGGATCGCCAGTCAGATAACAAAGGGATAGACACCACTCAGGAACCACCTCCCTCGGCCACCATTGTGATACCCGATTCCAATTCTCCACCAAAGAAATCTATCTATCCTCCAAATAAGAAAAATACCAAAACAAGAGAAAATAAAAACAAAGCTGTCCTAAAGCCCATCCAAGAATTACCCGAGGATGGAAAAACACAAGATATCATTCAAGAAACTGCTCAGGGCAACGAGCTCCAAGAAATATCAAGTCCTGCTCCCATCGAATTCTCCGAAAGGGAAGTTAGAGATAATTCTCCCAAGGAAAACTCTAATCAGACACCAAACTCTCGTCATACTCAGGCTTCAAGTCCTGCTCCCATCGAAAATTCCCCTATACTGGCACCACTCCCCATTCATCGAAACAATCCTCCTCAAAATGTTGACATTAATATTCTAACAAGGGAGACTTCAGATTACGATCCCACAGTGCTAGGCTCACCCTCCAACTCTTTCGAGATTCCTCAGCACGATGAATTCTCATTAAGTCTTCGCAACCTTTTACATTCTTCTGTCATCATGGGTCGAAGAATGCAGCATCTGGAAGATTGAAAAAATAATTACAAGTTCAAGGAATCACTGGTCTCCTCACAACTTGAAGAGGCAAAGAAGAAATACGCTGTTGTGGAGAGTCAGGCAGATGCACTTTAAGAAAGACTATCTGCCTCAAAGAACTATGTCATCATGCTCGAAAGATGTTGCCAGGAAGAAAGAGACCTCTATCAAAAGAAGACGGGGGCTCAAGAAAGACTCTTGACCGAGCTTCAAAAGGCTTATGAACTGGCATGCAGGGGATTTAAAGACTGTTATGATGACTATGAAAAGGTAATGAAGGACAAAGAAAACTTGGTGAAGCGAATCAAAGATTTTCCTCGGCAAGTTGAGGAGGAGAAGGAAAAATCCGTGAATGCCTATGCGGCTAAGTGCACAGGCAACCTTAATGCTCGAGATGCTACATTCTGAACAGGCCTGATTACCCAAATTCACGCAAAGCACGCCGAATATCACTTAGGAAGCTTTTGGAAAATTATCTCCCCGGACCTTCGTCCTCCTCACATTTTGGTGAGTGATAGTGAATCATCAAATTCGGAGGAAAGTCACTCGTCGGATAAGTCTGGCTAGTTAGGAAAAATGGTAGCATAATTAGCAGTTTTTTTGTGTATGTCCTGTTAAGGTAATTTTTGTAACCCTGCTGACTTTGTTCGAGGAGATGGACTCTTCAGATTTTTTGTATGCCCCAATATGGAATGTCGATCGTGTAATTTGTTAATTTGCATACGTTTCATAAGTGTTTATAAGCTTGCGTTGAATAGTTGGTCTATAACGACTTGCATCGTAATATTCATTAGGAACTGTGATAACACTAACGTAGAAATATTTGGAAGCACTAAAACATTTGAGGCACAAGATATTGTGACCCAAATAATAGTTCAAGGCACCAAAAAATATAAATAGTTCGAAGCACAAAAAATTCGAGGCACAAAATATTGTGACCCAAATAATAGTTCGAGGCACCAAATATAAATAGTTCAAAACACCAAAACATTTGAGGCACAAAATATTATGACCCAAATAATAGTTCGAGGCAAAAAATGCATTGTATTAATTAGCTCATAGTGACACCTCGTTAAAACCTTCTTGTGCCTAACAGGGTAGGAAAGAGTATGCCCTCGCTGTTTTCGTAAACCTGAAAAAACAAAAAGACAAATATTACATGCTAATTTGTTACTCATTCAAGGTACAATTTTAAGTGTTCGATGTTCCATGGAAGCCTCAGATATCGTCCTTCCTTGTCTTTTGATCTATATGTTCCCTGTTTTACTTTTTCTGTTACTTCATTGGGGTCGTCCCAATTTGGTCCCAATTTTCCAAGACTATTCTTTTTAGTATGTAGAAAGACTTTGCGTAAGACTTTGTCCCCCACCTTAAAATCTATGTGCTTTACTTTAGAAGAATATCTACTCCTCATTAGGGTTTGATAATGCAAAGACTTCAAGTGTGCGCTTTGTCTTTTCTCTTCAACCAAATCTAATTCCAAGGCTCTGCCTTGGTCGTTGACATCTTCTCTATAAGTTGCCACACGATATGATGGGAAGACAATCTCCGAAGGGACCACTGCATCCATACCGTACACTAATGCAAATGGAGATGCAGCAGTGGAAGTTCGAGGCGTTGTCCTATAAGCCCATAATATTTCTTGAAAATAATCAGGCCATCTTCCTGCCTTTCCCTCCAAATTCTTTTTCAACCCATCCAGAATTGTTCGATTGGTCACTTCCACCTGACCGTTAGCCTGGGGATGAAATGGGGCAGAAAAGCATTGTCGTTTTCCCCTGGAAAGGAAAAAGCTTTTAAATTCTTTGTTGTTGAACTGAGGTCCATTATCCCTTGTGATTTGTATTGGTACCCCAAAACGGCAGCAAATATTTGAAACGACGAATTTGATAACATCTTTCGCTTTCGTCCCTGCTAGGGGTTCCGCTTCCACCTATTTAGAAACATAATCCACCGCTACAATTATACTCTGTCTGCCTCCAGATGCTATTGGTAGGGGCCCAACTAAATCAATGCCGCACCTGTCAAATGGAACCGCTTCGGAAATACTTTCCAAGAACACCCCAGGCTTGTGAATTATGTTTGCATAGCGCTGACACGTATCAAATTATTTTACCAAGTCTTTCGCATCCAAATAGATAGTCGGCCAATAATAACCAGCCAAAAACACCCATCGAATTAACGCCTTATAGCCACAATGGGCTGAACCTTCCCCATCGTGCAATTCAGACAGGACAAATTGCGACTCATCCGTGTTCAGACACCTTAGTAATGGTCGGCTCAAAGATTTCTTATACAAAACGCCTCCCAACATGATATAACCATGAGAATTGAACCGGATCTTTCTAGCCTCGTAGTTTTAAGCTGGTAAGGTATATTTTCCAAGAAGTCAATAATTGCTGACCTCCAATCATTTGTAATCATATTGCTTACCTTTTTAATGTTCATTGAATGCTCTGCATCGATCATGACCGAAGGATGCTCCTGAAGAAAGACCTATAGGTATCCCTCCATTCGCGAGGCTGTAGCCAAAGAATCTGGGACGACATTTTCCTCTCTTCGAACATGTTCATACTGAACCCCATCGAATTCAGCAACCAAATCTTTTAACGCTTTCAGATATTGTATGAGCTTATCTTTTCTGGCCTCAGACTCACCCAAAGCTTGATTTATCACCAATTGTGTATTACTAATCAGTTTAATCTTTTTTGCCCCACATATTCGAGCTAAGCACAAACCCGCCAATGCCGCCTCATACTCTACCTCATTATTAGTCGCCTTGAAACCGAATCGAATAGCTTGGAACATAACTATCCCTTCTGGAGAAATTAATTGGATACCCGCACCACTTCCAGAGTTATTCGACTCTCCATCCGTTCGAACCAACCATTCCGTGTCATCAAAGTGGTCAATAGTCTCCATGTCGTCCCTTTCTGAGTGGAATTCAACCAAAAAATCAGCCAAAACCTGGGTTTTTATCATCGTCCGATGCTCGAATGTTATGTCAAAATCTTCCAATTCGACTAACCATTTGGTCATCCTTCCAGAGATATCAGGCCTTTCGGGCGGCTATTACCAAAGCAAAAGCTACATTTTCCAACTTCAGATATCGTTTTTCAGCATCCAACAAACGTTTACTGACATAGTAAATGGGTTTCAAAAAAGTGTCCTTTCCCGGAGTAACACGACACTGACTACACAATCTGATACCACCACGTAGACAATTAATCTCCCCCCCACCAAAGGTTTAGAGAGTATATTAGAGGAAGTCAAATATTCTTGAATTTGGCGAAAAGCTGCTGAGCACTCATCGATCCAATTAAATTGTTTCACATTTCGCAATACCTTGAAGAAATGTGCACATTTTTCCGACGATCGAGAAATGAATCTATTCAGTGCTACCAATCTCCTGTCAGGATCTGGACTTCCTTGATATTTCGAGGTGGAGTCATGGTTGTTAGAGCTTTTATTTGTTCTGGGTCAACCTCTATACCTTTTTCACTTATCATATAGCCAAGGAACTTACCCGATCGTACCCCAAAAACACACTTTTCCGGATTCAGTTTCAAATTGACCTTACTCAAATTGTTAAGAGTTTCCTCCAAGTCGGAAAAATGATCTTCATCCCGCAAACTCTTGACAAGATTTATTCACTAATCTCTAGTAAGTGGCTCCAGCATTTTTCAATCCGAACAACATCACCTTGTAACAATGAAGACCTCTCTGTGTGCTGAAAGTAATGTGGTCTTGATCCTTCGGATCTACTTGTATCTGGTTATATCATGAAAATGAATCCATGAATGACAACAACCTATTTCCCAAAGTTTAATCCCCTAACTGATCTATCTGAGGAAAAAAATAAAGATCTTTCAGGCATGCCCTATTAAAATTAGTAAATCAATGCATATGCACCACTTGCCATTCTTTTTCTTGACCAAAACATGATTGGCAGTCCACAAAAGGTACTGGGATTCTTTAATGTGACCCATCTTTGTCAAACGATCAACTTTCTAAACAATTACATCTGTTTTTTCCTTAGAGGAAGATCTTCTCCTTTGTACAACTGGCGCAACATCAGTTCGAATCGACAACTTTATGAGAAATAATATCAGTTGGCACTCTAGTGACATCACTATTACACCATGCAAAGACATGTTGATTATCCATCAAAAGGACAATAACCGGTGTTTCAAATCTAGTGCCAGCTTGGTACCAAATTTTAACATTATTGCCCTCTGCGAGGGTGCGAGTTTCAAACTCCTCAACATGTATTATGACACTGGAAGCCTCCCTAGGATCATCTATTTCATTCTCATCAGCGAAAGGCTCCAATAGATACTTATCTCTGTTAACCTTGACTGCCTCTAAGGTCTTAGGAGGAAGAGCCGTTGCATAACATTTCATAATTACCTTATGGCTGCTCCAGACAACACCTAATTGTCCCTGGACAACATACTTGAAACATTGGTAGACTGTAGAGGCCACAACTGCATTTTGGAGAGCCAAGACCTTCCAAATATTGCATTGTAAAATGTTGGGAAATCCACCACAACACTCAGTACTCTTACCATTTTCTTAACGGGCCATTTTCCCAAAAAACTTCCTATTCGAACTCCCCAATCACATCTACAAAAACTCTTGTGAAGCCTACGATGGTTCTGTTCGAACGTTGTATAACCGAAGGGTTTCTCATCTGCTTGTAGAAGCTTAAAAATCGGATGTTTGTCGAACTTCCTGTGTCAAAAAGAAATCGACGTATATCATTTCCTCCCATCGATGCCCCAATTACAATTGCATCTTCATGAGGTCCTGCAATGTCTCTCAAGTCATCCTCATCGAAAACTATAAAGAGAGATGGGGATTGATACTGGTGGGTGGACATCCCTCCATCTAACTGGGTGACCAAACTGTGAATATGCCTTTTCCTTGATTAAGTAGAAGGTGCAGTCACAGTATCCCCTCCAAAAATAGTTAATGATTCAAAAAAGTTAATCTGAACATAAACCGTTTTAGTCTTGTCTGTTATTACCCCCACCTGATTTCGAATCGGATCTGGATCAAGATACTCAGAGTCTATATCAAACCTTTCAGTGATTACCATCACACCTTCTTGTATGGAAGTTCCACGATTGTTCGAAGGACCAGTTCGGAGAGTATAAGCTTGTGCATTATCTGGTATGATTACCCCTTGTTTTTTGACATAGGCTCCTAACTTGCCTTTTTAATGAGGTTCTGAACCTCATGCTTCAAGGCTATACAATCATGAGTATCATGGCCTATGTAATTATGGTATTGGCAGAAACGAAAGCTCCGGTTTTCTCTAGGGGACTGTAATGCTGATGGCTTTCTAAAATGCACTTCGTTCTTAGTTTTGTCATAGATTGTAGCCACACTCTCCCCCAATTCAGCAAACCACTCAGGTTGAACCCAGGGCCCCTTTTTGTTTCTGACCTGTTGGCTCTGAGTCTGGTTAAACTGATTTTTCCTTGATTGGTTAGATCACTGTCCAGTCTCTTTTGTCCTTTAACCGGACTGATTAGAAACTAGAGGAGTTGTTGTTGTAGTAGTGGACCCCACGTGGCGGTGTACTATGGTTTTCACAGTCTCCTCAACGTTAATCTGTCTGCCCACCTGATTCAATAAACCACGCCAGGTCATAACCTTCTTTCGAGTCAATGAATCGGCTAAATTACCTAGGTTTAAAACTTGTCTCAGGGAAGCAATTGCAACTTGTTCAAATCAATTTGCTAACCCATTCTTTATATTTATGAACCGGTTGATGTACCCCTTTAAAGACTCATTTGGCTCCTGAGCACAATGGATAATGATGTCCCCATGACCTTTGAACTCTCTGCTTCCAATAAATTTCCTCCATAAGGTAACCCAGAATGTATCGAAATTTCTTATGCACCCCTGAGGGAGACTATTGTACTATTTGAGGGCGCTTCTTGTGAAAGATTGGGAGAAAGCCCTACACAAGAGTTTGTCGTCGTCAAAATTCATCATGAATTTCTTGAACTACTCCAGGTAGCTGTCCGGATCTCGGCTCCCATCATATTTCTCCATCTTGGAGCTATCAAACCTCTTAGGAAGATGTCTGAAGAGTATTTTTACGGACAAAGGCGATTGCCTCCAATTCTTGCTACAACAAAATACAGTATCTTCATTAGGGGTAGCAAAAATATCAGCTAAATACAGTATCAATCAGCAAGTAGTGAATATGCTGGTTGGCTGACCCCTTACCCTTGCCATGGTTCTTCTTAAGCCTGCCATGCCTATCCCTTTTTCTTGAATGTTTTTTTACTCAGCCTCATTTTCTTTTTTGACCTTCCTTCATTACTGCTTGAAGATAATGATTGTTCAAGCTCTGCCTCATTGGATGGGCTCCTGGATGACTCAAATGCCAAACTCTCCACAGGTTTAGATCGGTGTGTCTTCTTGGAATTGAGATGAATCTTCAAGAACTACTCATTTTCTCCAAGATTGTCAGTGTGGTGAAGTACTGACGCACCAGATTTTTCTTTAACCCCTTTCTCTGCTTGTTTATTTCTCTCAGCACCTCTATTTCAGCTCTCAACTGGTTGCGCTCCTCGATAGTATACTCATTTTTATCCTTTGCAACTTACATCTCAGGAGGTGGAATATTCTGCTCATTCGAATCCATCTGAACTACTTTGTTTATTGGTTTTGAATTGTGAAATTCAGGCACTGTCGTGCTCCCACTATGGCGCCAATTTGGTGTGGTTAATTTCTGTTTGAGGGTAATTTTATAAAGTTTTTTGGGAATTTAATGTTTAAGAGAGAGAGAGTAGTGAGATAATTAAGCTGTGTGCTAGCAGTAAATTTGGATTACCTTTATTAATGAAAGTGGTTGGGATATTTATACTTAATTAATGACCCATGAGCCTGTCGGGTTGGACTATTAGCCCAAGATGTGAGGTGACCATCACCTAGCTTAGTCACATTCTATTACATTTGTCCTGTCTGGTTTTTTATAATAGTGGTTATGTCTGAACAACTCTCTGGATAAAGGCATGTTATAGTGTCTAAAATATCTGAACTCATCACCTATAACCATCTTTCCTAACAACAATAACAATCATAGAAAAATTCGAGTTTTTAGGCCAAAACTAGAACTCTAAAATGACTAAACATATCAAAGTAAATGCATAAATAATTACACTAATACGTAGAGAAAACATACCTTAAAGAAATTACTAACGTTTTCGAATGGTGAATTTGAAAGCTTTTAGGGTTTAGAAGAGAAAAAAAAAGATTTGGTGAAGAAAAGGTATTTATATCAATAGAAGTTTTGTAAATATTTATGTCTCATTATAGCCAAAATAGTTCCCATTATAGCGGGACCACATTATAAAAAAAACAGATCTCAATTTGGCATTGTCTTTTTTATATTTATAACAAGTTTGTGTATGTTATTATATATTTAGTGGTTTTCTTAACATCAACTCTAAATAAACCAGAAAATTAAATAACATTAGGAGATCCAACTTCACAATTATTTGTATGAGATTCAACTCCACGAATAGAGTTTACGTTTTTGAAATTTTTAGTCGGTAATTGTTTTCAAAAATAATTTCAAAAAATTATAAAGAGCTTCCAACCGTCTAATTTGATCTAAAATATCAAGTAATTTTTTTTACACACCTACACAAAATATTTGTTTGCTCTTAATTTTTCTCTTGTTATTTTAACTTGATTTCGGTATAACTTTGTTCATTTTATTTTATTGGTTTTTATATGTATGTATACCAATACATTAATTAGAAACACTTCAAGATTTGGTCTTCATGAAGAATAAAGTCATTACCAAAATAAAGTTTTGATCTTAATTTAAGTCTTTTTCCGGCTTCTTACAAGAATGATTCGACGTGATGATAAAGAAACAACAAGGTATTCTAGCCAATGAATTTTTTTTCCAAACCTGCAACAAAACATATAAGAATCTCAAACCTTTAATGTCAGAAATAATCCGATATTTAAGAAAATAGAAAAATCAAAATCTCAGTGGAAGATCTCAACAAAATCATACGCTTATATTACAAAAACTAATTTAAGAGAACCGATTTTGGAACACCCAAATCTCAAAAAATGAGGAGATCATATTTTAGTTCAATATTATGTAAAATATAAGGAAAAGTACTGGAATCCTTAAAATTCACCTTGGTGAGGAAGTTTACAAAAGGAAACCAGACAAGCAAAATAAGGCTAAAATCAATTAACATGTATGAAAATATTGACTTTATGGTTCTACAAGAACCTATGGGTTACTATAATATATGCTAAGTGTTTTAGATATATTAGAATGGATTTATGGAATAGCTTAAGGTCATTGGCTGATAGCACAAAGGAATGGATGGTAATAGAGGACTTTAACGTCATCTCATCAGCCGATGAGCATCTCAATTATTCTTGTCTATGTTTGATAAGTATTGAAGATTTTAATAATATAATTACTCATTGCTCATTGGAGGATGTTGGCTACATTAGAACATAATACACTTAGTCTGACAAAAGAAAATACAAAAGGTTAGATAGGATGATATTCAACAATACATGAGATGAGTATTTTAATGAAACTAGAGCTAGAAATATGGCCAGGATTTATTCTAATCACACTTTAATTTGCATTACTATTGAAGAGGACAATAAGAAGGTTAATGCCTCTTTTAAATTCTAATAAATGTTGACTCAACATCAAGATTTCTTCAACATAATTAAATTGGATTGGAAGATGAATATGGAAGGTCAACCATTAATATTTTTTGAACAAGTCAAAGAGATTGAAGAATAGGTTTATAATATAGAATTAGGATCAATTTGGAAACATTGTTTTCTTCTGTAACTTAAGCTGAAGAGGAGGTTAACTCAGTAAAAAATAGATTTGAAGAAACCCAATACATTGATGATAAAGTTAATCTTGTTAAATATCAAGATGTCTACCTACATCTTCTAACTAGTGAAAATTTATATTGGCAACACAAAGTTAACTCTATTTGGTTGAAAGATGAAGATAAGAATACAACTTAGTAATAGAATTATGTTAAAAAGAAGAGGATAATAAATAATATTGTTGGTGTTATGAAATTGTCTGATTGGATCACAGATGAAGAGAGAATAGGAAAGTCTGTTGAAACTTATATTAAATTTATTCTCATTAGTCAAAATATGCAAAACAATGATGAACATATTCATAACTATATTCATAATCTTATAAATTTGGATATGTTCATCATTGTTTTGCATATTTTGACTAATGAGAATAACTTTAATATAAGTTTCAACACACTTTCCTATTCTCTCTTCATCTGTGATCCAATCAGACAATTTCATAACACAAACAATATTGTTGGTATTCTCATTAGGCATATTGAATGCACCTATTGACTTTATTACTCAGGTGAATTGATAACAGTCCCATGTGTTGAATTTTTTAAATTAGTGTAGTCATAAGTTGTTTTTTGTTTTGTATATTTGTAATAACATCTTCGTTTTTTTTAAGTTCAAGATGTTTTGGCGGTGGTAAAAAGATCTTTAAATACTTTAGAATTTTTAAGAAATATATCCATCATAATTTTTTTTAAATGTTTTTAAATTATACTAAATATGTTGAATAATAGGATTTTAATCCACTAAATTAATTGCAGAAGAAGGACTTTATTCACTATTGATGAAACTTTTGCTTCTGAAATTTTGTTTGGATAAAAAATTTGATTTCGAAAATTTTACTTTTTATGAGGTTTTTAATTCCTTAGCATCAACGCTCTTCTCCTTGATTTGATCATCATACTTATCGTAGACGGCTTGTCAAATACGGGCTCAAGTATAGTTTTAGCGCCAAAACTAAGATTAGTAAATGGTGCAGTATGAGCATGACACTCATTAATTGGTGGCAGTTTTGGGGATATTACTCTAGGTGACACTAATATAAACTTGCAACTATCTTTCACAAAAATGTATCTATTCGTTCTACCATCATAAGTAAAAGTACTCTTAAATCTCCATGGACGTCTTAAAACTAAATGGAAAACGTCCATAGTAATTACGTCACACCATGTTGTATATTTGTAATTACCAACAAAAAATGCAATTAGACAACACTTAGAAACTATTACCTCAGTATACTTTATCAGTCATGACAATATGTACGAGCATAAAAAAGCTTCAATTTTAACGTCAGTTTCTGAACAACCTCCTCTGAAATCAGATTCTCATAACTATTCAAATCAATTACAAACTTGCAAATTCGTCCCTCAGTTTTGCAAGCAGACTAGAAGATGTCATTCTTTATTCTAGTCCTCAAATCAATAGGTGTCCGGAACATGATTCATGTATATGCGTAGCAGAAATTTTTGTGCTCTTATACCAACTGATGTAGCAGAATTAGAAGAAAATAAACAACGATAGATGAAACCCTAATCCAAGGATAACATGATAGATCAAATCTTATCTACGGTTTCAAGACTGAAACTCTTTTTCAATGATAAAATTATATTATTAAAAAAACTCTTTAAAACTTAAAGCATATAAAGCTTTATATAAGAATTTCTCAAAACCTTAAATTAAAATAGAATAAAATCAAATCTTAATAAAATTAGATTTGATTTGAATCATATAAAATATTTGAATCAAATATATATAAAATTAAAAAGGCTTTTCTTTGGACTTCTAGACCACATCATTCTTCCTATATATTGGACGCAATGTTGCACCATTCGTAAAACAATTATAAAAAGGATGGAAAAACTTCGTAACACATTTCTATTGGGATATCAAGAGATGTCTAATTTCATTTGATAATTCTAGATATTTTGGTAAGTGAAAAAGAAGTAAAAAAAGGTTTACAATTTAACTTAAGGAGTTTTTATAGAGATAAATCTTCTAGAGAATCTTTTAGAGAGAGAAGGTTTCTAATTGTCAAAAAATACCAAGTCTCTCATTTTTCCCCAGAATAGTACACTTATTTATATGTAGTTTGTTACAAGTAAGAGATTAATGTTTGTTACGTGGATATTTTACTCCATTTTAGTAATTTAAATAAACAGACTTCTTAAAAATTCAACATCTAGTCCTTTATACTGATATTTTACATCATACATTATTTATTTACTTTTTTACCCGGTGTAAAGTAATTACTCTCATTATTCATTTATTTATATAATTGTCACCATTCATTCGACCAAATAGTGCAATATTTCTAGGCCATTTGATGAATGTGGGCTTAATCTAAGGAAACTTTAAGAGATTCAAGATACCTTCTCTTGTAATCTTTGGTATTGGTTAATGAGTCAAAAATCTATTTGGGTTATATACATGAGTATCGATACTTTAAAAAATTACATCTATTACAGGTTCATTATAAAATCCATCACTCACTCACTTTGAAAATATTGGTTAATAGACGAGACATAACTGATGAATTAATTTATTGGAAAATTGGTAAATGAAATGTAGATGGTTGGCTAGAAAAATGGTATTATATATCTCATGTTATGAAATTAACATACAATCGAGATAATAACTGGAAAAAACAAGAAATGGTAAACAATTAATGGAATCATGATGTATGGAAGCTTGAGAATCTGAGGGGCATGGTATTACAATCAGATATTCTAAAAATACAAATAATTAATAGCCCATATAACTATAACTTGGCTTTGGTCAACTGACGAGGAGGTACATCTCAGAACTATTATTCCCCTTATTATAGTTTGGTATTTATGAATAAGTAGGAATAAGGTTAAATATGATAATGTAAGTATAAATATAGGTTAAATTATTAATCATATTAAGCAGATGTTGTGTCGATTGATTACACTAAGGTTCTTTAAAGGAAACATTGACATAAGGATCTTAAAGTTTCATCCGAAATTGGATGTTATAACCATGGTCTTAGGAAGAGGAAATGTTCTCTACTTAGTTTGGCTCCTCCAGTAACTAACAAATTTAAACTTAATATTTATGTTTCTTGCGGCCCAAAGGGTGAGGCTGGTGGGGGTGGTATCATTAGGGACAATAAAGAAGATTGTACAGCTTCATTTGGTAGGTTATATGGTAAATTGACTCTTATTCTAGCTAGAGGAGGGGCCTTGTTGGATGGTGTTTTGTTATGTAAGAAAATATTAATAACCTAGTAATTGAAACTAATTCCCAAATTCTAGTTAATATGGTTAGTTATGGTAGAGCTCCTGGATTCATTGATCAACTTCTAGCATGTTATACGAATCCAATTACATCGAATATTACCATCACACACATTTATAATGACCAAGATAAGGAAGCTGATTGGCTTTCCAAATGGATCGAAATGCAAGATAAAGTTTGATTTAAACCCTGACCAAATTCCAAATCAATTGAGAGAAATAATCCTTCTTGAGAGTATAGGTTTCGGTTAGATCAGAATAGAAGACTTCTATATTCATTAATAATTCAATTATATATATTATTCAAGAAAATAAAAGCTATAAGAAGGTACAAACTGACTTTGAATATTTTATTTTTCTTGGGGGGACAGTTATCGCACAATTATTAAGCCGGATGAGAGGAATGAAGGATAATAAGTATGTCTCAGGAATATACAATAAAGAGAATGTTTATAAGTTATAACTCGAAATCAGTCTGGTACATGAGCGTTAACTATGTTGATATGCATAGCTTCAGACTCAAGATGAATGTACCATTCTTTGTACTTATGAAGGAAAAATATGAGATTCAAATAAAAACCAAAAGAATCTTAAGCAAAAGAAGTACATAAATTAATAAGATTTATGTTCCCTAACTTCTGAGAAAGAAAGAGTAATGCCTGTCATTTCTTCATGGCTTTCAATGTTATAAGCAGAATACAGGGAATCTCTATTGCTCCATCATGTCAACAGAATCTACTACATCTCGAATGAAAACTGAAATAAATCAAATTCAATTAAAAAATCAGTAAGATATACCCAATATAAGTATTTTTCAAATGATTCCAAGATCAAATTTAAAATAATGTCTTAATACCTTAAAATTTATTCTTGTTAAGCAGCTACCGAGTTCTTCTTCATCACTTGACAAAAATCTCAAATCGATGAGTAAAGTTTATGGAGAACCATACAAAACAACTTCTCATCACTTGTAGAAGCTCACGAATAGGTAATTAGAACAATGAATAAAGATGGTAGGGTATATAGATACCGGTAAGTCCTTATTCACGAGCCACCACCAATCAACTTCTTTCCAAATCTCACTTTCAATTGAATAATTAAGTGTAAGAGAGAAGCTTGCATTAAAATCGGGTAACTAAAGTGAGCCATTTACCGTCATCCATGAGTAAAAGGAAAAAAATAGAGTTTGAGAGAGGATATGGTTTCAAATCGTTTAATGTTTGATTCAAAGTAACTAAATTTAAACAATGAAGAAGATTTGTTTTAGGCTTATTTGTTCTGAGCCTATTACTTAAGGGTTTGTCACCTTCTAATTCTTCTTAAAATTATGTTCTTGTAATTTAAGTTTCAATAAAATTACTTATTTTTGATTAAAAACAATACTAGTACATTAATTTCCAACCACCCCATAACAGAATTGTAAACTAATTTATAGTGAGTTATGTTAACTGGTTTCAAAAAAATTGGCGAAGTGTGGTACAAATCTTAACTTTCATTCTCAATTGTTCATTGTTCAAAGAAATATGTAATTACCATCTTCCGGATTCCAACAAACTCAAATGATAAATGAATTTGTTGAAATTTACTTCTTTTCCCATCCATATTAGTTGTATTATTTTATGCCGTTATATTCTCTACTTTGAGCACACATTGAATAACGTTTTCTTTAATAAAAAATTTAATGTACATTAATATCCATTGTCCAAACATGAAAAAATAGATTCTTACACATATGTATTACACTCTATCTTAGTACATTGTAGTTACTTGATCATATAATTTAATTCTTAAAGAAACCATTGAATCCAAGTTCGTTCTTTGATTAATTCTGTTTTAATTATATACTATGTTTCTGTTGTTGAGAGTGACATTCCGCTTGTAATTGTGAATTTCCATCTAACATGATTTCCATAAACTAGAAAAAAATAAATTGTAGTTGGTTTCGCTAAGTATATTTCTAGTTTCATTTAGATCATACAAAACCCTTTATATTTATGTTACCTTCATTATTTACTCATTCCAAACCAGATTGAGTTGCTCTACTTATATATATCTCAATATTCACTTTATTTCAAGCCAATGTTATTTTCTAAAATTAGGCATATACTTTCTCAGGGAACTATTGGCTTGAGATAGATTAGGTCTTGTACATATCACTAGGTACATAAACCCATAACACTAGAATAATGAACCTTAAGCATATAACATTTATCTTATTTTTCTTAAACGATGTTAACTCCTTAATAACTTAAAATGGTTTGAAAATGCTTGTTTTGTTGGATTTTATCCAAATATATAGAACTTGTCAACTAGGTTTTCCAAGTAGTTTGTTTGTTTAAGAAATAACACATCATTTTATTTTATGAAAATCTTCAATCCTACTGTCTTACTTATTTTCTTCAAGTCTTGCATAATAAATTTTGAGGATGTATTTTATCTTTTTAACTTTCTCATTTTGTTTCCTAGTCCGTAGTATGTCATAACATAAATGAGAAGGCTCTAAACATCTAGAGTTTTAACACATTTAAGATACATTCAAATATTATAGAAGCTCATTTGGAAATCCTGTTTCGTGAAATAGCTATGAAAACGCTTATACACCTATCTTGGAGTGTGCTTGACTTCATAGAGAAATTATTTAATATGAAAACCATGTATATCCTATTATGAACTTCAAAATGTTATGATTGTTCTATATAAATGACTGTACCCAATTCCATATGAAGAAGGTCAGTTTTTACGTCCAATTACTCTTCAGTTTTTACGTCCAAACTATATCCAACAAGTATTATGGGCCTACCAAACCCATCCGAATTATATCCAATATTTATCTTTCGCACTAGTTTACGCGATAGTTGTTGTGGTACCATACGAATGAAATCTACCTTCGTATTGTGTTAAAAATTATTCCAAAGAAAAGAATGATGAAGGAAGGCGAGCCAAACTCGATTTAATTAACTTAAAAATAATGGGACCACATCTAAACTCTTTACATTATGAAACATTGATGAGAAGCAGATATGCGTCCAGGATCAGCCGAAGAGAGTTTAAAATTGGAGACAATGTTCTAAGGAAAGGTTTTTTACACACCAGTGAAAGACGGCTCAGAAAATTGGGACCGAAGTGGGACGAACCATATAAGATAACTAAAAAGTGAATCCCGGAACATATCCATTAGGAGATCAAGACGGGAAACCACTTCGGTACCCATGGAATATTGAGCACCTAAAATTGTGTTTAGAGTAAATATAAACAAGTTGTACAATTCTTCTTTCAATTTATGTAATGACCGGTGACATATGAAGTTTTTAATGAGGTTCCTACATAGTCGACTCCAAAATACAAGTTTTGTTGCCTTAATATATCTTTTGCGGGACTTGATGGCGTTTTCTATTTTTTTGGATCTGAGGGATCTTCGAGAATTAGCTAGTCAAAGTTTTTTTATTTTTTGGATCTAAAGGATCTTTCAACATTAGTTGGTCAATAATGAATACTTTTTTATTTTTTGATACGAGGGATTGTCCAACATTAAATTTTCACAATCAACAATTTTTATTTTGGATCTAAGGGATCTTCCACCATTAGTTGTTGGTCAACAATCAATCATTTTTATTTTCGAGATTTAAAGGATCTTCCAACATTAATCGGTCAAGAATCAACATTTTTTATATTTTTTATCTCAATGATCTTCCAACATTAGTTGGTCAATGTTTTATAATTCTACATTTCAAATTATTTGGTTTTTCTTTGTATTGGGATTTGATCACTCCCACTCGAGAAAAATTGAAGCCTAAATTCAAAAATAGGAAAAAAAGAGACAACAAATGTATTTGCATATAAAACAAAATCCCAAGAAAAAATAGGGACTTCCAATACAAAACAGGTTAAAAACAAATAAACTATTTTGAAGCTTTTGCTTTTTCTTAGCGTGTTGCTCGTTCAGAACACCCTTTCGATTCTTCATCCGAACTTGGAACTAGTTGTCAATATAAATCCAATTTCAAATCGGGGAACCTCTCGTGAATATCAACTATCAGCATGGACTTGGCACTAACTTTACGATCGGATAAGGTTTTCAAGCATTCTTGAGTGAGATTCAAGTACAACTGTTTTTTCCTCTTTGCTTTGTGCTTTGAGACTACCCAACGCAGTCGTCTCATCCTTTGGCCTTATATTTTAAGGCATCCATCTCATGAACAGGTCTATCCCTTTCCTCTCCGGCTTTTGAAGCGACATCTTGTAGCTCTTTTTTCTTTCAAAGAACGGGTCCAAATAAAGCTTGTATTCTTTATACTACTCCCGCATCAATAACCAGTAACTATTAAGTTGCTTTCGATGAGCCTCTTCTTCATATTCGAGATCTCGTGAGACAATGCGGCCTCATATTTTAGCTTTATTGGGAAGGTTATGATGATCTGAGATTCCACGTTTAACTTTCTCATGCGTTATTAAAGAGCGTTGTTATATTTCTCAAGCTGTAAAATCCTACCCAATTACGTTGGATAGTTATTCCTTCATTGTAGTTATTAGACGTCTCAGGATTCAAGCATCAATGGCCATTAATCTAGTCATCTTGTCAATCGCATTGGGAGGGGTCATTAGTTGTCTATTAATAATATCATCTTGGTGTGAGCGTCAAATGGGGCTTCACACCAACTTCAATGGTGTGAAATATTTGTGGAATTCGTTGGCCCAGTTCTCATGGGACATGACTAAATTATCTTGCCTTAATATTTAAGACCTTACATCAATGGTAGACACTGAATAATTATGCATCGTGCCTACAGTACTTCAAATGCATATTCAACATCCTTCCCGTAAGACTCTTATGTTTGGAAAATGACTTAGATTCATTTCCTTGAGGAATTTGAATTGATTAAACGAAGGCGGACCATTTAGAAGAGATAGTAACCTATATTATATTGATTATAATTCACATTTTAGCTCTCTATTGGGCTAAGAATCTTGGTTAGTCACCGGACTTTGTCACGTGTATCAAATATGTCATTGATATTTTTTGTATCAAAACAGTCACTTTTGTTGGCTTTTTGTCACATGGGTGACCACAGATGCAAATCAAGACAAAAAAGTGACCACATATGCAAAATGAAACCAACAAAAATGACTATTTTGATACAAAAAAAATATCAGTGGCATTTTTTATACACATGACAAAGTCCAGTGACTAACCAATGTTCTTAGCCCTCTCTATCGGGACGATACAAGACTCAATATCGTCAAAACATAAGGAATCTTAAAAATGATATCAAATACGTAACTCTTGCGAAATCACTGCCTCGAGGATTACTGTTGTTTTTCGCTTGTGTTCATTAATAAATTATCCCTGCCCCGCTTTTGTACAATGTTCCACATCCAGAGAATACTATCAATATTTCTAAACATTCACAGAGAATCCCGATTCTCACCAACTTAAAATAACCTCTCCAAATCGGCCACATTAGGAACTCTATTCATATTCACACAAGGAAATTATATCCTTACAGAACAAATTAACAGAATTAATTGCAGTTGTAACTCCAATATTGATTTATTCAACACAAGAACTTAACTGTATTTCAATAGGAAAGCATGCGCATAACAACTATATAGTTCATGGTACCTATGGTTAAGGGTAAGCGATATCTTGATGAATAAATTGAATTAAATATGTGTTTGTAGAAAATAAGGTAAATGTATTGAGAGATAATTAAAGTATTGAAATTCTAGAGAGAGAAACAACTAACCTGACTCTATTCCAAGAAGTAAAAGTCAACCCATTTATCCATTGTATCATGCTTTATTTATAGGCACGTAAGAAGACTTTAACTGAATCAGTTAGATAAAGAGACAAATCTCATCTCATGACTTTACAATTCATTGAAAATAACCTTAATGTTGTTGTCTTAATTCCCTGATAATTCATGTCTTTATCAATTGCCCCCCAAGTTCTTATGAAGAATGACGAATAAGAACTAGAAATCTTCAAATCCATATTAGGTAAAAACTACAAATTGCCATACTCCAGTTGCTTTGAATACAAACCATCCGATATTGCACTGAAATGACTTATTTCTACGCTTATCTTTTTCAAACAAAATTGTCTTTAAATTTGCCTCGAATCAAGACTTTTTAATATTATACTTAACGTTTCCTCGAATATTAATGCAATCTTCTCAAATTTCCATCAAAATGGCGTATTCCTCCTCTTGTTTTCTTCAAACAAAACTGTTTTTAAGTGTGCCTCGAATGTATACGTGGCTTTTCGATCATTTATCGACTAGCAGCTAGAACCGTATGGAATACTCTAGTGCACATGCAGAATACAGTTAGATCTGACAACATACAAATGTAATCCTACTTGGTAGTAGGCAATCGTTTGACGTTTCTTCTTGCATCCAATAGCTGTGATCAACTCTTCATCTTTATCTGCCTACTTTCGGCTAAAAACCCTGTCAAGTCACTGGAGTATGACACCTGTTGCATTCGTGCCACTACCTTTCAAGTGTCCCCAAAACGAGTCATCTATGTTTCAGAAAGTTGCATTCTTGCCACGGGCGCGTGCAAAAGCACAGAATGCTGACACGTGGCACCCCCAAACTACACCAATCTGTTGCATATACGGTCACTGGTATTTCTCTTCCAGAAATACCCCCATTCAGTTTCACCCCCTTCCATTTAACGGCTTGGACAGTCCCAAATCCTGGCAGAAGATTCAATGGATGTTGTAATTTCGGGGTAAGTTTTATTTTTCAGTGAAACAGATTGTTTTGGCTTGAATGATTACTCCATTACTCTATTTCTTCTCCTCTTAATTGATTTGTGTTTATCAGAAAAGTCAGTACTGTAAATAATTTAGATGGATCGATCCAGTGGTTAACAGTAGGTCACAGACCGTGATTAGCGGTCTATTGAAGCAACATAAGAAGATGGAAGCTGAAATTGAAAGGACGAACTGGATAATTAGGCTTCTATGTGTATGTCGACTTTTTTGTTTGTTGGTAATTGTCTGTTTTTAGTCTACGTATTTGAAGAATCTTGTATCAGGTGTAGGTAATATATGTTGTGTGTTTCCTGGATTATGAAATTTTATTTCAATTCTGATGTTTGAAATTTAAATTGATTTTTGTGTATTGAATCAAATTGTGATAGTAAAGCTTGTAGTTTAAATAATATGTCTATTGATTTTTGTGTATTTAAAGCTTGTGATAATTAGGGTTTCACAGATAGTGAGTGAGGGGTTGATGATAAAAAATCGCGATTAAGGGATTGAGAGGGAGAGAGATTGTGAGTAACCAGGAGTGAATGGAGAGAGGGAGAGATATTGTGAGTAACAGGGAGTGAATGGAGAGAGGGAGCGAGATTGTGAGTAACAGTGAGTGAATGGAGAGAGGGAGAGAAGTTGTGAGTTCTTTCACCTTCCACGGAATAGAATTGAGGAGGGAAAATGTTAAGGTTCGACAATGGGGGAAATTTATAATTGGGTCATGAAAGGAATGGGTGAAAATAAAATGGGTCGGGTTGATGAAATCGAAGGTTTAACCGTGGGCAAATGGGTTTCACAATAAGTAAATATATTAGTAAGGGTAAAATGTTAAAGAGCACTAAAAAATTAAAAGGGGACAGTAAATGGTTGGAGTAAAAAAGTGAAAAAGTTAAATGATAGGGGGTGAAACTGAATGGGGGTATTTCTGGAAGAGAAATACCAGTGACCGTATATGCAACAGATTGGTGTACTTTGGGGGTGCCACGTGTCAGCATTCTGTGCTTTTGCACGCGCCCGTGGCAAGAATGCAACTTTTTGAAACACAGATGACTCGTTTTGGGGACACTTGAAAGGTAGTGGCACGAATGCAACAGGTGTCATAGTCCAGTGACTTGATAGGGTTTTTAGTCGCCTACTTTCTCATTAATTATTCTTCTATAAATATTTCCCTCTTAGTTATTTGAAAACCTTTTTTTCTCGCCTCATTCATCGGAAAAATAAATTTTCTCGATTTACCTTCATCCTTCTATAGATTAATTTGAGGATTTTTCTTCATTTTAGTTTATGAAAAAATCTCAATCTTTTAAAAAACTCATTTTTTGTATCTACGAGTATTTGTGTATCCATGAAAAGGCTGCTGAATATCGTGCATCTGGACTAATAGATAAGTTTCCAGACTTCTTAACTCAAACCACAATATACGGTAATGTCATCCCTGGCCACAATTTTGTTAGGTACCTAAAATCATCAAACCCAGTTCTTAACAGATGCTCACCAATATCTCCTCAACAATCACCGCTTTGAAGTCTTTCACCAGCACTCTCTGGAAACATATCAACTCTTCTTCGAAAAAATCACAAAGAGAGACCAAGAAAATCTTCTCAGAGAGCATAAAAAACATCTCTTATAGTTAACACTAAACCTCCTTGAATTTCTCGCACAGAGACACCTCGAATTCAATCAGAGCCTCACTCTTACCAAACTCAACCTCCTAAAATAAGCCCAATTATAGCCATGAGAGACTTTGAAGACAACAATACTCCACATAATCCTACACTTTCTCCTCCCCCGAATGAGATAGTTGTGACTAACAAAGAGTCACAAAAACATTCTTTGAAGACCCCTAAACAAAACACAAAGACATCCTCTAATATATATGTTACTACTAATGAGAAAGCTCCACCTCAACTGCGAGACGAAGCGTCTGAAGAAAAAGCTAAATCAGAATCGATAACAGAAACAGAATCCAATATTAAAGTTACAAAAAATGGCACTACTTCAGAATCTGAAGATAATGCTTCCAAGAAAACGACTCTGGAGAAAAGGGCAAGGAAAAAGAAAGAGTCAATTAATATATCCGAGTATATTATTGCAAATTTAAACGTAAACCTAAAACCGATCCACCCTGAATATATCATTGCGTTGAAAAATATGGCATATGAATATTACAGTCAAGTCTACGTAGAGTGATTAAAAAGGCAAGAGGTATGCCAGAAAATGTCGTGCTTTGCTTACCACGTAGAGTAGAGACTTCACTCTCATGTGGAGTAAATGAACTTGTGGTATATCTTGAGATTATCAACTGGGGACTTCGATTCCCATTAGACCCAATGATATTGGAGTACTTTCAACTTCGTGATTTGTGTTAACACATGCAAGCCCAAACTTACGGTTCACCCTGTTATCTGTTATTATGGCTTCCAAACTAGGCAAAATTCCTCTTTCTACCAAAGAAATCATTGCACTAGTGTTTCAAAAACTCCAATGCTATTATTTTACTATCTCGCCATCAGAGATGATTTTAAGATATTTGACGATCTTCTCGAAGCTGACAAGTTCTGGAGCCTGGGAAAATGCAAAGAGATTTCTGCAGAGAATTTGTTAAAGCTCAAACTTGCTTGGAGAAGTACCAGTAATTTACTCAATCTCTTTTTCTTTCTATATCTTATATTCCAACTCGTATTTTTTCCATGTATTGTTATCGCATATAGAAATTATGAGGTGGTACAAAGTTGGTAAGAAGACTGCCAAATAAATTGTTGCCAAACTGTCTAGCTGGGTGGAAAATGCATGAGGCAACAAATTCCATAAAGTCGTCAACAGTCACTTATGGAAAATCTCCCCGAATGTTTTTATTTCAAATAAAGAGTTAATGGATCCCCCAACCCCATATGATGTTGTAAAAAAAACTATTAGCACCTGACATGAAGGTTATACTTCTGGTTTGAAATTGGTCTCAAAGCCACTTACCCCCAAAGAAAAAGGGAGAAAATAATAAAGCAGATGTCAGCTGTTCGACAAATCTGAAGCCACATAAACGACAGAGACAACCCCAAAAGAAAGAAAGCAAAACAAATCTTCCAACCATTGAAGAAGGAATCGAGATTGAACCTTCTCTAAAAACAAAAAAATATTGTCACTTCAGAAAAGAAGAAAGGCTATTCAAAAAATCCTCCAACAAATATACAAAGAAAATCACTAAAGTGCCTGTCTTAAATTCAAATCCAAATGTCAATGAGACATAAGAAAGTTTGGTGACATATCATCAAGGAAATGATAACTTCATCAACAAAGATATTATAGGTGAAGATGAAATTCAAGATATTTATACGGACATGGACCCTGAAGTACAACAAATTCAAGAACAACTTGAAAAAATTTATCATCAAGTTACCGCACCTCTTCTGCCTAAATTTGTAAATTTGAATCTTCTAACAGGTTCCTCATCATATCATCTTAAGATTTATGAAAATCCTCTTACTCCTATTATCCCTATTGAGGATCCCTCTGAAGAAGTATCAAATGCACTTCAACTATTCTCTAACCTCGAAGAAGCAACAAAGCATTTATGCACAGAGGTTATGTCAGCTCGACGCAAACTAAAGAATATGGCTAAAGATATGTTCTGGTGCAAAAACAATATTGTGGCAGAGAAACGGATGAGATAAATTTTCGGCCGACATATCCTCGATCTATTCCAAGTTTTCCAGGCTGATAGATCAAATTCATAAAATAAGTCGTCCATGTCAAATGTCATTTAGAATTGTTCATGAAAAATAAAAAATGGAGTTGAACTCTTCCCATCAACGTGAGGTAGATGAACTCAAAACAAAACATGAAAACGAAATGGGCAAAAACCAAAATAAATACTCATATTTGCAAGATTCACTCAATAAAAGTAAGGAGGAGAATAAAAAGATAGCTGGTGAATTAACATCACTTAAGACGATATTTGAAGAAGAGAAGCACCTTGCTGTAAAAGATGCTAAGTCTTAAAGCATGCTAGAAAGCCTCGTTCTTATTAAAAACGCAAAGGAGCAAAAAACAATCACTTTGCTTCGCGAATTCCATGTAATGTTTCTAAAGGATAATTTCTCAGGCTTCTAGAAACTAAATCTCATAAAAAGTCGTCCATGTGAATCATTCGAACCTATACCCGATGAATTCTTTGAAGAAACTGTGTCGGAGGAAGAAAAAGACGCATCTAATCAAGGAAAGAGTTCCTCAGAGGAAAACTCAGAACACTCCCCCAATGAAGATCAATAGGATTAAAAAGATGGATTTTCTTTTTTATATGTTGTTAAATCACCAGTTGTTGGTGGTGTTCTATATTTTGTAAGTGCTTAACTACTTTGCACTTGAACTTATATTTTTTGTAAGGCTGGAAAATGTGTTTTAATTTGTCTCATGAACAATGCCTTCTTTATCTTTCAAATACTTGCCAGCTTTATATTTCATATTGAATAATTTTATCTATTAATGAACAAGGAATTAACACTTTGAACATTATTATTACTTAAGAATAATTTTATCTATTAATGAACAAGGAATTAACACTTTGAACATTATTATTACTTAAAACTGTGCGCTTAAAGAACGTTAGCACATCGAATATTATTATCCTTCTAAACCAATGCTTTAAATGAATGTATAGCGCTTCAAATCTAAAAATCACTTCGCGCAGTTCTCTAAATGAACGTGTAGCACCTCAGATAAAAAAATGTGTTTAAAGAACGTTAGCACCTCAAATATGGTTATCTCTTCGAACAATGCTCTAAATAAATGTGTAACCCTACGAATAAAAATAATGCGTTTAAAGAATATTAACACCTGAAATATGGTTATATGTTCGAACAGTGCTCTAAATGAACGTGTAGCATTTCAAATAGTAATAGTTTATTTAAATAATGTTAGCACCTCAAATATGGGTATTTCTTCGAACAGTGCTCTAAATGAACGTGTATCACTTCAAATAAAAATAGTGCGTTTAAAATAAGATAGCACCTCAAATATGGTTATCTCTTTGAACAATGCTCTAAATGAACGTGTAGCACTTCGAATTAAAATATATACTTAAGTTACCATTGGTTAACTACTTCAAAGATAACAGTTTTTGCATAGTTACCAAAATAATTGAAGTATTTTTGTCGAAAATAGCCATTGATCAAGAATTGTTTTTTTAATGTCTGTAAATGTAAACGGGGCACCTCATGAAAATCTTCATGGGCCAACATGATATGAAATAGTATGCCATTTATCCCAAAAACAATAAAATTATATAAAATGTTTGATAAGATAAAAATTCACTTCGAGTAGAGTTTCAAGTGTTCTATATTTTATGGATGTTGTAGACATCTGCCATGTTCATCGTGGAGGCGGTATATACCCAACTTTACTTGCTCTACTATGGAGGGCATTTTTCCAAATCCTTTGTCCTTTGTATGGAGAAATTTGTTCCTCAAAACTTTATAACCCACCTTAAAATCCCTTTATTTCACCTTTGAATTATAACAGCTCATCGTCAAATTTTAATAATGAGTCGAATTCAAAGTCTGTCATTTTTTCCTTTTTATTTGACTCCTCGGAATAATGAGGTATTCTATAAGAAGGTAATGTAGATTCTGCAGGGCTTACAACATCTATACCATATACCAAGGCAAAAGAAGTTTCTTGAGTAGCTTCTCTAGGATTCGTTTGGTAAGCCCAGAACACCTCTTGCAAATAATTAGGCCATTTTCCCGCACCACGTGTTAAATATTTATTTAAGCCTTCCAAAATGGACGTATTACTTGTTTTCACTTGACTGTTTGGTTTTGGACGAACATGTGTGGGAAAACGTTGTATAATACCCCTCGAATTACAAAAAAATATATTTCTTTTTTGTTAAATTGAGGGTCGTTCTCTGTAGTAGTTTTTTGCGGAAGCCCAAAACGAAAACAAATATTATTGACAATGAACTTGATAAAAAAATTTGGCTCTTGTACAGGATAATGGTTCAGCTTCAATCTATTTCGAAAAGTAAACGACTGCCATAACAATCATTTGACTCCCTCAAAAAGCCATAAGTACTGGTCCTACTAAATCTATTCCATATCTATCCAAAGGAATGGCTTCGAATGTGAAAGTAAGTGGTAATACCAGTTTGTGAATTGAATTGGAAAAATGTTGACAAGTATCACAACCTCATAGTAAGATTTTAGCATCACTCATAATCAAAGGCTAATAATAACCTACCAACAAAACCCTCTGCGTTAAAGACTTAAACCCAAAGTAAGCTGAACCTTCACCATCATGTAACTCATATAAAATCTCTTGAGCTTTATGTTTACCCAAACACCGCAATAATGGTTTACTTAAAAACTTCTTGTATAACAATCCATCTAATACTGCATAACCATGAGCCTTGTTTCTTAAACTCTGAGCTCACTTTACATCTTGAGGTAACGTACATTTAAGTAAAAAATAGAGTATATCAGATCGCCAATCGCCTCGAATTGTTTCTTTAGTGACAACCACTTCATGAGCATATTTATATTGGTATGATCGAGTCAAATCAAAGGGCTTTCTTTTAATATTATCCATAGATATTTCTCTGTGTAAGATATGGTTTCTAAAGAGTTAGCAACGTCTTTATTTCCTCGATTGATATGCTCAACAATCACTTTATCAGGAAAAAGAGTTAAGTCGCGCAGTTCACGCAAATATAAAACTAACTGATCTTTCTTAGCCTAAGATATCTTTGTCATATGATTTTCCACTAGTTGTGTTTCTGTCTCCAAATAAACTGTTTTCGCCCCACAAATACTTGCAAGCCTTAAACTAGCCAATGTGGCCTCGTATTCAGCATTTTTATTCGATGCATGAAACCTAAATCGAATAGCCTCGTACAAAGCCTCTCTAGATGAAGAAATCAATTCAACCCCCCGCACTCAATCCCAATATGCTAGAACCAACATCAATTCGAACTAGCCATGTTGAAAGTTCTGGTAGTAATTATTTACCAGTCATGGTGATAAAATGTACTAGGCTATATGCTTTGGGTTCAGGGCCTCTAACAATGAGTCTGAATATGAAGCAGTTATAGGTGGTCTCAAATTAGCTTTCCTATATTGGGCTAAAAAGGTTAGGTTGATGAGTGATTCCCAGCTTATTATCCATCATGTTCAAGGTCAATCTGAGGCAAAAAAGGAGCAGGTGATCAAATACTTACTCATTCTTAAAGAGGTGGCAGCCAACTTCAAAAGTGTTTGTTATGAGCATATTCCTTGATAAAAAAATACACTAGAAGATTCCTTGGAAACCATAGCATATTATGAGTCCTACCCTTGGATTCATGTACAAGAATTCCCATCCATACAATCAAATCAGAACAAGGAAAAGGAGGAAAGCTTGAGTATACAAGTAGTTCAACCTAGAGATTGGATATTTTCCCTTCTTTAATAGATTTCTAATGGAGTTTTGCCTCTGGACAAAGCTATGGCAAGAAAAATTAAACACAGGGCTCGTGGTTTTTTTATCATAAGGGAAGTTCTCTATAAAAGTATTTTAGTAGACCTCTCTTGCGTTGTTTGGGGGTTGAAGAATCTCAAGTCGTTTAAACTGAGCTACACGATGGAGAAGGGTCAGCGCATTGTGGCTACAGGGCAGATGCTAAAGAAATGGTAAAGAAGTGTGATCCATGTCAAAGGTATGGCAACAAAATTAATATGCCAGCAGTATTTATGGAGTCTATCTCTGAACCAGTACCTTTTGCTTGTGGGTGATTGGATTTAGTTAGGCCTCTGCCAATGGCGTCCGGAGGGTGCAGAACTATTATAGCTGCTATTGGTTACTTCTCGAAATGGATAGAGGCAACTCCTTTGGTAGGAACCACTTCGAAAGCTGTCAGTAAATTCATCTGATCCAATATGTGTTGCAAATTTGGGATTCCTCAAAAGATTACCACAGATAATGGGCCACATTTGATAACAAGGATATGGAGGATTTTTATGCTTCTAGAGGCATTGAGAACTGTTTCTCTTCTCCTTTCCATCCGCAAGAAAACGACCATGTTGAAGTTGCCAACATGATCATTTTGTCCGGATTAAAAAAGAATCTAGAGGGGGCTGTAGGGAAGTGGCCAAGCAATCTGCAAGAAGTGCTGCTACACAAGAATCTTCTTTTTCTTTGGTGTGTGGGTGGATGTCATTACCCATATTGAAGCTACCCTACCATCATACAGGGTCCATAACTATTCCGAACAAGCTGATGAGATACCAATTAGGAATAAGTTGGACTTAATAGAAGAAAGCAGAGTTAAAGCTCATTTGAGAACAGCCCACTACCAAGGCTTGATGAGGAGCAGATTTGCTTCAAAGGTCAAGAGAAGAGATTTTCAATTGGGAGATAAAGTTTTGAGAAAAGTTTTCTTACACACCAAGGAAAGCAGTTCGATAAGCTGGCTCCGAACTAGGAAGGCCCCTACGAGGTCTCCGAAGTGTTTTGAAGCACCCATAGAATATTCAACATCTCAAGTTATATTTAGAATAAACGTTGTGTGTAAATATTTACTTGTTAGATATCAATGTAATATTTACTTGTTAGATATTAATGAGGTGTCTCGTTTTTTCATTCAATAAAATGTGATGCCTTCTTAAAACATCTGGTGTGGTTTAACTACAATTCAATTCAAGTACAAATCATTGGTTCAATACTTTGGATCTTTGATAGATCGGATAAACCTGGTTGAGTGATGACCATTAAACACATGTTATCAGAGATATTAAACACTCTCACTATAATGCTTCTGAAAAACTAGGGGATATTTAAACATTAGCCATTAAAATTTAAAGGGAAAAAAATGTTAAATAAAGGAAGATTTGATAAATAAACATATTTTGACTTTAACTGAATAGGAAGAACAAAACATGCCTTGGCCATCCAAGGACTTTAAGTATTTCAAAGACTTATCCAAACTCTGACCGAATAAAATTATAAAATATACTTTGGCCATCCAAGGACTTTAACTGTTAAAAAAAATAAAAAAAAATATGCTTAAACCTTAGGGCTCGTTCCCTTCGGATGTCCCTTCACCACCACCATCTTTGTTGGGACTTTTAAGTTCGGCACTCGAACTCTCACAATATCCCTCTTTATCATCAGTAGTGGAATCAATCCCACTGGATTAGTTGTACTTGTCACCAGCTGCCACTAGATTAGTCGCTTAGTTGATAAATCTTCCTTGTTCTTCCGCAATGCTTCTATCTCATTCTCCAGTTCTTCTATGCTCTGATTGATATTAAGAAGGTTGGTTGATAGAGATTCCTTATCAGTGGTGAGGAAATTGATGAGAGTGATCTGGATTTTCACTTGTCTCTCCAAGTGAAGCACTTGCTAGATGTGACCGAGAATAGAATGGCTTAGAACATCTTTCTCTCCGGCGACGGAGAAAGATTTACCATTAAAGGTCACCATGTTAGCGGAGCTCGAGGGGCGGTAGGGACCTGCGAAATCATCCTTCTCAGAATCATTGAAGTATAAATCAATGTCTTGAAGGGCATTAATGTCCACTTCTTCAGTCCCTCCTCAGCAACCTCTCCGGACTGCAGACTTGTTAGGATCTTCTTTTGTAAAGTAGGATCAAAAGGGGCTGGTAGAGGTAGAGTCTCCGAAGGGCGAAGAATTACTTCTTCTCCTAAAGCGACTCTCTTCTTTTTAGCAGATTTTTTGTCAGTATTGGCCCTTCTTTTCTGGTCCTTTTTGGGAGGCTTTGGTGGGTTTTGTGACTCTCTCGCCTCCCTTACAGTTTCAACATCTACCACTTTGAGCAGGGCAACGTCAATTCCCCCTTGGTTCCCCGAACCAGTCCCCTCTGTGACCGCTTGAACCGACTCTGTTGTAGCTTTCTTCTTCTTCCCTTTCATTTTGCTGGGAGCTTTTGCTTTGGAAGGTAAGACCAATTTACCATCTTTGGCCTCCGTTCGTTTGAGAATTACACCAGGAGGAGGCGGTGTAGTCAACTCTTCCCATGAGAGGTCCCTCCGACCTGCGGTGTTCCACAGATGGGACCTCACAAGATTGCCCGAGGTGAAGTAATTGTGGAAGGCATTCCCCCAACGCTCCGCAGCCCATGCATTAATCTTAGCACAAGTTGTTTGCCCCTCCTCTAGGTGTCCAGTGAACTTCTTCACCAGTATTGGAAAAGGAGTGACAAATTAATCAGAAGGGGAATACTTATGATTTAAAAAGAAAAAGCATGAAAAACAAAGATAGAAAAAACTCACCAGTACTCTTCCACATGGTAGTTAACATGCTGGGATTGATGTTGGCCTTGATCTTCCTACCGTTCTCCCATGTCCCGCTGACAAACAGGAACTGTGTACTCGAGTTCTTCTCGGACTCCAGCAAGTCATCTACCACCTTGAAGTTGTTTCCCATATTATGATGGTAGAATGAAATCTGGTGATTCTTGTATAAACTTTCCACAACGGAAAATTACTCCATTAGGAGTGGGATTTTTTATAACCTTGATGCCATTATACAAGCAAGGAAGGAATACCAGGCATTTGGGCTTAGCTGGCTTCGGCAGAGTTTAACCATGTGGAAATACCTGACGATTTCTGGGTCCAATGGGAACCAAAGTCCCCAGTTTAGCAGCTCAGTGAAAATAACCACCTCGTTGAGTTTGCAGTCCATATGAGTCTCCGGAGTGACACGTATTCTTACCTTCACTGACTTTAGAATCCCCCATTTCGTTCGGATCCGGCCTAACTCAACAGTGTGGGTGTAGACATACTTTATATTTTGTAAATCCAATATGCATTTAACACTGAAAGTTTTAAAGCAATGGCCTATCTTGCCGTCTAGGCACTCCGGAAGCTCCGCATAAGTCAAACAGACCTTGACTTTGCTTTTTCCCTTCTTGTCAGAAGCAGCATCCCCCGCTTGACCTGATGCTTCAGTTTCAAAGGGAGCCTCCTCGATACTGTCTTCCATTAATTCTTCCATCACTATGTAAGGTTTATCAGTTGCTTTGGATGGATTGGGATCAGCTTCTGGCACCAAGGGTTGTTCAGATATATGAGTGCCTGTTGTTTCTGAAGGCTTGGTTTCTGGTTGAGGTTGGGATCCGGAGGGCTTGTCCCTTAGGGCTACTTTAGATGCCTCCGATCTGGAGGGCTTATCGTTTGAGGTTGCTTTAGATGCCTCCGATCTCGAGGGCTTTGGCAGTGAAGCAATAGTTTAGGCTCTAGTTAGACGCGTCGTCCGACGAGAAGTTGACTTCCCCGAAGATTTCTCAGTGTCGGAACCCATGGCAATGATGGGAGAAGGTTTTCTGATACTGGAAACACCTTTTTCTTTCAAGATAAAGAGTTGAGACTCTTGAACAAAAGATCCTGAGGGAAGAAGTAAAATTCTAGGTTTTAATAATTTTCTGGGCTTGGGGTTACTGGAAGAAGATGATCCTTGATCAGCTTCTTGGGTCGGTTCACTAGATTTCTCACTTGGAGAAACTCAGAGACCAGCAGCAATGCAATTCTCTCTCTCTCTCTCTCTCTCTCTCTCTCTCTACTTTTTTCGCCCTTTCTAACTCTGATAAGTTTAACCAACTGCCTTTAACAAGTGTGTTTCTGGGTGTAAACATAAAACCTCTCAAGAAAAATTTGAAGGTATGAGTGAAAATCTCTCTAGAATGCTCTAAGTGATGAAGACAATGAAATAGTGAAAGAGAATTTATATAACAATAAAGAAAGTAAAAATTACTTAGGAGAAGTTGAATAGAGTTTTTGCAATGATTAAAGGTTGCGCGTACGTGTGAAGGACTAAATGCCGAAGTAACTTTCTAGACATAATGGGTGCACTGATCTAGGAAAAATAACGGTTGGTAGGTCAAACCAGAGAGTGACACGTGTCCCACAATCCAAGAAGAAAACTCTTAGAATTCTTGGAGAGAGAAATCAGTTCGGACAGACTTCGAACTGAATTGATGATGAGAATAAACTTCCTAGTACAGACCGCACAAGCAGATCAGACAAAATCATTACTGGCTTAGTGGATTTTTTTAGTTATACCAAAGATATTTGGCAACGCCTAAAAAATGGGCTACTGATGAGTTCGGATTATGCAGACACAGCCCACTACATTATCCAGACAATGGCAATTCGGACAATAACATGCCACTGAACTATCCAAAGAGGATAAAATTTAAAATACTTAAACACCTTTTGACTAAGCTATGTGCTAATCTACTTAAAAGATTAATGGGTCCTTAAACTTGATCTGGAAGCCCATGGGTCCTTAATTAAGGGTATAAATACCCCAACCACTCTCATTAATGAGGGTAATGAACATTTAATACAACCAGACTGCTCAATTCTCTCACTACTTTATACAACAAACACTTAATACTCAGAATACTTTATAAAACATTTTACAAAATTACCCCCAACCTAAAATAAACCAAACTATACTCATCCAATTATCCAAAATTATAAAAGTTTTTGTTTATATTTCCTATCTATCATCATGTTATATATTCATTTATGCTAATTATACGGTTGAATCATAATAATATTTTAAGTTATACTTGCAAAATGTAATCCCTCGAATATTATAATACGTTAAATGAACGTGGCTCATCGAAAATATTAGTGCGTTTATTGGACGTACCACTTCGAAAATCTCACAATGCATTACTTCGAACATCACATAGTACATTTATTGAACGTATCACTTTGAATATGGTTGTTTCTTCTAAAAGTGTAATAAACACTTCGGAACATTTTACTCTCGATCAACCTCAACGATGATCACTCTTTAACAAGTTATCAAAATGGTTTAAAGAAACACTTGTAAACAACCATTGGCCAAAAATGTATTTTATTGATAATGTTGAATATGTACATATCGCTTCATTAAAATCTTCATGCACCAACAAGTTAGGAAAGAGTCCGCTATTCAACCAAAAGAAACAAATTCAAAATACAATATAGTTACTCCCAGTATAACTTCAGATGCTATATATTCCACGGGTGTTGAAACATTCTCCTCTGAATATCGCAAAGGCGCTAAGACCCTAGCTTTATCCTCTAAACCACCACATAAGGTTCTTCCCAATTCGGGGCCATTTTTCCGAGGTTCTTCTCCTTGGTATGCAAAAATACTTTCCTCTTGACTTTATCGCTTGCTTTAAACTCCCGCATTTTCACCCTCGAATTGTATGTGTTCCTCATAAGAGTTTGATAAAACATCACGCTTAAATGAGCTCGAATTTTTTTTTTATTAATCAAATCTAAATTTTCTCTTTTAGTTTTGTCATTAAATGTTCAGAGTATTGGGTTATTATTAAAGATGACATTGTAGATTCCAAAGGGCTAACAACATTCATTCCATATGCTAAAGAAAAAGAAGTTTCTTTTGTAGCTTCCATAGGAGTAGGGCTGTCAATTTCGGGTTTCGATTCGTGTTCGTGTCGGGTTTGACCAACCCGAAATTTTAGAACCTGTGACACAAACCCGACACGAACCCGAAATTCGTGTCAGGTTCAAAGACCCGAACCCGACATGTTAAAAACCCTCTTGGACCCGAACCCGACCTGTTTGACACGGAATTGTATCCAACACAAAACACCTGTTTGACACGAATTTTAGATAAATGAAAAACTTAATAAATGGAGATGCATGGGATCGAACCTTGTACCTCCCGCATGCAAAGCGGGCGCTCTACCATTTGAGCTACATCCTCTTTTGAAATGTTTTTGGTCCACTATATTTATATAAAGTCAAGATACGCTTACTTTATATATTTACACCGGCTTTACAATCACTGGTGAAGTTATCTTACCGTAAAATATATGGTGATGATGGGTTTGCCATCTCACCTAAACATGAAGAAAAATACATGAGATAAATTAAATAAATTTCAGAAAATAACAAATAACCACTAAGTTGTCACTTCTTAACAAATAACCACTAGAATTGTAAATCGAATCATCCCACAAAACAAGATTGAATGCATTCAATATCTATTAATAAATCTAGCAAACTCACACGAATCAGATAAAAAAACTGTTAAATAATAAATCATTTCCATTTTTTATTCTTAATATTATAATCTATATACACCGAAGATGAAAGATTCAAAACTTTATTAATATACGTGAAAGAAGAATAAAATTCAAAACTTTATACCAAACATGTGAACCATCATTTGTCCTTCCTCATATACTTATTTAAGTATACTATTTATTTTATATCTTTTAAATTTAAAATAAAATTATTTATTTAATAAAGTTTTATAAGTATTTTTTGTGTTCTAATTTATAGGTCAAAATTTTAAAATAATATTATTTTATTAATAAAATTTTATTAAGTGTTTTCAGTATTTTATTTTACAGGTGTACACGTCTTTTGGGTTTTACAGGTCAGTTCCGGGTTTACAGGTCTTTTCAGGTTTTACGAACCCAATCCGAACCCGACCCGTTTTTTTTCGAGTCGGGTTCGTATCGTGTCTTAATTTCATCGGGTCTGAAATATCAGGTCTCTAACCCTAAAATTTCGGGTCGTGTTCGTGTTGGGTTTATAGGTCGTGTCCAAAATTGACAGCTCTACCTAGGAGTAGTTCGATAAGCCCAAAGTACTTCTTGCAAACAATTTGGTCATTTCCTTGTTGACCTTGTCAAATTTTTCTTTAAACCATCTAAAATAGTCTTGTTCGTCACTTCAACTTGTCCATTGGTTTGGGGGTGAAAACGTGTTGAAAAACATTGCTGAATTCCCTTTGATGCGCAAAATGAAGCCATTTCTTTATTATTAAACTTAGGGTCATTATCCGTAGTAATTTTTCGAGGTATTCCGAAGTGGCATCAAATTTTGTTTACAATGAATTTGATTGCATCTTTTGTTTTTGTTCCAAATAGCGGTTCTGCTTCTGCCCACTTCGTAAAATTGTCCACCGCTACAATCATCATTTGTCGTCCTCTAGATACCATCGGCAAATGCCCCACTCAATCAATGCCGCACCGGTCAAATAGTATGGCTTCAGTAATGAACATAAATGGACATCAGCTCTCCAATTACCCGAGACTACATCTGGAGTGACGAACAATTCCTCTATAGAATCACATTGGTGTGATTGGGTCAAAATTGAATACTTTCTTGTAACAAAATCCAGGGATGCTCCTCCTTGTATGCAATTTTTTTTAGCGAATCAGCCACCGTATTACTTCATCGGCTAATATGTTCCTGAACAACATGACCAAATAGTAACATTAAGTTTCGAAGTTCCTGAAGATACAAAATTAAACGATCCTTTTTTGTCTCGGAATTTCCACTACTTGATTTGCTACTAACTGAGATTCTGTCTCTAACCGTATTGAAGTTGCGCCACATATTTTCCCAAGCCTCAAACCAGCTAAACCAGCTTCGTATACAACTTCATTGTTTGATGCGTGAAAACTAATTTTGATGGACTGAAGCATCGTTTCTCCAAATGGATCAATTAACTGAACTCTAGTGCTACACCCAGAAATACTTGACCCACCATATGTTCGAACAACCCACATCGAACCCGTTGGTGCCACATCCTGACTTTCTTCTATATCTGATATGCTCAAATGAAATTCAACAAGAAAATCTGCCAACACTTGAATTTTAATTAGAGTTCGAGGTGTGAACAAGATATCATAATCTCCCAACTCTACTGACCACTTGGTCATCCTCCTCGAAATATTAGAACGTTGTAAAACATTTTTCAAAGGGAATGAAGTTTGGACTTCGATGGTATGAGCTTCGAATGCTAATACTAATTTCTTAAGCTTCAAATACCTCTTCTCAGCTACCACCAGACTTTTGTTGACATAATACACTTGCATCGGAATTCATGAATCTTCACTTATCAATACTGCATTTAGTGCAAAATCTGATATGGCAATGTATAAAAAGAGCTTTTCTCCACTTCGAGGTTTTGTCAAAATTTCTGGTGATGATAATAAATTATTTATGCTTGTAAATGTTGCTTCATAATCCGACGTCCATTCAAATCTATTTGGCCCTCGCAACACTTGAAAGAAAAGAAAACATTTGTTAGAAATTCTAGAAATAAATCTATTAAGCGTTGCTAACCTTCCTGTCAAAATTTGCACTTCTTTAACAGTTCGAGGTGAATTCATTGTTAGTACAACTTTCAATTATTCTGGGTCAGCTTCTATACCTCTTTCACTGATAACATATCCTATGAAATTCCCTGATCGAACTCTGAAGGTTCACTTTTTCAGGATTAAGCATTAACGTGATTGCCCTTAAATTAAAAAATGTTCCTTCTAAATCCTCCAAATGTGCATCATCCATCAAGCTTTTTACCACAATATTATCAATATAAACCTTTATGTTTCTTCCGGTCTTAGTGGTAAATAATTTATTCATCAACCTTTGATAAGTAGCTCCAGTGTTTTTTAATCCAAAAGGCATAACCTTGTAGCAATGCCATCCCCTGTCAGTTATGAAGGTCGTACATTCTTGGTCCTTTGGATCTGATTGTATCTTGCGAAAGCATCCATTAAATTTAATATTTTATTTCCCAAAGTGGAATCAATCAATTGATCCATTCAAGGAACATGAAATGGATCTTTAGGACAGGCTCGATTTAAGTCTGTAAAATCCACACACATTCTCCAAATTTCATTCTTTTTTTTACCACTACTCGATTTATCGTCCATAAGGGATACCGTGATTAATTTATATGTCAACCTTGGATAAAAAAATCCATTTCAGAAACAATTGTTTCTCATTTCTCTGATGAAAATGTCTTTCTTTTTCGAATTACCGGGTTTACCTTTGGATCAACAGCTAAACTATGGCAAATCACTTCGATTGGCAGCCCTATCACATCCTCCGTCTTCCAAGCGAAAACGTCCAACTAATAAGAAAAAATTTAGTAGTCGTTAACGCAGAACTGGGGTTCTTAAGTTTCCTATTCAAAGTACACTTTCTTCAGAAAAAGTATACTCCTCAATTTCTTCACTTACTGTCAACGACCCTGGGGTTTCCCTCGGATCGTCAACCCTTTCATCAAACTCCAAGGTCAACCCATTTGACTGTTATTCCTTTATCGTGTCTCCATTGTTGGATCCTCGAATCCTAAATGTAGTGTCATAGCACTCTTTTGCAACTTTATGGTCGATTTGAACGACCCTACACGATTTCCTACCACATACTTAAAACATTTATGTACTGTCGACACAACCCCATACATTCTCGACCGCCAAGACCTTCCAAAAATAGCATTGTATCTTGTGGGGTAGTCCACCACCATAAAGAGCACTTAGACCTTCTTATTGAGGGCTCCCTTTCCTAAGCTCACCTCCCCTTCGAATTCTCCAATCACTTGTGTTGTCACACAAGTGAATCCAATAATCATACGCTCCGATTGAGAAATTCGAGGAGGATTACGCCTCATATCGTATGTTGTTTGGAGAAGGATATTTTAAAAACTATTAGTGTCTATGAGCACACATCTAATTTCAACACCAGCCATTTATACCCCAATAACTATCGCGTCCTCATGCAGTCCTGCAGTACCTTACTTTAATTTGAATAAGATCAAAGGAATGGCCTTTTGACATATAAGTGAGTGGACATCCTTACTCTAATTTGAGTTGTCAAATTGAAAAGATGTCTCTTCCTCAAACTGTCAGTAGTACCAGCCATTGAATCGCGTCCAAAAATGGCCAATGACTCAAAAACACTCACATAAGCTTCGCACATGCCGTTTCTTTACTTATTCTTCAACAGCCATCAAAATCAACATGTGTGGATCCTTATCAAAGTATTCTGAACCAACATCGAATTCATCAGCCTTTGAATCTAGGATCATCAAATTCTCAGCTAGCGCACTTGGGTTAGTCAGCCGTGAATTCGATGCCGAAGTTTTTGACGCGCTTCATTGGGACTTCACATAAGTCAAGAGCTTTTCGTTTTTTAATTAGCGTTTGGACTTATTTTTTCAATACAATACAATCATTTGTATCATGCCCAATGTCCTCGTGATAACTGCAATATTTATTACTCTGCTCCTCACTTAGCCTATTAATTGGAGTTGGCTTCTTGAAGTTCACGAAGCTTTTGTCTTTGTCAAATATTACAGTTACACTTTCTGTTAAGTTTGCATAATACTCTGGCCTAATCCACTGATTCGGCCTCATTCTGTTGTAATTGTAAGATGGGGCATGATTTGAGTATCCCCCAATTTGAGGCGGCAAATTATGATTCCTCGAACGCGCCTGTTGATTACCGTTCGAAGGTTTCCCTTGCTTATTAGTCACTTGACGTGAATTTTTTGGAACATTACGTGATCTTCTTTGGACCCTCGTTGACTCTTCAATCTTTATCTGATCTTCAACCTGAGTCATTAACGCTCCAAAAGTTATAGCCCTTTTTCGTTTCATTAACCAGATCTCCTGGCAGTAACCCCTCGCAAAAAGCTGCCATCACCACACCTTCTTCGCAATTATCCAAGCTTGCCTAAGTCAGAACAAATCTTTTTGTATAGTCTTTCAACTTTTCTCCAACTTCTTGTTTGGATTGAATTATCGTATCTCCATTCGCTCTCATCGAATTGTTTCCCACAAAGTGCCTTCGAAAAGCAGTATAGAAATCCCTGAAATTCGAAATGGATCCCCTCGGGATCCGATTGTACCACTTTGACACTGTTCCTTTAATAGTTTGAGAAAAAGCACGACACACCAGCCTTTTGTCATCTTCGAAGTTCATCATATAATTCTTGAATTGTTCGATATGATCATCTAGATCATGCATCTCATCAAACTTTTCAACCTTAACAATATCAAAATGCTTCGGAAGCGTAATAGATCAAATTTCACTCGTCAACGGAGAGTTTCTCCAATCGACTCCTGCAACAATTGATCCTCAGTTCTCATGACTGCATATAAATTCCGATCAGTCTCATCATACTTATTCGATGTGCTCCCCTCACACCAATTAGATTCTTTCAAACATCGAGGAATGATGTCCCTCTTAGATTTGTGTTCCTTCTTATGTTTTCAGGGATGTTCCCTTTCGTGTTCCTCCTTCGAAGAACTTCTATAACTTTTAAAGCCTGAGGCAGAACTTTCAACCTCTTCGTCACTAAATGTGACACATTTCTATTTGTCTATTTGTTGTCTTTCGAGAAGAATAGCGCTCTTTTGGAGCTTCGAAGTGTGCCTTCTTCTGCTCATTCTTAATCTGTCAATTAGTGCACGATCGATCAGACTGGTTTCCAATTTCAGTTTTCTCATTTACTTGTCTTACTTCGGATTTAAGCTTTGTCGAGTGAATTTCCTGCTCTCTTTGCTCGTACTTCTCATTCAACGCATTTATATAATCCAAGAGCTGGTTCATACACATTTCTATATCTGACTCAGTTTGGATCGTAAGAGATCTTTCTGGTCTATTTTCATTCCCCTGTAACTCTTCTCTTAGCGTTTCAATTGATTATCGAACTAATGGATTGTATTCAGGATTCATCACAAAATTTCAAAACTATTTTTCAGGATTAACAAAATTCGAACTAGATGGAAAGACACTGATTTCCAGTTGTCCCCAGTGAAGTCGTCAATTTCGTTACTTCAATTATTAGAAGTCCCTTTAGTAAACAATAATAGGAGTGTTTTAGTGAGAGAAAGATTTTAGAGAGAGAAAATGAGCGAACACAATTAATTAAAATCAGAAGTTCAACCCCTTTATTAGTTCAGCTCTGGCCTTTATATAGAGGTGCATTGACTTAGTTCACAACTGTAAATAGTACATAAAAGAAAAAAATTACATTTAGTCCTTAATAAAGACACATAATTAAAATCGCTCCTTTAACCTTTCAATTTGTTACTAAACCTTTTATGGTTTACATTTTAGTCCTTGAAATTCTATATCTTTATTATTTAGTAATTATATTTATATGACATTTTTGAAAAAAATGATAACTATTTAGCAAAAACACTTTCTTTTAAAACCAGAAGAATGTATTTTGTAAAATATTTTTTTATAATCATTTATAAGCAAAATCATCCATTACATTCAATATTATCTTTTATAGTTTTGTTAGTCTATTTAGAAGGCCAAAAACAAAACTAAAGACCAAAGATTATTTACTTCACCTCATTTCCTAATCAACCCAATCATCAACTTAAGTTTTAAGTTGGATAATGCTAATTTTTTTTAAACTTTTTCTCATGACTTACTTACCATCTAGACATTACCCAATAATTAAATGGCCTCCTCTTATGCAAGGAAGACTAAAACTCAACACAGAAAAACATGAGAAGCATGTGGAGGTGGTATTACACGAGATAATAATAATGACAACATCCTAGCTTTTGACACATTATATGGCAAACAAACTACGGTGTTAGCATAATGTAGAGCTTTGTTAGATGGACTTACTAAATGCAATATAAAAACATAATCAACCTAGATATTGAAATTGACTCCTTGATGATTATGGAAATGCTAGCTAGTAGAAAATCCTCCTGGTACATGCTTACTTTAATTGAAAGTTGCATAAAATTACTAAGATTTGGAATGAATATAATATATATATATATATAGAAAGAAAATCAAATTGATGTTGACTAGCTAAAGAATCTCTTAATCAAGCTAAGCGAATAGACCTCACCAAAGAAACTACTAAGATTTGGAATGAATAATATATATATATATATATATATATATATATATATATAAAGAAAATCAAATTGATGTCTGACTAGCTAAACAATCTCTGAATCAAACTAAAGGAATAGACCTCACCAAAGAAACGCCTCTAGCTTATCTTACTACTATTTCATTTCTGGAAATCCTAGAGCTGAGTTATTTCAGATTGTATGAATAAATAATTACTTTAAAAACAAGACTTAACAAAATGAAAATTAGAAGTGAAAGACTTAAGTATAGCAAAGAGAAATAAAAACCAAGCTTGTACGAACAATTCAATCAAAATTCTCTGCTTTTCCATAAACTCAATCCGGAAAGATCAATCTCCATTAACTACTGCTAACTAATATACAAAATAACTTTCCAAAAAATAAAATAATCTTTAAAAAAATACATCAAAGAAAATCAATAGAAAAGATACCTGTTAATCCAAAAGAAAATTCTAGTGCAACTCTTTTTTTACCAAAAAAAAAAAACTCAAAGACGATTTCTAGAGCTTGGAAGAAGACACAACAAATTTCAAAGTCTGGAGTAAATATTTCCTTGAAAATGATGGATGTGAGAAAGGACTAGCGTCGAATTGAAATGTGGCCCGTCAATTTTTCATTCTAAGAAGAAATAACGTTTGACTTTTGTTTTATTGTAATGGACTTAGCCATCCTAAGGCCTCTCAATTTCTTTAATAAAATCCATCTTTTATGTAATAATAATAATAAATAAATAAATAAATAAAATACATGCTTATTTATCGATCAAAATGATATTAATAATATAATATTAGAATAAACAGAGAATTGTATAAAAACAATGAAAACAAAGAAAGGACTAAAAAAATTTAGAATTGATGTCACGATTGCTAAATTTGGATAGGTATATGAACAATGTGCATTTTAATAATAAATAAGAAAGTAACATGTGAAAAATAACGATTTTAATCATAGAAAATATCTAATACTATTTTTGTAAAAACAATTATAATATTTTCTCAATATAACACTTATATTAAAATAAAATATTATCAATAAAATATTTTTTATAATAAATATCAAATTTTTATTTAATATTTTTATATTTTCCAACTAGAAGCTAAGAGCTAAGAGCTCTGCAAAAATAAATAATAAAATTTAAAATCAAATAGATTCTTTTTTACATCATCCTATTTTTTAAATAAAAGTTTAATTATAAAAAATATAGAACTTGATTTCTACCGGTAGTGAAGTCATAATATGTTTGTATTTCCACATCTCTTTTAAGCCGATCATACAAATTCAGAATATTTTCTCTATTTCTTTACTTATTTCTACAAAATTCCAATATATATAAATTATAATTTTTTGGAACAAATATAAATGGAAGAAATAAAAAATTAAAATTTATGATAAAATCAAAAAAAAAATATAACTTAATAATTCTTAATATTTGATACTTTTACTTCTCAAAAACTATTTTTTAAACAAAACATTAAGTTAAAAAAAGCCCAAATTAATTATCACACATGAAAGAACCACATTTGTCTTTCTAGTTTTAGATATAGAATATTAGTGTTCGCAAAAATATGTCTTACTTTATTTTAAAGAAAAGTTATTTATTCAAACAAACCATAAATATATGTTTCGTTAAGAAGCTATGGCGAAAGAGTATAAGTCAGTTAAGAGAACACAATATGAAAGTTTATCTTATCACCTTAAGAAATGAATTTTAGTTGTTGTAAGTGAAGCTACATAGTCAAACGAGATTTCATTAGTAATGTGGTTAAATATAAGGAATGTATTGTAGAAAAATATTATAATCAACCTGAATGGATTGATTATAAAGAGTTTTTTCCTCCACTATCATTGAATGATTTTTGAATAATTATGACATTAGTTGTACATTTTGAAATATAGTTTTATCAAATGGATGTTAATATCATTTTTCTTAATAGTGACATTAAAGAAACGATCTATATGGTTCCACGTGAGTAATTTGAAATAGGTGATTCAAAGTCCATGGTCTGAAAAAATAACATATCCATGTATCAAACAAGCTTCTTGAAAGTGGAAGCATAAGTTCCTTGAGGTGACAGTTTCCTGTGGTTTTAGTATGAAAATGGTTGAGAGTTGCAGGTTTCAAGTCCAACGGGATTAAGTTCATAAATTTAGTACACTCTTGAAAACTTTTATCGTAAAAAGTGAAAAATTAAATGTAAGTCAATGTCCAAATAAAACTTTGAGATAGAGGAAATGCTAAAAGCTCCATATGTTTGGTCGTCGAGAGTCTGATGTATGCTCAAATTTTTACAAGGTCATACATTAGTTATATAATCATTTTGTTTGATGGCGTTTAAGTAATTCGGAGATAGATCATTATGAAAAGATCAATAAGATTGTCTGATATAAGAACAAAAAACTGCATATGTTGACACATAAGAAGTTAGGATGATCTGGAGATTGATACGGCATATATAAGTCTAAGATAAACTAGCCGAATGAAAGACCAAATTACCAGACCATGCAACATCGCACCACTAGAAGGGACTTGGCCGGTGAACCAATACCAAGTCCAAAACGCTCAGCTTTAGTGCACGACATGACCAAACGTGTTGGTCACTCGACCTTAAGCTAACATCATGGTCGTTGGCCTTAAACATCCAACACAGTTGCTCGGTCGTAAGCATTTATAATACAACCTTGCAGGACACAGAAAATGATAACAACACAAAAACACATTTATAATCTCTTACACAAAGTAGGTGTCTTTAAACCTAAAGTTATGTACTCAACTAACAACATTTTTCCTATTGTTTTGGATGAGGAACCTACTATATTTTCTGAGATTGTTGAAGATCCTAATAGGGCCCAGGTTATGAAGGATGAGTATATCGCTCTCTTAGCGTATCATACTTGGTCTTTGGTTCTTTATACTGCTGATATGAGTTTAGTGGTATGCAAGTGGGTGTACAAGTTAAAATATAACTTTAGTGGTTCTTTTCAGCACTATAAAGCACTTCTTGTGACTATGGGTTACGACTTTATTGGTTCTATTCAGCGGTATTGACGTTATTGAGATTTTGAGTCTAGTAATTAATGCCTCTATAATCAGGCTTGTCCTAACCTAGTTGTCTCCTAAGGCTGGGGTATGAGACACAAAGCATGCCAAGTTGACTTTTTTGAATGGTGTTCTTAATGAACATGTTATTATGTTCAACCTTAAGGGTTTTTATGTACTAAACATACCTTTCATGTATGTCATCAACCGAAAGCACTTGTACAGGTTGAACCAGACTCTTCGTGCTTGGTACTCTAAGCTAAAGGACACACTACTTCTGTGGGGTTTAAGAACTCTAGAGCATACTGTTATATGTTATTCTATATGACTAAACAGGTTATTGGCATCCTCCTAGTTTACGTAAATGATATAATAGTTACTGGTAATGTTGCTTCCTATATGCAAATTTTCATTCAAAGACTCAATTCTGAGTTTGCTCTTAAACACATGTGCTACTTAAGACAATTTCTAGGCATTGAAGTGTATCGTTATAACACTAGGTTCAACCTAACTCAGATCAAATACATCAAAGAATTACTGTCCAAAGAAGGTTTCTCCACTCCAATCGTTTACTCCACTCCAATGCGTTTAAACCCTTCGCTCTCTCAGTGTGATGGTGAACATTTCCTGTTTCCTGCAAGGTACATAAGCATTTTACGGTCTTTACACTATATGTTACAAACTTGTGCTGACATTGCTTTTGCAGTTAATAATATTAGTAAATTACAACAATATCCCACGAATATACATCTACAATATGTTAGAAGAATTGTTCGTTACATATCTGGTAATGCATCATTGGATGATCGTCGGTCCGCAGGTGGCTACTGTATCTTCTATGGTGACCCACTAGTTTCTTGGTCTTCCAAAAAACAAAATATTGTTTGATGCTCCTGTACAGAATTTGAGTATCGCTCTCTCTGGTTAATTTGTCTTATGAGCTGATCTGATCGCGGTATGTGTTACGAGAAATTGGGTTTCCTATTAGTCGACCCGTAATTATCGTGTGTCATAACCTTTGGAGAAGTTCTTTGGCCTCTAATCTTGTTTCATACTCTTACTAAACATATTGAGTTGGATTTTCATTTTATAAGAGATCATAAGGTGCAAGGTTTACTGGATATCTGGTAGGAACTTTCTCGTTATCCAACTGTTGATCTACGGATCAAACCTTTTTCACAAGCTCGATTTTTTTGTACGGGACAAACTTGTGATTTCTTCCATTCATTTTAGTGGGCAGCTGAATAATCGAACAAAAAAAAGGTATGAGTGTTAGATCAGAGAAATCGTGCATAAATCCATTTGCTAGAAACCATAGAGAATAGGAAGACGGTGCTATGAAGAGAAGGTGACTATGGCTGGGGTTTCAAACTAGAAATGAAATGGTTTGGGTTGTTTGTCTCTTATCTTCGGAAAGATTGGTTCTATACCACGAGTCAAGGGTCGGGCCACATCTGTATACCTATGCAAGCCTAAAAAACTTAATATTGAAGCTTACTTAATAATATGCTCTCTCACAGTACTCATAGTGTAAATATAAATACACGTGCATAACATAATAACCAATAAGGAACAAATATTATTACACCCCGTGAAACAAACTCCCATTGTTATGATAAGGAGTATAAAATAAGTGTAGTCGTTATAACTGTTAAGGAACTAACAAGTTCTGCCAAAGTAAGTCTACTATTTTTTTAGTCAAGAAAGAGATCACTTTATTCATCAATAGGTTTTCCCTATTTGTAATATACAGACTAGTGTGTAGTTACATTAGGTTACGCTTTTAGCGCCACTAGCCCACTTAAACCATTATCCTTATAACTGTGGAACAAACAACCGTTACCACTGCTATCCCTATAATTGTGGAATAACTAACACGTCTTAAACTCGTGGGTTAATCGTGTGTTTGTATTACAAATAAAGGCTCTGAGTGCAATCCGAGCTAAAGTCTTCTTTTAAGAACACCAAAGCTGACCTAATCTGCTGAGCTCGAACTTACTGATGACGTGCTCAAGTCCTTTCCTCTTACCATATTCCTTGTCTAGTCGATCAACTCAACTATGACCTCATCGAGATCATCCTGATCTTAAATTGTAACGATTAACTCCACTATGTCGTCATCGAGCTCATCCTGATCTTGATTTCAGCAACACCGTGCATGCTCTTAAGTTTGCTCCATTATCATGTTGTGTACACCGTTGAGCTCAGTCTACTGACGAGCTCAATATCCCTTTGAGATCATCCCCGTTATCTATCATTAACTTCGACCTACTGTTGAGCTCATCCGCGCTATCTATTATTGACATCGATCTGCTGACGAGCTCGTACATGCCCTAGAGCTCGTTCTCCTCTTTACTGCTCGTCATAATCCAAACTCGCAGTTTTCCTTGCTCGTGTTCTGGGGAATCCTCCCTTATCAAGGCTCCCCCTAGTTTAGAGGTTTATTAAAATACTAATAAACATGTAAATTATAATTTAATTAAATACTCTACTTATAATAATAATTTGAATCGTCTTGTGTCTATTTCTTTCTGACACGAGTCGTCAAGACAAGTGACGGTTTTCTGACAACGCCGTTTCCTGAAGTTACTTTTTGGCGATTTAGTTTTCTGGCACAATTTTCAAATAGACAATGACATCATAATTCACACGCGTACCCGAAAACGTTCCAATACTCAAATAACTTCTTCATTTACTTGTAGAAACCATATTTCTTCAAATCTTATGCTTTATTCTTCCTGAAAAACTCTCTGCAACCCCAATCCCAGGCATTCGCTTCTTTCTTCATCAACAATTATTCAGGTAACATTCTTCCTCTTAACTAATTTGCTTATGTCGAATGCTGGAGATAATCCGAAATTCAGGGTTTAAAAACTTTACCCGTAGACGAGTCCCCAAAATCAAATCACTTGCCCTTACCATCACAATCATTCTGAATTATGTCCTTCCCTAATTGCAGTTTGTAAAAAAACCATGGCACCCAAAAAAGGAGTGAGGAGTAAAGCCGTCAAAATTGTGGAACCTTTATACGAAGATTTGAACGACTTAAAAACCCTTTTTCTGAAATAGCTTATAGATACACTAATTTAAATGATGAAAAAATCTCCATTCTAAAGGAAAGATGCAATATTCCTGAGAACGTAACCATTAGGGATCCTGGTCTAGGCGAGCATCCCTATCACACGGAGGAGACAGAAACTTGCCTATTCACCATTTTGTTTCACTGGGGACTTAGATTACCCCTTCTTGAACTAATTCACGATTATTTTAGTGTCCTGGGTATTTGCCTCACCCAGATGTCAGCAAACGACTGGAGGTTGTTGCTCAACGTAGTTCTTAGCTCACTCGTTTTAAACACCGAAGTGTGTTTATCAGACCTCCTTTCAGGTACCGATGTAAACAAATTAGCCAGAACTCATGTCTTCTATACCCATTTTAAAGGGATTAAGAAGATTGTCGAACTGCCCAACTCTGATAGGAATTGGAAAAATTCATTTGTCTTTGTTTCGAGTAATTGGGAACACAGAACCCATACCCTAAATCTTCAACTAGAACACAAATGGAAGAAAACTTGTAAGCTTTGTTTTCATTTTGTAATGAAATATCAATTTGTTCGAACTCTTTGATCATATCCTTGTGCCTTCAGGTGAACTCTCGAATTAGACTTTGTAGAAAGAAGGAAGGCCAAAGTATTACATAAAGCCTCTGATCAGAGTTAGCAGCTTAGGCTTTGAAGCCTGGCAACAAGACCCCAAAAGATTATTCACTCGATACAACTATCTGCAATCAAGACTGTGGCCAATACCCGAGCTCAGCATAACAGAAGAAGAAGGAGTCAGGATGGCAAACTGCACTAAAGCTACCATGGACCGCCTCAAAATGATTTTAGAAAAGAAGCTTTGTGAGAAAAACAGTCCTGGCGTTTGGCTAGCAGTACCTCAGGTAACACGCAAAGCTGGCGAACCTGGAGATTCCGCCTCTGCTGCAGCTCTCTCAATTGATCAAGGGAATGATGGTGGCAAGGAGAAAGAGAAATTTGTTGAGCAAAATGAAAAAGAAGCACCCCATGTGCCTACAGCTGCTCAGCCAAATAACCCTCAGGTAGAAAGAGAAAACGAAGACGAAAAGACTAACTCTGGTGCTCTCGATGCAAGGAGGAAGAAAAAACAAAAGGTGATTGACGTTGTTCCTCTAACCACCAGAATATTTCAACTATGAGATGAGGAAGGTGATGGCACTGAATCCACTTCAAATAAAGGAGCATATCCTCTTAACCCATCAACAATAGAAGTTGGTGAAGGATAAAATCCTCATGGGGCTAAAGAGATAGTCGATCTAGCAGACCCTGAGGAGAATGACCATGTAGCTGAGAAAGATATGGTGCTGCAACCCCCAACTCATGCAATATCAGCTCAACAACTGACGTTGAGCTCATCCTTGGGAACTCAAGCTCCCTCTGTGGAGAATTCTGAAAGGAATAACCCTAGTGATAAAGCTTCGGAGACTAGCCAGCAAAGGGTGCCTGCAGGGGAGCGCCCAAAAGTGAAAGTTCCACGTCCGTCTTCTTATATGTTCGAGCAACTAAACAGGACACCTGCTATTTCCTACTATGATAAGGTGTCCAACGCAGAGTTCTTGCAGAGGCAAACAGAGCTAGCGATTGAGGTAAAACTTGTTAACCTATACATTCCAAATTGTAAACTTGATATATATATATATATATATATATATATATATATATATATTTACCCTTATTGCTGGTTTTTTGGATGCACGATAACTCATTCATTTTGGGTTATCGGAATATGCCTCCTGGTGACGTAACTGCTATGGAGAGATGGAAGCCGGAAGCCATGTTCTTTGGTTCTTCCAACTTCTGCACTGCTGAAGTCATCCGCTTGAGCCATGCTTATGCCTCAGTCAAAGCTATTAAACATGAAGCATTGGATGCTAAAGCCCGGTTAGAGAAAACGGTTGCGTCTCCGCAAGAATTTGTGTTATGAAATGATCGGCGGATCACAACTCTGTCTGAAAACCATAAGATGGTGCTAAACCAGAACGAGAATTTGCTGAAGAGGCATTGCGATCTGCAAACACAGAATACTAAACTGTTGGACATGGCCAACAACCAGGCGAACATGGTGGGGGAACAAGCAGATCGGATTGCTTCTCTGACTTCTGTGGTGAGAAAATTAACCAAGAAAGTCAAAAAAGGGCGTGCGCAGATCGAGCGCGAACAAAAAATGGAAAGAAAAGATAGACGCAGTTGTTGAGGAGAGGGAAACACAACTGTTCGCAGCTGCAACCGACATGATTGCCACGGAGAACCAGAAAGCTGTTGCAGAATTGATGACCTTGAATCCTGGTCTGAATCTAGACTCCCTTGCTCACCTTTCCCAGCCTTCTGCCCCAACCCCGATCATCTACAAACACTTTCGTAGATCCTTCCGAACAATTATCCCCTAGTGGGTCTAAGTAATTTACATGCTTGTCTCATTGAACTTAATTGTTGTGTTCTCTTTTTGTTTTGATAGACTTATGGTAGTGCTTGCAGTATCTGGAATACATTATTTTGAATCGATGTATGTTTTTCTTTAATTATTGCTGCAAACGTATGTTGGTAAATGTAGACTATATGTGTGTTGAGTTATCTGTAGATCTTTTATAACCTTGAGCTTAGTATAGCTCCTTGCGTAGCTTAGACAAAATGTGCCATGATAGCATTTTCGCGGAGAGGTCCTATGGACCCTATTGCGTACTCTTTTCATACTTGGTCTTTGACCAGTTCGTTAATATACCCAATACAAAGTATAGACATAATATGGTCATTGTGTAGCCCATAGGCGTGGCCAATTAGCTCGTTCGCGTTTATAGACACTTAGTTTGGACTCATTATGGTCTGTTGCGTAGCAAAGAATGGTGTGGTCATTGACCCATTCGCTGGTTATAAAGATATAACTCACACGCATATTTGGCGAAAACAATAATTTATATTAAAAAGATTCAAAATCTTGTTTGTAGATGCCTCAGTCAAAAACCTCCTCGCGCCATCAGAGAGGAAAAAGAGCACATCTTTACATCTTATACAAATTTGGTGATACAATTTTAGGTGATTAACATTCCAAGGATGCCTGAGTGCATGACCTTCTTGATCTGCTAATCTGTACGCGCCATGGTGTCCTGCTGAAATGACCAGGTCACCTTCCTTGAATGATCTTGGCTTCAACCAAGCATTGAAACGTCCTCTCATGAGCCTCCGATAGTGCTCTGCTCAGACTCTGGTCTGGTCTTGTCTTTCGTTAAGTAGATCCAGAGACGTTGACCTGGCTATAAGATTTGCTTCTTCCTCATAATGTTGAATCCTATGGATTGGTACTATGACCTCCACTGGGATAACTACTTCAGCTCCGTATACCAACGCAAAAGGTGTATCACATGTTGTAGAACGCGGGGCAGTCCTATAAGCCCATAAAACCTCTGCTAACTTGTTTGACCATTTGCCATTAGTTCCCTCCAATCTTTTCTTTAGCCCCTCTAAAAACGTCTTGTTAGTCACTTCGACCTTCCGTTTTCCTGAGGGAAATAAGGGGTGCAAAAATGCTGGAGAATCCCATACCTTTTACAGAAGTTTATAAGGACCAAATTTTGAAATTGAGGCCCGTTGTCTATCATTAAAATTCGTGTAATCCCATACCGAGTCAGAATTTTATTATGTATGTCATCACATACCTCTTGAGAACGGGTTCTAAACAGAGCTTTAGCCTATGCCCATTTCGAAAAATAATCGACTGCCACGATGAGAAATTGTCGCTTGCCTGTGGCCATTGGCAGAGGTCCTACCAAATCTATTCCCCATTTATCAAACGGACGTGGGACAGGAATATTCTGTATGAGCTCGCTCGGTCTATGTTGCATGTTCGAATACTCTTGACACTTGTGACAATGAAATACGAGATTCTCAGCATCATTCGCTAGCTCAGGCCAGTAAAATCCAGCGAGAAGGAAACATTAAATCAACATTCGGTGTCTACAATGAGCTCCTGCTTCTCCCGAATGTAGATCTTCCAACACAGAATTAGCTTCACTTCGATCAAGACAACAGAGAAGAAGTCTGGTTGAGCTTTTCCTGTCTAAAATATCATCGAGAACACAATACTTAGCTGCTCTGATTTGCAATGCACGAGCCTCACTTTTACTTGCAAGAAATGTTCCGTGAATAAATTAGTAGAGATATGGAGTTCGTCAATCGTCATCGTTAATAAATGAATTAACCATAGCAACCATTGAAATTAGCTCTGTCGCATGGAGTTGCTGGATCAAAATTGTTGGATGCTCTCCTCAGCTGCTATTTTCGCCAAAATTTTGGTTGCCGAATTATCTCTTCGAGGGATCTGTTCATAAGAAATGTTAGTAAATTTGGACTCATATTCCTTGAGAATTACGAGATATTCCTTGATGTCATGTTGCTTGACATCATAAAGACCCCGTGCCTGATTCACCACCAACTGAGAATCAGATCTGATTTTGATAGCTCGAGCTCCACATATTAAAGCAAACTTCATGCCACAAAGGGCAACTTCATATTTCGCAGCATTATTTGTAACTGGAAAATTAAAACGCTTTGCCTGCTTGATCTCCTCTCCTCTTGGAGTTCTGATTACAATACCTGCACCTCCTCCCGTTGTCGAAGATGCACCATCCACTTCAATAATCCACTGATTGAGCTCGACCATTTGTTCATCGTCTATCTCACCATGCTCTTCCCTTGACGAGCTGAACTCAGCTAAAAAGTCTGCAATTGCTTGTCCTTTTATAGCTACACGTGGCTCAAAACTAATGTCATATTCCTCAAGCTCGATGCTCCATTTAGTTAACCTGCCAGAAATATTGGGTTTTTGTAGCATTGTTCGCAAAGGATATGTTGTTCGCACCGTGATAACATGCCCTTGAAAATATGGTCTCATTCTCCGAGCTGCAACAACCAAGCTTAAGGCCAATTTTTCAAGGTTTAGATACCTTATCTCTGCATCTGTCAATATTTTACTTGTGTAATACACTGGCTACTGTTTCCCCTTTTGATCGTGCATGAGAACTGAACTTACAGAAAAAGCTGATACTGCCAAGTACATAAATAACGGCTCCTCTGGTGTAGGGGTAGACAAAATCTCGGGGGATGTAAGATATATCTTCAGGTCATCAAAAGTCTTATCACACTCTTCTGTCCATGCGAATTTCTTAGCACCCCGCAACACTTCAAAAAAGGGATGACTTTTATCCGAAGCTCGTGAGATGAACCTTGAAAGAGCTGCGAACCGCCCTGTAAGACATTGGACTTCCTTGACATTCTTTAGTGGTTCCATATGCAAAATTGCACTTAGTTGAACAGTATTTGCCTCAATACCCTGCTGACTTACCATGTAGCCTAGGAATTTGCCCTTGGCCACACCAAAAGAACATTTTTCTGGGTTAAGCTTAATATTATACTTGCGTAATAAATCACAAAAACAATTTGTAAAGTACTAAGGTGCTGCTCCTCTTCATGTGTTTTAATAATCATGTCATCAATGTACACTTCCAAATGCTGCCCCAAATAATCTTGAAAAAATGTGATTAACTAGCCTTTGGTAAGTTGACCCCGCATTATTCAGTCCAAAGGGCATGATCGTATAACAATAGAGGCCCACTCGGTTTGAAAAGTTGTGTGCTCCTGATCAGATGGGTGGATGCGAATCTGATTATATCCTGAATATGCATCCATAAAAGAAAGAAATTTACAACCTGAAGCTGAATCAACGAGCTGATCTATCCTTCGCAATGGGAAAGCATCTTTAGGACATGCTTGGTTCAAATCAATAAAATCCACACACATTCTCTATTACCCGCTCTTCTTTTTAACTAAAACCGGATTAGTTATCCAAACCTGATACCTTGCTTTTCGAATATGCCCCAACCGAGTGAGCTTGGTGACCTCGGCTAATATAGCGGCCTGCTTCTCAGCCAAAAATGCTCTACATTTCTACCGTACTGGTTTAGCACAAAGATTGATAGCCAATTCATGTCTTATAATTGTAGGACTTACTCCTGAAACATCAGCTGCCTCCCAAGCAAATACATCTAAATTCTTTGCTAATAAATCCACAAATTGTACCTTTGCATCTGAAATCAGTTCATTCCCCAGTCGAAGCACTCAATTAGCAGCTATGACCGTCTCTACTGTCGTAACATCCGTTTTGGGTGAATCCTCATGTTCTCGTAGATCATCCACTGGTTCTGGCGAGGTAAGACCTATCATTGCTGGAACAATGTTCCCCCCCCCCCCCCCGCCATTTAATTGCTATTGGATAGGTTTTGATGGATCCGACGCGATTGCATAACAAGTTCGCGCAGTCCTCTGGCTGCCTCAAATTATACATATTGAACTACCCACTGGATACTTAATGCATTGTCGATACGTGCATGGCGTTGCTTCCATCCTACGCAGCCATGGTCGTCCAATGATCGCATGATAAGGACTTGACGCATCAGAGATAAAAAATAACATCTTCAATTCCTTCATTGTAGCTCCATGACCGACTTTAACCACCAGTTCTACCTCCCCAACACACTCTAAAGATTTTCCTTCGTATCCTACCAATGTTCGCTGAGTAGGTCGATATGGTGGGACATTCTACATGTGATCAAAACTTTCTTTGAAGATGATATTTGATGAGCTTCCTCCATCGACCAATACTCTTGTTACCATTACTCCTCTAATGTCCGAATGAATAGTTAAGGCATCTTCATGGGGAAATCTTACACCTCTCGATCATCATCATTGAAAGTGAGATCGGCCACCTGGTCTCTGTAGTTTCTATAGGAATTTCCATCTATCTTGTAAAATCGAACTCATTTTAGCTCGTTTATTCTGGGTAGACCCTTGTCCCGTAGCCAAACTTCCCCCTGATATGGTCAGTAACCACTGTTGCTTGTTAGCTTCTGACCCTTCTCCAATCGCTGGTTTTTTGGTATTTAGAGGGCGATCTTCCTCAAGTTGATATGGTTGAGTTCGTTTGAGCTGCTGAGGTCTTCCATTGTAGTCCTTTCTCGGTTAGTCTTCAAACGTTTTCTATTCTGATCCACCATCTTTGACCTCTGGCTCACGTTGCTCAGGCGATGTTCCTCTTCTAGCATCCTCAACTCTGATAAAATTGTCTGCTCTTGCAAGCAGATCTCCCATGTTTTCAGTTGGGAACCTGATGAGATCCGTATATAGTTTCCCTCTCCTATCGAGCCCTCGTTTCAAAGAATCCACCTCCATATTCTCGGCTAGATCAGGTAAAACATTCATGGCATGAACAAATCGTCTAACATAACTTTTGAGAGACTCACCTCGACGCTGATAAAGATCCATGATCGAATCCCGCTCGCGCTTGAGTTCCTTGTTGCCCATGAACCTCTCTCTGAATTCTTTCCATAGTCCAGCAAAATCATAGATAGACCCTTTCGGCAAGCTACTGAACCAATCCATAGCGTTACCCTTAAGGGTCATAGTTAGTGCTCGGCAAAGCACTGCATCGTCAGGACTGAAAGCTATCATCATATTTCTGAACTGCTCTAAGTGCATCTCCGGATCCCTTGTTCCATCATAAGCTTCCATCATGAATGGATCAAATTTCCTCGGGAGTTGGACCTCCAGGAGTTTCTCTGAAAATGGCGATTCCTTTAATATGTAGGTTGGTAACTTCGGGCGGATTTGATGGTAACAAAGGTCCTCGGCCTCACGGGCTCGTTTGGTAGACGTCTGTTTGACCTCATCACGTGGTCCTCTGTTACAATTTTTTCCCCCGCTCTCACCTTCACCTTCGTGTTTGTCGTCTTTTTTGAAGAACGATCAGTCTTGTTGGCCTTGCTCGCCTCTAGTCCTGATAGTTGATGAGTCTTGCTCGCACCCTCGATTCTTGCAGTTAGAGCATGAATAGTGTCATTCATACCTTCCATGGTAGTGTGCATAGATTGCTCTCTAGCGTCGCGCTCAAAAGCTATTTTCAGCTACTCTTCTTGCAGATTCTGAAATTTTTGTTCTAGTTGGAGAACCGCCGAATCATTTGCCGGTATAGTTTTCGCAGCTCTGTGAGCCCCCAGAGCATTGTCGGTTTGATGAGGATGCGTCTCTTCCCTGGGAGCAACGCCTGTCTGGACCAGATGTCCCTTTGTCACCACCGTTGATTGGGGTATCAAAGGATTGACCTCTTGAGGAATCATGGGATCGAGACGACTTACGGTTCTCCTCCGATGAGTTGTTGTTTTGCTAGTTTCCTGATTATCTCTCTCAATTCCTAACCTAGTGACCACCATGGTGATTGGTTAAAGAGTTCCCACAGACGGCGCCAAATTTGTTAAGGAACTAATAAGTTCTACCAAAGTAAGTCTACTATTTTTTTAGTCAAGAAATAGTCACTTTATTCATCAATAAGTTTTCCCTATTTATAATATACAGACTAGTGGGTAGTTACATTAGGTTACGCTTTTAGCGCCACTAGCACACTTAAACCATTATCCCTATAACTGTGGAACAAACAACCGTTACCACTACTATCCCTATAATTGTGGAATAACTAACACGTCTTAAACTCGTGGGTTAATTGTGTGTTTGTACTACAAATAAAGGCTCTTAGTGCAATTTGAGCTAAACTTTTCTTTTAAGAACACCAAAGCTGACCTAATCTGCTGAGCTCGAATTTACTGATGACGCGCTCAGGTCCTTTCCTTTTACCACATTCCTCGTCTAGTCGGTCAACTCTACTATGACATCATCGAGCTCATCCTGATTTTGAATTCAGTCGATCAATTCCACTCTGTCGTCATCGAGCTCATCCTGATCTTGAGTTCAGCAACACCATGCATGCTCTTAAGTTTGCTCCATTATCGTGATGTGTACATCGTTGAGCTCATTCTACTAACGAGATCAATATCCCTTTGAGATCATCCCCGTTATCTATCATTAACGTCGACCTGTTGTCGAGCTCATCTGCTCTATCTATTATAGACGTTGACCTGCTGTCGAGCTCATCCATACCATAGAGCTCGTTCTCCTCTTTACTGCTCGTCATAATTCAAACTATCAGTGCTCGTGTTCTGGGGAATCCCGGTAACAAAACATATACTGAAAATTAACAAAAGATATGTCTCTTGAATTCACTCCAAACCTTACTGAGAGAATTACAAGTGGATTCTGGATGAACTCTACTTTAAACCTCAAAAGCTATGTATATCCAAATAACAGTCTCATAGTCGGCTGATTCAAGTGAAGGAAGCCTTAGAAAAATTGTGATGTCATCCAGTAAACTTGTAATCGGTGAATCCTACAAAATCCGTAGATGTGACTACGGACGTAACACAACGGTATTAGCCGTTAAAATATAAATCTTTAAAAGAGAATTCAGGAATTTAATAATAAAAAATAGTAAAAAAAACCATTGTATTCTATGATAGAGTTAGTGATAAACTCTCAATGAGTCTCCTTAGTCGGTTCGAGTCTATAGCAGGAGCCTTGGAGGACATTAGAGGCCAGGATTTTATTACCATGCCAGTACTTGTAAGTTCATTCAGGCGAATGAATCAAAAAAGGAAAGTACAACCAATGATGTTGTGGAGAATAGATTGTAAACATTTAAAACTAGTTCTTTAAGTGTTAATAGTAACTGTGACACTTAGTTCATCAAAAGTCGATGAAGAACTTCATGAGTTTGAAAGAGGTGGTGGATTGTAGTGTTAGATTGGATAATGAGAGTCTGGTTGTTGTGAATGAAACATGAGATGTGATGTTTCAGTCTCAAAATGGCTCAAGTGAAATTAAAAATTATGTTGTATTTTTGCGATTAGAAGGCTACTATGTTGAGTGTAGGAAAATGGTGTTGAGTGTAGGAAAATGGTTGAACATGGTTATACTTTAGTATGTATAACTTGTACTATATAAGTCAAGCGTGTAAGAATTTTTATAGAAGTAGCTCAAAAGTATTTGAATCTATTCGTTGGCACAAGAGGTATGGACATTTCATTTATAGAGCATTAACCAAAACTGCCAAGAGATGAAATGGTAGACAGGTTACTACATATTGGAGATATTAAATTAGTCAGTGAAGACTGTCTGAAAGGAAAACAGCATGATTAAAAAGCAACGTAAAGTGAAATTGAAATCTGTCATCTAGAATGGCCTGAACAATTGTCTTGATACATAATCCAACTGTAGGTTCAAGAATTTATAAAAGTTTGTCTGATTCACGATGATACACGAGTTTACAGCAAGAAAAAAGGCACTTAATAAGGGTATATACTACTAAACACATCCAAGAGTTGCTTATTATCAGAGCCTTAAACCAGAGGCCAAAGTATTACTGAGGAATACGCACCACATCCTACTAGTTATTTTCATACTCGCAAGTATTGCAAAGAAGAATTCCCATCAAGACCTTTGGCAGTAAAATTCTCATTGTAGCCTTTAGCTGTTGTTTGTCTATATTTTGGAGGATTATCTTGTGATAGAAGTTCCTTGATTGGACCATACATTCTTTGATCATTCATGTGTGAAATGAAGAAACACGCAACTGATATTCTTGGTCCTTTCACATTAGCCAGCACTCTATGCTCAACACTCACAAACCTATCATTTGATATTAGCTGCCAAGGAAACACATTCTTTGTATGAATAATTTATTTATGGGTCAGTTACCAATAATAACTTGGGAAGATTAAAAGTACCGTAACAACTTGTTTTTCATGTTTATAGATTACCATCTCCTAAATAAAATCTACCAAAATAAATCTCGAGTATAAAAACAGAAAAACTGAGAACTGCCGTCTATTTCCATAGCTGGCGACTTTTTTTTTCTTAAATAGAAACTCACAAATCTCTTAAATTAAAATTTTTTGCAACAAATGTGTGTAAAAGTCTACAATATTTCCACACAATTCAACTACTAAATTAGGTAAAACATTACTCTATTTCGTCTTTAATTTTTCAATTGCGATATTCGTAATTGTATGATTGACCTATAAATTGTTCGTATTTGGTTTTAATGATTTATATATATTTTTACAATAATTTAATAAATAAAATTATAACCCTACGAACTACTTGCGTACCTGTTTAAGGTTATCAATAATTTTCTTTTTCTTTTTTCACAACTGAGTCGTATGTATTTACGCAACCAAAAGTAACAGTTAGTTTCAATATTAATCTACATGTATTTTAATTTTATAATATAGAATCAGTATCCTTCACATCATGAATTATAGATACATCTCATATATGAGAAGAGATAAAGAATGCTTATAAGAATTAATTGATTTGAAGATTATGGCAACACGTAACTACATTCATTTTTTTGCACTCAAGTTTCTCACAATTACGCAACCCATTTAATCATAATTATGCAACCAAGTTACTCACAATTATACAACCAGCATAGTCATAATTATGCAAAAAGACCAAAGAACATAGTTGTGAAAGTTGTGTTATAAGTCCCATTTCAGTGAATGTTTTCCAATCAGGTATGATATTTAAATTTAGTGTTTTATATATAAATTCTTTAAATAATAATTGGTTAATTGATTCTGATGCATCAGATCACATGGTAAATAATACTTGAATATTATTACATATCACACATCTAACCCAAACCTCTATATATGTAGAAAATGATGGTTAATCTCCTATAATTGGATAAGGTTCCACTGACATACCTGAATCTCCGAAATTAAACTATTTTATTATTATTATTCATGCTTTGTGTATAATATATTGTATGTCAGTAGGATTAGTGATGCATTTACATGTATCATGACATTTTGCCCTTAATTTTTTACTTTTGAAGACATAGTGACTCGCCAGATTCTTGGTTGTTGTGTTAGAAAATCCAATCTATACTATTTTGACATCTCTAACAGCTAAGAGAATAAGATTCTTCAGTTAAAGAAGAAAATGCTAATGTGTGGTTACGCCATCAATGATTAGATCACCTCTCATTCAACTATCTTTGGAAATTAATATCGTCGTTATTTTTTAATTACAATGTTTCACACTTTAAGTACTATTTTTGTGAACTGTCCAAAAGTTATTGTATTACACTCTCTAAGTTTCAATAAAAGTTCAAATATTTTAGTATTATTCACTATGATATATGAGATCCTGCACATATTCCTTCATTGTCTGAAGCTTGTTATTTTGTGACTTTATTGATGATGGTACTTGTATGACATGGGTATCACTACTTACTCATAAAAGTGAACTTTTTAAAGTATTTAAGAAAATTATCAAAGAGTTTTGACCAAATCCCAAAAGAGGATATAAGTGTATCCTCTGTTAATGAAAGAGAATTTAATAATAATGACATGTCAGAGTTGGTCATGCATCTCTTTTTTAATGAATATTTCATTGAATTTTAAAGAGATTCGTTAAAATTTGTTAATTAGTTGATACACCTTACACCATTATGGGTCATTAAGTTTCATACCATTTTTTCCAAAAACTTCATGATCTTATCAGAGTCTCTTCTATGCTAAACCTATAACCATGTATTTTTGGATGTGTTATATTTTTTCATAAATATAAATATCAATAAGTAAATATGGTTATTGTGCTCTAACGTGTGTTTGGAGGTTTAATTTTAAGAATTAGAGGCATATTTAATTGGATCTTACCTTCAAAGAAGAAACAAAATGGCGGTGAATATAAGTTCCCCTTATTAAGGATATATTTAAGGAACTAGAGGATTAGATAAGTAATTTGGATAAGTATAGTAACTAACATTTGATAAAAAAGTGAAGTAGAGCATATGAAACATAAATATATGTGTATTGAAAATAAACTTCATATCAGTAGAATTGAGCAGACCGTAGAAGAAGATTAATTTGAAATAGTAGAAGTTTCCCCTAACTCCACACTTTAAAACACCATCTATTGAAGCCCTACCAAAAAATGTTGAACCTCTGGTTGTACATAATCCTAACATTAATAATGATACTCACGTAGACGTTTAGAAATGCATACTAGAGGTATTCAAAAATCTACTTATGAATCATATATAAATTCTAAACCAAATACCCAACTCATGATTAAGTTTCTACTAATAAGTTATCTAAGTTGTTTACAAACACTATGAATCAATTATACTTTGTATCTATTCCCAGTAATTTGCAGAAAGAACTATCAAATCCATTATGGAAGGAAGCATGCATGAAGAGATGAATAGATTAAAAAATAATTTCTTAATGGGGACTTTGAATAATCAGTATACATGGAGTTACTATATGAAATCATGAATTCTTAAAGAGAAAAAGTATGAAAATTAAGAAGAGGTATTTAACGAGTTAAAATAGTTTCCACGAGCTTGGTTTGGACGAGTTAGGAAGAGCATTAAGGCATCTTGATATAGACAAAAATAATTTCAACCATACCTTATTTATAAAAGAAAGTCGGGAAAATTGATTGGTCTTAATGTTTATTCGATGATATGGTTATTACTTAAAAAGGACTCAGTAAAACTGGAGGCACTAAAGAACGATTGTTGTAGAAATTCGAGATGATAGATTTGGTACAGTTAAAATACTTCTTAAGCATTGAAATTACATGATCAAGTCAATGTATTTTCATATCTTAAAGAAAATATATATAATATTTGCATGCATAAACTGGTATATCTGATGGAAAACTAGTAGATAGACTAATTGAAGCAAATCAACACTTGGGAGTATTTCCCAATTAAGTTCCAATTGATAAAACAATGTACTAATTCTTATTGAGAATACTAATTTATCTCTCTCATACTCAACCAGATATTTCGTATGTCATCAGCGTCATAAAATAATTCATGCATATTCAAAGTAAAGAACATATGAATACGGTCTTTCAAATAGTAAGGTGTTTGAAGAAATCTTCAGAAAACCGTCCCTTATTTTGAAAATATGGTGATAAGGAAGTAATGGGTACACCGCTGCATATTGGGTAGAAGATATGAAGAATATGATCTTAACCTCGTTTTATTTTATGTTTTTATGGGAATTTGGTGACATTTAAAGCAAAGAAGCAAAACGTTGTTGTTAGATCAAGTGAAAAAATTGTGTTTCGACGTATTCCTCATGAAGCATGTGAACTACTATAGATACAAAATGCACTGAAGGATCTTGGATTTAATATCGTGAAAGAAATAAATATACATTGTGATAATAATTTGGTAATTATGATATCATATAGTCCAATTCAACGTGATCGTATGTAACACGTTGAAGTGGATCAATTTTTTATCGGGTAAAATATTATCAAAGTGTGGATATGTTTCTGATTCGTGAAGTTAGAAAATCAACTTGCAGGTATTCTTACAAAATGATTTTGTAGATGAATATTTAATAAAGTAATTGAACAAGCGTATGATTGACATTTATGCTCCATCTTGAGAGGAGTGTTGAATATAAAATATACTTAATATATGATATAATTAAATAATAGATCAATAATCGTGACATAATCTTTTACTATAGTTAATTATATATTTGTCTTTCACTATATATGTAATTTATTACTTAGTATTTGAGTATTTTCTTTTAGCTATATAAGGAGAAAATATTCTTTTATTGTAAATATCGAATCATAATAAAACTAGTTCTTATCGAATCTCTAATTGTTTCTATTAATTTCTACACATATATCACACATCACATATAGAACTCCATTTTATATGTTAATTCTTTCATAAATAAATTGTTGTTACCCATTAAAACATTGATGTCTAAGTACTATATAGTCAAATTGGGTTCCCATCTTTTGCAAAATATCAATTTAAATTTTTCATCGCATCCCTTATTAGGTTAAGTTTGTTAATTCTCAAGGTAATTCTTTGGTAAAGCAATCTATTAATTTATCACTTGAATGTATGAATGAGACCAATATTACATAACTTTGAATTAATTATCTAATGCACGCATGTCTTATACTTACATGTTTAAGTTTCCCATTATAAAAGTCATTGTAGACTTTTAACCAACGTTTCTTGACCATGCCAATTTATTTGGATTGCCATGTTTTCCTTCGAAATGAATGGTAATTCTAACAAGAGATATTTAAACGATTAAAATTCTTTACTTGTTGTACCCAATGTTATAAACTCATACTCCATAGTGTAATAGGATTTACACGTCTATTTATTTGATCCTAAAGAAACAACATATCATAAAAATTTGAACACCCACCCCATTGTTTACGTTATTGGCTAGGTTAGTGATTCAATTTGCTTATGTAATTTTTCAACTATTGTTTTCTTTGTTTCGATAAGTGATAATATTTTTATTCTTAGAAAATAATAAATAAAATTAAAAAAAAACCTATAGATAAATGTCCGCTGGAACAATTTTAGGATCACTGAAAAGATTTTGGTCGCCAAAAACTTGATAAGAGACTTGAGTCACGTGTTAATACTGTTTTTAGAAAAACATTTATCGTACTAACTTCCTAAAATTTTGATGAAAGCTCTTTTAGTATAATACAAACCTTTTAATTTCGATACAACCAATGGGGAAATCAAAAATCCGTATTGACAAACTTTTGATAAATAAGGTAGAGTTATTTTGCAGATTATAGAAGATGATTAGGTTGTGTATTTTCATCTGCCTAGCGTTACATATATAGAATTTAACAAAACACGACAAAAAGACATGTATGGTCTGAAAGGTATCATTTAAACAAACATATTTTTTCAAACCGATACATGTTTATGTTTGATGTGGCAACAAACAAGACTCATCATAGCGAGCCATCGACTAAGGATCGTTGCTGAACTACTTGAGCTTTTCCATGGAGACTAGCATGTCGTTATAGTAAAATTCCTTCTTTGCGATAATGAGAAACTTGTTTGTCACGATGAAATACCTTATGAACTTTATTTTTTATAACTTAATCTCACTACAACGACGGTGTAAAATGTTTGGGTCGTTACAGGTAACAATATTATTATCCCGAAGACAAACCTTTTATTTCAGTTTTCTAGATTTGTTGTCCATATCAAGGCTCACCATAGAGACCCGATCCTTCCTTGTCCTTCTAGTATTGGATAGCTACATCACTAACCATCTAGTTTTCTTATATGATTCTAGATTCATTTTGACAATCCAGACTCCGGACCAATTCCAGTCAATTAATCAATATTCCAATATAAATCAACATATGGTTGTCTTCATTCTATATAATGGTATATGTGAATGTAGTAAGGTTATATAAAACATCTTAATATATGGATTCATGTATAGCATTGAAAATTATAATAACCTACAATATATTATGGGTGAAGTTCTTTAATTTGAGATCCCAAAATTAAATATACATTTTAAAGTGGTGGTTATTGGGTCTTATTGAAGGTTATCCAACACTTGTTAAGTAATATTAATTTCTATTCTATAAGAGGAATACGTAATTCTTTTCTCTTAAATCATTTTTGGGAAGTGTTAGGTTTATATGATCTAACATGGTATCAGAGTCTGGTTCTCTGGCATTGTCTAATGGGTCTGTGGATGATGGGTATTAAAGTTGTAATCTTAATTTTTATTTTATAATAGGAATAGACAATCCTCTTATTTTAAGGCATCTCAATCATCTTTTATTAAGGTGTCTTTTGAAAAGTTTTAGGCATATGTGCTCTAACCTAGTATTAGAGTCCAGTTTTCAAAGATTATGTATGGTTTTCTATGATTGTTTGTTTAACCCCCAAACCTTGTGTGAAGGAAGACTAACTAATAGGTCCTGCCTCTGGTGTGAAATGTTGGTATTGAAATATATTTCACATCCATTATGATAATCTTATTTTTTACTGCATAAAATAAAGAAAAAACAATCATTTTTTCTTAAATGTCTCTTTAAAAATATTAGGCTTATATAATCTAAACAATCTACTATATCCAAAAAGCATGTTTATCTCAAGCGCGAAGAGTTATCTTCATCTCGTATTATAGTTGCAATTCATTATAACTAAACTATTTTAACGATCTAATAGGTTGATTAAAATTTCAATGTTGTAAATGTTGGAATAATCATGAATAGTATGCTAAATATGTATTTGGTCATCGTTATGAAGTAGTCAAATTAATAAGTAATGAGATTAATTATACTATAGATAATTAAATAGGATTTGGACATATATGTGAAAAAAAATGCTATGGAAGTATGAGTGTGGTAACCAGATTGAATTGGACACTATGAAGGATTGAGCCTAAATCATAACACTTAAGCGTGAACTAATAATTTATGGACTCAAAATTTTAATCAATTTAGTGGTTGTGGTTCCGGATCTACAAAGCGGCTAAAGTAATGGGCTTAATACAATTAAGGTTTCTAATTGTATTTCCTATATAAAGGAGACTAATGTTAATATATTTCTTCAATCTCAATCCATCAGGTGGTCTTTGTTTTGGTTGTATTGGAAGATCCACAACCATGATACATCTAAAGGAGTTTAAAGAAGAAATCAATCATTAATAATGGATTGCATCCAAACGCGTAAGCTCTATATCCTATGTTTGTTAGTTAATAACAAGATACGATGGTTTGTTATTTTTTGTATATGATAAACTATATTGAGAGATTCGATATTAGTTCTATTAATTGGTATCATAGCAAAAAAACATCTCTTGTGATTCATAGGATAAACAACACGTATATCTTTTATTGAATTAAAAACATGTTATATATATGACTCATACCATTGGAATTAATAGTTATTTGACTTGGTCGGGTATGGATCTAGGATTTATATAAGAAACATGATTATATTTTTTGTTCATTATAAAATTATGACTAAGTGTTTAAGTTTCATGAACAAAGATATAGATTTTACCGGATTTAGGGTTTTCCCATTAAACAAGGGTTTGTTTGGTTGCTAGAACTTCTCTCCCAAAGTTAGAATCAACCAAACCCTGATTTAAAGGGACAAATCAAACCTACGTGTACAGGGGCTTACCAATGGAATGACCTCATATTTTATTGTTGGTCAAAAGTTGTTCAACGATGTTCATCGTGGCCAGTTAGTTGCTTCCACTTGTTGTCACTGCGGATGACGCCGCAACTTGCGACGAATAAAAAACAACCAGACTTTATTGTGATGGAAGCATCAAATGGGTGTTGGATGGGTGTTGGATGGGTGAAGTGCCCAACAACATCTCGTTGTTGCTGCTAGGTGGGCTCGATCGACTTAATGACAATGTGAGTGGGCTAGAAATGTTTTCTAAAAAAAAGATTTTTTAAATTTAATTTAATATTTTTTATGATTGATTTGACATAATAAATATTTTGACAAGATATATTTCGTATGTATTTTATGAGAAAAATGTTTTATATGCTTGAAAGATTATATGGATATGCATAACTAAAGTTTCAGATTCCGGTAGGTAAGTTATAGAATCTTTTAATCGGCCCGTCGGAAGGTTAATTTAACTTATAAGGATCCTAGGATCTAAAAAGGTTCACAAGATTAATTTAATTTGAAATATTGTCGGCCCTCCGGAAGGTTAATGTTTAGATTTAAGTTAATCATGAACTGGATAAAGTTGAGTAAAAATTGATCATATAGGTTTTACTAATTCAAATAAATGAAATTATCCCTCCGAAGGATTTCACCAGTACTCGGAAAAATTAAATTAATCCTTGCATTTATTTTAATTTGAGTAGGTGAAATCAAACCTTGAGAGGGTTTTCACCAGCACTTAAGAAACAAATAAGGCTATTTTAATTTTTGTATGTGAAATTAGCTCTCTGGAGGGTTTCACCAGCAATTAAGATAGTTAGAATGATGATTAATGGTAATTTTCTCAAACTCATAAATACGTGTTAGTATAATTTTCTCTTCGATATCCTATTAGCATGGTCTGTTATGATTTATGTATCTACATCATGTTCAAGTATGTTAAGTTGTTATATATTAAATTTACTTATACGTTGTGTGTTATATATATGTTCCCATTAATGTTATGGGTTATAATCTGATGGGAAACAAACCCCCAATGTTGGATGGCTTAAACTTTAATCAATGGGAAGAAGACATTGAGTTGTTCTTGAAGTGTTACGATTATTTCCTTGCACTAATGAAACCTAAACTAAATTCTCTTACTAAATAAAATTCACCCTCGGAAACAAAGGAATATTGAAATTGGGAACGATATAGGCGATTGGGCTTAGCCTTCATTCTTTAGTTTCTCTTCATGGAGCTGCCCCAAAGGATACTACCAATACCTTGGAGTTTCTCATGGAAGTTGAGAAATCGTTTTCCAAAAATGATAAAGTAGAGATGCAACGTCTCATGAATGAGAATTCTACACAAATTACGATGGGAAATGTGTTATCCCAGAGGACATTCTAGAGATGTATATGATTGGAACCAATTTAAAAGGAAGTCAAGGTATAACTACCTGAATTTGAGGTATTGTTCATTTTTCAATCACTCTTGTAAAAACTTACGCATTTCCAGTCCACCCACAACTACATGTGGGAAACACTTACAATCAATCAATTGATTGCACACGTAGTACATGAGGATAAAAATAGTCAAGGAAATAATTCCTAAGTGAACATGGTTGTTTACAAAAAAGGGATGAGGCAAAAGAAAAAACCTTATGGCAAATGACCTAACTTTAGTTCTCTTAAGAAGAAGAAGCTTCAGGAATCAACCGTAGGTTGATTCTTCTTCTGCAAAGAAAAAGGATACCTCAAAACGACAATGAGAAACACTGAGTTTACTTACTAACTAAAGGTAATCTCATATCGTTGGTAGTTTTGGAAGTTAATATTATTTCGGTAAAAAAGAATACATGATGGTTTGATTCACCTGTAACAATTCATGTATTTATTTCTTTGTGGGGTACACTAAGGATTCGGAGGCTAAGTGAGGATAAGAGTTTCATCTTCACAGTTGACCGAAACTCGTGCAAAATGTTGGCCATTTGTGATTTAAATTTAAATCGTACCACATGACATATATTATTTTTGGAGATTGTTATGTATGTTTGTAAACTTTGAAGGAACTTGTATTTTTTTCCTTCTTTGGACATGTATGGTTATTTCTGTGTTTTAAGAAATAATGGTTTTAACTCTCTCTTATCATAATATGATTGTTGGTTATGGTAGATTGACAATGGAACATAACTTATATTTATTAGATACTGAATCTAATCAAAATATTATCATGAATTCACAACTAGTAGTGCATAAGATTAATAAAACCAAAAACTCATCTAAAGTGTGGCACAAGTGGTTAGGTCATATATTCAAACTAAAAATGGATAATCTTGTAGCGGAAGGTTTACCGGGTCCCCTTACTTAATCCAATATCGGTACTTGTATTGAGTATATCAAGGAGAAACATACCAAAACCAAAAGGGTATGGGAAAATAGAGAAAACGAAGTCTTAACATTGATTCATACCGATATATGTCGTTTACTTCCAAAGGAATCATCGAATGGGCAGTGGAACTTCATCTCTGTTATATATAAATTCTCTCGTTCTTGGGACCTCTACCTCCTTCATGAAACTTCACAGGTCGTGGAAAAGTTTAACATTTTTAGACCGAAGTTTAAAAATAAATAGGTAAAATCATTAAGAGCATTAGATCTTATCATGGTGATGAATACTATGGTAGATATGACTCGTAGAGTGAACAACATAAAGGGTTATTTGCAAAATATCCAGAGGAGTGTGGCTTAGTCCCTCGGTATAAAATGTCGGGTTCACCTCATATGAATGACATATTTGATAGACGAAATTGTACATTAATAAATGTGGTTAATTTTATGATAAGTAACTCAACTCGCATTATCTTTATGAGGGAAGCCATAAAATGTACTACATACATATTCAGCAAAATATTGATTAAGAAAATCGTTAAAAATCTATATGAGCTATGGAATGGGTGCATGCCAAAATCAAATCATCTGCATATATGGGGGTCTCCACTTGAGTTAATTGTATATAGACCTCAGGAAAAGAGACTCAATTCAAAAACGTTTTGTTGCTTCTTCATTGGTTATTCTGAATATTCAAGGAAATTTAAATTTTATGAACCTCATAGTGGTAGTATCTGTGACACCGGAACGATCATTTTTTTAAGGATGTTGTGTTTGTGAGGAAGAATGTGGCAACAAATATTCATTTTCAGGAAACACCTATAGAGATTCATGAGGGCTCTAACAAAAATACTCATGTTTCAGAAGATTATACTTTAATACCAATCATTTTGGCCCCATAGAACAATGTTATACTTAAAATGAAATTAATATTCCACTTGAGCATTTTAGCCAGGGCACATATATGGTCCAGTTAGAACTAGAGGACATTCAAGGTAATCTTCCATAAGAAGATCAAAATAACATTATTCATGAGGATCAAACTCTACATTCTCAATAAGTACAACAAGAAGTAACGATGCCCACATGAATAGTTATATGTTGGAACTGTATATGATCCCTCATCCTATAAACAAGCCATAGAAATTTGTAACTATTGGATTTGGATTGATGCTCTGGAAGGAAACGTATAAATCGATGCAAGATAATGCGGTATTGGAACTTGTTCGAGTACTTGGAGGAGAAAAGATAATTGGTTGTCAATGGTTTTATAAAACCGAAATTTTTTATTTTCGATATCGAAAAATGATTCATTTATAACAATCATGAAATTATGTGTACTTTGATCTTCAGTTTTATCAAATGGATGTTAAAACTACGTTTCTCAATGGTAATATTGAGGAAATGATCTATATCGTGTAACCAAAACACTTTGATATATGTAACTCAAATAGTATGGTATGCATACTTAAAAAACTCCATTTATGGGCTTAAATAAGCTTCTCTTGAGTGGTGTCATAAATTCCTTGAGGTAATAGAATCTTATCTCCTTGACGTCAACTCAACTGATGATTGTGTGTATCACAAATTAATTCGTATTAATTTTATATTTCTAGTATTATACGCCGATGACATACTGCTTGTCACGAACAATAATAAATTATTACACACTAAAAGGAAATTTATATCACACAAATTTTTTATTGAAGATTTTGGTGATACATATTTTTTTTAGAATTCCAAGTACATTAGTATCACAAAAGACATATATAGAAAGTGTGTTAGAATTTTAAGGATTTGGAACCTATAGACCCTTGAGGACTCATATAGCAAAGGGTGTCAGACTAGGTTTGGGTCAATGTTCAATGACAACACTTGATATTAAAGAAGCGATCTATTTTGTTTCACTAGTTGGGAGTTTAACTAGGCTAGAGATTTCCTTTGTTGTGAATGTTTGGGAAGGTATGTAAGTAACACAGACCACTAGAAGGCAGTGAAAATTGTATTCTGATATTTGCAAGGAAATAAAGGGAACATGTTGAGATATACGAGGTGAGAAATGCTGAAGATCATTAGGTAATCCTACTCCAAATTTGGTGGATGCATTAAGACACTGAACAATACTTTGGGAAACATATTCTTATTAGTTATGGGTGCAATATCCTGAAAAAGTGTAAAGCAAACATTTATTGTATCGTCTATTATGGTGGCAGAATTCGTTGTGTGCTTAAAGAAATTGATTCAATCATTGTGTTTGTGGGATTTTCCACTGGTTTGTGCGTTATAAAAGAGAATGAAGGTTCCATGAAGTTTTACTGCGAAATAAATTCCGTAGTGCAGTACTTTAATAGTTAATAGGCGCTCATATAAGTCCAAACACATAGACATAAAGTTCATATATGTTAAAGAAAGCGTTGAGAGAGGTGAGATAAATATAGAGCACATCGTAGAAACTCTACGATAGCAGGTCATCTTACAAAGGTGGTACTACCTAAGGTTTTCCAAGAACACGTCGTTAGGATGGGTGTATATATTTACAAGATTGTTAGTTTCAATAAGAGTTTCATAATATATTTATTACAATATATGGCTTTGTTAAATTTATTGATAGTTGTTACTTTCTGAAATCTCCAAGGCAGAACCATTTAAAAGTAGATAGGTTCGATTAAATTTCATATTATTTTTAAACTACACACCATATTTGGCCAAAGTAATTGATTGATACTGATAATGTGATTATTGTTGCATCTTATTGTTCACACTACTAGAAAAAGGTCTTTAGTCCTTTATCATTCATTGATCATGTACGAGGTTGTTACACATATTAACAATGTATTCAGAGTCCGCACTGAAGTTACATATATTTTTTAGTAGCATATGACTATCCAAGTCAAAGAGTATTGTAATTATTATGGACCGATATGCTAAATATATATTTGGTCTTTGTAATAAGATAGTCCAATTAATAAGTAATCTGATTACCTATATTATATATAATTAAATACGTATTGAGATTAGCGGAATTGCACTTAAAGTACCCACTCAACTATTCAATTGTCATATAGTACCCAAGAATGGGACAATTGTCACTTAATACCCAACTCAACTACCTAATTACCACCTAGTACCTAACATTATTTTAATACCCTAACTACCCTCACCATTCATGAACAACCACGTAACCAAAATTTCTCTTTCCTACTTTTTCTTTTTATTTTATTTTTAAAAGATCTGTATCTTTCAAACCAGAGCTCGAAAAAAATAAATGAAAGTACCATCGCTTTTGTTTTTTAAAAATGAACAAAACTAGATCCATCGATGATATTTTTTGATTTTTTTTTAAAAAAAAATTTCACCATGAACAATTCGCATCAGATCATGAGAATTGTTCAGGAAATCCTGAGAGTTGCAGACAAGTCGCATCCTATCATGAGAATGGTTCAGGAAACCCAGAGTTGCAAACAATTTGCATCCTATCATGAGAATTGTTCAGGAAACCCAGAGTTGCAAACAATTTGCATCCTATCATGAGAATTGTTCAAGAAATCCTGAGAGTTGCAAATAATTCGCATCTTATCATGAGAATTGTTCAGGAAATCCTGAGAGTTGCAAACAATCCGCATCCCATCATGAGAATTGTTCAGGAAATCCTGAGAGTTCCAAACAATTCGCATTCTATCATGAGAATTGTTCAGGAAATCCTGAGAGTTGCAAACAATTCGCATCCTATCATGAGAATTGTTCATGAAATCCTGAGAGTTGCAAACAATTCGCATCATATCATGAGAATTGTTCAGGAAGCCCAGAGTTGCAAAAAATTCGCATTCTATCATGAAAATCGTTCAGGAAATCCTGAGAGTTGCAAACAATTCGCATCGTGTCATGAGAATTGTTCAGAAAACCCAGAGTTGCAAACAATTCGCATCCTATCATGAGAATTGCAAACACCTTGAAGTACCAGCGCATATATTTGGTCGGGGGTATTTTTTTCCAAATTTCAATTCGAGGTACCAAGTGACACTATCCAAAAAGCGGGTACCACTGGGTAATTACGTAGTTGAGAAGGTATTTACTGGTAACTTTATCTTGAGATTATAAGTGAGAAAACGTTATGAAGATATTAGTGACCTGCTTAAATTTGGACATTTTGAAGGATTGAGCCCAAATCGCAACATTTAAACATGAACTAATAATTGAAAGATTAAATTGATTAATGAATTTAATTATTATGGTCATCAATTCATAAAACAACTAAAGGAATGTGCAATTAGAGTTTCTAATTGCCCCCAAGGGGGTAGCCGAGTTGGTTGAGTATGACATTCTTATAACCAAAAGGTCATGAGTTCGAGTCCCTCTACATACGCTTTCTCGGCTGAGCCTGTCACCTTGTGGGGTTTACCTTCTGACGTTGGTTTGCAGGCTATCGCGTCAGACTGAGGGTTTACCCTGTGCGCACTCATTGCACTCTGAGTAGCGGCTGCGGGTTCCCTCCGGAAAAAAAAAAAATTAGAGTTTCTAATTATGTTTCCACGACCATCGTACCACTAATAATAAATGGCACGCAAACCCAAATTTTTTATAACTTATTTTTATTAGTTAATCGTAAAATCTAAAAAAAACATTATTTCGTGTACATGATAACTCATGTTGACGATTCAATATTAATTATTTAAAAAAAAATCATCTAGTTTACGCTAACTAATTAACAAAAATAACAAACGATAATTTGAACAGAAGTAAACTAAGATAAAAAGAGTATGTAAACACTCGTATGATCTGTAAATTCATTTGCAATAGCAATTAAATAAGGTCAAAATTAAAGACTTACCTGCAAAAGATCGCCAATGTTAATGACTAGCGCACCAGGAACCGGGGGCACATGAAGCCAACTTTCGTTATACAAGACTTGAAGGCCACCAATATTGTCTTGTAGAAGTACGGTTATGAAATCACTGTCAGCATGCTTGCTTGTCCCTATAGTTAGGTCAGGCTCGGGACATGCCGGATAGTAATTGCAAAGCAAATTCATGCCCTCATCACAACCCATATCTTTCAAGTGGTTTGGGTTTAGTCCAAGAGCTTCAGATAATAACTTAAGCAACAAGCTTCCCAATATCATTATTTTGGTTGAGTATTCAACCATTATATCTCTGCAAATTAAAGTAATATATAAAATCAATCAAATTTGGACATTTAAAAATAATTTTGAATATGGCTAATTCTGATTTTGTAGATTTTGTATTCAAAACGTAGTTAAAAATAATTATTTATAGAATACAAATTTAGTTAGGATTTGATCCTTATGGTGTCCTGTCATGCCTTTTCCAGTTTATTATTAGCTATAATCTGAGATAATAAGCTAAGTTCAGGTTATCTATAAAATGCATAATTAGACTTCAATATATACGACAATCTAAAGGGAGATTGTAAAGATATCTTGAATTAGAATGTCTAGTCATATGTGCATTCATAGTATCCAAGTCTTTTGTTATAAGTCCAATTATTTAAATGCAATCAAACTATAGTTTAATGATCCGACAAATAACAGTATAGATAGTACCATTGATATTTATAGTGTGGATATCATTCAGATTGCTATGGATCTAGATAGATGATCTCTTTAGTCTCTTACTTTAGTTATTGGCCTTCAAAACCCAATAAAATTATGGTCTCATGCGGATGTAAAAACATGATATTATAGCAATTTAAAACTTAGCATATGATTTTTTTGAAGAAGAGAAAGTTAGCGTTTTAAAAAAAACATTTAGTAAATTACAAAGCACGCCTCTATTCAATTAAGTATCTTTCGTTAACTTAACATATTAAATTGCTTCAACTTCAACTTAGGTTAGGTTGTGATTTTTTTCAAATGATTGTGATATAAGCAATTTGTATTTTATGAAGATATTAATAATCATCTCAACATCTCAAATTTTTCATCGTAAAAAAAATCATGATTAATAAATTTATTTTATTCTTTATACCTTTCATATCATCATATATATATACGAATTATATTTTAAAATTTCTAAATAACTAATAATATTATATAAAATCTAAAATTATCTTTTAAAACTAAAATAAAAAAATATGTTGTCAAACAAATATAATAAAATAATTTAGTAATTTTTTTACTTTTAGATACGAGCAGCCAACCAAACATTTGTGCACTATAAACATTAGTGTAATATCATTTAAGTCAATATATAAACACTCCTCTTTTAACGATCCGTGCGAAGGAATAAAAATATATAAAATAGGCTCCTCCTCTTTTAACGCTCCGCCACCAAAATAGCATAGAGATTAATTTGGTGTATGAGTATGTCTATTAACATTTGTATATAAATAATGGTTGGCACTGCTCGTAGGGAGTCAGCCAAAGTAGGCTGAGGGAGCTCGGGAAGAGGAGAAAATGAGTTATTTTTCGGTATGAATCTTTCTTTTGTCCCTTTAAACCATCAAAATGGTTTTTTTGATTTTTTTTTTGTTGGACTTTTTCGGCCCAAAACAATCACATAATTTTAAAATAATGGTTTTGGGAAAAAAAATATCTAACAGGTAGAATTAGTAATTTATGTATTTGGTTAAACATGTTATTACATATGATATATACATTTAATTTTATATTAAAATATAAAAACGCGACTTAATATAAAATAATGGATTATTTTCATTATAATATCAAAATAAGTCAATAATTCTTTTTTGGTCCACTCCTAAATGTCTATTTCCTATTATGACCTAATAAAAGTTTATTAAACCATTTTAATACCAAATATTTTGAAAATACCTAACTTACCATTCTCTAACAAACGACAACAAAAATAAGTTTTTTCTTTTTTTTTTAAAGTTCATATCTTTTGATTTATAATTCCAAAAATAAAACCGAAATCAACTTTGTGTTTATATTTACAAGACGAACGAAACAAGTGGTCTATTTGATATGTTTCGGAAAAAAAAAATTAAAACTACTAAAAAAATGAAGTTATAACTGTTAAAAAATTTAAAACTGCTAATTAGCAGTTTTAATTTTTTAACCGTCCGAAACATATCATATAGACCACTTGTTTTGTTCTTCACGTATATATATAAAAACATTGGTGGTTTTGGTTTTATTTTTGAAATTATAAATCAAAATATACAAATTTTAAAAAAAGGAAGAAAAAAATTATTTTTTTGTTACTAGTTACTGGATAGTATTATAAAGAGGGTATTATAGTATTTTTGTAGATGTTTGGTACCAAATTTGGATAATCATCTTGTTTGGTATCAAATGTTATTTAGAACAAATTTTGGCACTTATATGGAAGTCTCCCATAAATCTTCTATAAAAACGTCAAATATTCTGAATGAAAACTAAGTAGGTAATTTGTTTTTCTTAATTAACATGTATATCAATTTGTTGGTTGGCAAATCCAGTCCGACCCAATTAAACCTCGCTAAGGCTGAATTTTAGCAGTTCGCAAACGAAACGACCCAAAAGTGAACTCGTTTGAAAATAAAATTACTCTTAAAAGTTTTATTCGTAATCAGTTAAAATTTAACCATATTTTTTTCCTTTCAAATAAAAGTTTAAAAATAAAACTCATTTATATATGTAAAGCCCATGACAAATTCGCTAAAGAATTGGAAATCCAAAACTCTCGTGCATATTTTTGTTTCTACATGTTAATTGAAGCTAAATCGTCTTATTTTGTCAAAAAAAAATTAGTTCGACAATGGATTTTTCTTCTTTTTGAAATTGTTGATAGGGAACTGAACTCTTTTTTTTAAATACGAAATCGAACTTGCTGAGAAACGGACTGGAATATCGATTTTTTGAAGTTTTAACTTTTAAGGATCATTGTTTCTTATCTGGTAATATGTATTAATTAATGTTACGTGAGCTTTGTTTTGGATAATCTAGAAAATTTTATTTGAATAAGCTCTTTTCAAATTGGTTTTTTTAGAAACAAAGACTTTTGGTTGAGAATATATAAGATCTTGATTTTTTTAAATAGTCTTTAAACTTTCTCTTCTTTTAATTTGGATGTGTAATTTGTATGTCTATGTTTATTTTTATTCAAAAAGTTTGAGGTAACCTCCTTTAAGCTTTTCTAGAAAAGTGATAGCATAGAGCTAGCGATTCTCTAGTAAAGTCTAGTTTCTTATTTTGTTAAAGAGTTTCTTTAACTAACTAGTCAGCATGATTTTGTTCTCTATATATGTGGTTTATAGTCATTCAATTCTTAAGTAGTTTTCTACAACTGTCGATTAACCGTCGTAGAGTTTTTCTTTTAGCTGCCATTTTCATACTCATCAATAAGTTAATTTTGATGTCTAAGTTGGTGATGTTTCTATCATTACAGGTAGTGAGAACATCTAATAATGCTCTGCATTCAGCTATCACAACTGATTATTTTCCATATAATCTGCCAAATATCAAGATAATTTCACTTGTATTAGCTCTTAGAATACCTCATCCACTAACTTCTCCAGTTATGAGTCATGAGCCATCTCTGTTGAGTTTTAGTCTTCAACTCATAGGAAGAGACCATTTTACTATAGAGCAGTACCTAGGTTTTTTTAGATGTAGATAGCAGAATAGTTCTGGAGCAATATTTATATATCTCTTCTAGTGAGAGAAAGGTTGGGTTCATAATGCTGTTTTGGATTGAAGAAAGAATGGAAAGATGGATTCTGTCAAGGTTGGTATTGGGTAAGGAAGAAGGTGTGTGATGTGGTGATTTGTGGTAAGAGGTAAATTTGGTGCCTCCACCAATCATCTTGGCTGAAACACGGAGGTGGAAGTTGTTGAAGTTGGCCGCACAGAGGGATGTATGGTGGTTAGGTTTAGTGGTGGCTCAAAATAACTTTTTCGTAGATAAAGTTTATTACATTATTTCAATATTTAACCAAAGTTACTTGAATCGGTAAAGATGATATAGTTTATGAGAAGAGTTCAAATTAACCGCATAATCTTTTATATTAATATAATTTAAATGTTTTAAGTTTTTTTAAATGTAAATCTAAATATTATGAAAGTATTATTGTTAAATATAGGTTTTAAGTGAAATGATTGGAAGATGAAATATATATTTTTACAGGTAAATTTTTTGTTTAGGAAGTTTCTTCTGAATAAGCTGAAAATTTAAGTTGTCATTTAAAAATGAATATTGATTTATTTGATATATTCAAAAAGGTTAAATTAAGTATAGTTGATGTGCCAAGGTAGTACAAGTTTGTTATTGTTGTCATTACTTCGTTCTTAATGAGATTATAAACTTTCTTTCATGGATTGTAGTGTCGAAGCGTATATATTAAAGTCTGAACAAACTAGGTGGCCAAAAGTTGGTTTCAGTTTCCATTTATCTTCCTTCTATGTGTAGGGGAATCTATTGAACATAGAGTCTTTAAAAATTTCATACCTTATGATTTTTCTTAACAAGTGGTACGGTGAACGTGAACATCTATGATTGGATATGGAAGTCAAGTAATTGGTTTGATGATTAACTCTAACAATGAAGAAGACAAATTCGTGAAGATTAGTTCAATGAAATTTGATTTTGATAAATTCGTCGAAGATAATAATTTGAAGTTACGTAAAATCAAAATTCAAGATTTTCTTTGTACATAAGCGACTCTATAATTCCATTGACGACAGAGTTGTAAATGAGTTGACATTGAAGTTTTGTACAACGCCCATATTGCCCTGATTTTAGGTTTGGGGATGAGGTATTGAGAGAGATGTGTGAAAATTCTACTTAAATGGATATTTGGAAGAATAAACTATATACTATGATCGTGGATCAGATAAAGTTTTGATACTTTAAAGAATAAACTAGGCATTGAACAGTAAATCATCCCTCGACTATCGCGTTTGGTGGCAGATAGTCCCTTGACTTTCAAATGTCCGTTGACAGTCCCTGGACTATCGCGTTTGGATAAAGTTAGTCCACCAGATCCTCTAATCCATGAGAGGCTGCCACCTGTCACCATAGTCCCCAGATTTTTGTATCACCACTAGTCCCTTGAGTTTAGGTCAAACCCAAAATGTAGAAAATTACAGAAAACTAAACTCAAGGGACTAGTGGTGATACAAAAATCTGGGGACTATGGTGACACGTGGCAGCCTCTCATGGATCAGAGGATCTGGTGGACTAACTTTATCCAAACGCGATAGTCCAGGGACTGTCAACGGACATTTGAAAGTCAAGGGACTATTTGCCACCAAACGTGATAGTCAAGGGACGATGTACTCTTCAAAACCAATAAACTATATACAATTTAACCAACCGTTATTATAATTCCCTAATATAATAAATGCTTCGGATTAAATACCTTTAGTCAATGACTATAATAAATTCATAATAAAATAGATGTTTCATATTAACTCGCGGCCCAAGCTCCATTTTTAGATTTTGAACAATTCATGCTTATACATGTCTACGGCTCATCCATCTTTGACATTTGTAGTCCTTCGAAACTACATATGTTCATGAGTTAAATTTTAACCTACACCTAAAATGTTTTCTACCTAGCCTTATAGTAGCTCCATTATTTGGTGCACCCAATGTTCTACTCTTCAGGGACCAATTCGTCTACATCCTAGACTTGAAAAGTCTGATGTAGTTCATGAGTTCTGAAATCGACATTACCTTGGTCAGAGCATCCAAAAGATTTTCCTCGCAAAAAACCTTAGTCTCCTTCATTTGATTATTCTACATCACGTATTGGATTAAGTGCAGTTTACTATTTACGTGCTTAGTTCGCTCATGGAACGTTTGATTTTTAATTAAATGAAGAGCATTAGTGTTATCAAAGAAAATAATTACATATTTCTCCATACGAGTGATTTAGCTTCATTGATGGCTTCCATAGTAGTCATGAATTCGGCTTTCATATACGACAACATAATAACATTCTTTATACAAGACTTCCAGCTCTTCCAAACACAGTACACAAATAACCTAAAGTAGGTTTCCTTGTGTCAATTAAGTGTGCATAGTTAGAGTCCGCATTATATCAGCCGTATCATTCTGATTGTAACAAAAACAAAACAACGGCTGAATCCTCCAAGTATCTCATAGGCCACTTGAGTGCATGTCAATGCGGTTTTCCCGTATTTGATATGGATCCGTTCAAAACACCTAAAGAGTAGGCACAAATATGTCTCGTGAAAATCATACCATACATAATGCTACTAATAACATTAGTATAAGGTATCTCTACATTATACCTTTTATTTGTAGCTTCGGTTGGTGCTTGAGCTGCACTAAGTTTGAATTGGGGACCAATGAGAGTTTTAACCTCTTTGGATTTAGAAATTGAGAACTTACTTATGATGGTCTTTACATATTCTTGTTGAGATAAGAATAAATACTCGTTCGGTATGTTTATCTTGATGTTAACATCAAGTATCCTATTAGTCTCTCTTATATCCTTCATCTCAAACTCTCAATTCAATTGATTCTTCACCATTTCAATCATCTTCATATCTCTTCATACTATTGGGATATCATCCACATATTATAACAATGGTACTTAGCTATCCATGTGTATTTCCCTTTCTAATAGACACAGTTTTCATAATAGTTATGGGCATACTTCTTGGGTCTTATAGAAGAATTACAAAAATTATTCCATTGTCTTGGCAACTATTTCACCCCTTTGAGAGGTTTCTTCAACATATACACATCGTCTTACTTCCTTCTTCAAAACCTTTTGGTTGATACATATAAATTGTCTCTACCTGTTCACCATACACAAAGAAAGTAGTAACATTTATTTGATCTAACTTTAGATTAAATCTATTAATAATTAATAACATAATCGATGTTTTTCCACACCGGCACAAATATCTCATTGAAATCAATACCCTTATTTTGCGTAAAGCCCTTAGCCACAAGTCTAACTTTATATTTAGGTAACTCAACACCAGGATTATGTGGATTTTCCTTGAATATCCAATTACCTTAACAAGCTTCTAACCTTTTGGCTGCTGTACAAAAATCCAGGTCCCTATCTTCTTGAAAGATATCAGTTCTTTTCTCAAGATCGTAAGCCACTTTTCTTTATCACTACTTTTGATGGAATCATCATACTTTTTGGGTTCAAGAACATCTCCATATATTTCAATATATAAAACATAACACATTAGATGAGTAAAACCACACATATATGACTGTTATCTTAGGTTTTGTCATCTATCTCTTGCCAATTGATAATTATCAAGCTCATATTGCTCTCCCCTCTGATATTTTGAAAGTCTTGGAACACTAAAAAATCGAAATGTTGAGACTCATACAGTGGTTGAACTTCATATGTATGAGTCAAAGGTTGACCAAATCCTAAAGTGTCTTCAACATAATCGTCTCCAACTTTACTCTCAAAATATAACCCATTATCAACTTCACATCTCTTCTCAGTAATCTTAGGTTGGGTATATTCTTCATTTTTCAATTTCATGTTCTCCTCATTGAACATCTCCCTTCTTTTCATAGTCTTTTGGCTTCCAAGTTCAAGAAACCATAACCTATAACATTTTACTCATTTTTGATAATCAAGGAACAATAATTTGAATGCTCTCTGCCGAAGCTTATCTTGTTTCACATGTGCGTAGGCAACACATCCAAAACCTTTCAAATGTTCCAGTTTAGGTTTCACTCCAATTTAGGCCTCTCATGGATGAAGAAACTTAAGAACTCTAGACTGACTCATGTTGATCATATATAAATTCCTAGCCACTACTTCTCCTCAGAATCTTCGACCCAATCAAGCTATATGACACATACACCTAACCCTTTTTAGTAAGGTTCGTTTATTCTTTCAGCAAGCTTGTTCTGTTGAAGAGTCTCACTCACGGTTTGATGTCTATCGATGCATGAGTTTTACAATAGCCAATAAAGCTCTTGTTTAGATAATTCAATTCATTATTAGTTTGAATTTTCTTTACCACTTTTCTTATCTAATTATCTACCAATTTCTTCAAGTTCTTAAAGACAGAAAACTCTTCATCTTTGATCTTCAAAAGTATAAACCATACTTTACTGGAATAGTCATTATCAAAGACATAAATTACTTTGCACTAACTATACTAGGTTCCCGTTCAGGACCGCACTAATTTAAAAGAACATACTCAAGAACTTCATTTGGTGTATGCTTGTTAGGCATACAATTTACAGTATTGCTCCTACCGAATAAACAACTTTCACAAAATCTCAGATTACTAATTTTACTAAGGCCCCTCACATGGCCTAGTTGAAGATGTCACAATCTGGTAAAATCATTATTTTCATCATCAACCATTGTAATATAAAGAAGGTTCCTTTTAAATTTTGGTACATAACTTAATTTTTTTAATCACTCTTTTCAGTCTTGTAGATAACTTGAGTCGAATAGTTCCTACCCCTTTCATATCATAGGATTTATCATTTTTAAAATGACATTTCCACCTCCGAACAACCTTAGGCCTTCGAACTAATGTTTATTAGACATCTTGTGGATGATGCGCCAGATTCGAACACCCATTTATTATTGCACTTGCAGTAATAAGAATTCATTAACCCATCAATGTACTCATAGTCATCGGACACCATTGCAACATATTTAGCTTCGACCTTTTGATACTTGTTGTCATTTCTCTTTTATGGGCAATTCTTACTCATTTGTTATTAAATTTTTCATACCCAACAAATTAGTTTTAAACGAGTCGCAAACCCTTTGGACTTATACCTATATTATACTCTCTCTTTTTCTTGAATCTCTCTTTCATGTCCCTCCGCTTACTATAAGTCTTTGCCATTTAGAGTCACCATTTAAGATAGGCTTCTTTGGAATATTTGTATAATTCTATAAGCTTTTCACTTTGGCCATCATAAAAGAGTCTTTTCCCTAAAGCATGATGTCCACAAAGTATTCATACACCTTCGGTAGACAGCTTATGAGGATGATTGTTTGATTTCTTCCTCCACCTATACACCAAATACATTCAAGTGCCTTCAAAACAAATTCTATTATCGATAGAAAAGATGTACAACTGTTTTTTGAGATATAATCTGTTTGCTAGGGATTTCTTCATGTAAATCACCTACAACCGATATAATCCCCAATGTTGTGCGCTTTACATATATCTCCCACATTCAATATGAGGGTGTTATTAGATTTATATAGTGCCACAACGTGAAGCTGTATAGATTTCTCATCGATATCAACAAGCAATCCTTCATGTACTAAGTAATCTATAAGATTAATTGTATAGAGGTTAAAGTCATTTGATTTGCTGAAATATTCATTGGCTAAAATTTATAGAGCTTATATTTTGTGGCTTTTCGGTTTCTAAGTGGGATCTTTCTCTCCAACATTTAGATTGTCAATCAATCTAAATCTTTTATCTCTTGCTCCATGCCCATCGTACCAATTGTTGTAATATAGGTTTTCCTAAGATAAACTTTCAACATGTTCAATGGAAAGAACAGCTAAAATTATGCATAAAGAAAATCAAGCACATAATAAATTATTTAACGTGGTTCAGATTGTAGATTTAATTCTACATCCACGTACAATTGATACTCTATTTTTATTATTAAAGAGGTTACAAAAGACTCTATAAACACAAAGGTTGAAGCACTCTTTGTTACAAATTTATCAGAGTTTACAAAGATAACGTGATTCATAGAACTCTCTCTTTAGTGTTTATTTCTCAGCTCTTTACTTTCGAAAAACAAAAATATTTGTTCTTCTTACTTTAAATAATAAACAAATTTGCTTTTCAATCGCCACATTGTCTTCAATCCATTGTATTGTTGATTCACCATCTCCTAAATTTGTATTTCTTCCTATCTGTATAAGATTCTCAAGCGAAAGCCTAACTTCACTTTAGATCGAACGAATTAGATTAGCTCAATAATTTAGACCATCCATATTATAATATTTAAATCGACGACTATAATAAAACCTTAATACAATAAATGCTTTAGATTAAATCATTTTAATCAAAAAATATAATAAAACCTTAATAATATATACGCTTCAGATTGAATTCCTTTAATCTAAGATGAAGATTGGAATCATATTTAAAACCTTAAATAATGAAGCATAGTTCCAACTATGAACAAAATATATTAGTATTGAAGTTTTAACCCTGGTAGCTTCGGTAGATTGCTTCGACCTAGATCTTTGGCTGCATTGTTTCGGCCAAGTCTAAGACAAGCCCTTCGACATATTATTTATAAAAATAGTCTTCGCCTAGTTTACAACTTTTTCCAAGTAATATCAGGCTACAATTTTGGTTCAATATTTTCCTCTTCAACATAATTGCCACAAGTCATGGCACCTTGTTTAGAACTTTAAATTCTAGTAGACGTCTCCACATCTAAATCACGACCTAAAGTTTTATCTGAGAGTTTTAACATTTCCTGGATATACATAGCTACAACTGATCATCTTCCGTCCATGTAGTTTTTTGGTAGTATCTCTATTGACAAGTTATTTCTTGCGGTTGTGAATACTTTTACCTAAAATTGTTTCAAAACTGGTATGGATTCAGCTCATCTAGAAGAATTTCAACCATTATATTAGTTTAGCCTTGACCAAGGGTTTGATGATACAACAATTCAAATCTTCGAATTGAAAGGCATCATGCTGAGATTTGCAGCTATCAGTTGGTAAGGGATAAGAAAATAAGATCTAGTAAGACTATATAAAGGTATGATTATATTGATATTATTGGTTATAATTATCAGCTGAAATTCATCGAGTTATTCTTGAGCCGAAGACTTATCATGATGTTATAAAGAGAAATAATAAGTTGAAGCTGCACAAAGTCACGAGGGAAAAATGATTTTTCTAAAGAAGAATGACACATGGATTTTTATGAAACAATAAAAGGATTAAAATCGTATTGGATGTGAATATTCAAAAGGAAACAAAGTCTTCACGGAGTTGATTTATCTTGGTAGAAAGCTAGATAGTTGGCTAAATGTCTTTAATCAAATAGAGTGTGTTGATTTTAATGAAGTTTTTTGCGCCGTGAAACGAACCTTGGTAAGGGTTTTACTATCAATTTTTGTTAGATTATATCTTGAGAAATATCAAATGGATGTTATTGTTTTCATCCTACTTGGAAAACTAAAAGATATTATTTATATAAGTCAATCATAAGTTTTTAAATAATGATACAAAGGTTACATGTACTTATTGAAAAGAGATTTATATGATCATAAAATAGTCAACGAGATAGCTAGACAAAATATTTTTTTTATTTATGAAGTCAAACCTATATGGAAATTGTATTTATTGTAATAAAGAAATATACATGGAAAGATATATTGTGTTGAATTTTTATGTTGATGACATACTTATGGCTGAGAAAATCATAATGATGATTGAAATTGTGAAGACTCGATTGAAGGGAGAGTTTGATATGAAAAATGTGAGAGAAGTTAAGAGGAATCTTTGAATATAAATTAAAAGAAACATAATGAGAGGTTATGTATTCTTATCTCAAATTAAATACATACAAAAGGTGCTTTAGAAGTTTGAAATGTCTAAATCTAGAACTGTTGAAACTCACAATGGTTTTCAATTCAAATTCAGTAATACTCAAACACTAGTCGGAGATAAAGATATAAAGTTCATGCAAGAGACAATTTATGTCAATATCATTGGAAGTATCATGTACGCTAAGATTTTTACTAGACATGATCTTGGATACTCAGTTAATGTTTTTAGCATATTTATGGATAATCCATGAAGGTCTCACTATAATGCTCTTAAATTCTGCATAAGATACCTAAATTGTATATTAGATGTTGGAGTCTATTATAATAAAAAAATGGATATAGTGATATGCTAAGAAGATACGTAGACTTTGATTATGTTGGTTACCGTGATACAAAGAAGTCAATTTTGGGCCATATATTTATAGTACTTGGTGGAATATTTAGTTGGAAAGCTAGCATGTAGTGTACAAAAGTTGAATAAGGCTACTAATGTAGTAAAAAAGCCATATGGTTAAAGGGATTATTAATTAAACTCACTAGTAGTAAGTATGAAGTTAAATTATTTTACGATAATGCTAGTGCTCTTCATTAATTGAAGATTTCAGCATTCAACTATAGAACAAAGCATGTAAATGTGAAGTTTCACTTCATCTCAGATGTGGTGGAGAAAGAGGAGGTGAAGGTTGCAAAGATTACAACTAAAAATAATCATTCGGATGACATAACAAAAGTGTTGTGAGTTTCATTGTTTACCTATTGTATGAGACGTGTTCAAGTCTCGGATATAGGTGTACTGTTTGCCTTTGACAAATAGTGGTTAGAAAAAAGGGCAACAGATGTTGAAATCATTGAAAGAATAGATGGATAATTGTTCACATAGACTTTAAGTGAAGTGAATGAAATATGAACTTAAGCTCAGAGGTAAAGTCTTAGATTTAGAGGTTTCAGCTACTGCATGGGGTCAGATCCTAAGAAAGGATTCAACTTATGCAGGGTTTGGATTTGGTGTGGTGCCTTTCAACAGGGATTTTTAGTCACAGATGAGTTTGTTATTGTACAAGAAGTCAAGTCTCGACAAGAAACAAATCTCAATGGGAAAAAAGTCTCGACACTATGAGAATATACTTTAGGAAGTTACGTTTGAGTAAGTTGAAAGCTTCAGCTTGAATCTAGAAATCATTATGGTTTGATTTGGTACATTGGAAAGAGTTAAATGTAGAATAAATTATGTGAAAATATAGTATAGGTTTGCTAATGCTGAGATAGATCTATTGTTGATCACAGTCATATATATGGAATGTAGTACGGATTGTATGACGAATTTACTCTATGAATTCATCGAAGTCATATCTGGATTTTTTGTAATTGTTTTGGTTTGTTATTGTCGGAATGATGTAACGTAATCTTATTTGGATCCTATTTATACAAATGATGCAACACATGTGTAAAGTTGATCTCCTAAAAACATAATTCAATATTAAAATGCTCTTACTGAACAAAAAGTCACAAAAAAAATGTTTGTTTGAAAGAAAAATGTTTGGAAAAATATATAATTTTAAAGTTGAAGAATTTTTTAAAAAAAACCGTTTAAATCATACTAGATAAAATACTCGTATAGCTGTACGATATAATTGAAAATTGATATTAAATATGAGAGTTTCGATAATGTATAATTATTTATATATTTTGTTTTTTTATATTATTTATAATTATTGCATTTAAAAAAGTCAAATTTGTCCATCCATAAATATAATATTACTTCATACTTCAAATCATATAACCCAGGGTGTTGATATAGTATGGTGTTAGATATTATTTGTTGTTATTGTTTAATTATTGCCAAAAGCAAAAATACTGTCGCAATTGTGATAGTCAAACTTGAATACTAAAACCTAAACAAATCAGATGACCGATTTCCATTGAGTTTCTTTTTTTTTTACATCGATCAAGCTTACCTAATAGAAAGTCTTAAAATAGTTGATATACAATTATACTATTTCGTATGTAATAATATATGCTTAGATTTATGAATTTTACGTGATATGATTTTGGTACCAGTACATTGGCAAGGTTATTAATCAATGAAATGGGGTGGTTTTCTTTATTAATTAACTGATTATATTCTTTTCAACGAATGGTTCATTGCCGGTAAGTAATTTTGTTTATAACCAAACCAACATTACATTCTTTCATATTATGTTTTTATATTTTTAATTATAATCAAAATTTTATTTATATATAATTTAATTTGTTTAACAATTATATTATACATAATTAAATGAATGAATATATAAATAAAAAGTAGGGGATGGTTGTTTTCGACCTTACGTTTTAGCCCAAAAAGTTAAACCATAAATAGAATTTTAGAAATGAATCCATTGTCAGCGACGTATATATAAATACCTGCAAGGAAGTGGCAAATCCTCTGTATTTGGAGACTCATGAGGCATACAAACATAGAAACCGTCTCTCCAATTAGCTGCAGGTGATGTATACAGATCAAAGTTGCTATTATACACCACAGTCTTTGTTCTATCGCGCGTGTATAACTCCTTCTTGACTTCGAGCTCTTGCTCGTTAAACAAACGTACACCTTCCACCATCTTCTCCATGACCACCTCAGGAATTCCATGGTTGATTACTTGGAAGAAACCCCACGTCTCTGAAGCAATTCGTATTTTATCCACGATCTGGCTGTGCAAATTCGTGTCTTGGTCTACTCCTTCGAGGTCTATTATAGGGATCTGGAAATCGGTGCCACTGACTGTTTTATAAAAGTCACGATCGGGTACTCGGTGGAACATTCGAGGAACGTGTTTGATTCCAGCATCTACTAGTCCTTTCACACCTGCTTTTGTTTCATCAAACCATTTTAGTTCGCTAGCTCGATCGTATTGATCAGATTCCGGACTGATGGCTTCCATTTCTGTGTTTTTCTGTGATCAAGTGATCTTCTTAAATGCTTGTGATAAGAAAATGGGAACTTGTGGACGGTAGATGGTCATAGATATATACAAGTATTGAAAATGACCTTATCTTAAACTCATCCTATATATACCGTGTATGGCTTAAATTGCTCCTTCGTCCTTCGACTATCACGTTTTGTGTCATTTAGTCCCTCGACAAAAAAATCACGGTTGAGGGTCCCTTTTCTATAAAAATTTTATAAATCCAGTTATCGCGCGAGGATTTTGTTGTAATGGTGTCACGTGTCACTATAGTTAAATGGTTTAGCGTTCTCCTTCGACTTTTAATTCTATTTTTATCCTTCGAATTTAATATTTTTTAAATATATATTTTTATTTTTATTTTTTTAATTTTTCTCAAAACAGAGTTGCTATACTCTGGTTTTTTTCCGAATACTTTAGTTGTGTTGGTTCCTTCTCGTGGACAGCGTAGATTGTTGTCTCAAGGGAAATCTATTCATGGAATTGCGGTAAAAGCTGATTTTGATTGCCAATCTCAGGTAAAATTCATCAAATTAAACATCTTTATCCATGGAACTTGGACATGGATAGAAAAAATGAACACACTGCTGCCATCTTGAAGACGGAAGCGATTTTTCAATTCCATAGAAGGTACCATATACTGTCAAAACTCTTTTTTTCTTCTGCATCACTATTCACTAATACATAAACTTACATTCAACTGCAGACATGAAAGGTAAGATTAGAGTTTATTGTGGTTTATTGAATTTACTGGAAGCAGTGTCACGGGGAGTAAAGTAATGATAGCTGCCGCTCAATCTGTTAAGGTATGCTAAGCTGACTCGTTTAAGATATTTGTTTTCTTTATACATGGTACATAATATGTGTCTTTTTACTGACAGCCTGTTTCTTTGGAGCTGGGTGGAAAGAGCCCTATTATTGTGTTTGAGGATGTTGATCTTGACAAGGGTGAGTCTGAAACACACTGTCAAAAATATCAGATTGTATAATATATCTCAGATACATGAATCTCTTTCCTATATTTAGATTATGATTTCAGGCATATTGTTTTTGAAGTTGTTTACTATAAGATCATTATTTTATGTTGATATTAATTCTTAGCTTGTTAATGATATGGACAGCGGCCGAATGGACCCTCTGTTGGGTTTATTAATCTAAACTTATTTATTCCGTTAGGGTTATTTATTTGATATTTGAAAATAGTTATTTGCTTTGATTTGGTCTTCCACGTAGTGAAGCGTTACGGGAGTTATCAACATTAAGTGCTGAAGCGTTACGGGAGTTATCAACATTAAGTGCTAAAGCGTTACGGGAGTTATCAACATTAAGTGCTGAAGCGTTACGGGAGTTATCAACATTAAGTGCCAAAGCGTTACGGGAGTTACCAACATTAAGTGCTATTTTTTAGTAACTGCCTTGTATGTGTTTTACTATTTAATCTTGTACTGCATTCATCGATTTACACCAGAACGTTTTAAACTCTCTTGAGTGAAAGAAAAATATTTTCTCTTCTAGTGTGAGTTGTGAGAGTGTTCTTGTAATATTTTTTTTTTTTTCAATTTTATCAAAGTTGTTTGTTTGTTTTTAAAAGAGTGTTGTTTTATTATTTTTCCGCCAACAAAGTGGTATCAGAGCCACAAGCTCTTTCCGAAATTTTGTTTTTAAATATTCAACATTTTGAAAAATATGGCGAATGGTGTATCATCCTTCCAAGTTCCAACACTCAACAACAACAACTACGATAATTGGAGTATCAAGATGAAAGCTCTCCTTGGAGCACATGATGTATGGGATGCCGTAGAAAAAGGGTTTGACGAACCCGAAGATGAAGCAAGCCTTACTCAAGAGGAGAAAACGACTTTCAAGGATTTAAGAAAGAGAGACAAAAAAGCTCTCTTCCTCATCTATCAAGCATTAGATGATGATGGCTTCGAAAAAATTTCAAGCGCATCTTCCGCCAAGCAAGCGTGGGAGAAATTACAAATCTCTTACAAAGGAGTCGAAAAGGTGAAAAAGGTACGTCTTCAAACATTAAGAGGTGAATTTGAATCCTTACATATGAAAGCGTCCGAATCTATTTCGGAATATTTTTCAAGAGTAGCAACCGTTTCTAATCAATTAAAAAGAAATGGTGAGAAGTTAGAAGATGTGAGAGTAATCGAAAAAATACTCCGCTCGTTGGATCCCAAATTTGAGCACATCGTCGTGACGATTGAGGAAACTAAAGACTTGGAGAAGATGATGATTGAAGAACTCCAAGGATCACTACAAGCCTACGAAGAAAAGCACAAGAAGAAGCAAGAGATCACCGAGCAACTCCTCAAAGTAGAACTCAAGGACATGCATGCAAGTCAAGACGATGATAGAAACCAACGTGGCCGAGGAAGAGGTAGAGGCCGCGGACGAGGTGGTTATCATGGACGTGGACGTGGCTGGAATTACAACAACAATAATTCCAACTACAACTACGAGAAACGAGAAAGCTCAACACGAGGTCGTGGAAGACGAAATCCGAACTCGAGGTATGATAAATCTCAAATCCAATGTTATAAATGTCAAAGATTTGGACATTATGCTTCAGAATGTAGAGGCCCCAACAATAGAGTTGAGGAGAAGGCCAACTATGTGGAAGAGAAGACGGAGGAGAAAGATATGTTACTACTAACATACAAAACCACTAATGAAGGCCAAGAAAACACTTGGTATCTTGACACCGGTGCAAGCAATCATATGTGTGGGAAAAGAAGCATGTTTGTAGAGATCAATGAAGCCGTGAGTGGAAATGTCTCTTTTGGAGATGATAGCAAAATATCGGTGAAAGGAAAAGGTAACATTCTTATTCGTGCAAAAGATGGTAGTCACCAAATGATCTCAAATGTTTATTACGTACCTAGCATGAAAAACAACATCTTGAGCTTGGGACAACTTCTTGAAAAAGGCTATGATATTCATATGAAAAATTATAGTCTTTTTATGAGAGATGCAAAAGGGGATTTAATTGCTAAAGTTCAAATGTCAAAGAATAGAATGTTTCCTTTGAATATTCAAAATGATGTTGCAAAGTGTCTTAAGGCGTGTTACAAAGATTCGTCGTGGCTATGGCATGTTCGATTTGGGCATCTAAACTTTTCAAGTTTAGAGTTATTGTCAAAGAAGGAAATGGTGAGAGGGTTACCATGTATCAATCATCCTGACCAACTATGCGAAGGATGTTTACTTGGAAAGCAATTCAGAAAAGGCTTTCCAAAGGAGTCAGAGTCAAGAGCCAATAAACCTCTCGAGCTTATTCATACCGATGTGTGTGGTCCAATCAAGCCGAGCTCTCTAGGTAAAAGTAACTATTTCCTTCTCTTTATTGATGATTTTTCAAGAAAAACGTGGGTATATTTCTTGAAACAGAAATCCGAAGTCTTTGGTGTATTTAAGAAGTTCAAAGCAGTTGTGGAAAAAGAGAGCGGAAATAAGATTAAAGCCATGAGATCTGACCGAGGAGGGGAGTTCACATCCAATGAATTCCTAGAGTTTTGTGAAGCACATGGAATTCGTCGCCGCTTGACAGTTCCTAGATCACCTCAACAAAACGGTGTGGCAGAAAGGAAGAACAGAACAATCCTTGATATGGCGCGAAGCATGCTCAAAAGCAAGAAATTGCCTAAGGATTTTTGGGCGGAAGCAGTGGCATGTGCGGTGTACTTGTCCAACCGATCTCCAACAAGAAGTGTTTGGGGGAAGACACCACAAGAAGCATGGAGTGGAAGAAAACCTGGAATTTCCCACTTGAGAGTATTTGGAAGCGTAGCTCATGTCCATGTACCAGATCAACAACGAACCAAACTCGATGATAAAAGCAAGAGTTTTATATTCATCGGTTACGACTCAAGTTCCAAAGGCTACAAGTTGTACAACCCAAACAATAAGAAGGTTGTGATAAGCCGAGACGTGATTGTTGATGAAGAAGGCGAATGGGATTTTGGATCTCATACAAATGAATTCACATTTTTCCCCCAAATTGAAGATGATGAGCAGACACCGAATGAGCAATCAGAAGAGGTTGCAACCCCACATGCTTCACCAACATCGACTACTCATGAAGACTCACCATCTTCATCATCGTCAAATGGCAGTCAAAATGAAAGAGTTGTGAAACGTACAAGAAGTCTTAGTGATCTTTATGAGGTAACCGAACCAATGAATAACCTTACACTCTTTTGTCTCTTTGCTGATTGTGAGCCAGTGACATTTCAAGAAGCTGCACAAGAGAAACAATGGAGAGACGCGATGGATGAAGAAATTAGAGCCATCGAGAAGAATGACACATGGGAACTCACCTCACTTCCCAAAGGGTGCAAGACAATAGGCGTCAGGTGGTTATACAAAACAAAGAGAAATGCTAAAGGGGAGACTGAAAAGCACAAAGCGAGGCTTGTTGCAAAAGGCTATTGTCAAAAGCCGGGAATTGACTATGATGAGGTATTCGCCCCTGTTGCCCGATTAGAAACTATTAGGCTAATAATCTCGTTGGCAGCTCAAAACAAGTGGAAGATACAACAAATGGATGTAAAGTCAGCATTTCTAAATGGTGTCCTTGAAGAAGAAGTCTACATCCAACAACCATTAGGCTATGAGGTCAAAGGCCACGAAGACAAGGTGTTGAAGCTAAAGAAGGCTCTTTACGGGCTAAAACAAGCACCAAGGGCATGGAACAGTAGAATCGACAAGTATTTCCAAGAGAACGGCTTCAACAAATGTCCCTACGAGCACGCGCTGTATACCAAGATCACAGATGGAGATATTTTGATTGTGTGTCTCTACGTGGATGATTTGATCTTCACCGGAAGCAGCCCAAGTATGTTTAATAAATTCAAGGAAGTAATGACGAAGGAATTCGAGATGACAGACTTGGGGCTCATGGCGTACTACCTTGGCATTGAAGTTAAGCAGCAAAAAGATGGAATTTTCATCTCACAAGAAAGCTATGCAAAAGATATCCTCAAGAAGTTTAAGATGGAGAATTGTAGCTCGATAAGCACACCTATGGAGTTTGGAGTCAAAATATCCAAGCATGAAGAAGGCGAAAGTGTAGATCCAACATTATTCAAAAGTTTGGTGGGTAGCCTACGCTATCTAACTTGTACGAGACCAGATATTCTTCATGCAGTTGGATTGGTTAGTCGCTATATGGAATCTCCAACAACAACTCATTTCAAGGCTGCAAAGAGAATCCTTCGTTATCTGAAAGGTACAATCGACTTTGGATTACTCTATTCCATTTCTAATGATTACAAACTTGTTGGGTATAGCGATAGTGATTGGGGTGGAGACATAGACAATCGAAGGAGTACTACTGGATTTGTATTCTTTATGGGAAATATTGCTTTCACGTGGATGTCAAAGAAACAACCGATTGTCACGTTGTCCACTTGTGAGGCTGAATATGTTGCTGCTACTACATGTGTTAGTCATGCGATTTGGCTTAGAAATCTATTGAAGGAGATAGACCTAACACAGCATGAGCCAACTAAGGTTTATGTCGATAATAAGTCAGCAATCGCCTTAGCCAAGAATCCAGTATTCCATGATCGAAGCAAGCATATAGATGTCCGCTACCACTACATAAGGGAGTGTATTTCAAGAAAGGATGTGCAAGTTGAACATGTGAAGACACAAGATCAAGCTGCTGATATTTTCACCAAGCCACTCAAAAGCGAAGACTTCAAACGATTAAGGAAACTACTAGGGGTCACGAGTTCTTCAGGCACGAGTTTAGATTAAAGGGGAGAATGTTGGGTTTATTAATCTAAACTTATTTATTCCGTTAGGGTTATTTATTTGATATTTGAAAATAGTTATTTGCTTTGATTTGGTCTTCCACGTAGTGAAGCGTTACGGGAGTTATCAACATTAAGTGCTGAAGCGTTACGGGAGTTATCAACATTAAGTGCTAAAGCGTTACGGGAGTTATCAACATTAAGTGCTGAAGCGTTACGGGAGTTATCAACATTAAGTGCCAAAGCGTTACGGGAGTTACCAACATTAAGTGCTATTTTTTAGTAACTGCCTTGTATGTGTTTTACTATTTAATCTTGTACTGCATTCATCGATTTACACCAGAACGTTTTAAACTCTCTTGAGTGAAAGAAAAATATTTTCTCTTCTAGTGTGAGTTGTGAGAGTGTTCTTGTAATATTTTTTTTTTTTTCAATTTTATCAAAGTTGTTTGTTTGTTTTTAAAAGAGTGTTGTTTTATTATTTTTCCGCCAACACCCTCTTCGGTTGTTACTGGACAAATGGTCAAATCTGGAGTGCAACATTCTGTAAGAAACTTATTTTGTATGCTCTTTTCTTTCGATCGCTGTTACACCCTTGATTAGTTTGACAAAGTTTGATTAGTCTGTGGCATTAGAAAAAGTTAAAATTCCACTTGATGTTTCAGGAAAGCATCGCAGAAAAGTTTATAGACAAGCATGTAAAATGGAGCAAAAATATCAAGATTTCCGATCCTCTGGAAGAGGGTTGCAGACTTGGTCCTGTTGTAAACCAAAGGACAGGTAAAAGAGTAGCCCGTTGGCAATCAAGATCAGCTTTCACCGCAGTCCATGAATAGATTTCTCTTGAGACAACAATCCACGATGTCCACAAGAAGGGACCAACCCAACTAAATTACTCCGAAAAAAAACAGAGTATAGCAAATTTTGCTATACTCTGTTTTGAGAAAAACTAAAAAATATATATTTTAAAAATATTAGATTCGAAGTGTAAAAATGGAATTAAAAGTCGAAGGACTATCTGTGGAACGCAAACCATTTAACTATATAGTGACTCGTGGCACCATTACAGCAAAAACCACTCGCGGGGACTGAATTTATAGATTTTTGATAGACGAGGGACCCTCAACCGTGATTTTTTTTTTGAGGGACTAAATGACACAAAACATGATAGTCGAGGGACGAAGCAGCGATTTAAGCCTACCGTGTATGCCTAAAGTCAATATAGAAGCCACCTTTCATATGAGAGAGAGGGAGGGTTGTCCAAGTAATCCCAACCATGTAAAATCTTTTGATGATAGTTGTGTTCTAATTTTTTTTCAATTTTGTATAACTCGAAGGAAGATTTAAAAGTTGATTTCCTATTTGAGACCTTTAAGTGGTTGGTTATTTCCTAATAAGTTTTGCCGTGAACGTGAAAATCTGTATTTGGTTTTAGGAATGAATTGATTTTTTAAAATTAAGACCAAGATTTATGATATTAAATTTAATTAAATTTGATTTTGATAAATTCACGAGAGATAATGATTTTAATTTTTGAAGAATTTAGATCAAATATTTCTTATATAAGGGATAGTCTACCGAAACTTATGAGAAAGTTGCAAATGAGATTAATGTCGAAGTGATATCCAAGGCTCGTAGCGCTCTCATTTTGAGTTTGGGAAATGCAGTAGTCATGGTAGTGATTGAAAATTCTATTTTCATATGTATTTTGAATAAGCTTGAAGCTACTTAAAGTTTTTGGCAAACATAGTGTATCTCAAGAAGCATGTGTATACTCGAACAATTGATGCCAACAGTGAAAGAAATATAATTTGGATAATTTCAATAAAAATCATTTTTGATTTGAATGTTGCATGCGTATAGGTTAAAAAACGAGCAACAAACAATTATCCTCATAAGACTTTTACCAAAAGTGGGTGAGCACATTTTTAACACTATGGTTTATGGCAAACATAAAAAATAGGTTGTTTTAGAGTGTGACAAATAGTAGAGATGGCTTGAATGTCAGAGGAATGCCTAAAAATAGATATTCAAACACGAATACAGTAAACTCGAGATAAAAAATTAAAGGATCTAGTATCATCTCAAACTCTCGCTTCAGCTGAATCTTCAATGTTCAATCATCTTTCTCGCTTTTCAAGTTATAACTATGTTATTCACATACAATAGTAACATGATATCTCTTTTTCTCTCTCCCTCTCTCTCTCTATGCGTATTTATATATTACAATGTATTTATCATAACAACTCCCTGCATACTTAATGAACCTCATAAACAAAACAAATTTCTTATTCCAATATATCGACGATTATTTCAACCCGTAGACAGGTTTCTTCAACAAATACACATCTTATCCCTTCCCTTCTTCAAAACTCTAAGGTTCTCTCATGTAGGCGGTCACCTGCAATTCATCATGAAATAAGGCAATAATAGAATTCATTTGATTTAACTCAGGAACAAATATAACAATAATTGACAACATAAGTCTTCTTATGGTTCATAAGGGTTCTATTAGGAGATTATTATTGGTCTTCAATTATAGCAGATGTCAAGGAGATGGTCGAATGGTGTCACCATTGCCAAAGATTTGCAAACGCAATACATGTGCTAGTAATACCACTAGAATCAATATTTGAACCGCTACCCTTTGACAGAATGGGGCTTGACTTATTAGGACATGTATCAATGGCATCCGAGGGGTGTCAAACTATTATTGTGGCAGTTGATTATTTTTCTAAGTAGGTGGAATCATAGCTTCTCCTTGGTACCACATCTAAAGCAAGTATAAAATTTATTATCTATAACATGTGTTGTAGATTTGGGGTCCCAAGAAGTATACCAACTCATAATCGCCCTCATGTTGAGAATAAAGATATGGAGGGTTTTGTATGTCCCGAGGAATTTGACATTACTTTTCTTCAAATTTTACCCTCAAGCTAATGGGTAGGTGGAAGTTGTTAACATGACTATTTTGATAAGTCTAAAGAAAAATTTAGAAGGGGAAGCAGAATACTGACCAAAATATTTACAAGAGGTATTATGGGCTTATCGTACGACTCCTTGAACTGCAACCCAAGAATCTCATTTTGCTTTAGTATATGGAATGGATCCAGTAACATCATCGTTATGAATTGAAAATAATTATGAATAAGAAAATGATGTAGCTAAGAGAATTAAATTAGATTTAATCGATGAAAAAATAATTATAACTCATTTAAGATCCGTCCATTATCAAACCTTAATGAGGAGTAGATATTCGTCTAAAGTTTGAAGGAAATAATTAAAACCAAGGGATAGATTTCTAAAGAAGTTCTTCTCACACACTAAATAAAAAAGGTTAGAAAAGTTGGCATCTACTTGAAAATGGCCATATCGGTACCTGAAATAATCAAGCCTGAAACCTATTAATTGATGGATCAAGAGGGCAACCCTTTGCGAAATTCATGGAACATAAAAAACTCGAGGCTTTATCTTGTATAGACTGTAAAAAGAGCGTTTATTTTCCAGTTACCCATGTAAATATTCGGGGGTATTCTCTTTTCTACCATGGTGACTCGAAGCGGTCTTAACGAGGTCCTCGAACCATTTGCAAATGGATCACATTTTGCCTTTTTATAATTCCTATTATTTTATTTTCTGCCTCGTATATCGTTGTGGTTACATTTAAAAGGTTCCAACATTAGTTGGTCACAGTTAAAAGTTTTAAGGGATGGTAATCCAAAATATAAACCCTGAAACTACCTTCGAATGGTTGAATTGAATAATTTGTTTGCCTTCAATGGATTACCTTCGGATGGTTGGATTAGATAAGTTGTTTTCCTTCAAATGGATTATCTTGGAATAGTTGGATTTAATAATTTATTTATCTTTAAATGGATAAAATTCGATGGAGTTGGTAAATTGATTATGATAATTGCGTTTGACATGAAGAAATTTGAATGGAATAAAATAATGATGATTCATATACATCGAATACAAAAATTCCTTGAATAAACTAAGGACTTATCAAAGTCCGAATAAAGTACGACAAAATATCTTGCTTATGCAAATGACTTTCACACAACAATAAAACAAATATGAATTCATTTCCTTTGGGTTATCCCCATCAACGTCATCTTCTTCTGAACTTACATTTTTAAAGTATCTTTCGTTACTTTCTTCAGAATTTTTAGTAGTTGATTCCATGGATATGCAAAGCTAATAATTCCTCTGGCACTAACTCCAATAAAGCTACGAGATTCATGGTTTGGGAAAGCCTTGTGAAATTTTACTACAATGTTAGACTTAATCGAAGCATCACGTTTACACAAGGATTCTAAGATCCGATTATCATACTCATCTACTATATCTTCTTTGTGTTTCATGAGTTGAGATTTAAGGGTGGTTAGTCTCTCTTCGTATTTATAGAAATTCCAACTTAGCTATGGGTTTTACGAATCCTAACATTGTATACACCATCGTATCTTGTTCTTTTATCAGTTAAAAGGGCACATCTTTCTATGACACGTCTTCAAAGTTGTCAGTTATCTCAAGGAAGTCTTTCTCTAAAGTTTCAAAATATATTATGTTTATAGGTCCCATAGGATTACTTGGTTATAAGCTTGTTCCTTTGTTGTTGGCACCAAATGAGAAATTGGTTCGATTACTGAAGGAACAATGGGTGGGACCAAAACAAGGATAATTTCCGAATGGGTAACTATTTTCTTCTTTTTTCTTTCCCTTTTCTTGCTGCTATGTGTGCTTATCTTGTGTGTTTTCTTATTCTTCAAAACAGAAAGCTCTATGGGTGTATAACCCTCTTCGACATTAGCATCGAGAGTTGCTGGCAATATTCATCGAGCTGTCCCACAACTTCAACACCAACAATATTTTTCTTCTAACCTTGTTTGGCAGCATCACACTTTTTTAACTAATGGTTAGGGGCTCTAGTCCTCTTCGAAAGAAACACGTTTCCATATGATGCTTCAAACATGTAAAGATAGCTGCCATACGAGGATGGGTAGTGAGTGGTTCCTAATTTTATTACATTTTATAACAACAATTGAACCTTGAAGGACCTTAATTTTACTATATACACCTGTAAGTTGTACCCTTCATCATCTAACATTCCAACATATAAATTTTTTCTCTTAATTTCTGGAACATACCTCATATTGTTTCATACACAATCAAGTCTTGTAGAAAACTTGAGTCTCACGCTTTCCATTTCTTTAACACCATATGGCTCATCATTTCTTGGTATGACCCTGTCAGTGTCAAACTCCATCAAGTCTTCAAGCCAATGTTTGTTGGTAGTCATATATAGTGGTGTTGATTATCATAGCTACAAATAGAAACGATTGGTATAGAAGTTAGGTCATAGCCATCATCAACTGTTGAGATATCTCTTACTTCAAACTTATGTTAATTATCTCTCTTCTTCCGCTCATAAACTTCTTGATATATTGTTATGTCTTGCGTAATTAGCAAGTTGAAGCCAATAGTACATCAATTAATCCATAATCATAAGAAATTTTTGATAATTTTATATGTTGATTAATGCATCCGGAAGATACTTAAGAAGTTTGGAAATCTGAAGCCCGAGAGGTTGGAATTGAAATTAGTGCCACTCATGCACAAACCAAAGTAAAAGATAAGAAGTTATGCAATATATACCTTATATAAACTTCATCGGGAGCATCGTGTATGGAATGATTTGCACGAGACCTGATCTAGCATATTCAATTAGTTTTTGAGCATATATATGACTAATCTGGGGAAGCCTCATCGAATGAATCATAAGATATTTAAAGGGTTAAACTGAAGTTGAATTGTGTTATAATAAAAAATACAAGTTTGATAAGATGTTGATGGGTACATACAGGTTGTCTTGACACTAAGAAGTCAACTTTGGATTATGTATTTATTATATTTGGAGGAGTGGTTATTTGGTAATTATGTCCTCGGAATGTTGTTCCTTATCGTTTATCGAATTTGAATATATGGTTAATGATTGCTAAGTGAGATCATTAATACAGAGCAAGAATTAACATTGTTCTGTGATAAAATCAGTGATCTTCACTTGATGAATAATCCGAAATTCCATGAGAAATATAAGTACGTAGATATCAACTTCATCAGATATTTGGAGCAAAAATAACAAATGAATGTTGCAAAGATTGCAAGTTTTCAAAATCATTTGTATGTTCTAACCAATGTATTATTGGTTTTAAATTTCACGCACTGCATAAGACTTGTGCAAGTCTGGGAAGTAATGTGAAATTAATGTCTCTAATGGGTAGCTGGAACATCAAGGGAATCGATATTAGACTCAGTGTAAGCCAAGTTGGAAAATTATTAAGTGTAGGCTTAAAGTGACTTGGAATAGTTTTGCCAAGACTTAAGGGCCAAGACTTGCGCTGGCAAGGACTTAAGGACAAGAACTATTGAGACGCATTTGAAAGGTGGGAGTTTATTCGATACATAAAGAAATTAGATATTCTGAGACTTGTGTATAAGTATCTAATAAAAATCAAAGTACAAGATCATTAATTGTTGGAACTTGGATGCAGGGACTTTGTAATTGATCCTTCTAAATATACTTCTATGTTCCCAAAAAGAACTCGCTTTGATATTATATATAGAATATAAAATGGATTGGATATCATAAACCTTTGATTGATGTATTTAATCTGAGCATGCTTAGAGAGAAGAGGCGAGAGAATCGTAGTGGTGTAGCATATATTAGGTGTCACGAGAGTATTTATGTCACTCTCTATTGGTTCTATAAATACTGAAGAAGAAGTAAAGCAAGATGCTAGAATGGGAGCGTCGAAAGTAGCTAGAGAGAAAACAAATAGATAGATTTTTTGGATTCAGAGAAAGTTGTAGGACAAGAAATATTTTGAGAGTAAACATTGAGATAAACACAAAAACATCGTGGTTTTATTTTTGTAAGACGAAGATGTTTTGAAACACAAAAAGAGTGATTGTCTTAATTGTGTTTGAGATTTTTTTTTATACTATTCAATTATGGAAACTAATCATACAATAGCCTACACTTGTTTCGGTATAATCAACAACCTCAAGTCTTAACAACAGTTGAACCACATACAATGTTAGCCGAAGCTCAATTGTTATTCAGTTGTTGACCTATTTGCTTGTAGTATTGAATCTGCAATAAGAACAGAAGAGCTACATAACTTGAGCATGTACTCAAAGCTTAGCTATGGACACTTTTAACAAAAAAATCATATTTAGAACGAGAATGTAAAACCATTAAGACAAATGAACTATGTATATTAGAATGTTTCCATTTTCTACCTCAACTATAACGAAATTTTTCTGCTTTCTCTCTCTCAAGTATTTCTTCCACTAAAAACGATCGCCAAAGACTTCAGACCAAACTCTCACTATTTATAGAGGATCCATGATGTGCGTGAAAGCAGGTAAATGCATACCAGCACATATTGACAGGCCACAATAGTGCCTAAAACATATTTCGTTATTAAGCTAGGCATACCATCACATATTGTAATGCTAGCACTAACAATCGTTTGACAAGATAATGGTTCCTCCTTTGATCTATCTGCACATATTTAAGACGCATAAATTAAAGACTCTTTGATCAACGGCTGAGATTTTTCATCAATTCAAACCCTTAATGATTCAGTTTCAGCTATAAACATTTTGGTATCATCATAAGTCTTTTGGCAATAATGTTTTGCACCTTCGGCGTCAATGATCAGTATGCACTTTTAGCTTCGATGTCAATGATCAGTGTCCACTTTTAGCTTATGCAGAAACATTCTTCTGCCATCAGCAAAGCTTGCCTTTAGGTTCCGGTAAACGTTTTTACATCTAAGCTTTTGCTCCAGTTCTTTCCTTAAAGAGATTTAAATAGTTCATGCACTACATGTCTTCGATATTTTATCTTGGACCACATGTAATCTTTTATTTATACTCTATTAGCAAGTTTCTTTTAACCTACACCTTACTCCTATATTTATATAAATTTACAATCCACTGGTTGCGAATGTAAGATTTCTTCACAATCCGAACAACATTATACATTATATTTATGTTTTTTTATTTTATATTACTTCTTCTTATTAATTTTGAGTACAAAAATATACAAAACCGAAACTTTATTTCCTTCATACCATACTTACATGAAATAAATCACCACTAAATAAAATCCTGATATGTATTGGCTGAGACTTAAGGGCCAAGACTTGCATTGGCCTAGACTTCAGGACAAGAACTATCTAGACCCATCTGTAAGGTGGGAGTTTAGTCAAGACTTAAATGAATTAGATGCTTCGAGACTTGTGTATAAGGATCTAATAGAAAACGAAGTGCATGATCATTACTTGCTGGCAAGAAATTTGTAATTTAGGTTTCTTAATATACTTCTATGTTCCTAAAAAAATCGTTTTGATATTATATGAAGAATATAAAATGGATGCAATATCATAAGCCTTTGATTAATGCATTTAATATGAGCATGCATAGAGAGAATAGACGAGAGAATCGTAGTGATGTATCATATATTAGGTGTCATTGAAGTATTTATGTTATTCTTCATTGGTTCTATAAATAGTGAAGAAGAAGTATGAAGCAAGGTGCTCGAGCGGGAGCGTAAAAAGTAGCTAGAAGAAAAATATATAGATATAGTTTTTAGATTTAGAGAATGTTGTAAGACAAGAAATATCTTGAGAGTAAACATTGAGATAAACACAAAAACATCGTGGTTTTCATTTTATAAAACGAATACGCTTTGAAACGCAAAAAGAGTGATTGTCTTAATTGTGTTTGAGATTTTCTTTATAATATTCAGAAACTAATCATACAAGAGCCTGCACATGCTTTGAAATAATCAACAACCCCAATTCTAAGCAACAGTCAACCACATACAATGTTAGCCGAAGCTCAACTGTTATTCGGTTGTTGACCTATTTGCTTGTAGCATTCGATCTGCAACTAGAAAAGAAGAGCTACATAACTTTATCATGTGCTCAAAGCTTAGTTATAGACCCTTTCACAAAAAAAAACCATTATATAGAACGAGAATGTAAAAACATTAAGACAAATGAACTATGGATTTTAGAATGTTTCCTTATTATACCTCAACTATAACCGAAAGTTTTTCGCTTTCTGTCTCAAATCTCTCAAGTGTTTCCCCCACTAAAAATGATCGGCAAAGATTTCAGACCAAGCTATCATTATTTATATAGGATACATGATGTGCGTGAATACAGGTAAATGTATACCAACACATATTGACAAGCCATAATAGTTCCTAAAAACATATTTCGTTATTAAGCCAGGAATACCAGCACATATTGTCATGCTAGCACTAACCATCGTTTCACAATGTAATGGTGCCTTCTTTGGTCTATCGGCACATATTTAACACGCATAGATCAACGACTCTTTGATTAACGCTGAGATTATTCATCAATTCAGACCCTTAATGATTCAGTTTCATTTATAATCATCTTGGTATCATCATAAGTCTTTTGGCAACAATGTTTTGCACTTTCGACGCAAATGATCAGTATGCATTTTCAGCTTTAATGTTAATGATCTGTCTGCACTTTTGGCTTCTGCATAAATAATCTTCAACCTTCAGCAAAACTTGCTTTTAGATTTCATCAAACATCTTTACACCTAAGCTTCGGCTCTCATTCTTGTCATAGAGAGATTTAAATAGTTCATGCACTACATATCTTCGATATTTTATCTTGGACCACATGTAATCTTCGACAAATACTCCGTTAGCAAGTTTCTTTTAACCTACACCTTACTCCTATATTTATATAAATCTATTGTCCATTAGTCCGAATGTAAAATTTCTTCACAATCCGAAAAACATTATACACTATATTCGTGGATTTGATTTTATATATGTTCTTATTAATTCTGAATACAAAATTATACAAAACTAAAACTCTATTTCCTTCTTCAATACTTACCTGAAATAAATATCCACTAAATGAAATCCTGATACCCCATACATAAAATAAATCATCACTATATTTGATATGGTGTCAAAATTTAAGACCAACTTTATTCAAAATTTCGAACCAACCAAATAATTTAGTACTGTAAATCCACACTAACTATTTGTTGTTTAAATATTTTTCTCCAAACTCTATCCAAAATTTTCATTCAACCTTGCTACAATTAGACAATTAATATAACTCTCCTCCGTGATTCGCCCCACATATTAGACTATCCGCTAGTGACTTTTAACGATTAGAAAAAAAAAATTGGTGAATTAAGTGAGTTTAAACCTTAAAATTAAGATGTTTGGGCTACAATTAACCTATTTTATAGTTTTACAGTCTTTTAAATTTTAAAATAAAAAACTAAAACAACCCATAATAAAAACAAAACGAAAATGCAAGCCCCCCAAAGGGTAGCCAAGTTGGTTGAGTATGACATTCTTATGACCAAAAGATCATGAGTTCGAGTCCTTCTACATACGCTTTCTCGACTGAGCCTGTCACTTTGTGTGGTTTACCTTCTGGCGTAGGTTTGCAGGCTATCGCGTCAGACTGAGACCCCTGTGCGTACTCATTGCACTGAGTTTACCCTGTGCGGCTGCGGTTCCCTCCGAAAAAAAAAAACGAAAATGTAACCGAATCGTTGGAGTAAGACATGTTTGTAACCGAAAATTATGAATTCGAGTCGCGTTCTCTAGGCGGAACGTGCCACTTTGGGTGGTTTACTTTTGCTAAACAAAAATGCAATTCAAGCGGGATTAGACTTGGACAGCGTGGAATGGGGCCGGAATAATACCAGACGTGACTTAAAAAAAGAAAGTTCCCGGACAGGACCTGAAAGTTAAAACGGTAACAGGACGTGTTTGGTCCATTCCCGGACGTCCACCCTAGTTCCATAAAACAAAGAAGTCCGCGAGACAAGTTGATACTAGTTGAGAGATAATTATTGTACTTTTTCATTAAGTAGTCACGTGGCTCCCTTAGGTCCATAACTGCATATGTAGTCGGACAATGTGTTTTATACAAACCAACAATCCAATCAAACATACGATAATTTCACCGGAGAATGGCAAGTGAGATTCCGGAAACACTAAACTCCGATTATGATCGGAGAAGCGAAGTTCATGCTTTCGACGGTACAAAAACCGGTGTTAAAGGACTTATAGATGGGGGAGCAACACAAATCCCTCGTATATTCATTGACAAGGATCGCATCAGTGACATAAGATCAACCCATCAATTAAGCATTCCCGTCATCGACCTGAAATGCGTAGAGAAAGATCCTACTACACGGGTTGGGATCATCCAAGAAATCCGAAGTGCTTGTGAGAACTGGGGATTTTTCCAGGTTATAAACCATGGAATTCCTGTTAGTGTGCTTGATGAGATGATCAATGGTGTTCGTAGATTTCATGAACAAGATAGTGAGATTAAAAGAAAAGTTTACAGCCGAGATCCTTGTATGAAAGTGTCTTATAATTGCAATATTGATTTGCTCCAGTCTAGAGCTGCTAATTGGAGGGATACACTCTCCTGTGCCATGGCTCCTCATCCACCACAACTAAAAGAGTTACCTCAAGTATGCAGGTTTGTTACGATACCCTTACACATACAAAAGAAAGTGTTGTTATTAGCAAATTTATAGCTCCCAAATATTTGCAGAGAGATAGTGGTAGATTATTCGAATCATGTATCCAAGTTGGGCAACACTGTGTTTGAGCTTCTATCAGAGGCTCTTGGGCTTAACACTAGCTGCCTCAAAGACATGGATTGTGGTGGAGGACTACTTCTTCTGGGTCACTACTACCCAAAATGCCCTGAGCCAGAACTAACGCAAGGCACCCATACTCACACCGATGGTACCTTCATCACCATTCTACTGCAAGACCACATTGGTGGTCTTCAAGTTCTTCACAGTCATCATTGGGTTGATGTCGCTCCCCAAACCGGTGCTCTTGTGGTCAACGTTGGTGATCTTTTACAGGTAACTCGTCGCTTACTCCATTTTTTATCCAAAATCGTGAACATTAGTTTTTCAATTAGCCGCTTAAGCTCGTGTATGTATTTGTATTATACACATGGAATAGTCGATGTTGAACAGACTGCTGTAAGACTTTGTCATGCTATAAATCTATCTCAAGTGTAATCGTGAGATGCTTGTGTTATGTAATGAGTAAAGTTTGAAACTAACGACATGAAACTACAATTTACCGTAAAGTTTGAAAGAAACCAACATTATACTATAATTATGCAATTGAGTCTTACTCATGCTTTCTTAATCGTGCAGCTCATGAGTAACGACAGGTTCATAAGCGTGAAACACAGAGTGTTGGTGAAGAACATCGGGCCAAGGATTTCAGTAGCATGCTTTTTCCGTACCCAAGGTCATAGTGACGATGCACTCGAAACAAGGAGGCTTTATGGTCCTATCAAAGAATTGTTATCAGAACAAAATCCTCCAATCTACAAAGATGTATCCGCACAAGAATACCTAACTTACAGGTATTCAAGACAGCAGGACGACTCCATTTTGCAGCATTTCAAGTTGTGATTTCATCCTCCAACATATATCTTTTTAGCATGTTTGCTTTGATAGAACTAAAGTTCTCTAATAAAACATTTGTTATAGTAATACATTCATTAATAAGATGAAGTATTCCTTAATAAACATTTAATTCTGTAGTTTAATAAGTCTTAGTTTTTTTTTTATCTTAAAAAAGACTTGCGATTTTTATTGAAGGCATCAATAAACTAATTTGCTATTGTTTGAAAAGAAAAACATAAAAACAAAATTGAATGAGTTCTAGTTCAAACTTTTTTAGATGTTATTTAAATTTTAAAATGTTATAGAGCTTTTGGAGCTGTAGAATCTGGTTCTTTTTGTATCGTAGTGTCAAAATCCAACCCTATATCATTGCTTTCTATAATATTAAATACACTTATAGTTATCCAATCTTTAGTATATTGTTTTTCCACTGTTCTTAAAAGTTCATTGTGTTTTTGCTATGTTTTTTATTTTCCAGATTTTATATTAATGTTTTTGTTGACATGCTATAATTGGGTTTTTCGTTTGTTGGTTTTTTTCTCATTTGCTACTATTGGTATTTATATATTTTAAGTTTTTTTACGACCTTCGTTTATATGGATTCACACTTTTCACCCTCGTTTATTGTGGAGACGGTTATAAATTCTCAATTCGAATGATTTTAGATTCATATCGCTCTTTTTCTTACATTCCTTCTTTCGTCTTCGTACTGCCGACTTTTAACTATATAGTTGCTTTTGACAGCATCTTGTTTTCTCACCTAATTTAATTGGGTTCAGTTACCACTTTTTGTCTCATATTCTTTATCTAAGTCCTAAATACATAATATTGTTATTTTAGGTTTTATACCACTTCCGGGGAAATAGCATTTTTTATAATTGTAACACTTGAATCTTTAATTAATCAATTAATGAATTATACACGCTCTAATATAGTTCAATATGTCTCTTCCTCTCAAAACAAATCGATAGAAAATCCTGAAATCTAGAAATCCTAAATTCATCGTTTCAAGCTGTCTTTTTTTTTCTCTCTTCTATTTTCTCTTCACAGCCAAATCTTCAACCAAACCTGCAGAAAACCATTGAATACTCAAATAATCCTACTTTTTTCAGTGGCAGTGGCTGAGGTTGAATTTGGGTAATTAGGCCGTAATTAAGGTTTTTATATGTTATGGATATTTTAGTCATTTCAAATATTTGGGTTTTCTTAATTTATACAAGTCTCATTCTAACAAAAGAGGGTCTCATTCTAGCATAGCCCATGAACATCTGGCTACATATCAATATCTATTTTTTTAAATGCTCATCACTACAGTTTTAAAAACTTTTTTCTCTTATTCAACATATGTCAATCTCATCCAGATTACATCCCTATCATTGCCACTAGCTAGAACCTCTCTTTTGAAGGTTCTGACATGTCCATCATCGTCTCAATACTTAGTAGCTTACAACCCACCCTCTCCAAGCTTCGCAAAAAAAAAATTAGTAACATTAGTGAAATAAATTCATCTGCCTAAGCTAACCTCTTACAAGTACAGCAAAACCTGGCATCGAACCCCCAAAACCGTTTTTTCATTGAAGCTAAAATAAATGCTTCAAAAAAATGTGTCTTCTTTAATAGAGTAAAAGAATATTTTCTCAAACCATCTCGCAAAACCTGGCTCAAACTAGATGACGACAACTCAAAATTCTTCCACAACAGTATCAACCCCCGTATCATTTCCATCAATGATAACCTCGACAACCTGTGTACCACCCTTCAAGGTGTCAATAATAATATTGTTAACCACTTCACTAACCCTCTGTGGAAAAATGATCTCTTAACTACCATGTCTTGAACCGTATTAACAGTCATATCAGCACTAAACTCAACCTTTTGGATAAGGCACAAATGATCTACCCAAACACTAAAAAGGAAATTAGAAGGATTGTCGTTAGTATAGAGAGTAACAAAGCCCTGACCAAGATGGCTACAACTCTAGATTTTTCAAAACTTTTTGGGGAGTTATTGGTAATGACGTATGCAAAAATTTCAAACATTTCTTCCTCAACGATCCCATGGACCCTAGTTATAAAAAAAACCCAAATTTCGCCCATCCTAAAATTGGATAAATCGTATAATACGTCTTATTTTGGACCCATAGCATGTTGCAATATATTTTACATATTTATCTAAAAAACTATTGTCAACATGATAATAAATTCTCTTTCTATTATTAATAGACTCTTCTTAATCCACAATTATACCTGGTCATAGCATATCAGATAAGATTATTTTTTCTTACAAACTTCTAAGAGGATATTATGCTAATAAGAAATGCCTAAGGTTTATGCTTAAAATAATCCTCATAAAAGATTTCAATAACGTCTGTTGGCGCCTCCTATTAGATATTCTTGTTGTGTCCATGGAGTTTCCTTTGAAAATAATCTCATGGATTGCTCAGTGTATTTCTATTCACTCATATACGGTAAATATCAATAATAAGTTGTTTTCTTCTTTCAAATGAATAAGAGGCATTCGTCGCTCTCCCTATTTATCTTTGTTCTTATCATGCAAGTCCTCTCTAGTATATTAGAAGAGAAGAATCTAGATAATATATAAGTTTAACTAGAAATTCTAAAAAATACAAATCATAAATTATTATCTCACAGATGATCTAATGATTTCCAGTCGTGCTAAAGAAAGTTTCATAAAATTAATTAAGAATGGTCTCAAAGAATTTACAACCATCTCGGGGTTCCACTTAAACCTGGGGAAAACTATATTTACCTATATGGAGTCAATGAGACCATCACGAAGAACCTCGTAAACATTTTTTGTTTTGAAACCGATACCCGTCTAATATGTTACTTATGAATCCTGTTAACCACATTTAGATTAATTTACATGGATTTTCGGACACTCTTTAAAAAACTAAAAGCTTTTATGAAGTTTTCGATTGTTAAGCATATTTTTTATACCGGTAGGCTACAACTAATCATAGATTTTCTCTTTGATGGTAAACTCTATTGGTCATAAATCTTTATCCTTCCCGTTATAATCCTGAAAGAACTCTCCCAACATCTTAAACGTTTCTTATGGTTTGGCGACGAAATAAAAAATTTTAAAGCTAAAGTTGCATGATAAAAAATATTATTGCCTTCACTTGAGGGTAGGTTTGGGATAATAGACCTTAAAATATGGAATCACGCAACTGACCTTAAAAACATTTTATACATATTGAGTGAAAAAAACTCTTCAATATGGTGTGATTGGATCAATTCCGAGAAGGTAAAAAAAATAGGACTTGTCCCCAGTTTCCTTCCATAGTTAGGGGTGGTTGAAAATCCTCAGCCGTAAAATCTTTTCCGGTAACCTATACAATTCAAAAATCGAAAATGAAAACTCCACCTTCCTCTGGTATAACCTTTAGTTTTTTACTTCATTAGTTAATCGGTATGATCTAATATTATTCATAATGCTACAATGAATAACAATAGTAAATTCACATACAATATATCTTATGACATTTGAAACGGGCCCGCTCAGATTCAGTCTTGTAAGATATCTCATCATAATCATCTTCGAAAAATCGGTAAACTTATACATAACCTCCCCTTCCCCAATGAACATGGAGGATGTAAATACTTGTAAACCCAATCAGAGAAGTAATATCTTTACTATTAATATTAATTATATCATGCGTAATTCTATTGCTCGGGTTAATTAGGTTGTTTAAAAAATCACAAATACTCTTTTATTGTATGGCTAGCCATTCAAGGTAAGCTTACCATCAGAGAAGATTAATAACATAGGGTTATAAAAATATCCCTAAATATATTATATGTAATAACTCTATGAAATCAACTAATCATCTTTTATTAAAGTTCTCATTCTCCTATCAAATCTGGAAAACCTCAAATGCAAAGCTTAGATCATCTCTTCTAAAATTTGATTAGACCTCATGACTTCATATTGTCAGTTTGTGGACCCATTCTACTTTAGGTCATATACATTTTTGGTGTGATGGTTTGTTTGCAGTGGTTTACCACTTATTGAAATAGAGAAATGCCATAATCATTTCAAACACTTTCTCTATTGCATCCACAATATCTCAGCGCATCCTCTCAGATATCGGATGAATATTATATGACTCCAAAATCCAAAGGCTAGTATAATTGTTACTGTTTAGTCCATTTTTATTTTTGTAGGTAGTTAGGACTAACCTTATGCCTCCTTTCAAATTAGCATACCTTGGCTACATACATTGATGCTAAATTTTACTTGTGTTTTTTAGAATAGTTTCTCGTTGTATTTTCAATACTCTCACCCTATATACTCTACTCTCATGTATGTTTGTTCATCTATTTTTTTATCACTTATCATCATTTAAACAATTTTATGTTCCATGGAATACCTTTGTATATGTAATGAACCTATTTATTTTAATTTACTGTTTTAATTACAAAAAATGGTAAGCTTTAAAGTATTTTGTAATTGACATTAGTCCATGTTTTGCATTTCACATATAAGTGTTATTTTATATTTTGCAACTCACATTAATCTTTATTTCATAATAAATATTTAAAATATAATTGAGTTATGTTTCACATTAAACTTTAAGCCAAATTTCACATTTTGTAAATGACATTAAGCCTTGCTTTGCATTTCACAATTCAAATCTAAATCATATAATTGATAAACATCTTATTTACATAAATTTACATGCTAGATTACCTCATCGAAAGGATAAATTTGAAACCGAAACCCGCAATGGTATCCACACAAACAAATACTAATACTACTTCATATATTAGTAATAAAATTAAAGAAAGACATTTAAAATAATAATTGTATATATCGCATTGTTTTGTGATTGATTTATTGTAATATTTCTCATATTTCACAATTCATCATATGTTCATGATTCACAACTCACATTAAATAAATTTTTATATTATTTCACATTTTATAGTTTATTGTATATATATATTTCGCATTTTGAAATTAATTTTATTAATGTTTCACAATTCGTAACTCATAGTTTAGATGAATTCATGTTTTATCTTGTTTTGAATTTTGTAATTCATTTTATAAATATTTTCATTTCACACTTACATTTATGAGCATTTCATAATTCAATTTAGTTTGTTTTATTTCGTTTTGCATTTCGTAGATATATTAATACATGTTTTGAAATTCGTAATACACGTTTAAAATATTTTACGATTCATAAATGCCTTTAACATATGTTTCACAAATCATGTATAAGATTTTTTGCAACTCAATTTGATATTTCGAAACTTCAAGAACAACTTATTGGTAAAAAAATTAATAAAACAAATATAAAATCATACCTATTATATAAGATTTATGTGCATTATCCCTTACTATACCGACTTTTCCATAATGACTACATTTTATCTTTCACACGATGATTTATCCTCTAAGTAGAATGCGTTTCATTTTATGGTTTTTTTCAAATTCGGTAAAAGAATAAGCGGATATTTAGTAAACCATGTGTTTCATTCGAATAAGTTCCCTTATAAAAACTCGAGTAATAGTATAGCTTCACACGTTTTTAATAACTTTGTTGAATCTTAAGTATGAAAACCACGGGATGAGAGTATTGGAATATATTTATTTAATATATTTATGGAGTGCCAATAATTTGGACCGATATGCTAAATAAACATATACAATTATTGTCTTAAGGAAGTCTAAATTAAAATTAATCGATTTAATTATTTAATTAACTAAATTGGATCTATGGGTGAAAAAAAGCGTTACGGGCTCAAGTGTGGTAACCGGGTTGAATTTGGGCACTGTGATAAAGAGGGCCCAAATCTCAACACTTAAGCCTCAATTAATAAATCAGGGATATAAATTGAATTATCAATTTATCGGGTTATGGTCCCGGACACAAGAAAGTAATAAAGGATGGCCTTTAAAATGTTGGGCTTTACGTTGTAGAGTCTATAAATAAGGGGCTAGGTTTAGGAATTTCATTATCTTAAACCCTAATCAGATATACGGTCGCTTCCTTGAGTGTCTGAAAACCTTTTTCTTATTCTCTAATTTGATTCTGCAGGTTTCTTAATTTCATAACTGGAATCGTTGAAGAACGCGGAATCGGTGAAGAACGCTAAGGAACAAAAGAGAATACTACATGGATAGCAACATGCAAACTCATAAGTGTTCTTGGTTTTCTGTTTATTCTTTAGGTGAATCTAGAAAAGGGTTTAATTATTTTTCCGCGATTTGTTATATATTATTTGATGCGATTTCGAATAATATATAAAAAAATTTATCAGAGCATAGTTAACCCTTTTTTGGATACAGTAGAATAATCGAATTGTGTATTGATAGATAAAGATGCATGTTTTTTTCATTGTAAAGAATCCATGCCATTGGGATTATGTGTTGATTAAGCTGGTTAGGGCATGGATTTAGAAAGTGTATGAAAATTATGTTATATGATTTATTCGTATTGAAAGGCATGTTTTATTATGAGTAAATTGTAATTTTATAGTTCGGGGATTTTTTTCCGATTAATTAGGGTTTATTAATGTATGGATTTTTTTTTCTCCCAAAATTAGCATCAAATCAACCCTAATATAACAAATAAAATAAGAACTATTGGGACAGTTGCTCATCGACAGCTTAACCCCTGATGTTAACGCTGATCAAAATTTGTCCAACGGTGCTAATCATGGCCATCGAATTGCGGACGCTGTGATGATCACAGTAACCTGCGAGGATTGGCAAAAAAACAACTGTAGCAGGCTAGACGCAGCGGAAGCGTGGTGAACACGCCCAAAACCTACCGTAACTTCTGCAAATAGCAGCAGCATTGTTACAGGCTAGACATACCCAGGACCTGCAACAGTGCTGCTACAGGCTAGACACGTGTCCAGGACTTGCAGCAGGTCTGATTTTTTTTTTAAAAAATTATTTTTAATTACTTGTATTATTAATTTAGAATATTTGAAGTAGATTATTCCACAAGTATGATGTGTTTGGCATGCTATTTTTGTATGTTTATTTGTGAATTAAATTTTTTATGCTCGAATGATTAAATTGTGATACATGAATAAAGTTTCGTAGACTGGTAGGTGAAACTAAAGAATTAATTTAATCGGCCCTCTTGAAGGTTACAATTAATTTTCTTATGAATCATAGGTTTCGAAAGGTTCGGAGATAAATTTAAATTCAAATATTACCGGTCCTCCGGAAGGTTCACACTTGGGTTTAAATTAATCATGAATGAGAGAAAATTATTGAAAATGGTCCTTATGTTGATTTTAAATTTAAGTAGATGAAATCGGCCCTCCAGAAGGTTTCATCGGTACGTAGGATAAATTCATCATTGCAGTTTTTTATTTTAAGTAGGTGAAATCAGCCTTCCGGAAGGTTTCACAGGTACTTAAGAAAATCAAGTTATGGTATACCCTCATGGCCCCAACATGTGGTATACCCTCATGACGTACATTATGGATTCTAAGAGCACTCAAATCGAATTCTCAATGAAGGATCTTGTTGGACTCTCGTTATCCTTTTTATTCTGTAGGTCTTGGAAGATAATATAAAGATGTGAAGGATTTATTAGAAGCTCATGAAAAATGAAAACAACAATTCATTTTTGTTTATGGGCTGTGAGAGACCGGCTTTGAGCATTTTGAGCAGATGCCTTATCGTTTGACTTTGAAATGGACCGGACGAGATATTTATTTCCATACTTATTTTCATCCTTTTTGTTCAAGTCATTCTATCTGACAAATTTTCTTGTAGATAGCTTTGAAGGGATTGCCAAACCATTTGCGGACATGTTAAATCCGCGAATAAAATCTTTACACAATTGAGCTTTTGGGAAAGTACCAACTAGAACTATAAGTTCCATCGATGTTTCACTCCCTCAAATTTGGTTATGAACCATCTTTGGAGGTGTGATCCAGGTCAAGTGAAATCACTGAAGGAATTTATGGTACCCCCCTGGAAGACGTAGTACTTAAGCGTTTAGAAGGCTTGGGCAACCTTGTTTAACTTCCCACTAGAGTTAGGGATCTCAGTCACCAAGATGCTGAAAAATATGATGATGAGGCAAATGATACTAATGGTGACGAAGGTTCGGCCGCTGAAGTCTGAGAATGTAAAAAAACTGAAGTCTGAGAAGAACAACAACTTGAAGTCCGAGAAGAAGATCAAGTTTATATTAACTCTAAATTTGTGGTCGAAGTGAGACCAGCTAGGAGGGAAGGAGATGTGAGACCAATAAGGAGATTTTCTTCCGAAGAGAAAAATAATAAGATAATTAATAGTGAAAATGAAGATGATAATACTACTGGTCTAAGTTTGCCTCCTATAAAAAGAGTTGGTGTTTTCGACTCAGATTTTGTTGGGGTGTTTGTTTCCCAAAGAAGGCAAATTGCTAACCAAGGAAACCAGGAAGAGATTCTAGTGGAAGGAGAAAATATTTCCCCTGCCTCGACTTATTTTGACATTTATGAGAATTATTTTGTTGTGAATGAGATTAACATGTTGTTCGTATTGTTTCTCTCCTCGAAAAAAATGCTAACGCAAAGATCGTTATAAAAACAAATTCATCCAAAGAAGAGTTGAGGTGAAGAGGTTAAAAGGTGAACTCGCCCGTGAGAAGGAAACATCTAGTGACCAAAGAAAAGTCTAGCCGAATAGGTTGGAAGATGAACTGGCTCGTGAAAAGGAAACATCTGTTGAGCATTTGAAAAAGATTATTGCATTAGAGACCAAGCTTTCTCAATAAAAGAGAAGTTCGATGATGAAATGGAACGATTTATCACTAAAGATTTTGAACAGAGTAGTATCATCGAAAGTCTCTTTGATTCTTGTGATAAGACTCAAAAATACTTTGACAATGTTGTTAAAGAGATTGGAAAGCGTGCGTAAAGAATGATCCTTGAAGAAGAACTTTGAGGCTGATAAGAAGAAATGTCTTGCGGAATATGCTACTGATTGTGTTTCTCGCCTCGAAAAAAAATGCCAACATAAAGTCGGCTTTACTTTTAGAGATACATGAATGCTTTCCTGATTTAAAGCTAGGAAGCCTTTGGGGGTGTCTTATAAAAAAATCGCCCAGTAGGAGTTTCTTTGAAGGATGAAGTGACTTCCAACGACTCAGGATGTTCTTCCTCTGTCTCTGGTTAATCAGAAGATAGTAAAGAAGGTGTCGTTTCTGAATAAAATTGGGGTTTATTACTTTTTGTGTTGAGTTTCATCTTTTTGTGTAACTCCTGCTTACTAATCATCTTTTGGTTCCCCTAGTCGTACTTTTGTTGAATTTTTGTTAACTCCAAACATTTTCATATGATAATACTCTATCCTTGTGTTTTGTAAATTAGTCATACTTTCCACCTAAACCTTTTCATATGAAAAAAATATTATATCTAAAAAATACTCACATTCTTTTTCCAAAACAATTCACATGGAAATATTTTACACTTATATTTTAAAAAATACTCACATTCTTTTTCCAAAGTTTTTCACATGAAAATGTTTTACCCTTATTTTTTGTTAAAAATACTAATATTCTTTTCCAAAGTTTTCACATGAAAATGTCTTGACCTTAGCATTTTTAAAAATACTCACATTCTTCTTCCGAAGTTTTTCACATGAAAAAGTAAATTGTTGACCAACATTCGTTGGTAGACCCTTCTAATTCAAAAAGATGAACATTATAGTCCAACATTCATTGGGAGATCTATTTAGTTAAAAAAGATGAACATTGTTACTTAACATTCATTGGAAGGCTTTTATAGTTCAAAATGATGAACTTTTATCATCCAACATTCGTTGGAAGGCCTCTCTAGTTCAAATGATGAACTTTGTCATCCAACATTCGTTGGAAGGATTTTCTAGTTCAAAATGATGAACATTGTTATCCAACATTCGTTGGAAGGCCTCTCTAGTTAAAAAGGATAAACATTGTAGAAGTTATTTTAAAATGGCAAAGAAATATTATATATAAGTCAACTATTACGGGGGCTCATTAAACCTTCCTGCGCCACCAGGGTAGGAAAGACTATGCCATCGATACTTACATAAGTTCTTAAAAAATATTTACAACTTTACATATTAATTCTAAATATAATTTGAGATGTTCAATATTTCATGGGTGAAGAAGCTCCCTTCCTTCCTTATCTTTATGTCGATATGTACCCGACTTGACTTTCTTCGTTACCATATATGGACCTTCCCAATTAGGACTAACTTACTAAGCCGTTTTTATTTTGTATGAAGGAATACCTTCCTCAACACTTTGTCCCATGCTTTGAATTTTCGTCTTCTAACCTTTGAAGCATGTCGAATTCTCATCAAAGTCTGATACTGTAGAGAATTCAGTTGTGCCCTTCTTCTTTTTTATTCCACCAAATCTTACTTTGTGCGCTTTCCTTTACCATTTGTCTCCTCAGAGTATTCGTTAAGACTATACGAGGGGAATATTATCTCAGACGGAACCACTACATCAATTTCATAAACCAGCGGAAATGGTGATTCTTGTGTTGCAGTCCGGGGAGTGGTTCTATAAGCCTATAAAACTTCTTGTAGATAATCTGGTCATTTTCCAGCCTTACCTTCCAAGTTCTTTTTTAAGCCATCCAAAACTGTATGATTGGTAACTTTGACTTGGCCATTCGCTTGGGGATGGATGGGAAGCACTGCTGTATTCCTTTAGAAGAACAAAAATCTTTCATTTCTTTGTTATCAAACTTTGGTCCATTGTCCATCATTATTTTCCTCGGAACCCCAAAATGACAACATATATTAGAAACAATAAATCTGATCACATCTCTAGTTTTTCTAATGTTCAGCTTCCACCCACTTAGAAAAATAATCCACTACAATGATTATCGTCTGTCGTCCTCTTGGTGCCATTGGTAATGGTCCGACCAAGTCAATACCTCATCGGTCAAACGGTAGTGATTTGGATATTGAATCAATAGGCACACCATACGTTAGCAAATCTATGGCAGGTGTTCTATTTCTAAACTAATTCATTGGCATCTGAAAAGAATGTAGGCCAATAATATCCTGCAAGAAGAACTCTTCGTATCAGTGTTTTCTACCCCCAGTGCGTTGATCCTTCCCCATCGTGTAATTCTGATAGTATCATATGTGATTCATTATTCCCTAAACATCGAAGCAGAGGTCAACTAAAATATCTTTTATATAGTATATCTTTGAGGACAACATAACTGTATGCATTAAACCGTATTCTTTTAGCCATCACCTTATCAACTGTTAATACATCGTTCACCAAAAATTCTTTAATATCACTCATCCAATGTTTTTCCGTCTTGTAGAAATTTAGAAAGCTTCAACAAACTCTTCAACTACTTTGGGACCCCTTACTATAAAAGGATTTTCTTGTGTAATAATCCAAAGGTGCTCCTCGGAATAATAAGAATTTGCCAAAGAATCAGCTACTGAATTTCCAGCCCTATGAACATGTTCGTACCTTATACCTTCAAAAGCCAATGTTAAAGCCTTCAACGCCCTCAAATACTTCACTAAATTATCTTTTCTTGCCTTAGATTGACCAGATGCGTGTTTTAAAAGAAGTTGTAAGTCACTCACCAGCCTTACTTTCTTAGCCCAGCTAATTTTATCAAGTCTCAAACCTGCCAAAGCAGCTTTGTACTCAACCTCATTATTTGATGCTTTAAATCTAAAACTGATAGCTTGATACATGGAAATTCCCTATGGAGAAACTAACTAAATCTGAAACTGATAGATTGTTCGAACTGTCCATTATACTCTAAAGGATTCCTCATCAACTTCCATATTTGTCCGTTTAGAATTAAACTCGACTAAAAAATCAACTAACACTTGTGCTTCGATGCCGGTTCTTGGCTCAAAATCGATATCGAAATCTCCTAACTCAACCGAACACTTAGTCATTCTTCCTGACACATCAGGCCTTTGTAACATATTTTTCAATGGAAAAGATGTTTGTACGATGATAGAGTGTGCCTGAAAATAAGGTCTCATTTTTTGCGCAGCATGACTAATGCAAGGGATAATTTTTCTAAATTTAAATATCGCTTCTCCGCATCTTGAAGACTTTTACTCACATAATTCATTGGTCTTGGAGATTTATCTTCCTCCTGAATCAAAACAACCTTACTGCATAATTTGACACTGTCAAGTAGACATACAACTTTTCCCCCGGATGTAGCTTTCTCAAGATTTCTGGCGAAGAAATATACTCTTTGATTTGATGAAAAGCTTCTGATTATTCTTGGGTCCAGTCAAAACAATTTTTTGTTCTTAGCACTTAGAAAAAAGAAACGTACTTATCCGACGATTGTGATATAAATATTTTCAACGCTGCCAATCTTTCTGTTAGGATTTGCACCTCTTTGATCATTCCAGATAGTGCCATAGTGCTCAGAGCCTTTAATTGTACCAGATCGCCTTTATCCCACCCTCATGGATTCTATTCCCTATGAAATTTCCGAATCTTACCTCGAATGTACATTTTTTTGGATTGAACTTCAAATCTATCTTTATCAAGTTAGCAAACATTTCTTCTAAGTATGCCAAATGGTTCTCATCCCTTGCAATCTTGACTAACATGTTATCGGTATATGATGAGTTCGAATACTGCATGCTCCCCGGACAAGGACAGATCGGTCCAAGGCCTCCGGACCGGACAGATTACCCGGACCGGAAAGATCATTTTGAGCACTATGACCATAGGACTGTTCGAACTATGACAAAAGTACTAAAAAACCTAAACACTCATTGACTAAGCTACTTGTTCTCCTACTTAGAGCTCATGGGTCTTTGAACATAACCCGGGTCCATTAAACATGACCCGAAAGCCCATAAGGGCCCAAACATCAGGGTATAAATACCCAACCACCTGCATTAACTATGGGTAATGAGAATTAACTGCTACCAAGCTGCTTAATTATCTCTCTACTCTCTACTCTAAACACTTAACACCCACACACCACCATAAAACACCAACTGAAATTACCAGCCTACCCTCAGGCAATTATTATCCACATCAAATTGGCGACCACAGTGGGAGGAGACGGTGCCTGAATCAAGCATTCAAAACCAGCTTAAAAAAATTTGTCTGAATGAATCCGGACAATCCAGAAATACCACCAGCTCTGCTCGAAGTGGTGGGAGAGAACGATGAATACACTATCGAAGAGCGTGATAGGCTAAAGGGTGAAATAGAAGCTCTGAGGGCTGAAAAGGCCAAGATGGGCGTGAAAGAAAAGTCCAAAGCATCAACTGCTCATCACACCGATAACCCCGGAGAGCATGAATCTTCGAAGAATCACGTGAGCACCAAAAAGACTCATGCCAGTTCCAAAACGTTTCACCGGTCTAAGCCAATGGAGAGTTCTGACTCAAGCTCGGAATCTTCTGATAGCTCTTCGGACAGTGAGGGAGTTGAAAAATCCTTATCCTCTAGCAGCGATGAGGGTCGAACCAGAAAGAAACAAAAGCAGATTAAAAAATATTCAAGAAAAAGGGATAGACAAGGAAAGATGAAGAGGCATATTGGTAAGGGATCATCTCATAACCGGAGGCATGTGGACAAGATGCTGATGGATCCCTTCGCTTTCCACGATGAACCAGGTATCTTTGCAACTCCCAATGAAGGTACTGTGTTCACTCGTGGAAGAAATTGGAGGCAATCTACGTTGTCTTCTAAAATTCTATCCGGAAACCTCCCCAAGAGGTTTGACAGCACCAAAATAGAAAAGTACGATGGCAGTACTGATCCGGACAACCATTTGGAGCAATTTAAAAACTTCATGATGAACTTTCATGATGATGACAAACTGCTCTGTAGGGCATTCTCCCAGTCATTTACGGGGAGTGCTCTAAAGTGGTACAACAGCCTGCTTCAGGGTTGTATTAAAGATTTCGACACTTTTTGGGTGGCCTTTCGAAGGCAGTTCGTAGGGAGTAAAGAGCTAAAAGGAAATAGAAACACAATAATCCATTGTGCCCAGGAACCAAATGAGTCCTTGAAAGAGTATATAAGCCGTTTTGTAAACACCAAGAATGGGTTGGCCGAGTGCTTCGAACAGGTAGCAATAGCGTCCCTAAGGCAGGGTTTGAACCCATGCAATCTAGCTGATTCAGTGACCAGAAAGAAGGCCATGACATGGGGAGGGTTGCTGAATCAGGTTGGCAAACAAATAAACGTCGATGAAACAAAGAAAACCAGGGTGCACAGGCAGGTGAGGTCTACCCTAGTGGCACCAAATCCCAATCAGAATCAGCCCGGGAACAAAGCAAGAGAAACCGGACAGGGGCATGGTAGGGCAAAAGCTCAGTCTCAGCCAGTTGCTCATGCTCAAAGTCAACAATCCAGAAACAAGAGAGGGCCATGGGTCCAACCGGAGTGGTTCGCAGAGTTAAAAGAAAATGTAGCCACTATCTTTGATAAAACAAAGGATGAGGTGCATTACCGGAGACCGGCAACACTACAGTCTCCCAGAGAGCATCGCAACAACTCTTTTTGCCAATATCACAATGATATTGGCCATACCACTGACGACTGCATAGCATTGAAGCAAGAATTTCAAAACTTGATTGAGAGGGGAAAGCTGGGAGCTTACGTTAAAAAGAAGAGGAGGTAACAGGCCTGACAACACTCACCGGGTTGGTCCAAGTAATGCTGCTCCGGAGGGGGCCATGGTTATAGTTGAAAGGTTTGACGTGGAATCTGAATACTTGGATCCTGATCCAACTCAAAACAGAGTGGGTGCCATAGAGGAATGTTTTAGATCGGTCTCCGGGCTCATTAAGTTTTTCGAGTCGCTTACAATTTTCGGAGGGGACACTATGACAGCTCCTACTGCTTCTTCGAGGAAGAGGCATGTTCATACTTTAGCCTCCCAGCTAGAAGGAGGCATGACATCCTATCAATCACCAAACTCATTCCCCTTCATTATTTTTTATGAAGATGATTTGAGAGACATTGCTGGCCCTCATGAGGATGTTGTTGTCATAGGAGCATCTATAGGGGACAATGACATAAGACGAATCCTGGTGGATACTGGAAGATCAGCCAATATCCTTTTCCTAACCACTTACAAGAAAATGAAAAATCCAGCTGTAATTCAGAATTCGGATAGGTCAATCGTGGGCTTCACAGGAAACTCAGCAGATGTGATCGGAGAGTTCGAAGAAGAGGTGTTATTGGGCAAGGGCCCTTTCAAGAAAATGGTCAGAATACTCTTTGTTGTGGTGGATTGTCCCACTTGCTATAATGATATTCTAGGGAGGTCTTGGCTCTCTAGGATGCATGCAGTGGCTTCAACAGTCCACCAGTGCTTGAAGTATGCTGTTCAGGGACAGGTTGGAGTCGTCCGGAGCAGCCAAAAGATTGCAAGAGAATGTTATGCCACTGCCCTGGCTCCTCGAACGCTGGGGGCAGTCCGTATTAATGAACAATAGCAGTTAGAGGGCCTTTCTGGGGGTGAGGGTGAAATTGATGACCCTAGAGAGACCCCGGAGTTTTGATACCAGTTGAAGAGGTAGAAACACACTGTTTGGAAGATGGGAAAAGTGTCAAGATATGGTCTAAAATGTCACCTGTTTTGAAAGATCAAATGTTAAAGTTTTTGAAGAACCATCAGCACGTTTTTGCTTGGTGCAATGCTGATGTTACTGGGGTCCCATCAGAAATGATATCACATCACCTATCCGTCCGGAGAGACGTAGCTCCAGTGGTTCAAAAAAGAAGAGCTTTTTCCAAAGAAAATGCTGATGTCATTGTACAAGAAGTTGACATGCTCACGAAGATGGGGCACATCAAGGAGTCTCAATACCCTTTGTGGACTGCCAATCCTGTCTTGGTGAAAAAGAAAAATGGAAAATGGCGCATGTGCATTGACTTCACAGATCTCAATAGAGCTTGCCCAAAATATTTGTATCCAGTTCCCCGGATTGATCAGCTAGTAGACTCTACCTCTGGGAACAAGTTGTTTTCCTTTATGGATGCTTTCTCCGGATACAATCAGATTCAAGTAGATCCAAAGGATCAGGAGCATACCACATTTGTCACTGACAGAGGTCTTCATTGCTACAAAGTAATGTCGTTTGGTTTGAAAAATGCTGGGGCTACTTATCAGAGGTTAGTCAACAAGGCATTTGCTGATCAAATTGGAAGAAATATGGAAGTGTACATTGATGACATGATGGTGAAGAGTGTAGATGAGTAGTTGTACTTGTCCGACCTCCAAGAAACTTTTGCCAACTTGGTAAAAGTGAATTGAAATTAAACCCAGAAAAGTGTGTGTTCGGAGTGCAGTCCGGGAAGTTTCTAGGCTATATCATAAGTGAGCATGGGATACAGCCCGATCCGGACCAGCTAAATGCTCTTTTCCAAATGGAACCTCCTCGAAACATTAAAGAAGTACAGCGGTTAACGGGGAGGTTAGCTGCCTTAAACAGATTTATCTCAAGATCTTTGGATAGGTGTGCACCTTTCTTTCAAACTTTGAAGGGTGCAAAAGGATTCGATTGGACCCCACAGTGTGATGAGGCTTTCAATGAGATCAAGAAACACCTGTCCTCTCCCAAAACTTTGTTTAAGCCAGTTGATGGGGAGACTCTCTTCGTATATTTGGCAGTTTCAAATTGTGTTATCAGTGATGTGCTGATCAGAGAGGTCGATGGTTATCCCCATCCAGTGTACTACATCAGTAAAAGCTTGATAGATGCAGAAATGCGTTACTTGAAACTTGAAAAACTGGCATTAGCCTTGGTGATAGCTGCAAGGAAGATGAGGCCTTATTTCCAGGCTCATCCTATCATCGTCCGGACCTCTTTTCCCCTGAAGAATGTCCGTCAAAAAGCAGACATTTCGAGCAGGATGACTAAGTGGTCAGTAGAGTTGGGGGACTTCGACATAGACTTTGCTCCCCGAACAGCAGTCAAAGCCCAAGCTGTGGCTGATTTTCTGGTCGAATTCCACTCCGAAAGGGATTCAGAGCAAGCTACTGATATAAAAGATAAAAAAGTATGGGTCGTCCGAACAGATGGTGGATCTATCACTATGGGATGTGGTGCAAGAGTATTTTTAACTTCCCCATATGGAGACAAGATGTACCAGGCTATTTGTTTTGCTTTCAGGGCATCTAATAACGAGTCCGAATACGAAGCAGCTATAGCTGGGTTAAAGTTAGCATACATTTGTGGGGCTAAGAGGGTCAAGCTGTTAAGCGACTCCCAATTACTTATCCACCATGCCCAAGGCCAATCTGAGGCTAAGAAAGAGCAACTTGTGAAGTATTTACTCCTCCTCAAAAATGAAGCACTTAAATTTAAAGATGTTATCTACGAGCACATTCCCCGGACAGAAAATGAGCTAGCAGACTCATTGGCAACCATAGCATATACGGAGTTATATCCATGGACCCATGTGCTCGAAAGCCCTTCTATTCAACTTAGTAAGGGTAAAGAAGATGAAATTTTTGAAGTACAAGTGAAACAACCTCAAGATTGGAGGTTTCCTCTCATGCAATATCTCTCCGATGGTGTCGTGCCTCCAGATAAGTCACTAGTCAGAACATTGAAACACAAGGCTCGTGGTTTCATCATATTGAGAGAAGTATTGTACAAAAAGTCCTACAGTAAACCTCTCCTGCGTTGTTTGGGGGTTGAAGAGTCACAAGTGGTCCTCTCCGAATTGCATGATGGTGAGGGATCAACCCATTGTGGGTTTAGAGCTTTAACAAGAAGAGTTTTACTCTCCAGTTACTATTGGCCATCAATCATGAAAGATGCTAAGGAATTGGTAAGAAGGTGTGACCCATGCCAGAGGTACAGCAATGAAATTCATGTACCAGCCATCCCTTTAGAGTCTATTTCTGAGCCCATTCCTTTTGCTCGATGGGGATTGGATTTAGTGGGGCCTCTCCATGTGGCGTCCGGAGGACGCAAAACTATAATTGTGGCCATAGATTACTTTTCGAAGTGGATAGAAGCAGCCCCCCTAGCAGGGACAACATCAAAAGCTGTTATAAAATTCATTCTGTCCAACATATGTTGCAGATTTGGTGTCCCACAGAAAATAACAACAGACAATTGGCCATAGTTCGACAATAGAGAAATGGAGAGCTTCTGTGCCTCAAGGGGTATACATCATTTTTTTTCTTCACCTTTCCACCCACAAGCAAATGGGCAAGTTGAAGTGGCCAATAGAACTATACTATCTGGTTTAAAGAAGAATTTGGAAGGGGCTGCTGGGAAGTGGCCTAGTTATTTACAAGAGGTCTTATGGGCCTACCGGACAACACCTGGGGCTGCAACACAAGAATCACCTTTTGCCTTGGTCTATGGGATGGATGCAGTAGCTCCCATAGAAGCAACTCTCCCCTCTTTTCGTGTTCACAACTTCTCCGAACATGCTAATGAGGTGGCAATCAGAGGTCAACTTGATTTGATAGAAGAAAGACGAGTTAAAGCTCACCTTAGAGTTGCACACTATCAGGGTTTGATGAGAAGCAGGTTTGCTTCCAAAGTTAAAAGAAGAGATTTCCAACCAGGGGACAAAGTATTAAGGAATGTCTTCTTACACACTAAAGAAAAGTTGTTCGGAAAGTTGGCCCCAACTTGGGAGGGTCCATATATGGTTGTTGAAAGAATAAAGCCTGGAACTTATTGGTTGGAAGACAAAGATGGCAGAGTTCTAACACATTTTTGGAATATCGAGCATCTCCGGATGTACTTGGAATAGAACTTGTGTAAATATTTACTTGTTTGAACATCCATGTAAATATTTGGGGGCATACTCTTTCCTCCCTGGTGGCACGGAGAGTTTTTAATGAGGTGTTCGGGCTGTGTAAATAAAATTTGATGCCTTCTTAAAAAATTTCTAAGTGTTTTTAAAGTTTTGTCCCTTGTCATACTATCCGGATTGAAATAACAAAGGGCTATTTAAACTCTAGCCGGAGAACTTAAACACTCTCACTATGAAACAACTAAAGGCTACTTAAACTCTGGCTTTCAAAATCAGAACAAACAATGAAAGAAGATGATAGTTGTGCAGAACAGAAATATTCATTAAAATTAATAACTTGAAATTGCCTTGGCCTTCCAAGGACTTTTAAATGATTAAAGTCGAACAACAAAAAACCTGTCCGGTCAAATACCGGACACCATTACAAAAATAATGCCTTGGCCTTCCAAGGACTTTAGTCTGGATAGAAACAAAGTGAATCATAAATTAAGGATGAGCCTTTGAAGATGGCTCACCTTCATCTACCTTCTTGTCTTTAGGGTCATCTCTCCCTTCATCCACCTTCTTGCCTTTAGGATCGTCTTTCTCCTCATCTGGGCTCTCCCCAGTATGTTCTTCATCACCCGAGGAGTCACTGGAATAGCCATACGTGTCGCCTTCGGCCATCGTGTGGTATGGGAGGTATTCAGGCTCTACGTAAAGCCATAAATCCCCTAGGTTCATCTTCAGAAACTTTTCATGAAAGAGTAGAACCATGTCAGACTTCACCTTCTCAAGCAGTTGCTCTTCGCTCTTGATCATATGGTTGGCATAAACATTGATCTTGGCTTGGATCTTGGCCTCCTGCTCCTGTAACAAAGTATTTTTCTCCTCGACAGCCTTGGACACTGCATTCTCGAGGGCAATCTTATCAGTGGTTAAGTTGGTAATGACTTTGTCCTTTGCCTTGGTTTCTTCCTTTGAGGCAGCAAGGTCTTTCTCCAGACCGGACAGTTTCTCCTGAAGGTCTTTGATGGTTTCCTCTAAAGTGGTGACTTTGGTGGTGCTTGTCTCTTGGCTTCTCTTCAACTCCTCGTTTTCTTTTGACAACATGGCAGCATTGGAGGTGGCACTGCGAAGGTCTTCAGACAGCTTTTCCTTCTCAGACTTAAGGTCTTTAATGATGTCTGCCTGACCCCGGACTTGTCTCTCCAACGTAAGTACCGGCTGCACATTGCTTAACAAGGAATGCGCTATGGTATCCTTTTCACTAGATACAATAAAAGTCTTACCATTAAAATTGACCGTGTTGGAGCTGCTCGGAGGAATGTAAGACCCTGCAAAGTCATCTCTAGGGAGGTTGAGGAAGTATTCACCAAGCTCACCAAGACCGGTGATGTCCACTCCATCAATGTTGAGATCTCCTCCCTCAACCTCATCAGTGTGAAATTCCCCCGGAATCTCTTCGGCGTGCGTTGGGTCAGAAGGCTCAACTTGGAAAGAAGGCTCCGGAGCCCGGAGAGAAAGCTCGTTTCCCTTAGCAGTCTTTTTCTTCTTCGCCTCCCGGTCTGCACCTTCGCTTCCCTGTTTGCGATTTCTCTTGGAAGCCCTTGGAGGTTTTGGGAGATTCGTTTCCTGCCTCTCAGTCTCTTGCTCCACTACTTGTAAGAGAGCAGCATCGATTTGGCTCTGGGCTGGCCCCTCCGGGGTTATTGGAGCATCTTTCTCAGCATCAGCAGGGTTGGCATCACCCACCACCTTTTTGCCCTTCTTCTTCTTGCCCTTCATCTTGCTCGGGGCTTTGGCCCGGCCAGGCAGGAAGAGTGTCCCATCTGGTTCATGGGTCGTCTTAAGCACGACGTCTGGAGAAGGCTGGGTGGTGAGCTCCTCCCAGGTCAAGTCTCTTCGACCTGTGGTGTTCCACAGGTGAGACCTTGCCAGATTTCCACTGGTGAAAGCATCGTGGAATCGATTCCCCCAATTCTCAGCAGCCCAGGCATTAATCTTGCCACAGGTTATCTGTCCGGCTTTCTGATAGTCGCCGAACTCCTTGGGTAGCACTGCCAAGGCAAGAGTAAGACCCATTAGTTCGAACTGCGTTAGATAAAAAAGGGAGAAACAAAAAATAAATAAATGAAGTAGGAGACTTACGATCACTCCTCCACCTGGTTCTGAGGAGGCTTGGGTTCTCTCCGACTTTAATCTTCTTGCCATTTTCCCAGGCACCGCTGACAAATAGGAACTGGGTCCTCCAATTCCTCTCTGCCTCCAGCAAATCATCCACCGCCTTGAAGTTATCCCCCATGTTAAAATGGTAGAAGGGGATGTGGTGGTTTCTACACAGGCTAGTCACTGCAGCAAACTCCTCCATAGGCAGAGGGATCCCGGACAGCCTTGATGCCATGATGCATGACATAAGGGTATACCAAGCATTGGGGCTCAGCTGGCTCGGACAGAGTTTGATCAGATGGAAATATCTGACAATCTCTGGGTCTAGTGGGAACCTGAGCCCCCAGTTGAACAGCTCCGTGAACATAACCACCTCACTTAACTTGCAATCCATGGGGGTCTCCGGATGAATAGGGATCCTGATCTTTACGTTTTCTGGAATACCCCATTTTGAACGCATCCTGCCCAACTCGGCAGTGTGGATGAATGCATAGTTGATTTTATGTAGGAGAGAAGATAGTTGACGCTGACCTTGTGAAAACAAGGCCCTACTTTTCCTTCTAGGCTCTTCGGCAGATCCGGATGCCTCAAGTACAATTTTTCCTTGCCCTTGTCCTTCTTGGCAGCTATCTCTTTGTTGGTCTGACCGGAGGGCTCAGACTCAAAAGGGGTCTCTTCAACTGAGTCCTCCATCACTTCCTCCATGATCGTTGAAGGGATTTCAGCAGCTGTAGTGGGGGAGGGTTCAGACTTGATTCAGCCTTGTCTCCGGACTGATGGGCCTCATTGCCACTTTGATTTCTACTCTCCGGTAGAGTGTTTGGAACAGACGCTTCTGACTGAAGATTTGGGTTGGACCCCTCCGGTCCGGACAGCTTGTCCTTATGAGCTCTAATTGGAACCTCTGATCCGGTGCTGCTATCTTTTGCCCCCGATCTTGAGGGAGTGTTTCTGGTTCCTTGGCCTTTAACCAACCGGCCTCTCCTCTTATCAACCAGCTTCTCAGAAGAATGCTCCGTGTCCGATCCCATTGCAATAAAGGGAGAGGGTTTTCTAAAGCTAGTGGTTGTGACTCCTGGCTCGACAGTAGGCACCGATTCCTGAACTGAGGAACCGGAGATTATGGGGGAGAGAGTGGTTTAAAATATTTTTCTAGGCTTAGTGCTTTTGGAAGAGGACGAGCCTCTACCTGACTCAGATGCAGAGGTGATAGGTCTGTCAACAGGCGAGGCAGGTAACCCTGCAGCAATCCGTCTTTCTCTTTCGACTTTTTGAGCCTTCTCTAACTCAGAAAGGTTAAGCCACCCGCCTTTGACAAGAGCATTCCTCGCTGTAAACATAAACTATTGAACTAAGTTTTTTGCTTTAGTGAGAGAAAGCTTTGAGAGTTTTTACAGAAGTAAGTTTGAAGGAGATGGTAAAACAGTAGAAATGAGTTTGTATTTATAGTAAATCTCAAAAAACAGTTGATTCCTATGAGAATTCGAAAAGTTTAGCAATGATTAAAAGACGGCGCTGATGTCACCCCCTGTAATCAAAGAGGTTGCTTTTCGAAGAAGATGGGTTCGAGATTCAAGGTTAAAAAACGGCTGAAGCAACCAATCAGAGAGCGACACGTGTCCCACGAACTCTGGCAAAAACCGTTTTGAATTCGTAAAGCTTTATCTGTCCGGATAAACCCTTAGACCTGTCCGGATTAAAACTACCTCTGATATCGGACTGTTTTTCAGGTCTTTGGCAAGGATACTTGCACAAACACCTAAAAAAGGGGCTCCTGATGAGTCCGAATACTGCATGATCCCCGGACAAGGACAGATCGGTCCAAGGCCTCCGGACCGGACAGATCATTTTGAGCACTATGACCATAGGACTGTTCGAACTATGACAAAAGTACTAAAAAACCTAAACACTCCTTGACTAAGCTACTTTCTCTCCTACTTAGAGCTCACGGGTCTTTGAACATGACCCGGGTCCATTAAACATGACCCGAAAGCCCATAAGGGCCCAAACATCAGGGTATAAATACCCAACCACCTGCATTAACTATGGGTAATGAGAATTAACTGCTACCAAGCTGCTTAATTATCTCTCTACTCTCTACTCTAAACACTTAACACCCACACACCACCATAAAACACCAACTGAAATTACCAGCCTACCCTCAGGCAATTATTATCCACATCAGTATACACTTCAACGTTTCTCCCAATTTGAGTCTCAAAAGCTTTGTTTACTAAGCATTGATAGGTTGCTCTAGCATTCTTCAACCCAAATGGCATTACCATATAACAATGTAAACCTCTTCCGGTGATGAAAATAGTACTTTCCTGATCTTTTGGGTCCATTCGGATCTGATTATTTCTTACGTAAGCATTTATAAAAGAGAATATGGTCCTAGAAGCATCTATGTGACATCCTCTGTACACCATACAAACAAATGTAATTTTATTAATAAAAAATTGATTAAATTTTCTTTTACCTCGAAAGATAGCTTTGTGTCGGTTTTGAAGCTTTTACCCGGAGAAATAATATGGTCATCAAAGTTTTCATTTGGGACCATGAATCCGGGGGCTTCCCTTAGATCATCTACGGGATCAGACTTTGAGGAAAGCCCCATTGATTGTTATTCTTTCTTTGATTTTGACCCCCTTGATCTGGTTAGGGGCCAAGACTATTCGATAACATTCTCTTGCCATCTTTTGATTGTTTCTCACTGTTCCCACGTTGTTCCCCACAATATATTTTAAATATTAATGAACGGTTGACGACACATCGTGTATTTTAGACAACTTGTACTTTCTGAAGATAACGTTATAAAATATTAGGACATCTACCACAATGAACAAGATTGTGACTACCTTCTTGAACGGTCTTTGACCCAACTCGACTCTTCCCTCAAATTCTCATACTACCTCAGTCGTAGCCCTAGTAAATCGTACCATCGTCTGATACGATTGTAGAAACGTCGATGGATTTTTGATATGGCTATAAGTAGTCATAAACATAAAGTTGGTTGAGTTGCGAGTATCGATTAGAATTTTTCGTATGTCGTTTCCAACTATCTATACTATGATAACTATCGCATCCTCATGTAGACCAGTTATATCTCTCATATCATCATCTTCCAAACAAAGTATTAGTCGCTGAATTCTATACAAATGTGGTGAAGCGCCTGCTTCCAATTGAGTTGATAGACTAACAATATATTTCTTCCGAGAATAATTTGATGTTCCTGCAACAGTATCTCCTCCAAAATTGTTAGTGATTCAAAGAAAACACATAATTTACTAACCTTTCCTCTCACTATCAGTTGTTCCACTATATTTATGTTCATATGAGAGTATATATCAAAGAAATGTTCGTATGAGGTGTTTTTATAGAGATAAACTGAATCATTAGAGAGAGAAAGAGACCAAAAGAATAAATATAGCAATCATTGACTAATCATTGGACCCTTTCCCCAAAGAATATCATTTATATAATACATAAGACAGATTTCGAATTTACATATTTACGCTCTCATAAGTGGATCTTCTCACCTCACTCATTTACTATTTATAAATAAGTTTACTAGTTATTACATATGACCCCATCAACCCTTATGTTTTCTTTAGTTTAGTCCTTGACATTTAGTCACATCAATTTAAACATTTTATTCATCATATTAAAGTTTATTCCTCACCATATTTTTCTCCCTTTATCAGATAAAATTAGTCATTTGACTTCCTATTTTTGATAAAATTAGTCCCTTTAATAAACATGCACATGGGACTAAATTTATCCAAAAAGGACAGTCTAGGGACTACCATCGGACTTTTGAAAGTCTATGGACTATATCTCACCAAAATGAAAAGTCTAGGGACTACCACTAGAATTTTGAAGGTCCAAAGACTATCTGTCACTAAAATCAATAGTTCATGGACGATTTACTGCTCAAAGCCTAATTATAATAGATTTTTGAGTCATTGTCTTCATTTTGGATCCAAAGATAGTCAATTTTCTGGTGTCAGAAAGCTTCCTCTATGGAAAATATTTTTAAATTATTTTCTCTAGATTTGGTGAGGTTAGATCCATTAATCTTGTTGTTTTAAATTTCAAAGTATTCTTCAGCATATTTGACCTCATCTTCAGTTTTTGGCAATATTGTAAAAAATATTGCCAAAGACAGTTTTGTTCCAAGATTTGGGATTTGTTTTAAGTTTCTTTAGTTTTAACGAGAAGATTAATATGGGTCCCCATATTGATCTTCTTTCCATCTTTGATCGGCAATATTTAATGATCTAAGCTAGTTCTGGCGAGATGATTCACCTTTGTAATATAAAAAATGACCTTAATGTAGCATTTTGTAATTCTCCATCTATGCGCTTCCATTTATGATTATTGGACCAAGTATAGTTGGAACCTGAATATCCAGGATCCTCCAACTTGAAATCCAAAATCATGTTATTAAATTCATCCGTAACTTTTAAGTTTAGAGAGGTACAAGATATCTTCTCGGAAACATTGGATATTTTATTGAAATCTCAAATAATCAAACATGGTTGATTGATGGAGAAGATGATTTTTCAGTAATCCCAAAGAAGAGTTTTTTGGGATCTTAAGCATTTAGCATAGATAATAGTGATCAGGGACTTCCACATTTGAGAATTTTAGTCACCATCAGATGAAGAAACTGATTATTGGTGATAATTATTTGTATGTTAAATAGACTATACTTGAAAATCCTAATTATGTTCTTAACTTTTGCAAAACCCTCATTGAAACCTATTTTTTTGCAAACATTGAGAAGCTTTGAATTATATATCATTAGTTCTTTAATAGAAATGAAATCTATATGTTAAGATTTTATTATAAAATTTAGTCTTCTTATGGTACCATTGCTACCAACTCCTCTTGCATTCTAGTTTAGGATTTTTAAAGTCATTTTGATTTTAAATTTGAAGATCTCACGGACATTTTAATGCTGGAAACTTTGTTGGTGTTTGGTTCTTTAATCTGGGATATTTTTTTTGTTTTTTATTCTTTTATTTAGGTGTTTTTTTATTTCTTGACTAGTAGTTACCTTTTTCATTTCAGGTGAATTGGGTAAGCTACTAGACTTCAATAATACCGAGTTATTTGTATCATCTTCTGGATTGTCAATTTTTTTAGAAAATATTAAATGAATTAGCAAGTTTAATAGTTTTAAGAGCATCAATTATGCCTGTATCATCAACATTATTGATTTTAGTTGTTAAAGATAAACGATGGTTGTCATCTTTGGTTTTTTTTTTGTTTGAGGAGATGTTTGATAATTTTGATTCTAATTATTGAGTTTGTGTTCAATTCTTTTATAGGAGAATTTGAATGGGAAGTACTGAAAATATTAATACTTTAATTAGGGATTTGATTCTCTTTAAATTTTGAAGGATCATCTTTTGTTAAAGTTGAGTTAAAGATCATTGTTTATAGGTTTTATCTTTTGGATCCAAATTCGATTCTTGGGATTAAGAATTAATGTATCTTTATGAGTAAATGCAACTATTTTTTTTTTTCTGTTTCTACAAAGTTACATCATTGTGGCCTAAGTGCTTACAGAGCTAACATAATTGGGGGATATCAAATAAGTGATATCCTACCAAAATCCATCTTTTCCCCAAAGTTTATCCAATTTTTTCGGGAGAGGGGAGGAAACATTTAAGATCAGCTAAGGTTTGCAGCAATTGAAGCTTGTCTGGTTTTTATAAGGAATCCAAGTTACCAAAGATTTTCCAAAAACTTTGGTAATTTGAAAAATCGAATCTTGATTATAGATGAACTCAATAATTCTGGAAAATAAAATCCAGACTGAAGTCAAAGGAGATTCCAGTATTTGATTGAAATTAGGAGTCCATTTCAGTATTATGAAAGAATACTGATTATAGTCCAGACGTTTCTCTTCCAAAATTTAATAATGTCATTTAAGTTTTCAAATTCAATAAACAAATGTTTATACTCATTGATAACTATATTATATATACCATTGAATTTGAAAGTTTCAAGAATGGTTTTAAAGTAAGCCAAATTGGATTTACCAAAACTAAATTTAGTTATTAATGTCATTTTAGAAGTTCAAGTTAAAATATCCTTATCTGATTCGTGGAAGAAGATTGCTGTGTGCCCATCTTTCTCCTCGTAAGTGATGTTTTGAGTGTACAAATCCTTGTTTCTTAGTTCTAGTAGCCTTTGTGTATGTTCTTGAAGCATTTTTGTCTGAGTTCCTAATCTGATTTGATGGAGAAGCAAAATCAAAGACTAGATTGTTGACAAGCTTGGGCATTCGAGATTCCTAATTCTTGATTGAAACCATTTGAGTATGTAGGTAAAGAAAATATTTAGACTTGACATCTTCACTTCTCTGAGCAATTTGAAACTAAGAGTGATTAACTTCAATATTTGTGTCTTGAAGGATTTGAGTTATATTGGTTTATCCCATTTTATTAGAGACTTCTTTTGATATATTTATATAATCCTCGAGGTGAGAATGAAGTAAAATATCTTCCATTAGATGCTTAGTCGAGTTGATATCAAAATTAGGATAGAAATTTTAAGGTTTTTGAAAAGGACGAAGAAAGAATTCATTAACACACATGTGAGTATCTAAATTTCTAAAACTTTCTTTCAAAATCTTCCAAAATGAACAAACTTCAAGCTTTCTTGATAAAACCTGTTAAAAATGTTGTAGTAGAAAGACTGTGAAGTTTGAGAGATCCTAAAAAATATTGTCGAACAGTGGCGGATCTAGGAATTGAAGTAAGGGGGGCCAAAATTCTCGTCGAATTCTTGAATTTTATCTCTAACATTACTATCAGAATTTTCAATAAGTTGGCGTAGTCCACTATATATTCATTCATTCAAATGAATAATCTACACTATCATCGTTAGGTTTTGATATAAAGGCAATGAGATTAGGATAAATCATATTATTATTACTCGAGCTACTTGAAGAACCAACACTATTCTTTGGTTTAAATATATATATATATATATATATATATATATATATATATATATATATATAAATATATATCTAACAATAAATTTTAATGTATCTTAATATATTATTTTTAAAAGATATATAAAATAAAATATACCGAATTTAATATCTTAAAAAGATATTTTAAAATTTAGATAAAAGTAAATAAAATTTATTATAAAAAAAACATTTTTGAAAAATAGATGGAAATATTAATATATTATTTTTAAAAGATATTGAAAAAAATATAACAAAATCATTTAATATATAAAAGATATTTCAAAAGATAAATGTATAAAATATATTTTTAGAAATGAATTGAAATGAATTTAATTTTTTATATAAAAAATATTTTTTAAATACATATAGATAAAATCAAAATTTTATGTAAAAATTATATAAAATTAAAATCAAATTTGTATTAAACATAATTTATAATATAAATATATAATTTTATTTTAAAAAAACAAACAAATATTTCCATATATATTCTCTTTAAACTAAGTAAATGTATTTTCACTTTCCTAAACCACAAATCAAATCAGAAAAAAAATATTGATTAACAAGTTTTTTAAGATCAAAATAATAATAAAATTTCAAAAAAAAAAAAAATATATAAATTGGTGAAACTCCTTCAGATCGTGTTCTTAATTTTTCCCATTTTCTTTAAGTTCTTTCATCGAAATATATATATTTCGTTATTATGCAGCAACTCATTATCTTTTTCTAAATCAAAGTAAGAGATAAAATATAATTAATTAGAAAGACTAAACGAATATAAAAAAAATTATGGCAAAAACAAATTGAGAATACATTCAAAATCAATCGAGTTATTTCTAACTTAAATTATTCCTTAAAAATAGTCATAATCCAAGATTTTATAAATTTAAATTAAAATTAAAATTTACACTTGAATTGAGACTTTTAATCTAAAAAGTTTCTTAAAAATATTCAAACATACTAATTTTTAAATTAAAAAAATTCTACCATTATTTCCGACATTAAATTTAAAACATTCCTAAAAACAATTATTATCTTAAATTTTTACTTTAATATTATATAAATAGTTATTACCTTAAAAAATTATAAAATATATATTTTAGTTAAAGGGGCTTAGAATTGTTAGTTTAATATTATTTAAATTATTATTCCCTTAAAAAAAGTTACTATATATATATTAGTTAAGGGGGCGTAGAATTTTTATTTAAATATTATTTAAATAATTTATTACCTTAAAAAAATTATAAAACATATATTTTAGATAATGGGGTCTACGCCCCCTGCCCCTAACGTAGATCCGCGGACGAATTCAAAGAGATGAAAGGTGAAAATTTATTTTTTAGCTTCAACGAACGAACACTCAAGATAACTCTCTGATCTTCATTTGGCTTTCTCTATTAGAAAGAAAGAAAAAAACCATTCTCATATTTTTTCAATCAATTTAATTCAAAATTTTCTTCCCCAACTACTTTTAAATATTAGATGTTTATATTAACAGGTTAATTTAGCTTATTTCATCCTATATACTATAATGTTTCCTTATTGTTTATTTATTGAAAAATTAGTTAATCTAATATGTCTATATAGGATTTGTAAAACAAGATAGGTGAGAGTGAGACAGGATTTCTTACGATATTTATATGCTAAATCAGTTTTTTGTAGATATATAATTAGTATAGTAATAAATTGATACTACACCAAAAATAACATAGCACAATGGCAGCGCAACCGTAAAAGAACAAGCAGACATAAATACATCAAACAACCACCAAGAAAGAGACAAGTAGGAGTAGCCAAAATACGCAATAAAATTGGCTAGTAGCTACAACTGTTTTTGTTGCTCAAACCTTACAATTTTTAAATCACCAATTTATGTTTTCTTTCAATATATATCTCTCTGACACAAGCAATTAATACAATGTGAAAAATAAAATAAAATAAAAATAAATGAGAATAAGATAGAATTTTAAATTTAGGAAAAGAAAATTGTATATAAGGGAACTCTAGATCTACTGCGTTTGGGAAGGAAAAAGCAAATGACACCTTTTACGGGAACATTAAATAAATTACAAGTCTATATAAAGTAGATTCCTTAATCCCCGAAATATACCGTTTGTTTAAGGAAAATTTTAGAAAATACAGACAAAAGAAATCCATTTGAATGTAGTAAAACATAAAAGGGTAAAGTTACTACTATAGTAAAATTGCAAGGACCTATATGTTTCACTGTCTTTAAGGAAGACAAATCAATATTGACATCCTGATGTGATGAACACAATATAAAACTCGCTATCACATCTTGCCACGTACTCGGTTCTCATTTGAATGTTGAAATCTGATTGGTTACTGTGACGTGTAACCCTACATAAACAACGTCCAATTGAGCGAGTAAGTTTATTTTTATACTCGCGAGAGTAAACAAAACAATTTAGATTGTAAAGAAAATATATTTAGCCCCGAAAAGAGCGTATCGGTCTCTTTTCTCACTATATATCGCCGGTCCCTTCTTCTTCTCCCTTTATCTCTCTCTCTCTCTCTCTACAAATTTGAACTCAAATTTGTCCGAAATTCGGAGAAAAGAGAATCAATCGAAGATGGCATTTGCTTCTTTTGTCGGGAGAGTTCTCTTCGCTTCTGTCTTCATTCTCTCTGCTTGGCAAGAGTAAGCATTCCGTAGATCTGTTCTTTCTTTTTCTCGTTTCAAGTTTTTGAATTCGTTTATCTGCTTGGTTATTGAGAAAGTCAAAGAGTATAGTTGAAAGCAGTAGATCTCTGTCTCCGTTGACTGATTTTGAGTTAGATTAGCATATTAGTGCGTTGAGAAATTGGACTTGCTAGATAATGCTGTCTTTTATTGTTATTATGATGTGATTTTGTGCTAGATTGGAGTACAGATCGGTTTAATAATGAGTGTTTATTAATGAAATTTTGGTGTAGACTTTGGTCAGCTCTCTAGTCCTTTTGGATCTGCTGAATTTAGGTCTTGTGCTTAGAATCATCAAATTAATACTAGAATTATTAGGTATCTAATGGTGTTTTGAATTATTGGGATCCAGTACTTTGATTTTACATCTTTGAAATCTTGTTATGATACTTATATGTTCAAAGATTGCATTTTTTATTAGGTTTTATAGACTACTCCCATTTAGTTGCCACAGGATTTTGCGGTGCTTGATTGTCTCTTAATCTTGTTGATTGGCCTAAGTGGATGGATCAGCTGTGCTGAATTTTGATTTTTTACAGCTTGTGTTATGTTTTGACTTTTGAGATTTATAGTCGTGTCTTTAGCTTTGAGATTTATACTTGTGTCTTTTAATTAGCTGCGGTGATTTATAGATCAGTCTTTTACCTTTTCATTTGGTACTGTGATTGTGATTGAGATTCAAACTTTCACATTTCACAAAATGAGAAGAATGATGCTCTAATGGGTCATGGCTTTCTAGTTGTTACTGTGTATGATGGGTCATATTCCGATTTAGGAGTCTGAAATTGGTTGGACCCTTCAGAGTGTTGTGTAGGTCAACATAGAGTCAATTCTGGGTTTTTGGTTTTACCTTACCCACCTTTTTTTACGTTGACCATAAATTTTATCTAGTCTTAAATATATTAACCCTAGCCTAAACTATAAGTTCATGTTCGTATTGAACACCCTAGATTCAGTGATTGAAAGAGTTTGATTTCAAATGTTCACAGAGTGATGCTTTACAAACTATTGATGTCTGTGTCAAAATTTTAGTTAAACATTATTTTTCTTTCAACATTTCATCCTTGATGTGCATTAAGTTGTTATCTTTATGCTAATAGGTTCAGCGAGTTTGGCGTAGATGGTGGGCATGCAGCCAAGTCATTGACACCGAAATACAATAGTTTCTCAAAGCATATATCAGCTAGTACCGGAGTACAATTGCCACCAGCTGAGGTCTGGTTATACATTTTAAGTTTGATTTTATTACATTTTTTTTCATTTATATTACTTGCTCAATTTTACTTTATTTATTTATTTATTACAGATCAAGTATATTATTGCGGCCGCCATAGCTCTGAAGGGTCTTGGAGGTCTTCTTTTTATCTTCGGCAGCTCTTTGGGAGCCTATCTATTGGTACATGACATTTCTCTCGTTTGTATTTATATCTTCGGCAGCTCTTTTTTATCAAGTATATTCATTAACTTATTATTGTTTTGTAAGTGCAGCTTCTGCATCAAGCAATTGCTACTCCTGTCTTGTATGACTTCTACAACTACGATGCTGAGAAGAAGGAATTCAGCATACTGTTTAGCAAATTCACTCAGGTTTGCATATCGCAACTTAAGATCACACAAGAAAGATAACTGGTTTAATCTTATTTTCATTTCACGTTTTAATCATCCACATGCTAAATGCAATGTTTTACTTTCTGCAGAGCTTAGCGCTTTTTGGGGCTCTTCTATTCTTCGTTGGAATGAAGAACGCAGTACCAACTAGACAGCTCAAGAAAAAGTCTCACAAATCTAAAACAGTTTGAGGCCAAAACATTGCTCTTCTATGCTGCAGCTTTTTACTCTCAGAGACTCTGGAGACAGAATGTCTTTCAATCATTAATCTCATATTGTCCGTCTCCAACCAGATCTATTTATGTTTATTGAATTCAATTTTAGATATGATTTGTTGTTCCTTCACTTGTTAAATCGAATTTTTGTCTTTTTGTTGTTTATCGTGTTTTTTCACATCCTTCGTGAACACCTTCACCACTTGGTTAAGAAATGCACTTGACCCTGACTTTTGAGCTAATTAGCTATCAAAGCAGCATTGCACTCTAGCATATGATGCTGGAAACAGTCGTATTTTTTGTAAAAGTAAGAGGATCAAGAAGAATTTGGAAATTTATAGTAACATTTTAACTAAGACTTTAAGTTTTGAATGGTGAATTTTTTATAATGGTAAACCCCTACGAAAGTGTTGGCGTAAGTTCACTTTTCAGACCCTAATTAGAATTGAGATTCACTGTCCGTGATTTAATAATAAATAATAAATAATAAATAATAAATAATAAATCAGGGTTTGATTTAGTACTTGGCTTGACTAAACAATTCAAGTTAATTCGGGTTAACCTATTTATCGATTAACAATAGCCTATAAGGCAAGTTAATTCGGGTTAGCTTTTTATCGATTAACAATAGCCTATAAGGCAGGACAAGGTCGGAGGGCCGGAGAATTTAACCTATTTATCAATTAACAATAGCAGCCTATAAGCCTAGCTGATTCGGGTTAACATATTTATCGATTAACATTATTTTTTTTTCTTCTTCGGAGGGAACTCGCAACCGCTACTCAGATTGCAATGAGGGCGCACAGAGTAAACACTCAGTCTGACGCGATAGCCTGCAAACCAACGCCAGAAGGTAAACCACACAAGGTGACAGGCTCAGCCGAGAAAATGTATGTAGAGGGACTCAAACTCATGACCTTTTGGTTATAAGAATGCCATACTCAACCAACTCGGCTACCCCTTGGGGGCCAATTAACATTACTTTGTTGACCGACAACAGGAGTTTTTATAATATTATTATAAATATTATTTTTGGCCGGTGGGATTTTTTACCGCTTATTCAACTATATAACATTTTCTTCTTCGACTTCTTCTTAACAATAATGGGATAATGTTCTATTCTCTTGTTTAAGCTAACAATGTTTATCACAATTTTCTTAAGAACATCACATGATAATTTTTTATGAGTTTTGGTTATTTTATTTGCTATACAATTCTATTTTTGAAGAGCATTTTTTTTAGAAGTTTTTTTTTTCCTATAATCTTTGTCTTTAGAGTTTATCTCCAAAAGATTTTATCATCAAAGAGTGTTTTCGTAAAATTTCTCCATTAAAAGAATAAAAAAATATCGAGTAGTTTCGCACATCAATACTAGATCATAACCCATTAAAAAGAAACTCTTCGGGTATCATAATGAAAGAGTAGGGATGAGAAAATTTAGAAGCTTTATCCACCGCATTAGTATACTTCTTGTAGGTGCGGTTTTCCTATTGCTTTATCTTACATCTTAACAACAAAAGGTGAGAAAAAAGAGAGAAAAGTTCCAATCAAATACATACAAAATGAAACCAAAGAAAAAGACGACATTACCGAGAATATGGAAACTCACGTTTTGAGACCCAATTGTACCTAACAGGAGGTACAATTTCATGATTGGTCTTTCAAGTGCCGGAGGAAAAAATAAAATTATCATTCCATACTTTGTTATAAGTTGGAAGGTCAATAGTATGTTAACATAGAACTTCATCAAGAAATAAAGTGATGGATTAATCTTTTCACTAGAGACTTTAATTACAGTAAAAAATTCATTTTTCGAGAAATGTTCAAAGACCTACCTTGTAAAATTATAGTCGAAAGTAAGAGACTCTAATATTTGGGAATGGTTGGCTTAGACAAATGTTTGTAACTTGAAATAAATTGAAAAGGTATGAAGTAAGAGGAAACGGATACCCATGATCAACATAATAATTGATGTAAGCAACCTCACCTTCATAAGTATTGAAGGAATTTTCCGCAATTGTAGGGAACTTAATAATTACATCGTAAGGAATCGCTCAGTCAATGAGATTTTTTTATACATTCATCGTTAGTAAGATAGCAAATGCTCCTCGATAATCTTTATCCGAAGTTCATTAAAAAATCACTTTCAACTTTTGATTCATTTGTGCGACTACAAACATCACATATGTTGCTACCTCATACTGCGGATATACTCATACCATCAAGAGTGAAAGGACTAGGAGAAGCACTATGAAACGAGAGAACAACTTTAACAGACTTATATATTTTCAGTGCAACTATTTTCTTCTACCGTTCCTGACGAACTAGACAAGTAAATTTTATTATTTATTCCTGATCAGAGTGACCAAAACAAGAACACCCATATAAAACACCATCATAGTTATTCTGATTATCTCAAGAGTCAAGGTCTTCAAATTTCTTACCCATTTATATAAAAAAATCTAACAAATTTATAACAACAAAAACAAAAAGATAACGAAATCAAGAAAATAAAAAAAGATGGTGAAAAGAGACAAAAGAAATTTTGAATAATAAAGTGAAAAAAAAACAAAATGAAGAGTATGAATGCATGTTTATACCCAAATATATAAACAAATTTCAAGTTTCGATTTTTTTCGATGGCTTGGATCACTTGTCGGATGAGAAATTCATATTAGAAAAATTGTGGAGGGTCAAGACTAACGAAGGTAAATTGAGAGCATGTATTTGTTCAAGGCATTTTCATCCACATGTAACCTTCTTCCAACCACTTACTCACTTCCCATTAAAATAACAATAAGCTCTTCAATTTCAAAACTACACCATAAAAACATCAAAGAAATACAAACTTCATGCAAACCAAATCCTTTCCCTTTAAATATATTTACATTTTCGATCAACTCCATAAACAAAAGATGCAAATTTCGGCTGATTACAAAAGCAGGATGTACAAAGGACAATGGGGGCTACTCAACAATTTCTAAAGTAAGTAAAAACTAAAGATATATGTCAACATCTTCTGCATTCAAAAATTCTAAAAATTAGAAGATCAATTAATGTAGTCATTCACTTACCATCATTCACCAAGAGCTGGGGGCTGCTGGAGTACCTACATAAAAAGTTTTTATGAGTATAAAATAATAAAAATTTCAACTACTTGAAGCTCTTCAAGTAATATCAACATTTTGGTTAATTATTAATTTTTACTCCATGAAGGACTAGGGGGCTACTCAACTGTAGTCAATGAAGAATCGAATCATTTCAAAGCAATTAAGAATAAATAAGTTATTAAATAATAAATAAGCAATACCCTAACTACCTACTGAGTGTTAGTTGTACGTTTTCTCTTCGGAAAAATAGAATTTTTATCCTCAGGAGAGGTTTCAACTGATAAGAGTTTTAATGAAGTAGAAACAATTTAATACAAACCAAATTGGAAACATCTCTGCAACAATTCTGCTAAGTAAATTATGATAAAGAAGCCTTAAGACTCTTACGGCTATAGTCGAAGATGGTTGACATAAATTTCTGACATAGATATTTTACTGTAAAACGGTTTCGGTTGTGAACACAAAGCTTTAACAAAAAACAAATTTAAGAATACAAACTTCACCCGAAGTCAAAAGATGTTTCAGGCAATAACAAGAAATGCTTGAGACAATAAAAATAGTCCTGTTATTCGAACAAAAACTACAGGACTACTGAGAAGAATGTAAATAGTCCTCATCAATCATTAAACACTTAAAAATCCATTTTTAAAAAATACAAATCTACAATATCTAAGCTAAATAAAAATAATTAAAAATAAAATTTATATTCTCTAACCATAGATTTTATAAAAGAAAAAAATTAAATAACCATAGATAAAATATCAATTTATTTATTTTTATTAATTTTTAGTAATATAAACGATTTATACTTTCTCAATATTTTTTTAACCAGTGAAGTATCAATTTCCTTTAACTATTCACATGTCAATTTCTTGCGTTTTTTTTTTAACTTTTTAGCTTCAGATTCACTTTATTAGAGCATATACAGCGGAAGTGTTAAATCATGTGTTAATTTGATTTTTAGTTTTTTTATTTATTTAATTTGATGGGCCAAACCCATCACTCTTGTATTAAAAACCTCATGTTTAAACACATCCAAATTTATACAAGGGAGGCCCAAGTCCAAGGCCATTAAGGAAACACCAAAACCCATTAGCGTAACCCTAGACGATACCATTCTCTTCACCCTCTCATCTCCTTCTCTGAAAATCCTTAGAACAAAATCCAGCCAACTTTTCCAAAAGCACTTTCAAACTACTCACCATAGCCATTAATCCAAAAGCACGATCTCACCCAAACACTATCTGAACCAGCCACAAACCAACTTTACAAACTTCAGATCCGATCCAAATAACCCCAAATCGCCATTCAAAAGCTTCATTTCCGATCAAAAAACCTTAAAACTTGACCACCATCTGCCTTTTCAAAAACCCCTCAAAACCAAACTCTTTCAATACTGGTGTTCACCATCCTAGCGAGCCAAAATCCGACATGCAACCCTTAAATCGACCTGCAACTTACGAATTCTCCCTCAAACCATAGAGGAAATCAATCTGCAACCCTCGATCCAAACCACGATCCAAACCATCTATAACCCTTTCAAACTGAATTTTTCTGTAATTGCGATCAACAACTCAGCAAGCGAAGATCCCTAAAATCTGGAAAGAATCCGACACGCAACTCTTCAAATCGACCGGCAACTCTTCAACTCACGATTCTGTTTATTCGAAGCACTCGAGCCCAGACCACCATACTGACAGTCATCAACCAGCGAGCAAAGATCCAACATACTTGAAGAAGAAAAACAGGCAATGGAAGAATCGACAGAAATACTAAGGTAATAACAAAACTCACTGTTTTAATTTGTAAAGCCTTTAGTCCTTAGGATTAGGTCTAATGTGCCCTAACCCTATGCTGTCTAGAAGAACAATGGCTCTGAGTTTAGCTGGAACATCCTCCGTATCGTAGAACTTTTCCTTTTTGTATTCAGAGACAGAATGAGCTTAGCAGTCCGCAGCTTCATTCTGTTCTCTGAATATATGAGTAATATTCATGGTAGGAGTAAGAATCCTGTAACAAAAGTTGATAGACGCCCTTAAGAACCATGGACATTTATTCGAAAGAATCATTTCACACAGTAGCTTAGAGTCTGTTTTGATATCAATGTCAAAAAGACCCTTAGACAGACAAATTTGAATGCCATCCATAAACGCCCTAGTTTCGGCCATAATCGAATTCCCTTTGCCATACCATTTACTGAATCCAAAGACCATCTCTCCCTTACTATTACGAAGGATACCACCACCAGTGCATTCCCCACTGTTCGAACAAGCTCCATCTGTATTAAGCTTGTAACGTCCCAATTTAGGACAAACCCAACTAAGAACCACTGGTTTGTGCTTACTTTTGAGATGGTTCACACAGTTTAGGGAAGTACCAATAGTATTGTCATAACCCCAGTGTTGATACTTTAGGAGTTTTGCCCTATCCAAGTCCGATAGAATTTGCATGACTTTTTCAATCATATCCACAGCTCTTAAATGAATATTCTTCATTTTGAGCTTATTCCTGGCCATCCATATAACCCAGACAATTATAGGAGGTAAAATATTCCTAACATGAACCTGTTTTTTAGTAGACCAGAACCGAGTTCTCACTAAATGAGAGATAGTCATATTTCTGGTGATGTAGACCTTGAAATGCTCAGCAAAATAATCCCACACCTGCCAAGCCTTCTCACAATTCACAAAAACATGATTAACATTTTCAATATTTTCACAATTCTGACACTTGGATGCTAACTTGATATTTCTGTTTGCACGATGGTGTCCACTGGCAACTAGTTCTTCAAAATTCTCCACAGAAGAAATGAATATTTTCGAGGGGTTACCTTATTCTAAGTCCTTGCATACAGATAAGATTCATGCCCCTTTTTACTAATTTTTTCCCAAGTAGTATTAGAATTAAAACAGCCATCATTGCTTAAAGTCCAGGAACATGTATCTTTCGTAGAATCATCCAGGGTAACTTTGAGAATGTTCGGAATTTGTGATTGAGTCAGTACATTCTCAAGGTTATTAAGAATCCATCCATTTGACCAGTAGTTCTTAATAAATGAGGGAGTATAAGATAGTCTATCTTCATCCCTAGCAAAATTCTTAAATGCCTCAATTGAACACCACCTGTCAAGCTTTAAATCCAAACTCCCTTCTTTGACATGCCAAATAACATATTTTTCAGCTTCGTCCCTAATAGCCCAAATTCTCTTCCATACTTGGGAACTACTGCTATGTAAGGGGACCATAAGAGAATGAAGGTTCTTAAAATAAATGTCCCTCATGACCTTTGACCATAGAGAATTCTGGCATCTCAAGTTGAACCATAACTTATAAGAAAAGACAAGAGACATATCATCAATGCTTCTAGTATTTAGGCCTTCATTAGCAAAAGGTTTACATATCTTTGCCCACCTACACCAACTGATGGCTGCCTTATCCTGCTTAGAGAAACATAGAAACTTACTGTAGAGAACCTCAAGTCTTCTAATGACAGTAGTAGGAATTAGAGAGTGTTGCATAGTAAATAATGGATAGGAAGATAAGACAGACTGAATCAGGTTTAACCTCCCTCCAAAAGAAAGTGTAGTTTGATCCCATTCATTAATCTTATTCCTTGTTTTAGTAATGATGTCCTCAAAATTACTAACCAACCTTTTATTATTGATAATAGAGCCCAAGTACCTAAAATGAGGATGGCAGATCTTGAACCCAAGAAGACTTTGAAACCTTCTGACATTCTGAGGTAGAGTATCTTTAGCAACTATCACTCTTGATTTGATTTTATTAATAATCTGTCCAGACACTTATTCGTAATGTTTAACCCTACTCATTACCTTCTTGACAAAAGCATTTGAGCTATTACAGAGGATCAGTAGGTCATCAGCAAAGCTAAGACACGGTACGTAAACACCACTTCTGACTTTGAATCTAATAATAGGATCAGTATTAGACAGATGAAAAAGAGACCTGATTAGATACTCCTGAGCAGTATAAAAAGGGTTGGGGACAGTGGATCACCCTGTCTCAACCCTTTATTAGATTTAAAGTAACCCTTCAACTCCCCATTAATTAAGACCGAGAAATGACAGTTTTCAATATTCCTCTCAATAAGTCTTATAAAATCATTCCTGAAACCAAAGGCTTGCATCACACAAAGTAAAAAAGTGTGGTCAAGCCTATCAAATGCTTTATCCATATCCAGCTTTAGCATTATGTTTCCTCCCCTAGATTTAGTATGTAGATCCTTTGTAAATTCCTGCGCCAGCATTATGTTCTCATGTATACTCCTTTCTTTAGTGAAAGCCCCTTGAACTTCTGATATTAGTTTAGGTAGAATAAAAGCAATCCTCCTATTGATAAGCTTAGAAAGTATTCTACTAAAGTAAGTAGTTAAGCTGATAGGTCTATAACCCTTCCACTCCTTAGGAGATGCACTCTTGGGAATTAAACATAAAACAGTTGCAAAAATACCCATAGGAAACTGCCCTTCCTCAAATAACTCCTTTAGAGCTTGGCAAAGATCATTTTTGATAATATGCCAACAGAATTTGTAAAAATGGCCATTGAACCCATCAGAACCAGTAACAGCAGTAGAGCTTAGATCTTTGATAATCTTAAAAATTTCCCCTTCAGTAGGAGCCTTCATTAATCCATCATTTTCAGCCTCAGTTACCAACTTAGAAATATAGTCTTCTAGAACATTTGAACACCAAGGATTAGTACAATCAGAGATCAGGTTTTTGAAATGATTGACAGCAGAGTCCCCAATAGCATTAGGATCATCCTCCCAGTTAGAGCCAGTCCAGATTCTACTTATAATAGACTTCTTATGCTTCCTTTTGACATATTTATGAAAAAACTTAGAATTCCTTTCACCATCCTTTGCCCACTTAGCATTAGCTTTCTGTATCCAGTAGGTCTCTTCCCTTTCTAGAAGAGTAAGGTGTTTACTTTTAGCAATATCCAACCTAACCTTATCATCCATAGAGTTTGAGATAATAAGATTAACTTCAAGAGTAGAAATTTCCTCCTCAACTAGTTTTAAGGAATAAAAAACATTCCCAAATACCGTTCTATTCCACACTTTCAACTTAGCTTTAAGAGTTTTTAGCTTAAACCAGAACCTTTTGATAGGAGAACCATACACTTCCTTTCCCCAGCAATCTTCCATAAAACTATAAAAATCAGTATGATGACACCACATGTTTAGGAACTTGAATGTAGAAGCCCTTTTTATAGATGTAGCAGAGATAGTAACCAGAAGAGGAGAGTGGTCAGAACATGTTTTAGGTAGATGATGAATAGTAGTATTATCGAAATAGCTCAGCCATTCCCCATTGTAGATAACCCTGTCCAATCTCCTCCATTGCCTTCCATTGGTCCAAGTGAACCTGTTTCCAGTAAAGTCTCCATCCATAATGTTGCAATCCTGCATGAATTCATTAAAGTCATTCATGCTAGAGAGATTATTAGTAACACAATTTAGCTGTTCATTAGAATATGCTATAGTATTGAAATCACCCAATAACATCCATTTCCTGTCACCAGTATTAATAGCCTTTAAGTTTTCCCAAAGCAGCCTTCTTAGGTTTCTTGTACACTTAGCGTATACCACAGTAACATAGAAATCTTCAGAAGTTAGTTTGTGATTTATTATGACATGCAAGAATTGATCATCATTTGCTAGAGTGTCCACTTCGTACAAACCACTCCACATCACCCAGATTTTATTAGAGATATTATTAGCACAACCTTGAAATCCCAGCCTTTTTGATATTTTTTCCAGCTTTGACTCAGAAACCATTGGTTCCTGGATTGCAATGAATTCTAGCTTTTTAGATCTTTTCAAACCTTTGATCCTTGATTGAGTTAACTTGTTTCCTATCCCACGGACGTTCCAGTTAAGCAGAACTATCATTTTGAATGTTTAGAGTTTTTGGCAACATTCTTATGTTGCACAAATTTAGGGAATATGATCCCTTTTGAACTGGATACCTTAGACCTTTTTGCTTTACTTGTCTCAAGTCTCTTTTCTTCATTAATACTAACTTTTTCTATGTTTACTGGGGACTGAGGGAGACTACCTGTAGTCTGTTTCGTTGGCGAAGAATGATCATGTAGAGAAGACCCATCAACATCGATAGCTAAGGAACCCAATTGGAGCATATGGATAGCTTCTATCATCTCATTCCCCTCCAAAGGTACCACATTTTGATCAGAATATTTTATATTTTCGATACTTTTTTTTCCATCATTTTGTTGATTTACTATCACTGACTTCAACTTTTTACCATCTTTCTCGATTTGAAACTCAGGGACAAGATTGTCTTGTTTGGAGGCTATAACCTGATCTCCAGGTTTCTTTTGGGTAAGTTTTTTACAATCTTTATCAGCAGGCCCTAAATGAGAACACTCCTTACAGAACTGGGGAACTCTACTGTAGACTAACCTTTGACAAAAAGTATGTTTCCCAAAAGTAAGTTTAATTTCCTTACGGAGAGCTTTAGAAACATCCATAATTACCCACATTCTGCAATGATTTTGTCTATCCATATTACTTTCAGGGACCCAGACATTTAGAGGGGAGCCTAATGACTTGGCTACTTCTTGAATTGTGGACTCGTTATATAGGAATTCTGGCAGATTAGGCAAATCCACGAATACTGGGGTAGCTGGGTTCTCAATGTTAGGGTTAAAATTGGGTGACCAAACAAATAGCCTCATAATTTTATCACCAATTTGCCAAACATTTCTTCTCCAGATCAATTTCAAGTCTTCAAATGACGAAAACTCAATAAAAATGTGACGAAAATCCCAAGAAGAGACTTCAAATTCGCCCTTAAATTTAAAAGAGTCAAGAAATGCTTTGAACACTGCATATTTCGGTTTACCCATAGAAAATTTTCCAACAATCGTATGCTTAGACTTAGATTGTAGTTGAAATAGATCTGCAGCCTCAAAATTAATCTCGACATTACAATTTATCCAAGAACTTTGAACATTTTTATGAACTAATTTTTCTGTGTTTTGCTTGAACAGATCAACAAAGGACTTAGAAGCCGCTTTTTTCCCTTCCACATTTGTTGTAGACTCAAATGTTGGATTATTCATGATCTTCGGTTGGCCTGAATGATTATTCAATGCTGGGAATTGAATATCCAGATCAGTAGATCTGAAAATCCGAGAGGAGCCCTCTCCTTCTTCCATTAAAGATTAAGAATGAAGGAACAGAATGAGAGTAGAAGAGAAATCATTGAATCAAGGTTCTTGATTTTCTTGGAGAAAAAATCTGTTGAGAATTTCCTATTTTGTACTCACTCAATGGAACGTGTTAAGATTGAAGTTAGATGACGTGGAAGTAATTTTTGTTAACTCGTTTGTTAAAGCGAGTTAGCAGATATATCCATTGTATTTTAGCGGTTATTTTTCTTTTTTTTCTCCTCCACTCCCTTCTTTTTGTTATTTAATTCGTTAATTAATGTCTTTTGATATATACGACTAAAGCCCATTCAAATTAGTTAGCTAAAAAATAGATAAATCATATCTTTTTATCCTACGTGTCACTAGTTAACATATAATTTTAACATGTACCACTGTACATGCTCTTAGGCATCACAAAGCGTCTTAATATAAATAGACGATTAAGATTTTGGTTCATTAACTAAAAAAAATGTAATTATTATTTTTGAAATTGTAAAATGTTTTTATTTATTTTACTAATGGTATGTTAGGTGCCGTTTAAAGTTTGGTACATTGATTAATTAAGAAATGTAATTATTACCCGGAAATTGTAAGTCTTTTTAGTACTTTTTTATAAATAACCTCTCTATTGAAAATAAGTTAAATAAATTCTAAAAAACGGAAGCGACAGCTATATTGGGACAATGAATTTTTTCTAAGCATCCCCAACCGTCTCTTTATATTTTTGATAAATATGGAGAGGATTTTACTACTTTATAATTTTCGATTATGACTTTTTACAACAGATACACTAATATTATGGTAGTTATTTTATTTGTTAGATAATGTGAGAAAAACAAGGAAAATTATAAAGAATGGGTAACTGCCTAGGTAAATATAGAGTACCAAATTGAAATCTGTAAATATACCGTGCCTTTTAGATTATCTGTTGGAAACTATTTTTTAATAAAAAATAGGTATATTTACTATTAACCGTTAAATAGAGAGACTGTTTGGGATGCTCTAAAATGACCGAAGGAGTAGCTTATAAATCAATTATCTCTTAATATAATTTTCAATACACGCAACATAAACTTTTAGATCTTCACTTATTTTGGTCAAAGATAATGGTACACTATATATCATAACAAACATGTGATCTACAGCCTGAAATGATCTAAGGCACCTTCAAGACCACGACTATATACATGGTAAACAAATTCTTTAGCAGTGGTTTCTCTGTACAGCGGTGGATTATCTTCCGATAAAAGCTCCTTGATGGGTCCAAATACTCTTGAAGATTGAGCAGTCCCAGTACTGAAAAAACATGCAACTGATACTCTAGCTTCTTTCCGGTTTGCCAATACTCTGTGTTGTACACTCTTGAATTTGTCATTTGTTATCAGCTGCAGAATAAACATCCAGCACAAACTTAAAAACCTTCCATTAGAATCTGAGACACAAAACTAAGTTTTTTTCCTTATAAACTTAAGTAAAACCTCCCATCAGGGATTCAAGGGGAATAAAAGAGAGAAGAAAACAATAGAACTAAAAAGAAGGCAAAAACTTTCATCTTTTTGTATGCGCAGATAGGGTCCGAAAATATAGGAGTACTTTCATGAGTTCCTCTATTTTCCTAAGATAAAGTCGTAGTAGGTGCCATTATCAAATTAAGAAGAAGTGCTCACATAAGTTTTAACCATCAAGTTTAGACGAGTAATATTGTTTCCAGAGTCGTTCACACGCAAAAGCTATTTTCCGGCCTCCTTCATTTCATTACTATTGACTTTGTAAAAGTAATCCCTCAATTCAATGTTCCACCCATGGAAATATGTGAAAGGTGAATATTCTTTCTACTTGTCTAACCCAAAATTTCATACACCCTAACTAACTACTAACATCGAACTGAAAGTGTAAGATTTCTCTTACACAACGCAAACCATTGAGTAATAACCTCCAGGGAGAAATACCAAAGCAATGACTCTAGTGCTGCTAAAAGAAACAAGTAGTATTACAATCTAGTGTAACTTATATTAGGAAACCAAAAACAGTACGTTTTAGTAGAACTTGGTTCTGTTTTAGCCAAGAGAAAACGAAAGCAAACCGAACGTACAGAAATACTAAACCAATCTCACCACCTCTAGAATATAAGAAGTATATACTCGTAAGAGTTACCTGTAGAAGATCACCGAAATTAATGACTAAAGCTCCAGGGCAAGGTGGAATATCAACCCACTGATCCTGATGAAGCACTTGAAGGCCTCCAACTTTATCTTGTAGAAGTAGGGTTAGAAAATTATTGTCAGTATGCTTTCTTGTGCCATAAGTTAGTTCCGGCTGCGGACAAGATGGATAATAATGGCAAATGCTTTGAAGTCCTTCAGTGCAACCCATCTCCTCAAGGTGTTTGGGGTCCAATCCAAGGGACTCCGACAATAATTCAAACACATAAACTCCTAATTTCATTACATGTCCTGTGTATTCCAGTAAAACGTCTCTGCAATAATCCAGTTCATCTATCAGTAATCACTTTGATACTATGATAAGTTCAAGTCAAGAACAATTAGCAAATACCTGCAGGTTTCAGGTAAGTCTTCAGGACTGACAGGATCGGGAGCAATCGGACAAAAAAAGCTGTCTCTCCAACTAGCTACGGGTGCAGTGAACAAATCAAAATTACAGTTATACCTACACTTACTTGAGCTATCTCGACTGTAATAGCGCTTCTTGATTTCATCATCCTGTTCAAAAAATCGACGTACTCCATTTTTCATTTCCGCAAGAACAGTTTCAGGGATTCCATGATTAATCACCTGAAAGAAATTCCATGTCGCTGCGGCTTGTTTAACTTTTTCAACAACCTCCTCTCGTTTTGCAGGGTTTTTGAGATCGAGATCAATGATCGGGATGCTGAATTCGGATTTATGGGTCGGCTTACCTGAAATTCTAAGAGAAGGTGGTTCGATGAAAATTGTAGGGATTTTTTGGATCCCTGCATCGGCAAGTCCTTTCACACCAGTTTTTGTCGAATCAAAAACTATCAGTTCACTTGTTCTGTCGTAGGCAGACTCTGTTTGATTGTCGCTGTGTAGATCCATTTTTGGAGTTCCTATGAAGGATATTTTAATGTTAGAGAGGAGAACGAAGCGAAGACGACGAGAGACGGTGTATAGAAGTCAGCTGATAACATTTTGAGGATTGGGCTAAAAAAGACCACTGAAAGGGTAACTTTCGAACTTACGAGTGCTCTATTTTTGTCGGTTGTCGTTTTTTTTTAACTCGCTTTTTCAAAAACGAAACATATATCATTTTTTTTTTTAATAAACAATCCTTTGCGTCTTTAAAAAAATGATATCTTTGTTGAATTTTTGAAACGTGGTTAGATAATCGACAAGGGATCTACCTTATTTTCTAGGTATTTTAAAGCGTTTAAGATTTTACTATCCACATTTTAAAATTTTATAATAAATAAATTATTGACATTTCATTATCTACTATAATAAGTAAACAATTGACATTTTTTTTCTAAAAAGGGTAGCCGAGTTGGTTTAGTAAGACGAGATCAAAAATCATGAGTTCGAGTCCTTTTACATACACGTGAGACCGAGGGTTTACCTTGTGCGCATTCATTGCACTCCTGGTAGTAGTTACATATTCCCTCTGAGAAAATTGATCATACCCTATGCGCATTCATTGGTCTCGTTTTATGTATCTGATCTTTTTTTGTTTGTCTCGATTTGCATATGTGGTCATCCGTGAGTGACTACGGATGCAAAACAAAACCAAAAAGAATTGCAATGTTGATACATGAAACATTAGTGGCTTTTGTAACACACATTACCAAATTCCAAAGTCTAACCAAAGTTATTAGCATATATATATATATTAAAAAGATATAATGACTCACTTTTATTTTTATTTTTATAAAAAATTAATATATATAGATATATATATATAACGATCAATTATTATTAAAATAATAATATATTTATCTAATTAGTCTTTATTTATATTTTTTTAAACCAAAATATGTTTTTAAAATAAAAAATATTTCTTTAAATAAAATGCAAATTGTAATAATAAAATAAGGGAAATTACACCTAAGGTACCCACTAAACTATTTTATTGTCATCTAGTACCCAAGTTTTGATTTATTATCTCTTAATACCCATCTCAACTACCTAATTACCACATAGTACTTAACATATTTTAATACTCTAACTACCATTACCCTTCATTTACCCTTCATGAACAACCACGTAACCAAAATTTCTCTTTCTTATTTTTTCATTTCATTTTATTTTTAAAAGATCCATACCTTTCAAACCGAAGTTCAAAAAAAATAAATGAAAGTACTATCGCTTTTATTTTTTTTAAATGAACAAAACTAGATCCATTGATGATATTTTTCGATTTAAAAAATAAAATAAAATTTCACCACTAACAACTCTCAGGAAATCGAAAGAGTTGCAAACAACTCTCAGTACTACATGCGAATTGTGTGCAATACTTGTACCCAAAAACAACTTGTACACAACTCTTAGGACTACATGCGAATTGTATGCAAACAACTTTTACCCAGATGCACCTTGTACACAACTCTCAGGACTACATGCGGATTGTATGCAAACAACTTGTACCCAGATGTAACTTGTACACAACTCTCAGGACTACATACGAATTGTATGCAAACAACTTGTACCCAGACGAAACTTGTACACAACTCTCAGGACTACATGCAAATTATGTGCAATACTTGTACCCAAAAACAACTTGTACACAACTCTTAGGACTACATGCGAATTGTATACAAACAACTTTTACCCAGACGCAACTTATACACAACTCTCAAGACTACATGCGAATTGTATGGAAACAACTTGTACCCAGACACAACCTGTACACAACTCTCAAGACTACATGTGAATTGTATGTAAACAACTTGTACCCAGACACAACTTGTACACAACTCTCAAGACTTTATGCGAATTGTGTGCATTCTTACATGATGAAGATGCAAATTGTACTATAACACACATGCACCCAGATGCGAATTATTCTACTTTTTACATGCACGTTGCATGGGCCTAAGAAATATGGAAAGATCACCATAACCAACAAACAACCACCAAAAACTGATCTAATATACATCACAACAGGCACAAAACGATTATCAGTACATGCAACCTAATAAACTACTGTGTTTGACGATAAAACTATAAACCAAAAGGCCTACTGCCGATCCTAAATATTTGATTTCGGTCGAGATAAACAACTTCGACCGACGTAGAAACAACGATCGAAATCGGGAGTAGAAGATGATCACCAGTCACCGATCGAAATCGGGTGAGGATGGACTGGATTTCGGGTTAAAGGGTTCTGTGGAGGGAAGAAAAATATGGTTATATATAGTCGGGGGTATTTTTGTCCAAATTCAAGTTGAGGTATCAATTGACACTATCCCAAAACGGGTACTACTGGGTAATTAGGTGATTGAGTAGGTATCCAATAATACTTTTTTTCATAAAATAAATGGTTAGTGTAAAACTGTTTGTCTAAATTTAAAATCCCGCTACTTGCTCATTCTCACTAGAGTTGTAGTTAATGTTGTTTATTGGTTAATAAATTTACTTGGCTTTTTAATTACGAGTCATCTTATCTTCAAACCATATATTATATACATTAACCTTATCTTCCAATATCGCTTTAACTACTATCTTGAAACCTTTACTTGAGCTCAAAGAGCCAGAATTCTTCAAAGAAAACTCAATTGATATAAAATTTTCTCGAGTCTTCAATCTTTAGTCTAGTTTCTAGTAGAGCATTATGCTCTTGTAAAAACTTTCTCATGAAGTCATAACCAAAAACCAAAATCCAAGAAAAACAAGTTGGTCTTGAATCTTATCTTATGAACAAATTCAGGAGACTTCTATAGTTACAGATTCTAAGTAAAAGTTAAGTTTTTCGATTAGGTTCCTTTTAATACACTAACAAAAACCATTTTGATCTTTGATTAATTGATTTATGTATGATGTAATCTTTTGATTTATTGTTCATAGATTAACGCTTCTTACTCCACGAAATCCTATATTTTCTTTTAAAAGATAAAAATTATATCTTTAAAACAAACTCAAGAGACTTCTATGAACATTAATTCCAGCTAAAAGTTAAGTTTATTTATTCTGTCCCATTTAACAGACTAACAAAAACCATTATGATCTTAGACGTGTTGATTTATGCAAGATGCAACCATTTGCTTTATCGTTCATATCTTCATTTTAAGGTATATATTTTCCTTATTTTTATCTAAAGTATTCAGTCCAGAATGAGTTGCAATGAGATTGTACAACTCCTTGAGTTTTCTAATCTGATTGTTAGTTTTCCAACCTTAAATAACCAATATATAGACTTTCTATGAGTGTTATTGCTCTAAGATTTGTTGGATCCAAGTCTTATTAAAATATAGATTTTTTCACTATTTAAATTCTTTTTTGCTAACCAGTCAATGACCTGATTTTGTTCCCTGAATATGTGCTTTATAGTCATGTCATTTCTAATTAAACTTCTGCAACTATTAGTCATATAAGCCATATACATAGAAGATTTTCCATTGATAATTAGCTCTATTAACACAGTAGAGTCAATTTCAATATCAATTTGTATTAAATCCGTTTATTTACAAATTATCAGCCCATCTATAAGTGCTTTACATTCTGCTAAAATGACAGATTGTTAACCATAGATTCCACCGAAAGCCATAATAATGTCACCAGTGTTATCTCTTATAATTCCTCCTCCAATTGATTCACCATTTGTCAAACTAGCTCAATTTATTTTAGGGTTCCATTTCATTGGGATACATATGCTTGGCACCTTTAAATGCTAATAACATCCTAAATGATGAGCAATATTTATATCTCTTTTCCAGTAAGATCTCTTTACAAGTCCAGCTATGTCTAGCTTACATATCATATAGATAGTAAGTTCTGTGAATAATCTTGTTGTTATTTGTTGATCTTGATGCTTAGCTGTATTTCTAGTATTGCAAATAGACCAACAAATAATACTATGCTAATAACATCCTAAATGATGAGCAATATTTATATCTCTTTTCCAGTAAGATCTCTTTACAAGTCCAGCTATGTCTAGCTTACATATCATATAGATAGTAAGTTCTGTGAATAATCTTGTTGTTATTTGTTGATCTTGATGCTTAGCTGTATTTCTAGTATTGCAAATAGACCAACAAATAATACTATAAGTAATGATTATGATATGTGTTTACTTCTTAGTAAACCAAAACCATGATTGATAATATGAACTAATGTTATGTACTTTGATATATATAAACCAAATTTCCCGCAAAATACTTCCAGACATTCCAAGAAATTTTGCAATCCACGAAAATATGTTTAATTGATTCACAATCATTAAATAACCGGCACTTTAATTTCATGGAAAAATTTCATTTCTGATTGACTGAATCTACTGGAAACCAGCCTTTCAATAGTTTACATAATATAAATAAACATTTTTTAGGTGTAGAATTATTCCATAATGTTCCGAATGACTTTCATTTCTCACTTTGATCTCTTATCTTGTTCAAAATATCTTTTGTATTGAAATCACCATTAGTTGAGATGATCCATTTTATAATATAATCTTTATGAGGATTAAAATGAATTCTCAGAGTATTTTCTAAATATGAAGGTAACACCACTGATATGAGCTTAGAAACATCTCATTCCTCATCCTTCCAGAATTTCACAAGCCCTTCAGAGACTAATATAGAAGTTGAAACAAGAACAAAATGTTTTTTTTATCACACCACCTTTCCAGCCAGAAGTCTATGTCTCATCTGCCTATAATTTTCAGTTATCTCGCATATCCTAAGAATTCTTTTTCCAAATTTTAGATCTATTATTTTTACCTGAGCTTATAAAGGATGAATATTTTCACAGTATATAAAATGCTTGAACTTTGACCATCTTGAAGAGTTTTCTCTTAACTTAAACCACAATTTACATGAGAACATATTGTACATCTTCTTTATACCCATAATGTTTAGATCACCTTCTTCATAAGGTTTACAAACTTTAATTCAACTTGCCTAATTCTAGTATAACGGTGTTATCCGTACAATCCTAGAGAAATCTATTGTACATCTTCTCAAATCCTTTGAATCACATATTTTAGAATTTGATAACTTTGTAAATGTTAAATTAAAATGACCAATAAATCTGATTGTATCAAAGTAATATTTCTTACCAAAAGATAACAACTTCCAACCCAATTTTGTAACCTTGATATTATTTTTGTAACATGTTTATTAGAATTGGTAGCTTTGATATTTGAATGTACTAGAATCCCAAGATATTTGAAAGAAAGTTCTGATGTCTAATACCAGTTAGTCTTTCAATTAGATTAACTGTTGTTTGATTTATTCTAGTAGAAGTAATGAAGATAGTCTTGTCTTTATTAATAATTTGACCCGATATAGCTTCATAAGATTCCAGGAAAGCATTGGTTTTTTTGAGGTTAGCCGAAGCACCATTTGCAAATACTTTGAAGTCATATGTAGATGCAAGGAAAAATATGATCATTTTGCTACCTATTTTGTAGTGTAGTTAACTATTTTCTTTAAAAATATTTTTAAGACCTCTGATAAGATATTTCTCATCTATGGTTTAATAAGATGTTTTCATGTATGATTCTTCCTCTCATAAAACCTCATTGATCTTTTGATATGATTTTGGGCAACAATTTTGATAATATTTTGTTAATATTTTTGAATAAAATTATATCAAAAAATATAAAAAGGCTATTAGGTCTGAATTTACTCCATGTTTTAGGTGATTCAACCTTTGGAACTAAGCAAATGAAAGTGGGAAAATACCATGAATAACCTGATGGTTTTGAAAGAATGCTATAATAGCAGCACAAAGATCCTGGTGAATTATAGGTCAGTAATTTTGATAAAAATTTGCATTGAATCTATTAACACCTGCGCACTATTGAACTTTAAAATTTTGATAGAAAGTAAGGATTTATTCTTCAGGTATGTAATTTCATAAGCGTTTCATTATCTATACCAGTCACCAACTTTTAAATTATATCTTGACTTTCCACTAGTTCCATTATCTGAGATTGATTACTTATAAGTTTCTTGAAATGTCCCTCTACTGAATTTACAATAACAAATTGGTTTGTAATCCATTGGTCTCTTTCCATAATGTCATGAATTTTATTTTTTCCTTTTTAAACATAATTATGAAAGTACGCGGTATTTCTGTCACCATCTTTTATCCAATTCATGGCACTCTTTGTTCCCAATAAAAATTCTCTTTATCCATAAGTTGGAAATGGTTAGCCTGATATTTAGAATACCTGATTTTATCTCCCATACTCTGACTAGCCTCCAAACAGTTTCCAAGATGTTTAATTAATTTCTCAGATTGAGCTATAAAATCAAAGATATTTCCAAATGTATCCTAATTTCGGACTTTCAATCTATGCTTTAACATTTTTAGTTTATTCCATAAAACTAGAATATGTGAACTAAGCATATTTGCAGTTCAGCTTTGTTCAATTACATTCAAGAAATCAGTATGTAATGTCCATATGTTTTGGAACTTGAAAGATGACTTAACTTTATTTTTATCAGTTGGTAGATTTGTACACAAAGGGGAATGAATTGAGCGAGTTCTAACTAAGTGTTTAACTTTTATAGACTCAAAATAGCCCAATCGGATTGAATTGTAAATCACTATGTCAACCTTTTTCATTTTCCAAGTGTTTGGCCATGTAAATCTAGAGCCATAAAACTCAATTTCTTCTAACAATCAGTCTTGAATTACATTATTAAATTCATCCATACTTCTCAAACATATGGTAGAGCAAGATAATTGCTCCTGAAAATTTATTATAGCATTAAAGTCTCCATAACTATCCAAGGTAGTCTGACTTACTATCTCTCTAAAGCTATTCCAAAGATCTACCCTTTCTCCTTTTTGCCTTTAGTATACACCACTGTAACTAAGAAAACCATTGTTATAGAATAATGAATCACTTTTAAATGTAAAATTATTCATGATTGATAATAATTTCAACTTTAAAGTCTCCAAATTTGGTTACTTAAGTTTGTTGTTCCATAATGATAACCAAGTTTTCTAGTGATTTTTCCAACTTTTCTGCCACAATCATAGGTTTTTTAATAACAATAAAATCTCTACTTTTTTCCTTCTATGAACTGGAGTCTTCTAAACGTTCCTTTACTCTTGACTCTTCTCACATTATAGCTAAGGATTGTGAGTGTCATTTTATAAAATTTCATGAAAGGGGTTTGAAGAGCGTTAATTGATCAATTATTTATTGTGTTCTACCTTCTGTATAAGATTAGCATTAGACCTTTTCTTCTTTTTATTTACTACCTCTTTGAATTTTTTTCTTTTCTTAATATTCCCATTGATTGGAGATGAAAGTAAGCTCCATACAGTTTCTTTTAAAGAAAATGCAACTTCTATGTCCGAGAATTCATGATCATTAGATGGACTAAACAATACCTTTAGTTCAATAAAATGTAAGGCTTCAAATACTTATTTTAAAAATGATATAAATAAAATAACCACAAAGCAAATGATACAATAATAAGTTATATTAATAAATCTCTATTTAATCATTAAAACTACACTTATTTTAAAACAATTATATTTTTCTGAAAAAACACTTATTTGAATCGAAAAGAACTAATTATCAAATATGATTATTAGTCAAAATTTAATTTATTTATTAAACTTGTAAAATAACTTTAAAAGTTGTTCAATATTTTTATATATTTTATGCACTATAAAATCCGTTAATACAATATAAATATAACATGTTACTCTTTTATAATGATGGACAATAATTATCTTATTTTTAAGTTTTGTTACCAAAATTTTATTTGTAAATTTTTAGGATTAAGGTTCAATCAGATCCAAATTTTATTAGTGACATTGCTGTGAAGAGATTTTTATCCCAAAACCTTTTAAAAAAACTAATCACTAGTAATAGTAGTGACATTGTTTGTCGATATCATTATCTAACTAGACTTCTACACAAATCTCATGTTTATCCATTAAAATTATATTTTCAAAGGCTTCCGAAGATAGAAGTAAAGCATTATTTTTCCTTTTAATACCTACATTTTTAAAGCATTGACACTATCACCGGCTTTCCAAATAGTTGATGATATTTGGTTAAACCGTAGATAAGACTCCTTTAGATGAAACTCATCAATTGTTTCTCGAAGTAATGACCCGTGACTTAATTGATAACTAAAGTTCCCAAACATCTGATTGACAGATACAGTGAGGACTTAAAATTAGAACCATAACCAGCATTATGGACTTCTTGAGGCAAGTTGGTTAACCTGATACTTTTCTTTACATGAATTTCAGTGGCACCATAAGATGACTCACTAAAACACGGTTTAGAATGATGTTCCTACATATCATGAGCAAGTGATTCTCGTTTCTCCATTGGATTTAGAGCAAACCTTTTTCCTTTCATTTTGACATTGAACAAGTCTTTATCGCTAACATATTTGATCAGACACTGTTTATTCTCAAACAACACTTTGTAGCCTTTATCAAGCGATTGACCAACACTTCAAACATTTTGATCAATTTTTTGTACAAATAAAACATTAGGAATAAACGTTGTACCTCCATAGCTTGTTATAGCTACTATACATTTTCTCTTTACTTCTAAGTGTTCATCGTTTCTGATCTTCACTATCCTGACTTAAATATCTTTTAATTACTCAAAGAGATCTTTATCATATGTCATATTGTGCACCCACTGTCAGTCAACCAACTTTCACTTGATTATCTGCTTGAAAAACAAGAGACCACAAACAACTGATCTTCTTCTTCGTAATCAGCTACACGTACATCTGCTTCTTGCATCTCCATCTGACCCTTGACTTTGCAAATAACAGCTTCATGTCCGAGTTGATTACATTTGGAGCATTTAGCATCAGGTCTCCTCCAACACCTGAATGGTGGATGACCTTTAATTTTACAGTGCCGGGAAGGCGGGTAGGACTTTTGAACACATGCTTCTTCTCTTTTTTGAAAGTTACTAGATGAATCTCCACTCATCCCTTGATTTTTGAAGTTTTTTTATACCTGTTACTGTCTTGATGCTTTACAGGTAGGACACCTTCAATCACTTATACTTTCCTCATAGACATTCTTTGCTCTTGTGCTTGTAAGGCATTTAAGATTTTTGTAAGAGCAATATTTGACAGATCTTTGGTGTTCTCCAGAGTAGTAATAGTTGCTTCAAACTTCTCTGGAACAGTCACCAATATCTTTTCAAAAATCCTGGAGTCTTTTGATTCAGACCCAAGAAATCTCACCTTGTTGGGAATGCTGAGAAGTCTGTCCGAGTACTGCTTCACGCATTCAGACTCCTCCATCTTCTGCAACTCAAAATCCCTAATTAAATTTAGGACTTTCATTACACGAATCCTTTCATATCCTTCATACTCATTCTTGAGGTAATCCCAAATTTATTTGGCTATTTTGAGATACATTATTCATGTGAATATCATGTGAGATACAACTGCAAATAGACAAGTTTTTTCCTTTGATTTTCTCGTCGTCTTTTCCTTATGTGCTTTGATCTGTGCCATAGTAGGGTTTTTTGGAAGTTGAGGGATTTTGTAATCCTCTTCTACTGCTTCCCAAAGATCCAAATCTTCCAAGTAAGTTTCCATACGAACTGCCCACATTTGATAATTGTCTCCTATTAAAGACCGGTGGTGCATCGATTGAAAATTCTCTTTCCATTTTAACCTCATAAATCTTTTAAGAAAAAGGCTCCGATACCACTTTGTTGGTGTAGAAGAAAAATATTTAATGGTGATAATAATTGAAAGATATAGAAGCAAATGAGTTAATGGAAAATCAAAAGACTTCAGTTCATTCATTTAGTAGATAGAGCTTTAAATAAAAAGATAAGGTAAACTACTGACATAAGTTAAGTAAAAACCATAATTAAAATAAAGTGTGTACTTGAGAACTTTAACTGTGACTTTTTTCCTAAAAATACCCACAAAGGATCCACAAAAGACCCATAAACTAGACCAACATAAACTAACAGCTTCTAAATAATGTTGAACCAATGAACAACTATCTAAACAACTTCAACATCTACTGGTAGCGAAAAGAGTTCCTATAAGACAAGGAGAGCTCGAAGAAGATCAAGCTCATCTAAAACGCGAGACTCGTTATGAGAGGTGGGTCGTAGAGTACTCCCGGTCCAGTTTTATCGCTCGAGATAAGAGGCTTGTCAATTTCGATCAAAGTTGAGTCCTTGTTGAATTTCTATGAATTGAGAGCTACCGAGTTTGAATGACATAGAGGAGGTGAGGTGTCTATAATATTGAGTTTGAAGGAAATTTTGAGGAGCTATGGTGTCTACAAGACCGATTTCTAATGCTGGAGATGAAGCTTTTGCAAGTTGTACATACAATAAAAAGCGCTGAGTGGTAGTTAGATGAGACTTCCCCAAAAGCTAGAAAACGAATGGGAACATCATTGAACCGAGTTTGTTGATTTAAGGGAACTCTTATTTAAGACCTCAATGAAGATCATTCATCAGAGGGAGAAACCCTCATCAAGGCCATCCATCGGAATCCGCTCAACATGGACCGAGTTCCCTTTTGGAAGCTAGCACCACACCTAGCTTGTTTGTCGATATATGCGTCAAAGGGGAGTTTGCCGATATAAAAATTTCCTAATGACGTCAAGATGAATGTTACACACCTAGGGTTGTTAATGGTTCTGAAGAACCGATAACCAAATCAAAATCGGACCGGTAAGAACAGGACCGAGAACCAGACCGAACCTTAACGGTCCGGTTCACGGTGTCATTCTAAAAACCAAAACCGATAAAGAACCGAACCGATAAAATCGGTTTAGAACCAAACCGATGGAAGTGATAAACTGATAGGACCGATACGGAACCAGAACGATAAACTCGATAATAAACCAATACATCTATATTATATGAGTTACTTATCCTATTTCTTAAAAATAAATTACTGTAAATATCTATATATTTAATAAAATTATTATTAAAAAAATTTATTAAAATTTTTTAATTTCAATAAATAGTGTATCGTAAAACAAGACAATCAATTTTTGCTAAATTAAAATTAAGAAAATTAGTGGAAAATTGATGCCCAGCTTGAATGTGTAGGTTAAATTAGGAGTCAGAAATTTTGGCTAGTACATTTATACTCAAAGAGTCTCTTTCAATCCAAAAGTTTATGTTTGCTTAAAAGAAAATAAGCAGACATTAAATATAAGTATAGTTTAAGCAAGAAATCTAGTCTGAGAAACAAAAGGTAGGTTAATTCACTATGTTATAATTAATCACGAAAATATAATTGACCACTATTAAAACATAATAAAACATTGTATATACAAATAAAAATAAAAGGTAAAACTAAAATAGAAGTAGCGAGTAGTAACTTTTCTTGGGATTGTACATTTATTGGTTTGTTTTTAAGGCCAAGAAATCTCGGCCAAGAATCCTTCGTCGAACATCTCCGACGAAGACATTGAAGAACGCTCTGCTCATCTGATTCTTCCTTTTTTTTCCTCTGATATGCTGGTTTCTTATCATGATTTCAATCACAAACAACAAGCTCAAAAATGATGACTACCCTCATTTTCCTTCAACAAAACCCAGTGAAGGACTGATCAAGAAGACATTTGCAGTTTCCGTTAAACCAAGAACATCTACCCTGTTCACGAAACTCAAACCATAATTTTTGAAAGAAATAGAGGAACATTTTACCATCCAATACAACAAGGAAGCCAGAGATCTATTGCTCCAGCAATAAAGAATCACTTTGATAGGAAAATTTAGCAATGGCATCCCGAAAAGAACTACTATAAACAACTTCTTGAATTCATTTAGATTTAAAGGGGGTTACAGTTTAGAAATTCTGGACTCAAGACATGTTCTCATGAAATTCTGCCTTAAGGAAGATGTCAGTACAATCTGGGCCAAAAACGTTTGGAACTTCGATGGTATGACAATTAGAATATTAAGGTGGAATCCATAATTCAACAGAAAGTATGAAAATCATGTATGGCTAATATGGTTTAAATTGAAAAAATCCGAGAGTTCTTGTATAATTCCTCTGTTGTAAAGGATCTTGCGTCTACTATTGGTACTCCATTCAGAATAATTGTCCAGATACCACCAGAGCCTATAGTAATGCTTGTTATGCTCAAGTTGGAGTCGAGATCACTAAGAAATTGAAGTACAGGGTTCAGAGAAAACGACGGTTGTTGGATGTCGTTAAGTTACAAAAATGTGCCTTATTATTGTGATGTTTGCTATCATATAGGTCGGAAAAGTTTTGAGTGCAAGAAAATCATAAACACAAAAGACTAAGAGGATAAAACTACTGAAAATGAGCCCATATTTGAAAATCATAATGACACTCTGCCTAAACAGAAAGCTGATTCAAAGCAAAACCAATTTCAAACTTTCACTAAAGTTTACAATAGGAAAATAAAATCTATAGTTACTCAAAAACATCAAGATCAAGATAACAAGATTTCTGAAATACAGACCCAATCTTTCTAAGACCAAAACAATAAATGCAACAGTCAGAATGAACATACTAAAAATGCTAGCCAGGTTCACGATCCTAACAAAGATTTATCTGTCAAAGATGACATGGAAATTATTAAAGCGCTTCAACAACTGGAACAAAGATATGCCCAGAGTAAAGTTCAAGAAGAGAATTACAGTAGATCTCCTGATTGTGATAACATAGGAAGCAACAACACTACCCCTAATAAATATAGCTCTCCTGACCCTGATCCTGACTTCAGCTCCATCCTTAACAGCAAATTGAAATCTGCAGAAAAAGTTAGAAAATGAAACAAACTTGTGATCAATTCCATGATGAAAAAAGGGGACAAAAAACAACAAAAATCCCTATCTGATAATGATAAGGATAATTAGTTGTAATGCTAGAGGCATTAATAGCAAACCTACTTTCAGAAGGCTCTTATCCATGATCAAGGCTGAGAAAATTAAAATTTTGGCTATTCAAGGGCCAATGGCCAATGTTGATAAGCTTAAAAGTATTGCTAATTTTCAACGTTACAAGAATTTTGCTACTAACAGTTTGAATAAAGTTTAGGTTTTTGGGATGATGATGTTAATATTAACATTGAGACTGATCATGATCAGTTCTTGCGTATGAATGTTATCTACCCTGGTTTAAATGATAGCTTCAATTTCACATCTGTCTACGCTAAAAGCCTCAGGATGCAATGAAAATTTAAATTTTGGCTATCAGTACCGAGAACTTTGATGACACTATAAGAAGCAGCAACCTCGAAGACACTGGCTATATAGGATGTAGATATACCTGGTACATAAACAAGGGTTGGAAAATATTCGATAGAGCTTTAGTGAATGATAAATGGTTTAATACCTTTAAGGACATCCAGGTTATCCACATGATCAGAACTTGTTCTGATCATGCTCCCCTCCTCATCTCTTCTAACTGTATTTCTATTGATCAATGTAACATTAATAAGAAGAGCTTTAAATTCCTTAATGCTTGGACTAATGATGATATTTTTTTAATTACTACAGAGCAGAATTGGAGTCTCGACTGCAAAGGGAGTCATAATCTTATCTTTCGGTACAAGCTCAGAAGATTTAAAGCCTGTCTAAAGGAATGGAACACCAAGAAATTTGGTAATATCTTCAATAAGGTTAAGGCTACTGCTGAGGAAGTTAAGACTGTGGAGATCCAGCATTATATGAATAGTAGTCAAAGCTCTGAAGCTACTCTTTCAAAGGCCAATAGTATGCACATTAAAGCCTTTAAAAACGAGGAAATCTACTGGAAACAAATGTGCTATAAGAATTGGCTTAGTGATGGTGATGACAATACTAATTTATACCATGCTTACGTATCAAAGAAAAGAAAAATCAACAATATCAAAGGCATTAAAGAGAATGGCAACTGGATTCATAATCTCAAAGACATTGGTACCTCTGCTGCAAACTTCTTTAAGAATTCCTTAACTAACTCTCTTAGCAGGGAAGAAAAAGATATCTTATTGTAGGATTCTATATTCACTAATATTCCCAGAAGTATTACTAAAGAGGATAATGACTCATTGCTTAAGCTCACTAACAAATAGGAGGTTTGGTAGATCATCAACAACATGAAAAATGACAGCGCTTCAGGCTTGGATGGTTTTAACATTCACTTTTACAAAATCTGATGGCATATTATAAATAAAGATCTTTGCAATGCTTTAAATTCTTATCTTAAGGGTAACACTGTCCGTAAGGGAGTCTTTGCTACTGGCATCTGCCTTGTCCCTAAATGTGCTAATCCTATCAGTTGGTCCAATTACATACCTATCAGTCTGTGTACCATGTTCAATAAAGTATTATCTGGCCTTATAAAGATTAACTAATACACTTCCTAGCATTATATCAAAATTTCAAGGCGCGTTTGTTCAAGATAATCTCATTCATGAAAATATCATTCTTGCGAAAGAGCTCATCCATGACATAAACAGAAAACCTAAAACTGGAAATGTTTTGATTAAGCTAGACATATCAAAAGCATTTGACAGAATGTTTCATGTTTTTATAATCAAAGTCATTTTCTGTTATGGTTTCTCTTCTGATTTCCTAAGCTTTATTATAAAGATGATAATTGATGTTAACATTTCCTTGCTCATCAATGAGACTTTCAATGGTTACTTTCTAAAAAAAAGGTTTAAGGCATAAAGACCCACTGTCTCCTAACCTTTTCATTCTTGCTGAGGAAGTGCTATTGAGAGGTCTACAATATAGGTCGTGAACAGTTATGTTCAGACCCATTCATCATACAATATAGTATTCTTACTCAGACGTACACGTTTAATGCATGAGAACTCGATCCCATTAAGGTGTGATTGGTGTTTGAACACATTTTTTATGCAACATGATGCTCGTACTTAGATGACACATTGTTTATGCCTAAGAACACAGTCTCATTAAGGTGCAAAAGATAATAGGACATGGGAGTCATGCAATATAATTCTCGGATATAGAAGCCAAAGTGCACAATGGATGTAGAAAACGTTCACCAACATTACAATATATGAAATGATATAGCCTAAAGAGCATATTTAAACAATTACAAAAATTTAATATAAATAACGTGAAAATATCATATAACACTACATACACCTCAAGAAATGTAAAGTTTCAAATATTCCATATTTTACGGGTGGGGGAGAATATCTCCATTCGCAGACCTACTTGTAAGTACTAGTCTTTACCTTAGTTATCACAATGTAGAGACTTTACTAGTTTGCATTTACCTTGCAAAGGGCTTCATTTTCCGTTTGAGGAAAACTAGATAGAGTACTCTGTCCCCTATTTGAAAATCATAGAAATGTGTTTAGAATCATACATGTTGCATAGTAGTAATCGGTATTGCTCCATCTGGAGGTGTGTTTTGATACACTTTTACTTAATATTTTCTAGCTCGATATTTTGGTTGTCTACATCGACACGTTCATATTAATTTTATATATGAGGGAATTAGATAAGGACTTCCACTTTTACCACGAATTTTATCCCATAGACTAATGTGGGGTCTCCTCATTGAGCTTCATAGGACGGTATGGAATAACCATAATATTTTTTAGAACGATTCGGTCCATGTCGTTACAGCTCTATCAAGGGTATGACGTAGTGTAACTGTGTTAGATGAGGAAAAATAAATCCAGCTTAAACCCTTGGATACTCCATGAGTTAGCGAGTTCCTCTGTGTGAAACCATTTTCCATTCTCGAGACATATAACCTTAAGGACCCCATACCTGCAAAATATTCTACTATAGATGAATCTTGTGACTTCCTAGGCCGAGGTCCTCATTAATTGCTCGATCTCCACCAAAGTTGAATAGTAGTTGATTACAATGAGAAAGAACCGTCATCCCCCAGATGCCTTTGGTAAGAACCCAGTGGCGGATCTAGGAATTGAAGTAAGGGGGGCCAAAATTCTCGTCGAATTTTATCTCTAACATTACTATCAAATTTTTTAATAAGTTGGCGTAGTCCACTATATATTCATTCATTCAAAAGAAATTCTACACTATCATCATCATCATTAGGTCTTGATATAGAGGCAATCAGATTAGGATGAATCATTTTATTATTACTCGAGCTACTTGAAGAACCAACACTATTCTTTGGTTTAATTATATATATATATATATATATATATATATATATATATATATATATATATATATATATATATATATATATATATATATTCTTTGGTTTAATTATATATATATAACAATAAATCTTAATGTATATTAATATATTATTTTAAAAAAATATATAAAATAAAATAGAATATAACAAAACTAAATTTAATATCTTAAAAAGATATTTTAAAATTTACATAGTATTAAATAAAATTTGTTATAAAACAAAAATATTTTAGAAAATAGATAAAAATATTAATATATTATTGTTACAAGATATTTATTAAAATATAACAAAATCATTTAATATATAAAAGATATTTCAAAAGTTAAATCTATAAAATATATTTTTTAGAAATGAATGGAAATAAATTCAATTTTTTTATATAAAAAATATTTTTTAAATACAGATAAAATCAAAATTTTATGTAAAAATTATATAAAATTAAAATCAAATTTGTATTAAACATAATTTATAATATAAATATATAATTTTATTTTAAAAAGACAAACAAATATTTCTATATATATTGTCTTTAAACTAAGTAAATATATTTTCACTTTCCTAAACCACAAATCAGATTAGAAAAAAAATATTGATTAACAAGTGTTTTAATATAAAAAGGAAAAAAAATTAAAAAGAAAACAAAAAAATTATACATACCTTGAAAAAATAAATTGGTGAAACTCCTTCAGATCGTGTTCTTTATTTTCCCCATTTTCTTTAATTTCTTTCATCGAAATATATTCTCGTTCATATGCAGCAACTCATTATCTTTTTCTAAATCAAATTAAGAGATAAAATATAATTAATTAGAAAGACTAAACGAATATTAAATCAAAAAATACTTACAAAATCAATCGAGTTCTAATATTCTAGAGATTAAGATGCTCGACTCGAGACTACATCCAACCATTTATAAATACCAACTTAAAATTTTCTTTTAAAATATTCAAGATTTCTAACTTAAATTATTCCTTAAAAATAGCCATAATCTAAGATTTTGTAAATTAAAATTTTCACTGTTATTTGAGACTTTTAATCTAAAAAGTTTCTTAAAAATAGTCAACATATTAGTTTTTAAATTAAAAAAATTCTACCAATATTTCCGACATTAAATTTAAAACATTCGTAAAAAATAATTATTATTTTAATTTTTTACTTTAATATTATTTAAATAGTTATTATCTTAACAAAAAATTATAAAATATATATTTTAGTTAAAGTGGCGTAGAATTGTTACTTTAATATTATTTAAATAATTATTACCTTAAAAAAATTAAAAAATATATATTTTATTTAAGGGGCGTAGAACTTTTATTTTAATATTATTTAAATAATTGTTACCTTAAAAAAAATTATAAAACATATATTTTAGGTAGGGGGGGGGCCTACGCCCCTCCGGGCCCAACGTAGATCCGCCGCTGTAAGAACCCTAATTCGTTTATCCTTCATATGTCGAAATGAAATGCTTCAGAGCTCAAGTTCATGCGTACTTTGGAGGTATGCAATCGATTCTCTAAATCATTGGAATTTTCCACAACTACGCGCAAGTTCCATAACATCTTCGTGGATAATAAGACAATAATATCGTGCCAACAAGATTTCGTATGAGGGTTTTATACGGTAGTGAGAACCTCCCTTCCCTTCATGGAGATCTTCAAGTATGAAAGCGGATTCATCCAAGCATAAACATCAAAAAAGGGATCATGCAAGGCTTGGCGGTAACGAATATTGTTAAATATTATGTTGTGAGTGGATCATATTTTGATATTTCTCATTTTGGCTTTATTTTTCCATAGTAAGGTCTAGCTCAAAATGTTGGTTACCCTTGTAGACACGTTTATCTTAATCGTTTATAGAAAGTGAAGGTAGTTACACCTTTGTTGATACTACGACTTCTATATCATAAACTAAGGTAAATAGAGTCTCAACCGTTGAGATTCTTGTCATGATGCTTAATGACCCTAATATTTCTTAAAATGATTTGTTCTAGGTTACTGCAACTTATTTGACGGAATAACGTAGTGAAAACATGTTAGGAAGGTTAACAAAATATAGGTTAATTCTTTAGATGCTGCAGAAGTCAGCGAGTTCCTCTGTGCAAATCGACTTTCCATGCTAGAGAGTTAAAACCTTAGGGACCTAGTACCTACAAAAAAACGCAAATTATAAGTAATTTTATGAATATTTGGCCCCAGGTCCTCACTAGATGCTTGGCCTATACAGAATTTTAAGATTAATCGATTGCGATGAGGATTAATCATCGTCCTCCGGATGCCTTCGATAGACACCTCAATACATATATCCTTCATATGTTGAAGGGAACCGCTTCAAAGCTTGAATACATCGGTACTTCAAAGGTATGATATCAATTATCTAATCATTGTCATTTTCCACAACATCACATGAGTGTCGTAATATATTTATAGATTGTAGGCTAAGAATAGTATTATAACATTATTTTAATATGGAAGATTTTATATCCACAATGGGAACCTCCATCTCCATCATAGAGCTCTTTGACTACAAAAATGATTTCATCAGAGCCTCAATATTGAAGAAGGGGTAGTGAGAGGCCTTGACGATAACGAATATTTTCAAGTAGAGTGTAGCGAGTGGATGAAATTTTAGCACGTTTTGTTTTGGCTTTATTTAGTGGGTGCGTCCCTTGCATGAGGTAAGCTCGGAGTATGGTTCACCAATCATTTTTCTCATCAACTACCATAGACTTATACATTATTTTAAGGGCTCAACTCTTGTCGTGTTGTAGATAACCAATAACTCATGGGTAATAAGACAAAGTTCTCACCCAATACTTCCCTCAGAAGCTAGTGCTTCAACTATTTTTATTTTCAGTCTATGGTACTTGTTCGAACAATATTTGTTCAGGTTTAGAGGCTTCATCCTATAAGAATGCTAGATTGGGTATGTGGGTATCTTTGTTTCTTATGGGTTGTCACAAAGTATGATTAAATACTATCTGACTGTCGATGAGAAGTCTTACGCATCCTACCCCATATATTTTTTGGAGCCATATGCCAACTATTACTGCTTCATAGTGGACCTCATTGTTTGGGACAAGGAACCTAAATATGACGGACTGACATAAAAAGTCTCGTGTTGGAGAAATAATCGGTATATCGGTGCAAACACCTTTGTTGTTTGAGACATCGTCCATACGGTCCGTCTACAGTGGCTTGTGACTGGGTTATGAGGGGCATGATGTTCTCTTTGAAGTTCGGTGAGAAAATATGCTAGAGGATATGTTTTGATAGTTGTTTGTGACTCGAACTTGATCGTAAAATCTCCCAACTGTGGGGATCATCGTGTTATTAACCCGAGATGTATGGATTCTGAAGGATATTCCTTAAAAAGATGTTCGAGCATGATGACGTGTCTTTGGAAATGTGGTCTCATTTTTGGGATGCCACTACTAGGGCTAGGGTAATGTCTCCAGTTGCAAATGCTTAGTTTCGACAATGATAAGTATTTGCTGACGCAATAGATGGCTCGACATATAGTTATTTTTTCTTTGATAAATTACACTTATGAGACGTATACTTCCAGATCATGATAAACAGTGTCACATGCGTTTTACCACGTGAGGACCTCGAGGAAAGAAATGTGCTTTTTGATGTTACCGGAATATCTTCTTAAATCTATTTGCCCGTTTAGTACTTTGAAGAACGAGAAATACTTTTCAGAGGATTAGCAAACGACCCCATTGAGAGTAACCAATCCTCCAGTCATGATTTATACGTTTTTAATAAATTGGAGTGACTTCATCGCCGCTAAACTTGCTAGCTAAATTGGATGTCCTGATCCTTTTTTTTGTTGATCAAGTAGCCCATGAATTTCACATAGAAGAATTTGAATGTACATTTCTCTTTATGGAGTTTGAGATTTACTCCTCAAGGGTTTTCGAAGTTCTTCTCAATTTTTGCTATGTGGTTTAGCTATTCTCGTCTAGTGACTAATATGTTATCGATATATGCTTGAAACGTTTCTCCTATCTGGCTAGAGAATGATTTATTTACAAGCTGATGGTTTATTGTACTTCATTCACTAGATGAAATGATATTAACTTATAACATTAAAGATATTTCTCGTTCATAAATGTAGTATGCTTTTCATCATCATAATGTGTAAAGATCTGATTAGAACCAGATTAGGCATCCATGACAAATAATATCTTTTTTCCCAATGTAATATCCAGCAACTGGTTAATTTTTGGGATGAGAAATAAATCCTTCATATGAGCTTGATTGAGGTTGATGAAGTATACACATGTCATTCATTTTTTTGTTTATCATTTTGATAAGGTTTAGATTTACGGTCCAGACAAGGTATATCACTTCCCGTCCTATTTAGTTTAACCACTCATCCATGACGATGATTGCCTCAACTTTCTCATGATGGAATGGTTTGTAACTTTTCTTGATTAAAAGAAAACTATTGTTGATTGATAACTTTTGGGAGACTATCGAATTTGAGACTCCCGTGACGTCTTGTGCAGACCAAACAAAAATATTGAGATTTTTTTATAAGAATGTAAATATTTGGGATCATATAGCCCTTTGTAAATTCTGTCGTATACGGATCATACGTCTGGATACAAGTGTGATTTGGTCCACTACTTCCCAATGCCCAATGATCCGGAGGCCTCATTTGGGTCGTCTAAATTCTCTAGGAGAATGAGGCCCTTGGTTAATGCCTATTATTTCAGAGTGAGGGAAATTGTGTAACACTCTTTGGTGATGCGCTGATTGTTGCGGTTTGCGCTAAATTTTAGGTTAACATATAGCTTATGCATTGGTACATAGTTGATATGATAGAACACATTTGATTTAGCCATGCTCGGCTGATGTAGAGTGTCAATTTTTCTTTTATCATAAAACAAACTTTGGATGGTCTTTTTGTAAACCCCTCATCCAAATGCGACTTCAACTGTTAGCTCATCGAGCACTACAGTCTTGACTGCGTTACAACTTGTAAAGACATTTTATGAGGGTGAAAATGTGATATGTCTATGATTTTTTTTATGTATATAATTTATACAGAGATGTCAATGTCAACCATCGTCTGCACAACTTCAACTCCTAATATCTTGGCAGCGATGACTACATCATCTTTGTCTGACCTTACTAAACCTATGAAGTCATCTTTTTTTAATATGATCTTAGGGTCGGAAGGCTGATAATGGTGGCAAAAAGTATGGTTTACCTATTGAATACCAAATATATAGTATTATTGAGAACTAATAGTGATATCTGCGAGGATGTCTCTTCCAACAATATTTCCCACAATTTTCTTGTTCAAATTGAGATCGAAGGAACTATGGTCTACTTCAAATAAATTCATGGTTTGGTAATTTGACGACGTCGCATCCTCTGGCAAATGTTTGAGGCTCGACCTAGGACGCTTGTACTGGAGTGCGCATAGCCAGATTCAGAGCTTGGCCCTTGAAACTCTACATGAAGCTTACCCTCGTCGACGATGTATTGAATTTTATCTTTCAATGATCTAAAGTCTCGTGTATGATGACCATTATTGTTATGATTATTACATAAGTTGTTATGATTTTAAGACTCATTTGGCCTAACATCTTTTATGGTTTTCAAAACCAGAATGAGTCTCGTATATAATTATATATTGTGACTATATCGTCGTTGAACTTGGGTTTGTAGGGTTTTCATGGGATGACAAGAATGCGAGAAGTCAATGGTTTTGATATTATAAATAACACATTTTATTTTTCCAATTGTAGTAAAAAAGTGTTTTGATTTGGTTTTTGAAGAAAAAAACATTCATTGCACTTTTAGGTTTCCACATGCAGTATAATAATGTGGATAAATTTTGTCCGGGCTAGTGGAATAGATCCCGAATAATTACTAACAAGGTTAAACCTAGTTTATGTATAAAAGTAATAATATGAGAGTGATAGAGTTAAACAGAGAAGATGAATAATTTAGACAAAAATATGTATGAATCAATAATATTGTCTGAGTGCACAATATGCAAGCAGTCCGAGCTGCTCTTGTGACGTTTTATACATAGACTCTGTTACACACGTGACTACTATATTAAATTATATTTATTACATAAGTAAGTGACCATTATATCACATGTTGTCTGTCGATTACAATATCTTATTGTCTAAGCACGTTCAGAAGCCCTTAAAAAATAAGGGCTCAATCACAATATGGATACAAGCGCTTGTTCGAGCTCTTTTAAAATAATAGGACTACTAAAAATTATATATCGAGCTCGACATATGCTTGAGTTCAGATGTGGTACAAATCTAGTGAATATCAACCTTCACCATTAACCTCAATAGGGGAATTTATCTCTCTTAATTCTTTTACCCAATCTATACCCTCTCATTGGAGTATAAATGATTTAAATAAAAAAGAAAATAAAAATATTACCTTGATTACTCGTGGGATAGTCGAACAGAGCAGATGAATACGAGAAGATTAGACGACACAACAAGGATTTATCTGAACATAATTCGCTCCGTCACTTAGCAAATTAACGCAAATGAAGTAATAGAGCTTAATAAAAGCTTTAGAAAATCTGAACAAGGAATCAAGGAAGACACCTTGTCACTTTTCAATCTCTGGCGCCGTTTTGGTGGTGACCTAAGTTGTCAGAACGGGTTTTAGGATTTTTTAATAAAATGTTTTATTTCTCCCTCTAAACCGAAGAAGTAAACAGACGTGAGAGCTCTTGAGGTATTTATAGACTGAGCTCAGCGATTTTAGAGCATATGTAATTGAAAGTACGCAATCTTTAATGACGATTCAGAAGCAAAAAACCTATAATACTGAATCAAATTAATGACCAAAAGACAAAACATGACATACGAGGATCATATTTGGGAAAAGAGAAAATCAATAATAATCTGAGGCTTTGTGAATTACCTGGTGACTTTGACGTCTAAAGCATCTCTTGAACTCAAGCACAAGCTTCCATCCAAAATGGTCTCTAAATGTCAAGCTCAAGCTTATATCTGAAACGTCACATAAGCCCATGTTATGGGTTCAAGCTAAAGCTCCCACGTGCCCATGTTTAAGACTTTTTAAGCTTACTAGAGTTTATGTCTATGACACACTTCATCTTGTTATTTATCATCTGACATCAGGTAACAAACAAGTTCATTTTTTGTTGTACTATTTTCTCTGTCAAAATAAATCGTTTTTTTCTCCATAGAATTTTTTAGAAGGGAGGGTTTTTAAGGGGGTAAGTTAAGATAATGACTCACAAATATCAAGCAAAAGGTAATATAGCAACTTGACAAAATTTGATAGTTTGATTTAGCATTTGACACTGTTTATACTCTTCCACCATCAAACTCGCAAGGGAAATATATGAGAAATGATAAAAAAATTATTCATGGGATCACCATCTAGTTTTGAACTGAATAATTAAGTTATTAATTAAACATGTAAAACAAGTCCAAAAGAAATTTTATGTATTTATTGACCATTTTATGCATTTATTGTCACTGTAAATATAATATGTCACTCCGCTATAGGCTGAAAAACAATTATCATTCTATCTTTTAAGTTTTTCATTATTTATTTCCCTTTAAACTCATCCGTTTTAATTCTTTGATGTTAAAATCCAATTATATTTGGTCTACATCAATTTAACTCTAAAAATATTAAAAATATAAATAGAATAGAGATTGATGTTTTTATTTCTTAAACAATATCCTACATAAAAGATCTAGTAACCATCATTTTATTCACCTTAATTTTATGTATATAAAATAGATAACTCAATTTTCGTTGATTATAGTCGATAATTATCTATTTTTTACAAATTTTTAGACAAATTAATGAAAATACAAGATAAAAATATGTGATATGATTCACCTCAATTTTTGCTCCAGATTCTTCTATAGACCTGTAAATATCTTTCATATTTTGTTCATTTTTATTAATGTCTTTCTAGTGCTTCATAAGTTATTGTCTTACCTTTTTAATGATACCGTTGATTTTAAAGTACTTTCATATGAATGTTTTCCTTTCTCCAGGTTTGTGGTTAGGACTGATGCTTCTACTCTTCATTTCTACTGTATCTTTAAGCTCTAGTGCTTCTTCAATCAATAATGTTTTTTGATTTTCTAGAGAGCATGACGAATATGAGTAAGTTAATTCTGATCAATCAAATTTGTGTCTCGGTGTGAGGTTACATATTTTGGTGTTGATTCAATGTGAACCACCACTTGTAGGAATTTTAAAGATATGCACGATTGATTGAGCGCTGGAATGCATAGTCGAGAATAAAGGGTTGTGAGCCTTATAGTAGAAGAGAATTCGAAAAATTTAAGGGAAATAAACTTAACCATTGAGGAGAAGCCAAAAATTTGCAGATAAAAAGAATCACGCATGCGGTCAAAAAGGTCTTGCCTAAGAAATGGCAAGAGGTTCGACATATCGCGTAATTAACTATCAGATCAACGTATGAAAAGCGCTTCACATTTTAAGAATATTTGGCCAAACTAATATAAATCACTTTGGATGAGTTAAATAGAAGAATAACTCTAAAGTGGTTTGGTCATATTATATGCTGAAGCTGTGCTGCCACTTCTTTAAATGCCTTCATACGAGTCAGACAGAAAAGACACTTTTGAAGTGGTTCGGTCGTTCAAGATTTCGGAAGATGTATTACCTCTTTCTTAATACATCTCGAATATATATATATCTATGAAGTGGTTTAGCCACATAAGATATCAAATATGTATTAACTCTTTCTTTATTCCACATATAACAACTACCGTACTGTTAATTAATTTTCCAATTAGCAAAAAAATGAGATCGTTTCGTTTGGAGATGATGGGTCATATTCATCTGGCAAACAACCATTTAAGTAATAATAACCTTTCATTCACGAGCTTTCTGGCGTGTAAGGTTAAGAATTATGAGGAAGCTAAAAAATCGTTTGAGGCGGGCATTCCTAAAGGACGTGATGTTCAATATTCTTTCCACACAAACCTTATGCCTATAAATAAAAAATAAAATATTAGAATACTCGAAGAAAATATGACGGGTCATAATTTTTTCTTATATGTAGGAGCTCAAAACTCTGAAGTGATTCATTATTCTTATAAAATCTCTTTGCCTCAACCAAAACCTCTTGTCTGACCCAACTTCTTGCATTCGAACCCAAATATCTTTAATACATTTTCTTCACACTTTAATGACAGATAAAATGAAAGCCTTTCCGCGTGGAATCGAAAAATTACTAGACTTCTCATAGATAATGATCTCACCTCTTTAAAATACGGGATATAAGGATTCAAACCCATAGGCCGATCCGGCCGTCGTAAAGAGTTCGAATCTCTTTATTGTTTAGCCACTAACGGTCATCCTTCTAGTGACGGGGATCAACTAGTGCAAAATAGTACCAGTCCAATAGGGAAACAAGGATCCCACGCTATACAGACAGACAATAAATGGGTAGGGTGAATCACGCCCCAAGATTAAGACGAAACAATCGCCGGACCGAGCGAGGGGGAGGGGGAGGGGAATGGAGATGTTCTAGTCTTATTCGGCGAAATAAAAGATAATAGATATCACTATATTGAAGAATACTATAAGAATTTGAGGCCTAAGAGCTAAACCACCCAGAGGAGCTGGACACCTAAATTTTAAAGTGATATACTGACTTATTGTTTTCCTTTTTTTAAGTTTTCCTTTTATTATTATAAGATATTGTGTAATAACTATTATATGTGGATGCCAATATTTTAACTACAGTTTATGAGAACCTTATTTCATCCGTTCCATATGTATTTCAAAATAGTTTGAAATGGAAGATGTGCGAAACTTTTGTTAATTCATAGATTTTGAGACCACTCACGTTTTTATTGAACTTCTTGTGACTCCAAAAACGTATTTCCGGATTCGCTCAATAAAATGGGAATCCCTTGATTTTCACTAAGTGTATATATTTTTCTTGTTTAGTCACATATACCTTCAAATTTATAGAAATGTATTGTTTAATCCATACACAACTTATTTCATAAACTTAGTTGGTTATCATAACTAACGCTCACCAGTTTTGATATAATTTATAATGTTGCATATGTATCTCATTTACTCCATTGTCCTATTGTGGATCATCTTCATTTTCTAAAGAGAATATTACATATGTTAGAAGGTACGTTACACAAATGAATTCTTTTAAGAAAAGTTCCATAAATTGTCTCATGTTTGTTGTGATATGGATGAGGGTGGTAATGATGAAACTTTACAAATGGTTTTATCATCATTATTACTAACTCTACAGTGTTTTGATATAATTCGAAAAAAATGAGTTTTTCATTATCCTAAATAACTGGAATACAATAGAATGCTTTATACAACATCTTAAATAAAATAGTTTTGTTATTTGTAATAGGACATGTCTCTCCAGTTATTATAATTTTATCAACATTCAACAATAGGATTTATTTCTCGAAGTGTATTTCTTCATTCCAATAGACACAATTGTCGTAGCACATATAAACATATTTGATAGATCTCACAAGAGAATTGAATATTCCATTTTACTGTCTTGGCGACTATTGCTGCCTATAGAGAGATCTTTTCAATAAATACATATAAGCCTTATTCCTTTCTTCAAAACCTCTCGTCCGACACATGTAAATTGTGTATGCCAACTCACCAAACGATAAATAAGTTTTAACATCCATTTGATCTAGCTCAAGATCAAATTTAGAAACAATTGACAATAGAACCGGGAATATGTGGCTTCCTCTTGAATATCCATTTACTCTCAACTAGCTTATGATCCTTCGTTGCTTCACTACAATCCAGGTGTTCATCTTCTTGAGAGATATCAATTATTTTTTCATAGCCGTAAGCCATTAATCTTTATCATTAATCTCAATAGCTTGTGATATGTTTCAGGTTCAAGAACATCTTCCAATATTTTAATAGATAAATCATAACCAATTGCTCGATAAAATCATACATTTGTGGTTGTTTGTTTGGTCTCTATGCTCTATCCCTCACTAGTTGATAGCAGTCAAGTTTATGTTGCTCTCCCATTTGATCATCCAAAAGCTCTAGAACACCAAACCATCAGCTAACTTTCTGCTAATGCAGTGGTTTAAGTACCTCTGTACGATCCAAAACAGAACCAAGTCCAAAATCTTCTTTGGCACAAGTGTCTCAGATTTTGATTTTTACATTAGATCTATCATCAACCTCACATATCTTAATAATAGTACTAGGTTGAGTCTCCACTAATTTTTTTAGTATCATGCCCTTCACATTGAAAACCACGTCTCTACTTATCAAATTTTTATAACGTCTAGGTTCAAGGTACCACAACATATACCTTTTTGCTTCCCCCGGATAGTTGATGAACAAATATTTCAATGACCTCGACCTAAGTTTATTTTTCTTCACATGTGCATATGAATACATCCAAACACTCTCAAATATTCCAACTTAGGTTTCTAGCCAATCAAGGCCTCTTAAGGAAAAAGAAACTTAAGATCTATAGATAGAATCATGTTTATGATATATGCAGTCGTTGTCACAACTTCTCCTAAAATCTTCAACCCATTTCAGATGTATGAAGCATACATATAACTTATTCCAGCATAGTTCGATTCATTCTATTAGTAACCTTATTATGTTGAGGAGTCCTAATTACAGTCATGTGTTTAGAAATTTCAAGCTTTGTACAATAATTAGTGAACTTATTGTTCACATATTTTAAGATATTATCAATCTGAATATTCTTTAGCACTTTTCCAATTTGATATTATGCCAAAGTCATCGAGTCCACAAAGGTATTTAACGTTTTATCTTTGGGCTTGAAAAGTATAACCCATACTTTCATGAAATAGTCATCTATTATCGACATAATATAACTTGCACAACCTATTGTAGATTCCTATATCAGACCCAAAAAGTGTGAATGAACATAATCAAGTACTCAATGGGATGTCTAGTTGCTGGGAAAAAACTTCACCCTCTTTCTCTTACCCAAATACAGCCTTCACAAAAGCTCAACTTCTGAATTACGGTATCATCTAACAACCCATATTTACTTAGTTCACAAATTCCTTTCTCAATTAAATTCCCACCCAATGACGCTACAATCTGGTAGAATCATTCACCATACTAGATACACTTCATACCACTACAGCTCTCTCTAGAACTAAAACACCATTAGTCCTATTGGATTTAACAACAACAACGGAGCCTTACAAGACCCCACATTTTCCATTTTTATCCATATAGATGAACCCTTTATTATTTAACATCCCAATAGAAAGAAGGTTACGTTTAAATCTGGGTACATACCTAAATTTTTTAATCACTATCTCAAGTATTGTAGACAACTTGAGTGGAATTGTTCCAATCCATTTGACATCACAACATTTGTCATTCTTGAGGATGACCCTTCCACCATCAAGAATTCTTAGATTTTTAAACTAATGCTTATTGGAAGTCATGTGGAATGATGCAGCCGAATCCAACATAAATTTATTATTATACCCAATAAGAAGCCATTAAGCCATCAACGTACTCACAGTCATTAGACATCGTTGTAATATCTCTAGTTTTAGTCTATTAGTAGTTGTTGTTATTTCCCTTCTCCGAGTAGTTCCAACAATATGTCATTTCTTCTTGCACGTCTAATAGATTACTTTTGAACTTTCCCAACGAGTTCGGAATTTGACTGAGAGTTCCATTTCTTCTTGCTTGAAATTATTTTTCCTGACCTACCTCTTACACTCAGCCTATGCCTTTTAGAGTCACCATTCAGAATAGTCTTCCTCTAAATATTTTTAAAGTTCAATGCACTCTTGACTTTGACCACCACAAGTGAGTATTTTGTATATAACATGGTGTCTATGAAGTGTTCATGCTTCTTCCATGGAGAACTTAAAAAAATGATTTATTGGTCCTCCTCCTCCACCTTCACACCAACTGCATTCAAGTAAAATATGATTTGGTTGTAATCATTGAGGTGCGTTCGGATCTCTGTGCTACTATCCATAAATAGCGTGTAAAGTTGTTTCTTCGGATACAATCTGTCCGTAAAAAACCTCTTTATGTAAAACGCCTCCAGTTGATTCTATATCTCCACTGTTGTATGCTCTTATTCTATATCTCCACTGTTGTATGCTCTTTAGATACCTGTCGTAACACTTCATCTCCCAAACTTTGTATTAGTACAGTGTGAGCTTCAGTCTGTATGACATCAATTTTTGCAGATTTATTGTCGATAAGAATAACCAATCCTTTATGTACTAGGTAAGTTGTAAACTTAATTCTCCAGAATTTCATAACTTTTCATTTTATAAATTACACTAAAACGTTTTTTACTGCGGTTAATACCAATTTACAAATTTTTAGTTGTCTCATTAATAAAAACAACTTTTTTAATGCTTTTGATCTCATTTTTTATTTTCAATTTTTATTTATAGTTTATGATATGGTCTTACGCACATAATATTAATAATTATACATGACCGTAAAACAACTTTAAAGAATATATCATTTTTACATTATTTAAACAATCAGTTGGTTATAAAAGTTTATAATCTATTAAAAAATACAGTATAAAAATACTATAATAAAAATCATTTATTAAAATCTATTATAAAAGTTTTGCTTACAAGTTTTCAAATTTATAATATATATTGTATTTAATAAAATAAAATTTAAAATGAAAAATATAAAAAAATAATATAATATTTCAAATATATAATAAACATTTGTCGTGACATTGGAATATTAGTTTTAAAATAAAAACAAGCATTATTGATTTGAAACGTTTATGTTTATCATAATAGCAAAAAAAAAAACAGTTGGATGGTTAAATTGTTTTTGGTAAATAAATCCATTTTTTTTAGACTCAAAACCCAAATATATTATATTATGAATCATATTTTAATGGCTATAAGTTTTTTTATTATCTTTTATCAAAGTTTTGTCTATTCTTTTTTATAAAAAGCCGCAATTTTCAACCAAATGAATCGGTTAAAAAATACTTCATATATATATATATTATTTGTATTTTGAAGTTAAATTTTCAAACTATATTCTAAATAAGAACCAACTTTTTTTTATTACCATTTTTAAGAACCATAATTTCGGACTTATTTCGTTTGTACAAAATAATTCCAAAAATTCAAGTTTTGCTTATAATGTTTATTTTTGAACCAATCTTCTTGGTATTCAGAATAAACCTAGTGTAGGGAATATTAAGTTTGTATATTTCGCCTCTGTATATAAGTAAGAATAATCTGATCTCCACACTACTGTGATATTTTCTCCTTTGGGCCCACTGGTCTGCACGACTTTTCTTTTGGTCCATCTCCAAAAATTCAAATTTTACTTAAATTGTATCTTTTCGAACCATCCTTTTTAGTAGTCAGAATAAACCTAGTAGGGAATCTCCCTATTCGCCTCTCTGTATATAAGTAAGGATAATCTGATCTCCAGACTAGTGTGATATTGTCCCATTTGGGTCCACTGGCCCGCACGACTTTGCTTTTGGTCCACTTCCAAAATGCCTCATACTGGTGGAAATATATTCTTAACTTATATACTAATCTTCCTTCCCATGTGTAACCGATGTGGGATATGTGACTTTGGTCGCATCTAACAATCATCTTCTCTTAATTGACATCTATCTGCATATTCTAGTCACGTCCACGACAGATCTATCTACTCACCATCAAATGAAATTACGCCGCTCATTGATCAAGCCTCCTACTTGATGAGCCATTAGGCACTCCATCTATAGATGCCACTGCACCGCTCTTCAATCAAACCTCATGCTTGATAACATATCATGCACTCCATCTATAGAGAATATTAATCACCTTAAGTATAGCTTCCGGGTTCTAGTATATCACGTTTGGCATCTAAGAATTTCACCCACATCACTTCACGATATCAATTCAAATTTTACTTAAATTGTTTCTTTTCGAACCACTCTTTTTAGTAGTCAGAATAAACCTAGTAGGGAATATTAGGTTTGTATATTCCGCCTCTCTGTATATAAGTAAAGATAATCTGATCTCTAGACTAGTGTGATATTGTCCCATTTGGGTGCACTGTCCCGCACGACTTTGCTTTTGGTCCACTTCCAAAATGCCTCATACTGATGGAAATATATTCTTAACTTATATACTGATCTTCCTTCCCATGTGTAACCGATGTGGGATATGTGACTTTGGTCGCATCTAACAATCCTCTTCTCTTAATTGACATCTATCTGCATATTCTAGTCACGTCCACGACAGATCTATCTACTCACCATCAAATGAAATTACGCTGCTCATTGATCAAGCCTCCTACTTGATGAGCCATTAGGCACTCCATCTATAGATGCCACTGCACCGCTCTTCAATCAAACCTCATGCTTGATAACATATCATGCACTCCATCTATAGAGAATATCAATCACCTTAAGTATAGCTTCCGGGTTCTAGTATATCACGTTTGGCATCTAAGAATTTCACCCACATCACTCCACGATATCGCGTTCCGTGTGGGCCTGGTGCTCTGATACCATTTTTAGAGAATATGAGGTCCTGTATTTTTTGCCTTTGTATATAAGTAAGAATAATTCGATCTCCACACACACAAGTGTGATATTGTCCACTTTGGGCCCACTGGCCTGCACGACTTTGGTTTTGGTCAACTTCCAAAAGGCCTCACACTAATGGAGAGATATTCTTAACTTATATACTTATTTTCCTTCCAATGTATAACCGATGTGGGATAGGGGACTTTGGTTACACCTAACAATCCTCCTCTCGAAAAAGTACCATTCTACCCTCCTCTCAGTTGAATTACATCCGCCTAATCTAGTCAGGTCTATGGCGGATCTATCTGCTCACTATCAGATGCACTGTGCCGCTCTTTGATCAAGATACCTGCTTGATGAGCCATCAGAGACTCTATCTATAGATGATACTGTGTCGTTCCTTGATCAAGACACATGCTTGATGAGCCATCAGGCACTCTATCTATAAATGACACTGCACCGCTCCTTAATCAAGCTACATGCTTGATGAGCCATCACACACTCCATCTATAAATGACACTGCACCGCTTCTTGATCAAGACACTTGGTTGATGAGACATCAGGCACTACATCTATAAATGATATTGCACCACTCCTTGATCAAGCCACATGCTTGATGAGCCATCAGTCACTACATCTATTGATGACACTGCACCGTTTTTTGATCAAGCCACCCGCTTGATGAGCCATCATGCACTCCATCTATAGATGACACTGCACTGCTCCTTGAGCAAACCAACTGTTTGATGAACCATCAGGCGCTCCATCTATTAATGAAACTGCACCGCTCCTTTATCAATCCACCTACTTGATGAGACATGAGGCGCTCCATCTATAGATGATACTGCACCTCTCTTTGATAAGCCACATGCTTGATGATCCATCAGGTGCTCCATATATATAGAATATTATTCACCTTAAGTCTGGATCTTTGGTAGCTTGTTCGGCATATGAGAATTTCACCCACATTACCCACCACATCGCATTTTGTATGGGCCTAGAGATCTGATACCATTTGTTTGGAATATTGGGTCCGTATATTCCGTCTCTATATATAATTAAGAATAATCATCTCTCCACACAAGTGTGATATTGTCTGCTTTAGAACGACTGGCCCACACGACTTTGCTTTTGAATCCACCAACTCATCTATTCGGAGAACTGGAAAAAGAACCTTATGACAAGTTTTGTTGAGATCTGTGAAATCGATGCACATCCGCCACTTACGATTCTTCTTTTTTACAAGCACCGGGTTCGCAATCCAAAGTGGATACTGGGATTCACGAATGTGTCCTACTTTAGTTAACATATCCATTTCTTAAACTATTCCATCAGATTTTTCTTTAGAAAGATCTCTCATTCTTTGTATTATCGGGCCTGCATCGGAACAAACAAACAAAGTACGACAAATAATATCCGCTGGCACACCAGTCACATCCTTATTGCACCAAGAAAATAAATGTAAATGTTTGGATATGAAGGTTAACAACTTCTTTTTCAATTCTGATGGTATTTTGTTTCAAATTCGAACCCGCTTATCTTCTGCGAGACTATGTATTTCAACTTCTTCTATTGGAATCATATTACTAGGAGTCTTTTGGAACATTTATCTTGTTCATATTCGAAGAAGACTCTAGTAATTGATATTATTTTATAGTTACCACATTCTCTAGATATTTAGGAACCAGATTTGTAACATAACATTATCTAGCCATTTTTTGGCTACTTCAAACCACTCATAGTTGAGTCCCAACTGCATACTTCAAACATTGGTGAACCGTTGATGCAGCATCGTACATCTTTAACAACCATGACCTACCGAAAATTGCATTGTAGGAGGTCGGACAGTCCACAACCACAAATAACACTCTAACCATTTTCTTAAATGGTTATTTACCAAAAAACGTTTCACATTCAAATTTCCAAATGACCTCCGCAAAATTTCCAATAAACTTAAATATAGTATTATTTTATTGTTGGATAATTGTATGATTCTTTATTTGTTTTTAAGTGGATATGAATAAAATATTTTTTGAGTTTCCAATGTCAATCAAAATTCTTCGAATATCAGTGTCTTTAATGTGTTCTCCTATTACCACGACGTCTTCTTGGAGGCCTGCCACCCCCCTCAAATCACCTTCATCTAATACTATAAATGGAGCATGACTCTGATAAAGATGGGTGGACATATTCCTTTTTAATTGTGTGGCCAAACTCACTACATGTCTCTTCCAAGAAGAAGCCGATTGAGCTGTTATTGTACCCCCTTAGAAAATAGTCAGTGTTAAAGTATCAACACAACTTAGATATTTTTACAGTACTTTCTTCTACCATATTTATTCGGTTTCGATCTGGATCGGGATCTAAATACTTTAAGTCCACATCGAACTGTTCAAAAATTATCATTGTACTTTCTTGTTTCGACGCTTCGGTATTTTACTTTTTGGTATTAGGCGATGCGTTTTAAACCCCACTTGTACTACATTGTGCCCTATTTTCTGGTTTTATATTTCCCCTTGCGAATTCACAAAAGTGGTAAATTTCCTATTTTCGATCAAAACCTGTAATTCTTGTTTTAAAGCAATAAAAATTTTATTGCCATGCCCCACATGATTGTGGTATCTATAAAAATGTGTTTGATTTTCTCTTGGAGTTTTGATAAGATCTAGTCTTCAGAATTGTACAACATTCTTAGTCCTTTCGTAGATGGTAGCGATATTTTCAATTAATTTCGCAAAGTAATCGAGTTGACCCAATGATTCTCCATTGGTCTTGATTGCTGATCTTGATTATAGTGATTATGTCTAGGTAGATATGAACTTTTTCTTGAATTCCTAGGTCGATTATTAATTGTAGCTTGTGATTGAGTAGTAGTTTGTGGGACAAAGGCTGTAAGTGCAGATTTGTACTCACGAGGTTGCCTCAATTTCTTAGTTTCCTTGATTTTAATATATATTTTCAACCAATTCAACACCCCAGCCCAAGTATAAGATTTTTTTCCAGGTCACCGAATCAGCCAATTCTCCAGCCAACAACCCTTGTCGAAGTGAGGCTATGGCTACCTGTTCGAAACAATCAGCTAACCCATTTTTAGTATTTACAAAACAGCTAATATAATATTTAACTGATTCATTCAGATATTGCATATAATGTGTTATTGTGTTACCATTCCCTTTGAGTTATTTGCTTCCCATAAATTATCTCCGGAAAGCCACCGAGAACATATCAAAGTTCTTGATCGACCCTTGGGAAATTGGTTGTACGATTTCAAAGTGCCATGAAATCTTATTGTGAAATACATACTTATTTTTCAGTATATCTTTCCAAATTGTGTTCCAACCATTTGTAGACATCAGTGTCGCTTTTCATTTTTAAGAAGTAGGATGGTACCATGGAAATATAGTCGGGTTGAAGCATGTTCAGACATATTATCCAAAATAGGTATTTTGCTAGTTTAGATGCGTTAAGAACATTCTTAAACTTGATGTGACTGATAGGCTCCCATAAACCAAAAGAAACTGAGAACGACTATGTACATGTGACATGATCCAATTGGGCGATCGTAGTACTCGTTTTCTTTACAAATTAAGCAAATGTGGTATTTAATATCAGAGAGGGTAGATCGATGTACTCTAGATTATGCCGCATGTATATGCGAAATGGGTTGGGTGTAACTTACGAACTTTAAACTCATATACACTGATTCATATCTGTGCGAAGATCGTAAAAATTAAAGGATGCAATAGTTGAGAACTATGCACCAAATGATTTCTTGGACTCGTAGAGACTTACATGGTTATTTTGATGAGCTTTCCGCACTTTTCCTTCAACATTATGACATTTCAAACAAGCATTTGTAGTAATTTTATAGTTTTGTATTTGGTGTTTATTATTTTATATTATAACTACAATATGTTATGTAACAATCTTGTATGTACTGTTATAATTTATACTTTGATATAATACTTTGTGGAACCTATGATTTGTGTAATACTTATGCCACTACGAAACACGTAACATATGATTTATTTTTAACAGTTATGTCGCTGCAAAACACGTAGCACTTGTATATCTTTTATAAAACCTTGCTTCAAAAACATATTGTGAATATATATATTTCAACTATTATAATACTAAAAATTTATAGATATATACCCGTGCAAGATACAACTAACATGCAAAATATATATGTAAATCATTGCAAAATATGGATGTAAATGTTCACTACAAAATAAGGATACATACTATTGAAAATTACATGTCTTTAACTTTATTTTAGTGTCCTTCATTTATTGGTGAATACCGATTCTCTAATCTTTATACCGTTATATCCTATCGTAAATGTAATTTTCTGCGAACTATGATATCCCGCTAAATATGATATCCCGCAAACTATAATATCTACAAACTACAAAATATGTACCGAGTCAAACATATATTCTATCTCCATCTAGAAAATATCATAACAAATAAAATTTCTAATTTCTTCGATATGCAATAGAACTACTAAAGAAGATAACCACTTGCTAAAAACCAGATGAACCTACTAGGTTTTTGATGATATTGAATGCACAATGTGCTACATGTACGATTCAATATGTTCGTGTTGTTCATGTATGATTTTGCGTGAACAATGAAATTGAATTGATATTACTTTTTTGATAAATTAGATTCTATCTTTAGGTGTATAGTAATGCAATTGCGACGTTAAAGAAAACGTAGTCGCCGGGAGACCAGAGATATATAATTAACAATGAATAGGATAACTTATCTATTTGAATTAGTATTTATATTGCTTGTAATTGTGTTATCGAATTCCAATTTATTATACTTGCAAAATGTAAAATGTATCCATTCAATGTCAAATGTATTTTTGACATAATTTTAACATTTTACAAAGTTTGAAGTATGTAATTTTGTGAAATGTAAACTTGTTAATAAATTAATAGTATTTGCGAAACATCACGGTATTTGGTTGAAAATATTAAGATAATGTGTTGCAAAATATCAAAAACCTTAAGTGCAAAATATTCTAAGGTTTAGTAAAAAACCATACACCCAAACATAAAAAATTTATGGGATATCTATGACATGTACTTGGGAAGAAGATTTGAATAGAACTCAAATAAATTACGATAAACAACAAAAAACATACCAAAAAACGATATTTGTATTTCATGTCATGTTATATCTTGGTAGTTAAACAAGTAAATCTTTGTATATATCATTTCTCAATTGTTTCACATTATAGTTATCGCAAAACAAAAGTTTGAAATTTTCCTCATTGTCCCTTGTGCAAAATTATTGTTTTTAACTTTTTCTTAGTTGTCCTTCATTTATTGAGGAATATTGGTTCCCTTTTTAACACACCGTCTTAACCCGAGTTTAAATACAACCCAAAGTCCAAAACGTGACCTAGATCTAAAATAGTTATTTCATGGATTGGAATATACTCGAAGGTAGTTCCTTGAGAATCGTAGTCACCGTAGTACAAAGTATCTTGGCGCATAGTCTTTGGTTGGTTGATTTTAATAAGGCACTTTTTAAAATGTATCAGCTTTATGTTAAGGACAAGATGAACCCGCCTATCGTATTTTAATTCAATAAAATATCTACAAGGAATGTGGTTTGACCTCAAATCAATTGTTAAGTATCACGTATTCGATCTTACACACTTAGGTAGACTGCTAGCGAAGAGTGTGTACGGTAAATAGTTCTACCATAATATTAATGAATTTGAATCCCAAATCACATGACAAGTGGTATTCGAAGATGAACATGTTTGGCGCGAGATCTTGACATATGCATTTATTGATGAAGAAGACATCCAATTTGGTTGATTATGCACTTAATACAACGGTAAAAATAAATTTTGTTTGTCATGCAATTAGACTTTAATTATTTTTAATATTAATTGAGAAATTGATAGTGTTTGTATTTGTGAATGAACAATTTTAATTTGCGAACGTTCGTTTCTCTCTGATGATAGTTTAATTTGACATTTTTTATTTTGTTTACTTGTGAAACATAAACTATTCCTACTTTTGTAACACAAACATATCTATCACACACAAAGTCCAAACATTAATATTTTATGAGTAATAAGTACCTCCACATTAGTGTCCATTACAAAATTACAAGTACTTGCACGTGATTATGAAATCTTACAGATGTTGTGGGATGTTTCTTAGATTTTGTATATTCATCACTGGTATGAGGCCATTTTTCATAAAATAGTTGTACTGAAAATTCAAATTCCAAAAATAACATTATTTAATTTTTATTTTTATTTTACCAGAAAAATATGGAAAACGGATAAAAGTGTTATGTAAATTCCTACCAAGTATTTAACCGTCTTCTTTGTTGCATCAATTTCAGTTGAGATCGTAGGATTGTAGTTGTTGCTAATCTTGTTCTCCTAATCCATCATAACTAAAGTCGAGTGATTCCTTCCATTTTAATTTTTTTATTGGGTACAAATTAGAAAAAATGGCATATATTTTTTTTGGATCCCTCTCATTTAAGATTTTGTCAACCATTAGATCTACATTCATTTTTGGAGTAAATAAATGTGTACAATATGAGAACTATAAAAATGTTAGTTGTTAAGAAAAGTTTATATCATTATTTTTTATAGAATATTATAATTTACAAACATTTGCATGGCTCCCTATGTACATTATCTTGGGGGGTTTATGGTTAAAGGTTGTTGTAAATAAATATGATGTTTGCATTAATAACTTGTATTTTGCCAAATTGAAAGTAGATGATTGCGAAACACTAATGATTATGGGTGTTGAACTATGACGAATGTACATGCGAAACCTAATGTAATATTAGTTCCAAAACATACAAAATAATAATTATACACACTATAAATGAACCAATTATATTAAAAATTAAACTATGTTACCTTATAATTCAACTATTCATCATTTGTTATTTCCAACATGTTTGAGAAATTACAAAACAATTATTTTTTGGATTACATCGTACAACAACATCTTCATTGTTACTCGATTTCTTTACTTTAAATAAGATCTTGACATCATCTAGGCGGATTAATTTTTTTTTTATATTGTTGATGGGCTAGACAAATTCTACATTTTTTGCTCTTAAATGCTGCAAAATCATATTATGGTCATCCTTCTTCTTGATGTACTTGTTGACTTGTCATGTCATATTCTGAAAGTTCATCTTCTTTTTTTTCTTCAAATACTACCATGTCAAATTCTATATATGTTTCATTCTAAAATACTTCCAAATCATATTATGACTGTCTTTTTCTTGATGTCTTTGTATAGTTTCCATGTCATGTTTTGATGATTCATCTGACCTATATCCTTCAAATCTCCCGAATTACATAATTCTCATTCTTATGTTTCTAAGTTATCTTCAACTAACCATTCTTCCCTTCCAAAAACCACACTGTTGGCATCAGTAAGCTCTACCTCTCCAACAACAAACTATATTCAGTACATAAGTTGTGAAATTTAATTTTGTTAAACTTAAGAGAAGTGTTGCAAATAAAATGTTAAAACACAATTTAAACACACCTTATATGTTCGAATAATCCTAAACACATGCCATAATATATGTTGATTGTGATAAGGGCGTAATTTATCTGGGCCAAAGCGGGTCGGGAAAATTAGGGGCATTTTGGCGTTGATATATAAGTTTGTAATAGAAAATGATAAAGTAAAGAATGTTGAGTGCTTATCTTGTAATAATGCATGTATGAGTACGTTTAGTGTAATAAAATAGTGAAATATACTAAAATGGGTCACTCATGTGGGTTTGGGCCTACTACCTTTACTATATAAAGTAAGATTTCTTTTTTGGGAAAGGGTAAACAATTAATATATTAAAATTATTTTTTGACACTTTCTCTCTATATTTTTTGTGTTTATCTCTATAGACTCAGTTATAGTATTTTCTGCTAATGGAATCGAGTCCGAATATTTCTGGAGCAATCATTGGCGAGCACGATGGGAGTAGATTGATACCCAAAGCTGTTTTCTTAAAAATCCATACTATAAATTATAAACTCGTTAAGAAAAATGAACACATATTTTTAAGAGGAGCCCGTTGTGAAGATAAAGGTCGTTGGGTTCAAGTACTTTTAAGAGGACCGTCGATATGAAGAGCAACAAATTGAATAACAACACAATAACGACCAGTACGCCGAGGAAGAGTTAAAACGTTCTATTTTGTAATGATAATAAATCAATTGTTAGAAGATATTGTGAAGCTAAATTACGAAAATGGCAGTGCTAGTAAGAAAATATGAAGATAAAAATCTTCAGAAATATGACGATAACAATATTCGGAAGATGTCGAGAAGGAATATGGGAAGGAGGCTCGAGATCATGATGATGGATGGTGAAGGAAAGAGAGAAAATCCAAGCGAAGATATGATTTAATGGAATCTAAGGATTCCTTGGTTTATGATTTTGATGAATCTTATTTTCCAAACTAGGAATACCAACGCGGGAGAAAGAGAAAGAATAAAAAATGAAGGAAGTAAGAAAATCGACGTCGCACGTCTCACGGATCTAGAGATTCGAAGAAGAAAAAGAATAATATTGACAAAATAAACTCGTTTCTATGGATAGAGATAAAGTGGTAGCTATCGATAGAGGAGAGCACGACTCCCCATGTTAAGTTCCCCTTGGGAAATCAGAGTTTTAGATATCAGGTGTGCAATTAGTTTGTGAACCCATTAGAGGAAAGATTATACACGGCCCCCACTGGAGGTCTTACAGACGGTATGTTTAAAACCGGACATAACTGGAAGTCATATTTGCTGTGTGATAAACTAGTATGTGAATTTAACGAAGAGATTCAATATTTCCAAATTAGAAAAGTTCAATAGAGAAAAGGACATGACATTGATTTGAAGATGTTCAATAATTTTATGATAAATTTTGATAATGATGACAAGGTGTTATGTCCCGCATTTTTACAGACGTTCAAGGACGGGGCCTCGAAGTGGTATATCCAATGAGATCTTTCACTGGTAGGGAACACGTCTAGCTTTGCATTTAAAGATGTTTACTAAATGCCAACATCTTCTTCTCCCGTAATCTTAGTGCGAGGCTTGATGGATAATATTTTTCAATGGTCGTTTATCAAGTGCGAATGAACCCAATTCCTATAATTTTAGCACCCTTATAATTTTCAAATATAAGTTTCATAGCTTGTTCCAAAACCTATTTGCAAAAACTCACGAAAACAAGTAATTTGATAATCATGCACGATATTACACGAACTTCTTTCCAATGAACCGATTATAGTTGAATTTTACATCACAAGTAAACATCCAACTTTTTCCGAAACCAGTTTATAGGTAAATAAGTTTTACCCGATGAATATCTTTAGGCTAATGTGTTCGCCCTTCATTCAAGTTATCGTAGGTTTTGCAAGTAAAAACAATGTAGGTTCCACAACTATTTTAAAAGTATATTTCGAATCATACATATTATACCATATTACGTATTACCTACTTATTATATGTTAAAATATAAGTAATTTGGTACATTTCATAAATGTAATTTTACCATAAATAAACTTGAATAACATCCATATGTCGCATTTTGCAACAATATAAGTTTTATTTTAAAATTAAACATTTATAAACAATGTCAATGTTATGACATTGTTTGTGTTTGTATAAATAAACTTCTCTTTATAATGTGTTGCCCGAGATTTTGTACATATCGAAACTTTTGCGCGCTTCTATGAATGATACCCACGGTTTCATTATGCTATATTTCATATTAGAAACGATGATAGACAAAACAATGACCTTCCAAGCCCCAATAAACTTTTTATACTTCTTTTTACCTATGAATAATTTTTGTGTTAGAGAGTACACTTTTGTTGATATGTCATTCGCATAGGATGTGCATCGCAAACAAGATTTTTTTATCAAGACTATTCATCATGCCAATTCACGATCGGTTTGTATAACACAAGACAAGTCACCATATTTCTCTTTCGTAATCGTTTTTGAACATCTCAAATTCAATTTATAGATATTTTCCTTCTCATTGGGCATGAATGAGAAACCGATGCAAAAGGTCATATTATACATAAGAACAGAAGCGTTTTGGCATGTACAATCTATTCTTCAAAGAATATTCACAAGCAAAATCAGATGGAAGGTTATAATAGATGGATGATGGATCGAGCTGCGCCATAAAAGTGATAGAAAGCCTTTGTTAAGTAAAACTACAAAGTAATCTTATTCCGGGTAAAAATCGAATGAAAGATAAACTAAACTCGTTTTTCACAATAATATTTTAATGTCAGTTTTTTTTCAGACAAATATTTTGAATATAACTCTTTTTTAATGTATTTATTACTTAATTGAATTATTTATCCAACAGAGTTTAAACTACTTAAAGAAGCAATGTATATGAAATTCTTAAAAACTAAAAATAAAAATCTTTAAATATATTAAATTAAAATATATCATGATAAAATAACTAAAAATTAATAAATCAAAAGATATTATAACAAACTAACTAAAATATTACAAATTAAATTGAAGTATCATAACAAACTAACTGTAAAAAAACAAATTAAAATATTTTCTCACAAACTTATTTCAATGATCCTAAGCTTCAGTTCTGTATCGTTTTTTGACAATATCTCATAGAATAATTTTAAGAAATCTCTATTGGGGCTTTAATTTGAAGAAATTATGTTTGAATCTGTTTGGATTATAATACTCTCCAAAACCTTGCTGAACTCTCCATGTAGTTTCCTTGGTCTTGAGCATGTTAAAAGACCAATATTCAACTCTTTAGTATTTTGATGATCTCATGTTGGTCTTCAATAAAAAAAATTGATGTCCTCATTATTCCTATTCTGTTTGACAAAGATTTATTCTCAAAACTAGTTCACCTGTTTCAAATGAAGATAAATCACAAACATTAAAACTTGCACATATGTTAATTTCTCATGGAACCTCCAATTTATAGGCATTATCATTTATTCGTTTTAGAACTTTGAATAAACCATCTCCATGAGGTGAAAGCTTTTAAATTCATTTTTTGGAATATACATTACCTTATATATATACAACCCCATTCTCTTGGTTCAAATGTTAAGTATTAGTGTCATTTATTTCTTTGACACTTATACTTTTTTTGTTTTCTTTGATAAGTTATTCTTAACTTTTTGATGTATTTTATTGATGAGTTCGGCCTTGTTCATTCCCATTTGGGTTGAATATACTAATGGTGGTAGTGAGGATAAATATAACAACGTTAAAGTTTTAAATCTATACATAAATTCAAAATAAGACACTCTAGTTGTAGCGTAAATAACACGGTTATAAGAAAACTTAATGTATGGTAAACATCCGAACCAATTTCTCAGATTTTTAGCCGCAATAGCTCTAAGTAAAGTATATAATTTACGATTTATCATTTTAATTTAGCCATCTGTTTGAGGTGACAAGTTATTGAAAGCAAGAGTTTAGTCTTCATCTTCTTTCAAAATGTTTTCCAAAAATAAGCGACCAATCTTTTAAGAAAAAGTTTTTTGTTTGAGAATCATCATTCACCTTAGCACATGCTATAAAATATGACATCTTCGAGTATTTATTCGCCCAAAAAAAGATGGAGTCTTTGTGTCTAACTTTTTGAAGTCTCAACATGAATCATAGATATATCCACCAATGATATAATATGAATATAAAATGTTTGAAAAAGACCACGAATACGCAATTTGGATTTTGTTTTTGAGAAAATAATGCAACGGTTGCACAACTTATCCACATCTTTCTTCAAGTGAGGTAAAACAAATGCTCACCAACAACAGGAAAAGTTTGATCTCTTCCAAAGTGATCCAATAGACCTTCTCCACATGTTTCTCTTAAGATGATATCACGTATAGAGATACATGGATTACACAAACACTTGTCTCCAAATAAGAACTCATTATGTTTGGAGAAAAAACTAAATTCCCATTTAGAAAACTCCTTGTAAATATGTCCAAAGTTTTGATCATCTTCCCATTTGGGTTGAATATACTAAAACATTTGTCCCTATTATAGAGATTGATGCATATCTCCTTGATAATGCGTTTGCTATACTGTTTTCTTTTTCCTTTTGTATTTGATGATATAAGGGAATTTCATAAACTTTTAGATATTAAATAATATTTCCATGCTTCCAATGATCTCACCCTTCCATAACACTCATTGTCGTAGGTAGGATAGTTGAATAATGCCCACTTAATTTCTCACTAAAATAGGGTATGAGATGTTCTTCTTAAATAAACTCCAATATCCAAACCTCAAGTATCAAACTCTATTTCAAATTATTTTTCAAAATTGGGTAGAACTAAAATTGGTGCTTGTGTGATGCGATCTTTAAAAAATTGGAAAATATTTATTGTGCTTATTCTAACTTAAAGTATTAGTTTTTCTTAATCATAACAGTGTTAGGAGTTTCTAATGCACTGAAATATTTCACTGATCTCCTATAAAAACTAACCGATCCATGGAAACTTTGTACATGTCAAATCATCATTGTGTTTTTCATTCTTGGATTACTTCGATATTTTCTTGATCAACCAAAAAACCTTGATAAATCAAAGTAAATAAAATGAAACCTATTTGACCAATATGTAATGTGCACTTCTTAAGATTATAATAAATGCCTCTTTACCGTAGAGTTTATAAAACTAACGTTAGATGTTTTTCAAAATCTTGTTGCAAATCAGTTAGTTTTACACCACAATAAACTTACATATATATATATATATATATATATATATATATATATATACTCTTAAAACCCGATTCATGAGCCTCATAAACATAGTTGGAGAATTATTAATCCCAAATAGCATAACTAACTTTTCATACAATCATTTATTAGTTTTCAAGGTTGTCTTCCATTCATCTCTTTCTCATATTATGACTTGATGATAACCACTCCTTAAATCTATCTTAGAAAGGATGGTGGCACCATTATGTTCATCTAGCATGGAGTCAAGTCTTAGCATTGGATATCAATATTTGATGGTGATACTTTTAATGGCACGACAAACCACACGTATTCTTCTACTTCTAGTTGTCTTATGTATCAATAGAATTGGTCTATCACATGGGCTAAAACTCTTTCTAATATATACCTTAGCCATAAATGCATACACTTATTCTTCAAAATACTTAGTTTCTACCTCTTTCATGCGGTAGGATGACTTTCTTGGTAATACAAAACAAGGAACGAGATCAATTTGATCTTCAATACCTCAAAGAGAGGGCAACCCAGAGGTATATCTTATAGAAAAAATATATTGATACTATTTTTAAAAACAATTCCCTTGATTCGGTAGTTCCAACATACTAACTTCTGAATTTAAGCACTCATTAAACAAGATTATTATTAAGGTGCTTCCAGCACTTAAGGACTTGCAAAAACAAAAATGAAGTTAAATATAAGCTTGATTTACTTACCTCGGTTTCCTTAGCCATTTTTGTTTGCATTTCATTAACTTCGTATGGGCTAAAAGGTACTAAGTTGATCTTTTTATTATTATGCACAAATGAGTAGATTTTTATGTGTCCATTGTGACATATTTCACGACCAAATTGCTATGATCTACCAAAATGTTGGTGTCTAGCTTGTATAAGCACTATATCATACAAAAATTAATCTTGATATTTTTCTATGATGAATGGAATAGTGACATGATATGTGATGCGTACTTAAGCTTGATTATCGAGCCATGGTAGCTTGTGAGGACTTGGATGTTTAGTATTTGCAAGACTTAATCTATCCACCAAAGTATTGCTAGTCATATTAGTACAAGAACCTTCATCTATGACCTACGTACCTTTTATTGATAATGCATACGGTATAAAAGATGTTCTCTCTTTGGATGGTTTCTTCTACTTGGATAATTTCACTTAGAACTCTTGTTTCCACCAATGAATCACCAATACCTAGATACTCAATTGCATGTTCATGGTTTGATTTCTCATCTTCATTTTGATCTCGTGACTCATATGCTCCACTTGGAGTGATAATATGGCACGCGGATTTAGACACTCTCTAACATAATGTCCACGTCCATAACATTTAAAATATATAGCCTCACGAGCTCTAGTTAAAGTAACTTCTACTTTGTCATCTTTGGTACTTCGGTGGTTTTTAGGAATGCCATCATCTTCATCTTCTATCTCAATATTTTATTGTTGTTATTGTAGAGGTGGGAGGTTTCTGATGGCTCTAATTCTCATTGAGGGTCACTTCATTCTCCCAATACCTTCTCCAAATTTGTTCCTCATAATATGACCCTTTTCATTTTGTGTTCGCATCATTCACTTTACATTCACAAGATGCAAACACAAAATAAAAACTAATGATGCAAACACAAAATAAAAAACTAATGATGCGAACACAAAATGAAAACGTTCCTATTAATGAACAAAAATCTCCTATAACAAAGTGAAATATTTCACTTTGTTATAAGAACTCTTCCATAACATTCATCGATTGAACAAAAGTCTTCATATTGTTTTCATCCATTATAACAGGTTGTGTAAAAAGATGATACAACCTTTATGAAGGACCTTTCGACTCTAATATCAGATGATGTAGGTATATAAGTGTTTTGACTATAAAAAATATTGTTCAGAAAAAAACTCACAACTTGGACAGATTCAGATGATACATGTAGCGATAGATAGATTTTTGGTTTGACTCCTTGTTGTTTGAAGAATACTCACAAACAAAATTAGATGGAATGTGATGAAATCTAATGATAAATTAAGATGGGCCACAAAGGTGATGGAAATCCTTTTTGTTAAACAAAACTCCACATTGAGTTTATCGCGTATAAAAACATAATGAATGATCAACTAAACTTGTTTCTCATAAGAACACCATATAGACTTGTCTTGGATAAATATTTTGAGTAGATTTGTTTTTGAAATATATTTTATTACTTAATCGTAAAAACTAGAAGTAGATATCTTTAAAGATGTTAAATTAAAAAATATTCTAACAAACTAATTAAAATATAAAAAGTTAAGAGATATTGGAACAATCAACTAAAATATGACAACTTAACTAAAAGATAACAAATTAAAGTTTATCATAAGAAATTTATTTAAATGATTTTGAGCTTCGATTTTGTATCCCTTTTTTGACAAGATCTCGTAAATGAGTTTTTAGTTCTCTCTATTGGGCCTCTAAAATTTAAAAAATGGACTCGACTTCATTAGTAGCTAAACTTTAAGTTGGCTCATGGTCCATATCCTTTGTTAACTCTTCACGTAGTTCTCATATTATTGAGTGTGTTATTGAACCAATTCCAACAGTTGGTACTTTGCGATCCCATATTAGTCTTCAATAAAATATGTTTGGATGTCATCGTCATTATTTGTGGAAGTATTCCTTATTATTTCAAACAAATATATTTCTTATATAATAGTCTTATACGTAATACCCCTGACAAACACACAGGAAAACGTTCATAATAAATCATTAATAACTTGATATGCAAAAACCAAGTCTATTATCATACTGATTCCTTCGTTCGTGGACTTATGCAAATGAATGTAATTTTGTGTTTATAATATAGAAACACAGAGTTTATTAATAAATGACCACTTTTTCAGCCAATATTTTTGTTTCTTAGGAATTGTATACGTTACAATAATATATTTAATCTTTAATCTTTAGACCATATAATATATTGCAAGGACGTGTTGCCAAGGACATTAGAAGATCTACAATTATATCTTCATGATTTCAAACCTCATCGCATACACATGTCCTTGAAGTATTTTGACAGGTTCATGGTTTTATATGCGGAAAACCACGCTTAAGGACCACATATTATTATCTCTGACGACCGGGGTACCAACAAATCTAAAACAAAACTTTATTTTTTTTCTATTAGTTAATTTATGTTTTAAGTACTTATCCAAGAAGACTTCATTATAGCTACATGAGCTATTCTATTGGTACTCAACCGTAGAGATTCTACCTTTACGATCCGGATTGTGCGATCTAATTATAATTAAAAATTCGACTCTATAACCATTCTCTTTAACCCACTCGATCATCAAATCATATTTGCAGTACTAGTAGCTCACAAACGCATGCGTAGTCCACTAATGTTAGTATTTCACCAGCATATGATATATATAACAAGACACCAACAATTCAGTTTTTAGAATACTAGATTTCTAATAGATTTTACAAGTACTAACATAGATTTTTGCATGAATATTATATTAGATTTTGAAAGTACTAGCATAGATTTTCATATCCATTGTCTAAGTTGGAAAATGTTACAAACAAGTATCTGAAATAAATATGTTGCATAAATCTTGATACCATGACACCAAATATAACAAATAGGTCATAACAAAACCAATAGATCTGTGGTTAGAATGACCAAAATAATTTTTCATTTCATTAATGATGTAATAAGTTTCATCAAGATGATGATATAAGTAAGGAAGTCTTGGATATACATACAAGACATCCTGAAACTTAATGAAACTTAATGGATATAGATTTTGAAAGTACTAGCATAGATTTTCATTATTCTCCTATAAAATTTAAAGTTAATATAAAAAGGGTCTGATACACCCTTAGTTCATACATGAATAACAAATGTGGATCTGGATTGCATTTCCACCTATTTCATTTTCATTTTCTCTAAAATAAATATAAAAATAGTATTGAGTAACTAAAACTTTTACTTAACTTTCAAATGACCTCGCCTCAAAAAGTATTTATTTTATTTTTAAAAAAAAAACCTTGGAAAATCTTAAACCTCACAAAATATAACTTTTATTTAAAAATAAAAAAATAAATATGCTCTTGCTTTCACTTGGGATCTACAAATGTATTCAAACTTACATACTTTTTTGTGATTTTTTTGTCTCCCGTATATCCTTACGGAAGAAATATTATTTTCAACTCAAAAGATACAACGATGAAATAAAGTGAAGACAAGAAAAACAAAAAGAAGATAAAAGAATATTATCTTACCTTAGTTGCTAAGAAGATGCCGAGAATATATTTCAAGAGAGATATTTAAGTGCTAGAACTTGAAGAAGATCAATTTGTCGATACTTTAAAAGCTCTACTTGTTGTGTTAAGGTTTTTATAAATGAGGGGTCCTCTAGAAATTGATCGTCATGCTTTTTTACTTTATTGTTTGTTTTTTAATTTTATTATAAGGAAGTTGTCCATTTAATCAAGATGTTGGAAAACAAATGTTTGTTCTTTTACTCTAGTATAATATTTCTTTATTTATGCTATATTTGTGCTAAATTTACACGAAACCTGCAAAAATTTGTGTCAAATTTGGAGGGATCATGGGAATACTATAACGCATTAATCTATCCTTAACTACATGGTTTAAGAATAAATATATAACAAACTATATGGTTTAAACATAAAACAAAAGTTAAATAACTAATAAATACATGAAATATTTAATTGCATGATCAATTTATACATAACTATTTGTGCTTACTACTTATGTATAAATTAGAATCTACCTCCAGATAATTACAAACTGCTATAACAATACGAACAATCGACGGACCTGGTTCTTTATTATGATTAACCAGGAAGGTGTGCTCCCACCGCACATCCAATTTGTTACCTCAAATCATGGTAACTCATATCTATTGGAAGTTGGGTGTTTCTGTTCCGTGGGGGCAGTTAGCAGACTATAAGATGATGCGTGTACTGTCTTGTATCCGAGCAAAGCCAGATATAGCTACATTACTAGTATAAAATATAATGACTCCCAAACATCCTCATCTATACCCTATAATTTATCAATAAAACATTTATATGTTTGTTCGAAAACAATTTAAATGGTACGAAAATAATATAACCTATAGTACAACTTACATAAGTGAAAAATGGCATTAAGCCTACATAATAGTCAAGATATTGGATCCATAGTATATTAAAAATAATAATACTTGGAGTATTTCTCTTTATAATATATATTTATATTCATGTCTTATTTTGTTTTGTGATTTTGTTGTAGTTAGATTGTATGATATGTGTGTGTATTATTGGTTGTAGTGGTCTGTTTTTGTTGTTTAAGACAGTAAAATGTTGTTTAATGCATTAAATTGATAATCTTTTGTTTTAAAATAAGTTAAGAAACAATCCTACTATAAAATAAAATTTTATTCTATTTTTATCCTATAAAATTTAAAGTTAATAAGAAAAAGGGTCTGGTACAGCCTTAGTTCATACAAAAACAGATGTTGATCCGGATCGCATTTGCACCTCTTTCATCTTCATTTTCCCTAAAATAAAATAAAAATATTATATAGTAACTATTTTATTTTTAGAAAAAGACATTGGAACTATAAAACCTCATAAAATATATGTTTTATTTATTAAAAAAATATTCTTCCCCTTTTACTTAGGATCTACAAATTTATTCGAACTTTCATAATTGTTTTGTAACTTTTTTGTCTCCCTTATATTCTCAAGGATGAAATATTATTTTCTACTCAAAAGAGACAACTATGAAATGAATTGAATTGGAATGAAGACAAGAAAACAAGACAAAGATAAAAGAATATATACCATACTACATGGTTTAAGCATCAATACATACCAAACTATATGGTTTAAACATAAAACAACAGTTAAATAAGTGATAAATACATGAAATATTTAATTGCATGATCAATATATACCTAATTATTTATGCTTACTACTTATTTAACTGATGATTGCTGCTTAAGCCATGTAGTTATGTATAAATTGATCATGCAATTACATATTTCATGTATTAATCACTTATTTAACTGTTGTTTCATGTTTAATCAATATAGTTTGCAATATATTTATGTTTATACCATGTATTTAGGTATAAATTAATGTGTTATAGTATTCCCATGATCCGTGAAAATTTGGCACCAATTTTCGTCGGTTTCATATAAAATGAGCACAAACATTACATAAATATAGAACAAGTTTTGCATAAATATAGAAAAAATAGCATAGACCTCTAACATATAATAGCAGGGTTCTCCGACTAAAGCACCCATAATTATCATCCAGACGAGTTTCCTTATTACAATGAACCAGGAACAGGGTGCTCCCTACTAAAGAACCCATAATTACGAATATAACCACACATATAATTGGTTACCTAAAATCTTAGTAACCCAGGATTATTGGAAGTTGGCGGATTATGTTCCGTGGTGGTGGTTAGCTAACTACAAGACAATACGTGTATTGTCTCGTGTCCGAGCAAAGATGCATCGAGGTGCATTGTTGGTGTAGAATAGAATGACTCCAAAACATCATCACTGATGCCCTATAATTGATTAATAAAACATTTATATGTTTGTTCGAAAACAACTTAAATAGTATAAAAATAATACTACCTATAATACGACTTATCTAAGTGAAAATGGTATTACAGCTTACATATTAGTTAAGATTTTGGATCCATAGTAAATTAAAAACACTTTTAATACTTTAAGTATTTCTTTTTATAGAATATAGTTATATTCAAGTCTTATTTTGTTTTGTGATTTCGATGCAGCGAGATTGTAGGATATGTATGTGTATAGTTGGTGGTAGTGGTCTCTTTTTGTTGTTTAAGATAGTAAAATGTTGTTTAATGTTGTAAAATGATGATCTTTTACTTGTTTTTTTAAAATAAGTTAGGAAACAGTCCTACTATAAAAGAAAGTATTATTCAATTTTTCTTCTATAAAAATTAAAGTTAAAAAAGGGTCTCATACAGCCTTAGTTCATACATGAACAATAGATGTAGATCTGAATCGTTATTACACATCTTTTTATCTTCATTTCCCTCAAAAAAATATAAAAATAGTAATTAGTAACTAAAACTCTTCCTTAACTTTCAAATGACCTCACCTCAAAAAATGTTTATTTTATTTAAAAAACAGACCTTGGAAATCTGAAACCTCACAAAATATATGTTTTATTTATTAAAGAAATATGCTTCTCCTTTTACTTAGAATCTATAAATGTTTTCAAACTTTCATAATTGTTTTGTAACTTTTTTGTTTCCCTTATATCCTCCGGGAAGAAATGTTATTTTCTACTCAAAAGAAACAACGATGAAGTAAAGTGAAGTGGAATAAAGACAAGAAAAACAATAAAAAGATAAAAGAATATTATGTTACCTTTGTTACTGAGAAGATGTTGAGAATATATTTCTAAAGAGATATTGAAGTGGTAGAACTTGAAGATGATAAATTTCTTGATACTTTAAGAGCTATAGTTATTGTGTTAAGGTTTCTAGAATTGAGGAATCCTTTAGAATTTGACCGTCATGCTTTTTACTTTGTTTTTTTTTTACTTTATTATAAGGAAATTGTCCATTTAATCATGATGTTGCAAAAAAAATGTTTGTTCTTTGACTCTATTATTATTTTGCTATATTTATGCTATATTTGTGTTAAATTTACACGAAACATGCGAAACTTTGTGGCAAATTTGCATGGATCATAGGAATACTATAACGCATTAATTTATCCTTAACTAAATGGTTTAAACATCAATATATACCAAACTATATGGTTTAAACATGAAATCATAGTTAAATATGCGATAACCACATAAAATATTTAATTGCATGATCAATTTATACCTAACTATTTATGCTTACTAGTTATTAAACTATTGCTTGCTGCTTAAATCGTGTAGTTATGTATAAATTGATCATGCAATTACATATTTCATGTATTAATCAATTATTTAACTCTTGTTTCATGTTTAAACCATATAGGTTGGTATATATTTATGTTTATACGATGTATTTAGGTATAAATTAATGTGTTATAGTATTCCCATGATTCGTGCAAATTTGGCACAAACTTTCATAGATTTCGTATAAACTTAGCACTTATATAAAATAAATATAGCACAAGTTTAGCATAAATGTAGAAAAAATAACATAGACCTCTTACATATAATAGCTGGGTGCTCCAACTAAAGCACCCATGATTATTATCCAGACCTAGTTCCATATGAACCATAATTGGAACTTGGTAGCTTATGTTCGGTAGGGGTGGTTAGCAGACTACAAGACGATACGTGTATTGTCTCGTGTCCCAGCAAAGTCGCATCCAGCTGCCTTACTAGTGGAAAATAGAATGACTCCAAAACATCTTCATCGATGCCCTACGATTGATCAATAAAACATTTATATATTTGTTAGAAAACAACTTAAATGGTATAAAAATAATGCTACCTATAGTACGATTTTACCTAAGTGAAAATGGCATTAAAGCCTGCATATTAGTTAAGATTTTGGATCCATAGTATATTAAAAACGTTTTTAATACTTGAAATATTTCTTTTTATAATATATAATTATATTTATGTCTTATTTTGTTTTATGATTTCGATGCAATTAGATTGTAGGATATGTATGTGTATTGTTGGTGGTAGTGGTCTCTTTTTGTTGTTTAAAAGAGTAAAATGTTGTTTAATGCAGTATTATGATGATCTTTTACTTGTTTCTTTTAAAATAAGTTAGGAAAAAATCCCAATATAAATATAAATATTATTCTATTTTTCTCCTATTAAATTTAAAGTTAAAAAAGGGTATGATACAGCCTTAGTTCATACTTGAACAATAGACATGGATCTAAATCGTTATTATCTTTCATCTTTATTTTTTCTCAAATAAATATAAAAATAGTAATTAGTAACTAAAAATCTTCCATAACTTTGAAATGACCTTACCTCAAAAAATATTTATTTTATTTTAAAAGGAAGAGCTTGGAAATCTGAAACCTCACAAAATATATGTTTTATTTATTAAAGAAATATGCTTCTCCTTTTACTTAAGATCTAGAAATCTCTTCAAACTTTCATAATTGTTTGTAAATTGTTTTTCCCCCTTATATCTTTAAAAGAAATATTAGTTTATACTCGAAAGAAACAACGATGAAATGAAGTGAATTGGAATAAAGACAAGAAAAACAAGAAAAAGATAAAAGAAATTTATGCTACCTTGGTTACTGGGAAGATGCTGAGAATATATTTCTATAGAGATATTTAAGTGCTAGACCTTAAAGAAGATAAATTTATCAATGCTTTAAGAGCTCTAGTTATCGTGTTAAGGATTTTAGTATTGAAGGGTCTTTAAGAAATTGACCGTCATGCTTTTTACTTTATGTTTTTTACTTTATTGTTTTTTTTACTTTATTATAAGGAAGTTGTCCATTTAATCACGATGTTGTAAAACAATGTTTGTTATTTTACTCTATTATTTTGCTATATTTATTCTACATTTATACTAAATTTATAGGAAACCCGTGAAAATTTGTGTTAAATTTGCACGGATAATTGGAATACTATAACGCATTGGTATATGCATAACTACATGGTTAAAGCATCATATATACCAAACCATATGGGTGAAACATAAAATAGTAGTTAATTAAGTGATAAACACATGAAATATGTAATTGCATTAACAATTTATACCTAACTATTTGTGCTTACTAGTTATTTAAGTGTTGTTTGCTGATTAAACCATGTAGTTAGGTATAAACTAATCAAGCAATTGAATATTTCATGTGATAATCACTTATATAACTGTAGTTGTATGTTTAAACCATATAGTTTGGTATATCTTGATTCTCAAACCATCTAGTTAGGTATATATTAATGTGTTATAGTATTCTCATGATTCGTGCAAATTTGGAATAAATTTAGCACAAACATAGCATAAATATAGTATAAGTTTAGAAAAAATATGGAAATAAATTTTTTAATTATCGTAATACTTCTACATTTATTTTTTGTTAATTGTTTTTTATCCATAAGTTTTTTATCTATAATTTGTTTTTGCTTATACTCAAAAGAAACAACGATGTAATGGAATGAAGACAAGAAAAAGAATAAGATACAAAAATATTATGTTATCTTAGTTGCTGAAAAGATGCTGAGAGTAGATTTCTAGAGATATTTAAGTGCTAGAACATAAAGAAAATAATGTTTTCGATATTTTAAGTGCTCCGGTTATTAGCATTGAGGAGTCCTCTAAAACAATTATCGTTATGTTCTTTACTTTATTGTTTGTTTTTTACTCTATTATAATGTATTGTCCATTAATCAATATGTTGTAAAAAAAATTATATAATAGTTTTTTATTATTTTAGAAACCAATCTCTCCATTAATCATACATCAACATTATTATGAGATTTGAGACTTTTATTCATGCACCATATCAAAATCTTAGTTTTAATTTTGTTATTGAATAACTGAGATTACCTTTTCAACGAGGCATGCACAATTTTAAAATATTATCCAATAAAATATTATAGATAAGAAAGTTTATATACAAAATTATTTAATTACTATTCCATTCTACTCTAGGTAAAATCCTCAGAATTGTACTTTTTAACTCTATCTATATATACTTATTTAAATATTAGCTCAAATTCATATGAATTGATATTTCACTTACACTTAGGACCGGGAAGATTCAGGCATGACAGCGTTCGATTTCAATCTTGGAGAAAGCTTATCCACGATCTTCTACTCAACATTGAATCTCTTTAATCCCGGAAAACTTCTTTTCATTAGCCTTTTTTTCCTTACTATTTTCTACTATTTTGAAATTCTCTTGTTTTCTCCTGACCCTATGGACTTTGAAGTTTAGGTTTTAGGATTTAGGGTTTAAGGTTTAGGGTTTGGATTGGCGACTACCTTCCATTCTCAATTTCAGAATTGAATGTTATAAATTCTTATATTTATCAGATTGAGCAATCAATTTTAGCTTCATAATTTCTATTTGTTCTTCATTTATCTTCCGAAGTGAATTGATTTTATTAGGGTTTTCCCTTAAAAAGCATGATAGATATTAGTAGTTATATACCAGCTAGTTCAAAATTCGTTACAATTATGAATAAAAAAATTATCGTTTATTTAAATAAAAGGTAATATAGCAACCAATATCTTAATATATAGCTTCAAGATTATTCATAAGCTTCTCCGCATCAATTTAAGTTATAGAACTATTTGTTAGAGAATAAAATTCATCCCATACTTGGTCCAAAGTCCCATATTGCTTGGATTGAAAATAATATAGTGTATATAAGTGTGAAGCCATCTTAACCAGCAATAGCCCTTTTGAGAGTGTACAAAAGGAAAATCTGTGCAAGCCTTCAGACCTAAAACGAACAATATATTGCTAGTTTGTGAGGCCCATTTCATACCTACATATTTATTCTTACACTATTATTGGTTTTCATTGAATTTGTATCAACATCATCGGTATTGCAAGGAAGGCATGCAAAACCTGTATTAACAATACCTTTCATATTATAACTAAATACACACAAACCATGTATGTTATAAAGACTACGATTTTGTATATCTATTTCCATAAGTCGATTTGTGTGTTTAGGTAACTTAATTTTTTATTTTGAAATATGTAGCTCGAAATATGTTTTCTTTGTGATTTTTGGTGTTCTTCAGGTATTAATTTAGATTTTGTAGTAGAATTGACTGATTGGAGTAAGGTTTTGATCGATTGTAGTATTTCTGTGTAATCTGAAAAATTTCGTCCAAGTAAGGGTTTACAGCTTAAACGAAAAACATAAAAGTGGAATATGCGAAACTTGTTTTATTATATGTACTGATAGTTTTGAAACATGTTTATTTGTTTGTACTCGTAGATGCAAACCTTGTTTATCGCTAGATGCAAAACGTTGGTGCTATTTTGTATTGGTAGATGCATAAGTTATTTACTACTAGCTCCAAAACGTTGGTGTTTTTTTTTATATTGGTATATGCGAAACCTATTTACTACCAGCTGCGAAACGTTTGTATTCTTTTGTACTGATAGGTGCGAAACATATGTATTCCTTGTACTAATAGATGTTATTCCTATTCTTTACTATAATGTTAGATTCAAAACGTGTTTACTTTTCTATCTAATGCAGGCACCCAATGTCTATAAGTCGAAAAACGATAATAAAAAAAATAGTAACTATTTATTGCATGAACAATTATTCAAAGGGCAGTCCTTTGATACTTTATGCCCAAAGAGATAAGTCTACTGACTTTTTTATTATTAAAAAGTATTTCCACCTCATACATGCGAGACTGGTTTTTGCGAAGAAAATAGAAAGTAGTTTTCATCGGATTTGTTTGTGAACGAAATACGTGATTATGTTAGGAGGAATGTTTATTTTACAGTTAGAAGTGTGAATTTTTTTTTTTAAATTATTATGGTTTAGATATCTTTTACCGTGTTTCATGGCTTATCTTAGAGAAAGCTAAGATGGTTGTATATGGTAATAGTTCTACGTCGTATAAATTACTTAATAATTATTTTAAAACATTGAAGATTCATGATAGTAGTAGTGATTGCATAATGGATTATTCAATGGACACCAATGTTTTCAAGCGTTGTTTCATAGCATTCGGTTCTTGTCTTTATAGTTTCAATTCTTGTTGTTAAGTTTTATTTATTGATAGAACTTTTTTATGGGGAAATATAAAGGGGTATTATTATCTTCCGTAGCTAAAGATGGTAGCAATGGTAATTTTTTGTTATCTATTATTTGTATATATGTTATTTTTCTTATATTATATATAAATCTGCGAAATCATGCATCGATAAAATATACTAGGTGTGAAACCTTGTATAATGAACATGATGGATGTAAAACTTTATTGTATATGTAATATGATAGATGCGAAACATTGAATATTAAATACGATAGATGCAGAACCTAACGGTATAACTAAATTGATAGATGCGAAACTAGTTGTAATCAATTATTTATGATATATTTTCTATATATTTGTTGCAAGCATTTTCCCTGTTCCATTTGGTATTATTGGGGCTGAAGATACTAAGAATTAGTTGTGGTTTTTGGAGATGTTGAAACCTCATTTGTCGGATTGGTAAAACACATTTAGGTAAGATTAGTGATGTATATGCTATATTTCTAGATTGATATCATGGATATTGTTTTTACCATCTTATAAAATAATTGAGGCATTCTTTCACTGGTACATCGACAATATTTAAGGATATTTTGGTTCACATGTTTAAAATATGTGCGTACGCTGCTAGTCAAAATTTGTTCATTCAACATATGGATGAAGTTTTTAAAGAAAGAGGTCAGAAGGTTGTTAGTTTTGTGAGTATATATATCCCGACAAATATGTTTGTGGTTTTCCTATACTAGACTTAGTTGACAAGATTAGAGTTTTACAAATGATTCAAATTTTGAGGCATTTTGTTGATGTTGAACGTTGGACTAGTGATTTGTATCCTAAATTTGATAAAACATTAAAGGTAATATTGAAGAAGGTCGTCCATGGATAGTTCATTCGTCTAATCCTCTTTTGCATGAAGTGGTTTGTGATCCAATTATGGTTGCTGAGCTTAGTTTAGATACTTGTTCTTGTGGTGTGTGGCAATAAGATTGTTTCCCATGCTCTCATGTTTTAGCTGCTTTACTTTATACAGATGTGGATCCTATGAAATATGTTGAGTCATGCTATTTTCTAATCTCTTATAAGGTCACATATTCTTATGGCGTAGCTGCGTTTAATAATTTTGGTCAAACATCTACTTCAACAACTTCTCCAGATGAAATTCGGTCATAATAGATGAATATGTGTAAACGATTTGTAGATAAATATACTTGTTTATACTTTTAGTTTTTCTGAATTTTTTTATAATAAAAATAGATAATTATGCGAAACCTTTTATAGATGAGGCATGAAAGATGCGAAACCCTTTAAAGATGATACATACTAGATGTGAAACCTTTTATTACCAAAATACATGGACATGATAGATGCGAAAAGAGGTATAAGAAATTTTATTTTGTTTGATAGATATGAAACATATTAAAACGAAATAACTTTGTTTATGATAGATGCAAAACCTTTTATTACCAAATACATGGAAAGAGAAATACATGGAAAGTTTAATATAACAAAAACAAGCTGAAAACAAACATTCTGGTCACAGTGTTCTTCATACATAAACATTCTCGTCGGCAAAAAGCAAAAGCATGCACATATAAACAACATAAAGTAAAACCAGACCCTTCCTCACACCCTTAATCTGAGTCTTCTTCCTCATCTTCAGACTTTTCTTCCTCTAAATCTTCTTCATCTAAATTGTCTTCCTCTGAATCTTGTTCCTCCTCTTTCGAGTCTTTTTCTTCAGACTCTTCATCTTCATCATCCTCTTGGTCACGTTTCCTCTTTCTTTTTAAGATGGCAATAATGATCCTCATTTGGATCCTCCTCATCTTCTGAAAGTTAATGGTTTGAGGAAAATATTGTTCGTCATAAAAAGAAGTCATATATTTGAATATGAAGACAATTTTGTTTGTGGTACTTTGTTTCTAGTTCTGATTATTTATGGTGATAGACGAAGTAGTGATAAATCATTTTAAATTGAGTCATCATCTAAGGAATAGTTTAGATGTTCTATTTTCTAAAAAAAACATTTTTTTTGTGTATAAGAGCTTAAAGTGTGAACTGAACGTTATTGGTAAATATTTTAAAAGTTGAAATGTTTCGAAGCATTGAAAGTTATTATATCTTGCTTGTTATTGCTAAGTATTTGTAGTTATTGCAATCTAATCATGATTATATCTACTTTTGTCAAATCATATAAGTAAATAACCAATTCAATGTAAGTCACTAGTTTAAATTTTTATGCAAAATAGGTGGGAGTTTGGTAACCTACATTAATTACCAACACACTTCTTTAAATATTAATTGGATGAAGAAAATTAGTTAGACCATAATATGGGGAAAATGACCAACAAAAATAATGACTAGATAGATGCGAAACACTGTATACTGAATTAACAATATATGCAAAACCTAGTCTACAAAAGATATGATAATTCAAAATGTTTTATTTATGTTTTTTATAGATGCGAAATAAGGTCACAATGGATATGATAGATGCGAAACCTTTTCATTTATATACATGATAGATTCGAGACTGTATATATACATGGTGAGAGCTGTGATACGTTGATAAAATTATTTAACGTAAAAAAATATATTGATTGTTGACAAACTGTGCAATAAACATTTACTAAAACAAATATTAAAATGTACCTTCCCAAAATCTGTTAGTGTTATATTCATTAAAAAAACATGTAATAAATTTATGCTCTTCTTAATGGTGCAATGTTAGAAGTTTTTTCAATGTCAAGTTTTTCGTACATAACATAATCTTTGAAATAATCGTAAATCAATACTCCGTAATCAAGTGATCCATGTTTTTGTTTAGGATTTTTTGTTGGACATACGATCTTTATTTTTGCTTCCACTCGTAAACTATTTTTTCTTTAGAGGTATTGAATATGTATGTTAATATACAGACAATATATATATATATAATATGAAAATATATTAGAGTAGAGACACTTACTAATCTTTGTGCACTTTTTTTGTTGGATCTGGACGGCTTGGCAATGCGTTTAGATTTATAGTTGTTTCATGTTCGACATCTATTACTATTAATGTCCAATAGGTAATATTCCCTCGGCAGTCTTCTGTTAGAAGCAGAATCAGATGTAACCTTCATTGAAGCCTTGTACCTTATTGTCAACATACAATCTTACATCCGAGTTTTGGTTTAGCATCGCCTACACTGAATCAGTAATATTTAGAAACATTTTTTGTTTCATAATTAATACATGTGTTGTAGAAGTATAATATTCTTGCCATTACGTTTCCAGATAAGTATGTTACTGGCATTAATTCTCTCAGATATTCAACAAATGATATTTGATAGTTGAGTTGTTTAAGGTGGATATACATATAACCATATATTATCTGTGTTGTCAAAAATGGAAGTTAAGAGTTAGTTTATCTATGTAATGGGAAGCAAGGAAAACAAAATAAACGTAAATTTAACTTTTAACTTAGAGTCGATTTCATCTTCAACTAATATCTCCAGCATATTACTAACAAAAATATTAGATTCTGCTATCTCTGGAACTGACCATACTGTTGGATCGGGATTGTTTTCTCCTTTTTAAATCAGGTATAAGTTGTAGTATTTCTCTATTTCAATTGTGGGTGTTACTTTGTTTTTTTATTGGCGATTGTTTTTTGGTAATTTCCATATTAGGTAGTTCATCAAGTATTTCATATTGAAAAGGATCCAAAATTAGTTCAAATGAAGGCCCTTCATCAAACTCTTTATGCAAAAATATAAAACCAGTGAAACTGTAGGATGTGATAGATGTGAAACCTTCAAAACTATGATTGATAAGAAACCAATGAAACTAAGACACATGTGAAACCTAAGAAAATGTAATAGATGAGAAACCAGTGCAATTGTGATATATGCGAAACCAGTGAAACTACGATAGATGCAAAACCTATGGAAATATGATAGATGAGAAACCATTGAAACTATGATAGATGAGAAACAAGTGAAACTACGCTAGATGAAAAACTAATGCAAATATGATGGATGCAAAACTTGTGTGAATATGATAGATGTAAAACTGGTGAAATGATACATGCGAAAATAGTGAAATTTTAGAGAAGAGAGAAAAGGTAATTCACTTACTTGTTTCTTTTGTATATCATTTCAATCCTTATAATTTCATTCTCAATAGCTGGGTCTAAGTCACTGACTTGTGGTGTTTCGATTTCTTGGACTTTAGAGGAATGACCTTTTACAAAACAAATTGCACATTACATGTGAAACAAGTGTAAAAACAATAGTTACAAAATAAGAGAAGAATGATGCATTTTGAATGATAAATGCGAAATCATCAATAAGATGATCGGTGTGAAATAGTAGGACTTTTAACAAATAACAAACGATATATTATGCAAAAGAACCATGCAACTATGAGATACATATACTAAATATATAAATATTATAATGTTATAATATTTAAGCAAAAAAACAAGATAATACATAACAAAATATATCTCCACATATATAGGTTTTTAAAACAGGTTTTGTTATCCATATCACCTATTTCTCTACATCAATAGTTACTTCAGCAAACATTATGGGTCACTTCAGATACTTCAGCAACAGATTTTTTAACAACATCTACAACAACATTAGTATCCTGATATTTTACATAGTAGTTCAGGATCTTGTTCTTTGACAACAACAATAATATCATGATCTTGTTCTTCCATAATAGCAACATCATTAGGCTGAACATCTTGGTCTTTTTGACCCCAGCATTAATAGGAGGAAGATGTTTATCTTCAATAGTAACCTTAGAGGTAACAAAAGCAACATGAATAAGGGGATTATCTTGGTTTTCAACCCCAACATCAAAGTGAGAAATATGCTTATTTTTAACACAAACAATACCCTTAGATGTAACAAGAGCAACATTAACAAGGGAAACATTTTGGTTTTCAACCCCAATATTAACATGAGTAACATGCACCTTTTCAATAGCAACAATACCCTTAGATCTAATAAGAGAAACATCAACCCTAACATCAACATAAATAATATGTTTATCTTCAACAATAATAACAACATGAGTAATATGCTTATCTTTAACAATAACCACAACAGTAGGATGAATGTGCTCATCTTTTACATCAACTGTAATTTTAGGATCATGTTATTCTACACCAACTTCATTTTTCTCTTGTCGTTGAGGTGGATGCTGGACTCCCACTATAATATTAGGTTTAGTCTCTGGGTTTTCAACACCAACAACAGGGTTTTCAAAACCAACAACTGTATTTGGATCCTTATGGGCAGGAAACTTACTCATAGTATAAGCAGGTTGTTGTACACCGATTTGTTGATCATTTTATCTTATATTTGTAATACATGCTTTTTTATTCGATGAGTGTTGGGCTTGATCATTGAATCGCTTTTTTCTTTCATAAGTTTTTTTATTTATTTTCAGTTGTTTATCTTCATCTCCTATGTTTGGCTTCAACATAGACAGTTGAAGTATCTTTTATAGTTGGACCTCTGTGTCAATCTATACATTAGATTTCATTTGTGAAATGATCTTATATTTTTCGTCGAGTTTCATTTTTAGTTTTTCAATTCTTTTGCATGCGAGTTTAGTTTTTCTATTGTATCTACTATTGACAAGTTAATAATTTATCTAGACACATCCTCTGTTGGTGCTGGGGTTGGGGCTGGCCTGAGGATATTTTGTTAATTGTCTGCAAAATAATAACCCATGTCAAATATTTGAAACCTTTATAAGATAATGGATGATAGATGTGCAACCTTAATAAATGTGGTAGATGATAAATGTCAATGAATGTGATAGATGCAAAACGTTTTATGAGATTATTCATGATAGATGCACAACCTTAATAGAGATTGTAGATGTGAAATGTGAAATAATGATAGATCCGGAGCCTTTAGTAAATATGATAGATGTGAAAACTACATGACTATGATAGATGCGAGACCTAATATAAGATTATAGATGATAGATGTGAAAACTACATGGCTATGATAGATGCGAGACCTAAAATAAGATTATAGATGATAGATGTGGAACCTTTAGTAAATATGATAGATGTAATACCTACACGACTATGATAGATGCAAAACCTATTATGATATTATGGATGGTAGATGCATAACGTTTAGGTAAATATGATATATGTGAAACCTACATGACTATGATAGGAGCACGTCATATCTGTACCATCTTCTGTTTATTGAGAGGCCTAATTTTTGTCAGTAAATTTTTCTCTTCCACTTTCTTTATTAATTTATTTCTTTGTGTTGCAGTCTTTATAGTTCTTGTAACTTTTGAACGTGGCTTAAAAATGTATTGATCTGTTGTTCTTTTGGTATCAGTAGAATCACTTGTACCTGAGGGTTGATTCGTATCATAATTCAGACCACTATCGTCATCATTGAAGTTAACTTGTTCATAATCCTGCGGTGGAACTCTCCTCCAAATTGTTCTGTTTCTTCTTCTATTAGGATTCTTCTTCCAGAACATAAAAAATTGTTAAAATGGTAAAGTAAAGGCATATATATATGTAAAATGCAAAACTTGACGAAAAATAATGTGTAAATATACGTATTCATCTGTTATCTCTGTTATGGCATCAATCAATTATAATTTTGTTTTTCCCTCAATACCCAGCCATATGAAGCATATAGGTATCGTGTCCTTCAATTTTATTTTTGACATATAGTTGTGTGTTCCATGATGAATGATTATATATTAAATATACTTTAGATACCATTTTCTTGCAAAATAAAATTCAAAATAGAACAAAGAAAGATACTAACCAGTAAAAGAAAAAATATAACCAACTACTTTTCCAGGTTTATTTCCATGACAAAGTTTTATTAAATTCATCAACTTTTCCCGAATTACTTCAGCCTAATTGTAGTTTTTTATTTTTTTAGGTCTTCTAGGTAATATACCACTTTAGATGCTAACACATCTAAAGATGTAGAGAAATATAAGGTAGAACAAGTTAACATTATGAATAATATCACTAATCTTTTATTGTCTGTTCTCTAAGTTTTTTTGTTGTTTTATTTATAGCATCTTATAAATATACAAAAGCATTAGTTAATATATAGATAATAGATGATAAATAATTAGAAACTATAATAGACACTAAATCAAGGAAACTATGATAGTTGCGGAACGGTATATTCTGCGAAACCTATATAAATCTGAATCAAAGGGGTAAAAGTGATAGATACGGAACCTTTGCAAATGTTAAACTTAAACAACAGGCAAAATTGATAGATGCAAAACCTATGCAAATGAGAACCGGGGGGGGGGGGGGGGAGAGGGGGTTAAAGTGATAGATGTGGAACCTTTACAAATGTTAAACAATGGGAAAATTGATAGATGTGAAACCTATGCTAATGTGAAACATGGTTAAAGTGATAGATGTGAAACCTACGCAAATATTAAACCAAAGTAAAAATGCTAGATGCGGAACCTATAGGAAAATGTTAAACTAAGGCATAAGTGGTAGATGAGAAACGTATGAACATGTGAAATAAAAAAAATGGTAAATGAGAAACCTGTGAAAATGAGAAACCAGTGCAGTAGTGTAAAAAAAGTTGGAATTTGATATCTTTATCATTTTATTTGTGATTGGTTATGATTGGCTTTTATCAATATTTTTTTATGTGTCATCAGAAAAGTATGTCTTAGTTATCGTGGATTCTTCTTCTTTAATTAATTCTGAATATCTCGGTTCAAATTGTTTGGCTTGTACTGACATATGATGGTTCTGATATTTTAAACCAAAGATTATCTTGACATCATTGGTTGGAAGGCGTAGAATTTTTTTCCCCAATTTGAAAGCTTTATTTTCATAATCATACATCTTTATTATATCTTCAATCAAATCCCAATACTTTTTGTAAGACATCTTCTTTTTCTTAAGATCATATGCTGCCTTCGAAATGGAATAAAATAGCGTATTTTCTTATTCTTCTATGTGTTATGGTCTTACTTGTCTCATGCATCTATTTTATCAATACAAAGAGACCTGACCTATAGAAACATTTTTTTAGAGCCATTTATCATGTAAAAACAATTAAATGAGAAAAATAGGTTAGCTATGATAGATGAGAAATCATTGGAAGTTTGATAAGTAATATATGTGAAACCTATGGAAATGTGAAACCATTGCAAAAGTGATAGATCCGCAACCTTTGCAAATGTTAACCCATAGGGTAATTTGATAGATGTGAAACATATGCCAATGTGTAACCAAGATAAAGTGAAATTACTTTCATGTATATTGAGTTCTAGGAACAGATTTCATGTATATTGAGTTCTAGGAACAGATTTTTGGTTTTTTTAGTATTGAAATTACTTGTTTTTTTATTCTGACTCTCTCATTTTTGTTTGTTTCCATTTTTACAAGAATAAATTATCTTGTTAGTTGATTGAGTGATGTTCTAAGGTGTTGAATCTTTGGTTGGGATGTCTTCCTTTTCTATGATTAAGTTTTTAAAAAATTGAGTTTTTTTGGTTTTTAAGGTTTAATTTTAGAAGTCAAATGACATATGTCGGTTATGATTTGACTTAATGATGTGTATGTTGGAATAAGGGTTGGATATTTCATAGTGGCATCAAAATATAAATTAGAAAATAAATTAAAAATAAAAAAATAAAAACAAGTGTTAGTATTTTTTTAAAAAAATTAAATGAAAGAAATAATAAATCTTATAGGAAAAATAGGATCACCTTTTAAGTTTTTACTAAAATCAAATGACATCAAGGAAATAATTTAAGATAAAAAATTCATTTTGTTTGTCTGTCATCGATCATGTAGGTGAATTCACGAAAACTTCCAAATTGGGTGAAATTGGAAACTCTTGGAGAAGTTGCTTATTGTGAGGTTTGGTTACGTGTCTTAAATTGCAAAGCATTTGATTTTGATTGAGTCGAGAATGTATGTTATCGAGGTCATGTTTTTGGATTCAATTGATTTATAGGATGGGAATGGAGTCGTCTACAGTAAAGATGGGTTTTGGAATAAGAATATAAGATTTAGTTCAGTTGATCACTTGTTATGATAAAAATATACACAAGATTCGAATTAGGAAAAACGACAAATATAGAACTGGAGAGTCTTAAGCAAAATAGTCGCTCTGATTTCTGGTCGGAGTTTCTATTTGTCTGGACTTCCAAAATCTGATGACCTTGGATATGGTAATGGTATCACCGACGCTACATTTTTTCAGCACAGTCTCAAACGAACCTCTCAGGGTCTAGCATTGTGTTTGGTCTACTCCTTGTTCATTTCTTAAAAAGATGTATGTCTTGAGGATCATATTCTCACTTTTGATATAGTAAATTTGGCTTGACAAGCTGTTGAGAAATCTGAAACTTATTGTTGGTATGTTTGGAGATTTTAAAAGGATATTTTTGAAAAAAAGAAGAATAAAATTGGATAGAACAAAAGTATTTTTTTTTTTCTTAATCTTTTTGTTTAGTACATCCTCTATATATATTATACTGTTTTAATAACAGAATAATAATATATTTTACTAATATAATACTTTTTAATATATAAAATCAAATCTAAACATATTTTTTTTTTAAATTGAATAATATATTTTTAATTGAATAATATATATTATTCAAAAATACATTAATATATTATTAAAATATTTTGACTAAATTAATTAATTAATTTTTTCAAGTTTAATTAATTATTGTCTAACAATGCCTCCCTTAAATTAAGTTTGCTCCTGATTCCCAAACTTTCAACATTTTTTTTGAAGACTTGTGCATTTTGTGGCTTTGTGAAGATATCAGCTATTTGATCTTCAGTCTTAAAATAGTTAACTTGAACATCACCATTATTCACGAGCTCCCTCAGAAAATGATATCGAATCCGGATGTGTTTTGTTCTTCCATGAAGAATTGAATCCTTTATTGTCACAAAATAAAATGGTTGACTTGACCTGCTTTCATTTTAGACTTTCCAAAATTTCGCGCAACCAAATCAATTGACATCATGCATAAGATGCAGCAATATATTCTGCTTCTGTAGTCGAAAGCGCCACAACTGATTGTTTCTTTGAGCTTCATGAAACTGCACCGCTACCAAGGTGAAACACATACCCAGAAGTGTGTTTGCTATCATCAATGCTTCCTGCTAAATCACTATATGTATAACCAATGAGATTAACTTATGTATTAGCTTCATAAAAAAATTCATAGCCAATGGTTCCCTTCACATACCGCAATATTCTTTTGGCAACCTCCCAATGGTTAGAATAAGGTTTTTCCATGAATCTACTTATCAAACTAACAGCATACACAATGTCAGGCCTTGTCGAAGTTAGATACATCAGATTTCCAACCAGAATTCGGAACATCATTGAATTAACAAGTTTTCATTCACCTTCTTTAGATAGCTTCAGATCTGTGATGCATGGAGTAGTGACAGTATTAGCAGCTTCCATCTTGAATTTTTTTAAAATTTATTTTGCATAGTTCTCTTGTGAATAAAAACTCTTTTCTCAGATTGATGAATTTCAATGCCAAGAAAATGATAAAGTTCTCCTAAATATGTCATCTGAAATTCTGCCATCATTGACTGTTTAAATTCTTCCAACATTTTTACATTGTTTCATGTGAAAACAAGATCGTCGACATAGAGACTAACCATCATAAATCTTCCTTGGGAATCACTTTTTATGTAGAGAGTATGTTCATATGGACATTTTTTAAATCCATATTTTTCAAAATAAGAATTGATACGGCTGTACCAGGCTCGGGGTGATTGTTTCAACCCATACAATGCTTTATTTAGCTTGTAAACTTTTTCTTCTTCTCCTTTATTAATAAACCCAGGTGGTTGATCAACATAGACTTCTTCTTTGAGAACATCGTTCAAGAATGCGAACTTTACATCCATTTGGAACATCTTCCAATTATTTTGAGCAGCAAGAGATATGAGTAACCGAACTGTTTCAAGTCTAGAAACGGGAGCAAATACCTCTGTAAAATCTTCTCCTTCTTTTTACTTGTATCCTTTTTCAACTAGCATAGCCTTGTATTTATTGATGGAACCATTTGGATTCATGTTTGTCTTATAAACCCATTTGACCCCAATAGAAATCTTGTGCGGCGGTAAATCTGTAAGCTCCCATGTATCATTATTTTCAATTGAGACAATCTCTTCGTTCATGGCTTTCCTCCATACTTTTTCTTGATATGCATCATCAAACGAAATTGGATCTTCTCCTGCAAAGAAAGCAAAAAATACAGCATCGTGTTCCACGATTTTATTAGTTACATTATATAGTTCCTGAATACTTCTCATTTTTCTGACCGGACTAGATGAAGAACTTGATGAAAAATTTGGGGAAGTAGGAGGGCATCCTGTTGGAGTACTATTTTCAGTACTTCCAAAATCTGCCTCTTCTTTTTCTTCAAGTTCAAGTGGAAAAATTTGCAAAGGTTCTTTCTCAGCTGTCATCTCTTCAAAAAGCGAATGTTCATCAAACCAGACATCTCGACTTATCACATTTTTTTTTGTTACCGGATTATATAGCTTGTATGCCTTACTTCTTTCACTATAACCAATGAAGATGAATTTTTCAGACTTGTCATCTAACTTGCTTCTCATTACATCCGGAATATGAGAGTATGCAACACTCCCAAATATTCTTAGATGATGAACATTAGGCTTTCTACCATACCACATCTCATATGGCGTGCAATTCTCCAAGCTTGTTGTTGGTGATCTGTTAATAAGATAAACAGTGCACGCAACAGCTTCAGTCCAAAAAACTCTTGATAACCTTTTCTTCTTAAGAAAACATCTAACCATCTCCATCATTGTTCTGTTCTTTCTTTCAGATACACCATTTTGCTGAGGTGTATATCGGACTGTCATCTTATGCCGAATGCCACTGTCTCTGCAATATTTCTCAAATTTATTTGAAAAATACTCACCTCCACCATCTGTCTGTAAGGTGTTGATTTTTAATCCAGTAAAGTTCTCTACTTCTGTTTTAAAATCTTTGAATTTTTTAAATGCCTTTGATTTTTCTCTAACACAATAAACCCAAAATTTCTGTGAGTAATCATCAATAAAAGTTATAAAATAACGATTACCTCAGAGCAGTTATGAGGGTTGGATGAGAGGGATCAAGTATAAGTACCTGCATATGAAGACGTTCATTAGTACTGGCAGGTCATAGGAGCATTTGAAAATCTGCATGGAGAGGTAGATGCTAGCTTGTCCACTGGGAAAGTTGGGCCGTGACACTCTACCACATCCAATTCGTGAGCGTCCTCGCCACGAACACCCCGACTGGATCTGGAAGGTCACGACCAAAGTCTTGTTGCTTCGTCCATACTCCGCAACGAGACTTCTTAAATTGATAGTCCCCCCTGACTTGATTGAGAAACTCCTACGTTGGTGCACTGATCTCCTTCATCCAACATTTGCTTGCGCCCCGTTTATTTGTCTGGTGATGATCCGCTCCTGGCCTTACGCCTTACCCCCATTTGTTGACATTTATTTTGTTACTCTAAGTAGCAATTGCGTCAACAATGACGACCGGCCTTGATTTCGCCAAAGAGAGACAGAGTTGATTCCAGAATCATTGTTTGTACTAAGTCTACTGTAACAATCACGCACATATATATATCCGTGCTTTGAATTTTTGAGTATTAAGAATAATAGTTTCAATGCACTGCAAAGTGTATTGGAAATAAAAGCTTTAAAAAACTCATGAATCACCCTAACAAATTTTAATCTTAACAGCGCAAACAAATGAAGAAACAAATGACTGCAATACATTTATAATCCTCGAGAAACTTGCTCCTTTATAAATCCAAGACTGAAGATACAATTAGGTCCTATCGTTTTAACTCACTTTTAAGTCATAGAATTTGAATTACTGGTTCCTACTTGTTCTTTCGCGCCATCTTAGATGGTGGTTTTCCCAATTGAAAACCAAGAGAAATACAATTGCATTTTCGATAAAATCGATGAGATTAAACGTCCTTTTATTTAGAGATTAGTCCATATAATAAGCCTTTAGCGTAGCTCTGAGAAGGAAAAGAAGTTGGGTGCTTCTTCAAAAATTACTTTATACTTATATTTAGGGAATAACTAACAAAAAAACATAATTTGTTTTTTTATTATTTGGGGGTGGCGGTGCTAAAAGAAAGATAGTTTTCTTTACTAACTTGTAGTTATAGATGAAAATATTCTTCGATACATTTCTATTATGCACGAAACATATATATATCAGACTTGATTTTTTACGGAAAATCTGCTCAACTTCCTTTTTAGGAGGAATTTCAAACCGGCAGTCGTGATAATTATTTTTGACAAATGCATCTCCAACCGGTTTATAGGTAAGTGGTTTCGAATCTATTGATTTTCTCTTTTGCTAAAAGGTAATTTTTTTTATCATTTTACACATTCGATCTATAGTTTGTAAGGTCGATTATTGATGTCTCGTATCCAAAATGAGTTTTATATCTTTATCCGAGCCATTTCATAGTGATGTTCGCCACATTGCGATATTATGGCGATTTTGAAAACAAAATCGTCTACATCCGAGAGAATTTCCCACCATAATTAGTTTATTGGCAAACTGTCACACTAATTTTGCCGCATTGATGACGATTATAACTAACTATTTCGTCAATGCATTAACTAATTAGGTTTGATCATTCCAACCACATATCTCTTGGTTTTGTTAAGATCCATATGCTGGTTTGGTGTCGTTGTAGCAAGATTTACGTTAATTATTGACTTTAAATGCTCGTTTTAATCGTTTTCCAACTTAAATCGAGAATACGAAAAGCTACGATAATACTTGCAAATCTTACATGAGGAACCCTAGATATATTATATATGAAATATACATTAAGTACGATGCAAAACAAAGTAGAAATACCATACGTCAAACCTTCGTAAGTGATTTTGACGTATCAATGACGGATAAAACTAACTAAGTTGTCATTACATTTACGAATTATGTCTAACCATTCTAATTATGAATACGTTGGTTTTGTTAGGATCAATAGGATGGTCTAATATGTTGGTAGCAAAATTTACGTAAATTAATGACTTTAGATGTTAGTTTATATTTTTTTAACCTAGGCCACTAATATAAAAATCTATACTAGTACTTCTGAAATCTATTGTAATATGCCTATGAAATCCTATATAAATTGTATGCGAAACATGTAGAAAGTATGATGTGAAACAAAGTAGAAATAACAAATATGAAACCTTTATAATCGTTTTCAGCGCATTGATAATGAATAAACCTAAGGGCCACTACAAGACGAATTATGTTCGACCATTCCAACCATGAATTTGTTGGTTTTGTTAGGACGGATATATTGGTTTGGTGTTGTGGTAGCAAAATTTACGTAAATTACTAATTAGATACTTTTTCTTATCATTTTCCAACATGGGTTATGAATACGTAAATCGGCAACAATTCTAACAAAATTTATTGTAATATATGTGTGAAACTCTATATAAATTGTACGCACAACATGCGTAAAGTATGATGTGAAACAACATGCTAATAACATATTTGAAACCTTGAGAGCTGATTTCGCTACATCGATGATAAATAAAACTAACTAATTCGCAATTGCAATGATAAATTATATTTGGCCGCTCCAACCTCAAATATTTTGGTTTTGGTAGGATCCATATGTTGTTTTGTGTCGTAATAGAAATATTTATGTGATGTATTAATTTTAGATGTTTGTTCTCATCGTTTCTCAATCTAGGCTTGGAAAATTTAAGTAGTTATAAGTGGGAGACCTTACATCAGTTATATGTGAAACATGCAACACGTATTATACAAAACCGTGGAGAAATTAGATATGAAAAACCTAACTTATTTAAAACCATGCTTGCGAAATATAATGTATTATAAATGCGAAACCACTTTAAAATTAGTTGAAAAAACTAGTAGTATGTAATGATGAGAAATAATGGAGAAATGGTTACGAAACCTGCATAACAAAAAAATAATTTCTTAAAACCTTAACATGTTTTTGTTTTTTGGATCAAATTATAGATAAAGTAGATGGATCGAGTACCGAACGGGTCAAACAAATAAAATTGAAGAGACAATGACCTGGTACTTCCACACTCTCGAAACTCGTATACAACAAAAACCTTGATATGTTAATGGGTTCATCACATATTCAACTCCAAGATATAAATGCTATGACACATGAGTCAGACACTAGAACATCGACATAGATAGAGATTTCCTTCTATGTGGGATACCGCAGTTATTTTATGTGGCTTACAAATTATGGGCATATATATGACATTTTCAAAACATGTGATCATACATGTGAAACTTAATTTATATTATAAGATAAAATTAGCATGAGATTATACACTCATTATACCGGCTTGAGATCGTGGAGTTCCACAAATCATAAGCGAGTATATGCATGCTTGGATATAACATCATGTTGGAAGCTTATCGAGCTTATTTATAATTTTAATCTCAACGCTCCCATTACATAACTTTTTCATAGAGAGGTGGAATCAGTAGACCAATACATTTCATTTCTTGTTTGGTGAAATGACCATCACATTAGATTATGTGCACGCTATTACGGGGTTGAGGGTCACCGATAATATTGTGAATGGTCTAAGAAAATATCTCCAAAAGGGAGCTTCATTGTCGGGTTAGCCTGATGGGAGTAGGTTACGGAGAATTATTTGATGTTATTGGAAACCGCAAAGGTGTTAAAATTAGTTTGAATTTTCTCGACATGACGCAATCTTAGATGCTATGAAAACAACCTCGAGCTTACCCATGACAACGTGACTCATTCCACACGAGCGTATTTGGTTTACTTTTTTAGATGCACTATATTTCCCAATAAAATTATTTGGTATGGATCACCTAAGTATGTCATCTTATTTGAAGACATTGATGGTATATGAAATCGTACGGACGTGGTATTTTTGTTCTAGTTCATATTTACCATCATTTTGGTGAAGCATCTTAACACAAAACAAAGATCATATGTGGTTTTCTAGCTATGATAGATACATGGATCATCGATCTATTTTCGACCTCGTTATACGTTTGGAGTGCACGTGTGAGATTTCATCCATAGCACGATGGGATGCGATCGAGTCTGAAATAAACACACTACATACTTGCAAAACAGTTATAATTATACACTTGCAAAGTACTAGGAAACCATGTTGCGACGTACATTCTTATTTTTCATAATATCCTTCCAGATTGTGTTCCAGTTATATATAGCCATCCGTGGAATTTTTCCTTTTCAAGAAATAGCATAGTACCATGGAAATATAGTCGAGTTGAAGCATGTACATGCATATTATCCAAAATGGGTATTTTGCTAGTTCAAACGCCTACAAGACATTTTGAAACTTGATGTGAGTGATAAGCTCCCATAAACCAAACAAAACTGAAAGCGATTATGTACAAGTGAAATGATCCAATTTGGCGACCATGGCACTCGTTCGCTTTGCAAATTGAGCAAATGTGGTATTTAATATCAGATATGGTAGATCTATGTACTCTAGATTATGTCGCTTGTATATGGGAAATGGGTTGGTTGTTACTTATGAACCTTAAACTCGTATACACTAATCTGTACGTGTGTGAAGATCGTAAAAATTAAGGGAGTAAACGGTTGAGAACCGTGCACCAAATGATTTCTTGGACCCGTAGAGACTTCCATGGTTATTATGATGAGATTTACACAATTTTCATTTAGTATTATGACATTTCAAACAAACATTTGTAGTAATTTTTATAGTTGGTGTTTGCTATTTTTGTATTATAACTACAATATGTTATGTAACAGTCACATACGTACCATCATAATTTGTACTTGGGCATAATTATTTACGGAACATATGATTTGTGTAATAATTATGTCGATGCGAAACGCATAACATATGATTTATATAAAAATTATGTAGCTGTGAAATATGTACTACTTGCGTATCTTTTATGAAGTTTTATTTCACAAACATATTTTGAATACATATATTTCAGAAATATTATAATACTTTCAAAATATGGATATAGACCCTTGAAATATACCACTAACATGCGAAATATATGTAAATCATGTCAAAATGTTGATGTACATGTCCACTACGAAATAAAGATGCATACTATTGTAAAATACATGTCTTTTACTTTATTTTAGTGTCTTTCATTTATTGGTGAATACCGATTCTCTAATATTTATACCGTCACATCCTATTTTAAATGCAATTTTTTGCCAACTATAATATCATGCAAAATATAATATCTTGCAAACTATAATATCCCACCAACTATAAAATATATCTTTCATCTCCATCTACAAAATATAATAACGAATCAAACTTCTAATTTCTTCGATATACAACAGAAATATGGAAGAAGATAACCACTTTAAAAAACCACAACAATTGTGAAGAGAAGAATGGGTGATAAAACTACTAAGTTTTTTGATGATATTGAATGCACAATATGCTACATCTATGGTTCAATGCGTTCATATTATTCATGTATGATGTCGTATGAACGATGAATTTGAATTGATAGTGCTTCTTTCATTACTTGCAGTCTATATTTATGTGTATAATAATGCAATTGCGACATTAAAAAAACACAGTTTGTGGAAGGCCAGTGACATATAATTTACAATGAAGAGGATAATTTATCTATTTGAATTACTATTTGTGTTACTTTTAATTGTGTTATCAGTTTTCTAATTTATTAAACTTGCAGAATGTCAAAATGTATCCATTCAATGCAAAATCTATTTATGACGTCATTTTAACATTTTTTAAAGTTAAAAGTATGTAATTTTGTGATATGTAAACTTGTTAATAAATTAATAGTATTTTCAAAATATCATGATCGTTGGTTGCAAATATTAATATATATGTTGCAAAATATCAAAAACGTTAAATGCGAAATATTAATAGGTTTAGTAAAAAACCATACACCCAAACATAAAAAAAACGTTATGGGTTATGTATGACATGTACTTGCAAAGAGGATTTGAAAATCACTTTCTTGAACACAAATAAAATACGAGAAACAACAAAAAACATACCAAGAAAATATTTTTATATTCCATGTCATGCTATATCGTGGTAGTTAAACAAGTAAAGCTTCATATATATCATTTCTTATTTGTTTCATATTATAGTTCTCTCGAAAAAATAGGTTGCAATTTTATTGATTGTTTTTAACTTTTTCTTAGTTGTCCTTCACTTATTGAGAAATGCTGATTCCCTTGTCACCTCACCGTCTTATCCTGACTTTAAATACAACCCAAAGTCCAAAATGTGACCTAGATCTAAGATAGTTATTTCATGGGTTGGAATCTACTCGACGGTAGTTACTTGAGAATCATAGTCACCGCAGTACAAAGTATCTTGGCGCATACTCCTTGGTTGGTTGATTTTAATGCGACATGTTTCAAAGTGTATCAGCTTTATGAGAATGACGAGATCAATCCGCACGCCATTTTACATATAATAAAAGATCTACAAGGAATGTGGGTTGACCTTGAATCAGTTGTTAAGTATCATGTATTAGTTCTTACCCACTAAGGTAGGTTGCGAGCAAAGAGTATGTACGATAAATAGGTTTACCATAATATTAATGAATTCGAGTTTAAAATTATGCAACAAATGGTATTAGAAGATGAACATGTTTTGGCGTGAGACTATGACATATGCATTTATTGATGAAGAAGATATCCAATTTGATTGATTTGCACTTAGTACAACGGTACAAATAAATTTTGTGAATGAAAAATTTTCATTTGTGAACGGTGGTTTCTCTTTTATGATTTATGATAGGTTAATTTGATACTTTTATTTTGTTTACTTGTGAAACATAAAATATTCCCACTTTTGAAACACAAACATATCTATCACATACGAAGTCAAAACATTAATATTTCATGAGTAATTAGCACCCGCACATTAGTGCAAAATATTATATTTATCCACTACAAAAGTACAATTATTTGCACGTGACTCTGAAATCGTACAGATTTTGTGGGATATTTCTTAGATTTTGTATCTTCATTGCTAGTATGAGGCCATTTGACAAAAAATAGCTGTACTAAAAAGTAAAATTCCTAAAATAACATTGTTTAATTTTTATTTTTATTTTATTATAAAAATATGCAAAAGATAGAAAAGTGTTTTGTAAATTCCTTCCAAGTATTTAACTGTCTTCTTTGTTGCATCAGTTTCAGTTGAAATCATATAATCACAGTTGTTGATAATCTTATTCTCAAAATCATGATAATTGAAGTCGAGTGATTCCTTCTATTTTTGTCTTTATATTGGATAGAATTTAGAATAATTACATATTTTATTTCTGGATCCTTCTCATTTAAGATTTTGTCAACCACTAGATCTACATTCGTTTTTGGGTAAATAAACGTGCGCAATGTGAGAAGTATAAAAAAATTAGTCGTTAAGAAAAATTTATATCATTATTTTTATAAGAATATTATATTTTACAAACATTTATATGAATCCTTATGTAGATTATCTTAGGAGGGTTCATGGTTAAAAGGTGTTGTAAACAAATATGGATATTTGCATTACTGATTTTTGTATTGCCAATTTAAAAGCAAATGATTGCGAAACACTAACGATTATGGGTGCGCAACTGTGACGAATGCATATGTGAAACCTAATATAAGATTAGTTTCGAAACATATTATAATCATACAAACTACAAACAAACCAATTATATTAAAAATTAAATTATGTTACCTTGTAATTGAACCTATATTCGATACATAATTTGAAGGATAGTACCTATTATTAGTACATAAGTCGTGAAATTTAATTTTGTTGAACTTGAGAGAAGTGTTGCGAATAGATGTTAAAACACAATTTAAACACACATTATCTATTCGAAGAATCTTGAACACATGCCATAACATATTTATTTTCATACAACACCACTTGAAGAATCAGTATGTAATACTTATGTTGATTGTGATAAAGGCGTAACTTATCTGGGCCTAAGCGGTCAGGAAAATTATGGGCATTTTGGCGAATATCACTTAAAGAATTATCGTATAGTATGTAATATGTATGGTTTTATTTTTTATTATTTGTGGTGGTACTAAAACAATTGTTTTCTTTATTATTTATGGTTACCACTTTAGACGAAAATATTCTTCGACACAAGACTAAACATTTTAGATATCGGAGCTAACTCTTTATATAAATTATGTTTAGCTTCTCTCTAAAAAGCAATCTGAAACCAACAGTTATGATGATTTATTTCGACAAATCAACTTCCAACCTATCAACTTATAGGTTACTAGTTCTGAAACTATTAACTTTCTCTCTTGTTAACAGATAAAATAATTTGATTTTTTACACACTCGATATGTGGTTTGTAAGGTAGATTAACATTATCTCGTATCATAAATGAGTTCTATTTATACTCTTACACCAGACAATTTTGGCCATATGTAAGATAAACGAAAAATACACATCATCATAGTGTTCTTCTTCATGAAGAAGAAGATGTTGTTATTTGCAAGTGGTGTTAGGATTTTTTCACAATGCAAGTCGTTTTAAAAAAAACTTAGGATGCTTTAGGTGCAAAATTAGATTTCTTATTCGAATTAGTAACACATGGTATGTATAATAAGGATTACTAACCTGTGCAACTAGCCATTATGTAAACCAAAAAAATTAAACTACGTTTGACTTGTAAAATTACGAATTTTGTACGTGGTCTCGAAATTTATCATACCATAGCGAATTTCATTGTATGTCCGACACATTGAAAAATTATGGGAAATTTGAAAATAAAATCGTCCATATCCGGGAGAATTTCACACCATAATTAGTTTATTTGCGAATTATCAAACTAATTTTGTTGCATTGATAACAAATATAACTAACTATTCCATCAATGCATGGACGAAATTAGGTTTGGTCAGTCCAACCACATATCTGTAGGAATATTAGGAATCACATGTTGGTTTTTGTATCGTGGTAGCAAGATTTATGTGGATTAGTGACTTTAAGTATTTATTCATATGTTTTTTTCGTATCGGAATTGAAATATTTATGTGATATATTAACTTTAGATGTTTGTTCTTATCGTTTCCCAACCTAGCACATGAATACAAAGACATAAAATATAGCTTATGAAAATTAAGTGATTTCAAGTGGGAAACCTTATATAAATTATATATGAAACATGTAACACATATGATGCAAAACTGAGGATAAATTATATATGTCTAACCTAATTTATTAAGAATCATGATTGCGAAATATACTGTATCGTAATTGCGAAACCATTCTAAAATTAGATGCAAAAACTTGTAGTATGTATTGATGCGAATTAATGGAGAGATGACATATGCAAAACCTGCATAACAAATAAATAATTTATGGAACCACCATATTTTTATGTTTTGGATCAGATTGTCGTTGAGGTTAATGGATCGCATACCAAACGATTCATATGAATGAAATCGAAGAGAGAATAATGGTACTTTTACACAACCAAAACTGGTATACAACACCAATCCTGGTATGTCCATGAGATCATCACACGTTCAACTCATAAAAGTTCTATGACACATAGTCAGAAACTGGAACACATACATAAAATGGATCTCTTTCTAACACGGATTACACAGTTATTTCCGAGTGTCGAAAAACATACAGATTACAAAATATGGACATGTCAAGTAATAATAAAACTTCATTTTAGATTTGTGAGACATAATATATTACAGTTGTAAAAAATATGATCATATATGTAAAACTTAATTTATGTTGTAAGAGAAAATTACGATACGGTTATACACTCATTATCATGTCTTGAGATCGTGAAATCTCGCACATCATAAGCGAGTACATGCATGTTTGGATACAACGCCCTTTGGGAAGCTTATCGAGCTTTTTGATAATTTTAATCTCAACGCTCCAATGACAGAGGTTTTCATAGAGAGGTGCCATCCATAGACAAATATATGTTATTTCTGATTTGGTGACATGACCATCATGTTAGATTATATGCATGCTCTTACGGCGCTGATAATCATCGGTAACATTATGAATGTTCTGGAAAATATCATCGAAATATAGTTTCATCGTAGGTTAGCAATCTGCTAGGACTTGGTTACAAAGAAATATCTGATGTTATTGGAAAATGTAAAAGTTTTAGAATTAGTTTGAATTATCTCGACACGATGTTGGAAGTCTTAGATATCATGACAGCATCCTTGAGCTTATCGATGACAATGTGACCTATGCCACACGACTGTATTTGTTATGGATTATTTGTGGTGGAAAAATATTATTCAAGTAAATAAATAAGCAACTAAATAGAATATGACTTTATTTGTTAAATTATAAGACTTTTATATGTTTAGTTATGTAACTATATTTTTTACTATTGTATGCTAGTTCTTAATAAATATATTTAGTAACAAATTTGACAAAAAAATACGCTAACTACAAATACTTATATAATTTTATATAACTTACAAAATACATATATTTTATTAGATCTAGACCAGAAGTAACTCGTCAATAGAGGTATTGAAATAGGACTACATGGGTATAGTTCAATATTCCGAATACATATATTATGTAAAATATGTTGAAACTCTCTAGATACCAAAGGACGAGACACTCTGTCAAAAGTAATGACTAATGAATCGAATGAAATATGTATTGAGTCGAAGCAGGCTGATCTATAGCAAGATGTTCAAACCCAATTTTATTTGAAGAAGTATGATCTTAAGTAAGATGGACTGTAGCACGATAATTAGACGAAGCGGAGTCTTCTAATATCTAGGTATTTTATATTAATTCGGTTTTCTACTTTGGTATTTCCATATTAATTATATTTTATATTGATTAGTTATTCTATATTAATTATGTTTCTTTATGAGGTTTCCTACTAATGGAGTAAGACTTATTTTAGCCGTTGATAAATGGGCTTAAATCTAGAGCATCTGATGAAGAATGTCGGATTTCTCTAAACTTATAAATAAAAGATGATATACATTACAAAGGTGTAACATGATAGTTATGTGAGAAACATATTTCATGAGTATGTGAAATAGCTCTATGTATTTTCAGAGACAAGTGAGGTGAGATAAACATAGAAGATAGTGCTTTGTGAATCACGTCATCTTTTATAACAAATAGTGATTGATTCGTTTGTGTTTGAGAGCCTTTCTGTACCTTATTTGTTTATAAAATAGTGTGTGAATATAGGATTATTCTACAATCTAAACCATGTTAAATATGTTCCAGTGACAACGACCGCACATATTAGCAAGAGTAGTCCACGTATGATGTTTAATTTTTGTTGTCCTCAACAGACCTGGACTAGAGAGAAACCTAAGTTGGAACATTTAAGAGTGTTTGGATATGCTTTGCATGCATGGTTGAATCAAGATAAGTTTAGGCCAAAATCCCTTAAATATTTGTTCCTCAGTTATCCTGAATTAGTAAAAAGGTATAAGTTATGGTTCTTTAAACAGGGACATCAGAAGGATTTGATAAGTATGGATGTGGTTTTCAATGAAGAATATACCACTGAAAAGGGAAATAAAGGCTAAACCTAGTCCTACCACAAAGCGATGTGAAACTGATGATGGGTTTGATCTACAAAGTGAAACTGAAGATGTTTATGTCGAAGAAGATTTTGGACCTAGTTATTGTTTTGAGACTTATATAGGAAGTGCAACCACAACATGAGTTTGAATCATGCCGAAGTTTTGGTGTTCCAAGGCCTTCAGATGATCAGATGTAAGAGGAATATAGATCTTGATAATTATCCACTGAGGAGGGATAGAGCATAAAAACCAAGCAAATAGTTGTAAAGATATAGTTTTCTCGATGTAATTGGTTATGATTTGTCGATTAATATACATGGAGATGTTCTCGAAACGGAGACCTATCACGATGTTATCAAGAGAAGTGATAAAGCGAAATATCTTATACCCATAAAAGAATAATTGATATCTCTCAAAAATATAAATATATGGATTCTTGTGAAGCAACTGAAGGGTCAGAAGTTGGTTAAGAGTAAATGGATATTTAAGAAGAATCCAAGTATTCATGATGTTGAGTTACCCAGATATAAGGCTACGATCGTGCCTAAGGGCTTTATGCAAAATAATGGTGTTTATTTCAATGAAATATTCTTTGTTGGTTATGAAACAAACATCTATCAAGGTTTTACTATTAATTGTCGCTAGATTTGATCTTGAGCTTGATCAAATTGATGTTACTATTTTCTCCCTACATGGTGAATTGGAAGAGACAATTTACTTGTGTCAATCGAATGGGGTTGAAGAAGGGAATTAGGGTTATACGTGTTTGTTGAAAAGACCCATCTATAGACTAAAACTATTATCGAGGCAATTTAATAGATTACTACAAAAACTGTATCTATTAGAATGAGAAGACACACATGGGGAGACAACTTTTATTGTTGTTTTATGTGGATGACATACTAATAGTTGACATATATATGACTAAAATTAAAGTGGTAAAGACTCATCTGAAGGAAGAATTTGAGAAGAAAGATATGTGAGCGGAACATGTCGAAAGGTATTTATTTTAATCTTAATAAAAATACATATAAAAAATGTTAAGAAAGTTTTCCAATGTATGAACTAAAATAGGCTGGAATTCTCATTGGTTCTCAATTCAAACCTAGCTTCACTAAAGCGCCAACAAAAGCAGCATATAAGAAGTGCATGTGTGAGTTATCTTATACATATGTTATTCGTAGCATTATGAATGCTATGATTTGCACGACACCTGATCTTGACTATGAAATTAGTACTTTGATTAGATTCATATCAAATCCAAGGTATTCACACTAATATGCACTCAAGTGGCTCATGAGATACTTGAAGGGATCGTATATTGTACTGTTGGGTTACAATCAGAAAGATACAATTCATATAGTGGTGTGATGGTACGTAGACTCTAATATTTCCTCGACATAAGGAAGTCTACTTCGGGTTATCAGTTTACTTTGTCGGGAGGAGTGGTTAGCTAGAAGTCTTGTATAAATAATATCGGTGTAATATCGTCTACGGAAGCTATGAATGAATTTATTTGAATGAAAGGATTATTAAGTGAACTCATTAGCGTGGAGCAAGATATGGTTTTATTTTTTGATAACATTAGTGCCTTTTATTCGATGAAAAATATGAATTTCCACAAGCAAACTAAACATATAGATATTAGGTTGCAGTTCATCCAAGATGTGGTAGAGAGAGAATAAGTGATGGTGGCTAAGATTTCTAGCAAATAAAATCTTTCAGACGCTCTGACCAAGATATTCTTAATTTCATTACTTACGAATGATATGAGACTTGTGCAAGTCTGGGATACAAGTGAGCTAGTCTCTAAAGAGTATAACATTGGATGCAATGGATGTTTGAGTTATTATAAGCCTAGGTGGAGAACTATTATGTGTAGGCTAGAAGTAACTCGTGAACAAAGGTATTATCATAGGACTACGTGAGCATAGTTAGATTTGTTGAAAACATCTATTAAGAAAGAATTGTTCAAACTGTTTAGGTGAAGCTTGAGTCTTAACTTAGAGGCAGAGACGTATATTGGATCCTGAAGGTTGAGATGAGCTATCAAAAGTGGTTACTATTGAGTCAAAGAAAATATATTTTGAGCCAACACATGCTTGTCTGAAGCATGATGGCCTTAAAATAAATGATTTAAAGCACTCTGATCCCAAATGAGCTGGACCTTAACACCACAACTGGTCTGATGTGGAGTTTTCTATTTGATAGGTCTCCTATATTAGTTGGGTAGTCTACTTTGATCTTCATATATGAATAAGATTCCTATTAATTACGTTTTTTATATTAATTAGGTTTCTTTGTGAGGTTTCCAATATTATGAGTTATTTTAGTCATTGATTAATGAGCTTTAATCTGGAGCTTCTGATGAAGAATTAGGGTTTTTCCTAAACTTATAAATAGAAGAAGATACACATTGCAAGGGTGTGGTGTGATAGTTTCCTGAGTATCATATTTCCTAAATAAGTGAAATAACTCTAGGTCGTTTGAGAAATAAGTGAAGTGAGAGATAAATATTGAAGAGAGTATTTTGTGAATCGTGTAACAAATAGTGGTTGAGTTCTTTGGGTTTCAGAGTCTTTTTTGTGACCAACTTGTTTATAAAAAGTGTTGTTTCTTGTGGATGTAACATTATTTCTCTAATCCAAACCACATTAAATCTGTTTTATGTGCTTAACATGATAAAAAAAATTGAAGATTCGTTAATTACACAATGGTTCTTACGTTGGACGAACAATGGGTTCCCCAACAGATTTTTTATAAAATATTATATATAACTATAAATTTTTTAACTTTATCCTATTTGTTTAGTTCTAATATGAGTCATGACAATAACTTAAAGTTGTTTTTTAAAATTCATTCAAATTATACTCGATTAGATGTAATCCTCGTATATAAATGTGAGCAAACTATAAATCTAAAACAAAATGTTAAATATATATAATAACAATAATATAATATATCTTATAAATTTTAGTATTTGATCTGAATTTGATAAATAAAAAATAAAATTGTATATTTAAATGTAATATTGATAAAAAAAATTATCATAGACAAGTCTATATTTAACTATTCTTGTGAAAATAAAGTTTAATTTTTGCTTATCAAAGTCTTTTCATCTCATCTGTGGTCTAATTCGATCTATTTTGTTTATAAAAACTTGTTCATGTCTTTTATGGTTCAACTCGATCCATCATCTTTTTTATCATCATCCATCTAATTTTGTATATGAATGTTCTCCGAACAACAATGAATCAAACCAATATTATATCTGCCGCTACACATATCATCGAATTCGTTCAAGTTGTGGATTTTCTCTGAAAACCAACTTCTACAGCGACACCGATTTTGTGCATGTACGGCTTATAATACTTATGAAAATCTTAATAAAATGGTAAGATATGAATGTTGCATAGAGTGAGTAAAAAAACATTATGAATTGATTATTTTTCAGTACAAAATATTATGAATCAAATAGTTTCGGTATAATTCATAACCCACATTTGATGTATATAGATTTTGTATCATATTTGGATGGTTATACAAAATACACCTAAAGGATGGTGATCATGTTTTGAATTCTTAATCTTTAATGTTTATAACTTTGTCGTCTTATTTATTTTAGAACGAATGATGATCTCAAAATAAATCTTCTTGAACAGTTTTGTTTTTTCATCTTTTTTTATAAATGACATCTTATTAGTATCCATTTATTTTATTTTATTTTTCTTCTTTTTCTAATATCTACTTTTTAATCGAAAGCATGTTGCATTAAATATAATTGGATTACATAAAGTCCCAATAGGTATTAGCCTTTAGTTGAAGTTAAGGTTTAACACATAAATAGTAAAACAAAAGAAATTTCAGAATGTTTGGGAGCCAGTTTTGATTTTTCCTTCCCAATATTATTGTTTTTTTCATTTCACAGAGCTTAGAGAGGACATAACTTTAATTCTTTAGATTCTTTGATTTTTCTATGATAGTCAATTCACAGATAGATGAGGGACTTCATATTTATCTTTTCAAATAATCAATCAAAGGTTAATTTTCTTTCAGTTTGAGATTTTGTATCTTGTGACTGTGTTTAACTGGGATTAGATTGGTGAAGATGTAATAGAGATTTCATTGCTTTTCTACTTCATTTTAATAGAGTTATATTCAGAATAAGTTGAGTGGATTTGATTCTGCTGCAGGCCTTCGAGTAATGATTTTGATCTTCAAAAGTATTTTATCAAGTACTTTTACATGGTGGACAAGTTATTCTAACAATATAAAATAGTTTATTTTATGTTACTTATAGTTTAGTTTTGTAAAGAGTCTTCAGAGTTGATATCATGTTGTCCTTAGGAAAAGTGTTTAATAAATCCAACTTCAAAGTTATCCTAGATAACAATTTCTTTGAGTTTATTAGAGATTTGGTTAGTGTTTTGGTCTTGTTTGAATTTGAATTTGTGATTCCACTTTGGTAGCCAATCTACAACAGAGTTTTTCTCCTCGTAAATATATGTTATTGTCATACTTGAAGTTTTCAATTTCATGCAACATACTAATATAGAACATGGAAACCACTGAACATTATGATTCAGTAACATAGCTATTAGAATGTTAAAGTGAGTATATCAAGGTTAGAGTTTTTCAATTTAGAACAGAGAATAAGTTCATCGAGAAAATCACGACATTCAACTATTATATGGGCCTGTTTACCATAAAGTCTACCAATAGATGAGATGATGTCTCATTTATTGTTCCTAATAATAGTACTCCACTTGATTCTCCAGATAAAAAGCATGAGCCATAAATGTTCAGTTTAAGTCTTATGACATTTGGAGGATTCCAGTTGATAGCTATATAGGTTTATTTAGGTGATTTCAGCAACCCAATTTATTGGAAAAATCAGTGGCATTGGTCTATTGTTCTCTTTTAAGAAGATTGGAAACATCAAGCTTTAGAATTGTGTTTTTTATTTCATGGATGATAATAGGTGAAGTGATGTTATTCTACTGATATTTGGCTTTATGTGACCATAGGGACCAACATATAACACTCGTAGGAATGTGGAATTATTTATAAAAAAATACCATAACAAAGTCATGATGATGTGATATAGCGTCATATTCCTAGCAATTCTTAAGTTAAAGATGCAGTCAAATAATTGCCAGACTTCCTATAAAGTCATGCATTAAACAAAAAGGTGATTAATAGTCTCCCAATTTTCATAATATTGGAATTTTGAGACTATGGTCAGATTTCTGTGTTGGAGAACTGAATCAACAGAGATTTAGTTATTTATCAATCTACAAAGAATGAAAGAACACTTTTTTGGAGTGATAATATGGTAAATTATCTTGAGTAATATGAAGTTAGTTCCTTTGAATTTAATCTTGTCTTAGGTAGCTTTAGTATTATGTTCTCCATGGTCAGATGATATCCATTGAATTGTATCTTCTTTAGTCTCTTTGATAGGAAGAAGCTTAATTCTTTTTATGTCAGATGGCAGAACTGCATTAAGTAATTTTAGTGTATTCTAGTTACATCGACTCTGGTAATCTCTATGTTTTCTTGTTCATAACCAAATGTTTGATTATTAAGCTCTAAGAGAGATGAGTGGATGGTTGTTACACTATTTATCTAACCAAAATTCTAGGTCTCATTTACCTAGTTTCCAATATATGAAATCTTCTTCTATATGTCTGACCTTCATTACTTTATTCCATATTTTATATCTTTTGACTTTAATTTGGATTTGTATAGGTTGATGTATAAACTAGTAGGAATGATGCATATATTTTGACCATAGACATTTTACCAGAGTTTGGAAGAGAAATTTTGTTGAGTGTTTTCAAAACCTCTGATATTAAGACCTCGTTATTTATAAGATTTACAGATAGATCTCCAATTGGTCCATGATATAGTTCTGTATTGCTCATTTGAACACCAAAGAACTCTTTTGATTATCCTTTCTATTCTATTGAGAATAAATTTACGAAGAGTGGTACTTTGAAGATGGTAAACGTGTATAACAAGTATGACAGACTGAATTATGATGAGTCTACCTCCAAATGAGATGATGATGTTATCTCATTCCTGAGTTTTCATTTTGATTCTGGTCACTAAGTCTTCATAGGGTACAAATTTATTTCTCTGATGAATATTAATTCCTAGATATTCCATTAGAAATATGTCTTGTTTAAAACCATATATGAGTTCTATAGAGTTTTTCTTTGCTAATGTTATTATGTTAAAAACAATAAATAGTGTATTGTCATTGTTAATTACATGACCAGAGATTTCTTCGTATACTTGCAGGACCATGAGTATTTATTGATACTTGAGGATAAAGCATGGGAGAAGATGACAATGTCATTTGCGAATGGTAGATAAGATACTATAACTGAACTAGGTGATTTTTATCTTAAATCTATTTTTGCATAAGTTTTTCGTGACCTCTGATGAGAAATTCTTCAGTTGGAATAAAGAGGCTATGAGATAACGGGTCTTCTAACATGACTTCATTAGTAGATTGGAAGTAGTCTCTTGTTTCACCATTGAGTATAACTAAGAAACAAACTTCAGATATAAAACACTTTATTCTGTTAATATATCATATAAAAAATCCAAATTCATTTATAATTTTTAGGATGAATGGGAAAGAGAGTTTATCAAATTCTTTTGTCATATCAATTTTAATGATCAGGTTACCCATTATGTTAAGATCATTCACTATCTCTTGAGTCAGTAATATATTATCGTGGATGTTTTCCCATAACAAAGCCATTTTGTTCTTTAGATAAAAGCTTAGAAAGAGGACTAGAGAGTCTGTTATGTAAGAGTCTTGAGAGGATCATATCAAATACAGTACATAAATGATGGGTATTATGAGAGTCCTTCTTTGGGATAAGGAAGATTATTGTTGCATAGAACTTTTGCGGAGCTAGATCACCATTGAAGAAAGCTCTAAATTCATCACATGGATCATTTCTATTATGTCCCAATATTGTTGGGAAAATGTAGTGTTGAATCCATCCACTCCAAACACACTTAAAGGTTCAATATTTTGATATAATTATATTTTTCTTTATCAGATGAAATACTCTTGAAGGTTTCATTATCTTTATTTTTAATGATCTTATGGATGGTATTTGAGAGATCATGGATGTCTCTATCAATACAGTACTCGGTAAGAAGATTCTGGAAATGTTTCACAGTAGAGTTTTTAATCTCTTATTGATCATCAATCCAGTTATTGTCATCGATGATTTTAATGATTTTACTTTTTTTTCTCTTTTTTTACATAGTTATGGAATGCAGCTGAGTAATTATCATCATTTTTATCTAATTAGCGTAACAGTTTTTATCCTAAAATTATTCTTCCCTTTTTAAGTAGTTGAAAATGAATAGTTTGGGCTTTTGCCAACTTGATTTTGGCTTCAAGAGTTATGGTTTGTTGAAAACAGTTTGTAAGAAACTTAACTTATTCTCCAGATTGAGCAATTGCGTTGAAGAGGGTGCCAAAGGTATCTTTGTTCTAAGTACTTATATTAATCTTGAGTCTTTTTAATTTCTGCCAAATTTTTTGAAGATGAAGGCCTTACATATCTTTATTCTAGCTTTTCTCAACCATACTGAGAAGTCTGGGTGGATCAGCCATATATTGAGGAACTTAAAAGATGACTTAGGTTTTTCTGAGTAGTTTGAAATAATAATACAAAGAGGATTGTGGCCATATCCAGTTCTGGCCAGGTGTTAAACTAAAGTGTTATCAAAGTAGTTTGACCATGCATTGTTGTGTAACACCATATCTAAATGTTTCAATTTGTGTGAGTTGGTCCAAGTGAATTTGGAAGTAATGGATCCAACATCAGAGATATTACAGTCACTTATAGTGTTATTTAAGTCATTCATATTCCTTAAACATAGAGAGGAGCAAGATAAATGTTAAAAGTGGTTAGTGATGGCATTAAAACCCCTCATCACTATCCATTCCATTGTAGAATCAGCAATGTTTCTAAGTTTCTTACATAGATCTAGTATTTGATCTTTGGTGCATTTTGCATAAACTATTGTGACTATGAAGGATTTGTTTAGGGAGGTGTCAGTAACATTTACATGTAAGGTCTGGTTAAAATTTTCAAGAGTTTTAATCACTAACTCATCCTTCGATAGAATCCAAATCTTGTTAGTGTTATTGGTAATGCCTTTGTGGTATCCAAGAATTATAATCTTAGGTAGGTGAGTGTTAGCTATCATAGGCTCCTGTACTGCAAGGAAGTCTATATTTTATGTTCTGATGATGTATTTGAGTCTGTGCTTAGTAACTTTATTGCATATGCCTCTGATATTCTAGCATAAAATTTTGATAGTCATTTTAAAGAGCCAGTATAAGGCATGACACTCCCTTTGAATTGATGGGTTTAGTTGTGTTAAGGTGTCTATGGGGTTTTAACTTGGTTTTTTCGTTTTCTTGGTTAGGTAATTCATGAATTCTAAGTTGTCTTGGGTTGTACCTATAGGTGAAAAGGTTAGACTACCAGTGGTTTTTAGTTTTAAAGATGGACGAGCTAAGTTAGGTGAAGTATGTTCTTTGTTTTTTGTTAGCAATATACTTGTATCTATAGAATTCAAAGCTTTAAGGATATTTTCTTTGTTTATCTCAGTTATATGGTTATTTTGTATATTGCTAGTGGTTTGACATAAAGTTATTGGTTCATTAGTGGTTATCGATGGTTTAGGGGTTGGTGTAGTTTTAAGGAGGGATATGTTGTTGGATGGATTGAGTTATTCACTTTGTTGATAGGATAAATTTTGACCTTTGTTTCTTATCATTGATTTGTATGAGTTGGTGTTGCATATATTATCTTTGGCTACCTTTTTTACTATTATAGACTTTAGTTTTGGTTTTTATTGTGCTGCTGACTCATGTTGTTTTGCATTTGAGGTTGTTTGAGGATGTTGACTAGTTAATACTTGGGATGTGTTGTGGTGCATATCGTTTCTGAAATCATGTTGCTTATGACCAATATGGTAGCACTCTGAGAAATAACTTGCTCTGGTACCATAGGTTACTTCTTTCCAGAATTCATCTGATTTTCCGAATCTAATCTAAAGTTTGGTCAATAATATCTTAGATATATCAAGCTCGATCTAGGTCCCACAATAATTGTGTATGTCCCTATTCTTTTTTGGTACCCATACTACTAAAATATTGCCAAGAGCTTTGGTTATGAACTTGATTGTCTCCTCACTGTACAAGTAGGCCATAATGTTTGGAAATAAAATCAAAACTAGTCATATCGAAGATTCTTTTTATGATGTAAATTAGTGTTCTATATGAGTAGTTGCATGGTGAGTTATCCAATTTTACAAACAGTTTGTCGCCAAAGCTTGTTTAAATCATCTTGTAGGTCCAATTCAATCATTATATAACGAGGATCCCATAAAGCAATACTAAGTTTTCCTATGAAACTAAAAGATATAAAGAAATCTTGGATATCTATCATAGGTGGCCTCCATTTGAAAATTTTCTTATCATGGAAAGTTTTGCATTGGCTTTAAGAAACATTTTGTCTTGTTTTTAAAATTCAACATATTTTTTGTCAACTTTATCTTTAATCCTTACTTTATCATGTGTGATATCTTTAGGTCAGTTACTGGTGACTTAAACATATGATTTTGTTTGAATTATAGAGGTAAGGGTCGTGAGTGGAATTATTATTGTTTGGTGGATTGAGTTTTGTTTGAATGTTCGAGAATTGGTTCATCAAGGTTCGAGAATTGGTTCATCAAGGTTCGAGAATTGGGTGATTGGCCCAGGTATAAGTCTGAGAGCCATGTAAGGTAATCAGATATGGGAAATCTATGATTTATGGTTTCAACCATTTATAGTATCCAATATAAACTTGGTACCTAAACAATCATCTGCATATTATTTTACAAAATCAATGTTAAATCAATGTTAGGAATGTGTTTGGATTAAAATATCAATTTATGGGTCTGGTTAATGCAGTTTTTGAAAAACTCAGATCGAGTGGCTCTATGTTGCAATTGTCCATTGGGGAAACGAAGAAAAATTGTGAAACAAACTTTATGTATATGAATTTTAAATGGGTAACTCTATAAATTAAGAATCGTAAAAAATGTTTAAATGAATTTAAAAATGCATAACCATACTCTAATGCTGTATACGAAGCAAATACGTTTATGAGGTACAAAATAGGAGTTAAAACCCCATTTTTTTTTATAAAATAGAAATTAGATGCAATTTCTGAAAATCATGTTTTTAGTTGTTTGTGTTTTATTACCTTAATTATAATTATAGTAGTTTTTATTATTTATTTTTGATTTGATTTTGCTTTAAAGCAGTGTATTTTATTACATATTTATATCAAAATAACTCGTTAGTTTAAAAATAGAAAACTGAGCAACCATTGACTTTTCATTGAAATTTGAACAATTTGTGGTTAATTAAGTGCACACAAAGAGTAATGACAGAAATACCATCAATAATAGTAGAATAAAATTTGTATATTCGATAACAAAATTTTCGGGCTTGAAGCTTAAGAATCGTAGCTTTAACTTATATCTACAACACACTAGGGCCTTGTAATGTTTAGATCGTTGGTGAACTTGAATTCTTTTTTATCGACTTTGGCCAGTTTGGTTGTAACAGTCACTTTGGTATTGTAGTTGGATATTCAGTAGGATGGTACAACCATTTTGGTATGGAATACTATCTTCATATCTATGACCAAAGAGAAAAAGGTTTAGTGTGTGGCGATATAATGATTTTCTATGTTGCACCAAAGGACATCTAGTACGAGTTCCGACTAGCTTCTAGCTACTCCAATAAGATTCTTCGTATTCCCTTCAGTTATTATTATGTTTGGCAATTCCACTTGACTATTATCCTGTGAATGGAAGAAAAAGAAAAATGTATGTTTGATAACATTTCTTAGCAGTATTAAGTTAAGTTGTCATTATTGAACATGTCATTATGGTTGGTCCACATATGTTGGCTAACGGAAGCTTTATGATAACTACTCTGTATTCGGATTTGTTTTTTTATGCGAGCAAACAAAATTTTAAGTATTTGGTAAGAACTTTCCATGTTGAGGAAGCTGGATCCCTACCCGAGAGCCTTGCTTCTTGCTTACTTCGTTACTTCCCATCTTGATTTTTTGATGGTATCAACTGCGTATATTTCCATATGGTAAGGAAATTTTGTGGTACTTATGTGTAATTACTGTTTTAGCTTTTTACTGGATATGATAATCTCCTAGATCCTGTTGTGAATGAGTCAAATAGTATCTTGATAGTGTACTGTGTCTGGCAATACAGTTTTGTGTCTGTGATAGTAATATTGTGCAATCTGTTCGGTTGTGACTTGAGTTAGTCTTGTGGTATGAGCCCATTAGGCCCATTGTCTAGTAAGTCTATTAATTCCCTATAAATAGATTACTAGGGCGACACAAAACACAATCTGAAATCTGTAACCTTTTCTATCATAGTAAAACTCTTTTCTCTGGCGGCACCCGTGGACGTAGACAATTGTCGAACCACGTTAAATCTTGTGTTCATTCAAGTTTGTCCTTCCCATATATTTTTTGCTTGAGCCATTTTGTGATAATTGAATAGTAATTTAATAACAAAATTGGTATCAGAGCCACGTGGTGAAATTAGGGCTTTTGCAATTAGGGTTACATAATGGCGTCTACAGCAACAAAATACATGATTGAAAAATTTGATGGGGGATCCAGCTTTGCGTTGTGGAAGATTAAACTGAAATCTTCATTGGTACCGCAAGGGCTGCGGAAGGCTAGAATAAGTTACCAGAAGAGATGAAAGAAGAGGAGAAGCAAGATCTTCAAGAAATGGCTTTGTGCTGGATTTTAATGAGTGTGAAAGATAATGTACTTCGCGAGATTAGTGGTGAGAAGACTGCGGCCTGCGCATGGAAAAAGCTAGGAGATCTTTACTCAGAGAAATCAGTAGTAAACCAATTATACTTGAAGAAGAGTTTGTATGATTTCAGATTGAAAGAAGGTATGTGCATAAGAGAGCACCTAGATAATTTTAAATCAATTATAATGGACTTGGAGAACATAGATATCAATATTGAGGATGAGGATCAGGCTTTGTTTCTATTGAGATCATTACCAGCTCCCTATGAAAACTTCTTAGATACCATTATGTATGGTAAGGATAAGTTATCGCTAGCAGATGTCAAAGGGGCACTGAAATCAAAAGAGATGAGACAGTTGCAGCCAGACAATCAAGCTGAAGGGGAAGGTTCATTACATTAATAACGAGTCCTACACTGCTTTCTTGCATTACACTAACCTAAACTTTTTGAGCAAGAGAGTCACAAAACCATACCCCTACTTTTCCTTAATCAAGAACCTATCTGCATTTTGAGTACATTTGAACGTGAACAATTCCATTGACATCATCATCATCAGCAATGTAAACAGCCCCTCTATACATCAACTCATCATTTTCCTCACTCCAATAATCATCGAATTTCTCATGACACAAGCCGCACTCTCTCTGATCATAATCAGCACCTACTTCAAAACATTCACAGGTCAAAACTTAAAGCACAATTAGAGAGTTTGAACTGTTTCTTGTTCTTTCTTGTGTTCTGTAGCTCCATCCTTTTCTTCTCATAGTGATTCTCTATGTGCTTTTTATGATCTTCTTGCTTCTTGAACCGAGACCCACATGTTCTGCATTGGTAAGGCATGTCAACGTATAAATCACCAATTACCGACTCGTTTCTCTTTCTCAGCAATGCAGGATCGAATTCGAGTTTTAAAAATTTGCTTTCTTCTTTTTTGAACTTGTAGGCTTTGTGTTTGAGCAGAGGTGAGCAAACTTAGTAACTCCTGCAAAGCCCACCCCAAATTAGGAACCAGCCCGGTTGTAGGACTAGAAAGGTTTAAACCATTTGAATTCACACCCGAGTTCAAATTTGGACCAACAAAAACCGGGTAATGACTACTGATTTTCAGGGTTTGTTCATACTCTTTTAGGTAGTGCCGTAGTATTAGGTAATTAGTGGAACCTGAACATCGTGGTCATTGATAATGGAGATGATGATATTGAATCATTGAATTAGAAAAAGAAAAAGAAAAAGTTGAGTTAATGATTGTCTAAGAGGATATTTTGGATATTGTGCGAGATGTGACTAGAGAGAGAAAGTCTAGAGAGATAAAGAGAATATATTAGAATAATCCAAAAAAGGTCCCCTCCACCAAACATGCGGATCACTTTTTATATTAAAATAAGGTGGGCCCGTTTGAATCCTTAGTGGGCTGTTTATATATTTCATGATGCCCCTAAGTTAATTCTGCGTTTATACAATGGTCCCTGATAGACCCTAAACTCTTTATCTATCACATAAAGAGCATTTTATTACAATTAAGCCCTCATAAATTACATAGGCAAATTCCTCCCTTATCAGTAGCCCCCCAGTCTTCGAGAGCATAGGGAGCGGAGACTCATTACCGAACCTGTGCGTGTAGTCTGTGCTAACCCGCGCCTCGGATTCCAACCTTCCTTTTACGGTTTTGGTTTAGGTCTGACGCGTTATAATCAGACCCGCTCCTTCAGATAATATTCAGGTTTACATAGCTCCCTTTCCCGACGCCATCCGCCCCGAGTTGGGTCGGTTTCCCCTTTCTTTTGGGCTTTTTTCTTGGGCCTTAGTGTGTTGGGCCAATTTTTCTTCAAGGTAACGGCGGCGAAAGCCCATTTTGTTAATCGGTTCGTAGGGGGCGGCTTAAGTAGGCTTTTGTCAGATCATGATCGACACGTGTCCCCAGCCCTAGTGGAGTGTCTTTTCCCGACTAGGCTTTTAGGGAGACCCTTCATCTTCCCGCTGTGCTTTTGTCGATTGGTATTCTCCGATCATTCATCCTTGCCTATAAGTACCCTTCAATCCTTAATCTCTCTCAGAGGCGTTTTTAGAGAGAGAAAACGCTGTCAAATTGTTTTTAGAGAGAGAAAGTGGCTCGTCAGACCCGATTTAGATCTGAGATGCTTGTTTTATGAAACCAAAATTCCTGAAGCAAACACCCGCAAAGAAAAAGAAAAAGCCTGAGTGGAGTTTCGAAGAGTGGTCTAGTATCGGGGACCGAGCCGAAGAATACCGCCGCGCCGGATTAATCTGGGGGTCTAACTCCAAACCTTTTATTCCCGCCCCGCTTCCTCACGACCCTGTCTTAGCTACTCCGATCCCTGCTGAGTCTTTCCTTCTTCCCGATCCTCCGGTTTCTCTATCGCCCGGGACTAGTCATTCTCCCGAAATCGTCATCCTTTCTTCCAGCGGTAGTTCTTCCAATTCCCTTGCAGTTGGGTCTAAGAACCCGACCCTAGCGCCAGTTAACTCACGCGTTTCTCGCTCTCCAATTCTTCCCCGACGCACTCGGAAAATCAAGTTCTTGTCCATGGGAGAAAGTAGTCCCCCGTCGTCTCCCACGAGAGGTAATGCTCTTGAAATGGTTCAGTTAACTCCCTCAATTAGAGGGTATCGGACCGGTATTAATACTGCGGTAACTTTTCTAGGTTTGCCCAAGCTTTGTCTGACGCCAGAGGAACTGGAGGCAGCACTTTGGGTTCAGTCAGCAAATACAGCCGAGCCTTCCTCTTCCCGGGCACGTGCATCGGACCCAAACATTGCCACTGCCCGGAGCTCCGACCAGGCCTCGAACCCCGATGTTGGGGAGTCAGAGGCGGATGTCGCACCCGCAGAGGTATGCGTTGCTACTGCTGGCGATGCTGCCAATCCCCCGGATGATCCTCTGCCCGAGGAAGTTGCTGCTGCCATCACTACTCCTTATTTTAGTTGGCTTCTGACAAAGGATACCGTTTCCCTTTTTAATGGAAAATACCTCTACTTCCCGGAGTCTAACTACCAAGATCTGCTGATCCGATGGGGAATTCCAGAATGTGTTACCGTTCGGTTCCCGGTTCCCGGGGAGACCCCCGTCCATGTCCGATTTAGGGAGATCGTGATATTTACTGAGCTGTTCAACTGGGGGTTGCGCTTCCCCCTAGACCCCGAGATCGCACTCTACTTCCAAACCCTCCAGATCTGCCCATCGCAGCTGACGCCGAACGATTGGTACACTCTAATGTCCTGCATAATGGCTTCCCGTCTTTCAGGTCGGGTTATGCCCATGGAGGAATATATTGCTGTGTCGGGTCTATCCAAGTCCCCAAAATCCCCGTTCTTCTACTCTTCCTTAGGGAATAAGTGGAAGGTGGTTAATGATTTTCTGGAGGGGGACAAAGACCGGAAGCATCGGTTCGTGTTCTTGAGCGGGTGTTGGGAGAATGGTCTTCCTTATACCCCACAGAACAAGAGGCAGCTTCTCCGCACTTGGGTTCATGACGGTACCCACTTTTTTTTTTTTTAAATATAATCTGTTCTTCGTGCAGTGTCGAAGGAATGGTTGCAAGGTCTGAAAAAGGATTACAGCAAAGCCGCTGGTGTTACGTTCGGGATTCTCAAAGCTTATGCTCGGGAACACTGGGGTCGGGCTATGCATCGGACCTTCAAGGACACGAACTTAATCATGAGTAACCTCTGGCGTTGCTCGTCTGACCCTCTAACCATTGAGCAGCTGAGACAGCCCCCTTCCTTGGAAGATGTCATCGCGAAAACCGACGACCCTGGGTCGCAGCTATACTTGCCGAAGCGCAACAAGGCGCCTAGCAAACGTTCGAAGTCGGATGAAGAGGGGGAGGCAGGCGCAGTTGTGGCTGTTGTCGAGCTTGGTCGGGAAGATGCACCCGTGACGGGAGTGACAGAAGCTAGTCAGGAACCGGCGCCCGTGCAGAAGAGGAAGGCTCGTGCGGATGCGGATGGGACAAAGGCAAAGAAGTCCAAGCACTCAAAAGTGGAGAGCAAACCAAGCGACGGCGCGGGGGTTAGCTCCAAAAGCCTGAGCCTGTCTGACAAGGACGATAGTGCGGATAATATTCCACCTGCGGACCTAGTGGTAATTCCCGACGATGCTGAGCCCCCCAAACCGTCCGATCTGAACGCAACTTCGTCAAGTGGTACAAAGTATCCACTACTGTCCATGCTTGGCGGTCCGCACACGTTCCAGCTGCGCGGGTCGGATGGTCTGGCGTTATCCTTGTATAACTTGCTCGTTCCTGTAGCTGTGAATGAGCGGCGGGCGAATGAGTTAAGTCAGCAGCTTGCTTCTGCAGAGGGAAAGATCGTCAGCCTGACCGGGGATTTGGACAAGGCCAAGAGGGATCTGAAAACGGCAGAGGGTCGTATTGCCGAATTCGAGCGCGCTGCAGAGGAGGCGAAGAAAGCTTCGGAGGAGGCGAACAGGGCCGCGGAGAAGTCGAAGAAAGCCGTGGAAGACCACGCTGCTGCTTTGACTTTGGAGGTCCAGAAGTTGAAATCTTCGAATGTCGCCTTCGCGAACCGGTGCAGGCAATGGGCGAACAAAGAAGCTGCCGACGCGAAAGCCGCGTATGTGCTCTCACTCCACAATCGCTTTCCCGAACTTGAACTTGGATCGATGTGGTTGGACGTGCCCGAAAAGGACCGGCCCGAGGGGGTGGATTGCGGGGAGGAAGAGGAGGAGTCCGACGACGAGGAGGAGAATGAGGAGGTGATAATGATGAGTGACCCAGAAGTTGGGTCCCTCTTTTGTTTTTTGTTTTGTTTCTTGTAACCTTTTTTGTTTTGGGGGGTCACGGGGCCTTGTTTTGGGGGCCACGGGGTCCCCTTGTAATATATTGACTTTATTCGTCTAAATCTCTTCATAAACTATGATCTGTATGAAGTATCGACGAAATGTTAAAAAGACTTCAAAGTAAACAAACAATATTAGGAATAATGGAATAATCTATTTAGGGTCGGAAGACCGATGTGGCATCAGAATATTTTCCCCAAGGGTCGGGAAAAACATATATGTAGATCAGTAAACTGAAAAACCCATTTAGGTTCTGCAGATCGACTTTGCATCGAAATTTTTCCCAAGGGTCGGGAAGAACATATGTGTAGATCAGTAAACTGAAAAACCTATTTAGGTTCTGTAGATCGACTTTGCATCGAAATTTTTTCCCAAGGGTCGGGAAAAACATATGTGTAGATCAGTAAACTGAAAAACCTATTTAGGTTCTGTAGATCGACTTTGCATCGAAATTTTTCCCAAAGGTCGGGAAGAACATATGTGTAGATCCATTAATATTAATATGAAAAGACGTTGTCCAGCTCGTCAGCTGATCAAGGTCGTGACACTTCAATATTTGGAAGGCAAAAAATGTTTGATTAATGCAATCGGGGGGTCGGGTGCTTGTGATCCCTCGTTAAAACCTCCTCGCGCCACCGAGGTAGGAAAGAGTGCATCCCCGACCAGTACAATTCAAAACAAAGTAAAATACAAATTGAAATACAGCTTTGCTACTATTCTAATTACAATTTCAAATGTTCGATATTCCAAGGTAGCCTCAAAAGATGTCCGAGCTTATTCCGCAGGCGGTATGTCCCGCTCTTGACTTTTTCAACGACTTCGTAGGGTCCTTCCCAATTCGGGGCGAGTTTACCGAGGCTTTTATCCTTGGTGTGGAGGAAAACGCGTCTGAGAACCTTGTCTCCAACCTTGAACTCCCGACGGCGGACTTTAGAAGCATATCGACTTCTCATCAGGGTCTGGTAGTGCAACGAGTTCAACTGGGCCCGGTTGCGCTTCTCCTCTACGAGGTCAAGTTCAAATCGTCGGGTATCGTCGTTCGCTTCTTCCGCGTAATTACCGACCCTGAAAGATGGGAAAATGGATTCTGCGGGAGTGACCGCGTCCATACCATATACTAAGGCGTAAGGCGACTCCTGGGTAGCTGTTCGGGGTGTAGTTCGGTAAGCCCATAGTACTTCTTGCAAGTAATCAGGCCATTTGCCGGCCTTTCCCTCGAGGTTTTTTTTGAGACCCTCCAAAATGGTTCTGTTGGTTACTTCGACCTGCCCGTTTGCTTGAGGATGAAAAGGAGCTGAGAAGCATTGCCGGATCCTATGAGTGGTGCAGAAGGTTCTCATTTCTCGGCTATCAAACTGCGGGCCATTATCCATCGTTAGCCTCTGCGGTATACCGAACCGGCAACATATGTTTGTCCAAATGAATTTGACGATATCTTTGGCCTTAGTGGCAGACAAGGGTTCGGCCTCGACCCATTTGGAGAAATAATCTACTGCCACAACTATCGTCTGCCTTCCTCCCGATGCCATCGGTAATAGCCCGACTAGGTCGATTCCCCATCTGTCAAAGGGTAATCCCTCGGATATGGATTCTAGGGCAGTCGCGGGCACATTTATAGCGTTGCCGAACCTTTGACATGTGTCGCAGGTTTTGACTATGAGTCGCGCATCAGCGGCTATCGTCGACCAATAGAAACCTGCGAGGAGAATTCGCCTAATCAGGGCCTTGTACCCGCAGTGCACCGCGCCCTCTCCGTCATGCAGCTTAGACACAATAATCTGCGATTCGTTGACTCCTAAACACCGAAGTAGTGGACGACTGAAAGACTTTTTGTACAATATATCGCCTAAAAGGACGTATCCCCGAGCCTTGTTGCGTACTTTCCGAGCCGAAGTGCTATCCAATGGGAGCCGACCCTCAGCTAGGAAGGCGATAATATCCCGCCGCTAATCAGAGGTTGCTACGGAAGAGATCTGACATGCCATTTCTGGTTGATCGTCTAACTCATGACGTTTGATAATAGATGGGTTTTCTTGTTCTGTCACCCAAGGGTAGCTGTTAGAGCAGGCAATCGTCGCCAAAGAATCCGCAGCCGTGTTTTCGTTCCTCGGGACGTGTTCATAGGTGATTTTGTCAAATGAAGCAGCCAAGACCCAAAGTGCTGCCAAGTATTGTACCAAATGTTCCTTCCGAGCCTCCGCGCTTCCCGAAGCTTGGTTTATCAAAAGCTAGGAATCGCTAATGAGGCGTATCTGTCTTGCCCCGCACACCTGCGCGAGCCGTAGCCCGGCCAGAGCGGCTTCGTATTCTGCTTCGTTGTTTGAAGTATGGAAACCGAATCGGACGGCTTGAAGCATGCTTACGCCCGATAGGGTGATGATCTGTATTCCTGCCCCGCAGCCACCGACGTTTGACCCCCCACCGTCAGTCCTGACAACCCATTCGCCCCGAGTGGCCTCTTGGGGAGGCATCTCCTGTTCGGGTCGTTCGGAATGAAACTCTACTAAAAAATCAGCCAAAGCCTGTCCTTTGATAGCCGTTCGGGGTTCAAATTCTATGTCGAAATCTCCGAGCTCCACCGACCATTTGGACATTCTCCCAGACATGTCCGGTCGCTGAAAAATATACTTGAGGGGGAATGATGTTCGGACCACGATAGGGTGAGCCTGAAAGTACGGGCGCATTTTCCGAGCTGCTGTTACCAAGGAGAGTGCCAGTTTCTCCAATTTTAAATACCGAGTTTCCGCATCCAACAAGTTTTTGCTCACAAAATAGACCGCTGTAGGAGCCGGTCCTAATTCACTAATTAAAGCCGCCCTGACCGCAAAGTCTGTAACCGCGATGTAAAGAAAAAGTGTCTCGCCCACTGCGGGTTTTGTCAAGAGGTTCGGGGATGATAGATATTTTTTGATGCCCAAAAATGCCTCATCACATTCAGAACTCCAAGCAAAAATTTTGACTTGTCTTAATACCTGAAAAAAGGGAGCGCATTTGTCAGAGGATCGGGAAATAAATCGATTTAGGGCGGCCAAACGCCCCGTTAGGATTTGTACTTCCTTGATGCTCTGGGGTGGAGTCATATTGGTGAGAGCTCATAGCTGTGCGGGATCTGCTTCAATCCCTTTTTCGCTCACGAGGAAACCTAGGAACTTTCCCGATCGGACTCCGAAAGAGCATTTCTCCGGGTTAAGCTTGAGATTTATCCCTCGAAGGTTGTCAAAGGTTTCCCCGAGGTCTACAAGATGGATCGCGTCCGCGCTGCTTTTTACCAACATATCGTCGATGTATACCTCCATATTCCTCCCGGTCTGACCCTCAAATGTTTTGTTGACGAGTCTTTGGTATGTTGCGCCAGCATTTTTCAGTCCGAAGGGCATTACTTTGTAGAAATATAATCCCCGGCCTGTGATGAATGTGGTACTCTCTTGATCCGCAGCGTGCAATTTGATCTGATTGTACCCGGCGTATGCATCCATAAAAGACAGTAGTTTGTTACCCGACGTTGAATCCGCCAGTTGGTCGATTCTTGGCATCGGGAAAGGATCTTTCGGGCATGCCCGGTTTAAGTCGGTGAAATCCACACACATTCTCCATTTACCATTTTTCTTTTTGACCAGAATGGGATTGGAGATCCACAACGGGTAACGTGCTTCTTTGACGTGTCCGACGCCGATCATTCTCTCAACTTCTTGCAAGATAACATCTGTTTTTTCTGAGGAGAAGGCCCGACGCTTTTAGGAAATTGGTCGGACGTTTCTGTTGATAGTCAGCTTGTGCACGGCAAAAGATTCCGGTACCCCGGTGACATCTCCCGAGCACCATGCGAATAGATCTAGGTTGTTCCGCAAGAGGGTCAGCAATTGTTCCCTTAGGTTTGGCGAAAGGCATACCCCGATCCTTAAAGACTTCCCTGCGGCAAACTGGTATTGCTCACATTCCTCGTCTGTCGTTAAAAGATTTGGAGCTTCCCGCGGGTCATCAACTGGCAGCGACCCCGTGGGCAGCCCCCTTAATTGCTATTCTTGAGCTTGAACCATCTCTTGGTCTTTCTTAGGGGCTAATGCCGCTCTGTAACATTCCCATGCCGCTTTCTGGCTGCTTCAGACCACACCCACGTTGTTCCCGACCACGTACTTCAAACACTGATGAATCGTAGAAGTGACTGCGTGCATGCGCGATATCCATGATCGGCCAAAAATGGCATTGTGGGAGGCCGGTGCGTCAACTACCACGAATAGGACCGTAACCTCCTTTTTGAAAGGGTCGCGGCCTAACTGCACTGTGCCTTCGAATTCTCCTATAACGTCGGCTGCTGACCCAGTAAATCCGACGATGGTCCGGTCGGACCGAACAATCGTTGGCTGTGTTCTAAACTTGGCAAAAGTAGACGCAAAAATGATATTTGCGGAACTCCCGGTGTCCACCAAGATGCGCCGAACCTCTTCCCCCGCAATAGCAGCCCCAATCACAATGGCATCCTCATGAGGTCCGGCTATATCCCTCATATCGTCGTCGTCGAAATGCAAAATCGGCGAGGGGGCGCTTCTGGTTTGGAAGCAAGTTCTGGCTTCCAGCTGGGTGGTTAAGTTGACGATGTGCCTTTTTCTAGAAGAATGCGTGACTCCCGCCATTGAATCCCCCCCGAAGATTGTCAAGTATTCAAAAAGATTACAAAGGCCTCGCACTTTACCGACGCTCTCCTCAACTTCTTCCTCAATGATTCCAATAATGTTGCGGTTAGCTTCTGGGTCGAGGTATTCAATGGAAACGTCAAACTGGTCGGTAACCTCAGAGATGGCCATGGTGATTTCGGATTTTGGTACCACCACGACTTCTTTAGAGGTCGAACCTTGCTGCGCCTTCTTTACATACTCCAGAAGGTTTCCATGTTCTATTAGGATCTGTATTTCTTTCTTCAAGGCTATGCAGTCCTTCGTATCATGCCCAATGTCCTCGTGATAGCGACAATAGCGATTATTTCTTTGCTCTCGAGGCGTCGGAATCGGGAAAGGTTTTCGGTACATTCCGCTCCTCTTGGTCTTCTCATAGATCGATGCCACGCACTCCATAAGGTCCGCGAAGTATGCAGGTCGGATCCATTTGTTAGATATGGGTCGCGAGGTCGTCTGGCTGGTTCCCCTCGGTTTTGGATTAGTCAAAGTCAAAACTTTGCTTGCCACAGGAAGGTTTGGGTGTATCGTGCTAACTGGTTGGGCCGCCCTCGCATAATCCGACTCGGTGCTCTGTCTTATGGCTACCGATGCTTGGGTACTCTGTTGAATCTGCGCGGCCAACTCAGAGGCTTCGGTTTCCTCGATCAATATCTGCTTTTCTATCTGCGCTAGCAGTGCAGAGAACGTGAACGCTTGTTTCTTTGTTACTGCTTGCTTCATTGGTCCGGGGAGCAGACCTAAGCGAAATGTTGTTAAGGCCACGTTTTCTTCGCAGTGATCTAGGTAGGTCTTCGCGTCGATGAATCGTCTTGTATAATCTCTGAGGCTTTCCCCTAGTTTTTGTCTGCAATTCATGATGGTATCTCTGTTGGCTCGGAAGCTTTTACTTCCCACGAGGTGCTGCCTAAACATAGTCCAGAACATCCCGAAGTTCTGAATGCTGCCCTGCGGTAAACGGTTGTACCACTTAGAGGCTCAGTCTTTGAAGGTCATGGAAAATGCTCTGCATAGGAGCTTGTCATCGTTATCGAAACTTAGCATGAAGTTCTTGAAGGCCTCCAAATGGTTATCCGGATCTTTCTTCCCTTCGTATTTTTCTAGTTTGGAAATATCGAATCGCTTTGGGAGCTGTCCCGTGAGTATGTCATCGGATAGTGGGGATGCCCTCCAATTGACTCTGAATTCACACGCCCCGCCCCGAGGCCTTCTGTCTGAATTCCATAAAGTCCTTCAACTCCCGGACCGATAAACTGGCTGTTAGTTCGGTAACTGTGGTTTTGACTGTTCGACGGCTGCCAGGGCACGGGCGGCAAGGTTGCCCGATCTTCTCGGCTGGCGGTATGCATTTCTTCCTTCTCAAAGGATACTGAGGTTTGCTTATCAGTTCTCCCCTTCTTATATTTCAAAGAATCTGCCCTAGGTCCTCGGAGGCGTCGGGAACGACTTTTTTGTGTTCGTTGAATCCTTTCCCGTCGTCTGTACTCTCTGCCCGAAGAGTCATCCGAGGGGCTCTCTACCGTAGTGCCACGATGATCTTCCGGGTACCTCCGAGTCCTAGTGACTTGCTCGTCGTCGGGATGAGACTCTCGGTAATACCTAACAGGTGGGGCGTCGATTCGCGGTCTAACGTCATGGCCCGCTGCCTCCAAAATAGGTTCCTTGCCTTTTCCTTCCCGAACCCTTTTCTCATTTAGAGCCCGCTCTCTTTCTTCCTTTAACTTGGCAATATCATCAAGAAGCTGCTTTCGCGTCATTATTAAGGTCGACCGTTTGCTCCGACCCCGATCGTCGCGTTCCCGACCAGAGACCTCTTCTCCTTCCGACACCGAGATGGCTCGGACGACTTCTCTCCCGACCCTCTCTATCGCAGCCTCGTTATTCATCTCGCGAAATGTGATTTTTTAAAGAACAGAAGGTTCCTTTTTCGGTATCACTCGTTCCCACAGACGGCGCTAATGATGAGTTAATGATTGTCTAAGAGGATATTTTGGATATTGTGCCAGATGTGACTAGAGAGAGAAAGTCTAGAGAGATAAAGAGAATATATTAGAATAATCCAAAAAAGGTCCCCTCCACCAAACATGCGGGTCACCTTTTATATTAAAATAAGGTGGGCCCGTTTGAATCCTTAGTGGGCTGTTTATATATTTCATGATGCCTCTAAGTTAATTCTGTGTTTATACAATGGTCCCTGATAGACCCTAAACTCCTTATCTATCACATAAAGAGCATTTGATTACAATTAAGCCCTCATAAATTACATAGGCAAATTCCTCCCTTATCAGAACAGGTTTATTTTAAATTTCAAAGAACCGACGTGAGAGGGAAGTATATAAAAAGAGATAAAGGACCAACATTTCTTATTTTCTAAAGCAAATCACCGTTATTTATATATTTGGTTAATCCTATTCGTTTTAGGAGTCGATTTGCTTTTTTAAAATAAGAATAAAAGTAAGAATTCGCTACCAATAAATACACAAAACATAAACCAGGATATTTTGCGAAGATATAGAAGTTATTGAAGCCATTCAGCAACTGGATAGGAATTATGATCAATTTGATGTTCAGGATGTTTAAATCTTGTTTCTGGTTTAAATTCTCCAAACGCTGATAATATTGGCAGTATTTAGCATTTCCCAACTAGAAGAGAATCCCCTTCAAACAACCAAAACTTCAGCAATATCATTACAAAGAAACTTAAATCTGTAAGGAAAATCAAAAAACCAAGCACAAGAATTATGAAGTCTCTAAAATGTGCAGGGATAAGCAAGAAACATAAATCTTTATCTGATAATGATAATGATAAAGATTTTTAACTCAAATTTGTGCGGTATCAACAACAATTCAACAGTCAACAGGCCGAAAGATATCATTTTAAAGGAAAATATCAGCATTGTTACCATTCAAGAGCCTATGGCTAAGTCTGATAAAATTGATGATATTGCTTTGGTTTTGGGGTTCCCTAATCAATCTTTTAATCTCTCTAATAAAATTTGAGTGTTTTGGGCTAATGACTTATGTATTAACCAACGTGTTAATCATGATCAGTGCCTCAATTTGGAGGTTAAAACTAATGCTAACATATTTTTTCATCTAACATTTATTTATGCTAAGTGTAACAGGTTTCTTAGGTTGGATTTATGGAAGCAGTTAAAGTTGATCTCGATAACTGATTAGGCCTGCCTTGTAGTTGGCGATTTCAATATTATTGCCTCATCTGAAGAGCACCTTGGGTGTAATGTTATAGACCAGAATAGCATTGATGATTTTTTGCATTCTATTGGTGACTGTCAGGTGGAGGATGCTAAGTTTGTAGGTTCAAATTTTACTTAGAACTGAAGTTTAAAGTGGAAAATACTTGATCAAGCTAAGTTCAACTCCAACTGGTCAATTCTCTTCAATAAAACTCAGGTTCATCACATGGTCATGACTTGTTTTGACCATGCGCCCATTCTAATATTTGCTTATAATGATTCTATTGGCTTCTCTAATTATAAAAATAAAAGCTTCAAGTTTATGAGCATGTGGTTAAATGATCATTCATTTCTAAACGTGGTGGATCAAAACTGGAATTTGCAAATTAGTGGAAATCCTAACGAGATTTTTCTGGTTTAAGCTTAAGAGACTAAAAGTTTGTCTCAAAACTTGGAATGTAAACTGCTTGGTAACATTTTCAGTAAACTAAAAGAAACTAAGGATAATGTTAAGAAAGCTTAAAGGCTTCACTCTATGATGAACAATCAAAATACAAATCTTGCGTTGAAAAAATCTAATAACTTATACATGCAGGCTTTTAGAATTGAAGCAGATTTTTGGAAGCAAAAATCCTACAATTCTTGGCTCATTAATGGAGACAGTAATACAAAGATGTTTCATGCTTATGTTTTTTAGAAGAGAAGGAAAAACACTGTCAAGGGGATCAAAGAGGATAATGATTGGATCTATAACTCTGAGGATATAGGAAGATCTGCAGAGAAGTATTTTAAATCCCACTTCACTAAAAGGCCTTATGATAATAGCAAAGAGGAGTTTAACTGTATGCAGGATGAAATCTTGCAAGCTATTCCTAGTTTGATTACTGAATCTGAAAAGGAGTCCTTGATGAAAGCTATTGATGAAGAGGAGCTTTGGGGCATTATAAACTCAATGAATTCTGCTAGTGCAGCTGGCATAGATGGGTACAATGTTCCTTTCTATAAAGCTTGTTGAAACATCATTAAATCTGATCTGATCATGTCTTTAAATGCTTACCTTTCTGGTCATAAGATGTTTAACGGGATCTTTGCAATTGGCCAGTGCCTAATCCCCAAGACTGTGAACTACCTTCACATTAGTCTTTGTACAATGACTAACATAATTCTTTCAAAATTGATTAACTGTAGGCTTGCTAGTATTCTGCGTAAGATCATATCCAGTTCTCAAGGAGCTTTTGTTAGAAATCACTTCATCCATGAAAACATTTTAGTTTCCAAAGAGATGGCTTACGATCTAAATAGAAATCCTAATAAAGGAAACATCATGGTCAAATTAGACATGTCTAAGGCATTTGATATGATGTCTTTTCTAAGATCTTGACTTTATTTGGTTTCTCTAATCAGTTTACTAAGCTCATTGGGGATATGATTCAAGAGATTAACATCTATATTCTGATCAATGGCAAGTCTCATGGTTATTTTCAAACTTTAAGAGGCTTGAGACAAGGGGATCCCTTGTCTCCAACCCTCTTTATTATTTGTGAATAGGTGTTGTTACGTGGGCTGTCTATTATCTATAAATCTAACAAAAGCATGATATATGCATCCAAATCTTCATTCATTGTTTTTAGTATTGCATTTGCTGACGACAAAATAGTATTCTCTAATAGTTTGAACTCATCTATCAATATTTTAAGTTCATTTCTAGACAAATATCAAATGGTGTATGGGAAGTCTATTAACAAGGATAAGACTCAAATTATTACATCCAACAAGCTTAATCAAAGAAGAATTCAAATTCTGGAGACTATGACTGGTTACAAGACTGAGCAGCTTCATATAAGCTACTTAGGCATCAATCTCAGCTACAATAATAAGGCTAAGAACTTCAGCAAGATCCTAGACAACATCAATGGCAAAATCATTGAATTGGATAACAAATTTCTTTCCTATGATGGAAGGCTCTCCTTAATCTCTTATATCCTTATGTCAATACCGTATTATTGGATGCACAATAGTTTTCTACCTGTTTATGTTATTAATAGAGTTGAAAGAACATTCAACAGGTTTCGTTGAAGATATAAGTTCAACATTCAAAGTGCTGACAGGTCATCTTGGGTCAATCTTTGTAAGACTTTCGATGAAGGTGGTCTGAACATCAGAAGATTAACTGATATTCTGAACACCATTTCTCATAAAATATGGTATAATTACAGGAAGAATGATAATTTTTGGTCTCATATGATGCATGATATCTATATTAAGGGAGTTCATCCACTCAAAGCTAACTTCTCTAAACTTGATTCTCTTACTTGGAAACGTTTGACTAATATTAAAAATGCAGCACAACCTAAGATTACATGGTTATTTGGCAGGAGAGACATTGATTTTTGGATGGAGAACTGGCACAACCAAGCTTCTATCATTGATCACTACAATATTGATGCTAATCTATGGTTCTTGGATCCTAAGGTCAATTCTTTCTCGAAAGAAAAAAAATGGGATACTGATTACATGAGAAGTTTTCTATTCTTTCTGGAAAAAAAATAGGATACTGATTACATGAGAAGTTTTCTTGATGCTGGTAGAATCAGACAAATCAGTCTTTACAAAGTGGATCCTGACAAGAAGGATAAGATGATCTAGAACATTTCTCCTAATATGGAATTCAACACTAACATCAAATGGAACAGCACCAGGCAGCGCTTCAACAAGTCCTCATTATACAAGAAAATTTGGAATCAAATTGTTCCTATGAAGTTTTCTTTTCTCCTTTGGAAACTTTTTTAAAAACATCTGCCTATTAACTCTACCCTTCAATCTAGACACACTAGCCTAGCCTCCAAGTGTTTATTTTGTGCTAACTGTGAAAATGTGAATCACTTATTTGTGAGCTACAATTTTGCGTGGAGTATATTGAGCCATTTTAGTGTTCTGTTTAATGTAAAAATAAAAAAATTATATGACTCGAACACATGTTGTTAGATTTTGGTTCTCGTTTTCAAACCAAAAGGTTCATATCACCCATGTTCTTCCTCAAATAATATGTTGGGTGATATGGAAAAATCGAAACGCTTTGAAGTTTAACAATTCTAGTGTCTCTACTGCATCTGCTATTCACCATATTAATAAAATTATTTCAAGTCTTGATTCATCTAACAAACTATCTTTGAAACATTGGATAAAGTTTACTGATGCAGGCTACTTTAGGGTGTGTTTCAATTTATAACAGGAAAAAGAAGGAGACTTACATAAAGTGGAATGCTCCTGCTGGTGAAAGAATAAAGCTTAACGCGGATGCTGCCTGCATTTCTAATGGTGAATCTGGTTGAGGTATGTTGGTCCGAAACAACAATGGGGATATTGTCAAAGGCATGGGAAAAATTTTTGGTAAACTAACTCCAATTATGGCTGAAACTCGTGCTTTGCTTGAAGGTTTGATGATGTGCAGAGAGAATAGCTGGTTCAAAGTTGATATAGAATTTGACTGTAAAATGATAATCGTTATTCTGGCGAAAGGAAGGAGCTCTTGGTATCTTGATTCTATTATCTCGATTTGTAGAAGACTTGTACATCCATCCATGACCATCAACTTCATTCCTCGAACGCGGAACAGAGTTGCAGATTGGCTCGTAAAGTGGACGTTGAACTGTAAACATAAACTTGAGTTTACTAAGTTCAATGCTCCCACTAACCTTCTTTCCATTGTCCTCCTGGAGAGTTTGGGTCTTGGTTACATTAACTCGTCCTCAGATTAACTTAGTTGGCGATGTCAAGTTCTGTTTTGTTCTTGGTTTATCTGAAAGTGTCCAATTGAATTGCTTCCGATTTTCTATTGGAATATCTATTTGGTAGCGATTTGTTTGGGTTGAAGATTTCTATCAATGGTGATTATAAGCTTCTATGTTGTGGTCTTGAAGGTTGAAGAAGACCCTATTTTCTTGATTGTAACGGGCTAATTCTTGTTTTAAAAATGTTTGGGTAATTAACTTGTATACCTTTGTAATTAAGATCATTTGTTCTATTGGTCCTATTAATAATAAAGTTTTAATTTTGCCAAAAAAAAAACTAATTACACAAATCATAACATATTCTTAATACAAGGATATCCTTTATTTTAGGATAAGGTGTTATTGTAAACATTATTCCCTTTAAACTAGACATGACCTTTATATTACTATAAAATTGTTTTCCAATTAGCGTTCCTTCTCAAAGTTGTTTTCTAATCGAACCCTAAAAAACCAATTTTGTTTCAATTTCATTTATAGTCAGAAAAAAAAAATTAGTTGATTTGAAGACAGCGGGACGAGTCTCATTAGGCTGAGAAACTGCGTCCTGCCTCACCAGTACGGGTTGCATCGAAGGCAAGGCGTGTAGGTCGCTTCCCAAGGATGAAACCATGAGTAGCTCAACAAAGAATAAAATTTAGGGTACAAAAGAGTAAAAATTGAAACAGAAGGATTTAGAATCGAAAATGTATAGCTTTGGGAACAAAAAGGCGAGGACCTCTACCGGATATAGAGGAGGCCGAATATAATAAAATAGAGTGAAAGAGGGATTAGATAGTGCCTGTCAGTTCAATTCAATGAATGAGGCTATTGACAAAAAGATCGGATCTGACGGGAATGATTGCATCGACTATTTTATAGAAGAATATAATTTTTGTGGATATCTTAATCTTGACTGATATGTTCTTGGCTTTGTATTTCGGAATTAAGCTTAATTTGCATATTGATATTGAATTTGGAATTTTGTTTGAAAGTATTAACTTAGGTCCTTGAGAATTAGATTACTTGGTCGACATTATGGAAAATGATACTCGCACAAGTTACTTAAGATTTATCTTACATTCTCTTAAATACAGCTAGATTTGGGCAACATAGATTTATCTTTTGACGTAGGACAATAATAAGTTTCCAATTATGGAAACTTTGAGCTCCACAATTAATGTGACTCTTAAAATCTTAGTATTCCTTCAGCGTAGTTTTATGTCTTTTAGTTTTATGTCTTTTAGTTTTATGTTCTGCATCATTCTCCTCTGTCAAAAAGATCTCGACTCCGGCGAGATAAAACTAAATTATAATCCAAAATTGTGAGGATCAACACTAGTGAGATTTATTTTGGATTGAGGGTAATTTTGTAAAGTGTTTTGGAAAGTATGTAGAGTATTAAATGTTTAAGTGTAAAGTAATGAGAGATTTGAGCTGTCTAGTTGTATTAAATGTTCATTACCCCTATTAATGAAGGTAGTTAGGGTATTTATACCCTTAATTAAGGACCCATGGGCTTTCAGGTTATGTTATGGAACCGGATCAAGTTTAATGACCCATTTACTTATAAGCTGATTAGCACATAGCGTAGTCAAAAAGTGTTTAGTTATTTCTTTACTTTTGTCATGTCCGGATAGTTCAGTGGCAAGTTATGTCCGAATTTCCCTTGTCCGGATAACACAGGGAGCTGTGACTAAATAATCCGAACTCATCAAACACCATATTGTAGTTCTTTTTTTGTCGCCTAAACATTGTCTCGATTGGGTATGTTCTTCTGTATGATCAAAAACTTTTGGTATCCACTTTTGTGATCAGCCTTAGATAATATAGTAGCCCTTGTCATTATATCTAATAAATCTTCAAGTCGAGGGATCGGAAACCGGTACTCGACAGTGTTCTTGTCTTTGACCTGTTATAGAGCTTCTCTTGAATCAATGATATGAAGAGGTTTATGTAACAATTTTTTATTCCCTTCTTCCATACCTGATACTTTCTTTGGTTTTGGTTGGAGAGGGTTTACCATGATCTTCTTACCATTTTGAATGAATGAACATATGTTGGATCTGTCTAAAATCGTTACATCTTGATCATAGATCCACGACCTTCCTAGATGGATGTGACATGTATTCATAGATGCCACATCGCACCAAACATCCTCTTTGTAAGATAAGAATTCGATAGGTACCTTGCATCGATGATTAATAGAGATAGACGAGATGCCAATCCAAGCCACCTGATATGGTTGAGGGTGGACAATTAAAACTAGACCAAGACGAGCTACCGTATGAGCTGATACAACATTAGTACAACTGCCATTATCGATAATCAACTTGCAGTTTTGATCACCACTGTAACAGAGGTAAAGAAAATTAATTATCTGCGCCAATCACTAGTGGTTATAGGCTGGACCAGCATACATTTTACCACTTCCGGACTAGGTTGCAAATTTACTTCCTTGTTGAACTCCGAATCACTGAAATCCACATCTGGTTCATAAATTTCTTCCTCACAAGTGTCTGTTTCTCGTACTCCGCTGATGGTGGTCGCTAACATCTTTCGGGATGCTTCTTCCGAAGGACAATAGGTAGCAAAATGGCCGCAGCCTTGACACTTAAAGCACCGATTAGTTGTTTCTGAATTATGTTCATTAGTTCCTCATTTTCCTTGATTCCTATAGGTGAACGCAGCAGTGACAACTTTAGGTGTAAATTTTACCTCGGATGACGAGGCTTGAGAACCCCCGGACGGAAAATCAGTCTTGTTAACATTAGTTTCTTTCAAATTAAAATATCGCTCCAATTCGTGTACCAATCGATAGACTCGGTCTAGTGTCTCAACTGTATGAGTTATCAGTTCTTTCTGGATTTCTTGACGGAGCCCTGTTATGAAACGAGAAAGAGTAGCCGAATCATCTTCGGTAACATTGCACCTCAAAATTAATTCATCAAATTGAGAAATATACTCTGCAACCGGCAAGCTACCCTGACGAAGCATCTGACATTGATCAAGCAACTATTGTTAATAGGACATGGGAACATATTTTTCCCTAAGTTTGTCCTTCATATAAGTCCATAGAATGATCTCGGGGTTCCCGTACTTTTTATATCTGTCTTTCAAGATTTGTCCAAAACAATTTTGCTTGTCACACTATCTTCATTTTCGCAAATCTGACATGTCGAGCTTGGGACATGTCATACCATTCAAAAAAAATGTTCCATGTCGGATAGCCAATCGAGAAAATCTTTGGGATTCAACTGTCCATCAAAGCAAGGGGCGTCTACCCTTACTGTCTTTAGAGCTTTGTCCTTCATATCTTGGACATTGTTTCGTGAGTTATCCATCCGAATATTTCTCACAGGTTGCAGTCCCCTTGTGCCTCCCGCGCTTCTTTCCTCATCTCCATTTTGGGTTTCCAGCGCTGCAAATCGGGCATCGAATGTCGTGCGCATCTGGACTGACTCTTCGCGCATCTGGACTGATTCTTGTTGCACTTGTGTGATCTAGTTGCTTAACTTCTCTAATAGTTGAGCAACTTGGTCCATATCCATTCTTTTTTTTCTATGTTAAGGAAAGAGAGAAGCATACCAAAACTGACGTAGGACAATAATAGGTAGGATAGGGTTGGAATCACTCCAACAACGAGTTTCGCGCTCAAGGCTTCACACCTAAGGTTAGAGCTTCGCGCCTAGTTTAGAGCTTCACGCTCAAAGTTTCTACGCCTAGATTTTCTTTCACAGAATATGAGTAATTTTCTTTCACAGAATATGAGTAAGACTCAACTTTTTTTTATTTCTCAAAAAGACTGCCGATACAAATCAATACAAATCACTTTAGACCCTTTATATAAGTGATAAGAATAATATCTAAGGTCTACTGCAATTTCAAAATACACTTAAAGTTTCTAACTTATTAAAACACTTGATAAAAGCTCCACAATTAATGTGACTCTTTAAAATTTTAATACTCTTAATATTCCTTCTGTGTAGTTTTATGTCTCTTTTAGTTTTCTGCTCTGCATCACCTTTGTTATGTTTGATTTCAGAAGCTTTGTGTTTGGTGTCTGGCTTGGAATAATAAATAGGGGTCTGGAATTGTCCGGGGATGAAGCAATCAGTCAACTGTGCATAGTAAATGTAAGTTTATAAGTTCTAGTGGTTATTTGATCATGAGGACTTGTATCAGTTGGAAACAAACCTTATGCTGTGCCATTACCATAGGTCGCGAAGTGTCAACTGGAGAGCTTTTCCCTACAAACCCGTAAATTCTTGATGGCGTGGAAAATCTTAAGCAGCTTAGTTATCTGAATGCACGGTCTATTCTTTACAATGATTAATTCTCTATTTTTGTGTGTACCTTTCACTCGTATTTGGAGGATTGTTAAATGTCTTTCATTAAATAAATCCACAGCTCTATGTCTTTTTAGTTGCTTTTGTTGAATATATGCCTTTCGTCTGTTTTGGTGTTGTCTCCTTTTTGAATTATAATAATTCAGGTGTTATGGCAAATTGAGAATCGGGCTTGAGGGTTCTATAGTAGCTAATGACTAACAGACTGGCGACTTACATTCGCTAATTCATCTTTCTCAACAGGTGCGGCATTGTCCTTTGCAGCAGGAGCTGCTTTGGGGTGGACATTCGGACATGAAGTTGGATCTTTCGTATAAATGTATACTCATTTAGATTGGTTTTTCAGTCTTCTGCATTTTCCCTTTTTATATAAATGTGCGGTGGTAATCTTATAAATTAAAGGTTAGTTTAGATATTTGAAACTTTATTTTATTTGGATAGCTGATGAAAGAAGAATTAAGGGTTTAGCCAACTGTTGTGTATTGAATGATTCATATGGATATCTATAGAGTATAGGATTTCTTTGACTCTGGTTTAGGTCTAGTCCTCATATTTGTATATCATTGAAGTCTTGTTGGTGATTTTTGTTTGAATATGTTGTCTTCTGATTCTCATTAGCTTGGTGTTTTGAGAACTATAAAGTAACATTAAATTATTAAAACCCAATTGCATCTATTTAAGTAACATGTATAGATTTGTTAACGTTTGACCCAAGCCTTATTCATTTATCAGTTGAGACTGCAAGAGAAGTTGTCACCTGTGGTGTCGCAGGAGTGCTATTGGAGTTCTATCAACTGCTGCTTTCGCCTGGAAATACTCACACAGTTTGCATGGTAAATGTTATCTTCGCAACTTATGCCTTTAAATTAAGGTTGTGCTTACTTGCACTGATTTGTTTATATACTGCTTATGTTTATTATGGCTTTATATATCAAAAACCAAGAAGGTAGAAAATATTGAGTTTCTTTCAGTAGAAATTAGAGAGTGAGTGATAGAGTAGATTTTTGTAAAGTATTTTTCACTAATTTCATTCATTGTAGAGATTGCTATTCAAGTACAGATTTGTGATGTAACTAACTCACGGAATATTCCTTAGTTTGTTACAATTCAGTTCATGATTTATATTGGGTGTTTGGATACAAGGGTAGGATAAGAGTAGGTGTTTGGACATGGGGATAGCACATGGGTCTTCTAGGTTGAGTCTTGTTGGGCTTTAGTAATACCCTTAGAGTCCAGACTTAGAGTCCAGCAGATCAGGGTCCAAGGTTTGATTCTTCGACCCGATATACAAGCCCATTGCCTTAACCCTAGGACAGACCTCTTGTTCAGTGTCGTGCATTGCTGCCTCTTGTTCCTCAAGGCAGTCACCGTCACCGGTAGCTTTTGCCGGCGGTGAGTGCTTGACATCCCCCCTAAAACGGAGCGGTGACTCCAGGAGCCCGAGTTTGTCACGTAGATAAGAAAATCGAGACGGAGGTAGAGATTTGGTGAGGGAATCGGCTATCTGGTCTTGAGTGGGGACATAGCGAATCTGAACAGCCCCTTCAAGAACCTGATCTCGAATGAAATGCACGTCAAGCTCTATATGCTTGGTACGAGCATGGAAGACAGGATTCGAAGCCAGTGCACTTGCCCCCAGGTTATCGCACCACATGACAGAAGGAGGTATGAGGGGATTCGAAGTTCAGTAAGCAACGAGCGAATCCAAATCAATTCGGCAGACAGATTGGCAAGAGCCATGTACTCAGACTCAGTGGACGATCGAGAGACGACATTCTGCTTCTTGGAGGACCAGGAGATCAACTTCTCTCCAAGAAAGATACAATATGCCCCAGTTCTGCGTCGATCATCGATGGAGGAAGCCCAGTCACCATCAGAGTATCCATGCAATTGAAGATGGAAGCAGGGCTTGATATGCAGTCCCAGCCAACGTGACCCAGATAAGTAACGTAGAATTCTCTTGAGACATTGCTAATGAGTAGTTGTAGGAGACTGCTGGTATTGACTGAGTCGATTAACGGCATAGGCAATATTAGGTCTGGTGTGTGTTAGATACTGCAAGGCTCCTAACAAACTCCGATATTGTGTAGGTGAAGGAAGTGGAGATCCAGCAGTGGCTGATAGAGCTATGCTGAGTAAGATATATACCTGAAGTATCAAGATGAACCTCTATTCCTAAGAATAGAGAGAGTGATCCCATATCTTTGAGAGAGAACTTTGCATTGAGGTTGTGAGTAAACTGAGTGAGACATGCTGCATCATTGCTTGTGACCAGAATGTCATCCACATAAACCAGGATGAGTAGGATGGTAGTTGTAGTAACCAAATAGAAGAGAGAACAGTCAGCTCTCGAATTCTTGAACCCCCAAAGAGTAAGAGTATCACGTAATTTAGAAAACCATGCCCTAGGTGCTTGCTTCAGGCCATAGAGAGCCTTGTGTAACTTGCACACATAGGTAGGTTGACTGACATCTTCAAAACCCTGAGGATGTTGCATGTAAACAGTCTCTTGTAGCTCCCAATTTAGAAAGGCATTGTTGATATCAAGCTGCCTGACTGACCAATTTTTTGATACAGTAATAGTGAGAATAAGCCTGACTGTAGAAGCCTTCACAACAGGACTGAAAGTGTCATAGAAATCAACACCAGGAGTTTGATGGAAGCCTTTGGCTACTAGCCTGGCCTTGTAACGTTGAACAGACCCATCCATAGCATATTTGACTTTGTAGACCCATTTTCAGCCAACCACAGTAGAGTAGGGTGGTAAGGGAACTAAGGACCAAGTGTTATTAGCCATTAGAGCATTGTATTCATCATTCATAGCAGCCACCCAGTTAGGATTCCCTGCAGCCTTAGAAAAACTAGATGGTGTAAACATGTCCCTGTTGGTAGTAGTAAGGGTTCCAATATAGGGTAGTTTGGTTTTATGAATGCCACTTTTGTGTTTTGTCTGCATGGTATGTGTGTTTGTAGGCTGTGAAGAAGATATAGAGTGGTTTAGAGTGGGTAAGGGTAAGTCAATGATAAGTGTAGGTGTAGGACTAGTGTGAAAGTCAGTGTGTTGGTATGGATTAGTGGCAGTGTCTAAGTCTGGGAGTGAGTGTGAGGAAGTGTCTGTATAAGTATTTGATAGTGGGTTAGGTAGAGAGTGTGAGGAAGTGGTCTGATGTTCTGCATGTGGGACAGGATGAGAATTATGTTGCTTAGTAGAGAGGTCAGATATGAGGTTAGTACAAGTGGTTACTCTTTTAGAAACCAGAGGACTAGACATAGAAGGGAACCAGAGATTGACAGACTGATAAGAAGACTGACTGCTTTGGGGTTGTTGAAGAAACCCTGAAGTAAAAGGAAAGTTAGTCTCATTGAACACCACATTTCTAGACAAGTAGACTCTCCCTGTAGGACTTAAACACTTATACCCTTTGTGATTGTGACGGTAGCCTAGAAAGACAAACTTAAGGGAATGAAACTGGAATTTTTGAGTTTGATAAGGTCTTAGACAAGGGAAACAGGCACACCCAAAAGTTTTGAGGACTAGGTAATTGGGTTTTTTATGAAATAGGGCTTCAAATGGTGAGATATTGTTAAGAGTGGGGGTGGGTAATCTGTTAATGAGATATATACTTGTGTCAAAGGCTTCAACCCAGAATTTGTAAGGTAGTTTAGACTGAGCAAGTAGGGTCAATCCAGTCTCCACAAGGTGCCTGTGTTTACGCTCAGCTCTTCCATTTTGAGCTGATGTGTAAGGGCATGACCTTCATAGTAGGATGCCACTTTCTTTAGCCAAGGTAGCTAGAGGTCTAAACTCCCCCCCCCCCAATCACTTTGAATTGTTTTGATCTTTCTCTCAAACTGATTTTCAACAAGAGCTTTAAAAATTTTAAACACTTCAATAACCTGCCCTTTAGTTTTGATAGGGTAGACCCAAGAGTATCTAGAGAAATCATCAAGGAAAAGAACATAGAACCTAAACCCTTCAGTAGATAGGACAGGGGAAGGCCCCCAAACATCAGTGTGAATAAAATCTAACACATTGCTAGCATGAGAAGTAGATATACGGTAAGAAAGAGTGTGAGACTTGCCTAGCTGACAAGCCTCACAGAAACTATTCTCATTACTTGAAATAGTTCGAAGGTTACAGGACTTAAGGACACTAGTTAAAACAGACTGAGATGGATGGCCAGGCTTCCTATGCCATCCATCTTTATAGACCTTAGAAGGACACACCCTAGCAGAATATAAAGAGCTCTTAGACACACAGACTTGAGTATTGAAACTGACTGGATTGGTAAGTAGATTTCTAGAAAGAGTATCTATCTTGTATAATCCATCTTCACATCTCCCTTTGAGTAACACTGTCCCTGTTACCTTGTCCTTCACAAGACAAAAAGTTTTGTGAAATTCATCAAAAACATGATTATAGCTGGTGAGTTGAGAAATAGACATAAGGTTTTTGTTGATTTTGGGAACATGAAGTATAGATTTGAGAATAATAGGCTGTTTATGTAATGATAAAAGAGAAGTTTCACCTATGTGAGAGATTGGAAGTCTCTCACCACTACCAACTAGGACATGTTTAGTACCTGTGTAGTCATGTTTCTGAGTTAGCTGATTGGTACTACCTGTAACATGGTAGCTGGCTCCACTGTCAGCATACCATACTCCATCTGATGTTGTATCTTGTGCTGCAAGCAAAGCACTGTGATCACCTTCTGATTTAGGATGTTCTGAAGAGGTTGACCCCATAACTGAAGGGTCATCTCTATAGTAGCAAACAACAGCAGAGTGACCATATCTGCTACAAATTCGGCAGGTTGGTTTATTTTAAGCAAACCTTCCACATCTGCCTCTATAAGAGCTGCCTCGACCTCTGTAGTTAGAGTTAAACCTTCCTCTATAATTTCTATTGAAGTTTATGTTTTGTCCAAAGTAGCCTCTTGGATTGACATTGTTGATTTGTTGCTTTATATCATTTCTTTGAGCATAATTAGCACTTGACATACTAATTGTAGACATTGTATTTTGCAGGTCATTGAGTTGTTCTAACCTGCTTTCAAAGGTTAGAAGACTTGTCTGCAGATCAAGCCAAGAGAGACTATCTTTGTCAGCCAGGCTGACTACTATTGGTGTGTAGTCACCATCAAGACCTGCAAGGACCTGAGTAATCAGATCATCCATGGAGGTAAGACACCCTGCAAGTATTAGATTGTCAAATATCATTTTTATTCTGTTCAAATAGTCAGACATAATAGTAGTCCCTTTACGAGTTTTCTGGAACTCTGCTTTGAAGTAAGTGACTCTGGCTCTTGTCTGAGAGCCAGACAGTTTTCCTGCTGCTTCCCAAAGACCTTTGGAGGTCTCTTCTTCCATTAATTGAGCTGCTATCTCAGGGCTCATAGTGGAATACAGCCAACCAAGCAGCAGTTGGTCCTTTGAGATCCACTCTTCATAGTCTGGATTCTCAGATATGTTGCCTTCATTATCAATAGAGAGTTTTGGAGGACAGACCTTCTCACCTGAGATATAGCCACCTAGCTTGTTACCTTTGATCATGGGTAACACAACTGTTCTCCAAAGAAGATAGTTGCTTCTGTCGAGTCTAATGTTATTTGCATTATTGATTGAATGCAGCTGGAGACTCCTTGGAGCAACAGAGGAGTTGTTGGGAAGAATGAAGCCTATGGAGTCTGAGGATAGTGATGGAGATTCATCGGAGTTAGCCATTCAACGGATCAGAATGGCTCTGATACCAAGTAGAAATTAGAGAGGGAGTGATAGAGTAGATTTTTGTAAAGTATTTTTCACTAATTTCATTCATTGTAGAGATTGCTATTCAAGTACAGATTTGTAATGTAACTAACTCACGGAATATTCCTTAGTTTGTTATAATTCAGTTCATGATTTATATTGGGTGTTTGGATACAAGGGTAGGATGAGAGTAGGTGTTTGGACATGGGGATAGCACATGGGTCTTCTAGGTTGAGTCTTGTTGGGCTTTAGTAATACCCTTAGAGTCCAGACTTAGAGTCCAGCAGATCAGGGTCCAAGGTCTGATTCTTCGACCCGATACACAAGCCCATTGCCTTAACCCTAGGACAGACCTCTTGTTCAGTGTCGTGCATTGCTGCCTCTTGTTCTTCAAGGCAGTCACCGTCACCAGTAGGTTTTGCCAGCGGTGAGTGCTTGACATTTTCTGCGCACTCTCTAGTGGTTTCTTAGATTATCGTGTCTTACTGGATGTAGATGAAGCAGTGGTTCCTGCACCCCACTTAAGCTATATACTACAAAGCTACTAAAATGTGGCACGGAGCGGGAACTGACATGTTCTATTTTGCAGAAGTAGCTTCCCTCGTAAGCATAGATCAAACAATGGTGTAACAAACGATTGCGGAAGAGAAGAAAAACATGACGATGATAATGCAAAATCCATCATATAGTCAAGCAAAACTATGAAAACTTGGAGCTTTCGAATCAAAGAGCGAGCGTTCTTGTGCTGGGAGGAGAAACCTATGTTATTGAAAGACAAAACTAGCTGCGATAGTGCTTGAACCAGTGCGCCGCCAGTCAAATCGACGAGAGCTAAAAGGAACCAAGCGACCTTGATCTCCCTCTTCGTATAGAAGAGAAGAGAAACTCACAGATAGACTGAGAATTGTATCCTACATTTGATCATATATTTTCTCCATTAGGAAAGTCTTTTTTCATATATATAAAAGTCTAGGCACTTTATTGAGTTTTGGAGCTTTTTATTGATTTAAAGTTGGTGGGTCATGTCGCATTCTTATGCTAAGATTCTTATAATTTAACTGTGGTTTATGCATGTATTTCCTGAAATTGTCATTATATGTAATTTGAAACAGATGTGGCTATATTTAGAATAATTTACGAACGGAATAATTAAAAATAAATATACAACCACTTAATTGTACTCATTAAAATTATTTGTAAACCCATCATTTATAGAAGACTACTCCACCCACGTTTTTTGGCAACTTCCCTTTTTATTAATGTTTTCTCTAGTACTGAAAGTGCTTGACCATCGACTTACCGTATCATGTATGTTTGACAACAAAACACAAACCCCTCCAAAGATGTCCTATCGTATCATGTATGTTTGACAACAAACTTCACTAGATAAGTTTGTGATGAGTAGCAAGTCCTTGAAGCACCATGACAAGCATGGAAAGGGTGAAGCTTCAAGGACTGCTTCAATGGCTGCTGATGTAGTAGAGAAAGAAGAGAGAAAGAGAAGGGAGGCTGCTCTGGTAGTAGAGAAAGAAGAGAGAAAGGGGAAGGAGGCTTAGGGTTCAGACAGTAACCCTAAGTCGAGTTAGTATTTGAGTTGTGGGCGTTCGGGTCTGGATTGAAGACGGGCCGGATTATTTTAAGCCCAACAGAAGGTTTAAGCCTGGCATTGGTCTTAATGATACATGAGACATTATCACACGAAAATAATGTTGATGGTCTAAGTGTTACCTTGGTAAATAAGTGTGTAACAAGATTTGTATAACAAATTCCCACTACAAACTACCTAACAAGAAGTTGTTAGTGAACTACATATATAATGTACTGAGTTACACTTAATTGAATAAATGAAAATCTATTCTTCAAAATCCCTCTCTCTCTATACTCTTGAATTTTATCTTGGTATCAGAGCTTTTGCAAGCCTTCAATGGCGAATCCAGAATCACCCACCCATAGTAATGAGTCGCTAGGCTCAGTGTTTCCTAGCAGCTTCTCTGGTGCTACCAAAAATGTGCACCTGCAAACAATCAACAACAACAGTCAGATCAGACTCGACAGAAATAATTACTTGCTGTGGAAAACTATGGTTTTGCCTATTATCAAAGGCAATAAGCTAGGAGGCTTTGTCACAGGGGATAAGCCATGTCCTTCTAAGCTCATTAATGATTCTGAAGGTAATACTACTGACAATCCTGAGTATGAGGATTGGACTGCTAAGGATCAGTTACTTCTTGGCTGGTTGTACTCTACTATGAGTACAGAGGTTGCTGCTCAGTTGATGGAAGAAAGCACCTCAAAAGAGCTGTGGGATACAGCTAGTAAGCTTTCTTGCTCACACACAAGAGCCAGAATAACTTACTACAAATCATAATTTCAGAGGACAAGGAAAGGTAACTCTACTATGACTGAATACCTAAGCAAGATGAAGAATATTGCTGACAATCTTGTGTTAGCTAGCTGTGGTGTATCAATAGATGATCTAATTACTCAAGTCCTTGTTGGTTTGGACTCAGAGTATACACCTATTGTGGTTAGTCTAACTGATAAAGATTCTATGGGATGGCTAGATCTTCAAACTAGCCTACTCACATTTGAAAGTAGGCTGGACCAGTTGGTGAGTCTTCAAAACAATGTATCAAACCTAAGTCTAGCAACAGCTAATCTCACTCAGAAAACAGACTATAAGGCACAAAACAACAATACAAATCATAGAAACTATTTTGGTCAGTACAGAGGGTCATACAAAAATAATAGAGGAAGAAAAAACTCATCGAATTATTCAAGAGGAAGAAACAACTTCTATAGAGGGAGAGGTGGACGCTTCTCTCAAAATAAACCTACATGCTAGATCTGTAATAGATATGGGCACACTGCTCCAGTGTGTTACTACAGGGATGATCCATCTGTTATGGGATCATCTTCTTCTGAACAACCTAAGGGTGATAGTGATCATACAACCTATTTGGCTACTCAAGACTCTACTGGAGACTCTGCCTGGTATGCTGACAGTGGTGCTAGTCACTATGTCACATGCAATACTAACATGATGACTCAAAAGACAGAATACACAGGTAACAAAAGTATCCTTGTTGGTAATGATCACAGGTTGCCTATTCATAATATTAGGTACTCTAGTTTATTGTCTCTCAACCATACTCATATTTCTCTCAAAAACATACTACATGTACCCTTGATCAATAAGAATCTCCTATCTGTCTCTCAGCTTACTAGTCATAATAATGTTTTCATTGAATTTCACAATGGTTTCTGTCTTGTGAAGGACAAGGTAACATGGACAGTGCTTCTCAAAGGGACTACTGAGGGTGGACTGTACAGGTTGAAGGATGTTTCTAAGTCACAAGCTACAGGGGTTCACTCTATCAATGTCAAACACAGTCCTCTAGTTTCCAGTGTTTTACTTCCTAAAGTCATGTCTGTTTGTTTGTCTAATTGCCTAAAAGATGGATGGCATAGGAAGCTTGGCCCTCCATCCTTACATGTTCTCAATTCTGTTCTGAAACTGTGTAACCTTACTTCTGTTATGAAAGAAGAATGCACCTTTTGTGAAGCCTGTCAGTTTGGGAAATCTCATTTGTTGCCATCTTCTTTGTCTCACTCTCATGCCAGCAATGTCTTGGATCTCAAAAATACAGATGTATGGGGTCCCTCTCCTGTGGCATCCACTCAAGGTCACAAGTATTATGTGATCTTTGTGGATGACCACACCAGGTATACTTGGCTGTATCTTGTCAAACACAAAAGTCAAGTGGTTAGTATTTTTAAACAATTCAAATGTCTTGTTGAAAAACAGTTTGAAAGATCTATCAAAGTTATTCATGTGATGGGGGAGGAGAGTATCTACCTATATCTACTATGGCTCAGGAACAGGGGTTCATTGTGAGGAAATCATGTCCTCACACCTCAGCTCAGAATGGTAGAGCTGAACGTAAACACAGACACTTAGTTGAGACAGGGTTAACTCTCTTATCTCAAGCTAATCTACCTTATAGATTTTGGGTTCAAGCCTTTGAAACAGCTGTCTACCTTATCAATAGGTTGTCTACTCCAGTTTTATCTAATAAATCACCTTTTGAAGCCTTGTTTCACAAGAAACCTAATTAGCTAGCCTTAAAAACATTCGGTGGTGCCTGCTTTCCATGTCTCAGGTCTTATCAGTCACACAAATTTCAGTTTCATACGATTAAATGTTTCTTTTTGGGGTTTAGTCAATTTCATAAAGGTTATGTGTGTCTTAGTCCTAAAGGGAGAGTATACATTTCTAAGAATGTTGTGTTTAATGAAACTGATTTCCCTTTTCATAATCAGTTTCTACATAATTCATTACCTGAGTCTTCTACAGAAATTTCCTTAGAGTCATGGTTACCTAATCTACCTCTAGCTCTTGTGAACACTGAACATTCTTCAACAACTACTGCTGCTCTTAGGGTTCCTCAAGATGCTACTTCTCTGCAGCCTATGTCTACACAAGGTAATACTCTTACTCATTCTGGCAATAATCTTACTCAGTGTTTAGTATCCCCTACTCATGTTGAACCTAATGTCTCTAGTTCATCTCAAACACAGTCAGAGTCACTTGTTTCAAATTCTAATCATACACTTGTCCCTAGTCAGTCTCCTGTCCAAACACATACTACTGATAAGCATTTAATTCAATTGGATCAGTCTAATCCTAAAATCTCTATTTGTTTACCCTTTGCATCTAATGATGAGTCAATTACCTTCCCTTCTAAACCTATCTCTCATTCTATGATAACTAGAACCCAAGATGGGACTAGGGTACCTAAAACTCCTTACATTGGCTCTGTGATCAAAACTGACTTGGCTGCTACTGAGCCTACTACCTATTCTAAAACAGTGTTATGTTCTCATTGGGTGACTGCTATGGAAACTGAGTTTAAAATATTCATGTCAAACAAAACTTGGTCCTTGGTTCCTTGGACTCCTAATCTAAATGTTGTGGGCTGTAAATGGGTGTACAAAGTTAAGTATACTCGAGATGGTTCTGTTCAAAGATACAAGGCAAGACTTGTAGCCAAGGGGTTTCATCAAACCCCTGACATTGATTTTTCAGAGACTTTTAGTCCAGTGGTTAAGCCTTCTACAGTGATACTGGTTCTAACCTTAGCTGTGTCTAAAGATTGGGCAGTTAGACAGTTGGATATTAATAATGCTTTCCTCAATGGTTATCTCACTGAGGATGTTTACATGGTTCAACCACAAGGGTTTCAAGATCCTCAAAAGCCTACACATGTATGTAAACTTCATAAGGCCTTGTATGGTCTTAAACAGGCTCCAAGGGCTTGGTATTCCAGGTTGAAGAACACACTTCTTCAATGGGATTTTAAGAACTCTAAGTCTGACTGTTCTCTATTCTATCTTGTGTCTAAAACTACTGTTCTGCTAATTCTGGTTTATGTAGACGATATCATTGTTACAGGTAATCAAGCAGGGTGTTTGAGGGAGTTTATTCATAAACTCAATGCTGTTTTCTCACTCAAAGATATTGGACCACTCCATCTATTCCTTGGAATAGAAGTTCATCGTGATTCAACTGGTTTCTATCTAACACAACAGCAGTATATAAAAAACTTACTGATTTCTCAAGGTCTTTCCTTAGCCAAGCCTTGTCCTACACCCATGGCTGCTGGTGTGCATATCTCCAGTGACTCTGGAACTCTCCTTGCTGATCCTACACAGTATCGAAGTCTATTAGGCGCCTTACAGTACTTAACACATATGAGGCCTGATATTGCCTTTGCTGTAAACAAGCTCAGTCAATATCAGCAAGCCCCTACTACTATACATTGGCATAATTTAAAATGAATTTTAAGATACTTATCTGGGTCTTGTTGGATCGGTTTACATCTCAAGCCAACCTTCAATTTTCAACTTCAGGGTTTCTCGGATGCTGACTGGGCTTCATCTTCTGATGATCGAAGGAGTGTTGGTGCATATTGTGTGTATCTTGGAGACTCCCTGATCTCCTGGTCTTCGAAGAAGCAGAATGTTGTTGCCCGATCTTCTACTGAGTCAGAGTATCGAGCATTAGCGAATCTATCAGCAGAGATGATGTGGTTGCGTTCTCTTCTGACTGAAATTAAGTTTCCTGCTATAACCCCTTCTGTTATCTGGTGCGATAACTTGGGTGCGAGCTCGCTAGCATCAAACCCAGTTTTTCATGCCCGAACAAAGCACATCGAGATTGATGTACACTTTGTTCGGGATCAGGTCTTGTAGGGTCTTCTTCAGATCCACTTTGTACCGTCTCACGATCAGCTAGCTGACTGCCTCACAAAGCCACTCACTCACCACCGTTTTCAGTTTCTCAGAGACAAACTCGGTTTACTGATGTCGCCTCTTCGTTTGAGGGGGGATGTGAAGAGTAGCAAGTCCTTGAAGCACCATGACAAGCATGGAAAGGGTGAAGCTTCAAGGACTGCTTCAATGGCTGCTGTTGTAGTAGAGAAAGAAGAGAGAAAGAGAAGGGAGGCTGCTCTGGTAGTAGAGAAAGAAGAGAGAAAGGGAAAGGAGGCTTAGGGTTCAGACAGTAACCCTAAGTCGAGTTAGTATTTGAGCTGTGGGCCTTCGGGTCTGGATTGAAGACGGGCCGAATTATTTTAAGCCCAACAGAAGGTTTAAGCCTGACATTGGTCTTAATGATACATGGGACATTATCCTACGAAAATAATGTTGATGGTCTAAGTGTTACATTGGTAAATAAGTGTGTAACAAGATTTGTATAACAAATTCCCACTACTAACTACCTAACCAGAAGTTGTTAGTGAACTACATATATAATGTACTGAGTTACACTTAATTGAATAAATGAAAATCTATTCTTCAAAATCTCTCTCTCTATACTCTTGAATTTTATCTAAGTTATTGTAACCAAGCAGAATTCGAGTCAAGCTTTTACATTCGCTCCAACTCGCCGAAACTTTATCTCATAACAAGTTGTAAATCATTAACAACTATTGTCTAAATGATACGATGCTTTTTAACTATTTTGATGTATTTGACGTTTCAAATTCTACGGAAATTATATTATATTTGATACTGTTGTTAAAAATTTCGATTAAAAATAATATAAATAATATTATCATGAATTATAATAACACTACTAAATAATAAAAATAATATTAACATTAATAATTATAACCGTTAGAAAAAATGACTATCAACACGAATAATAATAACAAGATTAATATAAAAAAATTTAATATCAATGTAATAATAATAATAACCCAAATAATTAATGATATAAATCATTAATAACATTATCCATATTAACACGATCTAGTAACGTGATTAATATTAATAGAAACAATAATAAGACGATTAATGATAACATGAATAAAAATAATAAGAATACTATTAACACATAATAATAATATAAATAATTGGTTAAATAATAAGAATTAGCAGCTAATAATATGAATAATAATAAAATTAATTGTAACATAATTAATAATAACAAAACTACTAGTAACATAAATATTGTTTTTAGTAATCTCACGAAAGATATTAAAATTCTCTGAAATTTCATATTGTAAACATGAGTACAAGCATATTAGATTAAAAATATTCTTTAAACTATCCGCACAAACAAAACGATTTGGAGTAAATCTACTCTATTGTACTCAAGTTTTAAACTCTTTATACATGACATATTCATGTCATTACACGCGCACATCGAAGAGACTCCAAAAGCGCACATCGAAGAGACTTCAAAAACATATGGCTTAATGTTTCGTGTTTGGATTTTCTTTAGAGATAGCCAGGTGGTTATCATCATTTGTATGACACATAAAACTTTGACAAGTATACATGTTTATCTCTCCAACGACACATCTTTTAACTCAAATTGTATGGTTGGTGTAAGTCTGTAAGACATAGACTCCCAAACATCCTATTTCCATTCAACTCAAGTTGCATGGTTGGTGTAAGTCATCGACTCCAAAACATCCTATTTCTCGATGTCTAAAAATTAATTAGTAAAATATTTACTTATGAAAAAATAAAAATATTACAAATGAAGTGTATATGGTTCTCACTTATAGTATTGCCTACATATTATGTGCATTGTAATACAATACGATATGTGACAAGCAGCCCTACTTATTTGTATTATTTTTCATATTTCATATCATTTAAATTGTTTTCAAACAAACACATAATATTTTTACTGTTTAATTTTAAGACATTAGAGCGAACATGGTTTTAAAGTTAGTGTATTCTACATGGCTTACACCAGCCATGTAGCATGAGTTGGATGTGGTTTTTGGCACGAAACAATACATTATACTGTATTTTTTTCGTTTGACATCCATTCTCACGAATGAAATGGATATTTGTTGCTATAGTATTAGTGTTTATATGCGCTTTAGTTGGGATTATCTTGTTCATGGTTACAGGTTTGTCGACTGTTTGTATAGTTCATGCAGTTTTTAATATTTTTAGTGGTTAGTTTTCTCCTCAAAAAATTTACAAAGAGTATTCCAATTAGTCCAATAAATATTATTTTTAGTAGGTTTTGATCTCCATAAAAACTTATTGAATGTTTTCCCAAGTATTTTGATTATACATGCAGGAATAAAAGTATTTTGCATCCAATAACAAGGAATAGGCATTAAAACAGAGGAGATTAGAACGAGCAGGTCCCGAAAGATAAGTGTTTGCATTCCCATTATGTGATTTTGGCATTCATTTTGTCCAGAATAGTGTTGTAGTTGCTAGATTTGTTGTTGCTGCTTAGAGTAACTCCCATACAGCTTGTAGGCAGGTTATCCACTGTGAAACCAGTTTGATATTCAATATTTGAAATTCTGCTTTGTAGATTTAGGAATTAAGCATAAACTTGTCGCAAATATACCCTTAGGAATAATCTCATCCTAGAGATATATATTTACATCAATACACAAATCATCCTTGATTATCCTCCAGCAAACCTTGTAAAAGAAGATGTTATACCCATCAATCCATGTTGCACTTGAAAGGTTCATCTCATTAAGGATTTTCTAGATCTCTTCTTTTGTAATATGCCTCATTAAAGAGATATTATCCTCACTTATTACTAGATTAGGGATGTTTTCAAAAATTACATCTTGAATCTTGATCATCTCATCAGCAGGGCTGCTGAAAGGACATGTAGTGAGAATATTTTTAAAATAGCAATCAACAGACTTTTCTATAGTATCAGAGTCCATAATCCAGTTGTTGTCTTCTTTTATGCTCTTAATCATATTCTTCCTTCTTTTCTTAGATACAAAAGAGTGATAAGCCTTTGTATTGCAGTCTTCATCTCTTAACTAATTACTGTAACATTTCTGTCTCCAGAAATTATCTTCCATCCTCGAAACTTGAAGATGCAGATTGTTGGCTTTGTCAAGATCAGCTTTAGTTTCTAGATTGTTAGTACTGGTATGCAAGGCTTCCATTTTCTTAACATTCTCTTCAGTATCTTTCACCTTGTTAAAGACATTCCCAAAATTATTGGTATTCCAATCCTTTAAACAATTTTTTAGCCTTCTCAATTTAAACCAGAAGATTTGATTAAGATATCCCTTTATCTTTTGATTCCAATTATTCTCAACCACATTTAGAAAATTCTCATCATTAGTCCACATGTTCATAAATTTAAAACTTTTCTTAATGTTGGTTGAGTTAATAGAGATATTAGAGTAAGCTTAAATACGAAGGGGAGCATGGTCAGAACAAGTTCTGACCATGTGAAGAACCTGAGTTTCTTTGAATGTGATGGACTAATTGTTGTTAAACATCACAATTAAGTCTTTTTCCATTTTGTGTTTATGTTCCAGGTGAATCTGGAACCAGTATATCCAGCATCTTCTAATAGGCAGTCTCTGATGCATTCATTAAAATCATCAATGCTATTCTGACACAATGCAGTACATCCAATATCCTCTTCAGAGGAAGCAATGACATTGAAGTCCCCAACCGTAAGCCACAATTTTTTTGTATTAGCAAACGTTTTGAGTAATTCCCACAATTTCATTCTTTGTACCCTATTACATTTAGCGTAAATAATAAAAAGGTTAAAGCAATATTCTAATCCATTGTAGATAACGTCAAGATGAAGGCACTGATCATGATTGATAAGAGTATTAATGCAAATGTCCTCTTTCTTGAAAAAACATAACTTATTAGAAATATTAGCATTGTAATTTGTGAAGTCCAGCCTAGCAACAATCTCCTCAATCTTCTCCATTTTGACCATTGGCTCTTGAATAGCATAAAAGTTTACATTGTCTTTGGTAATCATTGATTTAAGCCTTCTAATAGTTGGGTTGTTGTAGATACCTCTAATGTTCCAGCTAATTAGCTTTATCATTCTCAGAAAAAAAAATTGTAATTTTTGTTGTTCCTAGAATATTTCAGCGACTTAATCACCAATTTATTTGGCTTCTTCCATTTTCTGCCATGTTTTAGCTTTTTGGTTAATATTTCATTGAATTGGAGATAAAAAAATGAGGCTTTCAAGATTGGAGGGCATGGAGAACTGCCACTACATACGTTTTCAGGAGAATTTGTTCCAGAGCATAAGTTTTCATATTCCACAGAACCATTGTGTATATATCATGGTTCCAGAGTCTGTAATGCTTCAATGACTTCCATTTTCAGGAGTAGTAGCTTCTTGATTATTAGTCTTGGGCAAAGCGATTTCTATTTAAGTATTATTTTGAAGAAAAGAATAATCCTACATTTTGTTGTTGTTATTGTCTTCTTTCTCTCTTTGAGCAGTTTGAATCATTATAGATTTGATTTTTGGTTTGTAAATTTTATCACCAGATTTATTTATTCTGGGTTTATTCTTGATTTGAAGATCATTTTCTTTGTTGAGATTGGGTTGGATATCTGTGTTCATATTTTCACACTCTATTTTCTTCTCTGCCAAGAACATTTGTGCTTTTTTTGCAACCAGAATTGTTGTGAACCTTGTGAAAACAAATATCACAATATTGGGGAAGGGTTTTGTAGCTTATCGATAACCAACAACCGTTATTTCTTTCAAATCCTGTTCAAATCTTATGATGAAGTTTCTTTGTAACATCTAACTCGATCAAAGCATAGCATGCGTTTTTGTATGTTCTGTAATTTTCTGGTACAATAACTCTGTAAGGAAACCCTATTGATGAAGCTACATTATTCATTATTTTTGAGTTGTATAGATATTCAGGCATTATTTCTATCCTTACACAGATCAACGATATAGCACTTTCTTTCTTTATGTTGAAGTCAGGAATCCAACGCAATAATCTCATTACCGAATCACCAAAGTTCTATACATTTCACTCCCAGAAATTACAGACGTCCTCCTTGAGATCAAATTCAAAAAGTAAATGACAGAAATCTCGGATTTCAATATTATAAACTCCTTTAAACTTAAAATAATTCAAGAACTGATATAGGGCAGATCTTTTTGGTAAACCATTTTTGAATTTCTCAATAAGGGTGATTTTCGATTGCTGAACAAGCCATTCTTTCACATCTTGAAGGTATTTGAAAGAAATATGGTCTTCTTTTTCGTTGATGTTCTGGTTTTAGATCAAAGTAAAGACATTTTTTCCTTGGATTCACTATTTGAGTGTATGATTCCTTGATAATTAGCGTGAATAATTAGCGTGATTTCTTGTATAATTAAGTAGATAAGATGTTAAAAATAAAATTTATAAAATATTAGTGTGAAAAATAAATTGATAATTGTGCTGTAAAGAATAAGATTTAGTTTTATGAAAAATATTATTTTATGTTTACATTTGTAAAAAAGAGTAAAAAAATTAAAAATAGAGAAAAAAAAGAAGGATAAAAAGTTATAAAAAAAATTACTAGAGTTTGTTAGGTAATTCTGTGTATTATTTTAATTTTTTTAGGTATCTTAAAAACAAAATTTTAAGATCAATATTTATTTTATAAAAAATATTATTTTATTTTTATATTTTTTAACAAAAATAAATAAGAATATAAATAATTTAGAAAAGATAAAAAAATGGAAAAAGGTATATGCTTATATAGTGATTTTGTATATTAACTTTATTGAGTTTTTTATTTACCACGTGATATGGGTATGGGTCCGTTTTTAATATTTGTTTTAATTCTTAAAGTATGTACATTGAACGTTTGGAGTGAAAGATTTTTTTATGAGAAAATATTAAATAAAATAAAATTTGTTCATACAAATATCTAGGGTTATCTCTAGGAGATAGAATTGACATAAGAGGGTCGATAAACAAGACTACTAAACCGAATATAGTAGAAAAAGTAAAGAAGCTGAGATAAACTAGAGTACTAATACAACAACACAAGTGCCAATCGAGCCGACAGATAAAACTCCAAAGAATTCCACATCAATGGAAGACAACTAACAGGACCGAGAGAGGGAGGACTTGCATATAAATAAAAGGATAAGTAAATAAAATAAAGTTACATAAGCCAACAAATCTTGTTGCCATGGAATCTGAACCGAAGATTAGAGAACATTCCGTAAGAAACCAAAGAGGCAATGGTCGGAGGGGAACCAAAAATTCTTGAGTTCCTCTCCTTCAAAACGCTAGTAAATAACCGTTTCAAAGAAAGAGCGCCAAATATGACGGTTTCGAGAGTGAGACCAATTTAACGTCTCGCAAACCCCAAGACTTCCAACGTGATGCGATAAAATGAAACCTTAGTTTGGAGCTAGCATTAGACCAAAGACTCTGAGTGGAACTACAGTCATAGAGAAGATGAGAAATAGTTCCAGAGTCAAAATTGTATAAAGCACAATTACGTGAAGTGTTGATACCCCAGTTGAGAAGCTTATATATCATAGAAAGTTTGCACAGGATAGCGAGCCATAAAATAAAGGAGTGACGAGGAATATTGAATTTGTTTCATACTAACTCGGCCCACCCCACGCCAGGAGCATGTGTACGAATTGTGTTATACATATCCTTGATTGAGAAGTTATTGCAGCCAGCCTTCACAATCCAAAAAATAACATCATTGGAGTTGATGTTAGAAGGGGGCAGAGTGAGGATGAGGTTGTTAATCTCAAGGATATTCAGTAAGATTTCTAGCTTTAGCCGATCTGATATTTGAAGGTCATTTCCAATATCCATCGTAAATGATATCCAAAACCTTTAGGTGTTTCCCAAGCCGAGAATTCTTGATGATTTTGGTTCCATAGTGCGAAGCAAGAGAGGTAGGGAGGAGCCATGGGTCGTACCAGAAAGAAGTACTCGAGCCATTCTCAATAGCCCACCCTGTACAGATTACTAGCCAACGGGCGAAGATGAAGAATGAGAGTTTGTTTATTAAAAGTCAAATGAAACATGAATTTTGTAGTTTTTCCTACAAACTAAATAAACTTGAATTTAAAACCAATTTTTTTTAATTTTTTTAAAATACAACCAATACATTTTACTATGTTATATATTGAAAACTTACATATCTCTTTTTTATAACGGTTTATAATTAGTTAGATAATACAAAATACAATCTTCTCATCAAAGTTATTAATTTTTTAATAATGTGTTAGAAGATTAGTTAAAATTTATGTATGAAAATCAAATTTTAAAAGAAATTATAAAAAAATCATATTATAAAAAGAATTCGATAATTTTATTGTTTTGATTTTATTGTTGATTTTTTTTCCTGAAATATAAAAAATTTAACATATTAAAAATTCTCTATGTAATACCAGCGGAGACGAACGAGCTAACCATAAATAAAATACTTAAACCTTAACATTATATTTATTTTTAAATTTGAAACATAATTTACTAGTCCAACCTAAATCTTTTGCACAACGTCTGGATATTTGACTCATAAGTATAATTATAATCAATATATATCTAATACATAAAGAGTACAAAAATCTTGATTTGAGGGTTAAACAACTCCGTTGAACTATATATAAATTATTTTGTCCAACAAACTCCTTAATGATCAGAAGCCAATAAACTTATCAATTTTTGCATAAACTATCCATAAACATGTCCTTGAGAATTTATCCTCACAACGAGCACTTATTTTTTATAATGTATTATGAATATATTTAAAAAAAAACCATTATTTATACTGACATAAAACTATTCTTAAAGCCGCAACATCTACTTTGAAAGTCCGACCAAACCGGTAATTCCATTAACTAATTACAAGCTGTTTATTTGTATAAAAACAAACATTAACACTATAACTAATTTTCCCACTAAGTAATTTTCATTTGAAAGCTTCAAATAGAATTAAAACAATTTATCATAGTGTTTCTCGACCAACCACATCAACAAATATGTCGATATTAATAGTTAGACAATCTAAATTCTTAACGATTGATTATATAACCGTAAAAGCATCAATATTACTTAAGTTATAATTCTTAACTTCACCGCATTATTATCTTAACTTAAAATGTCCTCTACCCACTCATCTCATTTAGTTAACATAAAATTTAGTACACATTTTAGGTCTAAAATTTATAAAAAATAAATTTTGATGACAAAAGTTTATATATATGGATCGGCTAATAAGGAACCTCATTAAAACATTTCATGTGCCACTAGGACATGAAAGAGTATGAGCTGATATGTTACATATAAAACATATACTTTTTACATTCAAACCAAATGAAATTTAATATGTTTTATGTTCCAATGGTGTCTGAGATTTTTTCATTATTTATCCTTGATTCAATACGTTCCAGGATTCACCATTTCTGCTAACTCATATGGGCCTTCCCAGTTGGGTCCTAATTTTCTAAGGTGTTTTTCTTTGGTGTGAAGAAAAACTTTCCTTAAAACCTGGTCTCCTACCTTAAATTTTCTTTGTTTAACTTTGGAGGCGTATCTACTTTTCATCAATGTTCGGTAATGTAACGAATTTATGTGTGCCCGACTCATTTTCTCTTCGATCAAACCCGACTCCACTGCCTTGTTTTCATCATTAGATTCCTCAGAATATGTAGCAACACGATAAGATAGGAAAACTGCTTCAGATGGTACTACTGCTTCCTTCCATACACCAATGCAACGAAGATTCTAAAGTTGTTGTTTGAGGAGTAGTCTGATATGCCCAAAGAACTTCTTACAAATAATCTTGCCAACTTCCTGCCTTTTTTAAATTTTTGTTTACCCCGTCGGATTGTTCGGTTAGTAACTTCAACTTGTCTATTTTCTTGCGGATGAAAAAGAGTTTAAAAGCTTTCTTGTATTCCTCGAGAGATACAAAAATCTTTCAAGTACTTATTATCAAATTGAGGTCCATTATCTGTAGTGATCTGCATTTGGACCCCAAAATGACAACAAATATTCGAAGTGATAAACTTAATTACATCTTTAGCCTTTTCTAGCTAATGGTTCTGCTTCTACCCACTTTGAGAAATAATCTACTGCCACAATTATTGTTTGTCGTCCTGTTGAAGCCATTGGTAAAGGTCCAACGAGGTTAATACATCATCCTTCAAATGGCAATGCTTCAGATCTGCTTTCAAAATAAACCCTTAGTTTATGAATTATGTTAACAAAACCTTGACAAGTATCACACATTTTGACCAACTCTTTAGCATAAGAATATATCATAGGCTAATAATATCTTGCTAAAAGTACTCTTCGTATTAAAGCTTTGTATTCGCAGTGTGCAGACCCTTCTCCATCGTGTAATTCTGACAATATCATCTGTGATTCATCTTTCGCCAAACATCGGAGTAGAGGTTTGCTAAAATATTTTTTGTACAAGATTCCTCCAAGGACCATGTAACCATGAGATTTAAAAAGTATTTTCTTGGACAACGATTTGTCAATTGGTAATTTATTATTATCTAAAACATTAATGACGTATATCCTCCAATCCTTTTCTTTACCAATGGGTATTTGAAGAGCCTCATCCACTATCCCAACCACTTGCTCCAAAAAAATAATAATTGAAGGGATCTCATGTGTAATGATCCATGGATACTCCTCTGAATATGAAACAGTTATCAAGGAGTCTTCCACAAAATTTTCCTCTTATTGAACATGTTTGTATCTGACATTTTTTAAGGATAAAGTTAAATCTTTTAATTCCTTCAAATATTTGACTAGATGATCATTTAGGGCCTCAGATTTTCTAGACGTATGATTAACAAGAAGTTGTGAATGACTTATTAACTTGACTATTTTAGCCCCACAAATTTGTGCAAGTATCAATCCTGCTAAAGCCGCTTCGCATTCTGCCTCATTATTTGTTGCCTTAAACCTGAAACAAATAGCTTAGTACATGGAAATTCCTTCTGGTGAAATTAATTGCACATTTGCCCCACTTCCTGACCTACTTGAGCCCGATATGCTCGGATTATCTACTATGACTCAAAATTTTCCTCATCTACATATATCTGATTATTTAGAATAAAATTCTACCAAGAAATCTGCAAAGGCTTGTGCTTTGATTGCAGTCTTAGGCTCAAACTCAATATTAAAATCTCCTAATTCAACCGACCACTTGGTCATTCTTCCAAATATATCAAGCCTTTGAAGCATATTTCTTAATGGAAAAGATGTTCACACAATAATAGTATGAGCTTAAAAATACGGTCTCGTTTTCCGAGCAGCAATTACTACCGTAAGATCCAACTTTTCTAACTTTAAATACTGTTTCTCAGCATCCTACAAACTTTTACTAATGTAATATACTGGTCTTGGGATGTTTTCTTCTTCTAGAACTAAAATAGCACTTACAACATATTCTGATACCGCTATATAAACATATAATTTCTCCCTCATAACTGGTTTTATCAAGATTTTTGGTGATGAAAGATATTCTTTAATTCAATGAAAAGGCTCACAAAATTCTTTTGTACAATTAAAATGATTTACTTGTCTTAATACTTGGAAAATAGAGGCATATTTATCCGAAGAGCGAGATATAAATCTATTTAACACTGTCAGTCGGCCCGTTAATATTTGAGCTTATTTAATATTTCGAGGAGGTGTCATAGTAGTTAAAGCTTCTAAATGTGATGGGCCGGCTTCAATCCCTCTTTCGCTCACTATATACCCAAGACATTTTCCTGATCGAACCCCAAACTTACATTTTTTTGGATTTAACTTTAGGTTGACCCTATTTAAGTTGGAAAATATTTCCTAAAGATCACCAAAATGATCATCATCTTTGAGAATTTTTACCAACATATCATCCATATATACTTTACATTTGGCCCAATCTGTTTTTCGAAATTTTTATTCACCCAATGTTGATAAGTTGCCCCATATTTTTACCCAAAAGGCATTACTTTATAGCAATGCAAACTCCTTCCAGTAATAAACGAAGTGTTCTCTTCATCTTTTGGATCCATCTTAGTCAGATTCTAACCTGCATAAGCATTTATAAAAGAAAGTAATCGATTTCCTAACATGGAATCTACCGATTGATCTATCTAGGGGACTGGAAATGATCTTTTGGACATGCTCTATTTAAGTCAGCAAAATCTACACACATTCGCCACGTGCCATTTTTATTTTTGACCAACATTAGATTTGTCATCCACATCAGATATTGAGATTCTCGTATGTGCCTTACTCTGGATAAATAATCTACCTCTGCCACTATTGTCTCAGATGTTTCTTGATAAAAAGGAATTCATTTTTGTATGATTCGACGTACATTGCTTTTGATTGCCAATCTGTGACAAATTATTTCTGCAGGAACCCCAGTTACGTCCTTAGAACACCAAGAATATATGTCTAACTTGGTGGATAAAAATTCAATTAATCTATCTCTTAAACTTGGAGATAATTTCGTACCGATTTTTAAAATTCTAACATTTGGATATGTATGATCTTTAAATATTTTATCAAGAACCAGAAGACCGGGGGTCTCCATCAGATAATCAAAATGAGTAGGTTTCGAATAAGTCCCCGCTAATTGCTATTCTTTTCCTACCTCTTTCCCCCGATTTTTCTTGGAATACAAAGTAATACAACAACATTATCTTTTCATTTTTTACTACTTCTAACCTTCAAAAAAATTCATTTTAAAATGTTGGTGCATCTACTACAATAAACAATATAGTCACTTCTATTTTAAGCGACCCTCGATCCAATTCCACCATAGTTTCAAATTCTCCAACGAGTTCTGATGTCATTCCTATAAAACCCAGAATAGTTTGATCTGATCGTCGGATTATATGAGGGTTAATAATCTTCTTATAAGTACTCATAAATAAAATGTTGGCAGCGCTTCCCGTATCAATCAAAACTGTATGTACTTGATCACCAGCTATCCAAGTTTCAATTATTATTGCATCTTCATATGGTCCTGCCACATCTCTCATATTATCATCTTCAAAGCAAATTATTGGAGAAAGATTCTCATATAAATGTGTTGAAGAGCCTGCTTCGACTTGAATAGTGAGACTGACTATATGCCTTTGTTGGGAGCTATTCGAAATTTCCTACAACAATATTGCCCCGAAAAATTGCAAAATATTCAAAAGATGCACATAAATCACTAACTTTTTTCCTCAGAATAACCTCTTCGACAATACTAATGTTGTTTCTTCCCTATTTTAGATCCAAGTACTCGGTTGAAATATCAAAAGAATTAATCTTCTTAGTAAAAACCAACGCACTTTCTTCCTTTCAATTTCTGAGAATGCTTCTTTACAAAGGTAGTTAGCTTCACATGTATCTTTTTTTAATGTCAAGCATTCATTCGTATCATGCCCAACATCTTCATGATACTTGCAATATTTATTGTTTCTATTCTCCCTTGGATTTTGTATAGGAAGACCTGCGTTTCATCAAACTTTTCTAACTTTGAAATATTGAAATATTTTGGTATATGCAGAAAGTATTTATGATGACACAGGAGAAGATATCCAATTATGACCAGCCCTATAAATATTGGCTATGAGACCTTCATTTTCAATCGCATAAAGAGCTTCCTCGGATACAAATCCAGTATTCTTTGATAGTTCCAAATATCTTTTAGAGTTAATTTATTGGTAAAAAAATGTTTGGAGGACTAAGTTGTTAGGGAGGGAATTTAAAGACAATTTAGAGAGAAAATCTCACAAGATATCATTCTTTAATTATTAATCAATCATCTTTCTCCAAAAAATATGGTGTACTTTAATAGTACATGTGATGGGTCCCACATGTCTAGGCAATAACTAATCGTGGTCCATTTTTCATAGTTACAATTAATTACAAAGTAATATTTTTACATTATATAATTATTATAGTTTTCCTATGAGGTTTTCTTTATACCAGATTACTCCTTCATGTTGTCGATCTCATATAATGACATAATTATTCTATTATCAGTATCACCCCCGTCCTTGTAAAATGTTCGATGAAGGACTGTATTCTGTCATACTTTGATGTATCCGACATTATTTTTCTTATCAGACTAATTACACTTTTTTAATCCTTCATCGAGTTTTGGCAACCTTAAGTGCAAAGAATTCTTCATTAGATTTTTTCAACTTAAAGTGCAAATTGTTCTTCATCGGATTTTCTCAACTTAAAGTGAAGTTGTTTACGCGTGTTCTTCGAACATTTTCATTATCATAACGTCACAAATTTCGGACACAACCAATGAATCATATTTCAGCCATGATGTCAGCTGTCGATTGGCATGGTCGTCGTGTGTCCTTTGTTCTTGCATGAATGTAACTAGAAGTGGCACGCTCATGCCCTATACATTTATTGCCTCCTCTTTATGAATTTTTCCCATAGGAAAACATCTCTAGAGCCTCTAGGCTTTGAATTTCACTGAGGCCAAAATCTCATTTATAAATACTCCAACACCCATCATTATTCTTAGCCAACAATTTCTAAATAGATAAAATTTCCAAATAAAATTTAAAAGAGAGAAGTGGTTTATGCCTAAAGGTTTTCATATCTTAGATTGGTTTTCTATTAGTAAAAAGGCCAGGAATAAACGAGCTCCTAGATTATACATTGAATCGGAACCTCAACCAGTTGTTACCACATACTACGGTATCTGGGCTCCTATCAGCACTTACACTGACGCAATCATCCCCTCGAATATTTCATGTTTGTGCCCTGGTCACGCTTGCTTAGTATTTGACAATGGTGCCTATAATATTTAAATGGTAAAAAACGTTAGGTATCTTAAAGGCAAAGCTTCAAAGAGAAAGTGAGCCTCCAAACATGTGGAAAGACTCATACCCAAACCTCATCGGATATTCAGCTACCTCATCTTCTACACATCAAGGAACTCCACGTCCTATTCCCGAAGCTCCTCCTCAGAAGTTAAATAAAACTAATTTTTCTACTTCGGTAAAAAGGTACTTCGAACCTATCTAGGAGGTACAATCAAGTGCTTCATCTGATGAGACCCATATTGCTCAATCCAAAGAGATTGTTGATGCTGGAAAAGCCATAATATCAAATTTTGGTGAAGAGGAGCTAGTAATCACAAGCCCTCAAATTGTTGAGGAAAATTATCATCCAAAAAAGAAAGTTAAGTCAAAGAAATATCCTACTCCAGTCCCTCCAAATATTGATGCTCTGATTTGAAACAATCTTCACGTCGTTGAAAATAAACATATTGTGTCCATGCATAAGGTAAAATATAAATATTATGATCTATTTGAGGAAGGCTCGATAGGGGATCCCTTCTTCAGTCACTAACCGATTCATGAATGTTAGGAAGACGCCTTTATCAGTTCAAAATCACGATGAGACCCATATTGCTCAATCCGAAAAGATTGTTGATGCTGGAAAAGCCATAATATCAAAATCTGGTGAAGATGAGCTAGTAATCACAAGCCCTCAAACTGTTGAGGAAAGTTCTCATCCAAAAAATAAAGTTAAGTCAAAGAAATATCCTACTCCAGTCCCTTCAAATATCGATGCTCTGATTTGAAACAATCTTCACGTCGTTAAAAATAAACATATTTTGTCCATGCATAAGGTAAAATATAAATATTATGATCTATTTGAGGAAGGCTCGATAGAGGATCCCTTCTTCAGTCACTAACCGATTCATGAATGTTAGGAAGACGCCTTTATCAGTTCAAAATCACGAACTGGTTGTTTATCCAGAAATCATGAACTAGGGGCTCCGATTTCCTTTGGATCCTTTCTTTGTCGAGTATTTCGTGATGATCGATCTTTGTCCGACCCAAGCTAGACCCAATATGTGGTTTACCTTGATGGATTGTATCATGGTCTCTCAAATTTCAAGGACAGAAGTTTCTTTGGAGAAATTCATTAGTCTTATTAAGAGTGGCAAAGAATCTTTAGTTTCCATTTTAATCTTCAATTCTTATAAATAAACTCAAGATTGTTGACGATCTGCTTGAAGTGGATAAAGAATGGAAGTAAAGGTTTTTCTTTATCTTCGTTCTTTGGGAGACTGGATTTGAGGCTATAACTGATAATCCACACAAGTTGTCCCTCAAATAGATGAACATAGGTATACTATTATATTTCTTTTACTCTTTTTATTTTCTTTTTGTCTATCTTTGTTTCATATAATGCCTTGCCTTGTTAAAACAACAATGATATGGGTGTCCAAACTATATGTGGATTATGTGCCTGAGGTGACGCTTTTTTTATGCTGAGTAATTGGGCTAAAACTTCTTGGTCCAACAAATTCCACTGTTGCTTTACTCTGACCAATCTTGCAAAGACTCGTCTTTTGAGTGTTGATCCATCCAAAAAACTATCTTTACAAGAACTAATGGTTCCTCATACTCATGAAGGGGTATTAAATAGGTTAGAAGCTCGAGATATACTCGTTTTTCTGCCTTCGAGAGCTAGAGCTCATAGCCATCACAAAAAAGACACTGGTGAATCTTCAAAAGAGGAGGAAGCGCCAGTGAATTATGGCCCGGTAGACTAAGGTACTGATACTGAAGTTTAGAAGACAAATATTGTGGAGAAAAAATATTCCAAGAGATAACCTCAAGAAAACCTTCCCAAAAATATACGCCACTAGAAATTGAAAGATGTTCAACAGGATGCAAAGAAGATCACTTCCCCGGAAAATGAAGTTGTTGATCATACCCTGCCCTCCCCGAAAAAAAATATCATTGAATTGGATTCTCCTCAGCTTCTAAATAATGAGTTGGTTGCTCAAGATCATAAAGGTAATGTTACTCAAGAGGATAATTATTTGATGAATGTTTCTTTCGAAGCTGGTTCCTCATCTGACTTATTCAAAATCCTCTCGGTGATGTCTTCTCTCTTCGTGTACAAAAATTTATTCAATCCTTGGTTATTCTTAGGAAAAAAATACAGTCATTGAGACACTGGATAAGCCATAATAAATCAAAGGTTTTTAAATTGAAATAAAAAATCGAGGAGCTTGAACATGATCTTTCCACACTTCAAACACGAGCTTACACGATTTACGAGAAACTCGTTTATGCAGAAGATTATATCATGTTTTTTTATAAGTGTTGCCAAGAAGAGAAGGATCTTTATGCTGAGCAAGCCACCAAGAAGGATGAGCTCATCAAGACTTATAAGGAGGGGAACGTTAAATCGTCGGACTATTTCGAACAATGTTTTAAAGACTTTGAGATAATTGTGAAATAAAAATACGCCCTTCGAGTTCAAACTGTGATTTAATTAAAAAGATTTTCTTGAGGCCTATGTTGTCAAATGTGTTGATAAAGTGGAGGCGAGGGATGCAATAGTTAAGTCTAGTTTAATTTTGGAAATTAGTGAACGTTACCTTTGACTTAAAGTTGGGTAGCTTTTGGAATATGGTTCATGTCGAATTTCATCATGCATGAATTTCTTTAGATCATGATGAGAAAAGCTCTTCAGAAGAATCTTCTGATTATAGTCCCTTCGGATAACCTTCAAAGTGAAATTTTTTAACTAATTTCATGTTCTTTGAACTTTGTGAAACCCTCAATTTTGTTCGAGGCAGTTTTTATGAAGCCCTGAATTATGTTCGAGGCAATTTTGTGATGCCCTCGATTGTTTTTAGGCAATTTTGTGAAGCTCTATTTTGTTTTTAAGGAAATTTTGCGAATGGTAATCAGATTTACATCTTATTTTGTTGGTCTTCTTGATTCAAAGTTAAATAGTTTAAAGACCAAATTTTGTTAGAGGACCATTTAGGTTAAAAAATGATAATCCAACTTTTGTTGGAAGATAATTTAGGTCCAAAAACGATATGTAGAGACCAAAACTTGTAGGAAAACCCTTTAGGTCCAAAAAAATGATAGTTAGAGACCAACCTTTGTTGGAAGACCCTTCATTAATACCTTCATGCGCCACCAAGACAGGAAAGAGTATGTCACTGATATTTTACATATTTCAACATTCAATATATTATAGTCATTCCGGATACAACTTAAGATGCTTAATATTGCATGGGTGTCAGAGATTTCTTCCTTCTTTATCCTTGATCCGATATGTCCATGGCTTTACTTTTTCTGTTACTTTTGTGTGAAGAAATAATTTTCTTAACACTCTATCTCATACTTTAAAATTTATATGTTTAACCTTTGAGGCATATCTGCTTCTTATTGGTAATGTAACAAATTAAATTATCCACGCCTTATTTTTTATTCAATTAAATTTAATTCGATTCACATTTTTTGTCATTAGTGTCTTCAGAATACTTAGTGATACGATACAAACGAAAAATAGATTCCGAATATATTATCGCGTCCATTCCATATACTAAAGCAAATGGGGATTCCAAGGCTACATTTCTAGGAGTGGTTCAATATGCCCAATGGACTTCTTGTAAATAATCTAGTATTTTCTAGATTTTCCTTCCAAATTATTTTTTAAGCCATCAAGGATTGTCCGATTAGTTTACTCAACTTGACCAGTTTCTTGAGGATGAAACGAGCCAAAAGAAATTGGTGTATACCATTTGGCACTATCACTAATGACATCATGAAACTGATATGTTGTATGCCCGAAAATTTGATTCATACAAAATGAATAAGTACGATGTAAAAAACGACCGTGAGCACCACATCGGATAATTACAAAATATTATGCTCGATTCCCATGATGACAATAGGCTTCTTCTACAATCTCTCTTTGTGACCTTTTAAGGTAGCACTCTGATATGGGTCTATTTATTGCCTCTAGACTTTACTCACATATTTCAATCATTTTGGATTAATTTTCAAAATCAATTCATTAGAAGCAAAATAATTTGCAAAAACAAATAGCATATCATCCATTACAATCAAAAGCCTAATGAAAGTCGGTGAGATTACACTCATAGGATTTTTAATGTCAAGAACAACCTTGAAAATATCCATATTTTTGTGGAATATGTTGTGTTCTTTAAGTAATCCTACATGACCTCTTAACTGATGATATCTTAATATGTAAGGCTCTTACTTTGGGAAGTTTTTAGTATAGTTAGAGCAACCAATAGTAATAGATAGATAATATGGACAATGATACATGGAAGTTTGAATGCATATCCTTCATATCATATAATATAATTTCAATTTGAGAACACCCATGTGGCTCAAGTTCAGTTTGTTAAATTTGTTACTAAACCGTCTCAACGACGTTGTTCTTTTCAAAACAAGAAATCTTGAACTGACAATTGGTGGCCCATAAAAATCAGGAGCCTCGCAATCATATGAGTTTGATTACCCAATACACCGAACTCACTAAGGACACAGTCACGATCTATAACTGAGCTTGAGACTCAATTTAGTTTCAACAATCAAAAAAGGTATGAACCCCCAAGGAGTATAGAAATCTAAACAAAATATGATAGTATCATAACGGTAACAATCATCATATCCGAGATTATGGATCCCTGGAAGAAAAAATTAAAAAAACTCAGATACAAGAGAAAGATCCGGAAATTATTCAGAGTTCGAGCCCATAATATTTCTAAACATACTCAATTTTTGGGGCGTGGTCGAGCCCCATAAACCAGCATTTAAAGTTATTGCGCCTTTAACATGCCAAAATATGATACAAATTTAAGAGTGTATGAACTATTGTTTGAGGGTACACTATATTATGTATCACCGTAAATTTCTGAAAAACATCACATCTTTGACCTTGATATTTAATAATTCAATCAAACTTTGCTCAAACTCTACCTAACTTCTCTCCCTCCAATAACATTCAAAGATAACAACTTGAGGATGGTAGTATGGCTAGCAGAAAATTGCATAAGCCAAATTCAAATGAATCATATTTGATACATATAGCTTCACAAACATCCTTTATAATAATAGTTATAATCAAATCCTCGACCGACCATCCCTTAGTAAAATGTGCAATATAATATTCATCATGCACTAGTGCCTACTTGACATCGTAAATGGAAAAAATGGCATAAGCCACAACAATCAACTAATTGTCAAAGAATGTTATGCTATATTTCTCACACTCTGAAAATAGAAATTAATTGGGTGGCCCATCTTCCTGACCCAGGTGATCCAAGAGATGGTAGAGTTATGAAATAAAAAAATTCAAAACCTCATCGATGAGGTAAATGTTGAGGAATTTTTTGAAAGTCGAGTCTATAATTCCTCTAAGCATCCTCAATTATTGATGCCCTAGGCCGAGCCCAACAAACCATCATCTAAATTTACGCAGACTTCGTCATGCTAAACTATATCTATATAGAATACCATCCACGAGTTCATGGATCTCCATATGAACATGTAAATTATAGGAACTGATGCTAGAAGAGACGCATTCACATGTATCACCATGAATTCCTGAAATCATCACATCGTTGATATTGACATTTAATGATTCAATCAAATTTTATTCCACGTCTACATGGATTCATGTAATAACATTAGATGATAATATATTGACGGGAGTAATATGACCACACGAATATGTTTTAGTCATCACCGCATAAATCATGTGAGCCAAGGTCAAGCGAATCATGTTTGATATAGTCAGCTCTGCAAACATCCTTTAAACCAAGAACTAATCAGAGGCATAATATATTTTTCACTCTCTCAATGGGTTATCGTTGGCTTCAATATAGCCGTTACTCTAGTGCTCAGTGAATTAAAACTCAAAGTCACACTTGGATATGGGCTCACAAAAAGTAGAATCAAAGTATATTCATGCTAGTAGAAATTCTATTGTATTACATCCATATCTTTGACCAACCATGACTCACTCAAATGCGCACTATAATATCCATTATATACTATTTCATACTTTACACCATCACTGGAAACATTGATGTAATCTATAGTAACCAACCAATCATTAAATAATACTATGCTAATTTCATTGTTCCACCGAAATAACAATTAGCTGGCCTCTCATCTTCCTAACCTAAGTGAGCCCTAAGATTTTACGTCCCTTAAAGACAAAATTTTAAACGTCATCGACGATGGCAAGCTCTATGAATTTTTCAAAGGCTGATCCCTTAGGCCGTCCAAGCATACTCGATTGGAAGCGCCCTAAACCGAGCTGCATAAAATATTATCTGAAATTGAAACACCTTTGGCATACCAAACTATGGCTATATATAAAATTTGATAAAATTTCTTGGATCCTTATCCAAATAGGTAAATTTTATAAACTATTGCTAGAAGATACGCCTTCTCATGGTATTTCTATAACTTTCCAAAAGCATCACATCAATGACCTTGACATTTAATAAGATAATCAAGACTCTGGTCTAAATATAGACGCCTCCCTTCCATCCAATAAAATTCGATGATAATGACTTGAGAGGGGTAGTAAAATCACATGAAGATGTTATAGTTATCACAATCAAAATTACATGAGCTGAAGTCATGAAAACCATGCTTGATATAATTACTTTTATAAACATCTTTTTTTAGAAGAGTATTATCAAATTAAAAGGGTAACACCTATCTCACCTTCTTAAAGGGTTCTCGCAATATTTAATAGAGTCAAGAATCCATTGATTAGCGAACTAAGATTCCATATCATCCTTAGACGGGGGTTTACAAAACAAAGATTCAAAGTCTCTTTATGATAGTAGGCAATTCATCATCTTACAACGTTACCCTCAAACGATCATGGGTCAATCAAATATGTGTTATATTATCCATTATGTATCAGTGCATACACTACATCGTCAACATAAAAATTATCATAATTTGAAGCAATCAATGCAGTTTTAAAGAACGTTATGCGAGTTCTATCGCTACACAAAAATAATAATTAGCACCCTCTCCCTGAATCTTCCTAACCCAAGTGAGCTCTCCTTCCCCCCTCCAGAATAATCGAGTATGAGGTAGCACAAATAAAAATAACACTTAATATTTTTATCCAATAATTTATATACTTTTTATTGGTTTACACGAGACATTGCAGAAGTCCCAACTTTGTTCGGCTACTCGAAAGTGTAGGCATTTCTCTTATGATAAATCTGAAGTGAAACATGATCGAGGTCAAACAAGCCAAATTGGCCACAATATGGAAGCATTATACCATGTATGGAACGCAAATCTGGTCCTCGTAAAAAATATGAAATGAAATATTCATGTGGACTTCACCTACCTCAACCAATAAGGCCCAAATAATCCATTCATGATCCTGAGAAATGACTACTCATTTCAGGAAATAAGCTTTTATCTTTCATAATGCTTACGCATGCTAAAATGAAACCGTCATATATCCGGATCATGAATAAAATACGACCTTCATAATCGAGCTAGGTCTCTGTTATTAAAAAGTAATTTCATTCTCTTCATGACCTCGAAGATACGTTTTGGAAACCTCCGAGCAATCTATCTCAAATTTAATCCAAAAAATATATATAATCTGAGTCCATTTTAACAATACTTGGTCAATAAAAAATGTATCAAGATAGACCCAACTCAGCTAGCAAATTTAGCGGCAATGAAGCCACCATAATCGATCAAAGAGATATAAAATCATCACAAGTAGGTTGACTACCCTGAATCACTTTATCTTTTTATGCCCTCATGAATGCACCCCATTGTTCAAAGTACTCAAGAGTCTTCACCAGTTAACATGAAGTATGAATGCAATAAAACATTATAATAAATCAAAAAACATGTGGCTTTCCCCGAATTTCTTACACAACAAAACCTATGTGGTACCATTACTTATATATGGTAGTATATTACTATCTTGTAAGTAAAGTTTTGGTCAAATAAATATGAATCACATATTGATTTATATATTATGTAGACAATATTCACTACTGAAAAACGATATCCACATCTTTAGAAGCTCTTCCTAGTTGTAGTAATGGCGTTCAAAAAAATGAGGCTATACTTATAAGACCATATAATTATGGTTGAAACATCTTTCCTTATTAAAAAAATCTCGGGCATAAGCTAGTAGGGTTAGACATAGTGGGGTCACTACTAAAGATTTAAGCCAAAGAAGTGATACACTTTCTTATAAATAACATTTGTTACAAGTACGAAAACCATATTATACTTGATAAGGTTTGATTTTGTTGTAGTATATTGCTATGGAAAATTATAGAGAGAGAAAATGCTTAAGAGTTTTTAGAGAGAGAAAACACAAGTACAAATGAGTTTCAAGTAAAAGTGTTCAACCCTTTATTAGAGTAGTCTGGTCCTTTATATAGAGGAGCCAAGACTTAGTCTTAAACTGAATCTGTTACAAAAATGGACTAATTGCTATTTAGTCCTTACAGATTATCGAAAGATACAATTGCCTCCTAAAATTTACACCACTCACAAATTAAGGATAAAACTTACATTAATTACAATTATGTCCCTTAATTTACATTATTTACAAATTAATCCTTAAAAACTTATTTCCATATCAGAAGCCCCCTAGTTCTCATGTCAGTAAATAAATGAGAACTAAAAAGTCTTCAAAAATCGTTTGTCTTCGAATCGTCAACCTGTCACAAATCAAAAAACAATCTATTCGAAGCCATTGACTTCGAATAACCAACCCATCATGAATAAAAAAATAACTATTCTAAGCCATTAGCTTAATCTATTATTCGAAGCATATATGCAGTATAAAAGCTATAAACTCTTAAAAACATATTCGAACCAATCTTAAAAACAAATTCGAACCAATCTTAAAAACATATTCGAACCAATGGACAAATAATCTTCGAATAATAACCAAAGGAATCGATGTAATCACTTCGAATAAAATTTCCCTTAACGTATTATGTAGATAGTTCATCCTCGAATGTAACGGTTACATGTGTAACGGTTATATTCATCTTTAATGTAAACTTGACAGATGTCGAACATCCAACCCACCCAGCGATTCATATCCCAACCTATCACCAAGTGGGTTTGTCCATGTATCTCTTATTTCAACTCTCCTTATACAAAACCACTTTAGAGAGAATTCAGAGTTTTTTTGGCTACCTTCATCTGCTCCTCCCCTATTCCCAGAATTCTCACCGCAAAACTCGAATTTTCCGATTAATCTTCATCTTCTCTGATCAACCCATTCCTGGTTTATGAGAAAGAAACCAATAACCAAAAAGTCGAAGACCATTTTCCCCAAAACATCAGAATCCTCTGATACTGACAGCAACCTGGTGTTCGGATCTTACTATTATTTTTGTATAACACAAAGAGCCGAGGAATATCGAAGAGCAGGGTTAATTCGAAGTGGTCCAATCGGAACTACAACTGGGAAATTTTACTTCGGTAATTTCGATCCTACCAAAGTTCCAAAGCTTTCTCTTTATCCCAAAATCGAAGAAGAAACGTCATCTAGAATCTCAGGCCCTAAAACATCTCGAACTTCATCAACTCAAAGCAAAGTTTCTCCTCTGAAATTGAAAGCGAATAACCCTTTCTCAGAAAAATATTCTTTAACCAAACTAAAAAAGACCTTCGTCGCCATAGGAGATGAATCAGCAATCATCCAAACTCCCTCTCCTTCGAAAACCGCTACGAACGATCCTCCTCAGGGAGAAGTGATGGAAGAGAAAGTACGAACTGCTATCCCTCTTACAGAAACAATTATTTCAACTTCTCAAGACCCTCAAGAAGGAACTTCCAGAGCCAAAGAGGCTGACTCGGAGGCTACGAAATTCGATGTTGAAGCTGAATCTCAAGAAGAGGCTCACATATGCTTCATTTCTGAGGAGGAAATAGCAAAAATTGGGAGGAATCTAAGAAATCTCGAAAGCAAGTATATTATCGCCTTGAAGAAGGTTCGATATATATTACAGAGAAATCCAAACCTTTTCCTTTAAGAAGCAATGGGGAATGGGAGAAAATATAACCTTTCGAATGCCAAAAGAAGGAGAAACTCCCCTCGACTGCAAGGATAATGAACTAGTGGTATACCCAGAAATCATCAACTGGGTCTTCGATTTCCACTAGATACGATGATCGTAGAGTACTTCGAAATCCTCAGCTTGTGCCCTACCCAGGTGACACTGAATCAATAGTTCACCCTCATGTCAGTAATCATGGCATCTCGCCTATCCAAAATACCGATCAACATTAAAGATTTCATTTCACTGACTCAGCTTTCAAAACGTCTGAAGCTTACATTCCATTACCTCACATTGATGGATGACCTTAAGATCATCGACGATCTTCTCGAGGCCGATAAATTCTGGAAACAAAGATTTGTTTTCATATCCGGGGCTTGGGAGAATGGTAAGGAAATTTCCAAAGACAATCCTTCGAGGTTAACTATTGTTTGGAGAAGAAATCGTAAGTTCCTCAAATATTTTACATTTTAATACATTTTCCAATTTTCTTATCTTTAACATTTTATCATGTTGGTTTATACTAGAAATTTTGAAGCGCTACTCAACTCGTCGAGAAGCTGCTAAGGAGATATTCGAAAAACTGGTTGCCTGGGCTGAAAAGGAATGAAATAACGCATTTCATACTGCCTTTCAGCCCATCAATTTCCTCCAATACCACATGTTTTTTATCAAAAAAGGTGGGATGCCTCCTAAAGATTTATTTTCTGATCCAGATCCGAAGCTCGTATGTCAACAAATACCCCAGCCCGACTGCAAAGTCTTTCTCCCTGTTCGCAACAGACCGGATAGTCATCTGCCAAAAACGAATAAGGAAAAGATCACCAAAGAAAAGAAAGGCAAAAAATTAGTTAGCACATCTGGTGCTAACCCTTCCCATCGGAGTTGCCAATTTGATAAGGTTTGATTTTGTTGCAGTAAATTGCTAAGGAAAAATTCTAGAAAGAGAAAATGCTTAAGAGTTTTTAGAGAGAGAAAACACAAGTACAAATGAGTTTTAAGTAAAAGTGTTCAACCACTTTATAAGAGTAGTCTGGTCCTTTATATAGAGGAGCCAAGACTTAGTCTTAAACTGAATATGTTACAAAAATGGACTAATTTCTATTTAGTCCTTACAAATTATAAAAATTTACGATTGCCTCCTAAAACTTACACCACTCACAAATTAAGGACAAAACTTACATTAATTACAATTAAGTCCCTGCATTTGCATTATTTACAAATTAATCCTTAAAAACTTATTTCCATATCAATACTAACTTTCGACAATGAGACGTAGTTCCATAAAAGGGAACGTGTAGAATTTTAGGGAACTTTAGGCATTTAACAAAAAAATAGATGTATATGTATGGTCCATGAAATATGTAACGGGAGTACTGTCCAAGGTAACGTATCACAATTTATCTATAGATAGCAAATTCAGTCCGATAAAACAAAAGCATTGACCTTTATCACAAGAGAAAGTTAAATTTATTATTCAATATATCTAAAAAAAGGCCATATATGAGAAGCTTTTCACCATATATTGACTGCTAATCTAGTGATGGTTATAGAATATGGAAAATGATATATGTGTGTAGACTTCACCAATCTTAATGATCTACTCTCAACCTCGCGTATTGATCAGTAGGTGGATGTCACCTCTAGATTAATTGTATTTACTTAAATACAATCAATATATATATGGATGGTGAAGAGTGTACAACCTTCGTGACTGACTGAGGGCTACGCTCTACGAGGTAATGCTCTTCGACCTTAAAAATACAAAAAAAATATTAGAAACTCATAAATAAATCATTGTCCAACTAGAACGGAAGAAACTTACAAGCATACATAGTTTATATGCTAATAAAAATCGGGAGAACATCAACCATTTAGTATGTTTTGCAGAAACTTTTGGAAATATCTCGGCAATAAATTTAACACTAAATCTAAAAAATACATGCATGTTCAGAGTTCGGCCAAGAAAGTTATTTGAGTATATATTCAGCTAGAAGAAAATCAAATCAAATCTCGTGCATTTATCTAATCTAACAGTTGTGGAACATCCACACTATCAAAGGATTTATGAGATTTAACTAGATCCTAGAATGTGATATAATCTTCATAAAAATCAATGAGTATCTAGCCTCCCCAAATATACTGAAAAATCCAAATATATATGAAATATATATATATATGAAATATATATATATATATATATATATATATATATATATATATATATATATATATATATACATAATGGTATTTGACCATGTTGTCAGTAAACTACTGGTAAGAGAAGAAAGAACCACCCACTATACCATCTATTATGTGAGCAAATCACTTCTCGACGCTGAAACTTAGTACCTAAAACTAGAGAAGCTTGCACTACCACTAATGATGGTTGTTAGAAAAATGAGACCTATTTTAAGCTTATACAATCATAGTTAGAACATCATCATCTCTAAAACAACGTTCTGGAAAAGGTGATATATATGGGTTACTAATTTAATGGTTAGTGGAGTTACGAGACTTTGATATAAGGTTTAAACCTCATAAATTCTTCGATGCAAAAACTTTGGAAGACTTCCTTACAAAGTTCCAAACACAAGGGTCATCTACTTATAAGGATAATCTTGAACTCATTTGGGTAGTCCGGATTGACGGGGGATTCAACAATCTTGGTTTTGGCGCTGAAGTACATCTAACACTCCCTCTCGATGGACCTTTTGTAATAATCAATCAAGTTTGGATTCCTTGCTTAAAACAAAAAAGGTGAATATGTGTTCAAGTTGCCTATATTTGTGGAGCCCAACTCATAAAACTTCTTATTGACTTATAACTCGTAGTCTATCATGCACTAGAATAATATTAAGCCAAAAAACAAAATCTTCTACTCTACCTAAAGAATATGTAAAAAACCCTCAATTTGAACAAGTCGAGTACAAATAGTTGTCTCGAGCATAAAACCAAGTGATTGGTTTACTAGCTTCTTCAGTAGGTGTTGAATCTACCCATTGGCTAATCTTATAAGATAAGTCAGCCATTTTCAGGCGCAACATAATCAAACAATCAGAATCAACATCTAAAGTGATGGTTATTGACACCCGTTTATGTTAAAAAAACAAGTGAAGAACACTTTATCATGCTTGGGGTAATTTACTAGAGTTTCCTCCAATGTGGTAAGCCTTACGAAAACATACTCGTCGGCCTCCACTATGCCAGTATAGTATGAAGCGGCTTTTGATAATAGAGATCAAATTTTTCCTTCACCACCTTATCAAATAAAATGTAAGAAATGTACACCAGTATTCATTTGTAAGCTTGAGGGTACAATACCTCAACACAATGATTGAACCTCGGATTGTGAAACAATATAAGTTTCAAAAACTATTGTTGGCTATTTGGCAATTGTACCAAATAAATCGAAAATAAAACCCTCGAACAATGAAAAATCAAATGGGCTGTTGGCCAACAAAGCGGTTGAGATAGGATCAACATTAATCACTAGAGAAATATCTTGATCTACCTCATTTTCGAAAACATTAGCCTCAAAAGGCCTGCTTGAAGACTTTTTAAAAAAAATCGGTTTTTTAAAATTTGATTGTCTTAGCCTTCATATTTAGAAATAATAATGAGTTTGTAAAAACAGAATTGCCTAGAGTGAAAGGAAAGAAGAAAAAAATTTGCAAAAGAGATTCAAACAGAAAGACAAATAAATTGTAATAAAAATAATAACAATAAAAAAATTCAAAAAGAATTCTCTTTGCATTTATAGAAAGAGAATGACTTAGGGCCAGGGTAGAAATAAGACACATTTTGATAGATCTTACACCGCTGGATCTTATACCCATTTGATATATCTCTCACCTAATTTTGGACGAATTTATCCTTTTCGGAAAACCAAGGTATAAAAGGGTTTGATAAATCTCTCACCATTTTTTTCCTTTCTTTCTTTCTCTCTCTCTCTCTAGAAAGCTCTCAAGCACACCATTCGACCCATTTCAAAAACTCGATTTTTGAAGAATCTAAAGTCATGAAAACATAAAGGTGAGTAATACAAACATCATGGTATAATATGTTTTAGATTTCGTTGGGTATAAACTGCTGAAATTAGGGTTTTAAGTATTTTAGGTTTCGATTTAAAAAGTTTGATTTTTGTATGATTTTAGGTATTGTTTTGTTAGATTAGTGATGTATTCTTGTTAGTTTTGGTCGGATCTATGCCTATGTGTTTGATTTTGTGTGAAATGGGGCTGATTTGGTGGGTTTCCATTTTTGGATCTCGGGCTCATTGGTCGTGCGATAGTGCTACCAGTTTTCATCTGGTCGCACGATCGTGCGACCAAGATGGCATGTAGTCGCATGCGACATACAGCTTAAGCAGTCGCATGCGACAGACGGCTTAAGCTGTCTCATGTGAATCAATACCTTTTTTATTTTTTGTTGTCTTACTAATAAATTTTTTTTTTATGTTGTCTTTACAGGATGGGGCGGATCAATCAGACAGTTAAAAATCCGTTCAAGAAAATGAGGGAACGTGATCGTTTGGCACGTGAGGCGGAAGTGGCGGCAGAGGGTAGAGTTTTGCCCGAGCCCGAGGATGTACAAGTAGGTCCCGGCGAGGGACATGCTCTTGGTACGCGTACTAGACGACGTCTCCGTCGTCATGGCGATTACATTCCTACTACTGATGGTAGCGCAGGGGTAGGTTCTTCTTCTCAGCCCCCTGACTTTTCTTACAATGACGATGTACCGGATGATATGGAGGTGGTGGAGCGGGAGGAGGCACATGTTGCCTCACATTCACAGTACGAGGACGATGCACCTCACGCACCAGAGGCAGCATCCCACGCCCCCGAGGGTGAGGATCATGATTTTTTGTCGGTGCTGCCGCATGTCCCGGCTCTCTTTCCGGATTAAACGTCGCACGAGGCTTTCAGCATCTATCACGGAGATGTAAGTATTATACCTTTATATTGTTTTATCACTTTCTTACGTGCTCGATACATATGTTTATAATAATTGTTTTTTCACGAATTTACGTGTTTGATACATATTGCAGGATAGGGTCACCCTACGATGCTTCGCTATATACGACAGTCTCCGGAGATGGGACCTGACAAAGCAGAGCAGGGTACGGGCAAGGGTGATGGAGACTATTTTTGGCCCGCTCGTCGATGCACTCTACCGCTGGTATACGAACATCTATTTGGGGAGATGACAGTCACCTTGGACGATGTCTACATCATCACTGGATTACCGGTTGTAGGTAGGTCCTTTGATGCTTTACCTTTTGACTCAGAGGTTGAGAAGCTTAGTACTTATGCTGGCATACTAGGTGTACGACCATCTGAGTTGAGAAAAAACCTTAGGAATGCTGGTAGTGTGAACCTTGGGTGGCTGCGCACTACTTTTAGTGGTGCTAAGTATAGTGATAGGAAGATCACGGATGAGAGTTTAGAGCATGCCACCCGTGCCTACATCATGTATTTGTTAGGTACCACCATATATGCCAACAAAACCGGCAACAATATTCATTTAGATTACCTCCAGTTCGTGAACCAATACGAGAGTATGCATATGTACAACTGGGGTCAGTTGGTTTTAGCACAGTTGTACCACTCCCTTAGTCAGGGATCTCTCCATGGTACGGGAGGCATTTGCGGGTTTATAGGGATGCTCGAGTCGTGGATATTTGCACACTTTGTTCAGCTTCGAGCTCCATTGTTTTGAGATTACGAGATATCCATGCCCCATATGTGCCGACATGCGCCGTAGAAGATTGGTGTCTCTCATGATGTGCGCAGGCAGATGAGACATGCACTTTCGACGTGCACGGAGGTAGATGTAAGTCATATTAGTTCATTTTAATTATAAGTACTTTTATTAATATAAATGGCTAAGTTGTTCATTTTTTTTATTTACAGGTCATGTTTATTCCCTTCATACACTTATGGGACCATTATCCGTTCCAGGGGGTGACTTGGGTTGAGTTGACGCTTAAGGCGTTCGACGTGGTTGTGCCGTACTACCCAGACCGTGTCACTCGACAGATGGGGATCGTACAGCTGATTCGTAAGGATATACGCCCTCCTAAATCAAAAAAACAGGGAAGAAGATGGTCTTCGAACACCTATGGGACGGGCACTTGTGGAGGGATTGGGAGAACCATGTGTACACTTCTGATGGCACGTTGTACCGTGGTAGTGGAGAGAGTGCTGACCCGATGTACTATATTTGGGTGAAGAGGCGGCTGTGGTACATTGTTAGCAGTTCTGCACCAGCTAGAGGTCCTCGGTTGGAGCCGCAGGGTGGTGCTGACTTTGCAGGGTACGAGCAGATTGCTCGGTTTTCTCCATCGATACTGAATCTGGAGCACAAAGATCTTGTAGAGACCGTCCTTCTTATGTGCCAGATTGCTGAGAGGTATAGACGTCATTGATTATTGCTCGCAACACACCTTTGTTAGACTTTTGGACATCAACACTATATTTTGTAACCGGTATATTTTATGACTTCTTTTATTTATTGTATTTTAATTTATTGCATGCTTGCTTTGAATTTATCAATTTTATGGGTTCGATTCCATTTCAATTAGAGTTAGAGCTTCTACCATTGAAACACACACTCATACAAACTCACACTAAAACACAAATACAAACTCACACTAAAACACAAAACTGAAACACACACTCATACGTAAATTGAAACACACACTCATACGTAAACTGAAACACACACTCATACGTAAATTGAAACACACACTCATACGTAAATTGAAACACACACTCATACTAAAACGGAAGCACACACTCATACTTATCTATCAGGCCAGTTCCATTTCATCAACTTCCTTTCTTCTTTCGCATCTTTGTAGTCACTCATTTCCTGTAGCCGGATGTCAATAATGTCAGAGCGGACCGTATCCAGCCGGTCCTCTGTTATATAATCCGTCACTTGACAGTTGAACCAGTTACCCGCAACACGACGTTCCAATTCGGTGAGGCCAGAAACTAGATGTTGACGGGATGTGACCAAGACTGACCACCTAGCTCCCACTTCATCAACACGCCTTGAAATTCTAGGTGGCTGAACACCATCCCTTCCGTACAGGAAGTACATCTGGCATACTAATGCCTCGCAGTACCTTTTACCACCCTCTGGAATGTGCATATTACCAGCTTCAACTGATGCCCTCATCAAATATTTATCTTCCAAATCAGTTCATTGACACATTTTCAGCTTGATTTATCAACTAATTTACAATTTCATGTGAATAAAGCTTCTATTTATAGACAGTTTCGTTGCAGATAACATAATCGGAATATACGAATGAAAACGTAACACGTGTAAAGTAAGAAACCAAAAACTCCCGCTCATTCTCAAAAATCAAAAACTCCCGCTCATTCTCAAAATTCAAGAACTCTCGCTCTTTCTTAAAAATCAAAAACTCCCGCTCTTTCTCAAAAATCAAAAAGTCTCTCTCATTCTCAAAATTCAAAAACTCCCTCTCATTCTCAAAATTCAAAAGCTCCCTCTCATTCTCAAAATTCAAAAACTCCCTCTCATTCTCGAAAATTCAAAAAATCCCTCTCATTCTCAAAATTAAAAAACTCCTGCTCATTCTCGTAATTCAAAAAATCCCGCTCATTCTAGAAACAAAAAAAGTCCCTCCAAACTTTACTTCTCTATATAAAGGGACTACAAAACTGTTTACATTCATATAATCTTCTCAAACATAAATAGTTCAACAAATGGAGTTTACTCCCCATAAAGACTACCATTTGCTTCAGGCGGTGAAGATTGCCCGCCGAGAGATGGGGGAAGATACTAGTGATACTTTTTTTTTATCGGGTGCTTTGTAAGATGTACTACGGCTACAGCCGTTTACAAACTGGAGGTCTCCTCGTGCGCAACCGTGAGCAAATCAAGCAGAGGTACCTTTTTTGTCAACCGCTCCATCGTTTGTTATTTTTTCCATATAAAATTAAACAAGAAGCGGCCACCGTCTTCAACATGACGGTGGTAGACTATATCACTAGGGATATGGTAGCGTATCTTCAAGATAGGATTACAGAAACGGAGGAGGGGGTTGATTCTGACGACAACTTGGGATATGACTTCGATGATTGAGTATTTTGGTTGTTGGCATTTCGTTGTTTAATTATTTTCTTATGTTTGGTTAAGTTAAAGTGTTAACTTGTTGTTTTCCTCTTTATGTACTTCCTTCAAGTGTACTTGTTGTTTTCCCCATTTTTAATGGTATTTTATTCCAACAAATGTATAAACTGCGTCGCATGCAACCAGGCCCAAAGAGAGTCGCATTTCGGGCCTCCGATATAAGCCCTCTGTCTGAAAAACAGGGTCAACATTTATGCCTACCGTCGCATGCGACCAGGCCCAAATACCTTCGCATTTTGGGCATGCGATATAAGCCCTCTGTCTGAAAAATAGGGCCAACATTTATGGCTACCGTCGCATGCGACCAGGCCCAAAGACAGTCGCATTTTGGGCCTGCGATATTCGCCCTCTGTCTGAAAAACAGGGCCAACATTTATGCCTACCATCGCATGCGACCATGCCCAAATACAGTCGCGTGCGACAGGTGTTATTTTTGAACCATGAAACTAACACTTTTAAAAAAACAACAACTACAATACATCAAACGCTGGTAAGGATTTTCCTACTACATTATATCAAAATTACATAACTATGTTACATGAAACGTTAGGAAAAATAACTTAAAAAGTTGTACCAAAGCATTTCAAACGTCGTCTCTAGTCAAATCTGTTACATATAGTTTTTCGTTCAAGTTGATTTTCCTTGCGGGCATTATTTGTGTAAATTTTTTCAACCGCCAGTAGTAGGGATGCGCCCATTGATTCGCTTCTTCGGTTGCATAAACGGCCCAACAAGGGTATAATGGAGGCAACGGTCCATCGGGTGGAGTAGTAATCTACAAGAAAAAAAACGAAAGTATTAGTAATGATAGCGTAAGAAATTTTGATTGGAAATGAAATATACTTACATTAACAAAGTGACATCCATGCACGAAAGCTATCCCAACTTCTATGATCGTTGAATTGTTGACGGGTGGATTTCCACGGATTGGTAGATACGTTAACGAGGCTGCTTGCGATACATGGTATACCATGCATTGATACCTTGTCGCGATGACTAGTCCAATGTCGAGAAATGCCATCCAATAGTGGCTACTAGGGTTGGGCTTGAAGTAATCTAACCTTTATATCAAATCGTCAAATACCTTCTGCGAACCATATACATCCAACCAACATGCACGGTTGTCCGGCAACTCCTTCAACAACTCGTGTCTAACATCCTCCCATCTATCTTCGTCGTTGTATATTGAATACGCTACGGAACGATATCTGCATTTTCCGTCCGGAAGAACGTCAACTAAGTTTAAAATGTAAGTGTGTAGAAAGGCCGGGATGCAATCCGGATATAACGTTAACTTCCCATCCTTAACAATTTTCTTAAGCCTTCCAACTTTATTTTTTACCAATGGAGGTTTGGGTGGTACAATGGGAACCACTTTGGATGCGGCCGTGCTCCCTAACGTGATTACGGGTGTACTACCTACTGAGTTAGCCGGAGTACTAGCACTAGCGGTTTGTTCAATGGGATATTCCCACGAACTATGGTTCCGTTTAGTCGATTTATCAACGCCTCCCTTTGGTCTACCCTTAGCTCTAATCGCTTCTTTAGGATCTTGAATATGACTTGTCCCGGGCCTCAATATTTGCATTACCCTATTGATAATGTGGTCTTGTTGGTCGGGGCGGAAACTACGAATGGAGTTGTCAATTAAGGAACGTTTTTTTTGCAATTTCTCTTCACGAGAGCTAAGATCCCTATGCACAATATCTAATATTTTTCAAAAGAGATCCACATCTTCTAAAGGGATGCACCTACCATCTCTAGCTATAAACGCAATTTCACATGCACAAGGTAAACCATGCATTTTCCTAAGGAAAAAACCTCCACATGCTACCCGATCTACTCCTATATTCCGAGCATGTACAATAGCAACCATCAGTATCTTTAGCCTCGCATGTAACACATGACCTTTAAGATTTTTTGTCAAAACACCATCAAAGCCGGGAATTGTTCTAAACTTACTTTGCTCGAATGATTCGACGATACCCGCATGTTGCTTCGTTACTAAGTTATGAACTTTTTCCCAAAAAGTCTCAAAGTTGCATTGATTCGTCCCAAGATATTTTTTAGGGACGATTGAGCACCCTCCGCCCTACATAGTACAAGTAATAAATTATCAACTTATTTGAAACTAGATAAAATAACTCAACGAAAAATAGGATAAACGGACTAACCTATTTGTAGTTGTTTGGCCATAATGCTTAATCATGTTCGTTCGGTACACAAGGAACTTGTCACCATATTTTGTTATCCACGAGTCCATAACGTACGCAAAACACTCCAGTTTGGATGCAAACATCTCCTTCAGTGTATCAAGACTCTTTTGGTAACTCTCAAACGTGTTAGCCTCCGCAACATAGCCGTAAAATTCAACAAATTGTTTCGCTACCGCATCATCGTGCAATATCTTCTGAACCGCCCCAAGAATGTTCTTACTAATGTGCCACGTGCATAACAAGTGGTGCGTTTCCAGAAAAATTTTATCGATCGCTCGCATGAGAGCTAACTCCTGATCGGTAACAATAATGGATGGAAATGCGCACACGCTATCCATCATCAAACCACGAAGAGTTTCCAAAGCCCATACGTAGTTTCCAATCTTCTCTCCGCTCATAAATGCGTACGCAACGGTAAATGTAATGGAAGTGGACGTTAAACCGACAACCTCTAATAACGACATCTTATACCTAGTCATCTTGTACGTAGAATCCATGAATAACACGTTCGGGAATGTACGTAATAAGTCTACGCTAGTAGGATGTGCGAAGAAAAAGTCAGTGATCACCTTTGAATCATCTTTCAAACGCTCCCACGTCGAGTATCCATTCTCCTTCAACTTCGTCAAAAGATATTGCATTTGCGTTTGTCCCCCGTGCTCAGCATCCCGATGTTTTTGGCAGCAATTGTAGATTGCACGCATGTTCAAAATGTTCTCTGGATATTGGTACTTCAAACCACTATATATCTCCATAGGGCGCGAACCGAGGTGAGACAAACTACGAACTAGTTCCTCTTCATCCAGTTTTAGCCTACAAGCGCGGGAATGACCGTCTAGGCGAACGTAGGGTTCATGATTGTGAGTGCCGTTTATCACCTCCAAACGTCATTTCATGGCTAGTACGTCGATCGAATGACATTTTAGCGCAAACGGACAATTACATTTCTTCGTGGATGTCTTCCTCTTTTTCAAAGTTTCCGGTTTTGCCTTTGATACGTATACACCGTATCGCTCGTAAACGTACTCTAACCTAGGAGTCCTTCCCCATTTCTCGCTATCGTAGAGTTTTCTTATTGTGACAAACTTGATCTTCTTTGATTCAATGTCCACAAAAGCATCCAATTCGTCTTTAGTAAATAATCTATCCGTGTTGAATATTTTACTGTAATCGGCATCCATAAATGGAGGCTGGACAGGTTCCTCCTACAAAATATACAATTGAAAAGTATGAGTTTATATAACACTGTTGTCGCACGAGACATGTCTTCAGTGCCGTCGCACGAGTCATGGTTCTAGTGCGGTCGCATGCGACACACGTTTGCCTTCGTCGCATGCGACGTATAAGGTTAACAAGTCGCACGATCGTGCGATGACGAAGCTGTTCGTCGCACGAACTGCGTGCGACACGACTGAAAAACGAAATACAGGGTTTCGGTTCTTATCTCCATCCGGTAAGCTTCCTCCTCGTCTCGTAAGTCTTCCAGAGACACGCCCATCTCTTCATTGTCCATAGATACTACGATTCAAGATTTTTCGAAGTGGATTTGATGGGTTTGGGTAAAAAACCTAACTTTTTCGGTTAAATAGGTTTAGAGTAGTAAATTTTAGGACAAAATTTGTAGATTTAGGGTAATAACTGATAGATTTCAGAGTTTCGGCAGATTTGGAGGGCAAATGGCATGAATGTAGAAATCTAGAGGGAGAAAGGACAATTTCAGAATTTTAACTTTGAGTTTGAAAAAAAGAAGAAAATAGAATGAGAGATTTATCAAAATATGTAATATTTATAGTCTCTATCATAGTTATCTAGACATGTTTTTTCAAACAGTGAGCGTGCACGCCCAACATGAAAATAGCAAAAGCGTAAGAGACAAATATCATACACAGGACACACGTTAAAGACTATTATTCCCAAAACACCACTAAACCCTCTAACTTGTATGGTTACTCGTTAATAACCATTACATGCATTTATACTCGAATCCCTTAGAAATGTACCCCACGTATCCATCAGTTTCAATGTTCCCACTAAAAAAGCTAAACTTACAAATAACACCCATGAAAAAACAAAGGTTTTTGGTACGTTCTTCTTCTTTACTTTTCACTAATAGTACTTTTCTCTCTTAATTTAAATTACTAGAAGAGCTACGCATCTTTGGTATAAAATACCAAATATTTTGTTACTTCGGTTAAAATTACACCACCTATACTAACAACTTATTATTTTTTCATACATATTTTTATTTTGGTAAAATAACGGTAGCGCCAAGCTCCGAGATGGTACAGGCGGCTGAAAATACAAAAAAAAAGACGAACAATAGAAGATAGATAGTTCTAACCCTAGGTCAAATAAAAAAGACTTTAAAGAAAATCAAATTCTATTCAAAAAAATCTGAGGCAAAACTAGGGTTTGAGAGCCTTTTATAAAAGTGCTCGAAACCCTAACCTAATATTACAGATTTTTCTTTATGCAATAAAATAAAGCACAACCCAATTTCAAAGCGATTAGAGCTGGATAAGTATTTTAATAAAATCCAACAAAAATAAGAAAATGCAGAAAATTTACTAAAACAGCAAAACGAAGGTTTAAACGATTAAATTTAGGGCTTCGACTTCATCACGATGTGATGCTTTCGAAAATCGTTGGGCTTCTCGACGCGTTCGATTTGAATGGTCGCATCAGCTAATTCTGATATATGGGCCTCAAATAAATCTCGTTTCCGTTTGTCCAAAATGGTCATATAGTCATGGGTTTGTGTAACTACATCATCATCTCCTTCTTCGGAAGAATTCGCCCACGAATTCTCAGCTTCATCATCCTCAACAGCGCCGGTAAATGGCACCAGATGCTTCACGTTGAAAACATTATGGGTCTTCATGTGGCAGGGTAGTTTCAAACTATATGCATTAGGATTAATCTTATCAATAATTTCAAACGGACCCACCTTCCTTGCAGCCAACTTGTTGTACTCGTGTGCATAATAGCGATCCCTGGTCAAAACAGCCCATACAAAGTCCCCCACTGCAAACTCCACCAGGCGACGCTTCTTATCGGCGGAAATCTTGTACTTCTGTGTTGTTTCCTCCAGGTGTTTGCGGGTGTTCTCATGGATCTCTCATAGATCAGCAATGGCGTTCTCGACCTTAGCTGGAACCTTATCAAGCGTTGGGAAAGCTAAGTCCATAAGACCCCGTGGTTTATAACCATAGACTACCATGAAGGGACTATACCCAATACTGCGCTTGTGGTGCCTATTGTAGGCGAACTCAACATGATAAAGGCGGTAATCCCATGCTTTCAAGTTCCTAGATACCTTTGTGTGTAACATGTTGTCTAACGTTCGATTAGTTACCTCGGTTCGGTCGTCTGTCTGCGGGTGATAGCCGCTGCTAAAACTCAGCTTCGTGTTTTTGAGGCGCCACAAAATCCTCCAAAAATACCCCACAAACCGCGCATCGCAATTAGATACGATATTCAAGGGTATACCATGTAAGCGGTAGACCTCACGAAAGTATAAATTAGCAACATTCACAGTATCTGTGGTTTTCTTGCAGGCAATGAAGTGGGCCATCTTAGAAAACCTGTCAACTACTACAAAAATAGAATCGTTACCTCTTTGTGTTCTTGGCAGCCCAGAGATGAAATCCATGCTGACGTTTCACCACGGTCCTTTTGGTATTGGGAGTGGTAGGTATAGACCTGCGTTGGAGGATGTACCTTTTGCCACCTGGCAAACCCGACAAACATCTACAAAACGGATAACATCTCGCCTCAAATGCGGCCAGAAGAACTGACTGGAGACAGAGTGAAGGGTTTGATCTTTACCCCCATGCCGCTCGTTGTGTCTCTCCCGTACAATCAGTAACCTCAAACTTCCCTTAGGAACACAAAGTAAATTACCTTTGAAGAGGTAATCGTTGCTCACTGCAAAATTTGTTCTCAATATTGCGCTGACATCCTCTAGAATAGGACCAAAAAATGGATCGATAGCCAGTACATCCTTCATCATCTCGAATCCTACAACTTCTCCTTCCATACGAATCATCATGTTGTGTCGGCTCAGTGCTTCAGCTACGCGGTTGACTGTCCCCAAAGTATGCTTAATGGAAAAGGTAAATTGTTGAGTAAATGCGGCCCAATGTATATGGTGGGAAGAGAGTTTCTCCTGACTCTGCAGATGCTTTAAGGCATCATGATCGGTGTACAGGACAAAGTCATTGTAGGCCAAGTAGGAACTCCAGTGCTTCAAAGCTCGTACAACTGCATAGAACTCCTTGGCATAGGCGTTGTAGTTAAGTTTAGCTCCACTTAACTTTTCGTTGAAGTATGCTACAGGGCGGCCTCGTTGGCTGAGTATAGCGCCAATGCCCTATCTGGACGCATCACAATGCAGTTCAAATCCTGTAGAGAAGTCAGGTAAAACCAGAATCAGTGCAGTGGTCAGTCTTACCTTGATTTCCTTAAACGCCTTAGCTGCTTCAGGGTCCAGCTGAATATCTTGCCCTTCATACACTCTGTAATAGGAACCATAACAGTGCTGAAGTTATGTATGAATCGTCTATAAAAGGAAACTAATCCGTGAAAAGAGCGGACTTCAGTGATGTAGGTAGGTAGGAATAGGCCAGTCTCGCACGACTGCCACTTTCGACTGATCCACTGACAACCCATCTTTTGACACGACATAGCCCAGGAAGACGACCGAATCTGTCATAAAACAACACTTATCGAGCCCTCCATAAAACTCATCTCGCCTCAAACAACCAACACCTCGCGTAAGTGCTGGAGATGCAGCTCTTCCTTTGTACTATATATAAGAATGTCATCAAAGTACACAACAAGAAATGTTTCGATGAACGGGCGAAATACTTGGTTCATAACCCGCATGAACATGCTAGGAGCGTTAGAAAGACCGAATGACATTACCATTCATTGAAACAGACTTTATCGGGTCTTGAAGGCTGTTTTTCACTCATCCCCCATACGAATACGAATCTGGTGATATCCGCTCTTCAAATCCACCTTCGTAAACACAGTAGCACCATTCAATTGATCCAGTAAATCATCAAGGCGGGGAATATGAAACCGATACCTGACTGTAATTTTGTTGATAGCCTGGCTATCCACACACATTCTCATTGAGCCATCCTTCTTTGGTGTTAACAGTGCAGGAACCGCACAAGGACTAAAACTCTCCTGGATGTGGCCTTTTGTCAACAGTTCTTCCACCTGTCTACGGAGCTCTTCATGCTCTTTTGGGCTCATTCGATAATGCGGTCGGTTTGGTAGGATAGCACCCGGTACAAGGTGAATCTTGTGTTGGATATCTCTCAATGGAGGAAGACTTGTAGGTAAAGTATTGGGAAAGACAACAGAAAAATTCTGCTAATAGCGGCCAAACTCGCTGAGGTACACCAGCAAATGGATCAGTACTAAATTCTTTAACCACCAAAAGATAGACAATCCCTGTTTCATGAGCATGTTCTATAAACTCCTTTCGAGCTAGAAATTTCTTACCCGACTCATTTGATACTGCAAGGGTAGGTTTGGGGGAAACCTCTCTAGTTGGTGTTAATATGAACCTGACATTATTCCATATAAAACTGTAGCGGTTCCTCTAACCATCATATATGACACTTTTATCATATTGTCAGGGTCGGCCTAGAAACAAGTGACATGCATCCATCCCAATGATATCGCACCATGCTTTATCCTTATAGTTACCAACAGAGAAAGATGCCAGACATCTTCTAGAGATATTTACCTCACTATATTTCTTTAACCAGGTAAACTTGTAGGGTTTTGGGTGGTCTTCTGTTTTCAGGGCCAACTTCTGGACAGCTTCTTCAGAGATAACATTTTCGCATATCCCTGAATCAATAATGAATTTGCATACATTTCCCCCAATAGTACAAGTCGATTGGAAAATATTGTTCCGTAGCCAATCATCCCCGTCACTTTTGGCCTTTGGCGCCAGACATATACGCTTTAAAAACCAATTCCTGACCAATATTTCCTCTTGTAACCTGATCTTCTGGAACCTCATCAACAATATCCTCTGGTTCTTCATCAAACCGTGGGTTACCCTCCAGAGAAAAATCAGCAGTCTCAGCAAACAGACCCTTCGATTGTTGTGGTTGTTGTCGTAATTTTGGACACTGTAAAGCAACGTTCCCTAGTTCATGACAATGGTAGCACCGGACCTGTAATGAAGTACCTCTGCGACTAGGGACCTGCGAATTAGCACCTGTATGCATATGAGAAGCAGTTGGTACTCCTGGGTTAGGGCTTAGAACCGTCCTTTTTGGGAATGTCAATGGAGTTGTTCTGGCAATGTCTCCTCTATAATGCCTTCGTGAAAGGGCTTTCTCCAGATGCAGTGCACGCTGATGTTCTTTAGACACATTCACAGGGTCGAACATGTTCAGGTGATCCTGAAACTACTGTCGCACCCCCCATATATAGCGAGATACTAGCTGATCTGCTGAATCAGCAATATCGACACGGTTTTGTAGCTTGAAAAAATCGTTAGTGTACTCGTTAACAGTCTTTGACCCTTGTTTAAGGTTTTGGAACTGCTGATACATGATGTGGGCATAGTTGTAAGGCAAAAATGCAGCCCTTAAGTGTTTCACAAACTTAGCCCAAGTTGTTATTTTTCGCTTACCTTGCTTTGATCTGGTCTGCTTGAGCTGTTGCCACCAAGATGCAGCTCGGCTTCGGAACTTAGTTGCAGCCAACTGTACCCGCTTTGCATCCGGAACCTCGTTGAAATCAAGGACTTCTTCAACTGAGGCAATCCAGTCTAAAAACTCCTCCGGTTCGAGACCCCTTGGAACTCTGGGATCTCCAGTTTGAATCCAGATTCCCACCGGTTGTTGGCATTCAGATCAGAATCTCTCGCTGGTGGCTACTCAAAGAATTGGTCACGAAAGTCTTGTGGTGAATATTGACCCCTAACTTGTTCTCTCCGAGGAGCAAACGGATTCCGCTAGCGGCCGATCTCTCTCTCAGATCCCGACGGCTGGTTGCTCGAACCTGGAGCTCGAAATCCGTTGGTTTGGTTGTTCAACAGCCCTTGTAGTGCTTCTTGTACGTCTCTCAACTGATTTCCCAACGAGTGCATCTGTTCACCAACATGGGATTGGAATTGACCGAATTCATCATGGTCGACCGATTCGGTGATCGGAAGAGTGCACTTCCCCCGAAAATATCGCTTTGGTGGCATACCGTCGTTACCCACGCCGTAGGAACTCTAGCTCTGATACCAATATGGTAGCGCCAAGCTACGAGATGAAACAGGCGGCTGAAAATACAGAGAAAGAAGAATAACAATAGAAGATAGATAGCTCTAACCCTAGGTCAGATAAAAGAGACTTTAAAGAAAATCAAATTCTATTCAAAAAAGTCTAAGGCAAAACTAGGGTGTGAGAGCCTTTTATAAAAGTCCAAATGTCAAAGAATAGAATGTTTCCTTTGAATATTCAAAATGATGTTGCAAAGTGTCTTAAGGCGTGTTACAAAGATTCGTCGTGGCTATGGCATGTTCGATTTGGGCATCTAAACTTTACAAGTTTAGAGTTATTGTCCAAAAAGGAAATGGTGAGAGGGTTACCATGTATTAATCATCCTGACCAACTATGCGAAGGTTGTTTACTTGGAAAGCAATTAAGAAAAAGCTTTCCAAAAGAGTCAGAATCAAGAGCCAAGAAACCTCTCGAGCTTATTCATACCGATGTGTGTGGTCCAATCAAGCCGAGCTCTTTAGGTAAAATTAACTACTTCATTCTCTTCATTGATGATCTTTCAAGAAAAATGTGGGTATATTTCTTGAAACAGAAATCTGAAGTCTTTTGAGTATTTAAGAAGTTCAAAGCAATTGTGGAAAAGGAAAGCGGAAATAAGATCAAAGCCATGAGATCTGACCGAGGAGGGGAGTTCACATCCAATGAATTTCTGGAGTTTTGTGAAGCACATGGAATTCGTCGCCGCTTGACAGGTCCCAGATCTCCTCAACAAAATGGTGTGGCAGAAAGGAAGAGCAGAACAATCCTTGATATGACGCGAAGCATGCTTAAAAGCAAGAAACTTCCTAAGGAGTTTTGGGCGGAAGCAGTGGCATGTGTGGTTTACTTGTCCAACTGATCTCCAACAAGAAGTATTTGAGGAAAGACACCACAAGAAGCGTGGAGTGGAAGAAAGCCCGGAATCTCCCACTTGAGAGTATTTGGAAGCGTAGCCCATGTCCATGTACCAGACGAACAACGAACCAAACTCGATGATAAAAGCAAGAGTTTTATCTTCATCGGTTACGACTCAAGTTCCAAAGGCTACAAGTTATACAACCCAAACAACAAGAAGGTTGTGATAAGCCGAGACATGATAGTTGATGAAGAAAGCGAATGGGATTTTGGGTCTCATGCAAATGAGTTCACATTTTTCCCCCAAATTGAAGAAGACGATCAAACACCGAATGAGCAATCACAAGATGTTGCAACCCCACATGCTTCACCAACAGCAACTACTCATGAAGATTCATCACCTTCATCATTGTCAAATGGTAGTCAAAATGAGAGAGCTATGGAACGTATAAGAAGCCTTAGTGATCTTTATGAGGTAACCGAACCAATGGATAACATTACACTATTTTGTCTCTTTGCTGATTGTGAGCCAGTGACATTTCAAGAAGCTACACAAGAGAAATAATGGAGAGATGTGATGGATGAAGAAATTAGAGCCATCGAGAAGAATGACACATGGGAACTAACCTCACTTCCCAAAGGGTGCAAGACAATAGGCGTCAGATGGTTATACAAAACTAAGAGAAATGCTAAGGCGGAGATTGAAAAACACAAAGCGAGGCTTGTTGCAAAAGGCTATAGTCAAAAGGCAGGAATTGACTATGATGAGGTATTCGCCCATGTTGCCCGATTAGAAACTATTAGACTAATAATTTCTTTGGCAGCTCAAAACAAGTGGAAGATACAACAAATGGATGTAAAGTCAGCATTTCTAAATGGCGTCCTTGAAGAAGAAGTCTACATTCAACAACCATTAGGCTATGAGGTCAAAGGTCACGAAGATAAGGTGTTGAAGCTAAAGAAGGCTCTTTACGGCCTAAAACACGCACCAAGGGCCTCGAACAGTAAAATCGACATGTATTTCCAAGAGAACGGCTTCAACAAATGTCCGTACGAGCACGCTCTATACACCAAGATCAAAGATGGAGATATTTTGATCGTGTGTCTCTACGTGGACGATTTGATCTTCACCGGAAGCAACCCAAGTATGTTCAATAAATTCAATGAAGTAATGACGAAGGAATTCGAGATGACAGACTTGGGGCTCATGGCGTACTACCTTGGCATTGAAGTTAAGCAACACAAAGATGTAATTTTTATCTCACAAGAAAGCTATGCTAAAGATATCCTGAAGAAGTTTAAGATGGAGAATTGTAGCCCGATAAGTACACCCATGGAGTTTGGAGTCAAAATTTCCAAGCATGAAGAAGGAGAAAGTGTAGATCCGACATTATTCAAAAGTTTGGTAGGAAGTCTACGCTATCTAACTTGCACGAGACCAGATATTCTTCATGCAGTTGGATTGGTTAGCCGCTACATGGAATCTCCAACAACAACTCAATTCAAAGCTGCAAAGAGAATCCTTCGCTATCTGAAAGGTACAATTGATTTTGGATTACTCTATTCCATTTATAATGATTACAAACTTGTTGGGTATAACAATAGTGATTGGGGTGGAGACATAGACAATCGAAGGAGTACAACTGGATTTGTATTCTTTATGGGAAATATTGCTTTCACGTGAATGTCAAAGAAATAACCGATTGTCACGTTGTCTACTTGTGAGGCGGAATACGTTGCTGCTACTACATGTGTTAGTCATGCGATTTGGCTTAGAAATCTATTGAAGGAGATAAACCTAACACAGAATGAGCCAACTAAAGTATATGTCGACAATAAGTCAGCCATTGCCTTAGCCAAGAATCCAGTATTCCATGATCGAAGCAAGCATATCGATGTTCGCTACCACTACATAAGGGAGTGTATTTCAAGAAAGGATGAGCAAGTTGAATATGTGAAGACACAAGATCAAGTTGCCGATATTTTCACAAAGCCATTGAAAACCGAAGACTTCAAACGATTAAGGAAACTACTAGGGGTCACGGGATCATGTTTAAGGGTGAGTGTTGGATCATAAACTTGATCTACTTAAAGGGCCCAACCCACTTAAAGGGTCCAACCCACTTAATAAGGCCATCTAGAAAGAATATTCTAGAAACATTTAAATTAATATTTAGTAGTTTAGGTTGAGTGCAAGACACACTTTGGTGTTGAGTGTAAGAAACACTTTTACCTTGAGTGTAGACTTGAGGTTGAGTGTTTAACTATCCATAAGATCTTAGATGGTGGATCCTTGTCTCCACTATGGTTTAATAAATAGTGGAGCTCTCCCACCATCTCGAGCATCACCAAACACACTAAGAAGTAAAGTTAGAGAGAAAGTTAGAGTGAGAGAAAAGAGAGACAACAATGCTCTCTTGAGTGTTAGAAAAATATTTTCTCTTCTAGTGTGAGTTGTAAGAGTGTTTTGTAATATTTCTCCTCTTCTATATATATCAAAGTTGTTTGTTTGTTTTAAAGTGAGTGTTGTTTTATATTTTCCGCCAACAAGAACCCCTCCCCCCCTCAAAAGCCTTCTCAAAGGCAATGTTGATTTTTTCACGAGTCGTAGTTCTCAAATGTCCCTATACATCTTGGAATGCTGGTTGAACAAGTTGCAGTATTTTACCTTCAAGCTGCTTTCGTTTTGTTGATCTCACACCCTCGTCAAAGTAAATAGCCTATGTGTCATACTTGGAAAAGCTAGCATTAAGAATTGAGCTAAGCTTCTTTCCGAATCCAGAAACCGAAGTAGATTTCACATCTTTTTTCCAATTGGCGCCAGTCCTCATTATCTGTGAAATTGGCTAACTTTTCACCAACAATTTCTTCACACTGTACAGTAGCTACCATGACCTTGTGTGCTGGAAGGTCCAGGTCCATATTCTCTTTAATCACTTTCCAGATTTGTTCCACACTAAATGAAAACCCTGACGCAGGCACAAGACCTCGTTGATCTCCAGTAAGTTCACTAGGTGCAATCGATTGATAGAATCTTTGTCTCAAATTTCCAGCTTGTTCCAAAAAAGCTCTTCATTTTCTTCAAAACGAGAGAGTGCAACAACTTCGACGTTGAAAAATTCACTCAATGGTGTTGAGGTTCACAATCACAAGGTTAGATGGACGAGGAAGCCACATGAGAAACATAAATTAAAATTAGAATTAATAAATAAGGATAAGTTTGGTAGTTTAAAAATATTTGGTACTTAACTATTTAAGAAGTTTAATGGACCATATTTGGTAATAATTTAATAAACACCTAAGGGTGGACCAAAAATCAATTGTATATTTAATTTGGTATGATATTGACTCCATTTATTAAAATTGATGGTTTGTAAAAAAATTAATAGACCCGGATTTCAGATTCGAATATATATTTAAATCGAGTTTTTGATTCTCTCATTTTCATACCTTTTCCGCCATAATAATTTTTTTTACCTCCATCATTTAGCGGGAGAGTAAGAATGAAAATAAATAACTCCATTGGATGATAAATTTTGTCATGGTAATAACTCGTGTTCTCCCGCCAAACGATGGAGGTAATAATTTTTTATCACGGCGGGAAAGGTAAAAAAAAGAGAGAAGAGAGACCGCCATTTTCAGTGACTATATATCTCCTCATCCCGCAGCATGGGAAAGCGATACAAAAATAAAATGCTTTGATTCTTCTTGCTCTCAGAACGCTAAAAAAGTTTATCCTTTTCCTTTTATAAGTACTCTTAGTTTTGCTATTCGAGCTGTGCGATGGAGCCCATAGCCATGGACGGCAAGCTTTGCAAAGGGTCCGAATCGGGTATCCATCTGCCTGTTTCCGGATATTGCGACGACCCAGATGCTGCTATCAAGTTACTAACCGATAGTCCTGCGATTTCCGCCAGTCACTCAACCGTCAAGCGCACAGGCACCGGTGTGCGTGTTTCAACTCTGATGGACGTTGAATCTGAAGACTCCAAACAAAATATCCAGACACAAGTTAAACCTGAATCGGTCATAAAAGAAGACGAAGTGGACTGGACGACAAACGATTTATTTGAAAATTTGTACTCGAAACCAACACCAACACCAACGTTGAAGGTGAAAGAAGAGCAGGGAGCACCAAGGTACAAATCTCTTGATACGAAACAAATCCATGTGAAAGAAGAACCCCCTGTGATCATGAAAGTAAAAGAGGAGGTTGATTCATGTTTTGATAGTAATGCAAGTCTTAAATTAGAAACTAACGTGAAACAAGAATCGCAACCCATTGTAGCCAAGCATGTGCAAACAATAAAGAGTCCATGGCAAAGGATTCAAGAATCTAGTTTAAACAAACGAAAACCTGTCTACTCTGGAGTTAAATCTGAAGTTGAAAAGAAACCAAAGCGAGAATCTATTCAAAATATTGGCCTCGTGGAAGATGGCGAGTTCCCTCAAGAACCAGATTGGTATCTAGTAGGAAGATCTCCTGTTACTGCAACTTCGACTTCTAAAGGTAGGAAATTGGTTGATAATGAAATCGTCTATTTCACTTATCCACAATCTCGGTCCTGGAATTCACAATGGATCGTTCGTTTCTCTACCAAAAGATTTGGCGAGGTTAGTAGATTTATGGAAATTTATATTCAATATGGTGTTTGGTTTCCTTTTTTAAAGTTCATTCTTGATTTTATGGTTTTATATTTCAGATTGGAAGACTTCCAATGGAGTGGTCGAAATGGGTTATCCCTCTTGTGAGGTCAAGTAAAGTAAAAATCTTTGGTCGATGTGTAGCTGCACCACCATATCTTCAAATGATGCAAGAAGTCATTTTGTATTTAAGGTAATAAGTTATTAAATCTTACATGTCTTTGAAACTAGATATTAAATGTTTCCGATTTGTGTTTTTTGTGTGTGTAGCTTTTATATACACAAGTCTATATTTACTGAGGGAGATACTTCTTCATGGAAGTTGGATGCCTCTACAAACATTGATTCCACCATTTATCCTCTCCTTCAGCTTTTCAGACAACTCAATATTAAAGCTTATCAGAAGGTACGTATATGTTTATGTTTTAATTACAACAATGTAAGACTCTTTAAGTTTCTTACAGGCAGAACCCAATTGTGATTCTTACAGGCCGAATTCACCCCTCAGGAACTCACTTCACGCAACAAGCGTCTGTTGGATTTAGAGGTACTCATTGTTCATAGTGATCTCTAGTTAGTAACCAAGAAATGTGCTTATGCTCATTAGTCATTACCATGTTAGGTAGATATACATGACTCTAAATCGTTTTCCTAATATTATCTGTGTTGTATAAACTATAAAGGGCAAGAGTTATTTACTTGTCTTACCTTAAACGAGGTCTACTGACATATAATGGTAGTAATTAAACTGTCAACACAAAAACTAATCTATATGGGATGTATTAGGATGAACCTGATGAAGCTGCAGGAATGTTGCCTATAGTGAAACGAAGAAAGGATTCCCAACAATATCCAGAGCAAACCAAAGACGAACAAGCTGTTTCAGAATCATCTCTGAATAAGATTGTTGGGGCTGCTGATACATACAACTTGAAGGTACTGACTAGTTTATTTTCAGAACTTAGCTTAACAGATGGCTGGTGTGTTTTAATTTTTTTCTTATTATATTGTTTAGGAAATGGAAGCACCAACTACTCTCACATGTATCTTGAAGCCATATCAGAAGCAAGCCCTCTACTGGATGACGGAATCAGAGAAGGGAATTGATGTCGAAAGGGCAGCTGAAACTCTGCATCCTTGCTGGGCAGCGTATAGGATCTGTGATGAGTATGTAGCTTATATTTATGAAATATTATTATTATTTACAATTTCAGTGCTAATAAAGAACATTAATGTTTAGGAGGGCACCCTCAATATATCTTAACATGTTTTCTGGGGAAGCAACAGCCCAGTTTCCAACTGCAACACAGATGGCAAGAGGAGGGGTGGGTGTTTTTAGTGTTCATACTCATTTGTGGAACTCTTGATAGACAGAGATTAATTGTCATTGAGATTAATTGTTTAATTTGCAGATCTTAGCTGATGCAATGGGTCTTGGAAAAACTGTGATGACTATTGCATTAATTCTAACTCGATTAGGCCGAGGAAACCCTGACACCAACAAAGGAGATGGACACACAACAAATAGAGTTCATGATACAGTCACGGTGTCAAAAGCTAAGGGTGGAACTCTTATTGTTTGTCCCATGGCCTTGCTAAGCCAGTGGAAGGTGAGTTCTTATGCTACCTTTGCAAAAATTATATATCCATCTTAAAATATTTTGCTTATCAGTCATCGCTTATGTATCAGTTTTGATGCCATAGCCATTTCATTAAATGTTTACTTTATTGCACTTTGTTGAAATTTCAGGATGAGCTGGAAACCCATTCTAAGGTAGATACCATCTCCATATTGGTTTACTATGGAGGAGACAGAACACACAATCCTAAGACACTTGCTGAACATGATGTGGTCTTGACAACTTATGGTGTCTTATCTGCAACCTATAAAAGTGTAAGTCAATATTTCTTTATGATGAAGTACATTCTCATTGGCTACTTCTCCAGTTATTGTCTGTTAAAATTGGTGCTGTATTGTTAAACAGGATTCGAACAATAGCATATTCCACAGGGTTGATTGGTACAGGGTAGTTCTAGATGAGGCTCATACAATAAAGTCATGGAAGACTCAAGGTGCTCGTGCTACTTTTGATTTGTCGTCACATTGCCGATGGTGTCTCACTGGAACCCCTATCCAGGTATTTTACAATCTCTTGTTTAATAAGATATAAGAAAGTCTTCAGCATAAAGGCACTAAATTTTGTCCAATATCTGTCCAATATTAATAAAAGTCTATTTTTTTGCCAAAAAAAAAAAAGGCACTAAATTTTTTATTCTTGCATCATTGAAGAATAATCTTGAAGACCTCTACAGTCTTCTATGTTTCCTGCATGTTGAGCCGTGGTGCAACTGGCAATGGTGAGTTAATCCGCTTCTTCGCACTCAAAACAGTTTTAATTGTTTTACAGTACAAAATGAGACTAGAGTTGATGTTATTACATGTATATAGGTGGAGTAAATTAATTCAGAAACCATATGAGAATGGTGACAATAGAGGACTTAAACTAATCAAAGCTATCTTGAGGCCACTAATGCTGAGGAGGACAAAGGACACAAAGGACAAAGAAGGAAGGCCTATACTTGTCCTCCCTCCGACTGATGTTCAAGTCATTGAATGTAAACAGTCAGAGGCAGAACATGATTTCTACGAAGCTCTATTTAAGAGTTCTAAAGTAAGTCAATCTGGCTTATTGTTTGTCTGATAATATCTATATCTATATATATATATATATTATATATATATATTGTTTCTTTTAATAATAACATCTGTTTTTGCAATAAAAACAGGTGCAGTTTGACCAGTTCGTGGCACAAGGCAAAGTTCTTCACAACTATGCTAGCATCCTTGAACTTCTTCTTCGGCTGAGACAATGTTGTAACCACCCCTATCTTGTTATGAGGTAATAAAACATTTTTGACTATCGAGATCGTATAGCAATATCACTTCTATAATGCATTTTTCTTATGCATGCCTCTGACTTGTGCAGCCGTGTTGATTCGGAAAAGTATGTTGATTTAAACAAGCTTACCGGTAGGTTCCTCGATACAAGTAATTATGAAGCTTCAAATCAGAAAGCTCCCTCTCGAGCATTTGTCGAAGAGGTCGTTGATGGCATACGAAAAGGTGAAAACAAAGAGTGCCCAATATGCATGGAGTATGCGGATGACCCAGTGCTCACACCTTGTGCTCATAGGCTCTGCAGAGAATGTCTCCTCTCCAGCTGGCGGATCCCAACTACTGGTCAATGTCCTCTTTGTAGAATGGTCTTAAAAAAGACTGATCTTATATCTTGCCCAACTGAAAGTAAGTTCCGTCTTGACATTGAGAAGGATTGGAAAGAGTCTTCCAAGATTCAAAAGCTCTTTCAGTGCTTGGAACAAATTCGTAGCTCGGGTTCTGGTGAAAAGAGCATTGTTTTTAGCCAGTGGACTTCATTTTTGGATCTGCTAGAAATCCCATTAAGGAGGCGGGGTTTTGGGTTTTTAAGGTTTGATGGAAAGTTGGTGCAGAAGAATAGGGAGAAGGTTTTGAGAGAGTTCAACGAAACTAAAGAGAAGACGGTAGGCAGTTGTAAAACCTTTTTAGTTTCCTTTGAGATGCTAGTGTATATGAATATATGTTATGACTTGTCTTCAGGTATTGTTGATGTCACTGAAAGCTGGTGGTGTAGGTTTGAATTTGACTGCAGCATCTAATGTGTTTTTGATGGTAATCATTCTACTACTTAATCTTGTTTCTCTCTTGGCCATTCCATGTTAACCTTTTGTTTATGTGTATTGACACAGGATCCTTGGTGGAATCCTGCGGTTGAAGAACAAGCAATTATGCGTATTCATCGTATTGGACAGATGCGGACGGTTACAGTTAGAAGGTTTATTGTTAAGGTAAATGGTTACTTTATATCCAAGAAAAAGGTTTCTTGGTTAAATGTTTTGAGTCCTTAATGGAAACCATGAGCTGATGTTTTTAATCATCGATTACACAGGACACAGTGGAGGAGCGTATGCTTCAAGTTCAAGCAAGGAAGCAGCGAATGATTGCTGGTGCCCTTACGGACGAGGAGGTCCGATCTGCTAGGATAGAAGAGCTTAAGATGCTCTTTAGATAAACTTAGTCTAATTTGCTCTATTAAAACATCTAATGTCAGTCTCTATGTGTATATCAAGTGAAACATAGTGGCTAGATGCTTGTTTTGTAAAGACACTACCGTGTAGTGCAATTTTTGTAGAGTCTTCGATTAGCATTATTTTCCTCTTCTTATCGGAGGGCAAGTTCTCCTGTGCACTCAAAGGTAAAATGTATTTATAGTCTTTTACTTGATGAATGATAAACTTATTGTATGTTGCACATATATTATATTAACATAAACTATCTTAGTTAGACTATACTGCCGTGATATATATGAAAAGAACCATGTATAAAACTTTTAACTTGGTAGTCGATAAAGTTTTGCCTCTCATGTCTCTTTACAAGTAATTTGAATTTTAGATTAATATAAATTTAATCGTATATTACCATTAAATCTCTTGACAAACCCCACCCCACCCCTAAAATTATTGGTAACTTTTAATTTTCTTTTCAAGTTTTCATAAATAAAAAATCAACAGACCGTCACAGAATTTATTTTTATATATTGACTAAAACCTATATTCAAATAAGTCATGTTTTTCAATCGATTTTATAATTTTATTTTTCTTAAATCGATTTCCAAATTTATTTAATATATATTAAAAGGTAAACTATTTATAAATATTTAGACATTTTTTTATTAGCACACAACATTTAAAATTGGTGATGTGCCAATAAATATTTGGACAGTTATAAAAAACATGTAACCTATTTTCTTTTGAATAAAATTTTGTGGCTGAAATTTATGGTTAGTCCTACGTTTCAGATTTATTTCATTTTAATTTCTTACGTTTATTTTTGTTACAACCGATCTCCAATATTTAAAAACTCTTTTAACATTATATACTTTTTAATCATCCACGTCAGTTTCCATGTAGGACAATGACCATGGACGCGGTAAGTAATTAAAATAATTATCATCAACTTTTTACTATTACTATTTATTTTATATTCAACGTGAACAACTATTAACCTGGTCCATTTGATAACCCAACTAAATCTAATTAAAATACCTGAATCCAAAAACCAAACTCACCCTCACTTCACGTTTCATCAATCATCATTTCTTCTTCATCAAACCCTAAACTTCCATTTGATGAACAACCAAAGTTTCTAACAAAAAACCCAAAAATGCAAACCATCCTAACACATGGTTTTTGAATAGATAAAACCAGGTTCTTATCGCCTTTGTGATAATCAGGGGAGAATGTTTCAACATCACTGGAATATACAACATCTAAAACTTTATTGAGAGTGACTGTGTTGTATTTTGAACAACATTGTACATAGCACACTCTTTCCTACCCTGTTGGCCCAACGAGGTTTTAATGAGGTGTTATGTACATATTAAAAGTTATTAACAAAATACAATTTTTGACCAATGGTTGTTTACAAGTATTTATTTAAACAATTTTGATAACCAGCCAAACACTGGTTATCTTTGAGGTTGACTAAGAGTAGAATATTCCAAAGTGTTGAGGACACTTTTTGAAGAAGCAGCCATATTCAAGGTGCTATGTTCTCTAAACGCATTATTAAATTCGATGTGCTACGTTCTCTAAACGCTCTATTAAATTCAAAGTGCTACGTTCTCTAAACGTCTAATTAAATTCGAAATGCTACATTCTCTAAACGCACTATTATATTCAAAGTGATACGTTCTCTGAACACACAATCATATTCGAGGTGCTATGTACAATGTTGTTCATAATATCATGTTGTATTTTCACTTCGAATAACTAATATAAATAATAATCAAAGGCAAATATGACGTAAGAAAATAAAAAGGATGAACAAAGTCTTTTGTCATTCAATTTGATTTGATGAGAACATAGTAATTTGTTCGATGCTAAGTTTAAAGGCATATATTAAAAACAAAAGATTATAATGATTGAATAACAGGCACACAAAAGAGATAGTAGAGTTACTTGTGTTTAGAGCTATCTTTGGAGTTTTCCCCGGATTCTTCCTCTTCGAATGAAGAGCTAGGAACAGGGTCAAAAGCCTTGCTAGGACGCCGTTCGATGAGAATTCGCTGCCAAAAGCTAGAAAGGTTAACTTTAGGGTATGTAGCATGAATCTCACGAAATGGGGTGATGAGTTTTTTCTCTTCGCCATTTTTAATAGTTGCTAGCATATCTTTCGCACATTCTTTCTCAGCAGTGACGACAACAAATCGCTTTTCCTCATCGAATCGGGCTTGGGAATAATCATGTCATTTATTAAACTTTTCGTATCTACCTCACTTTTGTTAAGAGAAACTTGAAGATCATTGAATTTCTGCTTCTTTGCAGCTAAATCTTCAAAATGTTTGGTCTTGAGTTGATTTATTCGTTCTGATGAGAAGTCTTGAGATATTCTTTCTCTTTTCGATATACTTCTCTGAGGTGCTTCTTGAGATAAATGAGTCCTTTGAGAAATTCAGATCTAGCCATTTGAAATCCATAAAATTTCTCTTCCACGAGGCCACCAAAGATGTTTCTCATACTTTTTTCAGCAACAACAACTTTTTTATAGCGAGTCATCTCTTTTTCCATGTAATCTAATCGAATTCGAGAGGATTCGATCCCTTGAGTCAATTTATTTATCGTAACGACGAGATCGACAAAATGTTAAAGAGCAGTTAAAACCTCTTCGGAGGGCTCTTCAGGACGGATGACCATTGGGCTAAGTCGAGGTATGAGAGCGAGGGATATTGTAGGATAGAAACTTCAGGATATGCGGCTTCGAAAGTACTAGGTGTAGGTCTTTTACCAAGATAATACAAATGATCTTGAATTTCCTGAACAGTTGGATCTTCGTGTCCAACAAGTTATTCAGATTCATTGAAGTTGATAAAGCTGTTAGGATCAAAATGGTCATTGCCTCGATCATTGTCTAGATCAGTTTCCCTTTGATGAGTGTCAACGTATTTGACACTTGCCTCATTTTCTTTTTGTTGACTTGGTCGATTCTCCACAACCACAATGTCCTCACCATCGGATAACACATTTTTACGGTTTCCACAACTTTATTTTTCTCTTTCTTCAGAGGGGTCATTTTAGCTATGTCTTTCTTTTTTTATGGGATAACTGTTTTCTTCTTTTTTGAAGAAGGCTCGCCTTCTACTCCTTCTTCAATGGTGGGGAGGTTACTTTCTATTTTGTTTATCTTCGAACCTTTTGGCATCGGATTTACTGAAGGGCTAGCACCAGATTTACTAATTGCCTTTTTATTCTCTTTTGCCTTCTTCTTTTGAGGAAGGTGGCTATGCAATCTATTTTTAACCGGTAAAAATACTTTGCAATCATGATGGACTAACCTTTTGACAGCGTGTAAAAGATTGGGTTGCTCGATCAGATTTTGAGGAGGTAGAGCTCCAAACTTGATTGAAAACAGATGGATGTTGAAAAAGTTGATAGGTTGGAAAGCTATGTGGAAAGCATTGTTCAATTCTTTTTCAGCCCATGTAGCAAGCTTGATAAATGTATATTTTGCTTTCTCTCGACGAAGTGCGTAGCGCCTCAAAATATTTATACAGACCATCAAATTTGATAAGAAATAAGGAGAACAATAGTTAAAAATATAACTGAAGGAAATGAAAGTGAAGGACTTACGATTTTTCCTCCAGACGAGGTTCAATTTAGATGGGCTGGCTTCAGATATTTCTTAACTGTTCTCCCAAGCTCCTGTGATGAAAATAATTTTTTGTTTCCAAAATTTGTCTTCCTCCTGCAAGTCATCGATGATTTTCAAGTCATCGATGATTTTCAAGTCATCATCCAGGGTAAAATAATAAATTGAACCGGTCCCTTCGACAGTTTGGTCAAAGAAATGAAGTCTTTGATGTAGAGTGGAATTTTGGACAGACGAGAAGCCATGATCATAGAAAGAAAAGTGAACCATTGATTTGGTATCACATGGTTTGGACATAGATCCAAAAGTTAGAAGTACTCAACTATCATGGAGTCCGATGGAAATCGAAGACCCTAGTTGATGATCTTAGGGTAAACCATTAATTCATATTTTCTGCAATCCAAAGGCGTTTCCCTTTCTTTGGGAAAACAAAGTATAATGTTGTCTCCCATTCCCCATTGCTTATTTAGGTCAGTTTCCTGACTCTCCTCGTAATATGTCTAGGGAATATTTTTCAAAGCCTATATATAATGCACTTTGAGATGACTTAAGTTCTCACCAACTCATGCACGCAGCTCGTCAAATATTGTGACATGAACCTTCTTTTTTCTCGTTTTACAAGATTTTCCTTTTGAAGCATTTTTTCACTATTTTAATTTCTGATTCTTTCGAAGCCTCTTCCTCTATTTCAACTTTATTGTTTGAGTGTGTAGCTTCGAAATTGATTTCTTCTTCAGATTCCTCATCCATCAGCTGAGGAGGATTATTTGAGAGATTTTGTTGAGACGTTGTTGATGTCTCAAAAATCTCCCTCAAGAGAGGAGAAGTGGTCGATGGATTCGAAGCAACTTTAATGTTCGAGGTGCATCGGCATCATCACCCATTGCTATGAAAGTCTTGGAGTTTGAGGAGGTTGAGTTTTTGGAGGATTAGTAGAGGAAGGAGTCTCATTGTATTTTTTTAAGAAGATTTGCTCACCTCACGATTGATTTGAGATGATGATCCAATAAGAGAGGGTGAGATTCGAGGTGTCTTTGATCTTCGAGTTTTTAATGATTGACTTTCTTCTGTAAGAGGAGAAGGTGAAAAGGCAGGAGATTTGTTAGGATCGAAATTACCGTAGTGTATTGTCTTTGTAGACAAACCAAGAGTAGCGTTGTTTATCAGTCCAACTGCTCTATATTTATCTGCTATTTCACTAATACAGAAGTAGACAAAAGATCCGAAGACTTTGTTGTCTAATTTTGGATATTTTGGTTTTTTGGTAATTATGGCTTTGGATTTTCTAGTCTTTGGATGCTTTCTCATAAACCAATTGAAGATTGAACGGAAAATTTAAGTTTTTCGATAAAGATAACCAATAAATTGAAGAAGCCGTTGAAGGTAGCAAGGAAATTTTGAGTTTTTGCAGTTTTTCTCTCAAGAAATTTTGTTTGTGAATCAAAAAATGGTTCACAGAGTTATTTATAAGAAGAGAAAAGAAATATCGAGAAGTGGAAGAGGTTGAAAGTGATTGGATAGAATTTGAAGCGATTGCGTAAGTGGGGATCTAACATCTGTCACCTATGGATCTAGTGGCAGACCTAGTGCCTAGGGTATCATCATTTCATAAGCGATAGACTGGACATCTAGAGTTTCGTCATATATTTGGCTTCAACTTTGAATCATGATATAAGGAAATGGTTTCTTGTTTAAAAATTCAATGCATTTAACCTGAATTATGATATAACATCATATTTGAAGTAGTTCGTTGGATACGGGGATTTTCTTCACCTCCAAATATATTCGAGGCAATTTAGTTCTCATTCATTTAGTTACATGAGAACTAAGGGGGCTACTGATAAGGAAATAGAACTTTGATGACTAAAATGTAAAGAATAAAACTTGTTATGGCAGATTGTAAAATTAGAAGAGAGAATTAAAACTTTGTGTTTTAGTGAGGGACTAGCATGTAATTATCCCTTTTTTGTAACTGTGTCAGTTGAAACTAAGTCTTTGCGCCTCTATGTAAAGGCCAAGGCTGATCTAATAAATGGGCTAACGTTTGAGATAAATCACTTTTGCAATTCAACTTTCTCTCTTTAAAAACTATTTCTCTCTCTACATTCTCACTTCTCGTAAATTTACTTAGACAATCCAAATATTCAACTCACCAGAGAAAATCATAGATTCTCAACAAAATCCCTCAAATAAAGAGCAAAGGGAACCAACCTCAACTCCCAACCACCTCAACTTGTAGATGAAGCTTCCCGGGAAGAAGCTGATTCTAAAGCCACCCAATCAAACGTCAAAGCCGACACTGAAGATGACGCTTCAAAAGATACTGAAGCTGATATGGAGGATAATGCTTCGAAAGACAATGATAGTGAAAAGATAAAGTGTGCTACAAAAACAAAAGCAAAGAGGAAAAGAGGAGGGAAACACAAAACTATTATTGAGCTTCCCGAGGAGCTTGTTGCTTTCGTAGGTGTAAACTTGAAGCCACTCAATCCAGAATACATATTGGCACTACCTAGAGTCCCAAGCTGTCTCCTTAAAAATGCAATGGGGAATGCCAGATAACATCGTACTCTGTTTTCCGAAGGAGGGGGAGACTCTACTTGACTGTGGAAATGATAAGTTGGTACTATATCTTGAAATTATCAACTGGGTCTTTGGTTGTCGTTAGATCCAATGATAGTAGATTACTTCGAGATCCTATACCTTTGTCCTACACAAGCCACACCCAACCAATAGTTCACCCTCCTATCAGTAATCATGGCCAAATTCCTCTTTCTGTTCAAGACTTTATCGCCTTGACCAAAATTTTGAAGGGACATGTTCTGCCTTTCTATCATCTTACTCTTGATGATGACCTCAAGATAATCGATGATTTGCTTAAGGATGATAAATTTTAGAAACAAAAATTTGTCTTCATTTTTGGGTCATTGGAGAACGAAAAAGAGATATCTAAGGAGAACCCATCACGACTTAACCTCGTCTAGAGGAGTAACAATAAGCTTCTTTTCTCTTCCATTTTATGCTATTGTTTCCAGTATTCTACTTTTATTTTTTGCTTATTTTTATACTGTATCCAGAAATTTTGAGGCGATATAAAATTCGTCAAAAGGATGCTAAGGACATTTTTTCCAAGTTGGCAACTTGGGCAGAAAAAAAGTGGGGGCAATGTGTTCCACTCAATTTTTCTGCCTATTAAATTTATCAGTAGCCACTTGTGGCGGATTACAATGGGTGCTGACTTCCACGAAAATCCGATGGAGCTCCCAAATCTAATATTGGATGTGAAGAGATTAATGGCACATGATGGTAAGGTGCATCTTCTAGTTCAGAACAGATCACACAGCCACCTTCCCTAAAAGAATAAGGGGGAAAAGAATAAAAAAGAAACTAGCACATTTGGTGCTAGCCCCTCATGTAACCCAACGTCGCAGTCAAAGGCAAAGAGGAAGGCAATAGAAAAAATCCTTCCTAATATTGAAGAGGGAGAGGAGGTTGAGGCTACACTAGAAAGAAATAAAACTGCTACCTCAAAGAAAAAGTAGAGAACATCTAAGACACCACCACAAATAAGGGCAAAAACAAAAACTACAGAGACCTTTAAGAAGTGCCACCTTCCGAGGCTGATGAAGTCATTGTTGTGGAAGATCAGCAAAGAGAAGCCGCAACATAAAATGATCAAGGAGACAATCAGCAATGAGAAGCTACAGTAGACAATGAGCGAGGAGACGATCACTTTGATCCTGATAATTTCATCAATATAGATCAGTCTCAAGAACTTGACATAGATATGGATCGACACGTCCAAGGGATTCAAGACCAACTACAACACTTTGGCAAAAAAAAACCGCCCCTGTTCATCCTAAACTAACTGGGTCAGAAATCTCTTTGCCTCCCTCAACCTCCGCTCTTATGCCCTACATTAGTCCAAGATTCACACCAACTAAAGAGGCATCCGAAGAGGTCGCAGTTGCTCTGCAACCGTTTACCGACCTTGGAACTACAGAACAAACGTTATGCAAACATGTAGAATCTGCCCAAAGCCACATAGAGACTATGGCGAAGGAGATGGTTCGTTATAAGAAAATTGTTGTAGTTGAGAAGAAAAATGAGAGAAATATTCGGTAATATTGTGGAGGACCAATTTCATGGATTCTAGGCTGCAAGACCAGAATTCCTTATAGGAATCATTCATCTAAAACATCACCTCAGAACCGTACACAAGAATGAGATAGAAGAACTCAACACTTCTCACAAAAATGAAATAGAAGAGCTCAAATCTAAACATGCTCCAGAGTTATCCAAGGAGAAACAAAGATACTCCACTCTTCAGGAATCTCTACACAAGAGTTAGGATGAAAGAAGAAGCTGACACAAAACATGGATGCTTTTAAAACTCAATTGGAGGAGGAGAAAAAAATTGTTGTGAAGGCTGCTGAAGATGAATGTGGAAATGATATGTTGACTGCCATTAAGAACGCCAAAGAGTAAAAGACTATTAAACTGCTTTATGAAATTCATGCCACCTTCCCAAAGGCTAACCTCTCAAACTTATGGGAATTTATTCCCATTGAGAATTTCCCTAGTGAAGGTTTTGGTCTTGTGCCTAGTGATTCCTCCGAATAAGCGGCAACAAATATTGTTCACAATGAACTTAATATTATCATTGGCTTTTGCTCCAAACAATGGTTCAGCCTCTACCCACTTTGAAAAATAGTCGACTGCCACGATAATCATTTGACGTCCTCTAGAAGACTTATGCAATGGTCATACCAAATATATTCCCCATATGTCAAAAGGGATGGCTTCGGTAATGGACATGAGTGGAACAGCAGGTTTATGAATAGAATTGGTAAACCACTGACAAGTATCGCAGTCTCGAACCAAACTTTTAGCATCGTTCATAATCGAGGGCCAACAATAGCATGCCAACAAAGCTCGACGTTTCAATTCCTTGAATCCAAAATGTGCTGAACTCTCACCATCATGTAAGTCTGACAACATAGCTGTGAGCTTTATACTTCAATTTTTAAGTCAGTTGCACATCTTGAGGTAGCGTTCCTCTTAACAAGAACTTCAGGATATCGGTTCTCAAATCCCTTTGAATTACATATGGAGTGACAAAAACTTCTTCTACATATTTACACTGCTTTGATCAAGTTGGAATCGAAGGTATTTTCTTTTAATAAAATCCAAGTATAGTCTTCTGAATAAGCAACGGTTGCTAAAGAATCAACAACTATATTGTCTCATCGGTTGATATGTTCTACAATAACGTGGTAAAAAAGAAAAGTCAAATTTTGAAGCTCTCGAAGATACAAAATTAAGTGATCCTTTTTAGCTTCAGAAACTCCGGTCACCTGATTCGCTAATTATTGGGAATATGTCTCCAAACGAAGTGAAGTTTCCCCACAAATGCTCGCAAGCTTTAAACCAACCAATGCAACTTCATATTCAGCTTCATTATTTGATGCATGAAAACCAAATTTAACGGCTTAAAACATTGCCTCCCCAAATGGAACAACTAGTTGAACTCTGGCACTGGATCCTAAAATGCTTGAACCTCTATCAGTTCGAACGACCCACATGGAACTCAACAAGAAAATCAGCTAAGGCTTGTTCGAGGAGCAAAAATGATATCAAAATCTCACAGCTCCACTGACCATTTGGTCATTCTCCCAGAAATATTGGGGCGCTGTAAAACATTTTTCAGTGGGAACAAAGTTCAACCACAACAATGTGAGCTTGAAAATATGGGTGCATCTTCCTACCAGCCACCACCAAAGCCAATGCCAACTTTTCAAGCTTCAAATATCTTTTTTCTGCTGCCAACAAACTCTTACTGACATAATAGACTGACTTTAAAATTCCTGAATCTTCACTTATCAACACAACACTCATAGCAAACCCACATGGAACTCAACAAGAAAATCAGCTAAGGTTTGGGCCTTAATAGTTATTCGATGAGCAAAAATGATATCAAAATCTCCCAGCTCCACTGACCATTTGGTCATTCTCATAGAAATATTGGGGCGCTGTAAAACATTTTTCAGTGGGAAAAGAGTTCGAACCACAATAATGTGAGCTTGAAAATATGGGTGCATCTTCCTAGCAGCCACCACCAAAGCCAATGCCAACTTTTCAAGCTTCAAATATCTTTTTTCTGTTGCCAACAAACTCTTACTGACATAATAGACTGACTTTAAAATTCCTGAATCTTCACTTATCAACACAACGCTCATAGCAAAATCTGATACTGTGATGTAAAAAAAGAGTTTCTCTCCAATTCGGGGCTTGATGAATATCTCTGGTGATGACAATAATTCCTTAATACTTGAAAATAGTGTTTCACACTTCTAGGTCCACTCAAACTCCTTTGGCCTTTATAATACTTGGAAAAAAGGAAAACATTTATCAGAAAACCTCAAAATGAATCTATTAAGATCAACTAACCTTTATGTCAAGATCTGTACGTCCGTAATACTTCGAGGTGATGTCATTGATACCAAAACCTTTAATTTCTCTGGATCCGCTTCTATCCGTTTTTCACTAATAACATACCCCAAGAAGTTTCCTGATCAAACTCCAAAGGTGCACTTATCAGGATTTAGCTTCGATCTAATAGCTCTTAGATTAAAAAAAAATCTCCTCTTATCCTCCACATGCATCTCATCTTCTAAACTCTTTACCAACATATCATCAATATACACCTCCATGTTTCTTCCAATCTGAGAAGCGAAGGCTTTATTCATTAACCTCTGATATGTTGCTCCACCGTTCTTTGTCCTAAGAGACATAACCCTATAATAATACAACCTCGCACCTTGATGAATGTGGTGCTCTCTTGATCCTTGGATCCATCTGAATTTGGTTGTACCCTGCAAATGCATCCATAAAATACAAAATTTTATTTCCTGAAGTTGAATCAATTAGTTAGTCTATTCGAGGAACAAGAAATGGATATTTAGGACAAGCTCGATTCAAATCTGAGAAATCAACACATATCCTCTATTTCCCATTCTTCTTTTTAACCGCCACTAGGTTTTATGTCCATAAAAGATGTTGTGACTCCATTATATGTCCGACCATCGACAAACGATCCACCTTAGTAACAATAGCCTTTAATTTTCCAAAGAAAAAATGCGTCTTTTTGGATAACAGGTTTTATCTTCAGATTAATTGCTAAGTTGTGACATATCACCTCGATTGGGACCCCTACCACATCTTCTGTGTTTCAAGCGAAAACATCCAAATTATGAGATAAATTTTTTAATAACTACTGACATAAAGCTGGGGTCAATAAAGTTCCTATTCGAAGTACCTTCCCATAAGGGAAAGTATACTCTTCTATACTTTCACTTACAGTTAAAGAACCCGGGGTTTCCCTCAGATCATAAACTCCCTCTTCTGCTTCCGAGGTCAACCCCCCTTATTGCTATTAAGTCATTTTATCACCACTGCACGAAACTCGGATTCGAAAAGCTGTGACATAACATTATGTATCTACCTTCTGATCACTTCGGACAACCCCAACGCGATCTTCGATGACATACTTCAAATATTAGTGAACTATGGATACAATTGCATACATCATCGAAAGCCAAGATCTCCCAAAAATGGTATTATAGCTGGTCGAACAATCCACCACCATGAACAAAACTTGAAACTTCTTTTTAAAAGGTCTTTTTTTCCAAACACACCTGACCCTTAAATTCTCCAATCACCAGGGTTGTTACACTTGTGAATCCAATTATAGTTAACCTGATTGAGAAATTCGAGGAGGATTACGCATCTAATCATATGTTGACTTGAACATGACATTCACAAAGCTTCCAGTATCTATTAGAATGCGTTGAATTTCAATACCAACTACTTCGGCTCCAATAACTACTGCATCTTCATAAGGACCTGTAGTTCCTCTCAAATCATCCTCATCGAAAAGAATAAAAAGAACATATTTCTTAGCATACAAATGAGTAGACATTCTTCCTTCTATTTTAGTAGCTAAAGTTAACACATGCCTCTTTCTAGAGCTGTCAAAACTGCCAGTCATAGTATCTCCTCCAAAAAATTCCAAAGACTCAAAGTATTCACATAATCTTCGAACTCAGCATAATATTATGGCCTTATCCATTGATTTGGCCTTGGTCTTTGAAATTGATACCCTTTAGCTTGAGTTAGGTACCCTCTAGTTCGATGAAAAAATTATTATTGTTCCTCGGACGTGATGGTTGAGTCAAGTTGGAAGAGTGCCCCTAATTATTTGGCACCTTCCCTGAAATCTTTTGAATGGATCCAACCACTCCTCGAACTCTGGTCGACTCTTCCACTTTAATTTGACCATCTAGTTGAAGCATCAGTACTCCAAAAGTCAAGGCTCTTCGTTTGTTGTTTCATTTTCTAAATCTCATGGTAATAAACCTTGTCGAAATACAACCATAGCTACCAACTCTTCACAATTATCTAAACCAGATTTTGTTAACACAAAATGTTTAGTATAGTCCTTCAGGTTTTCTTCTACAGCTTGCTTGCACTGTATTATTGTATCTTTATTTACCCGCAACTCTTTACTTTCCACAAATTATCGTTGGAAGACTGTATACAAATCTCTAAAATTGGAAATGGATCCCTTCAGAATCCTGTTGTACCATTTCAAAGCTGTAACCTTAAATGTTTGAGAGAAAGCTCTGCGTACCAGCCTCTCATCGTCTTCGAAATCCATATCAGGATCTTGCATCCCATCGAACTTTTTGACTTTAGAGATATCGAACTGCTTCAGAAGAGTGATTGACCTTATCTCAGTTTTCAATGGAGGCTATCTGCAGTCAACTCCTTATACATAGTGATTATCATTTCCTGTTCCCATGACAACATACAAGTTCCGATCATCCACTATCGTGTACTGATTCGACATATTCCTTTCATTCCATTCTGCTTCCTTCAAATAACGAGGTACATTGTCTTTCCTTACTTTATATTCTTTTCGTGACTTTAGAAGCCGACCTTTTTCTTCTTTCGAAGACCCCCGGTACCTCTTATACTCAGATCGTGAATAGTTTAACTAATCGTCATTGAACGTAATATACATTTTCTTGTCTTTTTTCTCTTTCTGTGAAGTATGATGCTCTTTATTAGATTCAAAATGCATTTTTCTCTGCTCACTTTGAACCTGACGAGCTGTACAAGATCGATCAAATTGGTTGTCAACATCATTCTTATCATCCATCTGCCTCACCTTAGATTCCAGCCTAGTTGATTGCATATCTTTCTCTCTTTGATCGTACTTCTCATTTAGAGTCATGATTTGATCGAGTGACTGGTTCATTTTCATTTTAATATCCGAGTGAGTTTGTCGAAATGGAACTGACTCATCTTCCTTACCTTATCCTCTTTGCAAATCAAATTTTAATGTCTCAACTGCCTTTCGAACCAAAGGATCATTTTCATTCCTATATTCCATTAAACAGCTTCAAAAAATCGATCAAGAACAATCAAAACGAAGCAAGAAAGTCAATTGCTTCTTATTTTTTATCAAGAAATCAAGGAACCAATTAATCATCTCCCAATGTGGTCGCCAATTTGGTATGAATGAAATCTGGTTCAACAAAGAGATGGAGAAGGAAGTTGATTGTAGAGAGAGAAAGTTAAGTAAATGAAGATAGTTCACAAAGTGAAAGTCTCATTCGTATTAATTTCAGCCTTGACCTTTATATATAGGGAAACAGACATGTAAAATAACTGAACTTGTTACAAAAATGGGTTAATTGAACTTTAACCCCTTATCGTTACAACTAGATTAAAATCTGTCCTATACCCTTACAATTTTTCGTACAAGAATTTAATCATTACATTTTAGTCCTCAATAGTTTGTATCTTTATCACTACACATATCTTTTTCTAGAATAATTTGATGGTGTTATCGCCATATTTCGCCCCCAAAATGGTTAAAGACTCGAAGTAATGACACATCTTGGACATTTTCCTTGTACTTTCTGTTACCATGTGGACTTGATTCTGATATGGATCGGGATCTAAGTACTGTGAATACATATCAAATCGTTCAACAATTACAATCGTACTTTCTTGTTTAGATGCTTTCGTATTTTTCTTTTGAACATTAGGTAACACAACTCGGGCCCTGCTCATACTAGAATGTACCATGGTGATAGATTTCCTGTTACTCCATTGTGGATTCACGAAAGTGGTCAATTTCCAATTCTCAATTAATATTTGTACCTCTTACTTTCATGCGATACAACATTTAGTATTGTGTCCTACATCATTATGGTACCTACAAACCCTATGTTTCGATTTTTTATGGAGTTTGGATCGATGGTGGCCTTCAGAATTGTACAACATTCTTAGTTTCTAATGGTGGCTGCATTTTTATCTAGTTCCATATAATACTTGGGTTGGACCCACTAATTTCCCTTGGCCTTGACTGTTGACCCTAATTCTATTGTATATGTATGGGCCGATGAGAACCTTGTTTAGAGTCCCTATGAAGATGATTGATTGTAGCTTGTGGGACAAATACTAGGGGGCCGAATTATACTCTTGAGGTAGCCTTAATATCTTGGTTTCATCAATAGTAATTTGTTTTCCGACCTGGTTTAACAATGCTCCCCAAGTCATTACTTTCTTCCGAGTCACTAAATCAGCTAACTCACCCGACAATAAAACTTGTCTTAGTGAAGTTATAGTTACTTGCTTAAAACATCCGGATGGATTCTTCCTGATATGGAAGTAGGATTTTAAGGATTAAATTGTAAATATTGTAAATTCAAAGATTAAATTGTAAATAATGTAAGTTCAGTCCTTAAATTATATATAATGTAAGTTATAGAGAACATTGGTGATTATGTATAACTGTTAAGAATTAAAGAGCAATTTGTCCTCTTTTGTAACAGATTTAACTTTAAGACTAAGTCTTGGCTAATCTATATAAAGGGCAAGGCTAACCTAATAAAATAGTTGAATTTTTTTTCCACTGAACTCATTTGTACTTAAACTTTTTCTCTCTAAAAACTCTCTAACTTTTTCTCTCTCCACAATTCTCTTATAACAATTTACTAAGGCAAAATCTATACTCACCAAATTGGCGACTCCACTGGGGACTGAATAAAAAAATAACGACTTTATTTGTTCGAATTTGATACAATCTTGTTGTATTCCTTGTTCAAAATACAATACGATGAATCCTGAGAACCATCTTTCGCTTCGATCGGTGATGGAAACTTTGAAAGATGATTTATAGAGAGACGGAAATAGACCTGATGGATCATCTCCGATCCAAACTAAATCTGATATTGAGGTGCGAATGAACCAACTTTTAGATAAGATAAATGCGTTAAATGAAAAGTATGAACGAATAGAACAAGAGATCCACTCGCCGAAGCTTAAATCCGAGGTTAGGAAAGAAACAAAAAAGACTGAGATAAGAGACCAATATGATCGATCCTATGATGATCGACGAGCTAAAACTGAGCATAAAAAAGTGTGCTTTGTGTCTCCTAAAGAGCTATATTCATCTCGCAAAGGGAAAAAAGATAAGCAGACGTATATAACCTCTAGTGATGAGGAGGTTGAAAGCTCAGCTTCGGGTTTTAAAAGATACAGGGGTTCTTCGAAAGAGGAATCAAACAGAGATCATTCGAGGAAACATAAAAAGGAAAACAAATCTAAAAGGGATAATGTTCCTCATTCTACATGGTGAAAAGGAAACACTTCGAATCAGTATACTGAGACTGATCAAAATGTATATGTTACAATGGGAACATATGATCAGTTTGTTCAAGGTGCCGACTGGAGAAACTCTCCGTTGACAAGTGAAATTCATTCTATAACGCTTCCGAAGTGTTTTGACATTTCCAAAGTAGAGAATTTCGATGGGATGCGGATCCCGATGATCACATCGAACAGTTCAAGAACTATATGATGAACTTTAAAGATGACGACTGGATGATGTGTCGTTCATTTTCACAGACTTTTAAGAGAACAACTCTAGAGTGGTACAATCGGATTCTGAGTGGGTCCATGTCAAATTTTAGGGATTTTTATACTCCATTTTAAAGGTAGTTTGTGGGGAGCAATAAAATGAGAGCAAATGGTGATACCATTATTGAGTGCAAGCAGGAACCTAGAGAGAAGTTGAAGGATTATACGAAGAGATTTGTTTTTACCAAAGTTAGTTTGGACAACTGTGAAGAGAATATGGTGATGGAAGCTTTTCGCCAAGGATTATTACCAAGGGATCTGGCCAATGAGACTACGAAGAGACGAGCCTTAACTTTTGGAGCTTTGATGGCTCAAGTTGAGGATCAGATTAAAGTCGAGGAGTCAACTAGAGTTCGAGGAGGACCGGTTAGAACTTTAAAGATTTCGAGTCAGGCGGTCATCAGCGTGGTGGATATTCAAATCACGCTCCATCTAACACCTATAACAGGCCTAGACCAAATCAATAGGTCAAACCAGAGTATTATGTGTTTTGGGATAAGACCAAGAGCTTCGTAAAATTTAGTAAGCCAGCTCCAATTAGTAGGACAAAAGAGGAAAGGAATAACAAGTATTGTAGATATCATGAGGATATTGGGCATGGTACCAATGAATGCATTTATTTAAGGAAAAAGGTTCAAACTTTGATCGAGATGGAAAGCTCTTGACTTATGTAAAGTCGCAAGGGAACAATTCGAAAAATAATGTTGCATCAACTTCGAAGGATGCACCAGCTGAGAATTTGATGATTTTAGATTCAAAGGTTGAACTATTTGATAGATCCGAACCAATTGCTTCTGATGGCAGTTGAGGAGCCCATAGAAAAGGGGCATGTGCGGGATTTATGTAAATTCTTTGAATCGTTAGCCATTTTCGGAGGCGATTCGATGACTGGTAATTCAGATAGTTCGTGAAAGAGACATGTTGTCAACTTGACAACTCAAATCAAAGGGAAAATGTCCACACATTTGTATGGAAAGAAAGTTATTCCTTTAATTTTGTTTGATGAGGATGATTTACGAGGTACACTAGGACCACATGAAGATGTTGTGGTTATTAGAGCATAGGTGGCTGACGTCGAAATTCGTCGTGTACTGATTGACACTGGAAATTATGCTAATGTCCTTTTTAAATCCACCTATGATAGAATGACGAATCCACCTCGTATTTCTCAATCAGATCGGACAATTATAGGATTCACGGGTGTAACAGCTCGTGTTGTTGGAGAATTCGAGGGTGAAGTAAGTTTGGGAAAATGACCATTTAAGAAAAAGGTCCAGGTACTTTTTGTGGTGGTGGACTGTCCCACGAGTTACAATGCTATTTTTGGAAGATCATGGCTTTCAAGAATGTATGGGGTTGTATCCACAGTTCATCAGTATTTTAAGTATGTGGTTGGAGATCGGATTGGGGTCGTTCGAGGCGAACATAAGGTAGATAAGGATTGTTATGCCACTGCACTTCGGATCCGAAGATCCAAAAATGGATACTTAATGCATGAATAACAGTTAGAAGGGATGCCCTCGGATTTGGAAGAAAGGGTTGATGATCCGAGGGAAACCCCAAGGTCTTTAACGGTAAGTGAAAAAATTGAAGAGTTTACTTTTTCGGAGGGAAAAGTGCTTCGAATTAGAACCTTATTGACCCCGCTTCTACGTCAACAACTGCTGGATTTTTTATCTTCTAATTTAGATTTCTTCGCTTGGAGGACATAGGATGTAACAGGAGTACCAATTGAGATAATTCTTTAAAACTTGGCTATTGATCTGAAGGTCAAACCGGTTATTCAGAAAAGAAGAGCGTTTTTCTCGGAAAAAGTAGAACCGATTGTTGCCGAGGTGGATCGATTATCTAAGGTCGGACACATAAGGGAGTCACAGTATCCTTTGTGGACGAAAAATCCGGTAGTAGTAAAAAATAATAATGGGAAATGGAGAATGTGTGTGGATTTTACAGATTTGATTCGAGCTTGTCCCAAAGATCCATTTCTTGTTCCTCGAAGAGATCAGTTGATTGACTCTACCTCAGGCAATAAAATTTTAACTTTGATGGACGATTTTGCAAGATATAATCAAATTCAAATGGATCCAATAGATCAAGAATGCAGACCTTTCATAACTGATAGGGGCTTGCATTGTTATAGAGTTATGCCCTTTGGATTGAAAAATGTCGGAGCTACTTATTAGAGGTTGATGAACAAAGCTTTTGTTACTCATATCGGAAAGAATATGGAAGTATATATAGATGACATGGTGGTAAATAGTTCAAAAGGCGAAGTGCATCTGGATGATTTAGAGGAAGCGTTTTTTTAATTTAAGGGTATCAGGTTAAATTTAAATCTTGAAAAATGTACCTTCAGAGTTTGGTCGGGGAAGTCATCAGTGAAAAAGGAATAAAAGCTTACCCATAACAGTTGAAAGCCTTGATAATAACGAATTCACCCCGGTCTATCAAAGAAGTGCAAATTCTGACATGAAGGTTAGCAACACTTAATCGATTTATTTCTAGATTTTCTGACAAATGGTTTCCTTTCTTTCAAGTTTTACGAGGACCAAGCAGGTTTGAAGGACATCGGTATCCGAGGCAGTATTCACATACGTTAATTTTTTTTTGTCATCACCAGAAAGTTTGTCAAAACCTCGAAATGGGGAGAAACTCTTTTTGTACGTTGCAGTATTGGATTTTTCACTGAGCACAATATTAATTAGTGAGGATTCAGGAGTTCTGAAGCCGGTGTATTACATTAGTAAAAGTTTGGTGACAGCAGAAAAAGGATATATGAAATTAGAAAAATTGGCATTAGCACTGGTGATTGCTGCTAGCAAGATGCATCCATATTTTCAAACTCATACTATTGAAGTCCAAACTTCATTCTCTTTGAAAAATGTTTTACAACGACCCGATATTCCGGGGAAAATGACCAAATGGTCAGTGGAGTTGGGGGACTATGACATTTTTTTTACACATCGAACAACAATAAAGGCGCAAGTATTGGCAGTTTTTTTGTTGAATTCCATTCGAGCCGGTCAGATGAGAAAGAAAGTAAAGAGGATACTCCAGTAAATTCGAGGTGGGTTGTCCAAACAGATATAGGATCCAGTATTTCAGGGTGCAGTACTGGGGTTCAATTAGTAGCTCCAACTGGAGAAACGATGATTTAATCTATTAAATTTAGGTTTCATGCTTCAAACAATGAAGCTGAATACGAAACTGCTCTGGAAGGTTTAATATTGGCAAAACTTTGTGGAACAACTTCAGTACGCTTGAAAACAGATTCTCAGTTGTTAGCAAATCAGATATCTAGATTTTCCAAAGCAAGAAATGATCGTTTGATTTTATATTTTCGGTAACTTTGGAATTTAATGCTTATGTTTGACAATGTTGTTGTGGAATATATTGTTCGAGGGAGTAACATGGTCACTAATACTTTAACAAATATCGCTTACAAGGAAGAATATCTTTGGATTTTGTTACACGAAAATCCTTTAATTGTTACTCAATCTAACTAGTGTGAATGTATAGAAGAAGTTTTTGTTACATCTGATGTAATCCGAGGCGATTAGCGATCCGACATTCTCAATTTGTTTACTCAAGGAACATTACCAGATGATTCACGATTGGCCAAAAATTTGAGAAGTAAAGCCTTCAGATATATAGTACTGGATGGAATATTGTATAAAAAGGCATTGAGCAGGCCATTATTACGATGTTTAAGCAAGCAAGAGTCATAAGAAGTGTTATCAGAATTGCATGATGGTGAAATGTCAGCTCATTGTGGGTTCAAAGTTCTGTCATGTCGAGTTTTACTTGTAGGATTCTATTGGCCTACAATCATGAATGATGCTAAGAATTTAGTTCGAAGTTGTGACACTTGTTAGAGATTTCCTAATACTATTCATAGGCCATCAGTGCCACTTATGTCTATATCCGAGGCAGTACCATTTGATAGATGAGGAATTGATCTGGTGGGTCCTTTGCCGATGGCTTCTGGAGGAATTCAGATGATAATTTGGGCGGTGGATTGTTTTACAAAGTGGGCAGAGGCAGAACAGTTATCAGGGACAAAAGGGAAGGACGTGATCAAGTTTATTGTGAACAACATTTGTTGTCGTTTTGGAGTTCATCGGAGGATTACAACAGATAATAGCCCTCAGTTTAATAACAAAGAGATGGCTTCGTTTTGTGCTTCTAAAGGAATTCAACAATGGTTTTCGACGCCTTTTCATCCTCAAGCTAATGGGCTAGTGGTTTGAAGAAGAATTTGATGGGGGCAGTAGGAAAATGCCTAAACGTTTTGCAAGAGGTGCTTTGGGCTTATCGGAAAACTCCTAGAGAGGCTACTAAGGTGACTCCTTTTTCTTTGGAATATGGAATGGATGCAGTCAACCCCATAGAATCTACGATGTAATCTTTTAAAATAACTCAATATTCTGAAAGATCTAATGTTGAAGTTCGAATGGACAATTTAGATTTGATTGAGGAGAAAAGAGTTCGAGCTCATTTGAATGTAATCCACTATCAAACTCTTATGAGGAATACATATGATTTGAAGGTGAAGAGAATAGATTTTAAAGAAGGTGATAAGGTGTTGAGAAAAGTATTCTTGCACACAAAGGAGAAGAACATCGGAAAAATGGCTCCAAACAGGAAAAGGGCCCTATATGGTTGTTCAAAGGATAAAGCCAGGGTCTTATCGTCTTTGTGATTTTGAGGGGAGGATGCTTTAACATCCATGGAATATACAATACTTGAAGCTTTATTGGGAGTAGATATGTTTTTGTATTTTGGAATTTTCACTTTCGAATGACGCACTCTTTCCTATCCTGTTAGCCCATGAAGGTTTTAACGAGGCGCTGTGTACATATTCAATATTATCAATAAAATTCGTTTTTGGCCAATGGTTTTTTACACGTGCTTGAAAATAAAACTATCTTAGCAACTTATCAAAGACGGATCATCTTTGAGGTTGGTTAGTAGTAGAATGTTCCAAAGTGTTTATAACACTTTTCGAAGTAACAACCATGTTCAATAAGCACATTACAATTTTTTCGAAGTGCAAGCTTAACAACGCACTGAGAGTTTTTCGAAGAGCTACCATGTTCACCAATTTCATTAAAGGTATTTGAGGTGGTAAGTTTACAGTTTCTAATTATATGTTGAAACTTCAAAGTACTAAAGTCATATTTGTTTTAAAATTTAGCATTGCATAATATGTAAAGAGAATAATAATAAAACAAGGAAACCATTTGTCGATTAGATTAATTCTCTGAAGCACAAAAAGAAATTTCATAATCTGGCAAACACAAAAAAGGATAAAGTTAATCAGATGATTCATCCTCCTTGGAGGATTCTTCTTCTGAAGATGATGAATCAGGGATAGAATCGAAAGCTTCACTTGGACGCTTTTCGAAGGGAATGTCGTTCCAAAAACTTGTGAGGTTGATTTTCGGATAAGTAGCGTGAAGTTCTCGAAGAAGGAGAATGACTGTTTCTTCTTTTCCATTGTTAATAGCAACAAGCATGTCTTTTGAAAGTTCAGCTTCGACAGTAGCAACAACAACAATTTTTTCCTCCTCGAAATCTTTCTTTAGTTTAGCTATCTCCTCACTTAATTCTTTATTTTTTGCTTCGCAAAGGGTAACCGTGTTTTGCAGACCTTTGGATTTGGATATTTTGGTAGCCAGTTCAGTATTATGATTAGCTTTGAGCTTATTCATATCCTTTTCATGAGAAGTCACCTGCAATTTTTTGTCAATCATATGTGTTATTCACAAATTATTTTTCATGTAGAGAGTCCCTCGAATAAGCTTAGACCTCGCAACTTCATACATTTGAAATTGCTCAACCACTTTGCTATGCAATTCTTCTCTAAATTTCTTCTCAACTTCGTAAGATTCTTTGTAATAAACCATATCTTTAGCCAATTGTTTTAGATGGTTGTGAGAAGTTTCGACTTGGGAAGCAAGTGCTTTTGCTGTAATGTAGATATCAGTAAATGGTTGAAGTGCAACAGTGACCGCATGATTTGGAGAAGGAGGAGGAATTCTTGTTTCTGCTGAGCTAGGACGTTGAATCATATCTAAAGTTGTGGTTGGAGAAGGAGGACATATAATTTATGGAGACGCCTCGACAGGTGTTGGTCTCCCAAAGTTAAGCATATGATTTTGAATGACTTGAAGAACAAGATCTTCTTCACCAACAATTGCTTCCGTGTTCTTAAAATTAATATAACTATCAAGATCAAAGTTTTCAGCCGCCTGATTTTCGTTAATAGCATTGTCTTCGATGATGATCACGGTTTTGTCTTTGGATGTCTGCTCTTCAACCAAATGGTTTTGTTGGTTTTATTGGTTTTATTGGTTTTCAGCAGTAGTGTTTTGCATCTTCATCAACCAGTGTATACAAAGTGATTTTTTCTTGTTTCTTTTTCTTTCCATGGCAACTGGAAGAACCTTTCTTTTTCTTCGAAGACGGTTCTTGATCTTTCCCCTCTTCGATGGGTAAGAGAGCTGTTCTGTAGTTTTTATTTTCCGAGGCTTTGGCTTCGATGGAGTTGAAGGGCTAGCGCCAGATGTGCTAGTTGTCTTTTTACCTTTCTTTTCTTTGTTAGCCTTTTGTTTCTTATACTTTGGAAAATGGCTTTCTGATCTGTTGCGAATAGGAAGGAAGACTTTACAATCGGGAGGAATTAACATTTTGCAGACTATCTTTGGATCGGGATCCGACATCAAATTTTGAGGTGGAAAGATACCCTCTGAGATTGGGAACATGTGGAAGTTAAGGAAATTGATAGGATGGAAGGTAGTGTGGAACGCATTATTTCATTCTTTCTCAGTCCAAACATCATGTTTTTGGAAAGTATCCTTAGCAGCTGGTCGACGTGCTGAATAACGCCTCAAAATTTCTGAAATAATTGTGCAAGTAGAATATTTAAAGAAAGAGAAAGGAAAAGGCTATAACTTATTTTAGAGCATAAAAGTTTCGAAGTGCTTACGATTGCTTCTCCAGATGCGATTTACCTTTGAAGGATTAGTATCAGAAATTTCTTTGCCATTCTCTCATGCTCCTAATATAAAAATGAATTTTTGCTTCCATAATTTATCGGCTTCTAAGAGGTCATCGATGATTTTGAGCTCATCCACCAGGGTGAGGTAATAAAAGGGAAGCTTCAGACCTTTTGATAGTTGAGTCAAAGAGATGAAATCCTTGATGCTGATTGGAATTTGAGATAGTCGAGATACAATAATCATTGACATAAAGGTGAACCATTGATTCAGTGTCACCTTTTTTTTAACAAGAATTAAAAAATTTATTGATTAAAATTTGAGTATAAAAGTTTGTCTTATAAAGCAAGTTACATGTTAACAAGTATGGAGTTAGATGTATTCCATTTCTTATAGTTTGATTTCCTTTTTGTTGAAAGTCTTTACAAGTCTTGATACTAGCTTCACATCCTTTGTTGATTAGAATTTGAGTCCTTAATCTGTATCAGTCTTGTGATCTTTTGTGGAGAGTAACTTGAGTGCAACTCTGTTGAAGGTCTTCAAGTCCTATACATCTACTGTCTTTTGATTGTTTGAGAGAAATAATTTTCATTCTTTTGTGTTACTTGAGCTTGAGATCACGTTACAGTGTCTGTCTTCTGGCCATCTGTGAGGGGAGATACCTGCAAAGATAAAAATGTTCTGGTCAGGTAAAACCTGCTTTTTGGTTAGTTTAATTAATGATATCTCTTATATAGCCAACACTAAGGCTTTCAAGCAAAACTATAGCACTCAGACTACAAAGGAAGTTTGTGGGGTTAGAAGAATAGTTTGATTGAGTGTTAATTGTATGCTTCGCTACCCAATTAGCAGCTTCATTTTGTTCCCTATAAATATGTTTAATAATCATTATGGAAGCAACTGACCTTTCTACAATAGATAAGTAATAAGTTGAGAAGTTTGAAGTATTCCACGAACATAGGATCCAGTGGAAACCAAAGACCCCAATTGATGATTTCGGGGTAGACTATTAGCTCGTCATCTTTGTAGTCTAAGGGATTTTATCCTTCTTTAGCCAGTTGAACAGTTATATTATCTCCTATTCCCCATTTCTTTTTTAGAGCCGAAGTTTGGCTATCTTTGCAATATATATACTGAACTTTTTTAAGAGTAATGATGTATTTAGCTTCGAGATTTCTTAAATTACTGCCAATTGTAGCTCTTTCTTCTTCGGAAACAAAGAAAGTATCTTTTTTTTCCAAGGCTTATGGGTATTTTCTGAGTTCCCATCATCAGATTCAGCTTTGAGATCGGTTCTGGTAGCCTCAGAATCAGCTTCATTAGTCTTTGATGTTTCTTCTCAAGATTGTTGAGGTAACAGATTTACAGTTTCTAGTAAATGGTTATTTTCTTGAGGAACTTCTTCAGTTACTTCTCTCTGAGGAGGAGCTTCAGTATCTGGGTTCAAAGGGGGATGAGTTGGAATAATTTTTGAATCGTCTCCCATGATAATAAAAGTTCTTTCTTTTTTCCGATTGTTGAAGAATGATTCGAAGAAGGAGTATTTGATATTTGCCTCAAATGAGATTCTTCACTAATCAAAGGAGAAATTTTACTTTGAGATGAAGAGGTTCGAGGTGTTTTATGACCTAAGACTTTGGAAGAGGAACGTTATTCGATTATAAGAGAAGGAGAAACAGTATGAACTTTGGTTGGATCTAAATTACCGTAGTAAATTGTTTTGGTGAATGTTCCAACATGAGCACTATTAATTAATCATGCAGCTCTGTATTCTTTCGCTCTTTGAGTAATGCAAAAGTAGTCGTACGATCCGAAGACTAAGTTGTTATCAGGTTCTGGAGATTTTGGCTTCTTGTGTATGTGAGCCTTGGATATTCTGGTTTTTGGGGTTTTTCTCATAAACCAGATGAAGATTGATCGGAGAAGATGAGTGTTGGTTAGAAAGTGTGGTTTTTTCTGATGAAGATACTGGGAAAAATGAAGAATGTGATGATTTTTGTTGTGAATGAAAAGTGAGGCTACTATTGAATTTATAGCAAGAAAAGAAGACATGTGAAGTGTAAGGGACTCTGGTGGTGATAGGGTAGAATACAAAGCGACATTTGTCAGACTAGGCATCTAGCTATGGGTCTAAAAGCTATATAGTCATGATGGGTTCGAACGGTAATATGAAACGATTAAATTTGTGTATTGATTTAATAAAAGTCGATGATTACATTTTAAACCTTTGCTTCCATAATGATTCGAGGAGAATTATTGGCTTCGGATAGTTGTTTTGGTTGCTTCGAACAGTTGTTTCAAATAGTTTCTTCGAATGGTTTCCTCGAATGGATGCTTCGAATTTTTATTTTCAAATGGATTTTTGATATAACGTATGGAAGATTTTGAAGATATTTTATTTTGCATTCATTTACTGACATGAGAACTAGGGGGGCTTCTGATATAGAAGTAGGATTTTGAAGCTTAAATTGTTAATAATTTAAATTTGAGGATTAAGCTGTAAAAATAATGTAAGTTCGGTCCTTAAATTATCTATAATGTAAGTTTTAGAGAACATTGGTGATTATGTATAATTGTTAAGGAATAAAGAGCAATGTGTCCTCTTTTGTAACAGATTTCACTTTGAGACTAAGTCTTGGCTCCTCTATATAAAGGGCAAGGCTAACCTAATATAGGGGTTGAACAATTTTTCCACTGAACTCATTTGTACTTAAACTTTCTCTCTCTAAAAACTCTCTAACTCTTTTTCACTCTAGAATTCTCTTATAACAATTTACTAAGGCGAAATCTATACTCACCACTTCCCATTCAGCTCCTTTTCAGCGTGCCTTTGGGCTCTTAACTCTATAATTTATTCCCGCAGCTGATAACGCTCTTCTTTGCAACATCCTTGAAATTTTGAGAATTCAAAGTTGTATTGTGAATAAATTTTGGTATTTTTATGATATTGTTTTTTTCTTACTTGTATATCTTGTATGATGGCATAGTATTTCCTCTCATGGTGGCTCAAGAAGGTTTATGATGTGCCATATGATAGTAACATATATGGTTCGGAGGGTGTAAAAAAGTAATATGATGTGATAGTGTATTTAATTCTTATGTAGATGGTAGAGAGATAATTGAGATGCTAGGTGTTAATAGGTAGAGAGAGAATCAATCAACCCATTTAATGCTGTTTTTGGACTATTTATAGAATGGATCTGGATCCATGGGCCAACCGGGTCGGGTCACGCGTATGGTTCAATCTCATAAGCCCCTAATCCCAAAAATATGTACATCAAGGACTTAGCTGAGTCACGAGAAAACCAACTTAGTCACCATTTCTCTTATCATAAGTCAAAAATACCCTCTAAGATAAATCTTATCCTTTTACTCTTTTGACCTCCAACGAAATCCGACCATATTACCATACATTCGGAGTTATAAATACAATTTCTTTTGATTGACCAAATTTTTCTAAGTATACCATGTTGTTTTTAAGTATATCCAGAGTTATTATTTTGAAAATTACACAAGGACTGATCACCTTTGGGTAATTTGGAATGATATAATTAAAAGCGCTAACGTTTTATTAAAGCATTGTTCGAAGTACCAATTTGAGTGATGATATAATTCAAAGTGCTAACATTTATAAAATCATTATTCGAAGTTCCAATTTGAGTGGTGATATAATTCGAAGTGGTAATATTTATTAAAGTATTGTTCGAAGTTCTAATTTGAGTGGTGATATAATTCGAAGCGCTAATGTTTATTAAAGCATTGTTCGAAGTTTCCATTTGAGTGGTGATATAATTCGAAGTGCTAACGTTTAATAAAGGATTATTCAAAGTGCGAATTTGAGGGGTGATATAATTCGAAGTGCTAATGTTTATAACAAAATTGTTCGAGTGCTAATGTTTATTACATCATTGTTCAAAGTGCCAATTTGAATGATGATATAATTCGAAGTGCTAACGTTTTATTAAAATATTGTTCGAAGTGTCAATTTGAGTAACAATATAATTTGAAGTGTTAAACAATTATCAAAGCATTGTTCGAAGTACTAATGTGGAAGCAAATTTATATATTTTAAATCATTATACGAGGTTTACATATGGAAGACATATTAATTATTCTAAGATAATTTGGAAGAAAATAAACTGATATTTAACATTTTTAACAAGCAAAAGGGCTACATGTTTAAGTACTTAATATTACAAATATCCATGCCCAACAAAATAAAAGTAAACAAAAGTTCCGAAGATCACATATGATAGTCACTGAAAACAAACAACAAATTCCATAAGTACAACACCTCCTACTTACCTGGCCATCACTGGTTGGACTATCCGAGCTGCTTTTCGAGAAGTTTCCTTATTGATCAGAAGAATCTGATTTGCTAACCTTATTATTCACAGATTAAGATTCCTCAGTTTCGCTTGTGATTGTGACAAAGTATTCGTTAGACGTCGATTTACTAGGACTGAATTCTTGAGATCTATCAAATTCTCCTTCGTAAATCTTTGATGGAATTCAAGAATCATTGAGATTTTTGCCTCATTTTCAGAATTTCGCTTAACATCAAGACAGTCTTTTGTACTGGTATTTACAGCAGCTTTGCTGGCATCACCCTTTTCGTCATTAGATTTGATTTTGTATGATTTGAAGTCTTCAAAGGATTTATCTATCCATGTTTCACTCTCGTTATATATTTTCTTTAATTAAGCTTGCTTTGAATTCTCTTCTTCAATCTCAGCTTGATGTTTTAGCTTGAGTTCCTCCAACTCTTTCTTATGATTTGAAGCCAAGCGATGTTTTATTTGAATGGCTCTGATATGGAATTCCGACCTTTCTATTTGAAAGGCTTGAAATTTCTCAATGAGATTCATGTTACATATATTAGCCCTTTTTTGTCATGACCAGATTTGTTTTTCAACCAAACCACATATTTTGAAAGCTCCACAGTTGGTTTTGAGCAAAGATGAGAGCACCTTCTAGGTTTGGAAAATGAGTGAGTAGTTTCAGAACTTTCTCGGATGGTTCACCTAGAGGATGTGGAGGGAACGAATCATACAAATCAGGGGCATTCGGGGGAGTGACCTGAGAATGAGATAGATTTTGGTTTTGAGGCAAGTGAGGTTAATTTTCAACCAGTGTTATTACTCTATCCCCGACACATTAAGCAATTTTGTTGCCAATTTCAATAATGTAATTTTGAATTTCTTGAACCTTTGGGTCTGCGTAGAGGTCTTAATCTTCATTTTTTGTTTTTGCTTTCTCAAAATTTGGGGTCGGATTTGGGGATGATACATCAATTACATATTCTTTCACGATTATTGGGAGATTTTTCGAGGAGCTCTTCTTTTTCTTTGAAGCAACAACCTTCTTTCTCTTTTTGGAGGACTCATCTTGGGTATTTTCAGTATCAGGAGGGTTAACTTTGGTAGCTTTTCTCTTCGATTTTATTTTTGTGCTCTTTTTCTTTGGAATCTTTAAAGGACCAGCTTGATATTTTTCATCTTTTTTGGTAAATGGATTGGTGCCCTATTCCGTACAGGAAGTATAATGCATGCATCTGGAGCAGCCGATCTATTTACAATGTCTCATGCACCATGAGGTTCCACCAGTTTTTCTACAGGTACGACAAAGTCCAATGAGAGCTTCCAGAGGTGACTTTCGATGAAGTTCAGAGTCACAAATATCGTGTGAAATTCATTGGACCATTCTCGTTATTCCTATTCGCTTAACTTTGTAAATGTCTCCGCGACAACAGCTTTATGAAAAACAACAAGAGTTAATATGAGTAAAATGAAAATTACGTTAAATATTTTTGATATTACTTACTCGTGCTCTACCATTTAAGATTTAACCTCGAGGTATTTTTCAGTTGAGATTTCCTTGCCATTCTCCCAAACACCAGAAATGAAGAAACAATTCTACTTCCACATTGTGCCTGCCTCAAGGAGATCGTTGATGATTTTAAAGAAATTTCTGAGGGTGAAATAGTAGAAAGGCAGAGCAAGATTCTTCGAAACACCGGTCTGTGCGATGAATTTCTCTATTTGTAGATATATCTTGGCAAGTCTTTATGCTATTATATTGGATAAACCATAGGTTCAGACTTGGTTGTGTTGGGCATAAGTCGAGTATTTCAAAGTAGTCTACCACAACTGGGTCAAACGGAAACCGAAGGCCCCAATTTAATATTTTTGGGTAGACCACTAGCTCATTCTCTCCATATGAAAGTGTGGTCTCTCCTACCAAGGGTAATCAAATGGTAACGTTGTCAAGAATACCCCATCGCCTCTTCAGAATCTTGGCTTTGGATTAGTTGTAGTATTCGTATTGCACATTGTTAAGCGCAATAAGGTACTCGAGGAGGACATTTTTGAGATAAACATTCAGAATCTTGGCCATGTAATGTTTCTTTGACTAGTGAGATAGTTGGTGAAGTTACTTATTCTTTGATGGTGTTTAGGTAATAAAACGAAATGCAATTAATTTTTGAGTAGAAGGTAGAGAGATAATTGAGCAGCTTAAGTAAATACTTAGAGAGAGAGAGTCTCAAAGTAGAATTAAATTTCATCCTCTTATTATTAATGATATTAAAAAAGTATTTATAGGTTAAGTAAATCTTAATGGACCTAATGGACTGAATGATGGATCGAACGGGCCGCATGTGATTTATGCACAAATCCTATTAGTATTAGGCTCATAAAGAAATAAAATAAATTAAAAAAACCAATTTTAAATAAATAAATAAATAAATACATATTTAGCATAATCAATGGTGAAGTCATTTCTTTGTCCGATTTGTCTTTTAAATAATTATGCCCTCATCATATAGCCCCCTCAGTCCTCTCAAAAGTCATTTTGGGAAACAATAACGCACATGTTCTTCGTATCTTGGTTGGGAACCACTTTGGATCTATCCTTTCAATTTTTAATTTGAAATATTTATGTTTATCATAAAAATAACTTTGATTTGTTCGACAGAGCAATTCAGAAATATTGGTAATATTCTTTTTGTGATGTTCGATCAGAATTATTTGTGTACATGTGTCACTTATTCATTATACCCATGGTTTCTTTTAGTAATTGGTGAGGTATGACAACGGTTGGAATCAGTTCTACTCCTGTAGAAATTATAAAAATTGGTGAATTTTACACTTCTCTAGATCCATACTTGATGGGCTTCTACAACTCCTTATAAAATATCTCTCCTAATTTTCCTATTATAACAAATTCTAGAGAGAGAAAACTCATATTTCTTATCACCGCAAAATCAATCACCGGCAACACATGAAGTCTTCGAATTTATCTTATTGTTCCTCTCATTATTGTTTTTGTATTTGTAACTTACTTCAAATTTTCCTTTGCATCAATATTGAAGTCTCATCGGCAACATTTAGAAGTTTCCAAGGTCACCTTTAAAAATTTACATCAATGGGCTTATGAGAATTGGTCCAATGCTTTTCACAATTGTTTTACTCCTAATAATCATGTTCAGAGCCATCTTTGGAGAACCACTTCCGAACGTGATCTATCTTGGGAAAATTTTACTACCTCGCTTCGTCTCGTAGCTATCCTCAATCAGATTGAAGTTGCAGATAACAATGTTTTTCTTTCGACAAGGACTACAACCTCCAGGTAACGAAAGGTAAGACCATCAAACAAGGTTCCAAGAAAAATAATATATGTGCCGAGGTGGTGGAATAGCCCGATGAGACTTTACTAGTGACTCTTGATGCTAATATCGAAGAGGGTGACACATCTATAGAGCTTCACGTCTTCAATAATAAAAAGAGACACAAGAGAAGCAAACATAAAAAACTAGAAAAATGAAAGGAAAAAGAAGAAAATGGGTACGAGTTCAAAAATTATCCCTATCTCTGTTCAACTAGATCTTCCTCAACTAACTGAACCTACTTCTCCCTTGGTTCGACCGACAGTGGAACATGACTTCAAGGCTTTTGAGAAAGAATTTCATGACTCAACCAAACCCTTCGAAGACGTGCCCTTGTAACTAGTAAAAGAACGAGATACGCTTGCATATACAATTTTCGGATTCATAAATCCCATCTTTAAGTTAGAAAGAGAAGTTATGGCACATAAAGAGACCATGTGTTTGCTTAAATATGAATGTGAACGTTATAAGAAAGCCTTCGAAGAGGAAAACACTCGTGTGGATGGTTTAGCAAACGAGGCTACAATGGTTAGTGAGGAACTCAGGAAGCTAAAAATTGCTAATGAAGAGTTATAATCATCTAGATTTGGGAGATTCAAAAGTACAAAATTTAACACGATAACGACAAAGATGCTATAGAGCATTTGCCGAAGGAATTAAAAGAATAATATGATATTGTTAAAAACTTTGAGGGCGAGTTAAATGCACTTAAAGCTCAAGATGTGAAGAGAAATAAGCCGTTGTGGACAAGTATGCTAATTTAATCTTAAAATCCTTGTTTATAGGATGCTTCGATCAAATCCAACACCGTATTAGATTTTAATAAGGCATTCTCTACAATGAATCTCATATCTTTGTAGGAGTTAGTCCCAGAGGAATTATGGTCTATCGATATGCTTTTGGCTAACCAACTAGGCATATTTATGAACTCAGTTACTGATAATTCCGAAGAAATCAATGGAATAGACTCCGAGGGTATGAGCTCAGAATAAGATGACATCAATGGGAAAGAGCCCAAAGGAAAATGAATTTGTACCTTTGTTATTGCCGTGTGTAAGTTCTTGGCATAAGCAAGACATTTCTTAGTACTTTGTTTGGATTTTGATAAGTCATTGGCTTACCCAAGGTATCTTTGTATTTAATGCAGTATTAATGAATCAAATTTATTGTATTCCTATTAAATTTCTTCCTTTCGAATGTAGTTATCATATTTGATTCAACCACACATTCGAATTCAGGTCATGCCTTTAATCCATTCGAGTTTTATTTATGAAGGTAAATAAATTATTTAATTCAAAAAATTCCTCAGATTAATTAAACAACTCATTCGAAGGACTTTACTCGAAGGCATTCGAAGTGTTTATATTCGGATTACAATCCCTTAAGATTTTTTAAGTGTGACCAGCTAATGTTGGAACTTTTACACATTACCAACTATTGGTGGAACCTTTTAAGTGTGACCAACTAATGTTGGAACCTTTACACCTGACCAACTACTATTGAATTTTTTTAATTATAACCACAAAAATATACAAAGCACAATAGTCAAATAACAAGAATTATCAAAGAAAAAATGTGATAAATTTCAAGTGGTTCAGACACCTCATTAAAACCTCCATGAGCCGCTAGGGTTGGAAAGAGTATGTCCCCGAATATTTACATGGGTAAATAGAAAATAAACACTATTTTGTAAAACTATTTAAGGTTAAGTGTTACGTGTTCATTTTCCATGAGTGTTGCAAAGGGTTTCTTTCTTGATCCACCAACCAATAAGTTTTATGCTTGATTCTTTGAATAACCAAATATGGCCCTTCTCAAGTAGGTGCTAAATTTCCTAACCTTTTGTATTTAGTGTGTAAAAAGACCTTATTTAGAACTCTATCCCTACTTAGAATTCTCTTTTTTAAACTTTAGATACATACACGCTTCTCATAGATAGATCTTAGATGAGCTCTAGTTATTTTATCTTCAATCAAATCTAATTCAACTTTATTGGCTATATCACTGTCTCTTTTGGAATAATTTTAAATTCAAAATGATATGAGAGTAGAGTTGACTAGTAAAAGGGGATTCTTGGGTTGTACTTGAGAGGTATAACGATAAAGCCATAGTACTTCTTGCAAATAATTTTGCCACTTTCCTACTACCCATCTAAATTTTTCTTCAGACCAATCAGGATGCTATGTTAAAAACCTTTACTTTCCCATTAGCTTGAGGGTGGAAGGGTGAAGAGAAACAATGTCGAATCCCTCAGAATGTATAAAAATATTTCATATCTCTATTTTCAAATTGAGGGTCATTATCTATCGTTATACTGCTTTAAATGTAGTATCGAACAAAGGCGGATCCAGGATTATAGTTTAGGGTGTGCCAAAAAAATATTTTAGAATTTAAGGTGTCTAAGTTTTGAACCCTTGACCTCAAGCTTAGATATTGAACACTCCTACCACTATACCAAACTTATTTTGAAAATATAGGGTGGTCCATGACATATATGGCCACCCCTTGGATCCGTCACTAGTATCGAAGAGGGCACTGCTTTCACCCATTTAGAAAGATTGTCAACTGTCATTATAATAGTTTGACGACCCCCGTATGCCATTGGCAAAAAACAATATGTCAAAAGTTAATGCTTTAAATATTAATTCTAGTGACACCATCGACATATGTATTGCGTTTGCAAATATTTGACAATAATCACACTATCAGACTAGCTCTTTGGCTCTGCCATAATGGAAGGCCAACAGAACTCTCTGGTTAAAGTTTTATAACCCAATGGGTAGAACTCTCCCCATCATGGAATCCAGATAATATCACACACGACTCATTATCCCCAAGGCATCGCAAAGACGTATACTAAGAGATTTTTATATAGAGGATATCCTCCAATACTACAAAACCATGTAATTTACCTTATCATTTTAGCCAATATATTGTCCATAGGTAAAATCCACATAGTAACAAATTCTGTAATCTCATATCTCCAATATTTATTCGTAGTAGTTGAAAATTGGAAATATTCCTCAGTACTTATTCCAACTTTAAAGCCTGTTAACAACGAATGACACTCTTGTATCAAGATCCAAGGGTATGTTTCAATGTAAGAAAAAATGGTAGAGGATCAACCATCAAATTTTCAGCTCAGGGTAAATGTTTGTACTCAACATCCTTGAAGAAAACTATTGTATCCCTCAATAATTTTAAGTATTTCATCAAATGATCTTTTCTAGCTTTGGATTGCCCATTGGTCTGATGTATTAGTAATTATGAATCACATATTAAACGAACTCTTTTGGCACCACAAATTTGGCCAAGTCTTAATCATGTTAGTATTGCCTCACACCCCGGTTCATTGTTTGATGCTTGAAACTTAAGCGTATTTGTTGGTACATTGAATCTTCGAAGGGATATAACAAGAAAATTCCTATCCCTCTTCCTAACACTCTTGAGCTCCCATCTGTTCAAACTATCCACTCTTTTGTAGATTATTTAATATGTGGTCGTTCCGAATAGAATTCAACCAGAAATTATGTTATAGCTTGTGTATTAGTCGTATTTCAAAGATAAAATTCAATATTATAATACCCAAATTCAACTGACCACTTAGTCATTCGACTCGACGCATCCGGTCTTTGAAAAATATTTTTTGAGTGAGAAAGAAATTCGAACAATAACTGAATGAGCTTGAAAATAGGGTATCATCTTTTGGGTCGCTACTAATAGAGCTAAGATCATCCCCAACAGACACTCTAAATGAGAATAAAAGTTAAATATAACTATTATTTTCTAAAAAAGTGTTCCAACAAATATTGAAACGGATCTCTAAATTTACATATTTTATTTTCAATAGGTATATTTAGACTAGACGGCTAACAATCTATATTTTTTTTTACTTCACTCCAACTACTTCAAAATATATATATATATTTTTTTATTATTTCTCATATTCAAACTTATTTTTGTTTATTCATTGTTTTTCCTAAAATCTAGAAAATAAAATAATTATCCTAAATTATACCTTATATGTTGGAAAATTAGTAATATAAAACATTTAGAGTGTCAAATTTCACTGCATATTTACAAAACATATAAAAACTCTGTTGGTAGATCTAGGGAGAGTCCAAATTAAAGAAAGTTTCTTTGAAATCAGATAAATGCTCATCATCCATAACATTTTTACTAACATATCATCAATGTAAACCTTAATATCTCTTCTAATTTGACTAGCAAAAGCTTTATTCACTAGACGTTGGTAAGTGGCCCCAACATTTTTCAAACCTAAGGGCATACTTTTATAGCTATAGAGGCCCCTGTCTATTACAGATGTATTATTATCTTGCTCATTTGAATCCATTTTTATCTGGTTATACCCCATAAATTCATCCATGAATGATAGAAACTTATTACCATAAGTGGAATCTATCAGTTGATCGATTCAGAGGACTGGAAACGGATCCTACGGGCACACTCTGTTTAGGTTTGAGAAATAAACATGCATATGCCAATTCCATTCTTCTTTTACAAGTACCAGATTTACAGTCTTTACGAGGAACTGATATTCCTGAATGTGCCAAACTTTTGTCAACTGACCTACCTCTTCAATAACAACTTTGTAATTTCTATAGAAAAATCCCTTTGTTTTTGTATAACTAAGCATACATTCGGTCATATTGTTAATTTATGGAAAATGATGCTTGCATGGACACTTGTTACAATCTCGCTATACCAAGCGAACATATCCAAATTATTTGGTAAAAAAGACAACAATTGTTCTCTCCCTATTGGTGGTAATCTGGCTCATATCTTGACACAATTTTCATTTCTAAAGGTGTATTACTCAATATCTTTGTGAGGAATAACTGATTTTTGAGTCTCCATCGGATCATCCATTTTATCAGATTATGAAGAAGACTTTAGTAATTTCTGTTCTTTCTTGGTTTCCACGTTTTGTAATGTTTTAGGGGAAAAAAAGTAACGTAAAATTCTCTGGCCACTCTTTGACTACTTCAAACAAATCCAACCTGGCCTCCCACAACATATTTCAAACACTGATGCACTATCAAAGAACAACATACATCATTGATAACCAAGACTTACCAAAGATAACCCTATATGAAGTTGGGCCGTCAACCACCACAAAGAGTACTTTAACTATCTTTTTAAAATGACCATTTCCGAGAAGGTTTTCGCCTTCAAACTCCCCTACCATATTTGAAGTGATCCCTTTAAATCATACTATGATTCTATTGGATATGTGGATAAAAATAAAATGTTAGCTGAGCTGTGTATGTCAATCAAAATCCATTAAATCTACATTCCCTCAATTGCAGTCCCAATTACTATAACATCCTCATGTGGTCCATCAACATCTCTCAAATCATCTTTATCGAACACAATAAATGACATCGGATTCTAGTATAGATGAGTAGACACTTTACCTTCTAATTAGTTTGTCAAACTCAGTATTTGTCTCTTCTAAAAACAACTCGAGGGGGATGATATTATATTCCCCTCTCCAAAAATGGTTCATGACTAAAAAAATTGACAAATACCTTTAACCCGTTATGTCTTTCCAAGCTCACTTATCATCATATACAACCTCGGCCCATGTCATGGTCTAAATACTATGAGTCTTCATCAAATTCATTATACGTTCCTGTTATAACCATAATATTTTCTTGTTTAGGCTCGCTTCTATATATTCTTTTTGAATTGCAGTCTTAGTAACATCCAGTTCCTGTGATATATTCCCCATTTGTTTTCTAAAGAATGTGGTTAATTTTATATTCTCAATTGAAGTTTGGATTTTTTTAAATCAATACAGTCCTTCGTATCATGGCCCATATCGTTGTGATACCTACAAAACCATGCATTTTTATTTTTCCCTGATGTTTGAATAGGTAATGGTCTTCTAACTTGTATAAAGTTTTGATGCTTTGTAAAAAAAATAGTAGCAAAATGCTTAGTTAATTCTGTGAAATTCTTCGGGGGCAAGCGCTTTTCTAAAAATACCTATAACAACTTATTCAAAGCAACATTGTTAACCATTATCGGTATCCACAAATAGCCTGTTGTAATCCTTAAAGCTTCTTGTAATCAACTGAAGAAATTGAATTATTGTGTCCCAGTTTCCTCTTATCTCGTTACTTCCCTTAAACTATTTTCAGAAAACTATCCAAAACATGTCAAAAGTCATGATCGACCCTTGAGGAAGCGGATTATACCATTTCAAATCATTATCCTTGAAAGTTTAAGAAAAATCTCTATGCAACAACTTCTCGTCGTCATCAAGATTTATCATGAAAATTTTCAACTGTTCAAGGTGGTTATCCAAATCCTTAATTCCATCAAACTTCTTTATCTTTAAAATATTGAACCATATGGGCAAATGACCAAAAATTATATCCTCAGACAGAGGGGTGCCTCCAATTATGTATTTGGTTAAATTAATGATCCTCACTAGTGGTGGCAAACATCTCTAATTTGGATTGGATAGTAAATTGATCACTCACTTGGTGGTATGTGTTGTAGTTTTTCGATCCTCTTGTTTTTCTTTATATTATGTCTTCTCTTATTTTTCTGGTGTTTTCTTTTACTCGACTTATTACACTTATCAAACCATGTTTTCGAATGATGTTTACCATAATGATTTTTTCTCTTCTTATGATAATGGTCACTACTCCAAGAGGAAGAAGACTATTCAATATCAGACACTGAATTCTTACTGGACTTCAGTGAACTCAAACGGTCCTTAGGTTTACATTTTTGTAACAGTGATAGGTTTTTTATGGGTGACTTTTTTGATATTTTTTCGGATTGTGCTGAATATTTAGGTTTATAGTTTGTTGATTAACATCCTTGAGTCTTTCGTATCTTTGAACTTACAAGGCTCGACATAGCATATCGTTATCAGGGTTAAAGGCCATCATCATGTTTTGAAACTTCTCTAAATACCTCTCTGTATACCCCGTTCTATCATACGCTTTCATCCTGAATGGGTCAAATTTTGTAGGCAACTGAGCTTCAAGAAGTTTCTCAATGAATGGAGACTTCTTGAAGATGTAACTAGAAATTCTCAGTCACACCTGATTATACTGTACGTCCTCATCCTATCTGACATTCTTAGATGCGTCGGGATGTGCCTTTTGTCCCGACTCCTGCTCTTTGGAGCGCTTCCTGCCCCCGCTATCTCTTTCTCCATCCCTTTTTTCGTCATGCTTGGAAGACCGATTCCTTGGTTGGCATGGATGACATCAGGCCAGATTGGCGGCTGGCTCGGCTAGCCCCTCTTACTTTGGCAGCCATGATATGCAGCGCATCATTGATTTCAACTATGATAGAATGCATGGCTTGTTCCCCATCATCTCGCTCACAAACCACCATGAGCTTCTCTTGATGCAGGTGTTGGAATTGTTATTTTAACTATTAGAATATCAGTGTTATCACTGGGTTATTACCTGGCACTTCATGCACAATGGGGGTTGCTACATACTCCGGTGGATCGATCTCTGGTCCAGTCTCGGCCACTGGTTGTCCCACATGTGATGTTGCCTCAACAAGGACCGCTGCCACCGCCTCCAGGTTGGTGGTAGTGACGGGAGGTAACTGGTCCTGCTTCACCAGTGGGTTTGTCAAAGGTCTCTGGTTATCCGTCGTTTCGTTTGGTTCTAGAATATCTCTCTCAATCCCTGATCTAGTGACTACCATGGTTAAGAAATCTTAAAGCTAAACACTTTGTCGTTTCCCACAAATGACGCCAAATATGTTACGGGAAAAACTAATAATGGTGATGCAAAGTAGAAAACTTTATTAATCAGAGAAGATATATTACATTATGTTACATTTATTTACCTATTTATATATCTCTTGGCAGTTTACAGTATGCTACTAGATACATCACTCCACTCACAATGCAAGCAACTTTACATTTATGGTGTGGAGTCTGAAGTAATGTTTCTTAACCGTTTCCTTAACGTTTCTTTTGAAGGTAGGCCTTGATCGGTTTCGTTTGCGCTATAAACCGAGTGTTGATCTCTTTTCTAGTCGCTCTACTCAATTATGACCTTCATTAGCTCTATCTTTGTCTGGTGAATGTCTGGGAAATTCTTATTGTCCTCGTTCTTCTTCTGCCCTGCTTAGAGAGATGTCTGCTCTATTTAGTCTTGGTCATCTGCTCCGCTCACTAAAGTGTCCCGCTTGCTCTTACTTGTTTTCCTAACCAAAAGTCGGTCAACATCATCGTTTATTTGGTCAATCTTTCGTTATCTTGTTTTTAAACCTATGTTCTTTGCTCATGACTCGACATCATTTCGGCTTTCTCTCATCTTTGTTCGCAACTTCGACCTGCTCCATATTATATTATAACCAGCACCGTTCATCATTTTTCCATGCCTCAGTCCTCGCCAGTCGTTCATATATTATCCTTCATACTAGTGGTGATTATCCTCTTATCAGCCTTAGTGATCCACTCGAAATATTAAACTCCGAAACTCCACGAAACAATGAATCTTATGTGGATCCACATAAAAATAACAGTACCCTCGCGGTCTTCGTGCACATAATCGGCTAAAGGGTATATAGTTGTATTAATGAGATTGTACCAATTATGCGACGAATGAGATATAAGATACTCAGTTATAACGAATCCATATTGTATCTGACGGTAGGACCTCCCAAAAAAAGAACTCGCATATAAGTACACAAAAACTCACAATTGTCAGGATCAAACACATAAGTTATCGATCGAGATAATATACCTATGTATGCCATACACCACTAATGATACTACATAACCAAGTTATTCCCTTTAATGAGAATGATCACATATGGGGCGGTAAGGCTAAAAAAAATACCTCCAATATAAAACAATGCAAACAGTAACACAAATGGGGTTTTCTAATTGTTACCATCTACACCACACAACCAACAACCAACAACGAAACAACAACAAAACAATATCAAACCTAGATATTTTATTCTATTCTTATAAACCTGGAAGTATCTAAAAGAGTCTAACATGTTTGTTACTCATATATTAAACAAGTAATCAATCTATTACATTTATTGTACGAAATTTATATACAAATATCAAGTATTAAACAAGAATTTTCACACTTAATATATCTTATAAAATTAAATATTAGAAAAAATATAAACCTTACATCGCTCTCCTGCAGATTATTGAAGGTAATCTTCAAGTTTAGTTTGGTTTGAGAATCGCAAATGGATGCACTTGCATGTCATCGAGAAATAGTCGGTAAACGATATGTGTAACTCACACAAATAACCAGATAAACTGAAACAGAATGATCTCGTAACCACATGTAAAAAACAGTAATACACCTGCCCATAGTCCTCGTCGCTTGAAGGAAACTCTTTCCAAGATGATGATACAAATATGCCAACGTCATAGTTCCCTAATTATAGCGCCTAACCTTCCCTCTCAAGTCTCGTACTGGAAACGTGTATTTGAAATTGACGTACGCGTTGTTCTTGTCAGCAAAGAGATTGCAATCAAACATATCGAGAATATATGCACGCGCGGACTAATGGACTATATCGTCAGTGAGGGAAGCGTTGATGTCGTGGTAGACCGCCCATGTAAACCTACTCCAAATAAAATCAAGGTCCAAACCAATATCTTTATGTAACTCGATCTGAGTGTTACAAATCTGGTAATCAATGTCGAGCCGTAAGGTACATTGTCATCTATAACCGGAAACATAAGTACATCATCTCCGACCTCCAGACCCAATATGGTATGCACATAATCAAGGGTGATAGTCATCACACCGAAACTAAAATGAAACTATTTGCTTCCTGAGGCCAACACTCTAAGATTACCTCGATAATGGCGCACTGCGTATGTATACAGGATAACAACTCGATAAACCTGCAGAAAGACGTGGCATCTAACACATCCGTAACCCTATCGTAAGGTCATAGACTCCAGCTTCCACGATTGGTGTAGTGGGCATACACACACATCTCACACTCCTACAAATAATAATTTGGAGTTAGTAAAACATTTCGATTAGTTATATATATATCAACTAAAAGTTAATAATAAATCTTGAAATTACCTTTCTATGCGACACGTAATAGGCAACATACTACACGAATGTGTAATAGAATAAACTAATTAATCAAGTAGGCAGGTCGAGGCAAACCTCGACTAGGGGCGGACGATCTTCGGCTGGAGGCATTGTTAAATGTTGTAGAACAGTAGAATGAGGTATAGAGTTGGACGAGTTAGATGATAATGGAGGAAAGAACGAATCTATAAGAACCGGCGAAAAAAACATTTTCGCCTTCAGATGTGTTTTTTCTTTTTCTTTGATTCTTTATTTTCTTTGTGCGAGTACCATCAACATCTCCCGAATCCTGACTTTGATCAATAATCTAAAGAAAAAAAAACAAAAAATATACGTAAACCTATTTAAAAATACTAAATGTTAAATAATAAATTGTTTAAAAAAAATATTACAAACCTAACCAAAACAAGCATACAAAGATGAAATCAGTTCATATAAAATCCAATCGAAAAAATGACCGACCTCAACTATATAGCGGACGGTTAGCTCTAGGCGCCAAAAGATACCATGCCTACAATTGAATGCCTCCAATTTAATGACACAAACTTTAGAGCTCGCCCCAAAGTATGGGGCAAGCCTTACCTCCCGTGCCATATGGTTGGTGCGAGAGAACCTAGCTTCCACCCGTGTTCGACGGAAATCAAGTGTTCTCCGTATGTGTCATGAAAAACCTAAAATATATAAAATAAAACTACTTTTAAACAATCTAATGACTTCTAAACAATCATCTAATCACAGACCCTAATAAAACCAACTAAAATTACATTTGATTAAGTTGTTTTACTAATCAAATCTATAATGACTAGTTTTAAACAATCTAATGACTTCTAAACAATCATCTAATCACAGACCCTAATAAAACCAACTAAAATTACATTTGATTAAGTTGTTTTATTAATTTTCTAACAAAGATGGATGACTGTTAGTGGAAGAAAGGTTTGTATTCCGGTGGAGCACTGATGGTGGTTACTAGTGCGCGTGAAAGGGTCACTGGTGATGGTTTGATTGCCGGCGGTTTCTGGTGTAGAGGAGATGGTCAATGTTGCTGGTGGTAAATGTTAAGTACTATTCGTACTGAGCATTGCTGCTGGTGGAGGTTGATATTGCCTTTTTTAATAGGGTATGGCTAAATTGGGGCCCAATTGGCTAACCAGCCCTAATTTTAACCATACCCATCAAAAATATAAGTAGCCCCAAACTAATACCAAAAAAGCTCTTCGTTTTTTTACTAAGTTAAAACCCTAAACACTAACCATTCCCAATTCAAAATCAGCCCCAACCCAAAATCAGCCCCAAAACCCTAAAACCTCTCCAAACTCCAAACTTCTACAATCTTGCACAATCAGCCCCAAATTCAAATCCGAAGATCTCTACACATCAACAACAACTCAAGAACTACAATGGGCAAAGGAAAAGAGTAAGTTTTTACTCTTAAATGTACTTTCTTTCTATATTTGGTTTATGTTAGGTTTTTTGATTTTGATGCTAGGTTAGGTTTGTTTGTGGCTGATTTGGTGTTATATGTTGTTTATAGTTGTCTAGTAATGCTAGGGTATGCTAGGTTAGGTTGTTTGTGGCCGATTTAGGTAGTTTTTCGAGCTTTTGGGTTGTCTACAATGGCTGTATCGGGGTTCCCCGCCGGTTGAACGGCCTAATACCCGACGGGGGAACCTTTTTTTTTGCAGGTATTCGTGTTCACCCGCCGGGGTGAAGGCAACAAACCTGGGTTTTCCCAGGTTTGTTCTTGGTCCCCGCCGGGTGGACCCCGATTCACCCGGCGGGTGAAAGCTAATTTTTTTAATTTTTAGTTTTCACCCGCCGGGTGAATAAATGTCACCCAGCGGGTGAAAACTAAATTTTTTAATTTTTAGTTTTCACCCGCCGGGTGAATAATTGTCACCCGGCGGGTGAAAACTAAAAATTAAAAAAATTAGTTCTAACTTTTTTGTCTAATGTTTTGCAGCCAACACGAAGCACCTCGCCTAACCAAGGAGAAGGCAACCAAGGCGGCAAGAAAAGGTGAAGGTAGTAGCCGAAGGCCGGTGGTCGCCGCTAGGCCGCAACATGGGGATCAGACAGAGCGTGTTCGCCCCCACCGCGAGGTGCGCCAGGAGCGCGAGGATCCGACCGAGCGATCGTTGCGGCATCGGAAATACGATGCCACCAGGGAAGCCCCCAGTCGACGATCTTCTCCTCCACGAGAGGTGCTCCCCATCCGACGGCGTGCCCTAGTGGATGAGGAGGAGGAGGATACGGAGGAGGGGGAAGCGGAGGTCCCGTTACCACCACCTCGAAGAGAGGTCCGTGCCGAAGGGCCTCCAACCGATGCGGAGGGATGGAAAAATCTTTTCCTATCCCAAAATAGTGTGCTTCTCTTCCCCGAGTATGCGCAGCACGAGGCGTACTACGCCTTCAAAAACGATGTAAGTTAATTAATTTATTATTTTTTTGTTTACTTAAATTCATTTTTTAACATTGTAGGTAATTTTGAATTTTTTTACAGGCGCGCTCGGGCATTACGGTGCAGTCGAAGTATGGTTTGCTTGGTCAGTGGGACCTTAGCAAACAACTGGGGGTTAGGGCCTACCTGGAGGAGACACCATTTTGGCCCTTGATGCGGCATTTACCGAGGTTCAACAACCATGTCCAGTTGGCGGAGGTCTTCGGTGAGAGGTGGCACCAGGAGACGAACACGTTCCAGTTCTCCTTTGGGGAGATGACAATGACACTGGACGACGTGTATGTCATTACGGGCCTCCCGGTTGAGGGGAGAATTATTGACCTCTTCCGGCCTGATCCGATAGAGGCGATGTATGCACGGTATGGGGACCTGTTGGGAGTTTCGGCTGCTGATGTGCAGCAGGAAATGGAGGCGCATGACGGGAGCGGATTCGGCCTCCGATGGCTTAGGACCACATTCTCGGGGGAAGCGTACTTAGATTCGAACACCGCCTGCACTCCGGAGATGAAGGAGGCAGCAGCTCGGGCATATATCATGTTCTTCCTCGGGTGTACGATCTTCACCAACACGAGCCAGAAGAACATCCAGTGCGATTTCCTTCTAGCCCTCGAGGACTTAGAGAAGGTTGGTGAGTACGCATGGGGGACTTGTGCGTTGGTGTGGTTGTACAAGAGTTTGGGAGGCATCTCGAAGCACTCCTTGAAGACCTTGGTCGGCTTCTCGGCCTTGTTCGAGTGTTGGGTCTATGACCATTTCCCAGTCTTCCGCGCGCCAGTGAACAGTGGTTATAGCCCGACAGATCCGAAGATGCTGGCGTGGTTGCCGAAAAAGATCCTGGTATCATTAGCTCGGGGGAAGCCGTACTACCGTGAGATCCTTGCGGCGCAAGGAGAAAAGGATGTAAGTTCTCTTATTTACGTTTATTTAAATAAATCTACTTTATATAAAATGTTGGACGTTGAAATAATTTTATTTGTAGGTTATTTTCCGACCTTACGAGGATGTCCGTGAGGTATGGCCGGAGCAGGCAATAGGGTTGTACCGAAACCATATTCGCCTAATGATGGTGAGCGAGGCATATCACCCCGACCGAGTGATGCGCCAGTTCGGTTGGATCCAAGAAAAGCCGCTCGACCCCCTCGTTGCTAGAACCGGTCTTGGTAGAGGAGACCATCTTCGGTATCCGGTTCAGGTTAGGCATTGGACGCAGTGGAGGGAGCACCTATACGTGATCGATAGGTATTCGAGGCCTTTGGAAGGGAGTACTCACACCTCGTCCCCCCAGTACAAGGCGTACGTGAAGAAGTATGGGTGGTTTAATATCACACCTCGGGTTCTTACGGAGACGTCGGCGGTCGATGTGGTGAATACGATTAATCGTATTCGGCCGTTAGACGACTCGAATGACGAGATAGTGGCTTTTGGGAGGAAGGTTATGGAGCTTACCGCACCGTGGCTTCTTATTATTATGCTTGGATTTTTATTATGCTTGTTGTTCTAGTTTTGAACATTACGTTACGTTAAACTTGTTGACATTTGGGTTAGTGTTTTTCTATAAAAACTTTGTTGTTGTATTTTAGTTTGAAGTTACGAATACATTGTGTTTGTTTAATTATAGTTCGTTCTTGCCGTTTACTTTAAGTTATCTAATTGAATCAATATATTCATTCACTTTCAACCAATTTAAGTTAAAAAAAAACATGTTATAACTTGGCAATATTTTTTTTAAAAACGAAATGTCCCCGCCGGGTCAACATTATTCACCCGCCGGGTGAATACTTCCCCGACGGATGAAAATTATTCCGCCGGCGGGGTTGAATTGTCAACCGGCGGGGCTAGACCCAAACCCCGCCAGTTGGCAGCGAGTGGAAATTTATTAATTTCCACTCGTCCCCCCGCCGGTTGATAATTATTCAGCCGCCGGGGAAGTATTCACCCGGCGGGTGAATAATGTAGAACCGGCGGGGAGTGGAACCACACCCCATCTTCACAGTTTTTTGAGGATGGGTTGTGCGCCCGCCGGTGTGAAAATTCTGCACCGGCGGGGACATTTCCTCCCCGCCGGGGATGTTCTCACCCGGCGGGGTGAAAATTCCACCCCGCCGGGGTAAGTATAATTTTTTTAAAACAATTTTTAATAGTATTTTATTTGGTGATCCGGCTGGTTACAAGTCATGGACCGGCGGGGACCTAATACAATTGTAGCCCCCGCCAAAAAATAATTCGCGCCATATGACTCTCCCGCCAAATGAAACTCCCGCCAACGATATACTTCCATTATAAATACACGAGTGTTAACTTTGCAACATGGCATCCATCAAACACTTAGAAACAAATGGAGTTTACCGCTAATGAAGACTACTACATGCTTGTAGCAGTCAAGGATTCCCGGGCTGAGTTGGGTGAAGATAGGAGTGATGCATTTTTTGAAAGGGTTTTGTGTCATATGTATTACAACTACGGCTATTTAGAAACTGGAGGTGTCGTTGTGCGCAGCCGTGACGAAATCAAGGCACGTTACCTCTTTGTGCAGCCCCTCACGAAGTTGTTGTTCATGCCGCGAAGAATTAAAGAGGAGGCAGTAAAGGTCTGGGACATGACCGTTTGCGACTATATCACTAGGGATATGGTAGCATATGTGGAGGATATGGTTATGTCAAGGGAGGATGGCGACGATGTTTTAAACAGCTTGCGTTACGACTACTAATAGTGCAATGTGTCGTATTCGAACGTGTTATTATAATTTATGTTGCGTAATGTTGCTGTAACTTGTTATGTTTTTATTATATGTGTTATGTGTTATGTTGTTTATGTAATGCTAAGTTGTTTATGTAATGTTAAGTTGTTATGTTTGAGTTGATATTCGAACTCGTTCCAGAGACACGTTATTTTAGGGTTTATCTTGTTGTGTGGGCAGGACATTTATTTTATAGATATTAAACTCCCGCCAAATACTTTGCCACATAAACTCCAGCCAAAAAATGTCCCGCCAAAAAATGTCCCCCCAAAAAATGTCCCGCCAACAAATAATAAGCGGGGTAAACAAGAGCATTTCCCGCCCACTATTTTTATGATTGCGCCACCTATGAACTCTATAAATACTGTAACCCATCGATGAAACTAAACACTTAAGTTAAAACAATGGATTATTCCGGCTGGAATGTGTACGAAGATGCAAGCCTACTATTCGCATTCGACTACGTCAAAACTACGATGCAAGAGGAGTTTCCTGGTTTCGTCGATGCGGTTCTGTGCAGAATGTTCTTCAACCACGGTAGGGAGGCATCGTGTGCAGGATGTTTAATGCCCCGACCACGTGCCCGCGAAGAATTCGCCGATAGGTTAGCTTATCTTAAAACAGTGACTTTCAATATCGAGTCACTTCCTTGGGAAGACCGAACCAAAGTCCGAAGGGTTTTCGACATGGGATTGCAGACTACAATTACGCAGGAGATGGTGTCGGAAGCGATAGAGCGGGTCGAGAACGAAATACCCGATGCAATAGCCAGCGCCGTTCGAACGTACTCATCTCCCGAGGAAAGTAGTGACTCTGATGGATTCGGGATGAACTATCCGACCCCATAAAACCGAACGTGCAATGCTAACCCGGAGTTAGCTTATCTATCATTTGGTTTTCGTTATGTGCTTATGTATTTCTAATTATGCAATGCTTTAAATTAAAGTGTAATGTTTTAATGTAATGTTTTCAATGTTGTAATGCAATCATCATATTAAGAATGGAAACGTGTTATTGTTTTCAACATAAAAAACATCCAAACATAAAAACCATAAAAGCATAAAAACCATCCAGGGTTTACATTCGTTACAATCGTCTAGTCATCAAGCAAAAGCGGATAAATTGGTTACTTCGGGGTAATTATTTTTAAGCTCTTCGTATTTCTTGCAACGAGATGCAATCGGCAATGCCCAACCTTCAGCTTCAGGTGAACGCAACTTTAAGCAACAAGGATGTATCCTAGCACATGGGGCCTCCGCCTTAATCCCAAGCTACAAAACGAAAACACGATAAAATAAATTTCTTGAAATTAAAATTACCATTAACGTACCCCTTGTATGAATACTTACGTTCACGAAATGGTTGGTGTTGACCCAACCCAATCCGATTTCCAACCGGTTTGGCATCGGAGGAGGTGCACCTCTTAGCGGAAGAAAAGTGAAGCCGACATCCATATTTCGGAATACCCCAACAAAATGGAGTATGCAGTTAAACGCAGATGCGATTGCCACTCCCATCTCGGGCATGGACATCCTATGGTCCTTAGTTCCCACATCGCTAGAACATTTCACACGCTCCGCAACATCAATCAAATCCTCCATGCTAGTAAAAATATTTACGTAGACCGATGCGTAATCCATAAGCTCGTTGTAAAGGGCATCCCTTATCAACCTCCACCCATCTTGTTTCCCGTTCAAGGCGTACGCTATCGAGCGGTACCCGCAATGCCCATCGGATTTAACATCGGTAATGGACTCTACGAAAGGCGTAAAATAGCTCGGGAATTGGTTCATGTATCCTTTGGGGTCCACAAAACTTGCCTTCACCGGCATCGTAGAGCTTGACCTACAACCCACCGTTCCACTACTAAGCATTGTACCACTTGCTTGCGTTGGAATAGTGCTACCTTTCGTACGAGCGGGGGTGGTCCACGAACCACTTTTAGGCTCCTTCTTTTTTTCCCTTTCCTCGAGGTTTCGGTTGGAAGTTTGAAGTCTCCAAGCAAGGATGGCGTACTATCATTTTCTTCCTTAAGTACATGTTCGTGCCAACTTTTGTCGCGTTTTGTGGTTTGGTTACCAAAATGCATCCACTTGTTAGTTCTCCACGTGACAAACTTTTCACCGTACGGCCCCACCCAACTTTCGGTATACTCAATCGCTTTCGGATAGTCTTTGAAATCGCGGTGCAATTCCGACCGGTAGTTCTCGTACGCTAACTCCGTTTCCGCCAACATCATTCCGTTCCATACTTTCAAAAACGCATTGGACACTACCTTCTCCTTTATGATCGTTTTTGTTTTTCCTAGGACGTTCATGTTGATGTGCCATCGACACAACATGTGCGTCGCATTGGGGAACACTTCCTCCACCGCATTCACAAGCGCCAAATCTCTATCCGTCAAAACAATGGATGGTAATTCGATGGAGTGAGTTACCATCAACGCATGTAAGCATCCTAACACCCACTTGTAGGCCTCGATTTTTTCACTCGACATAAAAGCAAATCCAATGTAGAATGATTTCCCCGTACAAGTCGCACCCACGACCTCGTACAACGGCATGATATCCATTATAATGACGTTCGGAAATGTCCGTAACAAATCCAAACTAACCGGGTGCGTAAAAAAAAGCTCGCCTATGATATCGCTTCCGTCTTCGGACTTTCTATGGAATTCGTAGTAGTTTAGTCGCTTTAGTTCACCCAACAAGTATTGGAATTGCGACCGACCACCTTTCTTGAGCTTCCGGTGTTTTAGTATTGCGTTGTACACGGTGCAGATTGTAGAAGAATTCTTAGGGTTCAATTTCTTCACTCCACCAAGAATATCACGAGGACGGGATCCCATTTTATTCGAACTAACCACAAAATCCATCTCTTTTTTTTGAAACCGTCCCACGTAGGAATGACCTTCTTTGTAGGATGTAGTATCGTGATTGTGAACGCCGCACACAACCTCTATTCCCCACAAATCATCACCCATCTTCTTTCCTTTAAGGGCGAACGGGCATCCGCATTTTTTCGTTCCGGTAGACTTCCTCTTTAGATCCTTGGGGTCTACTAGTTTTGTGTAAACACCAGATCTTTCGCACACAAACTCTACTCTCGGAGTTTTACGATCGTGTCTATCGCATCGGCGTAAAATAATCACAAACCCGTTATCCGATGCGGTTTCCTTAACCCATTCAATAAGGTCTGCCCGGGAGTAGTACTGTCCTTTGGTGTTGAACAGCTCGCTATAATCGACGGAGCAAGGCACCGGTATTTCCTCCTCCTCCCCCTTCGCCATGCACGAACTAGTCAAATAATCCTTTGACTCATCACCCTATGCATGTTAAAAAAGAAGCATCAAATACGAGCATGGATAAAAAAAGCCAAAACCCAACGGACAAACAAAACCCCAACACCGCCGGTTTTTAATGATCTGACCCGCCGGGGACATTGTCAACCGGCGGTTGACAATTCCCACACCGCCGGGGATGTAGTCAACCGGCGGTTGACAATTCGCCACCCGCCGGGGGTCAGGCTCTAAAACAAACTCCATTGGATTTTGGAGACAGCTCTAGACCCCGTCGGTTGAGGTTGTCATCCCCGACGGTTGAGGTGGCCAACCCCGCCGGTTGAAGTGTCCAAACCCGGCGGGGACACTCCTTTACTTAAACATTGGATTATGTGAAAAAAATAACGAGTTGCCCCACCGGTATGCAGGGGCACAACCCCGCCGGAGATGGCTGTCTCACCCGGCGGGTGGACATGGCGTCCCCCGGCGGTTGGGCACGGCCTCACCCGGCGGGGAAGCTTCATCTTCTCCATATGATTGTTCTTCAGCCCCGGCGGTTTGGAGGGTTGAAACCGGCGGGGGAGTTCGGGTTCTAACTTTCTAAATGTGGAAGGTCCACCAAAATAGAAACTTTTACAAAAAAATTGGTTAGAAAACTACCATATTTGGAGTCCCATGCTCCTCAGCAAGCTTCTCACATCCAGAGTCCATCCTTCGATTATTCCGAATTTATAAAAAAAAGTGATGATTTTTTGGAGCTTCGAGTGTTTATTTGTGAGTTTTTGAAGTTTTTGAAATTTTAGGAGTTTTTGATTTTTTTGGAGTTTTTGAAATTTTTGTTAAAGCTAGAGTATAAGAGGGTTGTTTGGAGGAGAAATTTTGTGTTATTCAACAATTGGCTAACCATACCCACATTCCACTACAAGACAAAAATAAAGATTCTTGGTCAAAGGGCAAAATAGTCTTTGACTATTGAATTAAAAAGATTCTCTAAATTTTGGGAATGCTTAACATTTTTTGGGCCCTAATTTAGCCTAAGCCTTGTTAATATCGTCTAATTGACTCACATTTATTTTAATTCGTTGAAATTAAACGAATTAAAACGAGTTGTTAAATTCTAAATATATTCATTACTTTTTATTAAGAGAATTGTTTCAATCAATTTAACTAAAATTTATTAAATATTAAAAAAAAGATTTTTTTTAAAAAAATAAAAATTTTGCAAAATAATTTTATTTATATGGTTTTTTTTAGTATAAAGGTGAAATGTCAAAACCAACAGTTTTACAAAATGATTTTGATTTTTTAGTACTTATTTTGGAAATTTTTTTGTTTTTACTTTATGATGAGGGAGAATAAAAGACATGGTAGAATTGCAAAGAAGAAGTTCGTTAAGGAGAGAATTGCAAAGAAGAAGTTTGTTAAGGAGAGAATTGCAAAGAAGAAGTTTGTTAGGAGAGAATTGTGAAGAAGAAATTATATTAGGGAAAATTGTTAGACTACTAAAGAAGTAGCCATTATGAGAAGATGAAAAGATATAGGGACCGAAAATGTAATAAACAGGAATTAAAGCGTGTGGGACCCGCAATTGTACTATAAGTCTATAAGAGGGGCCACACACGCTTCACAGATCCCGAGAAAAATGGAAGATTACTTTCTCTCTCTACTTAATCTAATCCTTACTTTCTCCCTCTAAAAAGACTCCTAAACAAAGTACTACATATTATTTTGATACTAAAAGATCTTCGTATCACAAAATCACCCCTGAGCATTCTTAAAACTCTTCAGTGGCGCCGTCTGTGGGAATCGAAGATTGGTCTGACGACAATCGCTTCCTGGAAATAATTCCTAATCCGAAGGGAATTATGGAAGAGCAAGGGGATGAATTTGTTAACAACTACGAGGAGAATCTGGTAGGCGACGATTATCGGAATGATATGGAATACGAGGCACCTGGGGGCCAGCGAGTCGGAGACACTTTTGATGACTCAGATCTGTTGGCTCGAAGGAACGAACTGTTGCTGGAGATCGAAAGATTGAAGGCAGAAAATGAAACTTTTCAGACAAATCTCCGCTCAGAGGTGAGAAGGGAGCCAGACAGTGGAAAAGAGGAGCGCGAAACCGATTTTCGTCCTAAAGCCAGGGATGATAGATATAGAGGATATGAACGACGATCTTCGAGGCGGAAAGAAAAACGACGTCTGGAGTCATCTGACTCAAGTGATTATTCTCGTTACAGCTCGTCGGAATCATCTCATGGGAAAAATCACACAAAGAAAAAACATCGTCGAGGACACGCAGATCACCGGAGGGGACGAAGCTCGGAGAGGAAATCTCCGAGGGAGACGAATTATCATACTCGAATTAATGAGCGGGGTTATGGCCAAACGAATTTTCCCGCTGGAAACCAAAATGTTGGCCCGCGAAATTCGGAGTTGAAACATCAATATACTCTACCATCCAAGGAGGGACTGTATTTTCGAAGCAATGAGAATTTGAGATCTAATGCTTATCGGACGGGTCATAATTGGAGAGCTTCTCCTTTGTCCCCGGAAATTTTGGTGGGCAATCTCCCAAAGCATTTCGATATCTCGAAGTTAGAAAAGTTCGATGGGACACAAGATCCTGACAACCATATCGAGCAATTCAAAAACTTCATGATTAACTTCGATGACGATAATAAATTGTTGTGTAGAGCGTTTTCTCAGACCTTCAAGGGGGTAGGTTCCAAGTGGTATAATAGGATTCCGCAGGGCTCGATAAAAAAAAATTCGACATGTTCTGGAATATCTTCAGACAACACTTTGTGGGGAGTAAAAAGTTCAGAGCTAACAGTGATACGATAATCTATTTTAGACAAAAAGTTGGGGAAAGCTTGAAGAATTACACCAATCGATTCGTCAAAACGAAAACAGACATGGAGTATTGTAAAGACTCAGTGGAACTTGCAGCTTTCAGGATGGGCCTACTCCTCGGACTATTAAAGGACACGGTGGCGGAGAGTCAGGCCATGACCTTTGGAGCATTGTTGGATCAGGTCGAGAAGCGAATTCTGGTGGAGGAGACTCAGGCATCTGAGAAGGGATTCGGTGATCAATTGGATCAGAACCAGTTTCAGAGATCTGAGCCTAGTAACCAAGGGCCTCGTGCCAATGTTCAAGCCAAAAGTATGGGTCAGTATCCGCCGAGACAGAAAACAGACCCACAATATTATGGCAACCATCGAAATTACAATCAAGGTACCAGACCAATGTCGAACAAGTGGGTTCGACCGGACTACTTCGCAGAGTTAACAGAAAATGTTGTCGCTATATTTGATAAGGCAAGATCCACAGTGCCGTTCAGGAAACCTTTCCCTATTCAGACTCCGAGGGAAAGCAGAAGTGTTAACAAGTATTGTAAGTATCACGAGGATATCGGGCACGACACCAAGGACTGCATAGCTTTGAAAAAAAAAGTGCAAGCTTTGATTGAGAATGGAATGTTGTTAGAGTTTGTCAAAAAGCACTCCAAGAAAAATGATGTGGTAGAGGCTGTTCCAAAAAACGCTGATACAACCATGGTGATTTCCGAGGAGGTTGATGTTTTTTATATTGAGCAAGAGTATCTGGATCCCAAGGAGGGCAGAAAAAACGTAAATATGGTGGAAGAAGTTATTCCGAGGGGGAAAGTGAACGACCTCTGTGCTTTCTTTGAGTCGCTGACAATCTTTGGAGGGGATACCATCGCAGGGAATTCTAATAGCTCGCGGAAAAGGCATATGGTCAATCTGACTACCCAGATTGAAGCATGGGTGTCAGTACAAATGCACCGATTACCCTCCCCCATCATATGTTTTGACGATGATGATATGCGAAATGTCGCGGGCCCACACGAAGATGCGGTGGTGATTGCCGCGGGTATTGCTGGAGATCAAGTTCAGAAGATACTTGTTGATACAGGAAGTTCAGCGAACATCTTGTTTATGAGCACTTACAGGAGAATTTCTGACCCACCAGTTATACGACGTTCAGACAGAACCATAGTGGGATTTACCGGCGCCACAACAGTGGTGGTTGGAGAATTTCAGTGTGTGGTCGAGTTAGGTCGTGGGCCGTTCAAGAAGGATGTGGAAGTATTGTTTATTGTTGTTGATGCACCAACTTCGTATAATTCAATTTTGGGTCGCTCTTGGCTGTCCCGAATGCATGGTGTGATTTCGACGGTGCCTCAGTGTCTGAAATATGTGGTAGGAAACAACATCGGGACGGTCAAGAGCAGCCAGAAAATAGCCCGCGAATGTTGTTAGATCACTTTATCCACGAAGGAAGTTCGGCGAGAAGTATCAGACAAGGCATAGCAATTAAAGGGCCCTTCCTTGGAAATCATTCCATGTGATGATCCGAGGGAGACCCCCGGATTTCTGGTCCCAGAAGAGGATTCCGAGGCATATGAATTTGGAAATGGCAAATCTCTAAAGATCGGAGTCAAACTTTCTTTTGAGTTCAGAGAAAGATTAATTGCGTTTTTGTCTAACAGACTTGATATGTTTGCTTGGTGTGCACAGGATGTTACGAGAGTACCATCAAAGATAATATGTCATAAACTTGCGGTACGACTTGATGTTCGACCCATTGTCCAGAAAAGGAGACCACTTTCTCAGGAGAAGGCTGCAGATATTCTGTTGGAAGTAGAAAGGCTATTAAGCATAGACCACATTCGCAAGTCGCATTATCCCGTCTGGGCCTCGAATCCAGTCTTAGTCAGGAAAAAGAATGGCAAGTGGAGAATGTACGTGGACTTCACGGACCTAAACAGAGCTTGTCCAAAGGATCCATTTCCGGTGCCCCGCATTGATCAGTTAGTAGATTCGACCTCGAGCAATCGATTGTTGTCTTTCATGGACGCGTATTCAGGGTATAATCAAATCTGGTTGGATACACAAGATGAAGAGAGCACATCTTTTATTACCGGGAGAGGCTTATATTATCACAAGGTTATGCCATTTGGGTTAAACATGCATGGGCAAGTTATCAGCGCTTGGTCAATAAAACCTTTAAGGGACAAATTGGTCGGAATGTAGAAGCGTATATCGATGATATGCTTGTCAAGAGCTTGCGGGACGAAGATCATTTTGCTGACCTGGAGGAGACTTTTGATAATTTGAGTAAAGTTAATTTGAAACTTAATCCAGAAAAGTGTGTTTTTGGGGTATGATAAGTGAAAAAGGCATCGAGGCTGACCCATAACAGATACAAGCTTTAATCACCATGACTCCACCTCGAAATATCAAGGAAGTCTAGATCTTGACAGGGAGATTGGCAGTGCTGAATAGATTCATTTCTCGGTCCTCGGACAAATGTGCACCTTTCTTTAAGGTATTACGAAACGCGAAACAATTTAATTGGACTGATGAGTGTTCAGCAGCTTTTTGCCAAATTCAGGAATATTTGACATCTCCTGATATACTGTCTAAACCAATTGTGGGGAAAAGATTAATTATTTATGTAGTAGTTGCAGATTGTGCGGTCAGTGCTGTTTTACTCCGAGAAGAGGACGCTCTTTTGAAACCTATCTATTATGTTGGTAAGAGTTTGTTGGATGCAGAGAAACGATATCTCAAGTTGGAGAAGGTAGCTTTGGCTTTGGTAATAGCTGCCAAAAAGATGAGACCTTACCTCCAGGCACATCCTATAGTTGTTCGAACGATATTCCCCCTAAAGGGTTTGTTACAAAGGCCCGATATCTCTGGGAGGATGACTAAATGATCAGTAGAATTGGGAGATTTTGATATAGCATTTGAGCCTCGAACAGCTTATTTTAACGGAGGATGACTAAATGGTCAGTAGAATTGGTTCAATTCTACCCAGACAGAGAGGACATGGAGGTCATTGACCATTTTGATGACACGGAATGGTTGGTTCGAACAGATGGAGGGTCGAATAACTCTAGAAGCGGGGCGTGTGTCCAATTAATTTCTCCAGAAGGGATAGCTATGTTTCAAGCTATTCGATTTGGTTTCAAGGCAACTAACAATGAAGCGGAGTATGAGGCAGCATTGGCGGGTTTGCATTTAGCTCGAATATGTGGGGCCAAAAAGATTAAACTGATCAGTGACTCACAGTTGGTGATAAACCAAGCGTTGGGGGAATCTCAGGACAGAAAAGATAAGCTGATACAATATCTGAAAGCATTAAAAGATTTGGTTTCTGAGTTCGATGGGGTTACATATAAACATGTTCGAAGAGAAGCAAATGTCGTCCCAGATTCTTTGGCCACAGCTTCACGGACGGAGGGATACCCATGGGTTTTGATTTAGGAGCATCCTTCGGTTATGATCGATGCAGAACATTCAATGAACATTAAAAAGGTAAGCAATGTGATTGCAAATGATTGGAGGTCAGAAATTATTGACTTCTTGGAAACATATACTTTACCTGCTGGAAAGTACGAGAAAGATTAGGTTCAAGTCTCACGGGTATATCATGTTGGGAGGCGTTCTGTATAAGAAATCTTTGAGCCGACCATTACTAAGGTGTTTGAATAAAGATGAGTCGCAATTTGTTCTGTCTGAATTGCACGATGGGAAAGGTTCATCCCATTGTTGGTATAAGGCGTTAATTTGGCGGGTGTTTCTGGCTGGTTATTATTGGCCGACTATTTCTTTGGATGCGAAAGACTTGGTAAAACGATGTGACACGTGCCAGCGCTATGCAAACTTAATCCACAAACCTGGGGTGTTATCGGAGAGTATTTCAGAGGCAGTCCCATTTGACAGATGGGGCATTGATCTAGTTGGGCCCCTACCAATGGTGTCTGGAGGAAGACAGACTATAATCGTATCAGTGGATTATTTCTCTAAGTGGGTGGAAGTGGAACCCCTAGCAGGGACGAAAGCCAAAGATGTTATCAAATTTATCGTTTCAAATATTTGCTGCCGCTTTGGGGTACCACTACAGATCACAACGGATAATGGACCCCAGTTCGACAACAAGGAGTTTAAAAGCTTTTGCTTTTCCAGGGGCATACGACAATGTTTTTCTGTCCCATTTCACCCCCAAGCTAATGGGCAGGCGGAAGTGACCAATCGAACAATTCTAGATGGGTTGAAAAAGAATTTGGAAGGAAATGCAGGAAGATGGCCTGATTATTTACAAGAAGTATTGTGGGCTTATAGGACAACGCCTCGAACTGCCACTACTACATCTCCGTTTGCATTAGTATATGGTATGGATGCCATTGTCCCTTCGGAGATTTTCTTCCCATCATATCGTGTGGCGACTAATACAGCAGACTTGAACGATCAAAGCAGAGCCCTGGAATTAGATTTGGTTGAAGAGAAAAGACAACGCGCACAATTGAAATCCTTACATTATCAAACTCTAATGAGGAGTCGATATGCTTCTAAAGTCAAGCACAAGGATTTTAAGGTGGAGGACAAAGTGTTGCGCAATGTCTTCCTACACACTAAAGAGAAGAGTCATGGAAAATTGGGTCCAAATTGGGAGGGCCCCTATGAAGTGACGGAGAAGGTGAAACAGGGGACATACAGATTAAAAGACAAGGAAGGGCAATGTCTGAGGTTGCCATGGAACATTGAACACTTAAAATTGTACCTCGAATGAGGAACAAGTTAGCATGTATTTTATGTCTTTTTTATCTTTCCAGGTTAACGAAAAACAGTGAGGGCATACTCTTTCCTACCCTGTTAGGCACATGAAGGTTTTAATGAGGTGTTCTTATGAGCTAATCAATACAACTGTGTTTTTTGCCTTATACTATTCTTTTCGAAAGTACATTTTTGTGCCTCGAACTATTCATTATGAGGCAGTACTCCACTCCTCGAACTATTCTTTATGAGGCAATATTCAATTCCTCGAATTATTATCTATGAGGCAGTGTTTCCTTAGAGTATTTTGTGAGAAGAGACATTTTCTGCTTCGAACTATTCTTTATGGAGACCTTTTGGTGGCTCGAATTATTCTCAGTTGGCCTTAGTGCAGCATACACTAAATATTATGATGCAAATCGATTCATAAATAACTATTCAACGCAAGTTGGCTTACTTATTTTGTTTTTCATAAGAGAACTGTGGAGAGTCACCACTCACAAACTTATCATTCAGACAAAGTGACATACAAAAAAATTCGAGGAGCTACAGGTTGTACAACACTCCTCGAAGAACTTCAGATGGCTTACATAAACATCCTTACAAGGACTTATACACAAAAAATTGCCACAATAGAATAACATATTTTCCTAGTCAGAATTTTTCGAGGAGTTGCTCTCCTCTAGGTCAGATTCTTCATTGTCACTCACTACAACATTAGGAGGATGAAGATCGGGGGCAACAAGCTTCCAAAAACTCCCTAAGTCATACTCAGGGTGTTCTGTATAAATTTGGGTAATCAGCCCTGCTCGAATTGTAGCATCTCGTGCATTAAGATTGTCCGAACACTTAGCCGCATAAGAATTCACGGATTTTTCCTTCTCCTCCTCGAATTGCATGGGAAAGTCTTCAATTATCTTCACCAACTTCTCCTTGTCCTTCATAACCTTTTCATAATCGTCACAACAATTCTTAAAACCCCGATATGCTAGTTCATGAGTGTCTTTATATTCTGCCAGAAGTTTTTCTTGTCCCTCCGTTCTCTTTTGATAGAGGTCTCTCTCTTCTTGGCAGCATCGTTCAAGCATTATGACATAATTCTCCGACGCGGACAATTTTTCATAAAGTGCATCTGCTTGCTTCTCCACAATGGCATATTGTTTCTTTGACTCTTTAAGTTGTGAGGAGACCACAACTGCCTTAAACTTATAATGATTTTTTTGATTATGTAGATGTTGCATTTTCTTTCCCCTATTGACCGAGGTATGAAACAAGCTCCGAAGACTTAGTGAAAATTCATCATCAAGAGGAACTTCGAAAGAACTGGTGGGTGAGCCTAAGGTTGCAGGGTCAAAATCCGATGACTCCTCCAATAGAATATTAAGGTCAACATGTTGAGGAGGTTTACTTCGAGGGATCGATAGTGGAGCTAAAATAGGGGGATCTTCGATGGGGGCTGGATGTGAAGCCTGGGTGAGAGGAGTACTGGGTGTCAAGTTTGAGTTCTGTTTGGGAGAATTATCTCCAACCTCATTTTCAGGTTCACCTTATGCCCTTTGGGGCTCAATTTCGTGGGCAGGTTCGGGGGCGTCGTCTTGCATTTTGTCGTCCTCGGATAATTCCTGGATGGGCTCCAGGGCAGCTATGTTCTCTTTTTCTTTGGCTATCGAGTCTTTATTCTTCCGAGGATGGACAAAATTTTTGGGGGGAGAGCTGCGATTGGGAGTCACTTTGTTGGCCGAGGAGGATGGCTCTTGGTTGGTAACTACTTCCATTTTTTGCTGCTCCTTTTTTGTGGGAATTTCCTCATCGGATTCACCCAAGTGACTTTTAGCACGAGAACGCTTCGGAAGGTAAATTACTATATCCTTCTTAGTCACTCGCTCTAGCACCTCATCTTGAGAAGGGGGGGGGGGTCATCAGCTCTTTTAAGGACAACCGGTCAAGGGGGTTTAACCTCCAGAGTCTGCTCAAAGCCATATTGTTGTCCCTAAAGCACAGGCGAAATCTATTTTCCCCATTCTCTTTGTCCTATTCGCTGAGCTTGGTGAAAATGGTAGTGGCACTCTTTACGTGGTCAGCAAATGGTATTGAGAAACCAGTCATGGCTACAAATATACCAAGTTAGAACCCCATTATTCGACGGGTTACCATAAGTAAAATAGTTCGAGGACTTACATTTGTTGGTCCACATGAGAGATAATTTGTGAGGGATCGAAAGGGTTGATATTTAGCTTGTGTCCCAATGGCCTGAGAAAAAGATGAATTGCTGTCTCCACTTCTTGTCAGCTTCTAGCAAGTCCTTCAATACTTTCTACCTTCGACTAAAGGTTAATGACTAAAATGGGAAGAAAGGGTTTTTAGCTAAACCAAATAGTCCGATGAGCTGCTCCAAGGAAAATTCTTGGCCTGAGATTCTCGACGCCATGATGCAGGCCATCAGTGTGAACCACATGTTGGGACCAGCTTGAGAAAGACAAAGGCCAATCTTAGCAAAATATTCAATAAAAAATGGGTCTAAAGGAAATCTTAGTCCCCAATTCATGATTTCGGTATACACCACAAGTTTATTATCCCTCACTGATAATGGGGTCTCACCCTCGGAGGGGAACCTAATGTCAATGTATGAAGGAATGCACCACCGGGTCCTCAGCAACATTTCTTCCAAAGGAGAAAAGTACTTGTATGATATGTTGTGAAGAGCAACCAAATGATTGTTCTCGATCCCTCGGATATTGTTGCCTACAATGGCATCAAGTTCCAAGGGAAGAGTTATGTCTCCTTTTGACTTGGTGGCAATTCGGTTCGCCTGCTCTTCGGATATTGTTGGAGGAGCGATGGGCATTGTGTTAGATGACTCTGCCGGAATCTCAATGACTTTGCTTTGATCAGTGACCTGAATTGCTTGAGTAGATGGCTCAGGATTGTCCGGGGCGATGGGATTTTTGCTAGATGACTCTGCAGGAATCTCAATGACTTTGCTCCGATCAGCAACCTGGATAGCTTGAGTAGATAGTTCAGGATTGTCCGAGGAGATGGCCTTCCCTTTAGCAGCTAAGGCTCTGTTACGAAGCTCTCGAATCTCGTCTTCGGTAATGATAGTTTTCCCTGGAGAAAATCGGGGACTTCCAGTTGTTGTTATCGACGGAGTGGCTGGAAGACTTGATACAAGATTACCGGTCTTCGGAAGAGAAGTGTCCACCACCACATCTCGAGGAGGTTCCGCAGTAGTTGGTGGCACTTCTTTAGCACGTTTGCGCTCTTGTGAATGCTTATCTTTATGGTGTCTTTTTCTCTTTCCCGATGAGTGCTTGTGTTGTTTTTCTTTCCCCATTAGTCCAAGGGTGGTGTGATTAGAGATTTGGTTTTGTTGTGATATTTCGAGTGGAATGGTGGCTGTCGAATTTTCAGGGGGGGGGGGGGGGGTACGAACCGTAAAATATAGTAACATCAGGTGGGGGTTGAGGCTCAGTATATTCACCAGTAGCGACTCTTTCTTCGACGTGGTTTATAAGCCAACTTTCTCTCTCTAGAAATTCTGGGTGGAAAGTTTGAGCTATTGATGAAGAAGATCAGTATTTATAGAATACAATGGGTTTTTAGGATAAGTCAGGCTTGGGGACATTTTCTCTTGTTTGCCTAGGGGCATTACGGGAAATGTAGATGCACAATGGTTGATAGAAAAAACGCGGGAGAAGCTGCAGAGTCATGATCTAGTCTGGGGAATACGAAAAGGTTTCTAATAAGATGTGCTGACAAGGAAATACGACTGCTGACGTCAGTTCTTCTTGTTCCAATCTTTGCAATTTCTTAGCTTAGTATTAGTGGCTTTGATATGCTGATACAGTAAATTCCGATGCACGATGTTACCAAGGCCTGAGTCAAGACTGGCTACGACATTGCAAGGATTGGGGGGTTACTAGTTAGTGTGACCTAAAAAGTAGTTTATATTCAAAAGATATACTTATTAAGAAGACATTTTTTCGAAGAGACAGGTAGCATTTAAAGTACTGTACAAGAGGATTCTGAGGAGGAAATTTTGCAGTTGAAGAGTTATCCGAGGAGAAGATGTTCGAGGGAACAATGGAGACTTCTTTATAGTCCTAGTAAAACTATTTTTACTAGGACTGGGGGGGCTACTGATGAGGGAGAATAAAAGACATAGTAGGATTGCAAAGAAGAAGTTCGTTCATGAGAATTGCAAAGAAGAAGTTTGTTAAGGAGAGAATTGCAAAGAAGAAGTTTGTTAAGGAGAGAATTGCAAAGAAGAAGTTTGTTAATGAGAGAATTGCAAAGAAGAAGTATGTTAGGAGGGAATTGTGAAGCAGAAATTATATTAGGGAAAATTGTATAGACTACTAAAGAAGTAGCCATTATTAGTAGATGAAAAGATATAGAGACCGAAAATGTAATAAATAGCAATTGTATTATAAAATGGGCCACACGCTTCACCGATCCCTAAAACAATGGAAGATTACTTTCTCTCTCTACTTAATCTAATCCTTACTTTCTCCCTCTAAAAAGACTCATAAACAAAGTACTACAGATTATTTTGATACTAAAAGATCTTCGTATCACAAAATCATCCCTGAAAATTCTTAAAACTCTTCACTTTATACTATTTTTGATCTATACCATATACATTATTAGCAATTCGTGTGAGAAATACTTTATGGTTTTCTTACTTAACTTATTGAACCATGAAATTAAATCATCCTGTAATAATGCGGAATAAATACTTACAGGATGTAGACATTCTTTGATCTTCAGATTCTTGACTTGAAGCGGATGATCCGTGATCCTTTGCTAGGTTATCGATTCTTCTAAGAGATGGCAACCAAAACACACTTTTATAATTGATTCGAAGGAAGAATCAATTTGTTTTTCTTAAAGTATTTTTATCTCTGTATTTGATCTCGTGTCTTTTAAGAATGAGGAACTCATTCTTATATAGAACTGAAGTGAGAAAATAGTTCTTCTCTTTTAACCGTTTGTAACTTCCAGACGGTTACTTAATGAAGACCAGTCCTTATTAAATTGCCACCCTTATGGACCATAACCCGGTATTATTTTGTTTTACAAAATAACCCCAAAACTTTACGTTTTGCTTAAGTTGTTTATTTCCGAATCCAATCCTTCACAGTATTCGGAATTAAACCTGGTATCTATACAATTACCTCCATGATACATATTTTATCTACTAGTCCGCTCTTTTCTTTATGATTACTCTTATTGGACTAATATTAACGATAGTTCGATACATCGATAAGACATGTGACGGTCCAACTTATTGGAGAAATTCCAACAATCTCCCACTTGGATCATCATATGCTACTATAGGATGCATCCACTTAATGAACGTTCTAAATTTCTATCGTCACATAGATAACCTTAACAATCCCGTAAATGACTATTAACGATATATGACTAAAGTCATCATCAATGCATTTCAAGCCGCAAATAGATGCATCAATAATCACGATATCACAACAATCAACTACATGGATCTATCATGGTGCATAGCATAAGAATAATATGAAATGTAATCTTACATATCTATTCTTAACTAGTCCCACTTAATTGGAGGTCTACTTACAGTAGAGTACGAGTAATCAAAGATAAGAGCACACTGGAAACTTATATATAAATACGTTTGCATTAATGACCTTAAGTTCGCGAATATCATAATACAAACAAATTTAATAGCTTAATACAAACTCCCACTGAAACTAACAATCCTCTAAGTACACAATCCCCATGTTAATGGTGTGTTCAATAAAAACTTTAGGTACTAATGCCTTTGTAAGAGGATCTGCTAACATCGAGTTTGTCCCTATGTGCTCCACACTGATTTGACCACTCTGTACTCTCTCTTTAACAGACAGGAACTTGATATCTACATGTTTGGACTTAACCGAGCTCCTGTTACTGTTTGAATACTGAACTGCCGAGTTATTGTCACAATATAATCTAAGGGGTCTTTCTATCCCCTCTACGATTCACAGTCCCGTGACAAAATTTCGCAGCCAAAAGCGCCTGATTGGATGCCTCGAAACAAGCAACAAATTCCGCAGCCATAGTTGAAGATGCAATGAGTGTTTGTTTAACACTTTTCCATGATATTGCACCTCCCGCTAAAAGGAATATAATGCCTGAGGTTGAACGACGAGAATCCTCACATCCAGCGAAATCCGATTCGGAATACCCTATGACCTCCAGTTTATCCGACTTCTTATATGTTAACCTGTGATGTTTCGTTTGTTGTAAATACCGGAGAACTCTTTTGACTGCTTTCCAGTGTTCCATCCCCGGATTACTTACGTATCTCCCTAACACACCCACCACAAAAGCAATATCTGTCCGTGTACAAACTTGAGCATACATCAGACTTCCAACAGCCGAAGCATATGGAACCTTTTGCATTTCCTCAATCTCAAGTTTTGTCTTTGGGCATTGCTTAAGGCTAAACTTTTCACATTTTGATATAGGGGTTTCCTTTCCTTTGCTGTTAGCCATCCCGTAACGTTGTAACATACTCTCAATATACGCCTTTTGTGATAAACTCAAAATTCCGTGGGATCGATTCCTATGAATTTGAATTCCTAACACAAATGATGCATCACCAAGATCTTTCATATCGAATTTGTCCGAAAGAAATTTCTTGGTCGTATGTAACAATTCCTTATCGTTCGTGGCCAATAATATGTCATCAACATACAGCACTAGAAATATGAGTTTACTCCCACTGAACTTTTGATACACACAATCCTCCACTGAATTTATCTCGAAACCAAATGAGAAAATAACTTCAACGAATTTGTGATACCATTGTCGAGACGCTTGCTTGAGACCATAAATAGATTTCTTCAGTTTACATACCGTCGACTTTGGATCACCAGAGACAAAGTTTTTAGGTTGTAACATATAGATCGTTTTCTCAATGTCTCCATTAAGAAAAACGGTCTTTACATCCATTTGATGGAGCTCAAGGTCGAAGTGTGCAACTAATGCCATGATTGTCCGAAAAGAATCCTTCGAAGAAACTGGAGAGAAGGTTTCTTTAAAGTCAATCCCTTCACGTTGAGTAAAACCCTTAGCTACAAGTCGCGCTTTATGCCTCTCCACATTACCCTTAGAATCCCGTTTGGTTTTAAAAATCCATTTACAACCAATCGGCTTCTTTCCCTCAGGTAATGGAACAAGCTCCCATACCGCGTTATCTTGCATTGATTTAAACTCTTCGTTCATTGCTTTAATCCATAAGTGAGAATCAGAACTTTTCATGGCTTCACAAACACTTAAAGGATCGTTTTCTGTTGAACCATAAAATTCTTCATGTTCTTGAGGATCGTTTTCTGTTGAACCATAATTTCTTCATTTTGCACTTGAACTTCTTGAGGAGGTAGAGTTTGTTCTTCTTGAACAACTTCATTTTGCTCCATTGGAACAACATCAATAGGAGGAAGATTAACATCATCTTGAGTATCAATATGTTCTAACGAATCTGAAGTGATGATTGGCCTTCTAATTACCATATTATCATCTCACACTATAGTATCATTGTTAGAACCTTCATGAATCTCTATTGATTCTTCCTCAAAATGAATGTTTGTTACTAAATTCTTCCCCCCAAACTCTATATCCTCAAAGAATTTCGCTGTACCCGTCTCAAATATATTCTTTGCGGAAGGATCATAAAACTTAAAACCCCTACTGTGCTCGGGATATCCGATGAAATAACTATTAACCATTTTGGAGTCCAATTTCTTTTCATTCGGCCTATAAGGCTTCGCTTCAGTTGGACATCCCCAAACATGTAAATGTTTTAAACTAGGTTTACGCCCAGTCCAAAGTTCATACGGTGTCTTAGTAGTTGCTTTTGTCGGAACTCTATTAAGTAGGTAGGTCGCACATTTTATTGCTTCTCCCCAGAGTGATATAGGTAATGTTGAATGACTAATCATACTTCTTACCATATCCTTCAATGTACGGTTTCGTCTCTCAGATACTCCATTCATGTTGGGCGAACCCGGCATTGTATACTGAGGGACTATGCCAAACTCTTCAAGGAACTTTGCAAACGGTCCATGACGTTGTTCACCTGAACCATCATATCTCCCGTAGTATTCACCAACACGGTCTGATCTGACGCACTTAATGTCTTTACCAAGTTGTTTTTCAACTTCGGTCTTAAAGACTTTGAACTTGTCAATGGCCTCTGATTTTTCGTGAATGAGATATAGATACCCATATCGTGAAAATTCGCCAATGAAAGATACAAAATATCGTTGGTCGTTCCACGATGCTGTAGGGAACGGACCGCAAATGTATGTATGTATCAAATCCAAGACCCCTTTCGCTCTGTATGCATCTAATCGTTTCACTTTGGTCTGTTTTCCTTTTATACATTCAACGCAAACATTGAAGTCCGAAAAATCCAGTTCACTTAATAAACCTTCTGAAACAAGCTTTTCAATTCTATTTCTAGAAATGTGACCTAATCGCTTGTGCCACAGTTTTGCTGATTTTTTCATTTTATAATTTAGTTTTCCAGGTACATCTACATTCATTATCTCTTTGTGATCCTTTATAGTATCCAATAATTACAAGTTATCATTTGCTATTAACTTTTCAGAACCAACAACATTACCATGTAAATAAAGACATAAACTTTCATTTCCAAATAGACAAGAATAACTTAATTTGTCCAACAACGGAAAAGAAATCAGGTTCATTCGAAAAGAAGGTACATACAATACGTCTTTTAAATATAAAAAATGTCCACTGGTAAGCAACAAATAAAAATCACAAATAGAATGAACTAAACACGAACTGCCATCAGCTGTATAGATGGATGTTTCACCATCACTCAGGCTTCGGTTTCTTATCATACCCTACAAAGAAATACAAACATGAGTTGTTGCTGCTGTATCAACCCACCAAGTATTTCTCGGCACTGAAACTAAATTGATCTGAGAATAGACCATAGAAGTGAAAATACCTTTGGCTTTCATCATAGCCCTCCATTTTTCACATTCTTTCTTAAAGTGCCCCGATTTCTTACAATGGAAGCAACGCCCTTTAGCAGACGTACCCTTATGCTTCTTTTTTCCCGAACCGGATGCATGTGCATCTGAACCTTCATAATTTCTCTTAATTCCCTTATCCACTTGAGCTTTCACCATTTGCACTTCTGAATGTTCTTGCTTCATCTTTTCCTCCTCTTGCGCTGCCTGAGAGATGAGCTCGTTGAGAGTCCATTTCTCGCGCTGACAGTTATAAAAGGTTTCAAAGTTCTTATACTGAGGAGGGAAAGAGTGAAAAGTAAAGCTTACCACAACATCTTCGGGAAGGTCAATCTTAAGTGCTTTCAGTTTGGAAGCGATGTTTGACATTTCCAAGATGTGCTCACGAACAGTCCATTTGCCACGATATTTCATAGAGGCTAGCTTAATAAGCAGCGTCTTAATCTCTACTTTATCGTTCTTGGCAAAACATTTCTCTACCTCTTCGAGAAATATTTTCGCATTAGTGATCTCAGGTGGAACTACACCACAGAATGCTAATGGAATTGCTTGCTTAATGATCCCTAGACTTATCTTGTTCCACTTTTCCCACGCCTCTAACTCTTTCTTCTCCGTAGGAGAACTGTCATCAGTCAGAGGTTTAGGTTCATCGACCCTTAATGCTAAGTCGTAATCATGGCACATCAAGTGCAGCAACATATCTTCTTTCCACAGCTCAAAGTTGCTCCCATTAAGTATGGGTGCCTTTTTGCCTTCCGAGTTATAGAAATACGAATTTGCTAACATAACAAACAACAACCAATAAATAGCCAAAAACATCACTTAACATATAATCTTCATAGTATTTAACAAATAAACATAGCATAATAAAACATACTCTTACAACATCAATAAGATACCTTTGGGCAAGCATATTAATTTGTATATGTATGAGTTTGAGCATAATTAATGTTGATCCTACTAATTGACTTAAGTAAGAAAATCTTCCTTTGGGCCGATTTTCCTAGTTCAATTTTCTTAATGATCAATTCACAAATACCTATCTCGTGTCTAAGATTAACTATGTCAAACATTAACCTTCCTTTGTGCCGATCAAAGTTTACATATTTGTCAATCAAAGACTTGTCAAAACTCTAAAATAATTAATTCAGCAATAGGGATCACTTTGGCGATATATTGAATCATTAATTATTTATCGAAGTTTGGACAACTTAAAACATGCCAATTATTTCGAAAAATACTATACGACTACCTTACTTAATGTCCAAACTATTTCGTAGTCTATAAATTTATACCTTAAATTTATTATATTATAATATACCTGTAATTATATTAGGATATAATTCTTAATATATATATTATAATATAACACTTATATAGATATATAATCTTTAAATATTTATATATATATATATATATATATATATAATAATCTTTAATTATATAACATAATTCTAATTTATATAATTCTTTAGTTATAATATGCAACTGCTTTCTGCTTTAACTTATTATTTAAGTATAGTCACTTCTTTTACATATTTAACTGTGTCGTACGACTTTCGAAAATAAAAAAACCACACAACTTAGGAAAATAAAAGAACCGAAGCTCACGACTTCCGAAAATAAAGGAGCACTTATAACTTTATATAGTATAATCTTATAATAATTCACTTATAACTTTATATAATATATAACTCGAGTAACCTGCAAACTTAATTACATATTTATCGGCGATTAGTGCACGTATATTTAGCCTATTCTTTACACTTACTAATAAAATTATATAATATATAATTTTATTAATAAATTCAGATTTTAATTTAATTATATTAATTATAGTAACCGCATACTGCACCTCTTAACTGCATATATAATTATACCACCGTAATTGTTTAACTGTTAATATATATAGATCTAATATATATGATCTTATTTTATAATCCGAAAAACTAAGAATTTAACTTCATGGTGGCTCTGATACCACTTGTGAGAAATACTTTATGGATTTCTTACTTAACTTATTGAACCATGAAATTAAATCATCCTCTAATAATGCGGAATAAATACTTACAGGATGTAGACATTCTTTGATCTTCAGATTCTTGACTTGAAGCGGATGATCCGTGATCCTTTGCTAGGTTATCGATTCTTCTAAGAGATGGCAACCAAAACACACTTTTATAATTGATTCGAAGGAAGAATCAATTTGTTTTTCTTAAAGGATTTTTCTATCTGTATTTGATCTCGTGTCTTTTAAGAATGAGGAACTCATTCTTATATAGAACTGAAGTGAGAAAACGGTTCTTCTCTTTTAACCGTTTGTAACTTCCAGACGGTTACTTAATGAAGATTAGTCCTTATTAAATTTCCACCCTTATGGATCATAACCCGATATTATTTTGTTTTACAAAATAACCCCAAAACTTTACGTTTTGCTTAAGTTGTTTATCTCCGAATCCAATCCTTCACAGTATTCAGAATTAAACCTGGTATCTATACAATTACCTCCATGATACATATTTTATCTACTAGTCCGTTCTTTTCTTTATGATTATTTTTATTGGACTAATATTAACGATAGTTCGATACATCGATAAGACATGTGACGGTCCAACTTAATAGAAAAATTCCAACAATTCGTTCATCAAACAATTATAAAAACAACATTTTCTGTATAGGTATTATTAAAAATATAAAATTAGTAATCTTAATAACCGTGACATTGATTTTACGGTATTTTATTTTGACTGTAACTGTAACCGTATGTAACAAACGTGTGCAGTGTTTTATCGGCATACATAAGGTGACATTGCTGCTATTATTTCGCCGTAACCTATCATATTCGCCATCTCTAAGTGTTGTATGGAAAATTCAACAAAAGGATAATGCTGGTAGGGCCAACATAAAATAATGACCAATGTCTATCAATCACTGGCTGTAATAGGTGTAGAATCATCCACGTAACGTCACCAGTATCCATTCGTTTCATGGTCAAAACAATGGCAAATCTAGGGGTGATGGTGGAGTCAGAGAAAAAATTTGTACAAGGGCACTAATACTATAATTACTATTCTATTTCTAGTTCGAATCTGCTTTTGAAAATGATTTTTTCCTCGATAAAACTTTGATTTTTAAATTCAAATAGCTGCTGTCCTATCAAATAAATCAATCAATCGGAAATTTATTTGAATGTTTAATTAAACATAACAATTGTTGAAGACGAATCCATGAGACTATGACTCATACTTTTAAACATATCATTAAATGACATACTATAATTTATTCAGTCGGTAGGTTTTCGACTACTAAAACGGGTGAGCATAACATCCCAAGTTTGATCCATGTGAATCTAAACAAGAAGAAACGAGATTACTCCGTGCTGGTATTTGTTATCAATCATGATTTGGAGCTTGCTTTATGGTACGGTATCGGTTTTGCCCGAATGCGATTTAAAATCAGTTTAAAATTTCGGTATAGTTTGGATCATATGTACTTATGTAAAAGCCATCTATTCATATATAAGCTAAAAATAACCGTGGTCCTCATGTTTACCACTTGTATCAACTTAGTTCTCTTCTTTCAATCATGCATAGAACTCATCTCCATCTTTTTTTTAAGTTGCATTTTCAGTCGCCCTGCACATGTAAAGCCTGTGAGTTTGACACGTGGCATCAGTTTTTGTTGCAAGAATGGTCCCCCAATTTTTTTTTCAAAAATGCCCTTTAACATTCCATGTCAACAGCCATGTCACCTTCCTTGTCAGTTGTACCATTTACCTTCAAATTTTATCATTTACCCATTAACTTAATAAACGGACCGGGTCGAACCCTAATTCAATTAAAAAACCCGAAACCCAATATAACCCAGCCCAGCCCGTAGCAATATAACCAGACCCGTTTCCATTTACCCAAATCTGTCGTTCTCTTTCTTCTCTCTACCTACCTCTCTCCTCTTCCATGGCGTCTCCTTCTCTCTCCTCTTTTTCCTCTATTTTTCTCGAAATCCGTCTCTATGGTGGTGAGACCTTTGGTCACATGTAACTGAACATTATATTTCTATGAATATAATGCAAATTAATAACACTCTTTAAAAACCCAGTTAAATTAAAAACCCAGAAATACTGTTGTTTCTCAAATCTGACCATTTTTTCAATGTTGAAGCTTAAGAAATACTGTTGTTTCTCTTGGATTGAAGTAATTGTGTGTAGACTTTTTTTTTGGTTGGTGCCGCAAACCCACCTAATGGAAAAATTAAAAACCCTAGATATATTGGGGAGCTTAGTGTGGTTTCGACAAATTCGATATTGAAGATGCATTTAAATTTCCAGATTTGGATTTAGAGGACATATCAAGTGAAGGGGTTTCGGTAACGAGCGAGGAGCAAAGACTACTAACAGAGAAGTTGAATCTGCTCAAAGAAAAAATCTCTACGAAGAAGGTTGCGCTAACTAACGTAGCGAAAAAGCTCAAAGATTGTATTTCTTAGTTGGATAAACTTCAGTCTTGCAATGAGAGAATACACCCAGTTTTTAGAAGTAAACTCCCTAGGTGATTGTCTGGGTTTCTTGCAGATGGAGTCGCAAACGATAGTTGTATGTAAAAGACCTGACCCGTAGTTTAGATTTAGAGTTTTGTCTATCTTTCGAGAGAAATTGATTGATTATTACTAAGAAGCATTACTTCTAACATGTACTTGAAAGTGTTGTTGATTTTGTTTCGTCACTTTTTGGTCTAATGGCTTGTAAATTCTATGAATATATAGTGCTTACAAGAGTGTAATAATGTTCAGTTATTGAAGAACTACTGGATCCTAAAGTAAATTTCAAGAAAAAGAGACGGAAGGAGAGACGGATTTGGACAAAGGTCTCACCACCATAGAGACGGATTTCGAGAAAAAGAGAAGAAAGAGAGAGGGGAGAAAAGGAGACGCCATGGAAGAGGAGAGAGGTAGGTAGAGAGAAGATCGAGAACGACGGGTCTGATTTGGGTAAAGGGAAACGGGTTGGGTTATATTGCTACGGGCTGGGCTGGGTTATATTGGGTTTCAGGTTTTTTTAATTAAATTAGGGTTCGACCCAATCCATTTATTAAGTTAATGGGTAAATGGTAAAATTTGAAGGTAAATGATAAAACTGACATGGAAGGTGACATGGCTGCTGACATGGAATGTTAAGGGGCATTTTTGGAAAAAAAATTGGGGGACCAGTCTTGCAACAAAAACTGATGCCACGTGTCAAGCTCACATGCTTCATATGCGCGGGAGGAATGAAAATGCAACTTAAAAAAGGATGGGATGAGTTTTATGCATGATTGAAGGAAGGGGACCAAGTTGATACAAGTGGTAAGCATGGGGGACCACTGGTGTTTTTTAGACGGTCATATCAGTTTAGCATGAATTAAATAATAAAATAATTTAAACCATTCAAAATAGAGATCATACAAAAATTTTAAGTTAAAAAAGTTAGATTTTCTTCATAAAAAAACAAGAATCAAATTGGTTGTTCTTCTTCATGTTTTCCGCTGTTGTTTCAATCATTATTCACCTTGTTTAATGGAAGGAATCAATATTTCTTTTACGGGTTAAAGATCTGTTGGTTTTTGTCTACATTTTCCTTTACTGCATCAACAGACACTCAAACAAATATCACAAACAACCCTACCTACGAGAAAACAACAAGTAAAAAATATGTTCAACCAATAAAATCCTTTCCAGATTTATTTTCTTCAAAACCAAAAAATATTTTCTATGAGAACATCTCTTATAGTCTTGACAATGGGCTTCCAAGCGTTAAGTTTGAAGTAAAACACAATGAAATCCTAAAAATTGTATCGAAACATACAATTGTTGGGAAATTTTTAACTCGTAAACCTAATCTTGAAGCTATCAAGAAATTCTTGGAGAATTTCAAATTCAAAAGTGATTTTAATATCACAAATGTTGACTTTAGACATGTATTAATTGAATTCAATATTCTAGGTGACTTAAAAAGATTGTGGCGCAAAAATATCTGGCCAATTGGTAACAATACAATGAGACTCTTCAAATGGGGACCATTCTTCAATATAAACTAGGAAAACCCTATTACTCATGTCTAGATAAACCTACTTAATCTACCGGAATTTATTTATAATGAGAAAACAATTTTCAGTCTAGCTAAAGGCTTTGGGTCTCCTTTAAATGTTTGGGTTCCTACAAAGAATCGTGATATATTCAATTATTGCAGAATCTGGCCGGAGATGGACGATTCTGAACCTACATCTAGGAAGATGTGGGCCTCATTTGGTGAAGATGGATATTGGCAAGACTTGGTTTATGATGCTTACACGGAATACTGTAAATCCTGCTATCATTTGGGCCACTCTGAAAACAGTTGCAAGAAAATGAAATCTTCCAATTTTTTCCTCCCTCTGCTTCAACTGGTCCCTCTGCACCAACTGGTCCATCTATATCAACTGGTCCCACTATCTCAGCTGATCAACCTGTTCCCTCTGCCTCAGTTGATCAACCTGCTTCAACTCCTGATCTTTTATTAAAACCTACCTCAAAACATCCAAACTAATCATATATAATTGCCTCACCAAAAATCAGATCTGTTACCATCTAAAATCTACTAAACCACCTTGTTTCTCCTCTAAAATTATCACCAGATGTTCTCATAGATAAGGATACTAATTTAAAATACATGTTGGTGTTAAAGATCATGAAGTAATAGAAGCACTTCACATGATTGATCTGAGAACCAAGAATCATAACAGCTTCTCTACTGACTTGTTTCTACAGTATATCATATCTCCTTCAAAAGATACAATTGGGAGTTTACCTTGTTCTCTTGCACATTCAAAGGAATTTAATGTCAAAGATGCAAGGAAAATGGTGCTAAAGAAAAACAAAAAGCGGAAAACTATCAATAAAAAGAGTCTTCTTCCATTCAAATGTGCGCAGTTCAAAGGAGATGCTAAATATACAAATAAATCAAAATAATTATCAAATTATTGAATTGGAATGTGCATGGATGGTTTATTCTGCATTTCGTCAAAGATTTATTCTTAAGTTTTCTCTTCTTCCTAAGGTCAGAAGGAGAGAGTGAGAAGACTAGAAAGTGAAGAGAGGTGAGATTAGGCAGATCTAGGAAAAAAGTTTGAACTAAAGAACTTACCAGCATACTAGAAGATTATAAGTCTTCGAGAATACAAGGAAAAGCTGGAAAATATCGCAAGTTACTGCTTCAACCTCTCAGTAGATTCTAGCACACAAAAAACTAATCTAAGGAACTAATTAATTCTTTACTTCTCAAAATCTGAATAGTCCGAGGAAAAATCTCTTACAGTGAATCAAGGAATTGACTGAAGGTATCAAAGCTTCTAATTGACAACCTCTCTCGTGGCTCTTCCTAAAATAATCCCACACATCAATCAGAATCGAAATAGTCCTTTAAGGTTTGTACAATCTTCAAACGAAACAGTTTTTTCATAGTGAAAGGAAGTTTCCATACGTGATGTTTTGTAGTCTTCTCCCACTGAGATTGAAATTGCTTCGATAGTTATGTTGAGGTTACTCTCTGCAAATGTTCTTCAATAATATACAATCAACTCTTTAATTTTTTTTACAGTATGAATCAAAATTAAGACTATTTATTTATAATAATAAAGGTTTTAAATAAATAGAGTGACTATTACGTACAAACTAAACTATTAATAACTATTTGAATTCTTTTAATATTTATTAGACTTTTGTTTTGTTTTAACGATTTTGATACGTTTTGATTTTCATTCAATTAATTTTGTTTTTCCTTTCAATTGTGTTTTTTTTTAATTGTCGATCATTTTTTTGCATTTATCGATCCACATATGTGTTTTATTTTTTATTTTTGGTATTTCAATTGTTTCGAGTTATTTAGTTGCTATTTTTATGATTATATGATTGTTTTAGTTGTATAAATTTTTTGTTTTCATACAATCACATGAGAATTTCGATAATTATTTGAAAAATATAATTTCGCGTTAACAGGTTGGAAATTATGTGTTAACAGGTTGCGAAATCACGTTATGAGTGGTTGCATTAAAAGATTGTGAAATTACGTTATATATGGATGTGTAAAAGGTTTGAAAAATTAGGTTATAGATGATTACGTAAAACGGTGTGGAATTACGTTGTATTTTGTTATGTAAAATACAAGTGTAATTAGTGGTGAGGTTTATTTTCGTCTGAGGGTAAGTTTGTAATTTTTGTTTGGATTTTTGTGGAAGTTTGTAAGTATTTAATGTTTAAGTAGTGAGTAGAGGGAGAATTAAGCAGCCTGGCTGTATTTAATTTCATTACCCTTATTTAATGTTGGTGGTTGGGTATTTATACCCTCACATCTGGGCTTTATGGGCTTTCGGGTCATGTTTAATGGACCCGTGTCAAGTTCAAAGACCCATGAGCTCTTAGTAGGAGAGCAGGCAGCTTAGTCAAGAAGTGTTTAGGTTTTAAGTACTTTAGTTCTAGTTCGAACAGTCCAATGGGTGAGGTGTTCGAACTGCCTTGTCCGGTTAAGCAGTTTTTTGTCCGAACTGTCCCTGTCCGTAATGGTAACAGAATTCGGACTCATCAGTAGCCCCTTTTTTAGGTGTTTGTTCAAAAACCTTTGTCAAAACCTGAAAAACAGTCCTTTGTTAGTGATAGTTGCATCCGGACAGGTCTTTCGAACTGTGTTATGGTTTTATCCGGGCTGAAAAAAGCTCTTTGAACCTGAACGGTTTTTTGCCAAAGTTCATGGGACACGTGTCTCACTTTGGTTCGTTACTTTAGCCATTTTTTCACCTTGAATTTCGCACCCACCTTCTCTGAAAAGCAACCTCTTCATTAATGAAGGTGACATCAGCGCCGTTTCTTAATCATTGCAAATCCTTTCGAATTCTCCAAGGAATCAAAACTTCTTTTTGGGGTTTACTATAAATTAAAACATTTTTCCACTGTTTTATTATCACTTTCATTCTCACTTTGCTAATTTTCAGAGCTTTCTCTCTTAAACACAAGTTCTTTACTTTGGTTGTTTATGTTCACGGCTAGGAACGCTTTAATCAGAGGCGGGTGGCTCAATCTATCTGAATTAGAAAAAGCACAAAAAGTTGAAAGGGAGAAGCGCATTACATCAGGCTTACCTGCCTCTCTCATCGACAAACCAACAACTTCAACTACAGAGCCTGACCAGGGTTCATCTTCTACAAAGAGTGTCAGACCGAAGAGATTGTTTAAAACCAGCCTTTCCCTATTGTCTCAGGTTCATCGGTTCAAAAGTCAGAACCCACTGTTGAACCAGGCTTAACAGTTACTAGTTTTAAAAAACCTTCCCCGTTCTTAGCCATGGGGTCAGATGTTGATACTTCTCCCAATAAACTGATTGATCGAAGAAATGGCCGGTTGGTCAAAGGGCAGGCTTCCAAAGGCACCCCTTCGAAAGCAGGTGCTAAGGATAGCAGTACAGGGTCAGAAGCACCCATAAAAGTACCCAAGGACAGGCTGTCCGATCCGGAGACTACTGGCTCAAGCCCCCGAAGAGAAAACTCCACATCTGAGCCCCAGCCGGAAGCTTGGGTGCAGGAGAGCGCTGAAACTCATCAGTCTGGTGGTGAGACTGAACCAACTCCAAACTCCCCCCTCACCAAGACAACTGAAAACCCCTCCTCGATAATGGAGGAAATAATGGAGGACTCTATCGAAGAGGCTCCATTCGAGTCTAAACCTTCCGGACAGACTAGTGGTGATGTTGCTGCCCAAAATGATAAAGGCAAGGAGAAGCTATGCTTAAGGTATCCGGATCTGCCGGAGTGCCTCGAAGGAAAAGTGGGACCTTGTTTCCACAAGTTAAACGTTAAATACCTTCTTGCTTTACAAAAAATCAACTATGCCTTCATCCATACAGCTGAGTTGGGCTGGATGCATACAAAGTGGGGAATTCCAGAGAACGTGAAGATAAGAATCCCCATAGACCCCGAAACCCCTATATACTGTAAACTCAGTGAAATAGTCATCTTCACTGAGCTTTTTAACTGGGGTCTAAGGTTTCCCTTAGATCCGAAGATAGTTAGGTACTTCCACCTTATCAAGCTCTGCCCTAGTCAACTGAGCCCCAACGCCTGGTACACACTTATGGCATGCATTATGGCCTCCAGGCTCTCCGGGATTCCTCTACCAATGGAGGAGCTTGCAGCTATGGCCAGTCTCTACAGAAACCACCATATTCCCTTCTATCACTTCAACATGGGTGATAATTATAAAGCAGTGGATGATCTGCTTGAGTCAGAGAGAAATTGGAGGACCCAATTCCTGTTTGTAAGTGGTGCTTGGGAGAACGGAAGGAAAATCAAAGCCGGAGTCAATCCAAGTCTCCTCACCAGCAGATGGAGGAGTGATCGTAAGGCTCCTACTTTATATTCTTTTTTCTACTTTTATTGAATTTGCTTAAACTGACTGGTCTTGTCTTTTTTCTTAGCAGTGTTGCCCAAAGACTTTAGTGACTACCTAAAGGCCGGACAGATTACTTGTACCAAGATCAACACTTGGGCTGCTAAAAAATGGGGAAACCGGTTTCACGATGCTTTCACAGGAGGCAACTTTGCAATGTCTCACCTCTGGAACACTACTGGCCGGAGGGACTTGACCTAGGAAGAACTCACCACTCCACCCCCTCCGGATGTAGTCCTCAAGAGAACACACGAACCGGATGGGTCACTTTACTTGCCAGGCCGGGCCAAGGCCCCGAGTAAAATGAAAGGCAAGAAAAAAAAGGGCAAGAAGGTTGTAGGTGAAGCTAACCCTGCCGAGGTGGAGGAGGTTGCTCCAACAAATCTAGAGGGGCCAGCCCCAAGCCAGATCGATACTGCTCTCTTAGAAGTGGTGGAGCAGGAGAGTGTTAGGGAAGAGGTTCAATCCCCAAAACCCCCAAGGGCTCCCAAGAGAGACCGAAGAAGGGGAGCAGAAAGCAAGGACAGAGAGGCTAAGAAGAAAAAGACCTCCAGGGGTGATGAACTTTCTCTCCGGCCTCCAGAGCCTCTCCCCCTATAGATCCTACTGATCCAATACGAGCAGAGGAGATCCCTGGTGATTTTCAAACCGGCGAGGTCGGAGGAGGAGACCTTAGCATTGATGGTGTTGACATCACCGGGCTTGATGGACTTGGTGACTATTTTGCCAACCTCCCCATAGACGATTTTGTTGGGTCTTACCTCCCTCTGAGTACTTTGAACACCGTCACTTTTAACGATAAGACTTTTACTGTTTCAAGTGAAAGGGATATTATAGCTTACTCCATATTAAGTAATGTTCAGCCAGTGCTTGTTTTGGAGAAACAAGTTCGAAGTCAGGCAGATACTATCAAAGATCTCAAATCTGACAAAAAGAGACTGTCCGACGATCTTCTTACTGCCACTCAACATGTTGGCATTCTGAAGGGAGAAAACGAGGAGCTAAAGAAGATCCAAGAGGGGTGGATCACAAAGGTTGCCACTTCAGAAGACACTATCCAAGAGCTCCGGGAGAAGCTGTCCGGATTGGAGAAAGATCTCACCTCTTCAAAAGAGGAGGCAAAGGCCAATGATCAAGTCATTCACAACTTGACAAGTGATAAAATTGCGCTCGAGAACACAGTGTCCAAGGCCGCAGAGGAGAAAGCTGATCTACTAAGAGAGCCGGAGGCCAAAATTCAGGGCAAGATCGATGCTTATGCCAACAACGTAATAGACACTCAAGAGAAAATGTATGCCAAGGAGAAATCGTACATGGTCTTGCTCTTTCATGAGAAGTTCCCGAAGAGGAACCTGGGAGATTTGTGGCTTCATGTAGAGTACGAAGACCTTCCCTTCCACACCATGGCTGATAGAGACTTGCATGATTATTCTAGTGCTTCCTCCTTTGACAAAGAAGAAAACACCGGGGAGGGTCCTCATGAAGAGAAAGACGATCCCAAGAAGAAGATAAGTGAGGCTGAGCCATCTTCAAAGGCTCAGTCGTAAACTATGAATTATCTTTTCACTTTTCATGTTACCTGAACTAAAGTCCTTGGAAGGCCAAGGCATATTTGTTATTGTGTCCGGCATTTGACCGGATAGATATTTTGTTTTGTTTGACAGTTTAAAAGTCCTTGGAAGGCCAAGGCACTTAGGTTATTTCAATGAATATCTTTGTTTTGCACAACTCTCGCATCCTTTCATAGTTTGTTTCAATTTTGGTGGCTAGTGTTTAAATATCCCTTAGTTATTTTATAAGCATTCTAAAGTGAGAGTGTTTAAATTCTCTGATGACAAAATGTTTAAGTAGTCATCATTCCCTTAATTCAATCCGGATAGTATGACAAAAAACAAAGTAAGAACACTTCAATTTTTTTTAAGAAGGCATCAAATTTTATTAAAAAGCCCGGACACCTCATTAAAACCTCCCCATGCCACCAGGGTAGGAAAGAGTATGCCCCCAGCTCATTCAATCCAAATGGCATCACCTTGTAGCAATGAAGACCCCTGTTAGTGACAAACGTGGTATGCTCCTGATCCTTCGGATCTACTTGAATCTGATTGTACCCGGAGAAAGCATCCATAAAGGATAGTAGCCTGTTTCCAGAAGTGGAATCTACCAGCTGATCCATCCGGGGGACTGGATATAAATATTTTGGGCAAGCCCTATTGAGATCTGTGAAGTCAATGCACATACGCCACTTGCCATTTTTCTTTTTCACCAAGACCGGGTTGGCAGTCCACAAAGGATATTGAGAATCCTTTATATGCCCCATTTTTGTAAGCCTGTCAACTTCTTGAACAATAACATCAGCATTTTCCTTGGAAAAAGCCCTTCTCTTTTGTACCACAGGTGCTATGTCTCTCCGAATGGATATGCGATGTGATATAATATCTGGTGGAACCCCTGTAACATCAGCGTTGCACCAAGCAAAAACATGCTGATGGTCTTTCAGAAACTTTAACATCTTAATCTTTAGTTCGGATGGCATTATGGACCCTATCTTAACACTTTTTCCTTCTTCCAAAGAGTGTGTTTCAACTTCTTCAACCGGTATCAACACTCCAGGGGTCTCTATGGGGTCATCAATTTCACCCTCACCCCTAGAAAGCCCCTCAAACTGCTATTCTTTGTTGATATGAACTGCCCCAAATGTCCGTGGAGCCAGTGCTGTAGCATAACATTCTCTTGCAATGTTTTGACTGCTCCGAACAACTCCCACTTCTCCTTGAACAACATATTTCAAACATTGGTGGACTGTCGAGGCCACTGCATGCATCGTAGAGAGCCAAGACCTCCCTAAAATAGCATTATAACAAGTGGGACAATCCACCACAATAAAAAGTATCCTGACCATCTTCTTAAAAGGGCCCTTGCCCAATAAAACTTCCTCTTCGAACTCCCAGATCACATCTGCTGAGCTCCCAGTGAAGCCCACAATTGATCTGTCCGAACGCTGAATTACAGCTGGATTTTTCATCTTTTTGTAAGTGTTTAAGAAGAGGATATTGGCTGAGCTTCCAGTATCCACCAAGATTCATCTTATGTCATTGCCCTCAATGGATGCTCCTATGACAACAGCATCTTCATGAGGTCCAACTATATCCTTTAAGTCATCTTCATCGAAAACAATGAAGGGAAATGGAATTTGTGATTGATAGGAGGTCATGCCTCCTTCCAACTGGGTGGCTAAAGTATGAACGTGCCTCTTCCTTGAAGAAGCAGTAGGAGCTGTCATAGTATCCCCTCCGAAAATTGTGAGTGATTCAAAAAACTCAATAAGCCTGAAAACTGTTTTACAACGTTCCTCAATGACACCCACCCTATTTCGAGTTGGATCGGGATCCAAATATTATGAATCTACATCAAATCTTTCGATTATAACCATAGCTCCCTCCGGAGCAGCATTGCTCGGACCAACCCGATGAGCATTATCAGGCATATTGCCTCCTATTCTTTTAACATATGCCCCCAGCTTTCCTCTTTCAATTAAGTTCTGAACTTCTTGTTTCAAGGTTATAAAATCGTCAGTGGTATGGCTAGTATCATTATGGTACTAACAAAAAGAATTGTTACGATGTTCCCTAGGAGATTGTAGTACGGCCAGTCTTCTATAGTGTACTTCTTCCTTTGTTTTGTCATAAATGGTGGCCACACTTTCTTTTAACTCTGCAAACCACCCCGGTTGAACCTAAGACCCCCTTTTATTTCTAGATTGTTGAGTCTGGGCAGGTGCAGCTCGCTGAGATTGAGCTTTAGCCCTGTTATGTCCTTGTCTGGTCTCCCTGGCCTTGTTCCCGGACTGGTTTTGGTTGGGGTTTGGTGCAACCGGGGCAGACCTCACTTGCCTTTGCACCCTAGTTTTCTTTGTTTCATCAACGTTGATTTGCTTTCCGACCTGATTCAATAGACCTCCCCAAGTCATTGCTTTCTTTACGATCACTGAATCAGCCAAATTTACAGGGTTTAAGCCCTGTCTCAAGGATGCTATTGCTACTTGCTCGAAGCAATCAGCCATGCCGTTTTTGGTGTTCACAAAATGACTTATGTATTCTTTCAATGATTCGTTTGGTTCTTGGGCACAATGAATTATTGTGTCCCCATTGCCTTTCAATTCCTTACTCCCAACAAACTGCCTTCGAAAGGCCACCTAGAAAGGAATCAAAGTTTCTGATGCAGCCTTGTGGTAGGCTGTTATACCACTTCAGAGCACTCCCCGTAAAGGACTTGGAGAATGCTCTACAGAGTAACTTGTCGTCATCATCGAAATTCATCATAAAGTTTTTAAATTGTTCCAAGTGGTTGTCCGGATCAGTACTGCCATCATATTTTTCCATTTTAGTTGTATCGAACCTCTTAGGGAGGTTTCCGGACAAAATCTTGGAAGACAATGGAGATTGTCTCCAATTCCGGCCACGACTGAACACAGTATCCTCATTGGGAGTTGCAAAGATACCTGGTTCATCATGGAAGGCGAAAGGATCCATCAGCATCCGATCTACATGCCTCCGGCTGTGAGATGATCCTTTTCCTATATTCTTCTTCAATTTCCCATGTCTATCCTTTTTTCTTGAATACTTTTTAATCAACTTTTGCTTCTTTTTGGATCGGCCCTCATCACCGCTGGAGGACAAGGACTCTTCGACTTCATCCTCGTCCGAGGAGCTACCAGAAGACTCTGAGTCTGAATCAGAACTTTCTACTGGCTTAGACCGGTGAGACTTTTTGGAGCTAGCATGAGTCTTATTGGTACTCACATGAGTCTTCGAAGGCTCATGCTCTCTAGGGTTGTCAGTATGATGAGCGACTGATGCTTTTGACTTTTCTTTCATGCCCATCTTAGCCTTCTCTGCCCTCAGAGCTTCATACGGACTGATTTTTCCTGTTGGTTTTGAATGCTTGATTCAGGCACCGTCGTCCTCCCACTGTGGTCGCCAATTTGGTGAGGTTTATTTTCGTCTGAGGGTAAGTTTGTAATTTTTGTTTGGATTTTTGTGGAAGTTTGTAAGTATTTAATGTTTAAGTAGTGAGTAGAGGGAGAATTAAGCAGTTCTGTTGTATTTAATTTTCATTACCCTCATTTAATGTTGGTGGTTGGGTATTTATACCCTCACATCTGGGCTTTATGGGCTTTCGGGTCATGTTTAATGGACCCGGGTCTAGTTCAAAGACCCATGAGCTCTTAGTAAGAGAGCAGGCAGCTTAGTCAAGAAGTGTTTAGGTTTTAAGTACTTTAGTTCTAGTTCGAACAGTCCAATGGGTGAGGTGCTCGAACTGTCCTGTCCGGTTAAGCAGTCTTTGTCCGAACTGTTCCTGTCCGTAATGATAACAGAATCCGGACTCATCAATTAGGTTGCAAATTTATTGTTTAATTAGTTATGTAATTATTTTACAAATGGTTGGGCGTGAAATGACATTCAAATTGGTTGTGTAAGATGTTTTTAGGTTTGAAATACAAAAATAAGTTGGTTTGAAAACTCACCGTAAGTTGGGTGCAAAATTAGGTGAATATTTGTTGCGTAAAACGTTTTAAGGTTTGAAAGAAAAACGTTTATCTTGAAACATTTTGTATTTCGGATGCAAAATTATGTTCAAATTGGTTCCGCGAACAACAAATAAAAAATTTCTATGAATTAACTTCACTAGGTTGCGTGAATATGTTGTAAATGGTTGCAAAAAAAGAAAATAAAATCATCCAGAACCTTAAACACACATACAGGTTGTTCTTAGGTTACTAGTTGTACTTTTGGTTTCATAAAAATACATACATTTGTTAAAATAAAACATGAACGATTCTTAGGTTATGAACACAACAATTGATTTTTTTTAGACAAAATAGAGTAATTTCATCATGGAAAGCTGATTTTATAGTTGATTTGTGATGATCGGCTTCAGGATTCATTGAATTTTATAGAAGAAAATTTTAATTTGAGAGATTTTAAAGCTTCAATTATAGATAGATTAAGAAGGATAAATATATATAGAGAGAGGGTTCGTGAATTAAGAAGAAACTGAAAGACGTTGAATGTCTTGTTTTCAGACTCGATGGGTATTTTTGGTAGATTTTATGTAGCAGGCTGTTTTGGTGAACTTGAGATCCAAGTTTTTATTGGTAATTTTAATATTTTTGGCGTTGTTATCAGTAATGTACCCTTCATAACAGTTATAAAAAATAGTTGATCTCAAAATTTAAAATTTTGAAATTGTAGATTGTTGGAAATGTTAATTAACTATGGATGATGTGAAAAGGATTTCAAATTATTGGACTTGGTGAAGCAACAAGTGAAATCATTACTAAGCAAAGAAATTCTTCGCGACAAATAACATGGCTTCTTGTAGTGAATTAGGCTAGGCAAACCACCTGGAATGTTTTTGCTCGGCTTGGTCGTGACCAACATAAGACTAATCACGACCAATTTTAAATTTCAACAGTGCCAACAAAATGTTTGTCTTGGCAAAAACCGAACAGGTCGTGGCAAAGTCAGAACAAATGTATTCTTATGAAAACTATGTTTTTTGAAAAGGAATATTTTGAAAGAACGTGAATTTAACTATGATTTTCTAAATGACTATAACCTTTTGAAAGGGTTTGATCATTTTTATACATAAATAATCTTTTCAAGAACAAAACGCAATCTTGCAGATCTTCCAAACTCTCTTTTACGTGAATCTCTATGAAATATTCAAACTTTCCAAACTTGATTTATATAGTCTAGGTTCTTATAATCTGAATCTAACTTATTTTTATATCCCAAAAGATCTTCCTAAAAATATTTAAACAATAAAGTGATCATATTGTCTTTTGGAAAACGTAGTTTTACGTGTCTCAAACTTCTTCCAACTTTCTGGCAAAAATTGGTCAATTTATATGTTAACCTATACTGTTAGTATTTTTTCTATATCTTTATTTTCTAACAATAACAAATAATAATAATTATAGCAGCGACAACAACCATGGCGACCATTAAGGTGATGAACCAAGACCTTGTCCGATTAGACCGTTTCAATGCTTGAAATTTTACCTGCTGGAAAAATATGATTACCTGCTTGTTGATCACGATCAAAATTCATTATATTGTTAATTCAAACTTGGAAAACATTTCCGAAGCAAGTGACAAGGATACCGATGAAGTCAAAACTAAAAATAGCAAGCAAGAGGAGGACAATTTAATATGTCGGAGACATATCTTAATTACGTAATCAGATTTTCTATTCAAATTCTACAAAAATGAGTGTTCATCAATGAAGATATGAAATGCATCTACAGAAAAACACAAACCTAATGAAGAAGGTACGATAAATTTCTTGATTTCTTAATATTATGATTTTAAGTTTATAGATGGTAAAACACTTCTCCCCCAAATTTATGAGTTGTAAATCATATTAAATAAACTCATATCCGTAAAAGTGTTACTTCTAGAAGTTTTTCAAGTGAGAATAATCATAGAAAAATTACTTTTATCTTAAAAAAATTTATCGGAAGATGATATTTCATAAATATGAAGAATATAATTTGGAATCCAAAAACACTTAAGAAATAAAAAAAGAATAGCGTACTAGAGATGTAAAGGAAGAATCCAAGATGAAATATTCTTGAAGTGTAAATAAAATATAACAAAATTTGAAGAAACACAATTTTGGACAAAAATCATTTAGCAACAAGAGAAAATGTATCTCTAAAGGTGTAAAGGGATATTGTTTTGTGTATGAGAAACTGGGTAATTTTGTTCGTTCGTGTAACCTTAAGAAAAAAAAGGATATCATGGATTCTATGGAGAAAGATATTGTTGCAATACTCATGAAAGTCAATGCTAATAAAGATAAGACTTTAGGTTGGTGGTACGATACACGAGCATCCGATCATATATCCCATGACAAATCATTGTTCAAAATAGTAGAAGTAATCAATATCATAAAAGAGGTGCAAATATGAAACATAAACAAATCCAAGGTTGAGAGACGTGGAAATGTAGAGTTGGTATTTACTAATGGAACTAAAATTACTCTTGCAAATATATTATATGTCATGAAAATGAACAAAATTTAATTTCTGGTGATTTATTGTCAAAAGCTGGAATCCGATCCGTGTACAAATGCGAGAACCTTGTTGTTTCCAATGGTGGTCGTTTTGTGAGAAATGAATACTCTTGTAACGGTATAGTGAAACTATATACTCATGAAGCAATTATTAAAAATAAAGTAAAAAATTCTATAGACTCTTGCTCTGGTAGTAATTATTTATCTTGACATAATAGAATTTCTCATATATGACAAACACGGTAAATAAAATTGTTAAAATCGAACTTATAAAATATGATATAGGTTTGTATAAAAAATATGAGTTGTATATAAAAATAAATGGAAAAATGTACGAAATTGTTAGACTTAATACACACCGACATATGTGAGCTAAGCGGTGTATTGACATGTAGCGGTAATAGATACTTTATAAGGTATATTGACAACTACTATAGATTTACTTAAGCATAATGATGAGGATTTTGACATGTTTAAGATATTCAAAGAGGAAGTATAAAACCAATTAGACACTAGTTTTTATGAAGAACATGGAATAATTCATCAATGCTCGACGCCTTATATGTCGCAACAAAATGGGATGGTCGAAAGCAAAAATAAAATTCGATCGAGATGACAAATGTCATGCTACTTAATCCAAAATTGCATATTAATTTATTAAGTTATTATGTTTTAACTACATGTCATATATTAATGTATTCCTCTTAAGAAAATCGAAATGTTTCTATATGAGTTATAGAAAGAGAGAAAACCAAATACTAATTATTTTAAAGTGTGGTGGTGTTTAGATTTTTGCAAAAACACGGATCTAAAAAGAGTAAAATTAGATCATAGATCTATAAGACGTGTTCATTGGTTATGCAACCATTAAAAAATCTTATAGGTTATTAGGCTTAGAGTCTAATGTGGTATTGAATCAAGAGAGGTAGATTTCTTTGAATCTAAATTATACGATTAAAATAGGATCTAAAACCGCCATAGAAAACAAGGTAAGGAATCTAAAATAAATACCTTTGGTTGAGGAACAACCACAAAAACTTCAGATGAGTCAAAGGGAAAATAAACCTAAAAATTTAGGATCCGATGATATAGACTCTTAAAGGATTTCCTTCTATTTGGTAGAAGGTAATTGTGAAGAAATCACCCATAAATCCGATTTACTATCAATTTACACTCGAGAATTGAATAATTTACCTTTGGTGTGAAGACTAATTGGTTGTAAGTGGATGTGTAGGAAGAAATTCCACACGAATGGTATAGTTGAAGCATTTAACGCAAGACTGGTAACAAAAGGGTTTCGACAAAAATAAAGAATTGATAATTTTAACACTTATGCTCCGATTGCAAGAACCACAAGCATTAGGATGATCTTTGAAATTGCATTGATATAAAATTTGAAAATTCACCAAATGGATGTCAAAACGACAATCCAAAATGCATATCTCGGCGAGGAGGTTTATATGGAGGAACTTAAGGATTTTGTACTTCCAAGGAATGAGTCTAAGATATGTTGGCTTGTTAAGTCACTATATGGTCTTAAGCAAGCACTTAAGAAGTGACATGCAAATATTGATCATGTTATATTCATGATATTGAGCTACGTATTCGCGAGTCTACAATAATACAACCAGGTATAAAGTTGATGAAACCCCTGATAAAAATGCAACACCAAGGAAGAAAACAAATAGATTTATCGAGCAAATCCTAATAGATTTCTGATGGAACATGAATCTCTTGTGGTATGTTAGGTTAGTGGGTTTTTAATTGGGTTTGAAATTAGGTTTTAATTAGGTTACTGTGTAAAATTGGGTTAGATTAATAGGTTACTTTTAGGTTAGTTTATTAATTAGGTTAGCTTTGACCCAGTTCATTAACCGGTAAGAGTAAAAGGTAAAATATATAAAAAATAAAGTTAAAAAGATGAAAAGGTAAAAGGTTAATAGGTAAATACGTAAAAATAAAAAACAATGAAAAACTTATGGTGTCGAGTGGCACCTACGTGGTAGTTGAGTTGTGTAAGAAAGGGTATTATTGGTCAGAAATTTAATGGGACTAAACTATCAACAAAATAAAAATGTCAAGGGTGCAATATATCAAAATCTTGGTAAAGCTAATGCGCGAGGGATCATCGATGAAACAATTGATAAACACAAGGGGTAGTTTTAATATAAAAGTAAAATTGGGGCACTGTTGCGTGATAGTTGGTAAAAATATGGGGATATATTTTATTTTTAGCACCAATCAATGTTAAGTAAAGTCCAATTAGTCTTTCCATCTTTGAATCTAGATTTCGTACAAATTGGAATACTAACACTAACATATTTCTCCTTGAAGACTTTGTAAACTATTAGTTCTATATCCATTTTTTCGGAGGAAAATCAACATAGACAATATAAGAAAATATAAGTAAATTAGTTGTTAAAAAGGAATATGTCATTATTTTTTAGATAATTATAATTTAACATACCATTGTATGACTCTTGTGGTCTGAGGGTGCTGTAGATAAAGTGGTCTGATGCATCAATGACCTATATACTAGAACAATTTGCCAAATTTAATGCAGATAATTGTGAAACATTAACGATTACACGTGGAAATGTAAAACATAGATTAGGCATACAAAAATGGGAAGCATATACATACAAAACCTAATATAGGAGTACTTATAAAAACATCAAACATATTGACTATACACACTGTAAGTTAACTAATTAGAATACGTTACCTTATAATCTAGTTATTCCTAATTTGTTATTTAGGACATGTTTGAAAAAGTGAGAAAATAATTATCTTTTGCATAACACAATACAATTAGATCCTCAATTTTACCATATTTCTTCATCTTATATCATTTATTGATATTATCTAGTTGGATTAACGTTTTTATTTCATTGTTGATTGGCCAGTCCAATTTCACATCTACTATATGGTTCTCAAATGATGTCATGTTATAAACTATTTTTTTGTCATTTAAAACTTGTTATGTCAAACAATGGAGATTTAACTTCCATTTATTCTGGAATTGCATCCATGTCATATACTGGCCATCATTATTCTTGTTACACTTCTGAACCTGCCATGTCATATTATGGAGATTTATATTCCCTTTATCCTTAAAATCCTACTCGGTCATCTCCTTTATATTCTCACGTGTCAGCCTCACATTCAACTGACGTTTCTTCACCTCTAAATGCATATATTTAGGAATCACTAATTTTTAGAGCTCTAACTAAAACTTACATTCATTATACACGCTTGGAATTTAATTTTATTGGTGTTAGGAAAGATTCTGCGTACCATAATAAAAGAGATATGTGATGTAGCCCAGAAAGTCCAAGAAAAAGCCTTTTTAATTTGATTTTATTTTATTCAAATATCTTATGTATTTAAATCAAATCTAATTATATTAAGATTTGATTTTATTTTATTTTAGAATATTTATTTTGTTTCCTTGTATTATAATTTAGGGTTTTGAGAAGCTTTTATATAAAGCCTCATATGCCTTAAGTTATGTTAAGTTTTTGGAATAATATATTTTTATCTCTAAAAATTTCAATCTTTGTTACCCTTATATTAGGGTTTCATCATGTTACCCTTGAATTAGGGTTTCATCTATCGTTGATTTTCTTCTACTTCCGTCGTGTCATCAGTTTGGTATCAGAGCCTCAGTTCCTGCTACGGGTCAAGCATGTTTCTGAATCTTGATTTCATCTCATTCAAGGTCTAAAGGAGAGAACAACATACGACCATGAATATCTCAAAGATCGTTTGGTATGCGGGAGACACATTAGGCGTTTCAATGACGATCATATTGACCGGTTACTGAAGGAGTTTAAATTGGCTACCAATCGTCGAATTAAGGTAAAAATTGCTTATCGAGATGCTGTCTTAGGCTATGAAGAGGTTTTCAAAACCATTTTTTTCATCAACTGGACATGGGGACGTTGTCTTCAGGCTATGAAAAGGTTTTGAAACTATTTTTTTCCTTCAACTGGATGGCTTCAATGTGACTTCGAATAAGGAACACTCGAAAAGAATTTATCTTATTCCGATAAGGTCAACAATTTTAATTCCCAATGTAACAATTGAATAAAATAAAATAAACAATTTGGGTTCTTGATGGTGATGGTGCTGTGAATTCGAGGACAAATTCTTGTCAACCAGGAGAGGATGATGTAGCCCAGAAAGTCCAAGCAAAAGCCTTTTTATTTGATTTGATTTTATTCAAATATCTTATGTATTCAAATCAAATCTAATTATATTAAGATTTGATTTTATTTTAGAATATTTATTTTATTTCCTTGTATTATAATTTAGGGTTTTGAGAAGGTCTTATATAAAGCCTCATATGCCTTAAGTTATTTTAAGTTTTTGGAATAATATATTTTTATCTCTAAAATTTTTAATCTTTGTTACCCTTAGATTAGGGTTTCATCATGTTACCCTTGAATTAGGGTTTCATCTATCATTGATTTTCTTCTTTTTCCGTCGTGTTATCAATATGTTGTAGTGTATTTACCGTATAAGTGTTAAAATATAATTTAAACGTATATGTTCTCTTTGAATATTTCTAAAGACATCTAACAATATATATATTTACAATACCACTTAAAATATTATGGTACAAAATGGTCATTGGTATGTTGCCTGTGACCCTATTCCAACAATTGTATGTTGCATGAGGAATGATTGTACATCAATTATATATTGTAATTACACGTTACTTGGAATTAACTAAGATTTTTTATCTTAAAATAAGTAGTATACTAACCACGAGAATTGGTACACAACTTATTGTCTTTTTGGGGGGTGATTGTGCAAAAATATCTCACTAAATTCAATAACTTCTCTCTGATTGTACATGCCCAATCGTAGTTGTTAATTTTTTAGAACTCTGCGATGTAATAAATTATGGATTCAGTCACGATGTCTCCAAATGTAGCTAAAAAACATTTTACAAATATATATAATTAGGAGTACAACTATATAATTAACAAAGTGGTCTCTTTCTGTTGATATTGCTAACGTAAATACACCATGTAATAAATAATATAAGAATTAAAAATTGGTTTAAATATATTAGAGTGCAAGATTTTTTTACTTGCAAAATATAGATTTTGTGTGTGCAAAACATAGTAATATTTGTTTGCAAACCACATTAATGGTTGATTGCGAATTGTATGGTTCTATTTGCACAAAACCCTAGTAATGCTTGGAAAATAAAAGAATGATTTCCTGCAAGATATAGGTTTGTATGTGTTTGAAACCTAGTAATATTTTCATGCAAACACAATAATGGTTGTTTCGTATGCTTACCTTAATTTTCTTATTTGTTGTCTATTAATGAACTCTTCTTCTATCTGTACTATGAGAAGTAGTTGAGAAATAAATTTGAACAATTCTACATTCTTCTTCGTCCGAATTGATTGTAGACCTTTTTCTATGAAGGTTGGTCTTTGTCTTCAGAATTTTACGCCTAACATAATTAATACATCATCGGATGTAAGTGTAATATCTGCTCCGCCAAAATTGAAATTTGATTTGTTGAGATCATAGATTTTGATTATTTTAGTTATTAGTTCATCACACCATATTAGTGCAAAGTCAACCTCGTGGGTCCTACAATCATACACATCTTTGAATAGGGGCAATAAATATGTATTTATAAAACATTTATGTGCTCCATTCTTACCATTATTGTATTCATTATTTTTGTTATATGGACAAATTCGTACATAAACGCATTGAACCATTATAAAGTTTGGATACACGTCTAATCAGTTATTAAAATTTATAGAGTTTTGATACATTTCAAATGAAAAATTAATAATTTAATTAAGTGTATTGATTTTTCGAGTTGATAGACTAGTTCGTAATACATTCTATTAATTTTAACTAATGAGGCGGTAGCTAGAAAGAGACTCAAACATTAAACATAAAAAACTTACAACATTCAATTTATAAATATAAATACTCAAAACCTACAGAAAAACTACAAAAAATGTATAAACGTGAGAGAAAAAGGCTAAGAGACAAATGTTTCTAGAAGGACGGCAAAAAACCGTACTGGTGAAGGTTCACCATAAGACAGAGATCACCACTTGATTCACATGTCTACTATATATTTTTTAATAATATTTTCTGGATGTGTATGATGTTGCTGCAATGTATGTATATGTAAAATCGTCCAAATATATTGATTGTAAAATATACTCTTTCTTATCTCTATTCTTTCTCCGAAAATCGAAATCATAAATACCCTTTTTCACCGTGTCTATTTATTTCTTAAAATCCAATATTTTGGTTTGAACATGACCATTAATACAAGTTGTTGAGGGTTTTTGTTTTTTTATAAAACACAAAAACTTTGTATTGACAACCGTGTTCAATCTAAAAGAATGGCTTTTAAGAAACAAGATAGTGGAAAAACGTTTTCAATTTAGTGGTTTGATTTGTGTTCATTGCTTCTATAAAAATATATTTCGGTGGGAACAAGAAAAAGTTTTCTTTAAAATGATGGAATCTAGAGTTTGTTTTGCACCATGTCATTGTTTAAGATGAAGAACATAACATGATCGAGCTTTGTAAAGGGCATATGAATTAACGTTGAAGAGGATAACAATTATGTCATGAATTAGTAATTAGGTTGTTTGTAATCGTATATATGAAATTTAAACTTATAATTAATTATGAAAGGTAAAATTATCAATAATTTATTATAAACTTACTTTGTATGCTTGTGAAATCTGTATTTGTTAGGTTACCAAACCATTAACAAAATCTATATTTTTAGGTGCGAAATGTAAAATATATTTTCTATTGAAACATGAACATAACCATCACATGAAAAAACCACACAATTTTAATTCAAAATAAGAAGTGCTCGCACATCCATTTAAAATATTACATTTATCTGTTGTGAAATTAGAAGTACTCGAACATTACTACATAATGTTACATCAGTCCATTATCAAATAAAACGTGCTCACACATGACTACAAGCTGAACAAAACTATGAACATGATATTTTTTATTTTATTTTTTATTTATTAGTGTATCCTTATATAAATGTCTCACTTTCTCATTATTAAAAACTATATCTCAAATAAAACCTAAATTCATAACTAGAGATGATAATATTTTCCAAACCCACGGGTACGCGACTTGTGCCGATATGAATAGTTAGGGTGCCCAAATTTTTATTTTTATGTATGATGAGTCATGAGTTTCAAAATAGATTACGTTTCGGGATTGGGATGAGTTAGAGGTTATAAAATTTTCTCAATGGATACCCATCCCACCGAATATTCGATATTCTAATGTTCTTAATTAATAAATAATATATTATTATTGTATAAAATCTTAAATTATATTTTAAAATGGTTGAATTAGTTTTTGACTTTTTTTATTTTATTTTTTGGTAGTTTTTTATTATTCATACTTGATTAAATTTAAAATTATATTAAACTATATGATCTAAAAAATATTCAACAATAGGCTAGCTGAGATCCTTCATAAAATAAAATCAGATGCGCAAAGTGGGTTCGTTCATGATAGGAATTTTCATGACAACATTCTATTAGCTAAAGAACTATCTATAGATCTTTAGAAAAAAGTCAAGGGTGATAACACAATGATCAAGGTTGATATGTCCAAGGCTTTTGATAGATTAACTTACAAGTTCATCTTAGCTATAATGGAGAAGTTTGGATATGGTAAACCTATTCTTGATAGGATTCAGACCTCAATTACTCAAGTTTATGTCTCTATCATAATAAATGAAGAGGTTCAAGGATACTTTAAGGCAATTAATAACATAAGGCAAGGGTGTTTTATCCCATATTATAGTTGCGAAGTAGTATCTGATGACTTGATTATCTTTATAAATGGTGCAACCAACAACATAAAAACCCTAGGGGACTTTTTATTAAACTATCAACATTTAACTTGCGAGACTAAAAAAAGGTCATAACTGCTAAAACTTTATCTCAGTTAAGGGAAAATGTGCTTAGTCTTCGTCTAATGGTTCTTATTCAGTTTGTTCTAATGGTTCTTCGTCTCTACTGGATGAAATGTTGGTTGCTTCAGAAGTCAGTTCTGTGAGAATATTAAAACTATTGATCATGAGTTTGTTTTTTGTAAAATAGCTTGGGAGGTTTGCTCTTATTTTTTTGGTTTATTCAATATTATTTTAGGAAGATACATGACTTATCCATGTTATAAGGATTTGGTTCTGGTCTAATGTTAAGTTGTCCATATTTGAACCATTGTTCCTCCTATTATACGTTAGTGACTATAGAAATCTAGAATCAATGCTAAATATGATAATTAAAAGGTTTTATATGGTTCTGTAATTATCCAGATAACTCATATATTGATTGGATATATCAAACTAGATTATTCAAGAGGATGCACTAGTATGATGATAATAAGACTGCTTGTGAACTAATTTCTTCGAACCACTTATATGTTTCATTTGGAGGAGTCTAATGTGTCTTTGTCTGCTTTGGCGGAGGAGACTAGTTTGTCTGTGTATCCAGTTCATGAGACTGATGTGTCTTCACTACCTCTTCATGTATGTCCACCAATGGCACGTCTATCGTTTTTTCATACACTACCAATTTTGCAGGAGACTGAGTTGTGTCATTTACCACCTTCTCCGGTACTACTTCAGATGACAGCACTGTAGGATTCTGAATTGTATCATCTACCTCATGCTCCGGTACTACGTAATTACCCTATTATACCTTATGTATTTATTCATTCCAGTGTTGTAGCCTATGCATGCATTTTAGATGGCTCAAATGTTGTTTTTAGTTGATACTAGACTTTCACTATTTACACCTAAAATATATATAGTAGTTTTGATTGACACCGCCTTTGTTGGTGGTACCAGTTGCACATCTTGTTTTTCTATGATATGGCTTCTAATAGAGAAAAAATAAATATTACATGTGTTTTTAAGTTTTCGTTCTTCAAGCTTCGCATTTAACTCAGCTAGTTGTTTCTGTAGCTCTTCAATCTACTACAAAAATACAAGACACATTATTATTTGTTTGTGAGGATTAGAAAAACATATATAACAAGATACAACATATACTTACTTCTCTCGCCTGTTTGCCAACCATCTACTCTAGATGATTCGTATCCCTATTTTATTTTCTTAAACTCTCTGTCGATTAACCTAACATGAATGGTGCTTAAAACTTGTTGTTTTCTTTGTCTGGATGCTGGTCGACCTTTGGACGTTGTTGCATCTCTCTTTGATCCAGTATTCTTTGTTGGAGCCGATCTGCGTTGGAACACAAAACCAGAGAGTGGTATATACAAATCATCATCTTGTATGTCCCCGATATCTGGTTCAGATGTCTGGGTTGTTGTTGATAGAATTGTTTAGGTCTGGTTTGTTTGGGGTTGGTTGCTTGGTTTGGGGTTAGGTTGTTGTCTTGGATGTGACGCCATTTTTCTTATTTTTTGGGTTGCAATTTTCTTTCTCTTACTAGGTCTTTCATCCGGTACAGCCGGTGCAACATCTGGATTTCCACTTCCTTTAAATCCTATGAATACTTCTATTTCAGCCTCTGTCAACACTAGGTCAGCCTCCACAACCTATCCAGTAAAAAAAATCCAATTAATACATGTATGTGAGTTGTTTAATACCATAAAGATATCACGCGAGTTGTTTGTGTTCACATAAATATTGTGAGTTCTATGTTACCAACAACATTGAGTTATGTTATGCGAGTTGTGTTATACTTCCACTTGAGAGTTCTTTTATAATGCGACTATGCGATTTGTTTTATGCTGCAAATGTGGATATTACATGTTACTGCAGCATTAAGAGTTGTTTTATACTAGAATATTTGTGTTTTTTTATAATAACATTAAGCGAGTTCTTTCCAAAACATATATATATTTCATACCTCATAATCCAGTAGTAGGTTTAGCTTTTTAATCATCTCCATGGTCGTTGGTTTGCACTACAATCCCCATCATTTGAATGTACCTTTATAATATTGTTTGATACAGTTTTAGTATTTATCGGTCCAATTTTCCTTGAACTTTCACTCATGAAGTATGTTTATATTATCATTAAATCATGTTCGGCCCCGTCTACGTATCAACCTTCGAATCCTCCGGATTTTGTTAAAGGTATGTCCTTTATGTCGTGCTTAAAACCGAAATAGCCTTTAAATTTTCGGAGATTAGCTTGACTAGCTTTGACCCGATTCGAAACGCGTCCTCCTCGACCAAGAACTCCTTATAATATGCTTAATTAGCGCATTAAACTTTTTCATCGTAAAATTCTCCCAACAGAGGTTGAATGACGCATTCAAAAGTGTGTATAACGGTGTGTCTTTCGTAGCTTCGATGTGGGCAGAGGTAATTATGTTATTTTCATCATATTCATGATGCTCACTAATCCTGACGTGTAGAAGCTTCCTTTCGCAAACATATTTCCTGTACAAATATAAACCATTAATGGTTAATTAAAGAACTCGCATATTGTTAGGATAACATAGTTAACTTAATCAATTACACTAACTTCATCCTTGTTGTGTTGATATTTAATAAAGTGAGTTGTTTGTCAAAATACCACACGAGTTGTGTCCACATGTTAAAATAGTGAGTTGTTTGAAACATTAACATAGTCAGTTGTTCGAAAAATTAAAAGAGTGAGTTGTGTGAAACATTAACATAACTAGTTGTACTGAAACACTAAAAGAATGAGTTGTTCTATCCAACAACCTAAGAGAATGAGAGTTCTTCAAATGTATGTACGATAAGGATATGAGTTGTTCGAATGTCTATAGGATAAAAACTTGAATTTTTTATAATTTTCACATGCACATTGACGGAAACTAGGAAATAAGACCAGATCCACTAAACCCATAAACAATTGAAACTAAAGCCAAGAGACAACACAACACAGCAAATGAAACACATTATATGCACCTGCAAAACCTAATGTCAACCATAAAAACCCATAACCTAGTATCTAATACACGATCGTAATACCTAATTTCAATATAACTAAGCAACGTCGATTGTAATGAACCACATACATGCACTTTAAACTCAGTAAACCAAAAAAATAAAATAGGTTTAGTAGAAATTTAGTACCAGTATGTAGCGATCGTTGGTCTCCTCAGTGTTGTATACTCACTGAGTTTCTGTAAATGGTGGCTACTCACTGGTGTATAGCAACTTGGTTAGTGATCTAAAGGTATCGACGATGGTCGTCAGGAAGAATTTAGCTTCCGCAAAATGTTAGTTTTAGTTTACGTGGGTTCGTGGGTATACTAAAGTCGTCGAAGATTTGGTTGTAAAGGTGGATTATGTTTAATAAAGTAATTAAACCTGAAACTTTATATATATAGTATTTATAGTATTTTTATCAATTTGTCAACTTACCGATTTGAAATATTTATTGGTACTTGCAAATTCTAAATATTATGTGGTAATAAGATAATTGAGTGGGTATATAATAATATTATCTCAAATATTCCTTAATTTTAGATCACAATAAACATTATTTACTTTCTTACTATTATATTGCTATTTGTTGTATACAAAATTACTAGTTATTAACCCTCGTAGTATTCTCTATTATGTTGTTTATTAGTTGTATTTAGATTTATTTTACGAGAGTCATGAATTTGTTTTGAAATTTTCACAGCTTTTTTCTATTGATACATAGTTGTTTTAAATTTTATTTATATATATACGAACAATTTTTTTATTTGTTTAATATTTTAATTAAAAATAGTATTCTAAAATTCCAAAAAAAAATAAACTAACATGAAAAAAGAACCCATAAAATATCGGATGAATTAGGGGTGAAATTATTTTCATCTCATATTTTTCTACTACCAACCTAGTAAACTACCGGTGGTTGGATTCTTTTAACTTACTCAAATAGTAACTTACTCAGAGTTAAATGGTGAAAAATAATTCCATTATTTATAAAAAGGACTTCTCCCAGAAAACATATATAAAATAATAGAGAATCAATCAATTTCTTTTATAAAAAATAAGATGGTAAAGACAAAACATAATTCGAACCGGATTCTAGATAGTGTTATATAGTAAAAAGTAGGCGGGTCCAATTAAATAACGGTGTATCGAGTGGTTTGGTTTAGGATAATCTATGACAACTAATACCACCAGTCCTTTTGACCATATCTTGTCTTACGTTTCCAGTGGGAATTTGTTTGTAGGGTTCGACTTGGGTCTGATGCAGCTCTTATTGTCGCTCCACTTGGCTTCGACCTCGTATTATGTAAATATATTGTATGCTAGTCCTCGAATTTAAGTAAACAAACTCTTCTAATATTTTTATTCAGTTTTCAATTTAAAATTTCTCTAATATTCAATTTTTTTTATATAAAAAGTAATTCTGATCTATTTTTATAGGGTAGTTGAGGCAGATCCATATAATATTATTATTTTTATCAACAATTCTATTATAATAAAACATAACTTTTATATAAAAAAATTATTTTATATGAATTATATAATATTAGTAAGCAATTATTTTAGTTACCAGTTAGAATAATTATAGTTCGATTTATTAAATATATATTTGAGCACTACTATAAGATGGTAGTGCTCAAATTAATTATATCATACATAATTATATACAAATGAGATTTATAGATAAAAATGCGGTTACTAGTTAAGTTTAAGTTTGCTCACGGTACAGAATTGAATTCAAATTTGAATATTTAAGCATGCACAAATAATTAATAAAGTTAGTGGTTGTGGTCCCATCACAAAACAACTAATGTGTATGGGCTTAATGCAATTAGGGATTCTAATTGTATTTCATTTATAAACGAGACTAAGGTTAATATATTCATTCAATCTAAATCTAAAAGGTAAGTACTCGTTTTGTTGAAAGGAAGATCTACACTACAACCATCTTCACATTTTACATTAGTTTCAAAAGGATCAAAACAAGAATATGGATAACGGTAGACAAACCCGCAAGTAATTTACTTGTTGTACATTAGTTAATCACAAGCAATAGTTTATTATTCTGTGTTTGTTGTAGATTATATTGAGGCGATTCGATATAAGTTCTATTAATTGGTATCATAGCCTAAAACTCTCTTTTGATTCATATAATAAACTATATGTATATATGTTATTTAAATCAATTGCACGTTTAAATGTTTAATTTTTTTATGAATACATATATATTATTTTGATAGGATTTTTTCATTAAATAAGTATTTATTCAATTACTAAAAACATTTTACCAAATGTGGACGATGGCTCATCGACGACGTAACCTTAGATGTTATGGTCGATCGAAAGTTATTCGGAGAAATTCACCATAGCCATCTAGTTGTTCTCGTTGTGGATGAAAGCCACAACTTGCGAAAAAATTACAACTCGTTGTTGTCATGATGACAACACATATAATTATTGATTGAGCGGACACACAACGACAACTGATGTTGCCGTTGGTCGGGCGTGCACTTCGCGACAATAGCTGTTATTGTCGGTTGGGAGAACACCCAACGATTACAATAAATATTGTTTGCTAGCGGATTGCTTGCTCACGGCAACACTAGTCTGGAATAAAAATATATGATGCCTTTTAATTTTGATTAATTAATTAATGTTTTTTTGGATTTATTTCACTTGATAAATGTTTAGACATGCTTTATTTTTTATGTATTTATAGAATATATGTTATATGTGCTTGAATGATTGTATGGATATGCATGACTAAAGTTTCGAATTTTGGTAAGTGAATGATGAAAGTATTTAACCGGTCCTCCAAAAGGTTAATTGATCTCTTTGAGGATCCTAGGATTTTAAAAGGTTTAAGGGATTAAAATTTAATTTAAAGTATTTTAGCCAATTCGGAAGTTTAGTATTTGGATTTGGTTAACCATAAACTGGAGAAACTCGACTGAAAAATTTATCCTTGAGATTGATTTAATTCAATTAGGTGAAATCAACCATCCATAGTGTTTCACCGGTACTTGAGAAAATTAAATTAATTATTGTGTTTATTTTTATTTAAGTAGATAAAATCATCCATTCAGTGAGTTTTACCGGTACTTCAATAAAATTAAGATTATTTTAATCTAAGTGGGAGAAATCAACCTTTCGGAAGGTTGTACCAATACTTAGGAGAGTTAAAATATTGATTGACGATAATTTTCTCAATTCCTAAATACATGTTAGTATGATTTACCCTCTGATATCCAATTAGTGTGGTATGTTATGTTTTACGTGTATATGCCATGTTCAAGTATGTTAAGTTTTTTATATATCTAGTTTACTTATGTGTTATGTGTTATATACGTTCCCATTAATGTTATAAATTTTAATCATGTGGATCAAATCCCTAATGTTGAATGGTTTAGATTTTAATTATTGGAAATAACAGATTGAGCTGTGTTGAATTATCATGATTATTGACTCAAACTAATGAAACCTAAACCATGTCTCTTACTCAAGAAAGTTCACATGAGGAAATAAAAGAGTATGCAAACTGGGAACGGTCTAATTGGATGTGCTTGGCCTTCATGCTTCAAGGGATACTAGCTGCGTTTTGTGGGGATGTACCAAAAGATGCTACCACTTCCTCGGAGTTTCTCACAAAATTTGAGAAAGAAATTTCCAAAAATGATAAGGTGGAGGTATAACGTATCATTAATTAGATCTCTACACGAAAGTATAATGGAAAAAGTCATCTTCGAGAGGATATTATAGAAATATTTATGATTTCAATAAAAAATAATATGTGATGAGGTTCATTTTTCAATATCTCATGGGAAATTTTAAGCATTTCCAATCCACCTACAACTGCATGCTAGAGAAAAGTGGACAATCAATGAATTGATTGCACATGTTGAACTAGACGAGAAAAATATTTAAGAGAAGAAATCTAAAATGAACATGGTAGTTTTCAAGAATGAGATGTGGTAAAAACGAAAGAGTGATGGAAAATGACCATGATTTGGTCCGACTAAAAAATAGAAGCCTGGTGAATTAATGGTAGGTTGATTTTTTTTTCTGCAAAAAACAGGACATCTCAAGCAGGACTTTGAGAAACGCAGAGTTTACTTGAATAGTAAAGGCAATTTCATGTATTTGGCTATTTCAGAAGTTAATCTTATTTCGGTGAAAAAGAAAATATGGTTGGTTGATTAGGTTGCAATAACTTACTGATGTATTTATTTGCAAGGTGCATTAATGATTTGGAGGCTAAGTGAGATTGAGAAGTCCATATTCACAATTGACGAAAGCTCATGCAAAGTAATAGAAATTTATGGTTTAAATTTAAAGCTTACGATGAGACATGTATTATTTTTTAGAATGTTATGTATGTTTTTACGTTTCAAAATAACTTAATTTATTTTCTGGTTTTGGATATGTATGATTATTCTTGTGAGTTGGGAAACAATATTTTGACTCTCTCTCTTATAATGATATGATTTTTCGTTATGGTAGCTTTATAACGACACATAACTTGTATTTATTAAATACTATTAATAATCACAAAATTTCCATGACTTCATAACTTTTACTGAATATGAATTAATAAAACTAAAAACTCCTCTAAACTGTAGCACAAACGGTTAGGTCATATATTCAAAATAAGAATTGATAAGCTTATAGATGAAGGTTTACCGATTCCAATCAATTACTCTGATTCTGGTACTTTTATCGAGTGGATCAATGGGAAACATACCAAACCAAATGGGTTGGGGAAATAGAGAGAATGAAGTTTTATGAATGATTCATATTAGTATTTATGGATCATTTCCAAAGAGATCATGGCACAAATAGAACTATTTCCGGTCTTTTATAGATGACTTCTCTCGTTTTGCATACCTTTAACTCCTTCATGAAAAGTCAGAGGCCCTAGACAAGTTTAAAGATTTTAGAATTGAATTTGTAAAAAAAACTAGGTAAAGCATTAAGAGTGTTAGATTTTACTGTGCCGGTGAATACTACGGTAGATATGACGGGTTGTGTGAGAAAAATCAAAGGTCATCTGCAAAGTACTTAGAGGAGTGTGCCATAGTCTTTCATTATACAATATTAGATTCATCATGCATGAATAATTTATTTGAGAGATGGAAGTGTACACTAAAAGATATGGTTGATAAGTAACTCAACTTTACCATTATCTCTCTAGGGAAGCAATTAAATGTGCGACATACATACTCAATAGATTATATATTAAGGCAATTGTTAAAATAGTTAATTGCTTCGTCATTGATTATTTTGAATATACAAGGGTTTTACGTTTTACTATCAGCACATTATTACTAGTTTTTAGACGAGAATGATAGTTTTTTGAGGATGTTGAGTTTAGGGGGAAGAATTCAACAACAAATGTTTGTTTTAAGGAAGAATCTGTAGAAATTCATTTTTGTTCTAATAGAAATACTTAAGAATTAGAAGATTGGATGTTAATGCCAATCATTTCGGCTATGTTATGCCAAGGTTATACTCAGAGTGACATTTATGTTCCACTTGCGAGTTTTAATTAGGACCCTGATATAGTCTAGTTAGAACAAGAGGATAGTCAAAGGTAACCTTCCATAAAAAGATCAAAACATTGTTCATGAGATCGAAGTATACATCCTCAAGAAGTGCAACAAAAATTAATGATTCCCTTAATAAGTTCCACGAGAGAAAAAATAGTTTTATACATTTTGATTATATAGTATTTCTTTAGGAACATGAAGATTCATATGCTAGAAATGTAGATGATCTCTCATTCTACGAACAAGCCCTGGAAATATCTAACTCTCGGATGTGGGTTGACGCTATGAAAGATGAGTATAAATAAATGCAAGACGATGGATAGCTGAATTTGTCACATTACCTGAAGAAGAAAAATGCAATTGGTTGTAAGAGGGTTTACAAAACCAAAAATGATTCCATTGGTAATTTGAAAACGCATAAGGCACACATTATAGCGGAAGGTTATACCTAACATGAAGGGGTTAATTTTAAAGAAACCCTATCTGATATCATCGAAGAACTTCTTTATTACAATCATGATATTAATTGTGCACTTTGATTTTGAGATTTATCAAATGGACGTAAATACCACGTTTTTAATTGATGGTACTGAGGAAATAATTTATATGGTTCAATCAGAACACTTTAAAATAGGTAAATTAAATAATATGGTAAGCAAACTTAAGAAATCTATTTGTAGGCTTAAACAATCTTCTCATCAGTTGTACCACAAATTCCTTGAGATTATAGTCTCTTTTGGCTTTGAGGTCCACTCAATTTAGGATTGTGTGTATCACAAGTTTAGTGGGAGTAATTTCATGTTTCTGGTATTATATGTTGATGATATATTTCTTGTCTTAAACAATAAGGAATTGTTACACAGTACAAAGAAATTTCTATTTGACAAGTTTGATTTGAAAGGTCTTGGTGATGCAGGTTTTATGATAGGAATCCAAATATATCAGGATCACTCCCATATTATTATTGGTTTATCACAAACGCATATAAAAAATATGTTACAATATTATGGATTGATAAACTGCAAGGAATAAAATGTGACACATAAATGATCGAAATGGTTGGAGATCATTGGATATAGCATCATTTACTATGTCGATAGACTTTTTTACGTGCTTTGAGGTATCAAACGAGTCATTATGATTGTAGAATTTTGTCATTAATTTTCATGTTTTACAAGGGATGAGAAATCCCATGAAGTCGTACTGCGATAACAATTCCGCACTTTCGTACTTTAACAGTAACAAAAGATCGTCTAAATCCAAACATTGATATATAAATTTCATATCTGTTACATCAGCACAAACTCCATTATAAAATATATATCTTAAGGTTTTATAAGAACATATTGTCAGGTTGGTGTAGTTAATTTAGATGATTGTTGTTTTCAGTGAGATTTTTGTAATATAACACGGTTAATATTTGTAATATTGTATACATAAAGGTTTATTGCAATATATGTCTTTGTTAATTTATTTACATTTGTTACCCTATTAGATCTCTAAGGTAAGAGTATTTAAGAGTAGATATATACGATTACATTTCATATTATTCTTAAAGTACACGGGATAATTGGCACAAATGATTGACTGGTGGAAATAATGTGATTATGATCACATTACGAGAAAAATGTCTTTAATCTTTTATTGTTTATTGATCATGTATAAGGCTGTACCATTCGCCTATTGTAAATGGATTCAGGTTACCTATTAAACTTAAATATATGTTCTTAAGTAGCATATGATGATCCAAGTGGGAGATTATTGAAATAATCATGGATCAATATGCTAAATATATATCTTGTCATTCTCATTAGGTACTACAATTAATAAGTAATCATATTAATTATATTATATATAATTAAATAGGAATTAAGCCTATAAGTGAAAAAATATTATGAAGGTTTAAGTGTAAACGGGTTGAATTTGAGCATTGTGAAGGATTGAGTCTAAATCTCAACACTTAAGCGTGAAATGATAATTGATGAACTAAATTCATTAAATCAATTAGTGGTTGTGGTCTCTGATCACAAAGAGGCCGACGTATATGGGATTAATATAATTAGGCGTTCTAGTTGTACTTAAATGAGGCTAATGTTAATATATTTCTTCAATCTAAATCTAAAAGGTAAGTTCACATTTTGTTGGAAAAAAAATCTACAACCATCTTCATATCTAACAACATCTTCAAAAGGATCAAATTAAGAATAAGGATAACGACACGAAAACTCATAAATACTTATCATGTGTATATTAGTTGATCACAAGTAAAGGTTTATTATCACGTGTTTGTGATAGACTCTATGTTCGAATAAAATAATATAAAATAAATATAAAATTCAGTACACAAATTAGAAAGTTATTCAGATAGTTATCAAGATTTTTTTATTATAAATGAAGAAACTACAATGACAAATAATATATCGTATGACGATGATATGGATATAAAATCCAAAAACATGGAACTATTGATCATGATTCATAATTTTTAAATCATTGTTGCGGTGATAGGAACAAAGTTACGTACTAGAATTTTCCATGTGTAACTTGTATGGAAAAGCTGCATATCGCAATGAAAGTAAGAATGTATCTATGACAATACTCATAGTGGTTGATTAATGGTAATAAATCATCGGTTAACCGCAAAACACCATGTTTTTCACTGCGACACCGGTGAACATGTGCCTAGTCGGAGAATCATGTTTCCAAAAAAATGTACAATTTTGATCATGCATATATTTTCGTAAAATGATGTATACAACTATTAGATTTGTACACATCGATATATGTGAGTCTAAGAGTATTTTGGCACGTGGGGGTAAATATATTTATAACTTCAATAAATGATTACTCTATATTTACTTATGCTTATTTGATTAAACTAATCATGAGATTTTTAATATGTTTAATATGTTTAAGATATTAATTTTGAGCTTTATCAAATGGATGTAAATACCGTGTTTCTCAATGGTAATAATGAGGGTAAAATATATATGGTACAGCGAGAATACTTTGAAATAGGTAACTCAAACAATCCGGTATACAGGCTTAAGAAATCTATTTATGGGCTCAATCATGCTTCTCGTTAGTGATACCATAAATTCCTTGAGATGATAGTCTGTTTTGACTTTGAGGTCAACTCGGTTGAGGATTGTGTGTATAACAAGTGTTGTGGAAGTAATTTCATATTCTTTGGTAGTATATGTCGATAACATATTAGAAGTAACTCAAGCATAAACCAAAAGGACACATGTTGACATATATGAAATCAGAAAGGTTGGAGATCATTGGGTATTCCGACTTAATTTTTGGTGGATGAAGGACACACTAAAAAGCACTTCAGGAAACATTTTCTTATTATCTGAATGTGAAATATCCTAGAAAAATATAAAGCAAACAATTATAATGTCATCCACTATGATGAACGAATTTGTTGTGTGCTTTGTGACAACGAACTAAACATTGTGGTTGCAAAATTTTGTCACTGATTTGAGAATTGTACAAGGGATGAAATTTCCATGAAGTTGTCATGAAAATAAGTCTATGGTGCAGTACTAACAGTAATAGAAGCTCTTCTAGGTCCAAACACAGAGACATAAGGCTCATATATTTTAAAGCGATAGTATAGAAGGGTCAGATAAGTATAGAGTACATCAACACAAACTTCACGAGAGTAGATCCTCTTACAAAGACGGTAAAATAATGGTTTCTAGGAAGACACCATCAAGATGAATGTAGTTGATTTTAGTATTATTAGTTCTAGTGAGATTTTTGTAATAAGATCCAATTTACTTACGATATTGTAAACATGAAGTTTTATTGCAATATATATGCTTGGTTATATTTATTAACATATGTTACTTTATTAGATCTCAAAATCAAGACCATTTAAGAATAGATATGTACGATTACAAGAAATTTTACTCATAAACTGCACACCATAATTGGTCCAAGTAATTGACTGATACCACTAATGTGATTACTATTGCATTCTATTGTTGACATTACGAGAAAGAGGTATTTAGTGATTCTTTTTTATTGATCATCTATGGTATTTAGTCATTCATTAAGAGAAATTGTTGGAATATTTACGGACCAATATGCTAAATATATATTCGATCATTTTCTTAAGGTAGTCCAATAATTTATAAACTTAATTTAGTGGGTTGTGGTCCCTAATCACAAAACAGTATATGTTAATAGTTTTTTTACAACTTAGGGTTTCAAGTTGTAATTGCCCATATAAAAATGATTAAGGCTTCAATATTCTTTCAACCAAAACCTAAACTTAAATATAAAAAAAAATCAACGGTTTTAGTGGTTCAAAAATTTATAAGGATTTTCTATGGTTTGTAGAGTAAAATCGAGTAAAGTAGAGGAGTAGAGAGATTTTAGGATGAGTAGTTTCTAGAGAGAGAAAGTTAAGAAGTGAAAGTAGTTTAATCTCAAAAGTCAGAATCCTTTCCTAGTTCGGCCCTGGTCATTATATATAGGCGCAAGGACTTAAGCATAACAGAAACGGTTACACAAAAGCTCTAATTGCAAATTAGTCTCTCGCATATTCGTAAAGCTCTAAATCTTTCATATAAGTATAAAATTTATCACACGAGGTTTTATTTATTTATATTTTGATCTCTAAAAATCTATTGTTTTATAAAAACTAACAACCTTTTTATAAATTTCTCTAAAACATGATTCGAAATTTAAAAAATACCTATAAAATATCTAAGATTTAAATACTAGATAACAATAGCAAGGAAAGTGATAAATGCTTTTCAATTAATTATATAGTTAAAATAATAATATGACTGACTATATTTTCTGGGTATTTGATGAACTATTAAGACCGGAGTCATTCAATACCATAATCTACAATTTAAAAAACATTTTTATTAAATCATTGAAAAAAACTTAATATGAAATAATTGAAACATTATCATACTGCAATTTTCTTAAGAGTAAAGTCATTAATATTAATGATAGTTAGAAAATGAAATTGCAAAAACACATTTGAAAAATTGGTTATTCTGTAATAACCAATTTCTTTTTAATATAAATTATATAATATTTACATTAGTTCATTTACGTATCTGAGAAGTAAATTAATTGTGCGTTATCTGTTTCAATTCCCTATATTAATAGTTTAAAGATTAAAATGAATAAAAAAATTCAATTAAAAAAAATTATAAAATAATGTAACAACTAGAAGAATTTCATTGTAAACTAAAACTAAAAAATAAAAAATAGGATTGTCATCGATTATTTTTAATTCAAATGGAATATAGGGTTTTTATTTAATATTTGGAGGTAAATAAAGTTTTATCTCAAATATTACGTTACAAACATTTTAAATATGATTATATTGTTTGGGGTATGTTTTCGTATAAGTAATATAATACTGGAAATGCAACGATATTTAATTTATATTTGTTTAATTTTTTTAAAATGATATTTGATATACACATGGCCATAGTCGAAATATGAGTCTGTGAATCGTGGTTACCATTTCATATGGATATCACATTTGCACTTGCACGCATAAGTATTGGTTTTTTGTGAAAGATGTGTTTGGTCCTACATGGATAAATGAGGTTCCGTGTGGCTAATTTTAATGGTTAGGTGAAGAAGATATATGGTCATGTGTGGACGGTGTTGGTCACGTGTGGATGATATGAGGTCATGTGTGGATGATGTTGGTCCTGTGTGGACAATAAAGAGTGTCAATGAGCGGTGGTACTTACCCCCCACATAGTTTCATGTACATGTAACAAATAAAACTGTGATTGCGGTTAGAATGGTCATGCGCTAAATTTTAAGAGATAGTTTGTGTTGTTTTATTAACCATTGGCCAAGTTAGTACGTGATGGACCGATATAAATTTGGACTCATATGCCTACTTTTTAGTTATTTATGAACAATGTTTTTTATATATAAAGATGTATTATCACCTTTTAGGGTTGGGGCCTCACAATATGTTTTTTTATTCGAAAATAAATTTAATGTTATGGATTTTTAGTTCACAAGGGTTTTGATGGAGCTGATTATAGAATAATGAACATATGTTTTTTTCTAATGGCTGATACCTCAAACCTCAAACATGTCATGATATTATATAATTTAGATTTTATAAAAAAATATATTTAGTTAAAATTAGAATAAACCATATTCGTTTTTCTTAGTGTTTATGTGGTATCACAACTTTAACCCAAAACACAATTTTACTCATATCATTCGGATTCCACTTACAAATTTTTTAAACATTTACTATAGAAGAACTATCTTAGCTGCTACAAGTACTGTTATTTGTAGCTTCATTTTGGGTAAATTAGTACATTAAACTTTTATATCATATATACACGAATGTGCGATGTGTTATATATTTCGATGAAAGATTTTATAGAATTTGAATAAATACTGAATTATGATATGACTTATTTAAAAATATGGTTTACGGGTCCTGATTGTTATACTAATTGGAGATTTGGCCTCCTAATTATATATTAGTTAACCAACGAAAGACTATTGGTCTTCAAACTACAAAATTAAAAGTTACAATTAATAGTAAAGCCAACTTGTTAGTTTGAAATATTAAGTCGAATTTATAGTAGTTCTTCCCAAATTAATTTATATTATTGATTGTCTTTTTAGACAGAAGAAACCCATTTATGATATGTATATTAGGATGCTGGAGATACATGATTTATTTTTTGGATTAATAACTATAAATTTCTTAAATTTTATATTTTCCAATCGATTGCATTTTCAGATGATTGATAAAACATGCATAAAGTTTTTAGGCCCAAATGTTTGAAATCGTAAGAAAACCTTAATTAAGTACAAAAGGTTTTTTTTTTAATTTTATAAATAAAGGGGGCACCTCAATAAGATGATTAAACGCCACATCGTTCAGTTGTGCCACCATGACAACAACTATACAATAGTTATAGCGCTGGAGTGATCAATAGGTTCGACATGATGACGATCTCGTGGCTGTAATCTTGTCTTCAGTTATTCTTTTTTATTTTGATGCATGTTTGTGATGTATATACGTATATAATGGTGCATGCATGATCGTGAATGTATAATCTTCAATATTTGGGAATGACCTGCATGCCCATGGATTTTTTGTTTTAATGTTCGAACTTGAAATGTCATTCATCTTCCTTTATATATCTGAGCTCTTAAGAGATATGTTATAGAGTGCTTTAGATATTCATATTACAATAAAATTCTACACTAAAATTATATTAAGTTTGGAAGACTATTATCTGACACAATTTGTATGTGAACACTTCATATGTTTATTTTTTGAGACTGTATGATTCTCTACACGAAATAAAAAATGTAAGCTTGGGTGCTCTTGCAAAGGACTAGTATTTGTGTGTGTAAGTTGCCCCAAAAGAATATTATGTACATTTCTATATGAGGGTGAGAAAACCACTTCATGATATCGTTGTTGCGTTTACATAATGCATAGTCATGCACAGCATAATTTCTTGAGTGGTTTTAATTAAGTATGACCCGAAACAACCATGATCATCCTAAAGGAAGGCTTGGTTGTTTACAAATATGATTGTGAACCAATATTATAGCCTTTAAAGAGTTGTCTTGTAAAATTAATGCTCTGCTAAGGGTTAAGACCACCGAATCGATAAAATTTATGTTCCATTTTACAATTTCGAACCAAAACCGATAAGAATCTGTTTGGTTCAGTGTGGTTCTTGTATGGTTTTGTTTTGTTAAAACAATTGAACCAAAAACCTCCCTAAGCCTAACCCATAACTTTGTTTATGATTTGTTGACCAATCATGGAAAGTAAATTTTAATATGTTTATAAGTCTGTTTATATAGGAATCATATTTTGTCTTATCTTATAACCAATCGATATGAAATACAAATTGTGTTGTGAAAAATAGTTTATTTTTTAAACAAGAAATTAACTTGAGATATGAAAGCCTATAGATTTAAAAAAAATCACTTATAGACGATCTATGATTAAAGATAATAACAGAATTCTCGGAATATATATATTATTCTAACCTACAATATTAGCAGAAGTTCTTTTGATTTCATGTTTTTTTTCTTATTATAAAATATGCAATACGAATATGGCTACTTGCATGAATAAAAAATTGTATATTTGTCAGTTTCTTTAACTATTCGTTCCATGTCTAATATATAAATTATGCACATCAGTGTGCACCACAAATATCATTTGGTAGTTAAATTAAATAAAAATAATAATCATGTTTAATAGTTTTATCGATTCAATTATGTATCGGTTCTACTTGTTTATAGGTTTGGTTCTTTATCAGTTTTGGTTTATAGAAGAAAAAAACGCGAAATTGACCAATAAGGTTTGGTCTGGTTCCCGGTCTGGTTCTTACCGGTTCCATTTTGGTCCCATTTTTGGATCTATGGTTCTTACCGGTTCCAGCTCAGTATTTGAGGATATTTAGTTTGGAGGGAAGTAATGAGTAAACAACTTTTATTTTGGGAAATAATCGGAAGTGATTCATTCAGATTCAAACAATATGATTTGATCTTCATTACGATAATCTTCTAATGGTAACAATTATAATTTTCTCTCAAAATCAATGCGAAATACCTACTTAGGAATTTTTATTTGTAGTTATACATGAAGAAAAAACTTAACATCCTCAAACAATTGTGCAAACATAAGTTAGTATAATATTTTACTAAAATCCACAAACTGAAAGAAATGAAATATAAAAAAACCAATTTAAGCTTCTGTAACATTATAAAAACTTCTAAAAATGTTAAATTTATGGTGTAACAAACGAATTTAGTTATAACTTATGTAACATCATAAATAATTCTAAAAGAACTTCAAAAAATTTATGATGTTATATACGAATTAAATTTTATCTTTTGTAATGTCGTAAATAGTTTTAAAAGAAACGTCAAGATTCTTTTTGGTGCAACATAATAATGATTTTTTACCTTATGTAACATTGTATATAGTTTTAACAGAATATTAAAACTTTAATCTTGTAAAAGGAGAATTTAGTTTAAGCTTCCATAATATCACATAGAATTCTAATTATCAATTGTGTATTATTATAACAAGAGTGAATATTAATGTAACATAAGTAGACTAGAGTTTGTGTTTTGAGATGATGAATTTCTCTCTCTACCTTCTCTCTGCCAAGAAACCAAGAACAGAGTATCAAACTCAGTATATTGAGAACTAATCTTGCTTAGATTAGATCAATCATGGAAGAAAATGAATCTATACCTTCATCATCGACATCTTCACCAAAATCGACAAGTTCCATGCCTGTCAACAGATCGATCTTCGAAAATTATTTTCCTCTGCTTTCTCTTAAAACTCAAGAACAGAAACAGAGCAACGATGGTGTTAATGTAATCTCTAACCCAAATTTTGAGAATTCTTGTCAAATAGATGATAGTCGCAACAACAAAGATCCCAGAAAGGCAGAGAAATCCTTCGCTGAATTACTCAAACCAATCAGTAATGGATTTTTTTATAAGAATGTATGTCTCCCACAATTCTGTCCCTACAGTAATCTTCTTTGAAACAAAAAGACAGAGAAACGTTGCAAGAGATTTCCAAACGCACAATTATAGGCAATTTTACATATGGTAAACCCAAATATGAGATGATCAAAGGTTTTCTGGGAAGCGTTAACTTCACCAACCCCTTTAGTATAACAATATGCGATTATCGGTATGTATTCATAGAATTTGATAGTTTCGAAAATCTGAAGAAACTCTGGTCTAGAACCGTTTGGAAAATCGGAGAAAAAACAATACGGCTGCTTAAATGGAGTCCTCATTTTGATCCAAATAAAGAAAGTCCTCTAATGTTGGTGTGGATAACGCTAAAAAACTTTCCGGAATTTATGTACAATGAAGCAAAGATACTGAAGATTGCAAAGACATTTGAGACTCTTTTGAAAACATGGATTCCTAAGAGTAACAGAGTCAGTTTTAATTGTGTGAAAATTGAGGTGAAGATAGATATATCAAAGACTCTAGTGAATGAGATCGAGATTAAGTTTGGAGAGGATGAGGAATTCAATCTGAAAATCTTATATGGTCCATATCCAAGTTATTGCAAAGTCTGTAAGCATATAGGCCACAGAGTTTCTGAATGCAAGAAAAAAGACTTAAACTTTCAAACTGATCAACTTCTCAACAAAGAAACTGAAATTGAAACTACTCAACAACCAATCTTTACTAAAAATAATCCAAATATGGAACGTGTAATTGTTGATACAGAGAATACAATTGAAAGTGTTGATCAGAATTACAAACAGATTTGCACAAACAAATAGAACAATGTTGATAATGTTTTTGAGCAAAATGAATTAACTGAAAAGCTTGAGATCACTAGAGAATTGTCTTTAGAATCTGGTGGAAAAGAGAGAGTCTTGAATGTAGACATGATTCAAGCAATACAAGCCTTGGAGACGAGAGAGTTGATTGAAGTTGAAAGGTTTCCTGCTGAGTCCAACCCTGAATCTCCAACCAGAGATACAACAACTATCCTCTCTTGTTCACTTGCACACAATCAAAAGGATAGTGATAAATATAATGAAGCTACAACACAAAGAAAGAAAACAAAAAGGATAAGAAACTGGAATAGCAGAGCTCCTACAACATCCAAACTTTTACAGCTCAAAAAGGCTGTTAAAACTAAATCTAATAAATGATTGTCAAGATCATCAACTGGAATATCAGAGGGCTGGGAAATAAGTAAACTATGAGGATACTAAAGTCTCTAAAGAGGTCTGAAAATCCCGCTCTAATGACCATTCAAGAGCCTTTGATCAACTCTAATAGAATGGGAAATTTGGCAAAGATTTTGGGTTATAACCAGTTTTTTGGCAATATAAACAATAAGATATAGCTTTTATGGAGAGATGATTTCAAAGTTAATGTATTATTCAATGAAGAGCAGGTAATTTATACAAGTGTTAATCATATCCCTTTAAATAAAAACTTTAGGCTATTTGTGGTCTATGCTAAGTGTAACAGGAATCTAAGATTAGATCTGTGGGACTCTCTAAGAAGGCTAAATGATAATTATGCTAAGCGGATAGTGTTTGAAGACTTTAGTACAACAGTTAACACTGAAGAGCAGCTCTCCTGCACCAGAACTTGTTTGAATATCATGGATGACTTCAGTAATGCAATCCTGGACTGCAATCTAACTGATGGGGGCTACTCTGGTTCTATGTTTAGCTGGTGTAATGGAAGGAAGTGGAAGATATTAGATCGGGTTCTCTATAACAACCCATGGATCAGATATTTTGACAACACAAGGGTGGTTCACTTATCAAGAACTTGTTCAGACCACTCAGCAATATACATCACCATTTCAACTGATCTAGACAAATTTAAATCTTCCTTTAAGTTTTTGAATATGTGGGTGCACCACCCTAATTTCTTAAAGATTGTTGAGAGTAGCTGGTCTGGTTTTATGCCTGGGAATTCTATTCAGATGTTTTGGCACAAGCTGAAGAGGTTAAAGGGAGACCTGAAGGCTTGGAATCACATAGATTTGGGAATGTTTTTTATGCAATAAAGCAAGTGGAAGAAGAGATATGTTACAAGGAAACTATCGACCAGTCCTCTATGACAACTGCTGATAAGATGTTACTTGAAAATGCAAAGCAACATCACTTAAGCCTACTTGCTAGAGAGGAGAGTTTTTGGGAACAGAAAACTCACACTTTGTGGTTGAAAGATAGTGATAGAAACACTACTTACTTCAAAAACCTGGTGAAAAGATAGCTAAAAGAAGTAGGATCCATAGAATACGAGAAGGGAATCAGTGACTGTAGGATCAAGAAGCAATAGCACACTATGCAATCTCCTATTTTAGAACTCTTCTAACTAAACCTCATAATACTAATGAATGTTACGATTCATTTGATTTTATTCCTAACCAGATTTCTGATTATAAAAATAATATTCTAAGAGCTAGTCCATCTTATGAAGAAATCTACAAGGTTATAAGTAATTTAGATCCAAACAAGGCAGCAGGACCTCACGGCTTCAATAGAAATTTCTATAAGGAATGTTGGGCTATTATTTCTATTGGTCTATATGACTCTATAAGAGAGATATTTAAAGGTGTAAGAATTCCCCTTGGTATTCATGCCTCTATGATTTTCTTAATACCTAAAGTAAATCAGCCTAAAACATGGAGGGAATTTCGTCCAATCAGCTTGACAACTGTGTTGAACATGATCTACTCCAAAGTTGTAAACAACAGACTAGGCCTTATTCAACCTAATTTAATCTCTGAAGAGCAAGGAGCTTTCGTCAAGGACGGAAGCATCCATGAGAACATACTGGTTGCAAATGAGTTATGCTATGATATCAACTACAAAACAAAGGGAGGTAACATGATACTTAGAATTGACATGAAAAATCCCTTTGATAGGTTGCCTCATAAATTTATTCAAAGCATGCTAAAGACTTTTGGGTATACCCCTCAATTTATTTAGCTAATAAGTAACAATATCACAAATAACATTTTCTCCTTAATAATTAATGGTGCTACTAAAGGGTTTTTTAAGTCTGACCAGGGTTCGAGATAGGGGGATCCTTTATCCCCAGTCTTTTCATATTGGCTGAGGAGTTTTTGATCAGGGGTCTAAGGAAGCTAAATGAGACCACAAGCTCTATCAGATATAAAATAAGAGTGAGACAAGTCATACAATGTTTGGCATTTGCTGATGATCTCACCATTTTCTGCAATGGATCAGCTGATTTCATCTCCAAAATCTCTGAATTTCTTTTCCACGATCAAAGTATTTTTGGCCAGCTGATAAACAAAAATAAATCAAAGTTAATCACAGCTGGAAACATGTCAAACCACAATATTAACATTGCTGAAAGAATACTTGAAGTAAAGCACATCTCTATGCCTTTCATGTATATGAGAATTATGATGAGCAACAAAAACAGAATAAGTCATTTTGATAACCTTGTTTCAAATATAAGAGATAAGATTAGGGAGTGGGATGGAAATACACTCTCCTTTGGGGGAAGACTGGTTCTAATTCTGTCAGTTCTTTCCTCATTCCCTCTTTATTACATCCAAAACACAATGCTTCATAAATTTGTTATAAGAAGGATTGAAATCCTTTATAACAAATTTCTATGGGGTAATAAAATGGAAACAAAAGCTATTAATTGGTATTCTTGGAGTAAGATAAGCAAGCCATATGCTGAAGGAGGGGCTAACGTTAAAAAGTTGGATATTCTTCAAGATACTTACTCATACAAGTTATGGTTCAATCTAAGAACTAATAAATCTCTCTAGGCAAGGCTGACGATGTCCACATACTGCAAGGGGCACCATCTTATTGCTACTTCTATTCCAATAAATAAGTTTAGAGGCTGGGCTAGAATTTCTAAAATAAGGGATGATGCTGAGAGATATATTTTTTGCATACCAGGACATGAAGAGATAGATTTCTGGCTTGACAGGTGGTGCACTGAAAATCCTTTCATGTACTTCAACGCTCAAGATAACAGAAGCTGGTATGTAAACACTAAACTTAGCAAGTTATAGGTCAATGGTATGTGGGATACTGAAAAGCTGAGTACTACTATCACCTACCCTATCATCTCTAATATCCTTAAAACCAAGCTCAACAATAACCCAGATAGAATTATGTGGGCTATAACTACTGATGGGGCTTTCAATACAAAACTGATTTGGAATAAAATAAGAAATGAAGGGAATGAATTTAACCTTTACAGGAAAATCTGGAACTCAGTAACTCCAAAGAAATGCTCATTCTTTCTTTGGAGAGCTTTAATGAACTGGTTCTCTTCTGAGAAGAATCTTCAACGCATAAGTTTTCAGCTAGCTTCAAAGTGTCAGTTCTGCCACAATAAAGAAAGCTCAAAACACGTTATGGTAGACTGCAACCAGGCTTGGACGGTGTTGAACCATTTCAGCACCATCTTGGGAATAAACATCACCAGAACAATGACCTTTTATCACCTCATTCGCTCCTGGTACTGGACTTCAACAAAAGCTTGCATCATCAAAACAATCCTTCCTGCTATCATCGCGTGGACAATCTAGAAAGCAAGGAACTTCAAGAAATTTTAGGAAATAAACTCTTCTCCAGCCTCTATACTCGATCAGATAATCAGGATGATAAATGGGTTGTCTACTGTAAATCTTTTAAAGAGAAAACATTGAGGCAGGGATGTAAGAATAGCAAATCAATTGGGATGTTATTACACCAGAATTCTTGTCTCAATCTCTCTGAAATGGATCTCACCAAAACTTAATCGCTACAAGTTAAATACTGTTATAGCCTCATTATCTTCTGGAGAATCTGGAGGAGGAGACATTGTAAGAAATCACGAAGGAATCATTCTCCAAAGATTTGGCAGACTGTACGGGAATAAATCTATTATTGTGGCCGAAACCAGAGCACACATGGATGGTTTGGCTATGTACAGAGATTTAAAGTTATCAAATCTCGATATCGAAGTCGATTCCACAATCCTGGTTGATTTAATTGGGCGAGGAAAATCGATTTGGCAATTTGACCCTCTTATAAGTTATTGTAGAAATCTTATAACTTCGTCAATGACTATAAAACATGTCTTCAGAGAGCAGAATAAGGCAGCAGACTGGGTCACAAAGAGATCTCTTTAAATGAAGGAAAACCTTGATTTTAATCAGTCTTCAACCCCAAATCAATTGAGAGCAATTGTATCTTTGAAAAGAATTGGGCTTGATTACATAAGAAATGTTGACTGATTCTTAATAAAGAAGAGGAAGGTTTTAAAGATATAGAGAATCGGAAAAACTGGAAAAAAAGATCGGAGTCAGGAAGTTTCACCGGGGTTCACTAAAGAGAAAGAGGAAATTAATATTGTTTCTTTTTAGTCCTCAATGTTTTGTGTAAACTTGCATAAGGCCCTGTACTTTTGAATTTCTTTCAATAAAGGTCAATTTTAGGAAGAAAAAATAATAATGTAAGATAATTAAATTTAAATTTAATATGTTATCTAAAGAAAAACTACTAGCTGGTTGCATTATCTAAATCATATTTAACTCAAACGTAACATGATAAAATATACACGTGGTCTTATACCATATATTTCATCCAATAAAAAAAAATTGTCCTTAAAAAAGAATAGTTATTTTAGTTAAATAAATGATTGTTTTAGAACAATCATAGTACGATTCACACACTTCATCATTAAATGAATATTATGATTTTTTTTGAATGATAACTTTAAGAAAACTTAATATGTAAAAAGTCTAATGACCTTATTAATTGAGTATGATGGTTTTAAAAATTAATCATCTCAAATGAAGATTAACATGTTTATAATAATCGTATGTAAATTTCAGTCTAAGAAATTTATTTCTAGCATTAAACATCTCATTTGCAATGCTTTGGTTTAAGTATCTCATTAGTGATATTATGATCTCTCAAAGTTGTGATCTCTTTTATTTTTGAGATAAAATTAGTACAATATTATAGATTTTACAAGCTTAGTGGGATGAATTCAAATTTAGGGTTGTATGTATATAACATATCATTGCCATAAAATACTTGTTGCATACCACTACAAAATTTCATAAAAAAATCAAATATGAAATTTCTATATGATGTAGTGTACGTGTTGAGAACAAAGATTCCTCAAGATTGTTTTAAATATTTATGACAAACAAAATATTTCATATATTTTAGCATTTCAAGTGTTTATAATATGTTCGGGTTGGTTCATGATAATATGAAACATTCATTATACGAATCATAAGTAAATACTTAAGTATCTCATTATAATGTTTGACACAGGTTATCCGGCATTCATTTAGAATATATTTGCATGTTTACGTAAAATAAGATAGGAAATTAAGGAGATTATTTATGTGCCATAAATTTTATGAGTTAAGTTGGTGTTAGATAAAATTATGTGATTTATATACGTATAATTTATAGAAATAAATTGTATAGCACACTCACTAACATCCCATGAAAACATAATGCAATATAGTAAAAGAAATTAAAATATAAGAATTAAGAACAAACTTCATTATTCTTTTAAGATTACACGAAAATATAAAGATTCATCTTTCTCTTTTACATCTCCTCTTCACTGTGGTTTCAACGCCCAAAGTATGTTAAACATAACATTCACATGGAGTTCTTAGTCTATAGGATATTCAAACGAGTGAGAGTTTGTTTGTAATTCAACATTTAATTTTAGTTGCGACTTTAATGTGTTTAGTTTTAGTTCGTATACGATTAATTCAAAACAGTATAATGATTAATTTTGTGCTTATATCTCTTGTATATTATATAATGTTTATCGATCTCATATAGTTAAGTGGAACCAGTTGAAAATTAATACATAACAATTGTGGGGTCTTATCATTTCTATGTCGTACTCCATGAGATGTCAAATTTCATTTAAATTGTAGTTAAAATGTAATTATTATGGAAATTGTAATGTACATATAAGTCGCGACACACCCTTTTTTAGTTCTTTGCAGACAATCATAAAAAATAATAAGAAATTTCAAGTTACGTGTAAAACAAAAATATTGTATATTGAGTACTTTTTTTGGATACACTTTAGTAAATGAGATGATCCAAGTTGGAGGTTGTAAAAATATCCTAAAATGGAATGTCTCATCAATATAAATTTAGAATCCCAAAGATGTTGTAGTTATAAGTCTAATAGATTAATGTAATTAAAATTTGATTTATTGGACCGATGGGTAATTAAGATAGTCTTATGAATCATATAGTGTAGTTACCGGTATGATTAATGTAAGGTTTTGGGGGAAGCAAGAGATCCATGAATTTGATATTATAGTTATTGGACTATAAGAATCCAATGAGATTATGGTTTCGAGTGGATACGAGTCCGTTAGATTCTAATAAAAAATAAAAATACTTTTGTGGGTTAAGTTATAGATGTTATGTTAAGAATATAGAATATCTACTATTGAATCCAACTATATCCATAAATATTTAAATACAAATAGTAAAAGAGAAAAAAAAATCATCGAATTCTTTATTTTCACAAGTCATTTTTCAAAAACTCTGAATTTAAAAAACCAAATAAATAAATATTTATTTTTTATAGCTATCAAATTCATTAGGAATCTACAGCCATCATCACTCTTCTAAATAAAATACGAGTAATATGTTAGTACAGTTTAAACAACTAATATCAAAACTAGTATGGTATTGTTATTTTTTGTACGAAATACCCACATCCAAAATCATTTTTCAAACCAATAACAATTTGGTTTTGGGCGTATCCATCTAGCATTTTAAATCCTCCTATGCAGACATTTAAATGATATAAATGTGTTGATTATAAAATAACGTCGAACATGAATATATGAGTAGTTAACTTAACACTATCGATATCTTCAAACTTTTGGATAACAAACGTATGGCTTGGTTCGTATGTTGAAAATAGTTTGGTCAAATGTTATTGTAATTAAAAACCAATAACTAATATCAGAGGAGTTGGAAGGATAAGAAAAGCTAGTAGTAATAAAAGATAAAGAGACGGAAGAAAATATATATATTATTCCATTTTAATTTATTATTTTCAAAAGACTTTTAGGTCACTATCTGAAGTTGTTTATATTTTCCTTTTAGTATCTTTCGCATATGCTATCAATATTTGATAGCATGCATAAATCTAGCCAGGAGTAATATTAGATTCAAAGGCATACTTCAAACTTAGGTCGGTTTGAATTGTGGCCTATAACATCAAATAAAAAAAGTTTTAGAACTAGTTCTAGAATTGATGTGTATATTTTTTAGCAAAATAAAATTTTATTGAAAAAACAAGATTCCAGAATTAAGGATTTAATTGCAGTCCCAACAATTATTACACGTTGAATTTAAAATCTTTTTTAAACAATTTAATCTCCACTTAATTATTATATGTTTAGCATCTTGTTTGATTTCTCTCGATAATCATGATCCATAACTTGATCTTTTAAATGCTTGTTAGATAGCAAGTATATAATCTCCGAACTTCACGTGATTAATTTGAAAGTCTTTTCCGTTTCCGTTTGGTGCATTGGTTTTTTTCATAATTAAATTATTTGTATAACGAATAACCGAGAACAATATAATTAATATATTGATTTTTTTTGTTATTACTAATCAACAATTGATAAAATATTCATTTATTCTCAAATATTCAATTCATAGATATTTTTAGTAATACTATGGTTTTAAGCAGGTTAGCAATGGGGTTTTAAGCGAGCAAACCAATCAACTGTTTGATTTTAGCTCCTAGAGATGTATTAAATTGTCATTGATGAACTAATTAATTTTCTACAACATTTACTAGAGAGCATTTCCCTTAGATAGTCTTTCAGTTAGAAGTTCGGAGTTAGTTTTAATGTCTACATTCTTATAAATTTTAAGATTATATATTATTAGACCATCTAATAAAGCCATGCTTTTGGCTACTAAGGGGGAAAACTTGTCATATAATCTTAAATAGGCACATGTTGTATCACAATTCTTATCCCCAGTTATATCAACTCCACTTGACTCCCATTTAAGAGACATGATCCATTACAGTTTAATTTAAGTCTTTTGTCTTTAGGTGTTAACCTTCCAATAATATTCACCTAATTATTTTTTTTAATATGAAAGAAACATCCTAACTTAAATAGGGGTTGACCTCAGATGAAGAAAAAATAGATGATCCGAGGGAAACCTCGGGTTCTATAAAAGTGAGTGAGGATATTGAAGAACATATTTTCTCCAATGGGAAGACTTTGCGAATAAGAACATTGTTGTCTTCTACTTTACGTGGTCATTTGTTACATTTTTTGTTTGATAACTTGGATATTTTCTCTTGGATAGGATATTATAGGAGTTCCATCTGAGATAATATGGCATAGTCTAGCTATAAATTCGAAGATAAATCCTGTTATTCAGAAGCAGCGAGCTTATTCTCTGGAAAACTCCACATGTTATTGTTCAAAAGTGGATCTCCTCTCTAAGATCGGATATATTAGAGAGGCACAATATCCTTTATGGAATGCCAACCCGGTATTAGTAAAAAAGAAGAACGGAAAGTGGAGAATGTGTGTTGACTTCTTAGATTTGAATCGAGCATGCCCTAAAGATTCATTCCCTGTACCTCGAATAGATCAGCTGGTTGATTCTACTTCATGGAATACAGCTCTTTCTTTTATGGATGATTTTGCAGGGTATAATCAGATTCAAATGGATCTAAAAAATCAAGAAAGTACTACATTCATCACTGACCGAGGACTACATTGTTATAGGTTCATGCCATTTGGATTGAAGAATGTTGGAGAAACATATCAAAGGTTGGTGAATAAGGATTTTACTCCACAGATCGGAAGGAATATGGAGGTGTACATTGATGATATATTGATTAAGAGTTCTACAGATGGTTAACACCTCAAAGACTTAGATAGGACTTTTCTAAATTTGAGAGCCATTCGTTTGAAGTTGAATATTGTGAGATGTACTTTTGGTTTCCAATACGTTTTGGGGTATATTATTAGTGAAAAAGAAGTAGAAGCAGATCTTGAACATTTGAAGGAATTGGTTTCAATGACATCGCCTCAAACTATAAAGGAAGTGTAAGTCTTTCCATGAAGGTTAGTTATCTTTAATCATTTTATTTCAAGGTTTTTTTTACAAATGTTTTCCTTTTTTATAAGTATTACGAAGACACAAAAGTTTTTGAGTGGGCACCAGATTATGAATTAGCTTTTTCAAAAATTAAAGAACTTTTGTTATCACCAGAAATTTTGTCTACGCCTCGAATTAAAGAAAAGTTGTTCTTATATATACTAGTGTCTGGACAAAGGAGTTTCAAATCCAGTTTAGTATGTTAGCAAAAGTTTATTTTCATCGGAGAAGAGGTACTTGAAACTTCAAAAATTAGCTATGGCTTTAGTGGTGGCTGCTAGGAAAATACGCCTTTATTTTCAAGCTCACACTATTGTGGTTTGAGCTTCTTTTCTCTTGAAGAATGTGTTACAACGACCAAATATTTATGGTAGAATGACTAAATGGTAAGTAAAATTGGGAGATTTTGATATCATTTTTACTCCTTAAACAGTTATTAAATCTTAAGCTTTAGCTGATTTTCTAGTCAAATTTCATTGAAGACGATCAGATGAGAAGACAGACAAAAGGATCTTGCCATAATATTCGATGTGGGTGGTTCGAACAGATGATGGGTCTAACATATTGGGATGCAGTGCAGGGGTACAACTAGTTGCTCATTCTAGAGAGCTAATGTATCATATTATTCGATCATCGAATAATGATGCTGAATATACGATTGCGTTGGTTGGGTTAAGGCTTGCTAATATATGTGGAACAACAACAGTTTGTTTGGAAACAAACTCGCAACTAGTGAAAAATCACATGGCAAGTGATCTGAGGCTAAGAAAGATCAATTAATTTTGTATCTACGTGAGCTTCGAAATTCGACTCTTATGTTTGTCAAAGTAATTGTATAACATATTAGCCGATGAGATAATACAGTTGCTGATTCTTTAGCAACAATTTCATATACAAAGGAATATCCATAGATATTGTTACAAGAGAGTCCTTCGATTTTAACAAGATCAGAGCAATGTAAAGATGTTGAGGAAGTATTTGTCCCTCCAGACATAATTCGAAATGATTGGAGGTCTGATATTCTTAATAATTTACTAAGAGGTATGCTACCTCAAGATCCACAGCTAGCTAAAAATTTAAGATACAAGGCCCATGATTATGTGGTATTGGATGGAGTGTTATATAAACAATATTTAAGTAACCCATTGTTGCGTTGTTTGGGAAAATAAGAATCTCAAGAGATTTTATCAGAGATGCATGATGATGAAGTTTCAGCTTATTGTGGTTTTAATTCTTTGACGCTTCGAGTTTTATTGGCAAATTATTATTGACCTTCAATTATGAATGATGTTAAGGTCTTAGTCTGAGGCTGTGATACTTGTCAACGTATTTCCAATTCTATTTATAGACCAGCAGTATCGCTTATTTCTATATTTGAAGCTATTCTTTTATATAGATAAAGAATATATTTGATAGGACCATGGCTTATGGCTTCTGGAGGGCGTCAGATTATTATAGTAGCGGTTGATTATTTTTTGAAGTGGGTTGAAGCTGAACCACTATCTAGAACAAATTCCAAGGATGTTATTAAGTTTATTATGAGTAATATATGTTGCCGCTTTGGAGTACCTCGAAAAATCACTATGGAATATGGTCCTCAATTCAACAGAGAAATGACTTTTTTTGCGCTTCAAGGAGAATAACATAGTGTTTTTCTACGCCTTTTCATCCTCAAGAAAATGGTCAAGTAGAAGTAACTAATAAATATATTTTGGATGGTTTGAAGAAGAATTTAACAGGTGTTGTAGGGAAGAGGTGTTGTCGGGTTATCGAACTACTTCTAGAAAGGCTACTTAAGAAACACATTTTGCCTTGGTGTATGGTATGGATGTTGTTAGTCCTGCAAAGTCTATTTTACCTTTTTTATAGAGTACTTCAATATTTCAAATATGTGAATGAAGAGGCAAAAAAACATAAGTAGACTTGATCGAGGAAAATAGAGTTTGAGCTCATTTGAATATGACTTTTTATCAGACTTTTATGAGGAGTCGATGTACTTCGAAGGTGAGAACGATGGATTTTTAAGTGGGTGACAAAGTCTTAAGGAAATTATTATTTCATACAAAGGATAAACGACTTGGAAAGATGGCCCAGAATTGGGAGAGTCCTTATATAATGATGGAGAAAATGAAGCAAGGTACGTGTCGCCTTTGAGATAAGCAGGGAAGAATACTTCAACATACTTGGAATATAGAAAATATAAAGCTATATTAGGAATTATTTTATCTTTTTAAGATTTTTTTTGAATAATTGATACACTATTTCCTACCATGTTGACAAATTGAGGTTTTAATGAGGTGTCATGTACATATTCGAGGTTATTAAAAAAACAAATTTGGCCAATGGTTAATTAAATATAATTATTTATGAAATTTTGGTTACTCGGAAAAGACTAATGATCTTTGAAGTTGTTGACGAAAAGTAACTATTTTGATTTCAAGTGTTATACGTTTATTAAAAACATTGTTCAAAGAAATAAGCATATTCGAGGTGCTATGTCTTTTAAGCGCACTCATTATTGTTCGAAGTGCTACGTTCTTTAAATTCACTTATTTTATTCGAGGTGCTACATCTTTTAAACGCACTCATGATTGTTCGAAGTGTTACATTCTCTAAATGCGCTTATTTTATTCGAAGTGTTACGTTTTCAAAACACACATATTCTATTCGAAGTGCTACGTTTTCTAAATGCACTTATTTTATTCAAGATGTTACGTTCTTTAAATACACTAGTTATATTTGAATTGTTAACATATTCTAAGAGCACTATTTGTATTTGATAAATCACAAATTTATTTGTTACTTATTTTGAAATTCGCAGTGATATTAATTTGTTAATAAGAATAAAAATATGAATAACAAGGCAAAAAAATGAGGAAAAAAGAGGGTAATTGTTCATTAAAAGTTAGAATCTAATCTTATAAAAGATGTTTTGAATACCACACAACAAAAAAGTTATCATACAACATCCGATGAATTTCTAACTTGGACAAAAAAGGAAACAACAATTAATTATTTTCTTTGGAGTTCTCTTCAGATGAATCTCATTGTTAAGTGGCATTCTCTTCTAACTCTATCTCTTTAGAAGAATCAGTGGGGATATGATTGAAGGCTTCGCTGGGACAATTATCCATGGGGATTAACTCCTAAAAGCTTGAGAAATTTTCTTTTGGGAACGTTACGTGGATTTCGCAGAGCAAATTAATTGTTTGCTGATCGTCAACATTTATAATTGCACCAAGTGTGCATTTTCCACACTGGATTTTAGCAGGTACCACAACAGCTTATTTTTCCTCTCCGAGTATCGTCTTGAGAGTAATCATATCATTTGTCAACTTTTTCTTTTCTTCTTCACTCTTATTTAAATATTCTTGAAGAGTGGAGTATTATTTCTTCTCTTTGAATAATTCCTTCGCATGCTTGGTCTTGAGATCATCTATCACAGCTTGATGAGAATTCTTGAGTTCTTCTATTTATTGATCATGCACAGATTATAGATGATGTTTGACCTAGATGGCTGCATGAATATATTGCGACCTGTCAACTTGGAATACATTGAGTTTATCCTTGTGTTTTTTGCCAAATATTTCTCTCATTTTTTTCTCTACAGTAGCATCATTTTTATATCGAACCATCTCTTTAGCCATGGTTTCCAACTGGCTTCGAGAAGAATTTACTTTTGTGCATAATAATTTTGCTGCTGCTTCGAGGTTGGAAAAAAGTTGCTGTACAAGTAAAACTTCTTCGGATGACTCTTGGACAGGAATGAACCTATGATTGTTGTAAGGCATGAGGTAATATGAGGAACTCATAGTAGTATCTGAATTCACAATTTCGTGTAACAGAGGAGGAGTAACCTAATGGCTAATTTTTCAAAGTTGTTCCTGGGTTTGTTGAATTTTCAGATCCATATCTTTGTAGAGATCTTGAAGCTCCTCGTCATTAATGGGATCATCGGGAAAGAGGTGGCAATCTCCTCGTTGATGTTCTGCTGCCATTTTTTATAGGTTATCTTCTACTCTAGTTCCTTCTTCACGATCTTCCATTGCAATTTCTTCAGCCTCGGTAGGAGGAACTTTTGGGACAATTTCTTCAGAGTTCTTTTCTATTCTCTTAATTTTTGAATTTTTCGAAGTGGTCTTTTTCTTTGGGATGGTAATCTTCTTTCTTTTTGAAGAAGGTTCAGCCTCGACTATTTCTATGATTGTTGGAAGGCTAATTTCAGTTGTTTTTCTTTTGGTTTTAGTCTCTTTCTTCTTTTGCGTCTTCAGTTTTGTTGAAGGGCTAGCACCAGATGTGCTAGATGTTTATTTTCTTTTTCCCTTTCTTTTTTGAGGGTATATGACTGTCAAATCGGTTTTGCACATGCAAAATAACTTTATTGTCAGACACTAACAGTCTCTTCACAACAAGGTTTTGATTTGGTGGATCCATTAGATTTTCGGGGAGGTCGGCGCTCAAGAAGACCCTCCACAAATGACTATTGATAAAATTTATGGGTTGGAAATCTAAGTGGAACCCATTGCCATATTCATCCTCTGCCCAAGTGGCCAGCTGAGCAAAAATCTCTTTCGCATCCTCTTCGCGACTATTGTACCTTTTTGAAATTTCTAAGAACATAAGCAATGCATGTGAAAAACTTATTTAAGTTATAAAAAGTAATAATAAGAAAAATTAAGGTTGTTTCTCCAAACAAGGTTAAGTTTGGAAGGGTTCTCCTCGATTATTACTTTACCATTCTCTTAAAGTCCTGATACAAAGACATATTTATACTTCCAGAAGTTTGTCAGCTTCGAGCAGGTCATCGATTATTTTGAAGTCGTGAACCAATGTTAGATAGTAAAAGGGAAGTATCGGTCCCTTCGAAAGTACATTCATGGCAAAAAACATCTTTGATGGAGAGAGGGGTTTGGCTTAATTTAAAAGCCATAATCACTGACAGGAGTGTGAATCATAATTCAACATCGCTTTTGTAGGGAAGAGGTTCAACATTTCGAAGTACTCCACTATCATCTAATCCAGTAGGAATCGAAGACCCCAATTGATGATCTCAGGATAAACTACCAACTCATATGCACAATCTAGTGAAGTGTCCCCCTCTTTTGGTAGTCGAAGTGTAATGTTATCTGCCATTCACCATTGTTTCTTCAGATGACTAGCATGAGCTTTGTTATAATAAATGTATGGCACATTGTTTACCGCCATGACGTATTGAGGGAGGACTTGTTTCAAGTTTACACTCATTGAGGTAGCAACGTCCTCAGGAATTTCAACTAGAGCCTTATTTTTCTTTTTTCTTATCTCTTGTGCTCCTTGTTTCAATGAATCATCTTCTGTGTCAGAGGGAACATCACTTCCTTTGACTTCGACATCTGAATGAGTCGTTTCTGAATCATTTTCTTCCTCAGACGCTTCATTTATTAGCTGATGAGGTTTTAAGGGTGAGATTGTGTTTTCCTTTTGGATGTTCGAGGGATTTTGTTGAGACTCTGTGATGGTCTCAGCAATCTTCCTCAAGAGAGGAGATGATGGTGTAGGGTTATTGGTGATGTTTTGTGAAGGAATGTCAGCCTCAATGTCTCCCATAGCCATAAATATTTTCGTTTTAACAGAAAGACTATGAGAAATATAATATTTTGACTGAATCAGATGAGTTATCTTGCGTGTTTTTATGAGGATTAGGATTGATAGGTTATTCAGCTTCTTCTAGAATTCTTTGAGTATATGAGCTTTGTGTTATTTTACGATTATTTGGAAGATGAATAGACTTGAAGGCAGAAGGCACTGGAGAATAATTTTGGGGCGTTGATTATGTAGAATTTTTTTATAATATTTGTTGAGATTCTGGGGTGGATGAAATTGGAAACATGAGGGAACTTTGATTAGGGTCAAAATTATCATAAAATTTGGTTTGAGTAAGGAACTGAGGAGAGTTATCTATTACACATGCTGCTTTGTATTCAGCAGCGTTTTCACTAATACACAAGTAGTTGTAAGCCCCAACAATTGATCTTTAGTAGAAGTTATTTGTGATACACAAATAGCAGTTGAATGGAATATTTATAGAATAAAAGAAACCGAAAGAATGGTTAGAGAAGTGAAAGAGGTGGCAATGGTTATTCGGTATAAAGAGGTAATATCAAGCGTTTGCTTGTGAAGAAGTAATGTGACACCAGTTAGTTGTCAGACTTAATGACAGGCTTAGTGGGTCATCGCACACATTCTAAACCATTCGAAAAGTTTATGACAGTTATGAAAATGCCAGCTCATGATGTTATATGTAAATATTTGAAGCACGATCAAATGATCAAGTTAGTTTCGAGTTAAACATGTATACGAGTTCATTAGAGGAGGATAAGTACATGACTTTATATTTTTGAGTCATTTGATAAATGTTTGAGGATGTGTTTTTATTCGAAGACAACATAAGCTGTCAAAATAACTTTTTGCAAGGGAAAGGGAATTTCTAATTCGAAGCAGATTGTGTTTTGACAAAGAACAATTTTTTCTTACCAAGATGTCCGATGATTACTAATTCTTATTCATTTCCTTTCATAAGAACTAGGGGACTAATGATAAGGATATATAATATAAAGGGCTTAAATGTAATAGAATAAAGGTCATATGTGATAACTTGTATATCTGTTGGATGATCTTAAGATTATTTGTAAATAAATGGGCTGAAATGTAATTACCATATTTATGTAACTGAATCAGTTACATAAGTCTTTGCGCTTAAAAATAAAGGCAGATGACAATGAATAAAAGGTTACACTTTTCTAATTAGACAAGGCTTATTTTCTCTCTTTTACTTTCTCTCTCTGCAAACTTAATACTTTATTTACTCTCTCTTTAGAAACTAGATAAAAAAAAAGCTAATAATTATTTCATATTGTTAAAATATCCGTCACATGCTGAAGTTTACTTGAAATTTCATGCTGCTCTCGATACTTGTAAAAATGTTTGGCATTTCTCCATAAATAATGATAAAAAGTTGTCAAGTACGGCTAGTTTTCCAGTTAAAATGGGTACTTCCGTTGTATATTTTGGTTGATCTATCACTGCTAAATTTGCAAGCTATGTAAGATATGTTTCAATTCCATTTTTCCTAACCATGCAACCAAAACATTTGCTCGACCTTACTTTAAAAGAACATTTATCTATATTTTACTTGAGATTAACTTTTCTGAGGTATGTGAAAGTTTTTGTCAAGTCCACTAGGTGATCTTACTTTCAAAGACTGATAACTAGCATGTCATCGATGTAGGATTGTACGTTTTGGACCAATTGACTTGCAAATATTTTGTTTACTAACCGTTGATATGTTTCTCTATGATTCTTTTAATTTGAAGACATTACTTTGTAGCAATGTAGTCTCATTTTTATGATGAAGGTTGTGTAATCTTACTCTTATTCCTACATTTTTATTTGATTATATCCGGAAATGAATTCATGAATGATAAGATCTTTATTGAACATTGTATCGATAATTCAATAAATTCTTGCTAGGGGAATAAGTCTTTCAGATATACTTTGTTCCATGAATTCCACGAATATCTTACATTTTTTGTTTCTTTTATTGGTTTTCAAATTGAATAATGTGACTCTCGTATGTGTCATACAATAGTTAGTTTGTCTAGGTATTTAACAATTCCCTCTAGTTTTTTGCTATGAGTAAGACTTATTTTTTTGTACAATAGGCCAAAACGTTTTGTTTATTGATATATTGTGACAAATAACTTATGATGAGACTCTTATTACATTATCTTGTAAGAAATCAAATATTTATACATGTGATACAATGTAATATCTCAATCAATCTTTAACGTATTTATTTCCTTCATTTGTACATCTTTTAGATCTTCCCATAGTGGTACTAGACGGGGGCCTTCTCTGGGGTTATACATTCCTTCTAAAATGACTCCATCTTATTCTCATTCATATGCTTTAAGTGAAAAGGGTGTTGCATTGCACTTCCTAAAAGTCTTCTGATTTCCTCTAATCAAAACTAGATTTCTATTAATTGAGTACTTAAGCATTGGTGGGTCGTCCAAACTACATGGTACATTTGATCCAGCTAAAACCTTCTAAATATGACATTTTATGAGGAAACTGTATCTACAATCATGAATAACATTAATTGTTTTCATATACTCGTGCCTTCTAATTATAACATCTAAGGTTAGTTTTCTTAATACATGTGTATTTTGCCCCACTGCATCCAATCAATATTCGTAGATGTAGGTTTAACACCGTCATTATTATAATTTTGTCATAAATGAATCTATAGAGTATATCTTATGAGCTAATAATGCTTTTCATTACCTTATTGATTTCGAATCCAACTAACTCCATTTTTATTAATAAGAAATAAATATTTGGTGATGATACTCTTTGTAAGTCATTACATATGAATGCTATCATGAGATATAAGTTTAGATGTGAAAATGTTAGCCCTTGATATTTTACCTCTATTTCATTAGTATATATTTTCCTAGATTTTTAAAATATTCCCGAATATGGGTCTCCTCATGTAACTACCACTATTGACTGATTGTTGGGGTCCATGTCCAGGTACCCTTCTACTTCTATGATTATGATGACATTGTTGTCTAGTTTTTTTTATTCTTCGGCTGGTATTGAGGCTTGTTTGGATGCATAATCTGAACCTTGTTTTGGCTCATTATTTTTTTATTCTCGTATAATATTGTGAATTTACCTTATCCATCTTATAAATCCAAATAATATTTGGTAACGTGGCTGATATAATTGTGAAATTTATAATATATGTTTTTTCCTTATGCTCTCGGGCCCATACAACTTCCTCGAGTATTTATATAAGAACATATTTGGTATTCTCTTAAATTTCTTATAGGTTCCCAGTCAGCTCTATGAAGAGCTTTCTCTCTATTACTATTGTTGTCGAAAATATTTTTGGATTTTCCTTTGTAAGCATGACATTGATTGTTCTTTTGCCTCTCCGAAGTATTGACATTATTGATCCTTGATGATTTATTTTTTATATTAACATAGGAGATTGTCTCATTTATTATAAACAGAAGGTGTTTGGTGGATGGTTTGTCGGAGTTATAGTATTTTCATCTATTTAAGCTCGAGTAATCTCGTCTACTTTGATATAGCGCATTACTTGAGCCAGTAGGTCACCAAATTTTAGAGATATTTTATTTATTATATGATCTGCGATTCCACCTTCAAATACTCATTGCTTGTATGTCGTTTCTCCTACCAAGCCATGGTGTCTTGTAATTCGCTTTTTACATCAACGAACCTTTGAGTGATTCCCTTAGACTTGTATTAGGTCTTTTATTGCAGTGAATTATGCATTCCCCATATTCTTTTAGCACTTTATAACCTATAAAATAGTCTCTGGAAGTTTCCTGCAGCATCTTGTAGCTTTTGATGCATCATACAAGGAGACCAATTAAACCACTACATGCCGCTTACTCTAAACGTCATAGAGAATATATTACACTTTATTTTGTCATCCTCTTCATATAAAAACATCTCGTTGTTAAATTTTTTAATGTTATGTTCGGGATCCCTTTTGTTGTAGTACTTATCTATTTTATGTTTGTTAACGGTACAAGGCTCGTACAAGATTTCTAGGGCTATTGGGGATTCTTCATCCAAAACATCATCCTTGTCTACAGAGTTGTTGTTTGCTTTGTTTATAAAAGGGTATGCTTACTGATACCCATATACCTGCCATTTGTCATTTGAGGGAAACATGTTATTCTTTTTTGATGTTGTAGCACTCATTGTAATTTGGAAATGTTTGTGCATCTTTTTGTGGCGTTGGTGGTCCTTGAGCAAAATTTACTTGAAAGCCTATTTCTACTATCAGGTTTTCCTAGGAGATCTATGGTTGAGAAACCAAAACTTCTTATTAGTTGAGTTGGACCCCTGGTTGGGCCCCAAGGGCTTGCTGAAGCCCTGCCGATTGCATATGGAATTAATAGTAGCCTCGTTGTTGATCATGAGGTTGTTTTTATCCTGACTATCCAACTGGGAAGTCCTGTTTGGGTCCAATATATGAGGAACATGTTTGAAAATCGTTGAAGCATCATGGTGCATTAGGGGAGCTGGTACTCTATTTTGTACGATTGAGATGGATATTTTTCCCATTGTATGGAGACCGAGGTTCCTGAATTCGCTCATCTCTTCTGTCATGCTTTATTGTTGTTGTTCATATTCTTAGTTTGTTCATGCAATGTTGTCATCGTTTCCTACTCCGGAGTGATGATCCTTGTTTTGAGTTCTCTCTATTCTCCTTATCACTTGTGTTGAATGATAGTTTTCTTCTTTAAGAGGAATATCTCAAAAGTTCTTTCAGCATGTTAGGAGTTGCATTTTCTCCTTCTTCATCTTCTACCCGTTGGACAATATATTTAAGTTTAGAAGCCATACAATAAATTGTTCATACGAAATTCAAAAACCATTATTGTGTTATTCTCTCAGCATCTGAGCCAATCACTCAAAGTTAATGACAGAGACCGCGGGAGCCATTAAGGATACAAGATGTCTTTTTGGAGCTTCCAATTCAAACTTTTCATCTACAAGCAGATTAGATCAATCTTTAAAAAAAATCATTGATTAATTTCATATTTTTCTTGTCTTTTTTTTTATAGGAAATAAAATTTCAATTTCCACAGACAACATCCACTGATGATGCAAATTCTCGACGATGGGATTAATTTCCAAAATTTTGAAAAATCAGAAGAATATGAGAGTAAAAAAAACGATAAATACTAGTAAATGCGAATAGTTGCTTGAGAATAATAATGAACAAATAAATTTCTAATGATTGTTCACACTATAGTTATAAAGTTTAGAATGAGAATAATATCTCATTTTGATAGCCAAGAGGCATAAAACGTAATTTTTCTCTCTCCAAGTCTAAGAGGGAAAATAGCCAAGTTTTTAATAGCCCCATATTGAAATTAGTCATACCAGATTGAGTTACTATTATTACTAACTATGGACCAAATTTTTTTAGGACAACCGTTGGGTTCTAGGTATTTTAAATCGAGAACCTCAATACCATCTTCCAACGTGGGAAGGTAACATTGCAAAATTCCACATTCGTCCTCGAGGCCTTCATCTCATGGAAAAACCAGAAGAAGTGCCGGAGGTTTTGAGATAGCTCAGTGAGTACCATGGAAGAGAAGATTAAAATGGAAAACCATTATACATGACCACCAAACAAGATTGAATTTATGAGCTGGAGTCTACCAACATAAGAAAATTGTTTTGGGGTCCACGAGCTAATACGTGCAATAATATTTTCATGGAGAGGCCAACAATAATTACAAGAAAGACGACCCATGATGAGAGAAACAACTGGATACTTTACTATGAGGGAACAAACATTGTATGTTAGGATATTGATCAGGTCTTGTCTAAGCTTGAGGTTCACCCTAGATAGGAAGATGTGATTTTTGCCAAGATTGATTTGGAGATCCAAAAGATAAAAAAATATTAATTAAAAAAATCTTTAATGAGATTGAGATAATTAATATCACTGCGACAAATCAAATAGATCACGGACCGAACAAAGGTTGACAGTTTTTAGTTTTTGACATTTTCTGTAAAACTTGAAATTTCTATAATTGCCTTTTCCATTAGGATATTGGAAAAAATGTATTACAAGAACGAACAAAAAAAAATGAGAGAGGGCTGATTTTCCAAAGCCTCTTCTTTCTCAAGGAGGGTTATTTTGCCGAAGCCTCTCTTTCTCAAAGAGGGTTGTTTTTCCGAAGCCTCTCTTTTCATAACAAAAACAGTTATATTTATTGTTTAATGATTTTAACACTGTTAAAAAATTAAGATTGTTAAAATTTTATTACATTTAATTTTTTTAATAATATTGAATACTAATCTAACAAGATCAATTCATCAAAACTACTAATATTATACGTTTCATCGAATTATTTTTTTTCATATGTCAATGTAAATTAATCAAAACTACTAATTTCACAAGAAACATTTTTCCTTCAACTCTATAACATTCTCGCTAGTCACGTATCCCAGCCTTGCTAATACATGCATCACAAAAGAAACTAAGCTCAAGACCGTAGCCAAAGTAAACTCATTTGATCGTAAACCTTCTCTACATATATCACGAAACAAACAAACACGATACTTAACATTGCATTTTTTGTGCAAACATCAACAATAATCATCAAAAGATGGAAACATCGAAGTATGACACATAAAATTTTCATGAGATTCATTAAAGAACACAAGCATATGCAATTAAAATATCACTTTGTACTAAAGATTCTTCAATGGTGGTTATGATAGATAAAGATTTGAAACAATGTGAAATAAAAAAAACAGTAATCTAGATATGAATTTTCATGAAAATAGAAAGATAATTAGACGATATTGAATTAGATATAAATTGAGATTATTGTTGGATTTTAAAAAAGATTGGCATTTGATATATATAATATTAATGTTTTCTATGACTTGACTAAAAAGTAAATACTTATCTCGGTGTTTTGTAGAAAATAACCTCTTTTTTATTATTAGGTATAATTGACCCTTATCGATGTAGCCCAGAAAGTTCAAACAAAAACCTTTTTTATTTTATTTTATTTTATTCAAATATCTTATGTATTTAAATCAAATCTAATTATATTAAGATTTGATTTGATTTGTTTTTATTTTATTTTATTTCCTTGTATTATATAAAGCCTCATATGCCTTAAGTTATTTTAAATTTTTTGAATAATATTTTTTTTATCTCTGCAAATTTCAATTATTGTTACCCTTAGATTAGGGTTTCATCATGTTACTCTTGAATTAAGGTTTCATCTACTGTTGCTTCTTCTTCTGTTTCCGCCGCGTCATCAGTTTGGTATCAGAGCCTCAGTTCTTGCTACGGGTCAAGCATGTTTCTGAATCTTGATTTCATTTGATTCAAGGTCTAAAAGAGAGAACAACATACGGTCATGAAGATCTCAAAGATCGTTTGGTATGCGGGAGACACACTAGGCGTTTCAATGACGATCATATTGACCGGTTACTGAAGGAGTTTAAATTGACTACCAATTGTGAAATCAAGGTAAAATATTCTTATCGAGATGTTGTCTTACGCTATGAAGAGGTTTTCGGAACCATTTTCATCAACTGGACATGGGGATGTTGTCTTCAGGCTATGAAAAGGCTTTCGAAACTATTTTTTTCCTTCAACTGGATGGCTTCAATGTGACTTCGAATAAGGAGCACTCAAGAAGAATTATCTTATTCCGATAAGGTCAACAATTATAATTCCCAATGTAACGATTGAATAAAATAAAAGAAATAATTTAGGTTCTTGATGGTGATGGTGTTGTGAATTCGAGGACGAATTCTTGTCAACCATGATGTAGCCCAGAAAGTCCAAACAAAAGCCTTTTTTATTTTATTTTATTTTATTCAAATATCTTATATATTTAAATCAAATATAATTATATTAAGATTTGATTTTATTTTATTGTTTTTATTTTATTTTATTTCCTTGTATTATAATTTAGGGTTTTGAGAATAATTTAGCCTCATATGCCTAAGTTATTTTAAGTTTTTGGAATAATATATTTTTTTATCTCTGAAAATTTCAATTATTATTACCCTTAGATTAGGGTTTCATCATGTTACTTTTGAATTAGGGTTACTCTTGAATTAGGGTTTCATCTATCGTTGCTTCTTCTTATGTTTCCGCCGCGTCATCACTTATGTTTTTTATCTCGATATTTTTGTGTGTTTTTCATCTATTAATAATTAGGCTAAAAATTCGACTTAATCACCAATATTGGACACTTACTAAAATTGTCATTAAAGTTTCTTCTGCCAAAAAATAATTATTTATGTTTAAAAATATTGCATGTATGGTCGTTGACACATCTCGATTTATGTTTAATAGTATTGCATGTATGATCGTTGACACGTATCGATAAACCATGTGATTACGCGTGACACCTAAAAATATAATTTTATATTACAAATACGATCACTCAATATCCATTATTTCATTTTTCAACTTTTTTATTTTTATTTTCAACTTTTTTTATCTTTATTTTTTTTACTAAAGGATTTCAATTGAATTAAAAAGAAAAAGTAAGCCCTTAATAGGCAATTTTACAAAAATTTGAAGTGTAGAGCGCGAACCCTACACTTCTTCTTCCCCAAATCTGTACTACTACATACCAACAAACCCTAAATCCTTTTACTCCACTAATCTTAGATACCCAAAATTCACCTTCTCCAGCAAGACAATAGCTTTTAACTTCAATGGAGCATTCACATCAGTAAACTCTAAATCCAATTGCTGATTGAGAGCTTCCTTAGCAAGCCAATCGGCTCCCAAGTTCTGCTCCCTAAAAATATGACAAACCACCATCTCTGCTTTGATCGAATTCCTGCAACACTTGAGTAATGGATCTAAAAACCAAGGTACATTACCATATTGAATCAGATTAACGAGAATCAAAGAATTGAGCTCAACATCTACTCTTCTAAGCCCAAGCTTCTCACACAATCTTAAGCCATCCAGAAGAGCTCTACTTTCTGCAATCAAAGGAGAACCTTTCCCATACAGTTTTCTGATGCCGGCGACAATGTCTCCACTGCTATCACGGATCAAAGCTCCACCTCCATCTTCACCATTAAAGGTACACGAACCATCCATATTAAGTTTATATCTTCCATGCTTAGGACTCTTCCATTTCAAAAAGAGAGGTTTATTTCTGACTCTAACCTGATTGATACAACCCATGTCAGCAGCTTCTCTAATGAACTTACCCCAATGCTTTCTACCAAATACTTTAGCATAATCAAGACTTGACAAAATCATTAGGATATGCTTGATAATAGAGACAGTAGTGACGTTTTCATTGTTGATTTTCTTTTTGTTGCGACCAGTCCATATAGACCACATAACAATAGCTGGAAGAATACTAAAGATGTCACACTTCTTACCAGCCCAGTACCATCTCATGACTAAATGAGAAACAGTCATATGAGATTGAATTTGAACCTTGAAAATGTTGCTGAAATATAGCCAAACGCCCCAAGCAGTGTGACATTGAACAAAAACATGGTTAGTTGATTCATTATTGTCACAAAAGACACATTTAGAAGCCATCATGAAACCTTTTCTTTGCATCACATTATCAATAGGGATCCAGTTGTGTAGCACCCTCCACAACAAAAAAGAACACTTTATAGGTGTAACAGCATTCCATGTCTTCTTATACAAACTAGAAATGCTGCTTTTAGCTCTGATTTGATTTATTGTATCTTTGACATTGAACTTTCCATTCTCAGAAAGAGACCAAAGTAACACATCTTCAGTATTTGCCAACTTTATCTCTGTAATTTTATTAATCTCAGTAGTAGTAACCAAAGTCTTGAGTCTGTCAATGTCCCAAGAATTTCCCAACCAAAAGTCCTTCACCTGGTCATTAATACTATCCCACAAGATTCTTCTATCTCTATATTCAGTGACCACTATAAATGGTTTAGTAGAACACCATTTATCATACCAGAAACCAATGTTGCCATAACCAGGTTTCCAAAATATAAACTCTTCAGTCATCTCTCTAGTATTAAGAATACGCAACCATACTTTTGATTTTCTGTGAGTGGCTATAGCTAGAATAGGATGAATATTGTTAAAGTAATATATAGACATCATATATCTGGCCCATAATGAATGTTGCATCCTGAATTCAAACCACAGCTTCATTGCATATACCTGCTGCATGTCATTCAGCCTTCTAAGATTAAGACCCCCCTCACAATATGGCTTGCATAATCTTTCCCAACGAGCCCAGCTAATAGCATTCTTTTCTTCTTTTGTCCCCCACATGAATTTGTTGAATAAGATTTCTAATCTCTGAACAATGCCAACAGGAAGAGAAGTATGTTGCAGATAATAGTTTGGAAAGGCCACCAGGACAGATTGAATCAATTGGAGACGACCAGCAAATGATAAATGAAGTTTGTCCCATTCCATGATTCTTTTCCTAACCTTGTCAATAATATTCTCAAAGTTTGCAATCCTTGTCTTATTAGCAATTGATGTACCCAAATATTTAAAAGGTAAATGAGAATTCTTGAATTTCCAGATATCTTTAATAACAGCAACATTATGAGCAGACATCTTAGTAGAAGTAATGAACTTAGACTTAGTTACATTAATCTCCTCACCAGACACCAACTGATAATGATCCATAATAGCTTTAAAAGCCTCCATAGCCTGAACACTTCCATTAGTAAACAACATGAAATCATCAGCAAAGGCAGAACATGCTATATTAATATTACTCCTTGACTTGTATCTAAAACACTGATTATCATTAGAAGCCAAAGTGACACTTCGAATCAAATATTCCTCAGCTAAAATGAACAGACTCGGGGAGAGGGGATCCCATTGTCTTAACCCATGAGTATTTGGGAAATAACCAGCCATCTCACCATTAACAAGAATAGAGGAGTAAACATTACTGATGCATCTATTAACCAGACCAATCACCTCATTAGAAAAGCCAAACATTCTAAGAATCGAAAACAAAAACTCATGCCTCAAATTGTCAAAAGCCTTGGTCATATCAGTTTTGATAATAACATTACCAACCTTTATATTGCTATTAATCTCCAAGGCCAACTCCTGAACAAGAAGAATAGAGTGCTGAATAGAACGACCTTTAACAAAACCCCCTTGCACATCAGAAATCAGCTTAGGCAAAATAGATGAGAGTCTGTTATTTATAATCTTTCCCAAGATCCTTGAGAAAACAGAAGTAAGACTAATAGGTCGAAAATCTTTCCAGCTGTTAGGATTCTCCATCTTAGGGATTAAACAAACCATTGTAGATTTAACACCTTTAGGTAAATCATACCCTTCAAAGAAGGCTCTAACAGCATTACACAAATCAGAACCCACAATATCCCAACAACATTTATAAAACTCCCCATTGAAACCATCAGGACCAGACGCAGCTTCAGAATTCAAACCCTTCACAACTCTATAAATCTCATCTTCATCAGGAACACTGACCAAAATTCTATTATCATCCTCATTAACAAGACAAGGAATAACTCCATTCAAAGTCTGATCATTCCCAACATTTAACTCAGTAGATAACAAACCTTTGAAGTACTCAACAGCAGAAGATCTGATGCTATCCTTATCATTAAGCCACCCATCCCCAACCTTTATTCTATCAATTCTGTTTTTCTTCAACCTTTTCTTCACAAAACCATGGTAAGCAGCAGTATTTCTATCCGAATCTTTCAACCAGGAGGCATGAGCTTTCTGTCTCCAATAGCTTTCTTCTCTATCAAGTAACAACAAGTGTTTCCTTTTGGCCTCAACTAACAACAATTCATTAATCTCAGAAACATCATTCTGAAGAATAGATTCTATAGTAATAATAGATTGCTCAGATTGCTTAATGGCATCGAATATATTACCAAAGACATTTCTATTCCAAGTCCTTAACACCGACTTCAACCTCTGTTGCTTAAGCCAAAAGATCATAATAGGATTCCTAATCTCTTCACTAATAACACCAGACCAACTCTCCTTAACCTCCTTTAAAAAACCAGGATGAGTTGTCCACATGTTTAAAAATTTAAAAGAAGCTTTAGACCTTTCCAACTTAGAAGAGATCTTAATAATAATAGGACAATGATCCGAACAATTACGAGTAAGATGAGACACAGAAGTATAATCAAAACAATCCAGCCAAGCATTATTGTAAAGCACGCGATCCAATCTCCTCCATTTCTTACCATCAGACCAAGTGAAAGAACAGCCACTGAAACCAGCATCCAGAAGACTACAATCCATAATACAACTGTTAAAATCATCCATACCTCTGAGATTAATAGTTGAGCAACACAACTGCTCCTGAATATTTAAGATGACATTGAAATCTCCACAAAGAATCCACTCATTCTGAACATCCAAGCTTCTAATAGTATCCCAAAGCACTACCCTCTGCTCCTTCTTACATTTAGCATAGATGATAGATACATCAAACAATATTTATAAACTTTTTTTATCTTTATATTTACTAAGTTAATATATAATTCTTTATATACGAAAAACTAGGTATTATAATATAAAATAATATTTTTACATAAATAATTATATATTAACTTAATAAAAGTAAATATCAAAAAGTAATCAAAGTAAAAAATTCAACCAAAAACGTTTCAGGGCTGAATTATTGAGGGAACATATTTATAATGGAAAATTATATTATTGAGTTTAAAATGTCATTGTTCATTTATTTATATACGTAAATTACTATATATACACAATATTTATAAATATAAGTGATCAATTTTGCACAGAACATTAACTAAACTAAAATTAGTATACTTTTTAATTTTCTTTTTGTCGGAAATACGTCGAAAACGATATTGATTATAAAGAATAAATTGGGTTTATTAATACCAATAAAAACGATATTTTATAACCCTGTCTTAGAAAGAAAATCCAAAGTGAATAGCGTTACAACCGAGACGTAAGAAGAGATACAGCTGGTTTCAGCCAAACGTGCAACCCACATGCCTCTCTCTCACCATCTCTCTCTCTCTCTCACCAATCACCATCTCTCTCTCTCTCTCTCTCTCTCTCTCTCTCTATTTATATAACCCTTCCTCTTCCCCACAATTTATATCACTCAATCAAGCAACAATACAACAGATTAAAACCTAAGTTTAATTCTTTCCTTGTTTCCACAAGATCTCACAAGTTTTAGGGTTTCATTCTCACGAATCCTCCATGTCAACATCATCTAGAAATATCTCCGCGAGCGACAGCCGTCGGCAATCAAGCCGTCTCCAACGGCGAGCTCCGGCGTCTATACAAATCAGCCCGGTCTCCGAATGGAACGTCGCGATTCCCCTCTTATCTCCCCTCGCCTCGTCACCGCCTTCTTCGTCGGGGAACTGGATCGAACGGACTGAAGATGCGAAGAAGCCGAGGGAAGAGAAACAGACAACGCCGGAGAAGGCACCGGTGTTCAAGAAATGGCAGCATCCAGCTGCCCCTTTCTATTACGAGACGCCATCGTTTGGGTCTTCGATGTTTGTGCCGGTGTCGAATAATTAGTTGTTTGTGTAGATCTGACACGGTGTCGTTTAGTAGGAGTATTAATTTTCTGACTACTTGTTGGTCTGTCTAATTTAATTTCGATTATCTGACTATTTTGCTTACAAATTTGATCTGAAAATAAAGCTAACAAAAGAATATCCAATCAGTAGATCCAAATCGATAATTGATACTACTTGGATATTCTTCAGTATAGTACTAGAATTCAACGGTACTTTATTCTAACATGAATTTAAGATTAAGTATGTTTTGTGTAAAACTAATTCATTGACCCTCTTACATTTTATTGTTTTTTCAGTTTCAAACTCTGGGACTAAAGATTCCTATCTTACCTTCATTGTTTTGACGAAATTTTCAGCCCAATTTATTCGACTATTTTTATTATTGATTCGTATTAAATCTATTTTATAGAACAATGACACTAAAGTTTATGTAGTGAAAATCAAAAGTTTAATTTGTTTTTATTGCGACAGCAAATAAATATTAAAGTTTAACAAATTGATGGGAGTCGAATTTCTGTATATATAACTTCAGTCCATTTCAAAGACAATCAAATCAATCGGATATTAAGATACGATTAAAACCAAAAATATTATGAATAAATAGGATAGTATTCGTATAAATATTCGGAACATATTGGGTGGATCCATTGATTATTATAAATAAAATACAAAAATAATATGTAAATCAAGTTTGGACAATAAAACAACATCATAATCATAAACAAATCAAGGTTTATAAACTTTTGGACCACGTGAGTCTAAATGTATCTTGTCCGGTAGTCTGCTACCACAAAAAAAATAATAATACATGCATATAACAAAGTTAAGTTAGTACCAAGATTAAACTGGTCATACACCATTAGTATATAAAAATTTGAAAGTTAAGTTAGTAGTGAGATTACATTCTTCATACAACATTAATAAATAGAGATTTGAAAGTTAAGTTCGTAGCGAGATTACACATACAACATTAGTATATAGAAATTTGAAAGTTAAGTTAGTAGTGAGATTACACTGGTCATACAACATTAGTATATAGAAATCTGAAAGATATACGTTTTAAGCTCGTTTGCCTTTTATTATATCTATAAATAAGATCATATAGATACACTTTCTAAAGAATAATAAAATTCTAGCCGCTTCTAAGAGAATTTGTCTTCTCTCTTTTGTTTAGTATTTAACATGGTATCAGAGCCTGGGGTAATCTGTTTCGTTGATCTACTATGTATTCGATTTTCTATTAGTATTGGATTTCGGTTTGAAATTGGATTTATTCAAAAAAAATGGATATGGTCGGTAATTTTGGATTGTGTATTGGTATTGATTTTGACAAAACAGGTTAAAATTCGTTAGAGGCTTGTATTATTGTTTTGATTTGGGAGGAAATAATCTACTAAATTATTTGAGTTATTATTTGATAAATGTATAATCTACTCAGTTATTTGCATTATATTATTGTTTTGATTTGGGAGGAAATAATCTAGTGAGTTACTTGAGTTATTATAATTAATTGGGGAAATTGTAAGTGAATTAATTGGTAAACACCAAATGTATTTTGCAGTAAAATTAATAGGTGAAATTGCAAGTGATTAATTGCTGAAATTGCATTAGTACCATGGATTAATTGGTGAAATTGCAAGGAATTCATCGATGAAATTGCATCAGTAAATTAATCGCATAGAATTAGTTGAGGAAATCACATAAATTTAATTGGTGCAATTGCATCAGGGAATTAATTGTGGAGAATTAATCGGTAAAAATGCAAGAAATTAATTTAAAAAAATTGCATCAGTTCATTAACTGCAATTAGCATTGAAATATTACACTAAATATTACAGTGATTTGACCAACATCGATTTAGCATTGAAATTGCAATTATCGGGTCACGAAATCATTAGAAAAGATACAGTTTTTTGTTTTCGTATCTGTTGTGTGCAGCTCGAATCAAACGGTCCGATCAAAAGGCAAACGATGTCCGTGTTTGCTGAATTTTGAAGACCGTGTTTGGGACATCCACTCCTTCAATATGACTGGTTGGATTATAATTTGGTGCTACAGTTCTGGAGAAATCACTACTTGAACAATGCAAGAGTTTTGTTGGTCACACTGTGAATTCAATTTTGATTTTGATTTTGATTGAAAATTGGAAACTGGAAACTGGAAATTGGTATTTTGATTTAGTTTGGTATTTGGACTCGGATTTAGATATGATTGAGTATTGGATTTGATTTTTTTGGACCACTAAGATTTTGAATTTGGACTTCGTCTGATTTTAGATTTGGGGTTTGATTAAGATTTTGATTTGATTTTTCTGATTTGGATTTGGTATCTCTTGATTGTTTGATTTTGTTCGATTAGAGATTGTGGATCTTATTGCGAATATGATAGGAAACTATGATTTTCTACAATCTACTAATAACAAACTGAATAAGAAGAACTTTGTTATGTCTACATCTACATACCATTCAAGTATGTCATCGTCTTCCACTTCAGGTGTTGAGTCATCATTGTGGATTTTGGATTCCGGTGCGGCTCATCATATGTCCCCTCACATGTCAAATTTTGTTTCGTTGTCTCATGTTTCACCCATATCTATTTTTTCTGCTAGTGTTACACAAATGTCAGTAGAGGGTATTGGCTTTATATGTACCCCTTATATATCGCTATTAGATGTTTACTACGTTCCCACCCTACTTTGATTTTTTATTTCGGTTAACCAATTGTGTAAATCTGGTTATTGTGTCTTATTTCTGATTATGTTTGTTCTATACAAAAACAACAGAATCATAGAGTAATTGAGACATGTCATAAAATAAGGGAACTCTATGTTTTAGAGAAACTCGAAGTAACAAATGTTGATGTCTATGGTGTTGATAGTGGAAAAACATACTTGACTGATATTGTTCCTATGGTGCAGATTTTGTCTTTATTTTGTTTAAATCCTCCATCGCCCGAGTTTTATCTTTTGCATTATCGTCTGGGACATGTATTTGCATCGCATTTAAATTTTTTAGTTTCTATATGTTCTTTAGGTCAGTTAAACACGTGTAATATCTCAGATTGTAGTGGTTGTAAACTTTCATAATTTTTTGTGTTACCGTTTAATGAAAGTGTCACTTCTTTAATTGCTCCGTTTGATATTATTCATTTTGATATACGGGGTCCATCTCATGTCTCCACAAAGGATGCTACATCCTACTATGTTTATTTCATCAATGATTATACTCGATATATTTGGGTTTACCTTATGAAACGAAAATCAGATTTCTTTGGAATTTATAGAGAATTTCGGGTGTTAAGACTCAACATTTTGCTATAATAAAATGCTTCAGGTGTGACTTATGAGGTGAATATACATCCAATGATTTTACTCAGTTACTTGTATCTGATGGTACCATACATCAGTCTTCTTGCAATGACACCCCTCACCAAAATGGTATTGCAGAAAAAAACATCGTCACCTTATTGAGATTGCTCGTTCCTTGGTTTTATCTACAGAGGTTCATATTATTATTTTGGGAGAAGCATTTTATATTGTTGTATATGTTGTTAATCAAATGCACACTGCTCATAATGCTAGGATGTATCCCTTTCAGAAGTTATAAGGGCAACTTCCAGATTATTCTTCCTTACGAGTGTTTGGATGTAAATATTTTATCAATCGGCCTCGTGTAGAACGCAACAAATTGGGCCCTAAATCCGTAATATGTGTTTTCTTGGGTTATGGTGTTAGATAGAAAGGTTATCATTGTTTTGATCCACTATTTAGAAAATTTATATCTCTCGACATGTTACATTTCTTGAGCATATCCCGTTTTACTCGATTCGAGCAAAATCGCATGATATAACAAGTACCAAACTTCAGACTATTGATTATTTTGAAAGTAATAGCAACATACCCATTAGAATTGATGTGCTAGCTCATGAGATATCGACTACAACTGATACTACTTCTGTTCTATCAAGGCTTGAGTCAGCTCCTTCTTTTAGTGAACCACCAACAACACCCTTCAAAAGATCTACTCGTACAAGTAAGTCTACTAAACTATCATATTTTGCGTATTATTCTTACTCAGCTCATTTTGTATCTTTTATAGCAAACATACATAATTTATATAAACCTCAGTCGTTTAAAAAATCTGTTTTATTTCTCGTGAGCAAAATGAAATAGTCGAAGAGCTTACCGCTCTTTATTAGACTTATAGATATGATATAGTTAAACCTTCATCCGGTAAGCATATAATCGAATCTCGATGGGCTTTTAATATTAAAAAAGTCTGATGGGTATGTTGAAAGATATAAGGCTCGTCTTGTAGCAAAAGTCTATTCACAGAAGTATGATATGGATTAGACATTTTCCCAGTGACAAAAATGACGACAATCCGTACTCTTATTGCGGTTGCATCCGTTCACCAATGGAAGATCTTCCAACTAGATGTCAAAAATTCATTTTTGAATGGTGATCTTCATAAAGAGGTTTACATGACTTCTTCTCTAGGTGTTGCTCACCAACCAGGTGAAGTTTTTCGACTTAAGAAAGGTTTATATTGTCTCAAATAAGCTCTTTGTGCCTGGTTTGAAAAATTCTCTATAGTTATTACTTCACGTGGTTTCCTTGCTAGTAATCACGACTCGAACTTATTTATGAGATGTATGAGTGCATGAAGAATTATTTCATCCCTATATGTAGATGATATGATCATTACAGGTGATGATATTGATGGCATTGAGGCACTAAAATGTGATTTGGCTCAGTGTTTTGTGATGAAATACTTGGGACTATTATGTTATTTTTTAGGTATTGAGTTAGTTCACTCTCCTAAAGGTTATATTCTCTCTCATACAAAATGTATATGTGATTCCTTCGAGTGAGCATGACGTTTTGATAAAAGGACGGTAGCTACCCCTCTTGAAACTAGTGCTCGGTACTCTCTGAATGATGGTGTTCATTGTCAGATCCAACTCTATATTGAACTCTTGTAGGGAGCTTGGTCTATCTTAAAATTATTCTGCAAGATATAGCTTATGATGTTCATGTGGTTAGTCAGTTTGTTACTACTTCTACAACCGTCAATTGAGGAGTTGTTCTTCGAATATTGAGATATTTTCGTGGCACTCAGTTCCACAACATTTTATTTCCCTCGACCTTTTCAGTTGAACTACGTGCCTAATACTAATTGGTATAGTGATACTCATGACTGAAAATCTACTACTGGTTTATGTATTTTCCTTGGAGATTCATTAATATCATAGAAAAGAAAGAAACAAAATGTTCTCTAGATTGTCTACTAAAGTTGAGTACCGTGCAATGGCCATCACCACATGTGAGATTGTTTGGTTACAACAGCTTCTTGCATATATGAGGGTTAATGTTACTAAACCTACTTCCTTACATTGTGATAACAAAATCACCATGCATATAGCAAAGAATTCTATTTTTCATGAGAGGACGAAAGCACATTGAAATAAATTGTCACTTCACTCAGCATCATCTTCAGATCAACACCATCTCCCTTCCATATGTTTCATCAGCTTTACATGTTGCTGATATATTCACGAAGGCTCATTCAAAGCGCATATTCGTTTTCTTTGAAACAAACTCTCAATGCTTATTATTGTTCTATTGTGAGTTTGAGGGGGGGGGGTGTTAAAGATATAAGGCCCAATCCCGTTATCCCTTTATTATATCTATAAATAATATCATATACAATATGTAATGGATACACTTTCTAAATAATACAAAAACCCTAGCTGCTTCAAAGTGCTTATTCTTCTCTCTTTTGTTCTTTATCTAACAGTCTGCTACCACAAAAAGAGGGGATAATAACTGCATACAACAAAGTTAAGCTAGAAATAGAGCAGGATATTACACGGGCCATACAACATTAGTATATAGATATTTGAATCGTAAGTCTGAAAGCATACGCTGCGAAACTGCATAAACAATGACGGAAATAGAGCCAATTGTTTTTGAGTTTCTCCCGCTATACGTGGTTATTACCGTGCCAAAACATTATAAGTTTCTCCCGCCATATGTGGTTACTATTACGCCAAAAACTTTGGAGTTTATTTCCCGTATATGTGATCATTACCACACCAAAATATAAACACCAAAGATGGTGAATGTCAGAGGGAAACTAGTTTGAAGCCTTCATGATCCAAGATGACCATTCATCGGCGTTTAATGTGAAGCGAAACTTGGTGTTGGTTGCACTTTAAATATTTTGAATAAAAACAAATCAATGAGGATATGATTGATGGATTCAATACACGAGTGCCACAAAACACACTTAAAAATGAAGTTTAATCCCCAACTGATAAGTTTGTGTAAGATAAACAACTTTCCATATATAACATATATAACAATCCATAGTAAAAAAATAACAATGAGTGTTGTACTTATGGCATACTAACCACGCCTACCAGAAAAAAAGGATGGGCGTACGAATTCCATTGCGAGTGTCTTGAATGGTGAATATTACATTCCCAATCTTGGCGATCCAATAATGAACATCGTCATAATTAATGTTTGGAGGTAGAAATGAGATGATGAGGTGATTTATCTCCTTTAATTTCTAATGGTTTTTAATACTAGCAAACCTTAATTGGGCTGACTTGTTCCGGTGTCCATCTAGTATGATGTAAGAAACCTCGAGGCTATTATCAAGCCTTTAAGTCATAAATAATACTTTGCACATAGTGGTATATCAGAGAGGTAGGGAAAAACTACAAGTCTACCAGAAAGATGTAGTCTCCCCATTACCAATTTTCACCTTGTACATTTTGCTAGCTAAGAAGCCTAATACGTAATTTGTTTCTCCAAGTATATGAGGGAGAATAGCCAAGTTTTTAATACCCTGATATTGAATCCAACCATACCAGCTTGAGTTACTATTATTACTAATTATGGACCAAATTATTTTGAGGGGAACCGTTTGATTCTACATTTTTAGATCAAGAACCTCAATACCATACTCCAACATGGGAAGGTAACATTGGAAAATTCCACCTTCGCCCCTTAAGATTGAATTTATGAGCTGGAGTTTACCAATATAAGAAAGTTGTTTGGAGGTCCACGAGCCAATACAGGCAATAATATTTTCATGGGGAGGCCGACAATCATTACAAGAAAGACGACCCATAATTAGAGAAACAACACGATACCTTAATAGGGGGAAACAAACATTGTATCCTAGGATATTGATCAAGTCTTGTCTAAGTATGAGGTTCACGCTAGATATGAAGATGTGATTTTTACCAAGACTGATTTGGAGATCCAAAAGATAAAAAAAATTCGTTAAAAACCTCTTTAATGAGATTAAGATAATTAATATTACCACAACAAAAAATAGATCATCGACCAAACAAAGGTTGACATTTTTAAGTTTTGACATTTTCAGTAAAACTTGAAATTTCTATAATTTCCTTTTCCATTAGGATATTGGAAAAAGTTGTATTACAAGAACGAACAAAAGAATGAGAGAGGGTCGCTTTTCCAAAGCCTCCTCTTTCTCAAAGAGGGTCGTTTTGCCGTAGTCTCTCTTGTCATAACAAAAAAAAAATTTATTATATATTCATCACAACTTTATATACAAAAATGGTAACAACTTTATAAATACATATAATATGTGTGATAATATAGTTTTTTTATCACATTGTATTTCAAGTACTTTATTAATGTTATACTATTATCGAATGACCTATATAATAATAAAAGAAACGATAATCTACCAATAACCACCAAACATCAAAACTATTTATCAATAAACAACGAGGGTTGAGAAAGTATTGATAACCACGTGATTTTGAAACTAAAATACTCATAACCACATCATACCCCGTTTTGTTACTAGGATCTTGATAAGTTAGTTTTCGTTTTTTCATTTGATCAATCTGTTCTGCAATTTAAGATCAGTTTTTATTTCTTCAATAGATAAAGACCTTATGAAAATGTAAATTGTTTGTTTTCTTTTTCTTCTTTTGTATTTATTGATTCACATGTGATTTTAATTTTTTTTGTTTTGTTATTTTTTTATTATTTCGAAGTATTTTATTGTTGTTTTATGATTATATGAATTTTTTAGTAATGTTGTTTCTTTGAGTTTATACATTCACATAATACTTTGAAAACTATCTAAAAATATTGATTTCAATAAAATTGATTTTGTGATTTTGAAAGTCTGGTTGCGTAATTACGTTGATTTCGGTTGTGTAATCAATTAGTGTTGTTGAGTTGTAAGATTAAGTACATTTTGGTTATGTAATTAGCTAATGTTTTTTCTTAAAATTATATACATTTTTTGTTGTATAATTGGAAAGTGTTGTTATGTTGTGAAATTCAGTATACTTGGGTTGCGTAATAACTATTTCTTATTTTGTGTTTTGGTTGCGGAAATGTGTGATAGTTTGGTGCAAAAATAGTGTGAACTTGTATTTTTTTCATTTATATTGTTTATTTGTAGGTTTACAATATCTTCATTGGTTATTTGAACAAAATAATGAGGTTTCCGGTCATCTACTTAATACTTTTAAAAATTATGAAAGTATGGTTAATTTCATAATAAACAAGTAGAATTGGCTGGTGAAGAGTCTTTTTAGCTTCAATTATTCATTTTATGAAGATAAGATTTGTTTACTTTGTTATGAAGATGATTTTATATCATTAGTTGCATTGGCCGACCGTAGTAAATGCCAAAATAATATTACTGAGATTGGTGAAACTGTTAAAAGTAGAAATTTAGGTGTTGATGATACTGATTTGGATAATGTTAATAGAGTATCATTACATGATATTGGTTTGATAGTTGAAGATAATTTACCAATTTAAAAACTCAATCCATGAGCCAACTTTTTTCCCTGTCCCCAAGCCTTTTCATTCTTGTTGAGGAAGGTTTAATTAGAGGATTATCTAATTTATTTAAAGCTAATGATAATATGAAGATTCATGTTAAGTCAGGTTACCTCTTACCCAGTTTGGCGTTTGGTGATGACATAATCATCTTCACTAACAACCTTCCTCCCACCATTGCTAAGCTTAGCTATCTGCTTGACAACTACGAGTCAGTTTTTGGGCAAGCTATCAATAAAGACAAGACGAAAATAATTACCTCTGCTAAATCTTCCCAAGCTTGTGCTACCAGATTGAACATGGATACTGGATTCAATACTGATTCAGCTCCTTTCTCCTATCTTAGCATCACTATCTCTGGAAACAACAAGGGGAAGAATTACTTACCTCTTATTGAAAAAATTCACAATAAAATCCAAGAGTGGGATATGAAACATCTGTCCTTTGGGGGCAGAATGTCTTTTATCACTAATGTTCTTCAACCTATTGTTTATTACTGGATGCATAACAGTGTCATCCCCATTTCTATTATTAATAAAATTGAGATTTGTTTTAATAGGTTTCTCTAGAGGTCCAAATATAATGAAAAATCTATCCATTGGACCTCCTGGAGTCAGCTTTGCAAACCTTTTGATGAAGGTGGGTTGAATATCAAAAGACTGATTGATATTCAACACACTTTCACTCAAAAGATTTGGTTCTTATTTAGATAGAACAAGTGTCTCTGGTCTGACCTTATGCATACCACCTATAGCCCTGACATCCACCCCCTTAAAACTAACTATAAGCCTACTGGTTCTATTGTTTGGAAAAGACTCCACTCAATTAAAGATAAGGTTGACAAAAATCTTAAATGGACTCTTGGAAACGGCTCTATTGACTTTTGGTTTGATGAGTGGCATGATATGCCTCCTTTACTCACCAACCATAGTCCTGGCAGATGGTTTCTCTCTGCTAATGTTAAATCTTTTTGGAAAGACAGTTGTTGGGACAACCAAACTCTCCTGAACTTTCTGCCTCAGGAAAGAGTTAAACACATTAATTGTTTTAAACTCAATCTTCAACAGGAAGACAAGATTGTTTGGATATAGTGATAGAAACTTTAATACCATGCTGACTTGGGACAGTGTGCGAAATAGAAACAACAAATCAAACTTCTTCAAAAAAATCTGGAGTCATCTTATTCCAAAACAAATCTCTTTTCTTTGCTGGAAAATTGTTAAAAACTTTATTCCCATCAACATCATTCTTTCCAAGATGCACATTATCAATGTCTCCAAATGTCAATTCTGTTGCAGTTGTGAAGAGAAAAATCAGCTATTCGTCAACTGCAATTTCTCCTGGCCCATTTGGAATTACTTTGGGTGCCTGTTTAGAATCCCTCTGAAGAGATTCATGACTTTAAATCCCATTCTCCATTGCTGATTCTGGTTCTCTAATAGTAAGTTTCATATTACGCATCTGGTCCCTCAAATAATTTGCTGGACCATCTGGTACAATAGAAACTGCTTTAAGTTCAACAACAACGATGATGATATCAAGAGTGTTGTTGACAGAATTACCAAAACCATAATGGGAATTGATTCTGGGAACACCCTTCTCTCTAAACAATGGTCTCATGTCATTGACGTAGGTTCAACACCGGGGTGCAGAACCATAAACAACAGGAAGAAGAAAGCTGCGTACCTGAAATGGGTGGTCCCTAATCCTAGTAGGCTCAAAATTAACATTGATGGAGCTTGTTGTTCTTCTGGTGAGTCGAGTGGCGGCATTCTCGTCAGAAATGAAAACGACGACATCGTCATTGGAGTTGGCTGTCTGTTTGGGAAGATGAATACTTTTCAGGCTGAATGCAAAGCCCTTATCGAAGGCCTCATTACTTGCAAGCGAAATCACTGGGAGAACGTTGATATAAAGTCAAATTGTTTGATTGTAATCAACATTCTCACCACCGACGTTGCTGCCTTCACGAGTCTGTGATCGCCGTCTGTAGAAAGCTGATTCATCCATGTATGACCCTCCGTCACATATCCGGGAATCAGAACCAAGCGGCCGACTGGATAGCTACGAGGGTCATCTCTGATCGTCAAAGTCTTTCATTCGTTAGTTGCAATGCTCAGATTCCCCTTTTAGCCATTACAACACTAGAAAGCTTGGTATCAGAATATTCTGGTTTGATTTCGAATCGCGTCCTTAGAGAGTATCGTCCTTAGAGAATATTCTGTTGTTGTGCGGCTAATTTAAGGTTTCTTTCTTAATTCGGAGATTTGCCCAAACCCGCCGGCTTATTAGCTTTCACCCTCTTCTTTGTAATTATTATCAAATTGGTCCTTATATTTGTAATATATCTTTATTTGCTTAAAAACAAAAAGTTCCAACAAAGGAGAAATAACGAAACAACACTTCCAGATAAGACAATATATGCCACCAGAGATATATTAATGGCAAGCAAAATGTTTAATGTTGGATTTTTAGGATATGGGCCAGTTAAAATTAGACAGAAAAAAACACAGGCAGCGTGAAAAGTAGAATTAAAATTAGACATTTAAGTTTAGCCAAAAGTTAAAAGCTGATTGTAAAAAGAGCCCATATCGGATCACAAGAAGATCCAAGTCCAAATCCTTAGACCCCAAGCTCTCACTTTACTTGTTCTCCAAAATAAAAATTTACCGCTGGGTAAACAGACAGTACGCTAGGTCGAGTTTTTCGTGCATCTCCTGCAACACCATCCACAGTGGCGGATCCAGGACTAAAATTTATGGTATGCCCAAAAATATTATGGATAACAAATTCAATAAAAAACGCATAATACAAATATGTAAATATTCCAGTTACAACTCAAAACGAAAATATAGTATAGTTCAAAAGTAAAATTCATTCTCCTCTCAAAGAAAATATTACAACAAACATCTACAATTTAGCAGGTGAACAAAATATTTAGCAGGAAAATTAGGATTTAAAAATACCCAATTTTTTTAATGATTGTTGAATCAAAGTTAAAGTAAAACCCATTGGCAAATTTTATTACTATGTTGAATGAAAATCGAAGTAAAATCCAATAAAAAATTCATTAACTGAATCGACTTATTGTTTTCTTTCGCTAGTTCTATGTTGTTTTTCTTTGAGAGAAGTTGGGAAAGAGACGAGGTACAATTAGAGGAAAATAAAGTAAAAAAATTAAGTAAAAGAATGTAAATAAAGTGAAATAAATAAGAATATTTGGGTAGAGGAAAATAGAGTAAAAATACAAAGTAAAAGAATGAAAAAAAGAAAAAGAATGTAAAGAAAGTGAAATAAATAAGAACATTTGGGTAGAGGAAAATAAAGTAAAAATACAAAGTAAAAATTTAGCAGGAAAATTAGGATTTAAAAATACCCAATTTTTTTAATGATTGTTGAATCAAAGTTGCAGTAAAACCCATTGGCAAATTTTATTACTATGTTTAATGAAAATCGAAGTAAACTCCAATCGAAAATTTATTAACTGAATCGACTTATTGTTTTCTTTCGCTAGAAAGTGAAATAAATAAGAACATTTGGGCAGAGGAAAATAGAGTAAAAATACAAAGTAAAAGAATGAAATAAAAGAAAAAGAATGTAAAGAAAGTGAAATAAATAAGAACATTTGGGTAAAAATACAAAGTAAAATAATGAAAAATAAAGTGAAATAAATAAGAACATTTAAGTATCCAGCCTTGAACCTAAGACCTCAAGTATATTATTGAAGAACTTAACCATTATACTAGATTCATTTCCATGATTGAGGGTTGTCCTGGGCATACCTATCTCCCCCCTAAATCCGCCTGACGATCCAACAGATCGAGATTTGAGCATGTTGCTTAGCAGTAGATTTATGAAATCGGTGACTACGCATCACAACGCCTCCAGAGCGGCGTGCACAACGCCTCCAGATCGGCCAAGCACAACCAAGCATGTAGAGGATCAAACCCTCAATGACAGATAGATGGAAAACATAGAAAGGACTTAGGGTGAGGCAACACCTTCAACACACGAGAGGGACATGATAACCTGATTTTTACCCGAATTGCTGGAGAGCTTCCCGGTAGCATGTCCCGGTACTACTTGTTTTAGTGTGTTGCATTGATGAAGTATAGAACATTTGAAGATGATCGTGTATTTACTAATACGCGGCAAACTTTGGTTTGATTCAAGTATGACATAATTATTAACACATCCTCGTGTGTTTGCAAGTCTCGGATACTTTGTGATGGAAAAAAACGTGGCCATGGTAGCGTTTGGGTTTAGTTCATGCCTTTTGCATGTAGCACGTGCGGGATCCCTTAGGTTTCCTGCAAGAACTACCATCACTAAACCACCACTTCTTTCATTCGGTACATGGACTACTTAATTTGGTGGCCAAACCGCGACCTATAGCTCTTTTCATTATTAATGGGGATGTCTTGCACCAATTCTCGCTTGCTGATCAAGCTTTATATTTTGTATTTTAATTGGAAACATTGAAGCTGGATATGATAACTGAAAATTCTTCACGATCTCTTGATGCTTAATTGTAGTAAAGATATCTTGATTTTAGTATGAAAAAGGTTTATGTTGGTTTTTAGAATATAATACTTATCAAGGCTACCAGAGATGTGTTATACTTTCAAATCAGCTGTAGAAATTGCTTTGTTTAGCTACACCCTGCCTGGGTTGGGGGTAGTTTTGCGTGATTGTGTTATTGTATCTAGGTATGTGGCTACGGTATCCAAGTCCTAGTATCAGCGGTGATATTCTTCGGGATCGATTGTCATTTTTCTAGTTTTGTTTGCATCATGTTAGGCTTGTGCAACTACTGTACTTTCCTTAACTCGTTGAATTCTTGTAACAACCGGATCTTTCGTGTCTTTTTTCAGTATCGATTGTCATTTTTCTAGTTTTGTTTGCATCATGTTAGGCTTGTGCAACTACTGTACTTTCCTTAACTCTTTCAATTCTTGTAACCACCTATGCCAGGACCATAATCTCATGCCGGAAACTGGCAGAGGAACCTATGTGGAAATAACAAGTGAGCACCATCATGTTCACTCTGGATAGATAACACACTACAATGATTTTTTCTTTGGCAAAATAGACTCTAGCGGATAGAAAATAAAATCTCAACTTGGATTTGGATTTACAAACATAGATTGGGTTTAGAGATAGCCCAAATCATAGAAAACCTAAAGAGAAATTTTCTGATGCCTCTTAAATTTTATTTACTGCTAAAACTTTTAGAGATACGTCCTTCTCCAAAAGCTTCAGCTTGGAACATTTGACGAAATTCATTTTTTCTCTTTTAGCTTAGCTCAATACAAGCTTTGAGTTTTCTTAAGGGATTTGAGCTATTCTTTATCTTTAAAGGTCTGAGTAATTTTCCTTTCATCTTCAAAATTAAAGAGACTTTTCAAATTCTTCTTGTCAAATGGTTTTTGTCAAATGATTTGAATCAGAATTCAGAGACAATTGTATATAGATTGGAACAAAGTGGAGCAGGAACATCTCTATAAGGGGAGGTAAGCCATTTTACTGATTTTCCCTTAGACTTCCGAGCTCTTTGTACAATGAAGTATCTCATTTAATTCTGAACTTTTCTCTTTTCAATTTTTTGTTAACCAGTTGAGACATGAGTCTCCATTCATTAATCCAAGAGATCTTTTGCTGTTTGTTGTATGTAGTTGAGGATTGTCTGCAAAATACTGAGAATTAGAACAATTAACATTACTCAGGTATTTATCCTTGGTGGTGTATAATAGTTGCCAAATTTCTACTGTTAAAATGAAAATATATGCATTCCTATTTTATTAGGAAGTAAGAGCTGATATATTTAGATAATCTAGACATCTTCTAATACATCTTCTAAAATGAAAATCATCTAGACTTCTGATACACAATAGTCAGCTCAGCACAGTTTAAGATGACATTAAAGTCATACATAAGCCATTCCTTAAGTAATTTCCTTCGAGTTGTCCAAAAATATTTAATTTTTGATATCTACGACGTTTTGCATAGATAAATGTAACTAGGAAATCTTTGTGGATAGAAAAGTGACTTATAGACATATGTAAAAAGGGTGAAGCTATTTCCTCCATCACATTTTTTATTTCCTCTATATTTTAAAACGAGAAAAAAAAATTATCATTTGCTTTTACTATCTTGTCCTCATTTTACCTTCTAATTTATAATTTGATGTCATTAACCATTATGAAACCCTTATATCAACAAACGCATGATTTAGCCAAATTAAATCCAACATATATGATTTAACTTTTAAAATTAAACCCTAAAAACAAAAAAAAAAATCAAATTTCTTAAAGATTACTCATGGAAGAGGAAAACACCCAAACTAAAGATTTAACACCGAAGAACATCACTCAATCAACCAACAATATAATTTAATCTTTTTTTTTAGTTTTACATTCATGTAACTTGAGAATCTCTGTTAAAAAAAATATATTTTCGAACATCCCGATTTGTGCAGGTTTTAGCCGAAAACAACTAATTTTGAGACAGCAGCTAGGAATCAGGTGCTTTTTTTTCAAGAAAAATACACCTGATTCTGAGACGGCATCTCGGAATTAGGTGTATTTTTTTTATTAAAAAAACGCCTGATTCTAAGATAACACATCAGAATCAGGTATTTTTAATATAAAAAACCGCACCTAATTCCGAGATGTTGTCTCGGAATTAGGTGCATTTCATATGTTTTAATAAACAATGGTGCATTTTTAAGTGTCGTTGTTTTTTAAAATAACGAATGATTTCTACCTTAGACGAATTCGAGAGAGTCTGTCGTTTTTTTGTCAAGATTAAAAGAGAAATCGAGTAGTTGGCTATGGTTTGTTGTTTTTCAAGATTAGAAGATAAATCTTGAAGAGGATACCGTCTTTATAGTGGCTAGGCTAGGGGTAGGGTTTATGGGGGATTGATGTGAGAAGCTAATAGGACTGATTGGGTGTGTATACGTTAATATGATAAAGATAGTTGGGATGGTGGTATAAATCAATGGGTTTGGAATAAAAATAAAGAAAAGGGTAAATATGTTATTTCCTTTATAGAGGAAAGGCATTGAACAGTACATCGTCCCTCGACTATCGCGTTTGGTGGAAGATAGTCCCTTGACTTTCAAATGTCCGTTGACAGTCCCTGGACTGTCGCGTTTGGATAAAGTTAGTCCACTCGATCCTTTGATCAATGAGAGGCTGCCATCTGTCACCATAGTCCCCAGATTTTTGTATCACCACTAGTCCCTTGAGTTTAGGTCAAACCCAAAATGTAGAATATTACGGATAATTAAACTCAAGGGACTAATGGTGATACAAAAATCTGGGGACTATGGTGACAGGTGGCAGCCTCTCATGGATTAGAGGACCTGATGGACTAACTTTATCCAAACGCGATAGTCCAGGGACTGTAAACGGACATTTGAAAGTCAAGGGACTATCTGCCACCAAACGCGATAGTCGAGGGACGATATACTGTTCAAAACCATAGAGGAAATAACAAAGTGGATTTTCTTTTTATTTATGGGGGAAATAAAAAAATTGATGGAGGAAATAGCTTCACCCATGTAAAAACTAGTCATCATTGTGTAAGATTTTAACCTTAGAGTTATTATTCCATATAACCCAAATTTTATTTTTGTCATCAAATCGAATTTGAAAACCTCGAATCTGAAAACCTATCAGTTTGATGAATTTGTTCAGTTTATCAGTAGCTATCATTGGCTCTTGAAGAGGAATGGAGTCTACATTTTCAGACTTAGAGATTGATATTATTCTTCTAGTTGTACCTTTATTACCTCTGCCCTGGACATTCTAATTTAAAATTGAGATTATTATTTTGATTTTATGTTGTACAGTCTGGACAACCCTTTTAGGTTAACTGATTTAGTGTTTAATGGACCTCTATGTGGTTTAATTTTAGTATTTTTAAGCTTTTTAATGATTATCTTCTTATTGTCTTTTCCAGCAAGTTTGTTAAGAAATGAGAGACATAAGAAGGCCGCATGCGGTACTTGGTTTCGGGGAGTTAGTTTATGAGTCTAGATTCTCAAAGTCATTATTAGAGTTAAAGGTATGGCCTATTTTAATAGTGCTTTAATAGTATGCAATGCTCCTATGATTTCTTGATTAGTAACCTCTGAAGGATACTTATTCAGTTGCTACAGTTTGGGTGAGATCAGTACAAGTAATATTAGACATGATATTTTTTTTATTTGGCTTGGGACTCTCGATATTAGTATTCTTGAAGTTTTGGATATGAGACATATATAATTTTCTCTTTTTTAGAGATATATTTGATGGTTTCTCTTAAATTGGTGTATTTGTTTCATTTATTGGCTCAATGACTTGTTGTTGGGCATCTTTTACTATTACTAACTTATTTTTTGGAATCCATGTTTCTGTCTGGGAATATGGATTCTGGTTTGTGACTTCTAATGAATTAGGTTTTGGGTGGTTAAGATTGGCAAAGTAATGTTCATTGTTCAGTGTAGATGTTTTACAATCTTTTGAGTTGTGACCTAGATGCTTACAATGTAAGGAATATGATAGCATTTCAGAATAGATGACATCTTGGAAGTAGCCATCTATTTCATGAAATCAAACCCAAAACTTTTGAATATGGGGATTTGAGACATCTATCTCAATCCATGTCTTCCAACAATTGAACTTAACCTTATTTTTTAGAAGTATCCAGATTAAGAGGGGCTGACCTAGTACCTTTGTTATATGATATATTGTGTCCTGAGTATACATGTAATAAAGAAAATTTGGAAAGGTTATCTATACTGGGATAATTGGGGATTCAACACTAGGGTTGAATCCAGGATACCAATTCAAAAGTCTAAAAGAGTGCTGACATATTGTCTACACTTTACGTTTTCACAACTTCTTAAGATCATCATTTTGACCTAATTCTATGAAAATATGACGATGATCCCATAATGAAATACTAAATGAACCAAAGAACTTGAATTTATCTAGGAAATTTTTAAATTATGTCTAATTTAGGTCTACCAAAGGAGAACTTAGAAATGATTGTAAATTTTGAGATAAAGGACATAGTTTTCTTATTTTGTCTAGTGAATTGAATAGATTTAACTTATCATTTATCGTTGATGAAAACTTTGTCTTGTGTGAGTTCATTGTTGTTGATTCTTGTTGCATAAATGTAAGATTTGTGTAGTTTATGAGCAATTTGTTGAGCTGTTGAAGAGTCGAACAGAGGGTTGTCTTGAATGGCTGAATTTTATGGTTCTCCAGCACGATTTCGAAGTATCTTTTGGATAGGTAATAAGGGGAAATTTTCCTCGAATGATTTTTAGTCAGGATTTAGAGTTTCTTGGACTTGTTTAAATAATTTGTTTAGCGATACAGAGTCTTGAATATCTTTATTGGTTTGATAATTTGTGGCTGTTTCTGGTGAGGAACCTTAGATGAAGGTTGATTTGAATGCAATTTACCATTTATTGTGGCTTAAGAGGAGGATCTTCAACCATAATTAATGAAGATTAATCATGAGATGTGAGGAGGATGGAACTTTGTTCTTTGAGGATTCTTGAAACCTCTCATATTTGAGTATGTTTTCCAGTTATGCTCTAACACACTACAATGACTTTAATATATGTATTGTAACATAAACCTTTGTACATATACTTGTACATTTTATGTTCTATGACACTCAAAATTACTGAAATATTTGATAATATCTTGTATACGATGATTTATGAATCATAATTATATATTCTTCATCCACACGAGGACTTCTTAATATATATATATATATATATATATATATATATATATATATATCCACACGTCATACATACATAAAATTATCAACACGGAACCACACATCATTGATACATGACATTTTCCATAATATACCACATATTTTTCATCCAAAACATTGTCTATATGGACTTCACATTATTTATATAGAACAAATTCCATACATGAAATCTTAACGCAAGACTATATATCGTTTATATAAGGCATCATCTATACAAGACCCCACATCAATAGTATAATATTCTTGATGCAAGAGCACACATCATCTATGTAGGATATTTCCACACAAGACTGTACATTATCTTTACAAAAATGTCATCATCTATACAAGAATTCATCCAGACATAGCCACACATCGTCTATTCAAAATGCTATCCACATATGATCAACCCACACCTATTTTGGATATACATATAAGTTATCGTATAAGAGATATAAATATGGTAAATCAATACACAAAACTAATATATTCATATTCATATTTTTTTAAACATATATATCACTAAAATGTAATATTTAGTTAAAATAAACAAAAAAGTAATACAAACATCACCTGATTAAAGAAGACTAAGATAACGATTTGACCCCATAGATTTACTATGTAAGTGACTTGTGTTAGACAAACTTTGACATGAATCACAACTTTAAACTATCGTTTTAGCCTCAACAACAAGCAACGACTAATAAAACGTGGAAAAAAAATTCCATGTCAATCCTCTGTATCCAAAATGTGCCACTATAGTTCTTTCATGCATATATCTTAAAATAAAAAAAACATTTCTTATTTACCCAACACCTTAACAATTTACCTGGAAACTCGTATCGCAAAACTCGAACGCGTGATGTATCCGATGTTATCACTTAATATTTTAAGAACATCAAATACTCATAACGTCAATCATTATTTTCCTTATCAAATAGAAATTCTAGATTATCAACATTGTCCGAACCCGACGATATGTCTTTTATTTATTACGAATTAGATTATCTTCCACACAACCAAATTTAACCAAATTATATGCACCATAGTTTTTAGTCGAGGCACATGTTCATATGAATTATTTTTTAAACTTTTTCCGAGATTGTTCAATTACTAACTGAGAATCTGATAATAATCAAATAACATTTTCCTACAAATGTGAGCCAACCGATATTTCATCTCTAACTTAATTCATATTCAAAATCATTATTTGTAATAACAAAATTGAACTTACTAGATTTCTCAACCTCATCACCTCATATAACAACCAATATGACACCACTACACTACAATTTAAACTTGAAGAACCATCAGACCAAACTATCAATTCTTAATTTTTTGACTTCATTTTGATAAGGAAGTTGAAATTTAAGGACTAAAGTGTAAATAATAGACGTTTAATGGGAAAATTCTGATTATGTATTTCTATTGAAGACTAAGGGTAATTTATCCTGTTATGTAACCGTTTTCAATTTTGAACTAAGTCTCAGCGCCTCTATATAAAGGCTAAGGCTGAATCGATAAAGGGGTTGAACACTTTTTTATTTAACTTAATTGTGCTCTGACTTTCTCTCTCTAAAATACTCTCTCTCACTAAAATGCACGTATTACCTTTTACTAAGACAATTAACACAATTGAACTCACCAAATTGGCGATTCCGCTGGGGACCAAACTAAGAATCAGTGTCTTACGTGTTCGAATTTGATTTGGTTTTCTTATCTTCTCGTTTGAATCCTTAAAAAAAATCCATCAGTTCGATCCACGATGCAAAAGTTAAAAGACGTTTTGCAAAGAAATGAGAACATAACTGATGGATTTGTTCCGATCCAAATGCAATCAGATATTGAAATACACATGAACCAACTCTTGGATAAAAGAAATACGTTGAATGAAAAATACGTACAAAGATAACAGGAAATCCACTCGGTGAAGTTTAAATTCGAGGTGAGGCAAGTAAACTAGAAAACTAAGATGGGAAATCGGTTCGATCATCTTGTACTGATCGACATGTTAGGAGTGAGCAGAAGAAATAACGCTTCAAAGCTTCAAAAGAGCGCTATTATTCTCGAAAAAGGAAAAATACAAACAGAAATATGTAGCCTCTAGTAACGAAGAGGTTGAAAGTTCTACTTTAGACTTTAAGAGGTATAAGAATTCTTCGAAGGAGGAACCAGAAAGAGAATAGCCGAGGAAGCATAAGAAAGAACATAAATCTAAAAGGGACAACATTCCTTGTTGCTTGAGGGAATCTACTTGGTGTGAGGGGAACACATCAGATCAATATACTGAGATTGATCGAAATCTGTATGCAGTCATGGGGAATGAGGATCGGTATGTGTAGGTGTCGTTTGGAGGAACTCTCCGTTGACAAGTGAGATTTGATCTACAACGCTTCTGAAGCGTTTTGATATTGCTAAGGTGGAAAAGTTCGATGGATGCAAGATCCAGATGATCACATCGAACAGTTCAAGTACTACATGATGAATTTCAAAGATGATGACCGTCTGGGTTTTCGTGGTTTTTCACAAACTTTGAAGGGAACATCATTAAAATGGTACAACTGGATTCCGAGAGGATCCATTTCCGACAATTTGTAGAAAGTAAAGAGATGAGAGCGAACATAGATACTATCATTCTGTACAAACAAGCGGTTATATGAAAATTAAAGGATTACACGAAGAGGTTTGTTTTAACTAAGAAAAGTTTGGATAATTGCGAGGAAAATGTGGCAATGACAGCTTTTCGTCAGGGTTTACTGTTAAGGAATCTGGCTAATACAATGACGAAGATGAGAGCTCTAACCTTTGGAGCTTTGATGGCTCAGGTAGAGGATCAGATCAAGGTTGAAGAGTCAACCAGGGTCCGAGGAGGACCAGTTAGTACTCCAAAGAATTCGAGTCAGGTGGCCAATAACCAAAGGAAACCGTCGAATGGTAATCAACACTCACATTCGAAGAATAATAATTTGCCACATCTAATTGGTGAATATTGAAATCATGCTCCATCCTATAATTACAACAGACCGAGACCGAATAAGTGGATTAGGCCAGAGTACTATGCGGACTTGACAGAAAATGTGGCTGCAATTTTTAACAAGAACAAGAGCTTCGTAAATTTTAGGAAGCCAACTCTAATAAATAGGCAAAAAGAAGAGCGGAATAACAAATATTGCAGGTATTATAAGGACATCGAACATGATACTAATGATTGCTAGCGTTGAAAAAAAGAAGTTCAAATCTTGATTGAAAATGGGAAGCTCTTGACTTATGTGAAGTCACAAGGAAACAGGTTAAAAACTCTAGCATCGACTTCACGGCCGGCTAACCCAACTGTACCAACTGAGAATTTAATGATTTTAGATTCAAAGGCTGATGATTTTCATGCCTCTTCGGAATATTTGGATAAGGATCCGAACAGGTTAATCTTGATGGTTGTTGAAAAGCCGATAAAGAAAGGGCGTGTGCAAGACTTGTGTGAATGTTTTGACTCATTAGCTATATTTGGAGTCATTCAATGGCTGGAAACACTGACAGCTCGAGGAAGAGGCATGTTGTCAATTTGACGACTCAAATTGAAGGGAAAATGTCTACTCACTTATAAGGAAAAAAGGCTGTTCCTTTCAACTTATTCGACAGGTATGATTTGCGAGGTATGGTGGGGCCACATGAAGATGTTGTAGTTATTGGTGCAGAAGTGGCTGGTATTGAAATTCGACGTGTGCTTATAGACATCGGTAGTTCTGTAAATATCCTCTTTAAAATGACTTTTGACAGAATGTGAAACCCTCCTCGAATTTCTCAATCGGAGCGTACAATCATAGGTTTTACAGGTGTGACAGCTAGAGTGATTGGGAAATTCCAAGGGGAAGTGAGTTTGGGAAGGGGACCTTTCAAGAAGAAGGTCCAAGTGCTTTTTATGGTGGTAGACTATCGCGCGAGCTACAACGTTATTTTTAGAAGGTCTTGGCTTTCTAGAATGTATGGGTTTGTGTCGATAGTACAATAATGTTTTAAGTATGTGGTAGGGGATCATATCGGGGTCATTCGAAGCAACCATAAAGTAGCAAGACTGTTATATCACTGCGCTTCAGATCCGGGGATCCAGCAGTGGGGACTTAATTAATGAATACCAGCCATAGGGGTTAACCTCGGATTTAGAAGAAAGATTGATGATCCGAAGGAAACCCTAGGGTTTTTAATATTAAGTGAAGAAATAGAGGAGTATACTTTTTCAGAAGGAAGAGCGCTTCGAATCAGAACCTTACTGACCCCACTTTTACATCAACAACTGATAGAATTTTTGTCTTTTAACTTGGACGTTTTCGCTTGGAAAACAGAAGATGTGATATGAGTAATAAAAGAGGAATAGAAGCTGACGTAGAACAATTGAAGGCTCTAATAGCAATGAATTTTCCTCGATATGTTAAAGAAGTGAAAATACTGGCAGGAAGGTAGCAACACTTAACCGATTTATTACCAGATTTTCTGACAAATACTTTCCTTTCTTTCAAGTTTTACGAGGACCAAATAAATTTGAATGGACATCAGAGTGTGAGGAAGCATTTACAAGCATAAAAAACTTGTTATCATCACCAGAGATTTTGTCAAAACCTCGAAGTGCAGAAAATCTCTTTTTGTACATTGTTGTATGAGATTTTGCTCTAAGTGCGTTATTGATAAGTGAAGATTCAAGTATTCCGAAACCAGTGTACTGTATAAGCAAAATTCTAGTGGCAACAGAAAATAAGTATTTGAAGCTGAAGAAATTAACATTAACATTGGTGATTGTTGCTAGGAAAATGCGCTCCTATTTCCAAGCACATACTATTGAAGTCCGAACTTTATTCCCTTTAAAAAACTGTCGTGCAACGACCTGATATTTCGGGGAGGATGACCAAGTTGTCAGTGTAGTTAGGATATTATGATATTTTGTTCACACCTGGAACTGCAATTAAAGGTCAAGCGTTGGCAGACTTTTTCGTTGAGTTTCATTTGAACAGATCGGATATTGAAGAAAGTAAACATGTTACACCAGTGAATTCGAAGTGGATCATTCGAACATATTGAGGGTCTATGATTTTCGGATGCAGTGTTGGGGTTCAATCAATAGCTCATACTGGAGAAACGATGATTCAATCCATCGAATTTGGTTTTCATGCTTCGAATAATGAAGCTGAATACGAAGCTGCTTTTGTAGGTTTAAGGTTGGCAAAGATATGTAGAGCAACTTCAGTACGCTTAGAAATGGATTTTTACTTGGTAGCAACTCAAGTGTCTGGATTTTCTGAAGCAAGAAAAGATCGCTTGATTTATATCTTCGGGAGCTTCAGAACTTAATGTTACTATTTGATCATGTTGTTATTGCATATATTAGTCGAGGAAGTAACATGGTGGGTGATGTTTTAGCAAATATTGCTTACAATGAGGAATATCCTTGGATTTTTTTACACGAAAATCCTTCGATTTTGACTCAATAAGATTAGTGTGAATGTGTAGAGAAACGTTTTATCACCTCTTATGCTGTCTGAGGAGATTGGCAAACAAATATTCTTAATTTTTTTATTCAAGGAACATTGCCAGATGATACAAAGTTGGCCAAAACATTGAGAGGTAAAGCCTTCAGTTACATAACTTTAGATGGAATTTTGTATAAGAAGGTATTAAGCAGGCCATTATTACGATGTCTAGACATACAAGAATCATAGGAGGTATTATCAGAGTTGCATGATCAAGAAGGGTCAGCTCATTACGGGTTTAAAGCTTTATCTCGTCGAGTTTTCCTTGCAGGATTTTATTGGCCTACAATCATGACCGATGCTAATAATTTGGTTCCAAGGTGTGATACTTGTCAAAGATTTTCTAATGGTATACACAGGTCAACACTTCCACTTATGTCTATAACCGATGCCATACCATTTGATAGATGAGGGATTGATCTGGTGGGGCCTTTGCCGATGGCATCTGGGGGACGACACATCCTCATAGAATTACTACAGATAATGACCCTCAGTTTAATAATAAAGAAATGACCTTATTTTGCGCATTAAAAGGAATTCAACAATGTTTGTGATGCCTTTTCATCCTAAAGCCAATGGACAAGTCGAGGTAACAAACAGAACTGTTTTAGATGGTTTGAAGAAAAATTTGACAGTGGCAATTGGGAAATGGTCGAACTATTTACAAGAGGTACTTTTGGCTTATCAAACAACTCCCAGGGAAGCTACTAAAGAAACTCATTTTTCCTTAGTGTATGGAATGGATGTAGTTAGCCCTGTGGAATCTACGATGTCATCTTTTAGAATAACTCAATATTCAGAAAGATCTAATGATGAAGCTAAAAGGGAAAATTTAGATATGACCGAGGCGAAAAACGTTTGAGCTCATTTAAACGTAATCCATTACCAAACTCTTATGAGGAACAAGTACGATTCAAAGATAAAAAGAAGAGAGTTTAAAGCGGGTGACAAATTGTTGAGCAAAGTATTTTTGCATACAAAAGAGAAGAACCTCAAAACAATTGCCCCGAATTGGGAATGACCTTATATGGTTATTGAAAGGATAAAACTAGGGTCTTATCTCATTTGTGATATTCAAGGGAGGATGCTTCAACACCCGTGGAATATACAACACCTAAAGTTATATTGGGAATAAATCTATTGTATTTTGAATTTGTTACTGTCGATTGAATGGCGCACTCTTTCCTATCCCGTTAGCCTAGGAAGGTTTTAATGAGACGTTATGTACATATTCAATTTTATCAATAAAATGAATTTTTGGCTAATGGTTGTTTACAAGTTTTTATTTAAAACTATCTTGACAACTTATCAAATACTGATCATCTTTGAGGTTGGTCAAGAGTAGAATATTCTGAAGTGTTTATTACCATTTCGAAGAAACAACCATATTTGAAGTGATACGTTCAATAAATGCATTGTGTTATTCGAAGTGCCACATTTAAGATGCACTGTAAATTTTGAAATGCTACGTTCAATAAATGCATTGTGTTATTCGAAGTGCCATGTTAAAGATGCACTATAAATTTCAAAGTGCTACGTTCAAAAAATACACATTGTGTTATTCGAAGTGTTACGTATTGTGAAGTTCGAAGCACATTATTATATTTGAGGAGTTATGTCTAAAAAGATTTATTTCAAATTATTAACTTTGAATAATTAATATTGATAACAAAAATGAAACATAAGCAAAGACGTTTGTCAATTAGATTAATTCGATGAAGTACAGTGGGCTTGATACTAATTTGACGGATACAAAAAAAACATGAAATCAAAGGACAGCAAAAACCATTTAGATGACTCATCTTCGGATGATTATTCTTCCTCTGATGATGAGCTTGGGATAGGATCGAAGGCTTCACTAGGGCGCCCTTCGACACAAGTATCATTCCAAAACCTGGAAAGGTTGATTTTTGGATAGGTCACATGAATCTCTCGAAGTAGGGTAACGATTGTTTCTTCTTTACCATTGTTAATAATAGCCAGCATGTCCTTGGAACATTTAGTTTCCGCGGCAGTAACAACAACTTGTTTTTCCTTTTCAAAATTAGTCTTCATTGTGGCTATCTCATCAGTCAATTTTTTTCTGCTTCGCTTGTAGTAAGAGAAGCTTGAAGACCCTCAGATTTAGCCTTTTTAGCAGCCAAGTCTTCAGCATTTTAGTTTTGAGCTTGTTAATCTCCTCTGAATGCGAAGGGATAATGTTTTCTTTGTCAATATTATATTGCCCTCGTAAATGGCCTTTGACGAAAATCATTCCTCGAATAAGCTCTGATCTTGCTAGTTTGAAGATGTGGAATTGATTGATTATGTGATTCTGAGTTTTTTCCCTTAGTTGTTTCTCAGCATCGACAATTCCCTTATAGCGAACCATATCGGTGGCCAATCGTTTCAAGTGACCGTGGGAAGCCTCGACTTGTTGAGAAAGAAACTTTGCTTCAACATCAAGATCAGCAAATGGTTGGAGTGCAACAAGGACAACTGGGCTGGGTGGAATAAGAGGAAATATTGTTGGGCTAGGACGAGGAATCATGTCCACAGATGTAGTTGGAGCAGAAGGATATATGATTTCTGGAAGCGCTTTGACGGTAAGCCTACTCCCAAAATTGTGCATACGAGGCTGAATCTCTTGGATGACAAGATCTTCTTCCCCAACAAGTTCTTGTGACTCGTTGAAATTAATGAAGCTATCGGGATTAAAGTAGTCTTCATCTTGATTATCATCATCTGCATTGTCCTCGATAATGATTGTAGCATCATCATTGGTTGCTTCTTTTTCGCGAGGAGGACTTTGTTTATTCCCAATAATTATTATCTCATCCTCATCGAATAATGTGCATTCGATGGTCTTTGATTTTTTTTTCTTTTTCCCATGAAGAGTGGTGGAACGTTTGTTTTTCGAAAGTGTGGAAGTTATCTTTTTCTTTGAAAAATGGTTCTTCTTCTTCCCCTTCTTCGATGGTTGAAAGAGTTGTTTCTGCTGTTTTTCTTTTCAGATGTTTGGGCTTTGGCAGTGTTGAAGGGCTAGCACCTAATGTGCTAGTTATCTTTTTATCTTTCTTCTTTTTATTTCATTTTTCTTTTGAAGCAAGTGATTGCCTGACCTATTTCGGATGGGGAGGAATACCTTATAGTCAGGTTGAACTAATATTTTGCAAGCTTATTGGGGTTGGGATGCTCCATTAAATCTGAAGGAGGCAATGATCCATGTGTGATGGGAAAAATATGACTATTGAGTAAGTTGATTGGTTGGAAGGCGGTATTGAAAGCATTGTTCCACTTTGTTTCGGCCCAAGCGACAAGCTTTTTGAATAAATTTGTGGCCTTTGTCCGACGAATAGCGTATCACCTCAGAATTTCTGAAATGGTCATACAAATAAATAATGAATAAGGGAAACAAAAATTAATTATATTCTATCTAAAAGTATATAATGTTTGAAGTACTCGCGGTTGCTTCTCCAGATGAGGTTTAGTTTCGAGGGGTTGGCATCAGATATTTTTTTTACCGTTCTCCCATGCTCCTGAGATGAAGATAAATTTTTTCTTCTAAATTTTTTTAGCTTCTAGGATATCATCAATAATTTTTAAATCATCCACTAGAGTAAGGTAGAAAAAAAAGCTTCGGTCCTTTTGATAATTTTGTCAAAAAGATGAAATCCTTGATGTTGATCGAAATCTTGGACAACCGAGAGGCCATGACCACAGACATAAGAGTGAACCATTGATTTGGTGTCACTTGAGTTAGGAATTGGTTTAGAAGTTCGAAGTACTCCACGATCATACGATCCAGTAGGAACCGAAGACCCCAATTGATGATTTCGGGGTAGACCATTAGTTCTTCGTCTTTACAATCTAAAGGTGTATCCCCTTTCTTAGGTAGTCGAACAACGATGTTGTCTCCCATTCCTCATTGTCTCTACAAATCTGATGCTTGATTCTCTTAATAGTATATATATGGAACTTTCTTTAGTTCAACAATGTAATCAGCATCGAGATCTCTCAAGTTTCTGCCAATGGTTGCTCTTTCCTCATCGGAAATAGTAACCAGTACTTTCTTTTTTTAGGCTTACGAACTTTCTTCTCTGTGGCATTTTCCGAGTTTCCTTTTTCGGAACCAACCTCATTATTAGATCGGGTAGCTTCAGAATCAACATAATCGGCTTCTGATATTTCATCTCTTGATTGGGGAGGATCCTTTGTGGGATTTGGTTAAGGTAATGAGGCTTCCTCAACAATTTCCCTCAGAGGAGGAGACTGAGTAGGTGGATTTGACGAAGGAGAATTTGGAGCAGCATCAGAAACATCTCTCATGGCAATGAAAGTTTTTCTTCAACGAGTTAGTGGAGGACAAGTTGAAGACGAAGTAGTTTCAGTTTGTTTCACAGAGGATTTGCTTGATTCCCCACTAATCAGAGGTGATACTTTGAATCGAGAAGAAGAGGTTCGATGTTGTCTCGGTGTTTGAATTCTAGAAGAACAACCCTCTTCATTAGTAGGAGAAGGTGAAAAAACGGGAACTTTACGGTAATAAATGGTCTTCGTTGATGTTCAGATGGGAGGGTTTTTTATTAATCCGATAGCTTTGTACTCCTCTTCTCTTTCACATATGCAAAAATAATCATACGCTCCAAAGATTAGATTTTTTTCAGGCTTTAGAGATTTTGGGTTTTTGGATATCCTATCCTTAGATCTTCTGGATTTTGGATTTTTCACATAAAATGTATGAAGACTGACCGGAAAGTATGGGTTTTCCAGCAAAGATAGCTAAGAAATTGGAAGATAACTTTGAAGGTAACCAAGGGTTTACTGCTTATTTCTCAAGAAATTTGGGTTCTGGAGGAACGAATGAAGTTACTAATGAATTTATAGAAGGATGAAGAGGTGTGTAGAAGTGGAAAAGCCTTTGTGATGATTGGGCTGAATGCGAAACGGTAATAAAGTTATGAGTTCACTGTAAGACTAGCTATAAGCCTAGTAGTTAGATATTTATGATGAATCTGAATTGTTAGATTTTATAGATCCACTTCGAAACAATTTCGTGAATTGGTTATTTTCTTGTGATCCAAAATGGCATGGGTTGGATAAGTTTTTCTTCGATTATTTTTGCTAGGGTGATTAGCAGTCTCAAAAACCATCTATATCACATGTGGTATGCTTGTGCACACGTGTCATGATGAATAGCAAAAGTATCATAAAAAAATCGCTTCCACTCACCAAAACAAGTATATGTTGTGCTTTCAAAACCTTTCTATAAATTTGTTGTTGTTCTCTCATTTTTTTGGATTTTACTGATTCTTGAGATAGATAGAGTGGATTCATTTTTCTCCAAATACTGTAAACTCCAATATCTGAGAGATCATTGCTACCGAAACTTTTGACGAAAAACCCGTTCCGTCTCTATCTTCATCAATTATAAAATATTGGTTGCCACGTACCTGCCATTAGAGTTATCCAGACTACTTGTTCGATGGCTCATTGACTATATCTCAACTTGAATAGACGGAGCCATCGTGTTGTTATCTCATTAAAGTTTGCCAATTCATGGTTCCTTCTCTATCTAAATTCATGGATAACCAATCTAGCTTTATACCTTTCAATAGTACCATCTACTTTCATTTTTCGTTTAAAGATCCATCTATTTCCCAATGATTTGCACCCATGAGGTAAATCAACCAATTCCCATGTATTATTATGCGTGATAGACTCCATCTCATCTTAGATAACTTCTTTCAAGAATACAACATCCCTTGATGCAATAACATCATTAAAAGTCATTGGATCATCTTCAATAACAAAACAATATTGATATTGATAGTCAATCTTATCTCTTGACCCTTCAACTAAATAAATTTAAAAATCAGATCCAAACGCATTAACCTTTCCGGCTCTAGTACTTCTCGTTGGTTCAGAAGGTTGAGGTACACAATTGGTACCATTTGATATATTTCCAGTTTGACTTGAATTCCTATTCAAAGAGTTTTGAATCATATCTTTAGGTCTAGGTATAGAGGTAAATCTCTCTTCATCAAATATTGCATCTCTTGACTCGATAACTGTGTTCACCGACACAGAGTCATTGGATTCTAACACATAAAACCTATATTTAACGAATACGATTTAATAAATAACATGCTGTTAACATAGCCTCACCTCAGAATACTTCTTTCAAACCCGAATAGGATAACATGGAATTGACCATTTCTTTCAAAGGCATATTCTTCCTCTCAGCTATATCATTTTGTTGTGATGTATAAGGAGTCGTGGTTTTATGAGTTATACTAGTAGACTCAAAATATATATGATCATAATATTCACCTCCTCTATCCGTACGTAGATTTTTAATCAAATCATTCTTATGTAGTTCTACGTCTTCCTTATATATTTTAAACTTATCAAGAATTTAAATTTTATCATGCAACATTTAATGTAGCAATATCTAGATGCATCATCAATAAAAGTAATAACATACTTTTTATTTCCTAACGAATATGTATCATGGAAATCACATAAATCATTGTTACTAGTTCCAATATTTTTTAAACTCGGTTAGCATTATTGAAAGTTTTTCTAGTTATCTTAGTTAACATGCAAGTTTTACATTTTTCATTGTTTGCATCACGAAGAGGAATAATGCTCATTTTCGATATTTTTTTATTCTTCCATAATGAACATGTCCTAATATAGCATGCCATAATTCTGGTTTACTCAAATGTCTACACATACTAGTATAAGCCATACAAACAGAATTATTTTGGAACGAAGTAATAATATTTAACATAAACATACCATTACACAAATATCTGAATCCATAAATACACCATGTTTTGACAATACATATTTTCCACTTTCGTACACTTGTTTAAAACCACAATTGTTTAAAATAACACACACAAAAAAGATTCTTTCGAATCCGATGAACATACAATACATTGTTTAATAATATGTATATTTCTAGTCTTTTAATTGGTTTGGTTGCAACATTTCCCATCTTAAGTGAAGATCCATCTGCAATCGGTTGAAAATTACTGAACCATTGAATATCCTTACATACATGAATTGTTGCTCCCGAATCAATACACCAAACAACATTGCCATCATGCACATAAAATGCCTCAGATATTCCTGATATATAATTCTGACCAGAATTAAAAGTCTGAAATAAAATATGACTTTGTTTCTTTTCAGGATCCTTAAATCCCCTTGAACCATCAATGTTTCCTCTTGGAACAGTATTGTTCACACTTGGACCAACATTGTTTTTGTATTTTCGAACTCGAATATCCCTCCTAAAGTGACCAGGTTTGCCACATTTCCAACATGTCATTTTAGGATTTTTTGCTTGAAAAATTGTTGTTTTTGTTGTTGCCTTTAAACTTCTGTTTATTCCCCTTATCTGTATTTCCATTATTAAAAAATCCGCTGCTTTCAGCCATATTTACAGATAACTTTCCCACTCGGTTTTTACCCTTACGATTACTTATTTCATCATGATCACTTAGAGACTCTTCAATCTTAAAATGACTACCAAGTTCGATTAAAGTCACTTATTTCTTGTTGTGTTTCAGTGTGTGTTTAAAATCCTTACATGAAAAAGACAATTTGTCAATAGCAGAAGACACCGAAATACATTTATCCATTTTCATATTGTGTTGAACGAATTGACCTAGAATTCTTAGTAGTTTATTATACAGTTCTATTACAAGTGTAGAGTCAACCATTTTGTAATTTATGAAATTACTGACCATGAACTTCCTAGTAGAAGCATCTTCGGCCATGTATTTCGATTCAATAGAATCTCATAACTCTTTTGCACATTCGACATTTTGGTATACACCAAACAAAGTATCATACATCGCAACAAATATAATAATCATTCTCCCACTTATTGTACCTCCTTTTTGTTCCGGCGTTTCATTCTCCATGATCTCAAGACATGAGGTACTCAGGACATACACAACCTTTAGGGTAGTCAACATAAAATGCATTTTTTTTCTACCATCATCTGAAATCATGTCCTCCGAACTTGTCAAGTTTAACGAATTTGCTTGTCATCTCCTTCGCTGATTCTCCTCCATTCGTTATCTATCTTCATAAACAAGACCAGAATATTTCAATCATTTGTAGAAAATAGTGTTTGGATTCTGGATAAATCTCTGCAGTCTTGTAAACACTTTCTTATTGAAATATTTTTGGGGTTCTCCAAAAATTTCAAATTGATAAAATCAGAGAGATTTCAATTGAACAAAGAGTATATAATAGATATGTTTTCGTTTTTCAACAGAACTCATCCTTTAAGCAATTCGACCAACAAAATCAGTTTGGAAGTTAGGGTAGTTAAGGTATTAAAACTGCTAAATTTGAAATTTGAATAAAATGTTCAAATTTCCAATTTTGAAATTATGTTAACCTCAAATAATAGCTGATTTAACGAGTCAGGGGTTCTGCCCTTTGGACCTCGCCAGGGGCTCATGATATAATCTAATAAGCGTGGAGTTCTTACTCTACGACTTGTTCGATAATGTATCATGATTAAATTGGTCGACTAGTCGATCCAATTACACTAAAATATATAACATAACATGTGACTCGCGCTAGAAAATATTTTGTTTATGCTAAACATCAAAGCAAGTTATGGTCTGTTATTATAACACAAGGCAATTCACAATCATTTTTCTCCATTACCGTTGTCAAACATCCCAATCACCATTCGTAGTTGTCTTGTTTTTCTTTCACCATGAATGTGAAACCAATGCAAAATGTTTTGTTGGTCGATGTTACCTCGACTACTTCGAACAAAAGAATCTCGTAACTAATAACTTTTTATGTGTTATCCATGATTAGCAACCGTGGGAAGGTCCGTAGTAAATCAATACTAAGCGGGTGTGAAAAAACAAATCGGTTATCACATTCGAGCCATCATTTAGCCGCCCCTTCCCAATACTTGTACTTGTGCATTTGTAATTTAGCTAACAAGCATTGCATTTGGGAACAACCACCATTTTCAGCCATCTTCGTTCCTTGATGGTGATTGTATATGTGGAGTTGTTCCGTTCACCGTTAAAACATCGATGAGCTTTTTTTACTTCGCTTTTTTACTTAGACTATTGCAAATGTCCTTGGGCATACGGAATCGGTTCATGGTTGTGCTTACCGGAAAAGACACTTAGAGCTCACTTATCATCACCTTTTTCTGGATTTCCTACCAAATGAAAAGGGTAATTAATGTTTTGCTACTAGTAGTCTTACGCTTACGGTCGCACTCTTTAACAGTCGAATTAAATATACCGGATCGCCTACACCGATAATCTACTATCGGTATTTTCCATCTTTTCCCTCGCTCCTTAGATGTTATAATTGAGAAACCTAACGAACTCTTTGTTCTTTTGACCCACGCAGTCATCGACTCTGAGTTATACTTGTCGTGAGTGGTGAAATGGTGATCGTAGTTGGAAACAAACGAAATTTCGCATTGGGCAACTTCCGATAAGTGTAAGAAGTAAACAAATCAATCCAACTAGGACTCTGGATTAGTTTAGGCTATTAAGCCACATTAATGATGAATTTATCACTACATACGCCATCTCATGACGAATTGACCTGTTACACGCCACACTTGTGGCGTAGCCTAGGGTTGTTACACTATGAGATGGCGTATGGAGTGATCAATTCGCCATTACTGTTTTCGAAGAACACTATCTCGACGCCATTGAATGGTGAAGAACACAAAATTGGGTTTTTTTTTATAAAAAAACTACATTTTGGAAAGAAAAAAAGGGTGGAAAATAATGTACCTCCTCGGCGTTGATGTTGGTCGAACTTGTTTCAAATCATTTTTGGTCATGTTTTTAATGCTTTGAAAGTTTTGGAAAAAAATGAGTTTAGGGATTTGAGGTTCTTGTTTGTTTGGAGAAGATGGGTTATGGTTTGGTTGTTGGGATTGTGTTTACAACTTCATGGAGTAGTTTGAAGTTCTTAATGACAGTGGTCGTAATTCAACAAAGTTCGAAGGATTTTTCTAGTGTTTTGGTTAGTGACAATTTTGTGAATATTAAATATTAAAAAAAACTTTAAAAAATAAAAATAGTTTTCTTTTAACAATTAAAAAAAGTTTACTGGCAATGAAAATTAATTTTAATCGTACCTCAAATATCTACCTTTAACACAACATAACACAACAATCAACCGATAACATCGCAATCTTGGCTTCTTACACTATCACTACTTCTGATTAGGACGATTGCAAATGATTTGAAATTCAGAATTGATATCTCGGCTATTCGATCAAACTGTTATTATAAAATATAATAATATATGAAGAACTTAAACGAAAATATGATTGTAACCTATTGGTGTAATCGATTCTACTAATTATATTCGGATTTTGTTTTGATAAGCGTAAAGAACTTAATGGCTATTTTATTTCTGTAATTGGGATTTTTAAAATTAAAAAAATGAATCGATTCTAAATATGGCACTAATTAATGAAATACTTTTAAAATATATATATAAAAAAGGGGATAATAATGCCTAATATTAAGATGTATTATATTTATTGTATGTAGCGGACACTTGAAAGTAAATAAGAAAGTCATAAATCTCAAGACGTCTTTAATGAAATGATATTCTCTTACAAGAGTTTTTTTAAGAATGGTTTTTTTTATCCACAAGAAAGTATTTGAAAATACTTTTCGATTTCTTCTATATATGTATTATGTTTTCCATCTTCAAGTTATGCACTTTTTTTATTTTGCTGATTGAATATTATCCCGTCTGGTTTTTTTCCCCATGAAAATGTTCATCTTCAATGGCTCATCTCTGATCTTCCTTTCAATACGCACCTACATACAAAATCAGATAACAATAATACCTTATTATCTCCCAATGATACAAGATCTTACTCTGAAATTCTAAAGAAAACTCATAGATCAAGAGATTTCATGTCAATAAGTACTATAAAGGAAGGTGATCACATCTCGATTCAAGTATGAGCATAAAGTTAAAGAGAAACTAACCAAGGAATCCAACACACTATGATCGGTACATATTCAAAAGGTCTTTCTAAAAGGAAACTTTTTACAGATTTCTTGAATACATTCAAATTCATTGGTGAATATAACATCTCAATAAAATACTCAAGGGTCATTGAGTTTGACAATAAAGATGATATATGTAAGTTCTGGTCAAGAACAATCTGGTCGATAGGGAAATCATCTATGAGGCTCTTAAAATGGCAAGCTGACTTCAATACCATATACAAATGCCCTTAACTCATGTCTGGGTTAAAATTGAATTAATTCCAGAATACCTCCATAACAAACACATAATACAAGATATAGCAGATTCCATAGGAAATAATTTTAAAACATATCATTGCAGAAAAGAACAGGTCATATTTAAATGCATGTTATGCTTGGATTAATATGGATATATTTATAACGATTCAACACAATATTTGGGTTGGATTTGGAGATAATCAAGATTGTTGGTTAACCATTAGCTACAAAAATCTTTTTAAATACTATTTGAGATGTTTCCACTTAGGCCATGACAAGGAAATGTACAAAAGAGATTATGTAAACACTATGCACAATAAAGATCACACCAAGGAGTTTAAAGCCATCAAAGAAAACAACAAAAGTTACAGCAACAACAATGACAAAGATTTAAATATGCATAAGGTTGATCATCAAAGAATTGAACAACAAAGATTCAAGTCTATTGTCATCATTCCTGATAAAAGAGAGAAGGAAAAAAGCACAAACAAAAATCTTAAGGATAATATGACGTGTGATAAGAATATAGAAACCAACATTGCCAAATAAATGTCTTCAATTCATCAGTCTGAGCATAATAAAAATTTTAAATCTCCAGAGGAGATGATATTATTGAAACTTTTCAAACTTTAGAGCTGAGCTACAATCTTACTACTTCTCAAGATTATGAAAACCTAATATCAAGAAATGTTACTCCAAACCAGTGTAACATTGGTAGCCTTCTTATCTCTTCTACTCTCAACTCTAAAGATATAGAAAATGAGTTTCATGAAGTTTTGAATGAAAAAAACTAAAAAAAGCAAGAAAGAAAAAGAAGCCTAGTAATCTGGTGATCAAATCTATAAAGTTTTCAGGGAACAACAATCATGTCATCTATAATTATATAGATGATCAAGCTACTTAATTGGAACATTAGAGGAATTAAAAACAAGCCTTGTATCAGAACACTCAAATCCATCATCATCAAAGATAAGTTTGATCTTATTGTTATTCAGGAACCTTTTGTTAGTGTTGATAATCTACCTTGCATTGCATCAAAAATTGGTTTTAAAAAATTTATGTTCAACACTTCTAATAAAATCTGGTTTATGTGAAATGTTGATTTCTAAATTAATATTATGCTCAATATATCCCATGAAATCTTTGATAAATCATTTTTACTAACAATTGTTTAAGCTAAATGTCAGAGACGCAATATGATTGACCTATGGAACACTCATGAGAAGTATTTCAATCTTTACTGAATGGTTGATCATTGGAGAATTCAATGTGATTACCTCTGCAGATGAGTAATGTTAGTTGTTCAACCTATTACATCAACAATTTTGATGACTTCACTGAGTGTATTAGAGAGTGTCATTTAGAGGATGTTGTCCACCAAGGGTCTAAACTTACTTGGTCCAACAATTCCAAATAGAAGAGGCTGGACAGGGCTCTCTATAATTCGGTTTGTTCAAATTTCTTTAATGGAACAAGGGTTCTTCACATGGCCAGAACTTGTTCTGACGATGCCCCCCCCCCCCTTTGTGTTCACATCTCCAAAGATAGTTTAAAAACTAAAAAAGCTTCAAGTTTCTTAATATGTGTACCATGGATGCTGAATGTTTTCCTTTCATTGAAGGTAACTGGTACAAAAACATTAATAGATACCCTTTTAATATCTTCGGGAATAAGCTATGAAGATTGAAAAATGGTCTTAAACTTTGGAATACTAATCATTTTGTTAATGTGTATGACAAAGTTCAGGTCTCTGAGGAAGCTGTCAAAAAAGCTGGAAGTTTTAATCATTACTTCTAATAATGTTACAACTAGATCTCAATTGGCCAAAGCTAATGCTATATACCTTCAATCTCATAGAATGGAAGAAGATTTCTAGAATCAAAAATGTTATTGTAATTATCTGAAAGATAATGATAGAATACCAAAGTCTTTCATGTTTGTGTTTCTAAAATACGGAGAAATAACACTATTAAAAGCATTAAAGTTGGTGAGGAATGGCTGCTAGACTCTAACATTATCGGGTCTTCTGTTGAAGTTTGTTTTAGAGATATTTTTACTAAAAATCCTTACAATAATTCTACTATGGAAACTAATAGAATGTAGGATAATATTTTCAACTATATCCTTAAGTTAATCACTTATTAGGATAGCAACTTACTCTTGAAGCCTCCTTCTGAAGTGGAAATTCTCGATATCATCAACAACATGAATACTTCAAGTACTGTAGGTGTAGATGGCTTTAATATCTGCTTCTTCAAAACATGTTGGAACATCATAAAAACAGATATTTGACAAGTAATGTCCTGCTTCATCCTTAGCCATAACATTCTTAAAGAAATAATGGCCATAGTTTTGTGTTATATTCCCAAAACATCTAATCCTACTAACTATAAGAACTTTAGACCTATTAGCTTCTGTATTTTGCTCAACATAATCACGTCAAAGATAATCAATAATAGACTTACAAATATTTTACCTAAAATTACCTCTAAAGCTCAAGGTGTTTATGTCATCAATAAGTCTATTTTTAAAAATATTTTGATTGCTAAGTAAATGGTTCATGATCTTAACAAAAAGTCCAAGGCTCGTAACATCATGATTCGGCTTGATATGTCAAAAGCCTTCGACAAAATGGCTCACCCCTTCATTATCAAAGGCATGCTTTCTTTTAGCTTCTCCGTTAACTTTGTTAATCTAGTTAAAAGTCTTATTAGCTCTGTTCATATCTCTACACTAATCAATGGCAATATAATAGGTTATTTCAGGACTGAGAGAGGTATGGGACATGGAGATCTTCTCTCCTCCAGTCTTTTTATTGTTTGAGAAGAAGTCGTATTAAGACGGCTGAAAATTTTGTTTTACTATAATAAACCAATGTCTTATGTTTGTAGAACTAATTTCATTCTTCCCTGTTTAGCTTTTGCATATAACATATTAATCTTTACTAATAGCACTCAATCTACAATTGACAAGCTGAATGTTTTTCTTCAAAACTATCAGGATCTTTCCTGACAAACTATAAACAAAGACAAGACAAATATTATTGTCTCCAACAGTTTTTAAAAGACCAAGCTTTTTACCTTTATTAATCAAACTGGTTTTAGTACGGGTCATCTTCCAACTGACTACCTAGGTATTACTCTGAAATAAAAAAACAAGTCTAGCAACTACACTCTTCTTCTCAATAAAATCAATAGCAAGATTCTTGCATGGGAAAATAAAAACCTATCATATGGTGGCAGGTTAATTCTTATCAATTGTGTGTTAATGTCTATACCACTATATTGGATGTAGAGCTGTTATATACCTAAATGCATTTTTAATAGAATTAAAAAGTATCTACACAAGTTCTTATGGGGTTCTAAAACTAATTATAACAACATTAATTGGTCTAAATAGACTCATTTATGCAAACCTTTTGGTGAATGTAGTCTTGATAGTCGGAAGCTCTCTGATATACATAATACTCTATCATGTAAGCTTTGGGTTATTTTCATGGAAAATACAAGCTATTGGGCAAATCTTATACATAACATTTACTGCAAAAATTCTCATCCTCTTAAAGCCAACTATATCAAAGCTGGTTCCCAAACATGCAAGAGGCTGGCTAATATCAAAGCCCTTGATGAGCCCAATATCATGTGGAATCTGGATAAAGGAACCATTCTCCATTTATCACATTGGATGATAGAGTTGATAACAACTTGTTTAAAACTAAGAAGGTTAATGCTTTATGGTTGAATAATTCTTGGGATCTAAATATTTTCAATGGTTTACTATTATATTCATACTGATTCTGTTTTATAAAAGAGAAAATTCATTATGGTATCTAAGTGTCAATTTTGTAACTCTCGAGAATATACTAATCATTTATTCATTTCTTATAGCTATGCTTGGAACATTTGGATTTATTTTGCAGACTTGTTCAAAGTTAATATTCAGAAGTTATTGATTGTTGCTCACTTGACTAGAAATTATTTCTGGTCTACTGAGCATAAAGTTCATGTGAGAAGTACTATTTTCCTCCTATTATTTGCTGGATAATTTGGCAGAACATAAAAAAATTTAAGTTTAAAGGAAAATTAGCTTCTTTTTGTCTTCAATAAACTATATTAAATCTATGTTTTGTAGTCTTGATTAAGCTAACATTTTTAAACCTAAACATTGGTTCAATAACTCTAAAGTTGTTATTGATATTGGTTGTTTATCCTTTATAAACTAGAAAATAAATCCTAATTAGCATAATTGGTCATCTCCCATTCCAGGTAATCTCAAGATGGATACAGACTATTTCAGCTTCAGAAATGGCGATTCCAGTAGAGCTGTCATAATTAGAGATAGCATGGGAAACTTTGTTTATGGAGCTAACAACCTCTATGTAAAGCTTACTCCAATCATTGCAGAATCCAGAGCCCTTCTCGATGACCTCATTATCTGCAAGAAAAAATGGATGGAACAGTGTTGATATTGAAGTCGACTCTTTGATTCTAGTTAATATTATTACCAATGGAAACTTTCCTTGGTCTTTAGCTCATATTCTCAACTGTTGCAACAATATTATCTATCCTACCATGGTTGTTCATCACATTTTCAGAGTCCAGAACATTGCAACCGATTGGTTTGCCAAATGGACTCTGAAATGTAAGATGAAGCTTGAATTTACTAAATATCAAACTCCCGCTCACCTTTGTGCAATCACTCTTTTAGATAGTATGGGGCTTGGCTACATTATCGGTAACCATTAATCTTTGTTCTTATTATTTCTATTCTATCTTAGGTTTAGCCCTCTAACTTTTTCCTTAGCAGGTCTTGTCTAACTATTTGTTCTAGATTGCAGAAACAAGTTATGTTTCATTTCGTCTACAATTACATGGTACTTTTAGCCTGCTGGTATTCTTCTGCCCTGGAGCCGATCTCTGCTATGGTTACGTTGATGTTTCCAGAGTCGATCCTTGACTGTTTCTCCTTTGGCATTCTTTTATGATATTAGCCTCGTTATCAGTCGAAGATTGTTATCTTCTTGCTCTTGAATTGATTCTTCGAGTTTTTCCTTCCCTATAATTCTGATTCGGGCATTCAAGTTCAAAATAGATGAATAGGATCGATTATGTTTGATTGTTGCTTGTTTATCTTCTAGCCAGCTGGAACTGAATCCAAAAATTTGTTCAAAACTTTGGAATTTGGAATTTGTTGAGATTCTTGAGATCGAATAGAGATACTTAGATTGAAAATTTAATTTTGTTTTCGTGCTTTTGTTTGGCGTCTTCAATTTTGCAAACGGGCTGTACTCTCTGTATTTCATCTAATATAAGTTATTTTTCATTAAAAAAATTAAAATAAAATAAGATTCCCCTATTGACGCTTGTATATGTATAGATGATTAGTTTGATTTGAAAGGAATGAGTAGGAGCTATTTTGTCCCTAAGTAAGGAAAGATGATTCATAAGTCTAGAGCGCTATGGTTTAATGTCTCGAGCGCTAGGGTTTAATGCCGAACAATTCATGAATTAGGAATTTGGTGATGCAGTATGTGTGGGAACCGTGAATATGTTAGACAAAGTGTGACGACTTTATATTCTTTCTGGCCCCACTTAAACCATTCGTGTGTCGTTACAGTTTCGTACCCAAACTATCATCCAATTAATTATACTACTCAATATTGATTTGGCGCATCTAACAAATAATTTTATCTCTCTTCAATTTATATATTAAAGTATTTTTTTATATATATTATATATATATATATATAATTTTTTTAAGTTAATATCAATTAAAATAAATATACCAATAATCGTCTTGATTTTCAAATTTACCGATAATCATTTGTTATCCAAAAATTTTCAGTTATCTTTTAGATATATAAATTGAGAAACAAAAAAACATCGTTTTTTTTTTCTATTCGCGACTTTTGTTTTAATAAAATTGAAACTCACAAATCTATTATATTAAAAATGTCTACAACAAATTTCAATGATATTTCAAGCAATTCGACGTAAATCAACTATTAAAACAGGTTTTCATGATGAAATTACATTTTTCGTTCTTAATTTTTCAATTGTTGTGTTCGTAATTATATGTTTCACCTAAGACAATTTGGGTTATGTTTTGATGATTTTTATATCTTTTTACACAACAAAAAATACAGTTAGTAACCTATGAACTACTTATGTACCTGTTTAAAAGTTATGAATGATTTGTTTTTCTTTTTTTCACAACTAAGATGTACATATTTATGCAACCAAATCGAGTAAGTTTCTAGATCTAGTTTCTATTCTGTTTTTTCGAAGCTAAAAAAAGAATTCACAACCCAAATTAATGTATTTATGCACCTAACTAACAATTAGCTTCAATACAAATCATCGTGTATTTTAACTTTGTAATATAGATAAAAACTATAAAAAAAATGAACATTCTCCCCATCAAAGAATTCAAGTTACATGTCGATTCAAAAAAAAAATACTCATAAATAGTTAAACAATTTATGAATATATTCCAGCATGTAACTTTAGTCTTTTTTTCACAACAAAATAACTAAATTCACACTCAATTACTCACAATTACACATCCATGTTTAATCCATCTAAAAATATATTTTTACAACACGATTTCACGTAATTATACAGCCGTAGTTTGACAAACCTTTATTTATTTATTTTTTGCCGTCATAAGATATTAATCTAGATGAAGACGTTATTAAAATAATTTAAAAAATGGAAACAAAAACCAATGAACAAAGTAAACCAGTTGGACAATCAAATTATATTCTTGAAGATGATGTTCAAAAATTGAAAAAAGAAAAAGAAAAAGAAAATCAATCTATTTTAATAATCATAAGATATTGCACCAAACACACAATCATAAAACATTTAGTTTATTTCCTGAGTATATTTTCTTCGTAAAAGTTGCATGTCTCTAAACTACATTCTTCTTTTTATTTGGAGTATTAATTTTCTTTTATCGTTTACTTATATATTCTTATTTCAGAGCTCCAAAAAATTTATAACGTAATCTTGAAATCAATTAAACCATAATTTTACACCTCAATTACAATTTTAGTTTTTTTTATAACAGATGCCTATTTACGTAAACAAAGTTGTTATTTTGAAAGCAATTATCGTACACAATCCGTCATAAGGTAATTACACCACACATTCACAACAACTCTTGATTTTTGCAATCCATCATAACATAATTTCGCACCTACTAACATATATTTATTTTCATAGCTAAAAATGTCTCATTCAAATACGTTTAAGAAAAAATCATAGAAATTGAAAAAATAACATATCTAATTAAAAAACAAAAATACATTGTTTTATATTATTTCTTCACATCTTCTTCTATTATGAGCATGTTTATTACAACGTCCACAATTTAATTTATGAAACAATTCTTCACCTTGTGATATAATATGTTTCTTTTTATGTCTTTTAGCTCTCGTTTTCAAGCTAGATGGAAGAACATTAGCAGATGGATTTGAACTAGAAGCTTCACCAAAAATAGACAAAGCCGGTATACCCCAAAAGTAAGTTTTTTTATAAGAACTTGTATTATAACATGACTCCATATAGGACGAAGAAATCCCTTGAATACCAAATATAGCGGCACAAGCATGAGAACAAGGGAAACACTCAATTTTTAAACTACCACAATATTTTGGTAGAAAACCGAACAATCCATGCATGACCTTTTTTATGTTGCTTTTAATAGTCTTCTAAACATCAGGAATAAGGTTTTCATTTCAATACAAACAATCTGAATAACGTTTTGGCATATGAGTCATAAGCATACCCCTAATTTTATCCAATAATTCGATATAGATAGGGTACAAAATTATTTGATTTGATTATTAAAATAATTTGTTGGACTGGAAGCCATGGAACCCTAACGTTTATCTAAAAAAATACACAATCGTAGTTTTTAAGAAGAATTTATCCATATAGGTAAATACTTTGTGACCACCTTCTTGAAGAAATTCATGCAAAATGTAAGAAGTTATTTATAATCCTAATTTTACAAAATATAATCACACTCCTATAAAATCTTGACTATTTTCTTCCTTATCAACTCGATAAGGTAATTTGAAAACCTATTTTATAATCTCTAATTTTGCAATAAAAATGTAATCACACAACCAATTTGTGCTTAATTTTGCAACCCTTTAACACATAATTACACAACCAATATAAAATTTTGTATTTTCAAAATATCCATATAATTAGGAAACTGGTTAATACGTAATTATGCACCCAGAAAATAATTATATATTTAAACATAATTTTGTAATAAAACAAACTTACCATTGTTACCATTTCAGAGAGTAAAACCCTTCGATATGTACAAATAAAATTTTTCCAGTGATAAAGAGTATCATACGACAAGAGTGAAAACCTTGAAGATAAGTTACGTGAGGTATAACACATCATTGGAAAAACAACTGCCTTAATCATCCTCGAGTAAGAAATCACTTGTCATGTCCAGAGTCTTTAAATATTCAAAATAACATTTTTAAAAATCGAAAGAAGTAGAACTATCTTCGTAAACTTCCATTCTTGCTTTTTCCAAAGTCAACCATAACATGTGATAAGAAATACGTAAACCATAATCAGATTTAACAAGAGCTTGAATTTTGTTTTGGGAATAATCTCACTTTTTTATCTAATATCAACATTTATATTGTTTAATATCAAATTGAATGTAAAATGTGTTTTATATTTTGTCGAGAAACCATGATAACAATTATAATCACCAACATACATTTTAATAACCATATATCCATTCGATTTACCAATTGAAGCATAAAGCCTACATGAACATCTTTTGCTATCTTTCATCGATCAATGAAAACGTAATTTTTCGTTCTGTTTATGAATAAATATATAAATAAATCCATGTATGATAGCAAATTGAGATAAAAAAGATGCAGAGATGTAGCACCGCATTCAAATACATGTCATACACTTTGAATACCATCAACCCAATTTCTAGTAGCAAACTCTTGTTTCATATGTTCAAAAGCATAAACACCCGGAATAGGTTATTCAGTTGGTATGTTATCTTTAACTATAGAATCAATATTATGGAATGATACTCTAAAATAAGTACCATCAATACTGAAATTTCTAGTTTGAACAAATTCTTTAATCTCAATAACAATATCCCCATCTGTATATGGTTAGTCAACGCAACCAATGATATAAAATCATCTTCACAACATAAGAAATAGTGCTTATATTATAAAAATGAATAAGTGAAGCTAAAAATACCCCTGAACAACCAATCCCACTTGTTTATTTTGAAATCCACCATTCTTTCATAATTTTCAAACGTACTATGAAGACAAATAGGAACGTGATTATTTTATTAAAAACAATCAATGAAGACATTACAAACCTAAAAATAAACAAAATAAAAAGTAAATATAAGTTTAAACTATTTTGGCACCCAACATTCATATATTTATGGAACCGAAAAATAAAGAAAAAAATAGTTATTAAGCAACCCAAGTACAAATAATTTCACAACCAAATGAACTAGCTAATTACAAAAACAAAATATTATTAATTTCACAACCAAAATACACTAACTAATTACACAATCACAATGTTCTTAATTATGCAACCAAACTAGGAAAAACCAAAAATTCAAAAAACAAATCTCAAAATCGATCATTTCAAATATTTGTCAAATTACTTATGTGAATATATGTAATCATACAATTATCATAACTAACACAATCATAAAATCATAAAATAATAACAAAATAACAAAATAAATGTGAATAATAAAAATAACAAAAAAAGAAAAAATTAATCACATTCGAATCAATAAATGATCGATAAATGTAGAAGCAGAAAAGAAAAGTAAATTATCCACAATGTTATCGTTACAATAAGAGAATGAGCATAATATTAACCATAAAATACAAAAATGAAAAAAAAAGAATGAGGAGAATGTTGTGGTGCAAAACCTACCTTAATATTAAGGTAGAATAGATAGTAAGCTCCACTGATGGATCAAGCGACCCAACAGAAAACCCACAAAGTACATACAATACAAGCAACAAGACAACACAACTATAACCCCAATACTATATTGCGGTAAACAAATACTCCCTTCGGCAAGATCAACAAGAGGTAAAAATAAGCATACTTACCATCCTCCAACATGCATAAGAAAACCAAATCCCTATGGAGCATAACAAATGGTGCAGCTAAACATTTACGAAGATATAGTGAATTTGTATTGTGCTTTACAACCACAACCTTAGTTTCATGATGCTTATCCCTAATTTTTTTTAAAAAAAAAACGAACAAAAATTACATCGTTTGTCTATGAAATTGACTGAACAATAACACAAATATCCATAAAAGTTCTTTACTTAAGAAGTAAATGTAAAAAAAGGCCATACTTACTCATGATGAGGATTTTTTTACCGTGAATCCCAAATTAACCCTTGAGTTTTTATATGTTCAGCTAGCGTTCAAGTTTGATAGTGGCTTAATGCACAACTACGATGACAAACGAGACTTGGGCATTACACAGAGTAAATAAAAAGCAATATTATGATTTAGTTCGGAAGATAAGATGTTATGCAGGGTATTCTCCATGACCTTCAAGGGTCATATTTAATTTTATCCAATAACCCCACGACTGTTTTAAGATTTTCAAAATACTTAGATTAAATCAATTAAAATCCAATGCATCAAGAGTTTCAAAATAATTAGAATAAATCAATACAAATCCAATGCATGGGTTACATAATAATCAATAAAGATGAAGATTGCACAAGAATGAGATGTAAGAGTGACATGATTTAGTGATGGTAGCAGCATTCGGACAAGCGATCCTTCCAAGACTTCGGCCCGAATATATTATAAAAAAGAAAATACTCAACTTCGAGGGTATTTTGGTTCAATTTGGGAGGTATATCAAGGTGATGGAGACAATCAAAGTATTTATGAATGAAGATACCACTAGTTTAAATACTTAGCACCATTACCATCTTTTGATGATTAATAATAAAATATATATTATGGCACAAGTCAAATCTACACCAAACAAAACCTCACACTTTAAATACGATGGTGAATCCTCGGCTAGGCTGAATTATTATAATTGTGGCCAATAGTCAAGAAGGAAGCCTAGAGGTCACTGTAACAACCACGACAATAACCAAAAAATATAGCATTCTAAGAGGCCCATCACCGGGTTAACCGAGAAATTAGGATTTGACAATAAAGTGAACGATGTGATAACATATAAAAAACTAGAGAATATCTAATCTCTCAACAAGCAAAGAGATAAACGTAAAATTTTCAAGTTTTATAATAACATTGGGCATTACAAAGATAACTGTTTGGATTCGAAATATGAAGTCCATAATATGATAGATAAAGGAAAACATTTAGAGTTTGTAAAGAAGAAACACATGAACAAGTCCAGACAAGCTACACTTAAGAAATGCTATTAGTGATTATGGCTGATTATCAAAGATATTAGACATTAATTCATTTGCTGGGAGATATAAAAGTATTACATGAACGCAAATTTTAAGAGAGAAACAATTAGTGTTAAAATTGGTAGTGTTTGCTTTTTTAGACTCACCATGAACTTCATAAAAAGGTACATTGAGGACCCAGAAGTGGAACATCAAGGTCAAACATCCCTACATTTATACATGAATTATTTTCCAATGTTAGGATTCACATATGATAACCTAATGCGGGTTGCAACAACTCACTAAGATACAATGCTCATAACCATCGAGTTGGCACGAGTAAAGGTAAAACGAAGTGATGATATATATTAAAATCTCAAAAAACACCTTGTACGAACATTTATAATAAAATGAGAGGTTTTTCGGTGTTGATTCCATCCCAAAATATTCTAAACAGGTCAACTATATTATTTTCTAATGCGTTGGAAAATCTAAATATGGATGTGGTCCAAGGCAAATAAGAATTCAGGAAAAAGGTCTGATTTTTCTTCATGATTATAGATGCAAATTATTCATACAACACCATAATAAAAAATCTTGGTTGGATCATATTCATGTTGTAGGTTTTACATAAATCAATGCATTCGATACCTAATCAACAATAATATATCAGTAATCATATACCATCCGAAAACTTTGAAATAATGCTATGTGGATTCCATATCCCTTAAGAAATAAAAATGGGTGGGGGATCCGGTCATCTTAGAGGATGAGGAATAAGTAAACGATATACATATGGAAGGAAGTAATTCCTCAGACTCGGCCTCGACATACCTACTAACCTAGAGTATAAATTACTCAATGGTTACATCTTAACCTAGATATGTTTGCATGGACTTCCTAAGGATGTAACATGAGTCTTGACCGACGTCACGTGCCCAAATTTATCAATCAACAAATAATTTGGTTGAAAATCAAAAAATAAGATCATATTGATAACAAAATATAGAAGCATCGTACAAGAAAAAGACAGATTAACAACAATGGGCACATGAAAGAATCTCATTATCTAGCATGGATGGATAATTTGGTCTTAGTAAATAAAATTTGGTCTATAAGATCAATTCATTTTCACACGAATTAATCAACTAGTAGATTCAACTTTAGGAAACAAAATTTTATATTTTATGGATGCGTACTCTGGATACAACCATATCCCAATTTCTAAATATAATCAAAATCATAATACATGTTGTAAAAATAGATGAGTCCACTTTTACAAATTAATGGATTTTTGGCTGAAGAAAGTCGATGTCACATATCAAAGATTAGTGAACAATATTTGTGCAACATAATTCCTCTAAGACCTATAAGTCTGCATTGATGATATGCAATCCACTAGGAATCAAGATGAAGATTACCTTGCTAATGTGGCCTAGACCTCCACTAATTGCAGAAGTAAACTTAAAGATCAATCAAGATAAGTGTACTTTCGGTGTAAGCTTTGATACATTTCTAATGCTTAGTGCAAAGAGCATTGAATTAGATAACACTCAACTGCCAAACCTAGAAATAATGAATCCCCTCAAAACACAAAATAAATGTATATATTAATATGAAGGTTGGTTGTGCTGAATTCAGATATTCAGATAAGTGCCAACCATTCTTCTATATTTTAAGAGGAGCATGAAGGATTAAATATAGCTGGCATGTGAGGAAGCTTTCGAAAAATTAAAAATCTTTTAACTTATCTAGAGATTTTAACAAAGTTAAAGTCGGTAGAAGCTTTGTCTTTGTACCTAACAGTCTCCATATTTTTCATAAGAGATATTTTTATAAAGGAATAAGAAAAATTGTCTATAGTTATGTACTATGCAATAAGTCCTTGTTGGATGAAGAAACAAGATAAATTAAAATATTTTGTCTTAGAATTTGTGGTTGTGGCTAGGAAGATCAGGCCTTATTTTCAGGCTCATACAATCATAAGGAGAACATCTTTTCCACTAATAAAATGTTGAAAAAATTGGATGTATTTAGAAGGTTGACTCAATAATGAGTGGATTTAGAAGATTACGATATAAAATTCGAGTTAAAGAAGTATAATTAAGGCTCATGACTTAGAAAATATTCTAGCAAAGCTCCAATCAGAATGTCCGGCACTTTAGAACAGTAGTCAGAGTCAATTTGGAAAGTTCGAACATATGAAGGGACTAACAATCTAGGCTCCATCCGGGAGTTCAATTAACGTCTCTAATAAGGGACGTCTTAACGCTTTCCATCAAATTTGTATATCTACATCTAAGAATGAAGCAAAGTATTAATCCGTTATAGTAGAACTTCTGCTAGTAAAATATTTGTGAAAAAAATATCTTCATTAACTCTTAGTTGGTTGTACATTAGGTTGTAGGTCAAGCTAACACAAAAAGAATAATCTGATTATTGAGAGGAACTTTGGTGTCATGCAATATTTTTTTACCAAGTTAACTTATGAAAAATTCCCATCGAAGCAACCTTTATGGTTGAATAACTCCACATAGATAAGAAAGTGTACAATGTGGGTACAAGGCATTATATGAAATATGTTTTCTCTGAGGATATTATTGCAATAAAATCATGAATGATGCAAATATAAAAATATTACATTGTGATGCTTGTCAACACTTCTCTAATTTAATACAAGTATCGGGCACTTTACTAGAACCATATAAGAGTCTATTCATTTTGAAATTGTAAGGCAATTTCTAAAACATTTAGAAGGAGTGAAGTTTTTTATAGTAACAATGCCTATTTATCCAAATGGGTAGAAACAAAACCACTTGTGAACATCACAACCATAAAAGTTATAAAACATTTCACATCAAACATTTGTTGCGTATATGGGATACAAAGAGTCATCACAACATACAATGGAACTCAATTCCAAAACGAACGACTTAGTTGGTTCTGCTAAGGAAATATAAAAAAACAGATTTTGTCTTCTCATTTGCATCCAGAGGACAATGGTCAAGTAGAGGGTACTAACACAACAATTAAAAATTCAATATAACATATGTTGCAAGGAGGAGCTAAAATGTTTCCTAAATTCCGACAAGAACTTTTGTGGTCTTATAGTTATAACTCAAAATAAGAATAGCTAAAACGCTATTTGCTTTGGTGTATGCGATAAAAGTATTGGTGACAATCAAAACTTCTATGTCCTCTTATATAATATCAACTAATGAAGAGGAAAATAACTTAGAGGTAATGAGGGAAAAACTTGACATTATTGAAGAAAACGACTATAAGCTCATCCACTACCCAAATATTATAAAACTTTGATGACGAATAAATAAAAATCAGAAGTTCGTTTTCAAAACTTCGAGGCAAGATAAAAAGTTCTTAGAAGAGTATTCTTACATACATTTTATATTTTTCATGGTAATCAACTTAGGCACTATGAAATGTGGGGTATCTCAAGATCTATCACTCTTAATCACCTTTAAAAAAAATCTATCATGTTTGAATATTTTATAAAATATTTATTTGGGTTTAATCTTTCACACATCGGTCTTGCGAGAAGTTTTTAAGGAGGCACCTAACATTAATAATCTATTTTTCAATTTACAAAAGTTTTAAAATTCGATGACTGCATAAAAGAAGTCATCAACTCTTCATATAGTCTAAGTATCCCTAAAATGATATACATGCGTAAACCTGGTTGATTTCAAAAGTATTCATTTGAACTAAAGAGAGTCATGCACCATTCAAACCAAAACAAAAAATGGAAATTATAATCCTATTCCAAATAAGGGTTCAAATGTTCCTTAAGCAAGTTTCTATGGATTTGAAATTGATTACTCTAATTTGAACGATGAAATACTAAATAATATAATGACTCTTAAAAAGAAGCTCTTCTGCACCTATATATATATATATATATAACAATAATAATAATAATAATAATAATAATAATAATAATAATAATAATAATAATACGTTTTTAACGAAGTAAATATGTTTTTATTTTCAAGCAAGAAAATATAAGCACAAATCATATCATATAAAAATAACTAAGCAAAAATGTTTTTATTTTCAAGCAAGAAAATATAAACACAAGTCCCTTCAAACGTTTTCCGAACTATTGGGAAATTTGTTCACAAAAAACCCCCAAGCTTACACAGTATCAAAAAATAAAATAAATTTAAGGAGAAATAACATATGCATTTGTTGTAGGAACTTCATCTTCGACGTGACTAGAAAAAGTTACTTTGGTTGAATGTGAAATTATAGGATTTAAAGGGAAACAAAATCTTCATCATTAAAAATACCTTCAAACACACGCAATATATCCAAGAAGTTATACCCTTCTTTTAGGAAATTGCAAGGGGATACCTATATGGAGAGATATTCCAACCATGAGGTTTTGGGCTCTTTGCCTTAGACACATAATACTAAACAAATCCTAAGTTATTTCAAGAATATCCTTCTAGATGGAAAGTATCAAATATGCTTCAACATTCAAGATCGTGTCATGTGCAGTCGTGAGCGTTTGTGCTTAAATTTTGTTTCAAGCTCCAAGAGTTTCGAATCTTGAAGATTAAGTGTGTCTTCCAACATTTTTTTATCCTTTAATAATTCATCCATTTTATTTTGCGATTCCTCTCGTTCAGAAGTAACATCCTTTATAAAATTATTATGTTCCTTATTCTTCTTTTCCCAAAAATGTTGTTATGGTTGTAGTTTAGTAGTCAAATCAACTAAACTATTACAATACAAATGAACAAATGTTATATTCTTAAATAATTTTCCAAATTTAAGAAAGGCATACAAGTTTCTTTTGAGTATTTGCTAAATCATTAGTAAGTTGAGCCACTAGCAATGGCTTCGTTGAAATTTCATATCCTAGGTTAATCCTGCCACAATTTTGGTTTCAAGTTTAGGCTTTAACTTTATTTCAGGTTTTAACACTAATCCAAAACAATTCCTTCAACTTACCATCATATTCAACCATTTTCTAAAGTTCGTCATTTAAGTTATCTTAAGCCACAATCTTACAATAAAATCTTTAATTTTAAATCATCTTCAAACGGTTCTACAATTGCCTCAAATATTGGTCTATAATCGAGAATATAAGAAGTTGGACACTCACCAGTTTGGTATAATATTGTGAAGGGATTTAGCATGGTCGTGGCCAGATTATAAACAAACAAATAAACCATAAACATATAAAATACCTTCAAAAGAGATTCAATCGCAAAACTTACCTTCACTCCTAAATTAATTTTCTTATTGGCCTATTATATAGAAGAAATATGTGTTAGAAGTTTTTTTTTTTTTTTTGCCGAAGATAATAAGAAAATTGACTGATCACTCATGATGTTTACTCCAAATAAAAAACATGAGTCTGAAGAATTAACAAGAACTAGACCCATAAGGCTATCCATGAACATTGCATCATTTGTAGTTGTAAAAGGTTATGTAGATGCTCAACATATTTGGAAAACATGTGTGTGTGTCGGAGTTCCGTCAGCAGAGAACTAAATAGTACTATTAGAAAAGTTAAAAACTGTTATAATTTGGGGAAATGTCAAAGACTTTGGTATTTAATACTAAATCATCTTTGGCCCTTCGTTTTTTAGAGCTTGATCTTTGAACATACTCACATTTCTTGCATTTCAACTTCATCATTTCATACAGCTTTTGAGTAGCTAAAAACGCACGTTACATGTCATATTCACCCTCATATCCTAAAAATCCAGCTTTGGCGACTTATCAACCATTGGATGTTTGTCTTTGCCAATATAAGGAGGAAAATATGTAACATGTTAGTAACTACATTAGGATCCTAAAACCCTTTTGGTGGTAGCATGCGTAATATATATTATAAAATTCAACTCAGTTTCAGTGAATCATTTACCAAAATGAACAAACTTTCTTCCATCAGTCTTTCTCATAGCAGGATCATTGGGATCCTAAGGGACACCACCATAACCTTACATAATATAAGGTTCACCTTAGTTACCTTGACATGAGATTCTACAACGTTTTCTCATAAATTAAATATGGCTTTCAGTTCACACATCTTGTTTTAGAAACCATAACCTTTGAAGAAAAAGATTCGAAAACCGAAATTCTAGCTTTATGAGTAGATGATCCTTTTTTTAACTTAGGCTCTGAATCTGCCTCTTATGCTGACTTCAGGCCCTCTTTGTAAGGGGGATCTCCACCTTTTTAGATTTTGAAAAATGATTAGCATTTCATGATCTCTTGATAAAGGGTCCTCGACATTTGCATTTAATATTTGCTGGACTTTTGTGAATTAAGAATTCTCTAGTTATGGCTAGATTTTGCGAAAGATCACTAGTAACAAGCAAAACGGCTTAATAAGGATAAATTCATTGTTTCGACTCATTCAAAAGCCTAACATACTGCTTCTTACCATGTGGCATCCGATTCTTGAACGCATTATTCTTGGTCACTTGAGATATTAGAGTTAAAAAACGTTACATTCATAAATTATAAGTAACAATAAAATTACATACAAACATAAGACTTCCTTAAGGAAATTCTTATATGGGAGCATAATAAATTTTATCTTTTTATTCAGTCTTCTAAATTTCCGAAACATAAATATATTCGTTCATTCATATTATTACCATGCTTAATATTTTCAATAATATACGTTCCATTATAATAAAAAAATGGATTGTTCTTGATGCCCACAATCTTCATCATAGCCAAACAATTGTTAACATTAAAATGCTGATAAACTCGTTGAACGAGAATAATGGTTGCCATTGGAATCATCTAGACATTCAATAAAAACTAACTCAGAAAAAATTGAGTATTCATAAATAAATTTAATAGGCATTTTCTAACAAGTAACCAAAGACTTATTTCAAAATATATGTAAAAAAAATATTATGAGCCCAAACATCCAAATAAGTTTTCTCTTCTATACAAAATCAAATATTAACATTAGAAGGAATCCCTTAATTTTTTCGCATACTATAATCTTCATTTAAATATAAACATACATGTGTTCTGACATGTCCACAATCTCGCATTTTCCTAATCAATTCCAAAAAAGCAAGATCTAATCCTTCATCATATTCGAATGATACTGCCATTACCGATATAGGAGCATCTTCAATAGCTTCGGATAAACGATATTTTCTACAAAGAGAATGTAAACCAACCATATCCTTGTATCTATTGGGGATATTAGTTGCATAAGGAAATTTTTTTATTTTAACTATATGAGTCATCTCCTTCATGATGAATGATCGATTTTATATTTCTTCTTCATATTTAAGAGAAAATAAAGCGCATAAAAATAGAAAACAATGTTTTAAAAATGATAAGTGAAAAAATAAACTAAACCCGAGAGCTTTGAAAGAGAAGATGTCACAATCAGAAATACAATAAAAACTTTAAAGCTTGACAATATAAAGTTTCATACAAAATTGAAAAGGAGGAAGAAGATAAGTACGTATACTAAAACGTAAAATCATCACAACCCTTTAGTTTGTTTTAAACTAATGGTTCATATTGTGTTATAAATATATAGAAGATGAAAATTCGTCAATTGGCTGAGAATAAAGGAGAGCAAGCTCTTTGAGATGTATAATTAAACTCAAAGGCACACATTTGTACCCCGTATTAACATCTTAGTTTATATCCAACACCTCATGCACCTTATTATCTTCAAAACTCAAAATCTTTATGTTTTCCAATTTCATTTCACAAAATATTTTAAAGGTTCGGTCATGCAATAAATTTCAAGAAATATATTAATTCATAATATTTTAAAGAAGAACATCCTCGACGCAACTGATTTCATGCCTTATAACATCTAAAGCAGTTGGTTCAAAACAAATTCCTTTCAACTTCTATCCATTTTTAAATAGAATTTCATGCTTACAAGATTAACAATTGTTAGTAAATCAAAAAAAGTAGAATGTTATTTATACATATAAACTTTTTTCTTGAGATAAATATTTTTTCATCAAGGTGGGTTTTCCGGTGAAAGGTTTTAATATGGAAAATATAAGGATAACATACCTCAAGATCTTACAAATTTAGCTATAATTTGCTCGGTAGCTAGGCTTGACATACATTTATTGAATAAGAACCTTAAGTTTTGATAGTTTTACAATGACAAATAAAAAAAACATCATGGATGATAAAAAAAATACTTCTAGAGTCTAGTTTTTTCTTGATTTTTTTTGTAAAAATGAAAATGGCTACTCATAAGAGACTAAATGAGCCTTGATAAATTATCATTTGGCATTTTCATAAATCCCAGCAACATTCTTAGTTAAATCAGCATAATATTCTGGCCGTATCCACTGATTTGGCCTTGGTCTTTGAAACTAATACCATGCATCTTGAGTTCGATACCCTCCAGTTCGAGGAGGAAAATTATTGTTATTCCTTGAACGAGATTGTTGATAATTCAAAGAATGTCCTTGATTATTTGAAACTTTTCCTGAATTCTTTTGACTAGGTCCAACCACTCCTCTAACCCTAGTTGATTCCTCCACTTTAATTTGATCCTCGACTTGAGCCATCAGTGCTCCAAAAGTCAAGGTTCTCCTCTTTGTTGTTTTATTTGTTAAATCACCAAGTAATAAACCTTGTCAAAATATAGCCATAGCCACCAACTCTTCACAATTATCTAATCCTGCTTTTGTTAACACAAACACTTTGTATAATCCTTTAAATTCTCTTCCACACTGTATTATAGTGTCACCATTTTCTCATATTTTTTTACTTCCCACAAAATATCGTCGAAAAGATGTACATAAATCTTTAAAATTAGAAATAGATTCCCTCATAATCCTATTGTACCATTTTAATATTGTGTACTTCAATTTCTGAGAAAAGTCTCTACATACCAGCATATCATCCTCTTCAAAATTCATCATATTTTTTTGAATTGTTCGATGTGATCATCGTGATCTTGCATTTCCTCGGATTTCTCTACCTTAGAAATGTCAAAACGCTTCGGAAAAGTAATAGAATTTATCTCAGGTGTCAAAGGTGAAGTTCTCCAGTCTACTCTTTTTAGATACTGGTCATCTCCTCATTTTCCTATAACATCATACAAATTTCGATTATCTACAACTTTGTATTGGTTATATGTATTCCCTTTATACCATTCTATTTCTCTTAAACAATAAGGCATATTATCCATTTTCAACTGATTTTCCTTATACAATTTTTTAGGTCAGCTTCTTTCTCCTCTCCTGAAGATTTATGTTACCTTTTTTTCTTAGATGACCCTTTCTCAGATTCTGAGCTGTAAAATCCATCATTAGTAGATACAATATACTAATGTTTGTCTTTCTTTTGTTTTCGCAAAGTACAATGTTTTTTATCAAACGCAAAATATGTTTTCTTTCGATCATTCGAATCTGTCAAGTTGTATAAGATCGAGCAGATTGACTTTCCAAATTGTCCTTCAGCTCCACTTTTCATACCTCAGATCTCAGCCTACCTGATTAAATATTTTGTTCTCTTTAAAAAAACTTCTCATTTAGAGTTGTGATTTTATCCAACAATTGATTCATTCGAGCTTCGATGTTTGTATGAGTCTGATGAATCGAAATCTGATCATCTTCCTTACTTTATCATCTTCGCAAATCAGATTTCAACATCTCGATTGCCTTTAGAACCGAAGGACGATTTTCATTTCATGGTTGCATTGTCGATCAAGAACAATAGTAACATATCAAAAAATCAATTTTATCTGGTATTTTATTATGAAATCAAGGTACCAATCGATTGTATCTCCCAATGTGGTCGCCAGTTTGATGAGTGTAAATCTAGTTTTTAAAAGAGAAAGAGAGAATTTGATTATAGAGAGACAAAGTAAAAGTAAAAGAAAGATTAAACTATTAAAAATGTCGTCCCGTTTATTCACAGGCTTAGCCATTATTTATAGGCGTTCAGACTTGGTATAACAAAATTAGTTATGCAAATAGGTTAATTGCACTTCAGTCCCTCATATTTATAAATAGTCCAAAATTTGTCATTCTATTATATAATTTGTCATATAAGACTTTGGTTTATTACATTTAAACTCCCCAATATTCTATATCCCTTTCTGCCATCATATGCAGACTTTTGGTGACTATAACCACAATATATTTCTCTAACATATGGTGAAAATTTCATTGATAAAAAATCTAAATTCAAGTAACCACATTCCAAAACTTTCAAGGAATATAATAAAAAGTTTAGAATTTAGTGACTTTTTAAGCTTAATTTCATTTTACATTTCGGTGTCCAACGAGCCAGCCAATCTACGGCTTGGTTTTGGAATCTAGAAATGTATTTTATGTTCATTGAAGAGAGGATTAGAGATCTGCAATACTTATGCGAAGGATTCAAAAACCAACAACCTACAACATTGGCTAACATGTCAACTAACACAAATGAATTTGTTTCGATATCCACATTTTCAAAGCCTTTTTTATTATAGATAATCAGACTATCAAGAATGTTCTTGCATTCTGCAGTCAAGGAAATTGGAGGCATGGAACCACCATAGACAATACTTGAATCAGATATATACTGCGAACGGTCTTACAAAACCGCCAAATCCACCTACTCAGTATCGAGTTGAGGCTGAAGCGTCTTTCGATCCAAATGCTAGTGGTTCTTCTGGAGTACCGCCACAACAAAGACGAACCGATCGCGAATTTGCTGAGTTTTCGCATCAGCATCATATGGATTATATGCAATTTGCGCATACTCAACAAAAGGAATGACATGATGATTTTACAAAATGGCAAAGTGAATTTCAAAATTGGCAGGGGGGGGGGGGGGTAAATGACCAGCTTAGCCAGATACAGCAGTGGCAAGTAGGGGTGAATGATCAACTTGGTCACCTCCAGCAGTGGCATGGTCAATACGAGCAGTGGCATGGTCAATACGAGCAGTGGCATCATGGACAAGATCAATGGAATGAGCGATTTGCAAACTCTCAAGCCCAACAGTCGGAGTATATGCGACAGATGATGGAGAACATGCATTTGCAAGGTCAACCACCTAACAAAAACAACAACGATGAAGCTCCTTAGTTATTTGCATTTGATTTTCATTATCGTTGTAATGTTTTTCTTTTTTATTTGATTGAACAACTATGTTACTTGTTTGGTTTTTATTTTTAATGAATTGTTTGTTTTGCTTCTATTTTTTATTAAATGTTATTTAAATCACTTTCGCTTTCAATTTTTATTTTGTTCTTTACATCTTACAAGTAATTTATGTTTATGCATATAAAATTCTAATATTGAATAGTTCGAAAATACAATAAACTATATAATTCATCTAACCATAAACACTTCAAGCTTGAAAGAATCTAAAGAATCACCTAATAATTTAAAATTAGAATACAATTATATGTCTAATAGGTATATATTATTTAATAGGTATATATTATTCAAACGTATCAAAATCAAAATCAAATTACAATTATTATTTTAGAATGTAATTGATGATTATAAAATTTCGATTAAAATGATAACATATTTGAATTAAAATACATGAAATAGAATAATTAACTCGTGTATATGGTACATATCTCAATTATTGAAATTAGATTCAATTAACACTTACAAATTAATTTTAAATAACATTATAAAATATTCTGATAAACAGTTCTTAAATGGTTTGGCTGATGGTTTGAACTGATAAACAATTCTTAAATGGTTCGTCTGGTGGTTTGAACTGGCGGTTTAACTGTGAAACTGGCCCATTAAGACTGCAACCTGGCAGGACCGCCAGACCGTAAAGACCGCATAAGAGCAACCCGGCAAGACCGCAACCTGCCAGGACTGCAACCCGGCAGGACTGCAACCCGTGGTTCTGATTTAAACAGTGTGGGTTGGGGGTTGGTGCTGGTTCAACCCGTTTGACACCCCTACCTTCGGTAAAGTTTGGATTCGCTTTCACCAATTGGGTACACATGTGTTTAGGCTTTAGGGTCTAAACAGGAGCACTCCCTCCTTTCCTAAAAAACAAATAACGTACGTTCTAGAAAAATTTACTAATTCAACATTAACCTTATTCCAAATGATGCGCCTGTATTATTTTGTTATTCAAATAATTATTCTTTCGCAATTAAACAAATATTTAGTAGAGAATGTTTTTATATTTAATTCTCACATTACTCTTATCATATTAGATTTGTACTTATTTCGTTTTATAAATTGTGATAAGTGATTATGATAATTTCTAAATCTTTTATCATATAACTAAGATTAGTTCATATTTTGAAACTAAATGAGTAGTTTTGATTAACCTTAAATTAAGGTAATAAAAAATATAGTATCTTATCGATTATTTAAAATAAAATCTTTTGATATTTTTATATATTTAAGAAAATGGTTTTTTAAATATGGTATCATATTTTAAAAAATATTATATGATACTATATTATGTTACCATATCTTTTAAAATATAATTTATAATATTTTTTTATATTTTAAAGAATGACTTTTAAAAATATGGTAAATAATTATATTATGTTACCATATCTTTTTAAAACAATGATATAGTATTCAAATAGTATTTAAATATGATGAAAGTTCAAAATTTCAAAATCAATTACACAAAATGATATTCATAATACAACAATGTTACAATCTGACAACATTATCTCTTAACAAATATATTTCACCAATTAGTACTTGAAACAAAAAAACTGGATTTGAATCTTGCGAAACAACATTACGTGGGTCTTTCACATGTAGAAATATTATGACCAACATGTTTGCAAAATTTTCAAATTTAAAATTCAGTTAATGAGTTTCTTTTTAAATTAAACAATTTTAAGAAAATCAATTTAATGTTTTAAATAAATCATTTTTTTAAAACCATTTCTTATTTACAAAATTGAAAGTTTATTGAATAGGATTAGAAGTGTTTTTTAAAATCATATTTGGAGAATAAATTAATGTTTTTGAAACAAACCGAATCTAATTGTTTAAAATAAATAATTTCAAATTAAAACGTAATTAATAAACCTTCAAATTTAAAAAAAAATAGGTTTAAAAAATTAACTTTTTAAAAAACTAAAATTTCAACTGATATTTTAAAATATTTAATTAAAGAGTAAAAATTAAATATTTGCGATCCTCTATACAACAGTGGTCAGTAGTAGTATTTATAAATAAAACTAAGTTAGAGTAGGAGGGTAGTTTTGTCCTTCAGATATAAAAGCATATATAGCATTAACAATTATATAAAAGTAATAAAGTTCTCTCTGCTTAAAAAAAATATAAAAATAAGACAATAATTACGAAAAAGATGGTAATTAAATGCTTGCTAACCGGTGCTCATGGCACCGGTTAGCCAAACCCTTCTATTAAATTCGATAGTTTAAAAAAAGGCACCGATCACCGGTTATCCAAACCCTTCTATCAAATTCGATAGTTTAAAAAAATGCACCGGTTAGCCAAACTCTTCTATTAAATTTGATAGTTTATTTTTTTAAATATTAAATACAGTTTTTTTATATCTGATCAATCATATTTATTAATATTTATTTTTAAAAAAAAATTATATATTAATGGATTTTTTTAATAACCGTGCTCTTTTTCTAAACGTACATTAGTACAGAAAGAAAAAATTAATATTTATTGATAAAGTCAAACTCACCCAAACCAATCTCATTCATAGAGTCAAGCCACATAGAATAGAACACAATCAGATCTCGCTCTATTCTCCATCTTTTCTCATAAACATTTTATCAATCTCTTGTGTCCTAAAAAAATCCCAAAATATCGTATAAAAAGGCATAGTATCTAGTAGTATTTCATGAAGGATACAATCATGTTTATACGGACAAATAAAGTTGACTAGGCATGACATAACGCCACGTCACTAAAGTTTTTCTATCTAAAACTCGTTGTCAAAATCATTTGAGAGCCACAAAAATCTATTATTATTAATTCCCTAATTGCTCGTGAGAAGGATTTTTCATGTTACAACAGGCCACATCTATTTACAATTAGAATAAAAATACGGGAGATATACGTATCATACTTTTTGAAATACAAATATATATATATATATATATTCTTTATTCTTTTAAATTTTTAAAAATATCTAACCCTAGTTAAAAGTAAAAAATATAACTTCAGCGGAAGCTGACACTTTAAAGTTGGATATTGAAAAAATAGATAATCTTTTTTGCAAGTAATACAAAACAAATATCAATTTGTCTTTTACAAAGACAATTTCATATTTTTTTAACTTTTTTTTTTAATTTTAGAATTTTATTATAAAGTTGGAATACAATGAGAAGGACTCATTCTAATGCCAATAAAATTAAGATGTCTAATGCCAATAGCAATGCCATTACCAAAATCATTCTCCCTCGAGCTTAAAAACCAAAAAACTATGAGAGAAACCTACGAGACTAAGACCAAAATTTGATAACAAGATGATGGGTATCAGATTGCTAAAGCTTGCTCGAAAGAATTGTTGGAACCACAAAAAATCTCCAGCATCAATTTCAGGTATGTTACTCTTGGTCTTCAATTCTAGTATATCCTCTAGACTTTCAAGAAGAATAATCGCCCTGAGGTGATTATAGATAAGATTTGTTTCTAGGTTTAGATCAGATCCTTTGTTGAGAGTGAATTTCGCTATCCAATATGGTGCTATATTCTGTTCATGGTAGATATGAGAGATTTCCATTATAGTAGTAATCACTGATTTGTAGCATTTGATGATAGGGTCTAGATTCCAAGGTGAGTTGTTTGCAACTCTCAGGATTTCCCGAACAATTCTCAGGATATCCTGAGAGTTGTTATAGGTGAAAGTTTTTATTTTTTTTTTAAAAAAAAATCATGAATGGATCTAGTTTTGTTCATTTAAAAAAAAACAAAAGCGATGGTACTTTCATTTATTTTTTTTGAGCTACGGTTTAAAAGATACAGATCTTTTAAAAATAAAATAAAAAGAAAAATTAGGAAAGAGAAATTCTGGTTATGTGGTTGTTCATAAATGGTGAGGGTAGTTAGGGTATTAAAATAATGTTAGATACTAGGTGGTAATTAGGTAGTTGAGATGGGTATTAAGAGATAATTGATCAAACCTTGGGTACTAGATGACAATAAAATAGTAAAGTAGGTACCTAGGTGTAGTTTTCCTTATTAATATATAGTTGAGTTTTAAGCTAAAACAAGAAAATATCTACACCAATTAACTTGGCTATTTGAAAAGAAATATTACACATTAATATAATTGTATGCTTTTTCCAATATTGAGGATGCATCTGATTTTGTATATATCGTATATGTGGTTCTATATTTAGTTTTATTTTAGAATAATGTTCATGCTATTGATATAAGACTCATTAAAAAATTCAATATATTATGTTTCTAAGTTGTATAATTTTTTGGTTTTTTATTGGACTAATAGAATTTTGCATGAACTTAATTAGCTCTATTTCAACAATTGCTCACATCTACATGGAACAAGATAGAGTTGTAGACTGGTTAGCAAAGTGGACATTAAAATCTAGACAAAATCTTGACATTCAATCCAACAAATCTACCACGTCATCTCAAAGCTATCACGTTGTTCGATAGTTTGGAATTAGCCTCAATCAGAGACTTACTCAATCACTAATGAAATCAGAGTCTATAATTTCTTTCATACTTTTTTTTGCAGTAATTATCTTCAATAGATTAACTAACCGTTTTTTAATCAGAATGTTACTTTTGACTTTAAATATTTCTTAGGAAATCTTTCACCTCTCCTATTTCAGCAACTAGCTCTCATTCAACTCTGTTTTATGGCTTAAAGGCAATCCACCGTTCGTGCATCTAGATTAATCTATATTGATCGATCCTACTCGTTTTAGATTTCTCAAATCCTCCGTCAAGCATATCACAAATCATAAAGTCTTGAATCTTGCTCTTCAAGATGTTTATAATTCGAATCTTGTTTAAGTTTTGTTTCATTTGCTTGTTAAACCAAAGCCCACTTCTGGGTCTGTAAGTTCCTATATTCATAATATACAAAAAACATTTACTATAAAAAATAAAAAATTATAAAAGACTGATCAAAGTTAAATTATAACTCATTATTATAATTTTCAGATTTAGAAACCATTAAAATAAAATTGTAATTAAAATGTGAAAGTTTAGAAAAATATTAAGAAAATTGAAAGGAAAATTAGAAAATTAGAAAAATAATACTATCGATACAAAATTTTAAAACATTTATCGGAGTTAGTTTTTAAAAGTTCTAATAACTTTAATTGGTGATTTTATTTTGAAGTTTTAATTTTATTGTTGTGTAGAAAATATGTTTGATATTTTCTCTTAATAAGATTATTCAGTTTACAGAGTTTTACAAGTATTATAAATAATTTAATAAAATTTTTAATAAAAATTATAAATAATTTGTTAATTGAGAAGTCTAAGTACATAAAAAATAAATAGAAAATATTTATAGATACTCCTTTTGTGTTTGAGAACGATGAAGATTTGATTATAGTAAAACGAATCTTACTACACAATACAATAGTTGCACTCGTTGACTACTTAGAAGATTAACAGTTAAGAAATCTCGAGATTAAAGCTTAGATGAATCCACAAATAAAAGTTTAAAAATTATGATAAGAAATAAAATAAAATCAAATATTGTTTTTTCTCAATATTTTTAATCTATACTAAAGTCATCAAAGTGAATGTGATTATACAACCTATAGTATAACTTAATCGTATATTCATTCTTTAAGATGATATATATATATATATATATTAAATATATGTTCTAAATAACCCAATGAGCATGTACCATCCTAACTCTATTGAGCTGATATAGTACATTAACTATAACGTGGCAGTAGGGGTGTCAGATATTAAGTTGAACTAGTACTTACGCTATAATATCCACAATACTGCTATTATTATCCAACCATATAACTAAATTTAATATTAATTACATTTAATTAGTTAGAATATAATCTTAATAACTTGGATACTCTAAATCTACATTGACGAGATATTCCAATTAAAGATATATTTACAATCTCTCATTTAAATTATTTTGTGTATTAATTGTATCTAGTAAAGACTGCACTACATATCGTTGTTGTATTCACATGTAATCTAAATTATCATGTCATTTTAGATAATTGTCAACAAATTACTAAAAGACATGTCACTTAAGATGTAATAATTCCAACAGTAATAATATGGTCAACTAACACGTAAATAAATTTTGTCTTCTTATAAAGTGCAACATAGAAATCATACGATCCTATAATCACTATATGCTGCTTCCCCAATGATTATACTTAACTAAATTGAGATCCATTAAATTATACATAATGTGCAAGAGATTTAAGAAAAAAACAGATAGTATCATTTTTGTTTGAATCTTATACAAACTGAAATCGAGCATATTACAATATGAAACTTAATTGAAATCTAAATTATAAATAAAATCTATACTGAATACGAATACCATTTAATGAATAACGATAAAATGAATGTTGTTCTCATAAAAGACATAAAGTGTTAAATTTTAGTAGGAGAAGATTAAAAAAAGAGTTGAATATTTTCCTATTTTCCTTAGCCGTAAGGAACTGAATATTTTTTATTAATTGGCTGTTGATTAATTTTTATAAATTTTATTCTCATAAAATGTGCAAATATAAGTCATATAAATTGATCTAAAATCCATTAAACACATAAAGTCATACCACATAAATAACTATCTAAGTGTCTCACTTTTTTGTATGTCAACACGTTTATTTGAAATATTCTTATATTAATTATGAGACACTTATTTAATATCATAAACAAGTTTTTAGCGTCACAAACCATTGAATCTAACTAAAATATACATAAAATATTTATAAAACTTTTGTAAATTTGGATAGTCTCTCTTAGACAATGATAATTATGAAAGAATCATGAATGAGATACGAGTTCACTCTAGAGGTAATGTTTTTAATCTAAATGAACAATTATTTTTTGTATATCCCTTCATATTACATTTCGAATCAAACATGGTTCAAATATGAATTTGCAACTAACTCATATATATTATGTCGATAGTATATAATAACTTAAAGTGTATCACTTTACATCGATTTCACTCCTGTTACAATAATACACAATTGAAACTAGGAATTTTATGTGATGCTATGGAAACTTAAAATTGATTTTTCATTTTCATCATATGATTTTTAATGTTTTTATAGAATTATTTACATTGTTAGGGTGGAAAAAGCTGAATTCTTATGGTACAACATAAAAAATTATAATGTTTTTGTTGAACGTTTTATAATATTATAGAGTTTAAACTGTATTCTTCAGTTGTATTATAAAAAACCATAATATTCTTATATATTATTTTTGATGTTGTAGACTTGAAAATATAGTTATGTAAAAAATTATGAATGTTCTTTAAGAACTTTTTGTATAATTTGTTTTTATAAACTCAATAAATAATATTTTATTTTCTATATGTTTGTAAATATTTCTCATCGACTACTATATTTAGTTTCCATAAGTTTTTGAATATGTTGATTTTGTTCTCCATGAACAACCACAACTAGTTTTTCACAAGTTGGTAATGATATTTCTTAAAACTACGAAATGATTGGTGACTGATAAGGAAATAAAACTTCGAGGACTAAAATACAAAGGAATAAAACCTGTTATGATAGATTGTATAATTAGAGGAGATAATTAAATATTTACGTTTTAATGAAGTACTAATGTGCACTTAAACCCCCTTTTGTAACCGTTTCAGTTAAAGCTAAGTCTTTGCGCCTCTATATAAAGGCCAAGGATGTCCATTAGACATCCCCAAATGTACAAGTAGGCTTTGAACAGTACATCATCCCTAGACTATCGCGTTTGGTGGCAGATAGTCCCTTGACTTTCAAATGTCCGTTGACAGTCCCTGGACTATAAACTGAATAAATAATATTTTATTTTCTATATGTTTGTAAATATTTCTCATCGACTACTATATTTAGTTTGCATAAGTTTTTGAATATGTTGATTTTGTTCTCCATGAACAACTACTACTAGTTTTTCACAAGTTGGTAATGATATTTCTTAACTACGAAATGATTGGTAACTGATAAGGAAATAAAACTTTGAGGACTAAAATATAAAGGAATAAAACCTGTTATGATAGATTGTATAATTAGAGGAGATAATTAAATATTTACGTTTTAATGAAGTACTAATGTGCACTTAAACCCCCTTTTGTAACCGTTTCAGTTAAAGCTAAGTCTTTGCGCCTCTATATAAAGGCCAAGGATGTCCATTAGACATCCCCAAATGTACAAGTAGGCTTTGAACAGTACATCATCCCTAGACTATCGCGTTTGGTGGCAGATAGTCCCTTGACTTTCAAATGTCCGTTGACAGTCCCTGGACTATAAACTGAATAAATAATATTTTATTTTCTATATGTTTGTAAATATTTCTCATCGACTACTATATTTAGTTTGCATAAGTTTTTGAATATGTTGATTTTGTTCTCCATGAACAACTACTACTAGTTTTTCACAAGTTGGTAATGATATTTCTTAACTACGAAATGATTGGTAACTGATAAGGAAATAAAACTTTGAGGACTAAAATATAAAGGAATAAAACCTGTTATGATAGATTGTATAATTAGAGGAGATAATTAAATATTTACGTTTTAATGAAGTACTAATGTGCACTTAAACCCCCTTTTGTAACCGTTTCAGTTAAAGCTAAGTCTTTGCGCCTCTATATAAAGGCCAAGGATGTCCATTAGACATCCCCAAATGTACAAGTAGGCTTTGAACAGTACATCATCCCTAGACTATCACGTTTGGTGGCAGATAGTCCCTTGACTTTCAAATGTCCGTTGACAGTCCCTGGACTATCGCGTTTGGATACAGTTAGTCCATCAGATCCTCTGATGAAAAATACGTCATATATTATAATTAGACCTATATGATTGGATCTAACGTTTCTTACGATAGTCCTCTTATCTGCTGTTTAAACTTTAGAGTAAGAGAAAATGATTATCCAATTCAAAATTCTAGGAGATATCTCGACATTTATAATTAACAAACATACCATATTCGTATTCTAGTTAAATAACTATTATATTTTGGAATATGATTTCTTAAATGCGTAAATAATTCTAGGTTTAATTTTAATGAGTAATAATACATTAATAAATACACAACACATAACTTAATTATCACATAAATTTACATAAATGATTGTTTCAGCCATGCATTCATAAAAATTAAATCGTCGTAACCCTTTGTGGACACATATATGCCAACAATGTATACATTAGTTCTAGAAGACATTATTTAAGGAAAATATTTTTGACTTTATACCACTTATGAAAACAACAAAACATCTATTTCGGCCAATCTGGCTATATCTTGGTATACTGAACTGAAACCATTCAACACTAAAGTCTAACTATGCATGTATATGCGGTGTGTGACTACAATTACATAATGCAACACTTTTCTCAACCTTGGATAGATATGTGCATAATTTTCCTTTGGGCACTCATCCATATAAATAGTGGTCACTTGCCTGAGCGCCTAACTCCCTTTCATGTCTGAGTTACCAATATGGGTGACTTTGAAAATGTATCCAAATTTTTAATACAATTTCAAAGAATGAACATATGTAGTTTCCATGTGTGGCTCATAATGGTTTCTCAAATTTAAAAGAATTAATGTGTTCCATTTTACCACACCATGAATGTTTATAGAAATTTTCATGATTTAAAATATATTTTAAGCTTAGATATCTGAGGGGGATGAATATCTTCCAGATTTTAAATTTGAAATAAACATCATTGAGCATGCAAGAAACCATCACATGAATCATGCATTCCAAAGTTCATACATTCACAATATCACTAAGATGCTTCATAAAACTCATACAAATGAAGTAAGATAATGGTACTCCCTCTAAAATACTAAAAATACAAATACACATCACAACTAAACATGAAACTTATAAGTGCATAAGATAGGTAAAACACATCATAAAGTCTCGTACGTATCAAAAAATATTTTAAAATATATAAAATTTATTGCAAAACAAAATATTCTTTTCGTTGCTAAAAGGTGTTCTGAAATTTTATGCAAAACTGCATTTTCATCAATTTGTCGAGCGACATTGTTTCTCTTTTACAAGAATTTGAAGATGTTCTTTCAGAAGACATACCCTACGGTTTACCTTCATTTCAAGGGATTGAACATTAAATTGATTTTATATCTAAGACATCAATTCACAACCGACATACCTATAAGAGTAATCCTGAGGAAAATAAGGAACTCCATCACCAAGTAAGTAAATTAGTTGAAAATGTATACGTGTGCAGTTCTTGTGCTATTAGTTCTAAAGGATGGAATATTAAGGATATGTGTTGTTTTCAATCCAACAACAACATAAAGGTAAAGTGTCGATATTCCTTTCCTAGACTGGAAGACATGCTGGATGAATTACATAGTTTTTGTGTCTTTATAAAACATTATCTTAAAAGTGGATAACACACAATTAGGATAAAAGAAAGTGATGAATGGAAAATTGGTTCTAAAACTAAACATAGATTGTATGAGTGGTTAGTGATGCTTTTTGGCTTAACTAACGCTCCAAACATATTTATATGTGTATGAATCATATGTTGCATGGTTTTATTGGCAGATTTTTAGTTATATATTTTGATGATATATTGATATACAACATGAATCTCGTAGAACATGTGATACATTTGAAATCTATTGTAGAAATTTTAAGGAGAGAAAATATGTATGCTAATATTAATAAGTGCGCATTTTGAATTGATAAAATTGTCATTCTTGGTTTGTTTTCAATAGCGGAAAAGTTAAAGTAAACATATAAAAAGTGAAAGCAATTCTAGATTGGCCAACCCCTAAAACAATCAGCCAAGTGAGGAGTTTCCATGGTTTAGCTACCTTCTATCGTCAATTTATACAAGATTTTAGTAGCTTAGTTTCTCATCTTACCAAATTTATCAAGAGAATTGTTTCAAAAACATTTGAAATCGAGTGTGATGCGTCAAGACTATGATTTGGAGCCGTTTTGATGCAAAAAAGTTGCCCAATTTCTTATTTTAGTGAAAACCTGAGTACGGTAACTTTAAATTATCTCACTTATGATAAGGATTTGTATGTGTTGGTCACGGACTTAGAGAATTATCAATACTATTTGTGGGAAAAGAAGTTTGTAATTTACACAGATCATGAATATTTAAAGCATTTGAAGAAATAACGAAGCCTCATCAAATGTCATTCCAAATGGGCTAAATTCATTTAAGCCTTTTAATATGTTAGTTGGTGCATTGTCTCGTAGGTATGCGCTACTTACTATTCTAGATTCAGAATTGTCTGGTTTTGAATATAATAAGAATTAATATGCACAAAATTCTGATTTTGGTGATGTGTTCAATGTATATGATAAATGACATTTGGTGTATTTTATAAACACGAAGAGTTTTTGATAATACGACGGAATTAGAAGAAGAAGCCACGATAGATGAATTGCTAATTCAAGGGTAACGTGAATGAAATTTCCAGAGATAAAAAATGTATTATTCCAAAAACTTAAAATAACTTAAAGCATACGAGGCTTTATGTAAGAGCTGCTCAAAATCCTAAATTAGAATACAAAGAACTAAAATAAATATTTTAAAATAAATATTATTGACCTTGTGAGAATAAAGATAAATTCTTCTCGAATGTTCGTTATTTGAAGTTACATTGAAATTTCTCCTTGATCCGATAATTGGTAGTCAATTTAAACTCCTCTAGTAACCGGACAATACAATCGTCATCAAAACGCCTGGTGTATCTCCGCACACCAAACTATCTTCAAGATCTCCATGACTATAGATGTTTTTCTCTCATTCAGACCTTGAATCAAATGAAATCAAGATTTAGAAATATGATTGCCCCATAACAGGAACATATGATCTGATATTAACTGATAAAGCAACTAATATAGAAGAAAATCAACGCAAAATGAAACCCTAATCCAAGCGTAACATGATAGATGAAACGCTAATTCAAGGGTAACAAAGACTGAAACTTTCAGAGATAAAAAAATATATTATTCGAAAAACTTAAAATAACTTAAGACACATGAGGCTTTATATATGAGCTGCTTAAAACCTTAAATTCGAATACAAGGAAATAAAATAAATATTTCAAAATAAAACCAAATCTTAATATAATCATATTTGATTTGAATAATATAAGATATTTGAATAAGATAAAATAAAATAAAAAAGGATTTTGTTTTTTACTTTTGGGCTACATCATCCTACCCAGGTTAACAAGCTTATCGAAATAAAAATAAATTATTCTCGAGTGTTCGTTATTCGAAGTTACATTAAAGCCATCTATTTGATGAAAAATATTTTCTTTCGAAAAGCTTTTTATAGCCTGAAAACAACACTCCATGTCCAGTTAATGAAAAACATTGGTTTCGAAAACCTCTTCATAGCCTGAGACATCATCTCGATAAGCAAGTTTCTCATTGATCTGACGATTCATAGATAATTTAAACCAAGTAACCGATTAATACGATCATCATCAAAACGCATGATGTATCCCTTCATACCAAACGATTTTGGAGATCTTCATGACTATATATCTTGTTCTCACTTTTAGACCTTGAATCATATGAAATCAATATTCAGAAACATATCTGCCCCGTAACAGGAAATGAGGCTCTAATACCATATTGATAACGCGACATAAATAAAAGAAGAAGCAACGATAGATGAAACACTAATTCAATGGTAACATGACTGCAATTTCTAGAGTTAAAAAATATATTATTCCAAAAACTTAAAATAACTTAAGGCATATGAGGCTTTTTATAAGAGCTGCTCAAAAGCCTAAATTACAATACAAGGAAATAAAATAAATGTTTTATTATAAAATAAAATAAAATCTTAATACAATTAGATTTGATTTGGTTAATATATGATATTTGAAAAAAATAAAATAAAATTTAAAAGGTTTTTGTTTTTTGCGTGAAGTACTCGTGAGAGAAGTTTATGTTGGTTGTTCGATGGGTCATTTGGTGTAGCTAAGACTTTGGGATTTTTTCATGAATATTTATTTTCTCACCGTATGAAACGTTGCATGATAAAAATTTGTGATGGGTGCATCACATGTAAGGAAGTAAAATCTAAGTCGAAACCCCATGGGTTGTATACCCATTTACCGATATGTAGTATACTTTATACTAGTATTTCTATGGGTTTTTTTAGGATTATTTATGACTAAAAAGGAGAGGGATTCAATTTTTATGGTGGTATATGGAACATTTCAATGAATGTCATAAAACTAATGATGTAAAACATGTAGCTGATAGCCCCCAAGGGGGTAGCCGAGTTGGTTGAGTAAGGAATGCTTGTGACCAAAGTTCCTGAGTTCGAGTCCCTCTACAAATGCTTTTTTGACTGAGCCTATCACCTTGTGTGGTTTACCTTCTGGCGTTGGTTTGGAGGCTATTGCGTCAGACTGATGGCTTACCTTGTGCGCACTCGTTGAGTAGCCGCTGCGAGTTCCCTCAGAAAAAAAACATGTAACTGATTTGTTATTAAAGATATTGTTAGGTTATATGGAATACATAAGGCCATTGTTTATGATATAGATGCAAAGGTTTTTAGTTAGTTTTTGAAGACTTTATGGGGAAAATTAGAAATTAATTTTATAGTACTTGTCATCCACAAACGGATGACCGAACTGAAGTAGTGAATATAATCTTATCTTATTTGTTAAGTGTTATGATAAAGAAGAACTTGAAAACATGAGAATATTGTTTGCCACATATTTAATTTTCTTACAATAAAAATATATATTTTGCAACCAAGTATTCCACATTTCAATTTTTTATGGTTTTAACCCATCATCTCATTTGGATTTAACTCATCTACCCATAAGTGGATGTGTGAATTTTGATGGAGAAAAAATATAGAATGAGTCAAATCGATTTATGAAGACGCACGAGTGAACATTGAAAAAATAACTAAATAATATGTTGATCAAGCAAATAAAAACGTAAGAAAATGGTGTTTTAAAAAGAATATATGGTTTTAGTGCATTTAAACAAAGAAAGTGTCTAGAGAAATTATTTTCAAAACACCTTCCTCGGGGTGAAAGACCATTTCAAATCGTAGAGCGTATCAATGATAATGCCGACAAATTTGATTTAATTAGGTGAGTATAAGGTTAGTGCAAACTTTAATGTCGCTGATTAGTCTTCTTTCAACATAGGTGATGATTTGAGGATAAATCCTTTTTTTAATATAGGGAGAATACTGCAAACCAAGGATATGGATATCTTAATCAAACTGGTGGAGATGTAGCTGATTTAGGACCAACGTCTTTGTCACTTTCTAATGGTCCAATGATAAAACTTAGAGCGAAATAATTCAAAAATCTACTAAATGGGATAATTCAAAATTATTCGGTAAATTCAAGTGGTCGAGGTGCTGATTTTAATAATATTGAAGTGCGCTCAAAAGAAAATAATTTTATTGTTATTCAAGTACTTGATTAAAGGAGTTACAAGAACAACAGTCAAAAAGGGAAATTAAAGGGTTTCAGATATATTATTGTATTGTGACATGTGTCATCTTGGTTCTTAAACAAACTTTTGAACTTATAAAGATATTCTTGTGGTGTTCAAGCATCAAACTCGTAGCCGTGGTTGTAATCTTTATAGATGAAAGGTCAAAGCTCAAATAAATATTACTCATACGTTCTTAGGGTTCAAAAATCATTATAGTTATCGGGTCTCACCATACTTGTTGGATAAGTTCATATCAAAGTGTCTTTTGTTCTCTTGCTCTTCAAAATTAATCACAAATGAATAATAATGGATAAATCACATCCAATGTTTTTTAAAATTCAATTCAATAACAAAAATATAAAAAAACCCATGGTTTATGTGTTATTAATATATTTTAGTTGATAAACTTGTTATAAGTAACCTAGATTAGATTTAATATTCTAAACAAAAATACAAAAATTAGTAATGTTGTAATCGGAACATGGTATATAAGGTTAAGAAACATAATATACCAACGTTACCATAAATAATATAGCCAAGTTTGTTATCATTTTACAAGCGAGGTGTTAGGCAAGTTTTGCGATCAAGTTTTATCAAGGTTTTGCATGATATAAATTTGTGTAAAACATAGTGTATTATAGTTGCAAAACATAAAATATTTGAATTAAAAAAAAATATATAATACATATCTTGCGAATATATTATGTTTTACAATATCTATATACCACATTTTGCAAACACCCAAAAAATTTGATAGTGTCTCGCAAAATCACACAATATTTTACGAGGCTCTGGTGAATCGAATTGAAAAATTATCAATTCCTTGTGAATTTTATATACTATTTCACCAAATATAGCATGAAAAATTTGATACATATTTTGGAATAAAATTGGCATATAGAATTCATTGGTTATTCTAATCAATGATCCATTGGTTGTTTCTTGATCAATATGTTACTTTTGTGGTGTAGTATAAATGATTTGGTGAAATATTAACGCTAGAAGATAACTTTTATCATTTAGGAACATAAACTTCTAATATTATAGTCTATGATAATACTTGTAAAATCCTGTATAAATTCTTTGCAAAAACTGATACAACTGTTCCACTGAATATTAAATGATGGTTCATTTTCGACTATTTTAGAAACACTTCAGTCTAAAGTGTATAATTTCCACCATCAAAACATATGTTTCACAATTTAAATATATAATGTTTCACAGTTGGAATATACCATTTTCCTTATTAGTTCTATAAAACCTACGCAGCTACAATATACCTTGGTTCAATATTACCCTTTTCGTAAAACCTATTATAGTTATATTTCACAACAGTTGATTTCATTATTTTTCACAACTCTATATATTTGTGTTTTTTGAACTTAAATGTTTTGTAAAAATGATTATGGTATGTTTCACAACCTGATATAACAATTTTCCTAGATTCATTAAAAATATTTCAAACTTAACATTTTCTACTTACGATAATATTATGTTGACTAAAATAATATTGTCCTCCAAACCTACAGTATTGAATATTATTTTACTACTAACGTACCAGCTAGAATAATTTGTTTCAAACTAATGTACTGCCTGGAAACCTTTATTCATTACATTATGTTCACGTATATTACCCATTTGTCTTTGTGTTGCGGGAATGCATGAATATTTTTATGTAAGCGTCAACAAACTTTTTTAATAAATTTTTGTTGGTGAAAAAACGGTAGTAGACCCAACAACCTCACTCCAAACCTCCAAAAATTATTTAAATTATTTAAATTATCCTTGAATAATGTTTATCTAAACAAGTACATTCTTATTGATATGTCATTCACATATTATGCGATTTTTCGTTAGGTAAAATTTCAACGTATTATGTATCAAAGCGAAATCATGATCGGTTAGTATAACACAAGACAAGTCATAATCGTTCTTAAATATCTCTATTGTTATTCGTACTTACCTTGCTTCACTTTCTTCATGAATGAGAACCTAATGCAAAACTTCATGTTGGTGGAGGTAATACCTATTATTTTGAAATATATATAATATCCATGATAAGCACTCAAAAGAACATCTGTAGAATTCTATACCTTCCTGGTGTATGAAAAACAAGTTTGTTATTGTATCAGATCCTTCATCTACAATCCAATGTCATTGTATGTAATTGTGTGTTAGCCAATAAATATTGTATCTGTGAACAAGCACTTTTTATCAACCTATTTTGTTACAATAATTTTATATGTTGCATATATTGTAGAGATTCTCTAGATCGACCTTATTTATGTAATTATATATATATATATATATATATATATATATATATATATATATATATATATATATATATATATATCACCAAGATGTACTCTTACGGAGGTTAGAGTGTTTATCAGTATTATTTCGTTCTTTTCAACTTGTTTATAAATGCATGTCCTTGAAAGTATCCAATCGACGTGGAGTGTGTGGACTGAAAAATAATTTTAACAATCATATATTATAACCTTCAACCGATTGATATATTAATTTAAAAAATAAAATCGATTTTTTAGTAGTGATTTACTTATTTGTGTTTATCTTTCTTAATAAAAACTATATTACATTGGCTAGATATCTCGTATTTAACATAGATCTTAAGGTTTTACATTTATATCCCGATCATGCGTTGCGATTATAATTACAAAATCGAATCGTTTGCCGATTTATTTTACCCATAACGTCATCAAATCTAAACTTTAGAACTTGCAGGTAAATAATGATAATCGCAATCCTCTAACTATGATAATTCATGAACATTTACCTTATACCACATGAAAATAACAAATACATTTCACAAGTTTGTGCGTGGTTGAATTTTTCAATTCTGATACACATCCTTCACAACATACCGATATTTTGTTTCGTAACATATATATTCCATGTTTTGTAATTTATTTATCAGGTTTCACAAATTTTTTATAATACGTTTTGAAAATATTTTCATATGCTATATTTTAATAGATTAGGTTAGAAAATGACGGGAATAATCCTCTGATGTTAATATTTCATCATAATTTATACTACAACACAAAAATGACAAATGAAACAGAAAAAACCATTTAATTGGTGGTATAATCGGTCAAATAGATTTCACCAAAATATTGATGAGTTCGTGTATTACTTTAACTATCAAGTGATGGATATTTAATTATTCTCCAATATCCAAGAATATATGTTTTTTATTGTCTTCTTCCAAGTTTGGCAAACATTATGCGCGATTTCGTTGGGATCTGACGAATTCTTTGGTTTGGAAAAAATATGAGATATGAAAACTGCAAAACAAGTCTTCATAAGTTCACAAATTTTTGTAAGTCAATTATACCATGGTTCACAAAAAAATATTTGAAAATTATGCCTAGTACCCATTTTGCGGAATCTAATAGACTAATGTACATATTTCATTTTGTAACTTCAAAATGTCTATATTATGCTTCATATCGTGTTTATAATATGCTTCACAACTTAACTTAACTAAATGAACTTAACGAAAAAATCATCAACTTCTAACAAGCACCGTTACCTCTTTCATTAATAATCTGATGAAATATGTTTTTTTCTAGATACAAACTTTTAGATCTAATTCTTTTAAAAGAAAACAAGATAAAATAATTATACTTTTTTAAGATGCGTTGTATTCTCAACTATAACTGTTTTCGTTTACTTGATCAATATATTTAATTTTGGGTGTTAAAAAATTAATATTATATTTAATATTTTAAATATTTTATAATATTTTTAGAAATATATTATTAAAAAATATAATTAAAAAATTATATATTTGAAGAATCACATACATTACAAAAAAATAATATATTAAAATTTGGATTTCGGATTAGTAATTTAAATAATTTTTTATATAAATCGATGATATTTAATATACTAACAACGAATATAGCCCTTTAAAATATTTTATTTATTCGACCAGTAGAATTGAATTAGGATAAAAATAGATATAATCGAATTATGAATAATGCGAGTTTAGGAGTTTAATGATTAAGTACGATAATGATTAAAGATGTTTTGATTGGATATAAATGCGTTTGTATTAAATTATGTATATGTATAGTTATGAAATATGGTTGATTTGGATCGATTTTATTTTGTTTAATTTGATTAAAAGTGAAACAATTTGACTTTAAATTGATTTTTTGGTTGATTATTTACAACCAAAAAATATAAAACAATGATCGACAATGATTAGTTAATCGTTTTTGGCATGATCCGTAATTGCTTCCAATCTCATTGGTAAACCATAATAGATAGAGCGATGTACATGAGTATACATTTTATAACAATATCAAGCTTTCCGACATAATAATGGCTGGACTCTAGAATGTGTCGATCCAAATTAGATCTAAGAATGCTAGGATTTTTCATATTTTTGGAAGATAAACAAATTCACCATCTCGTTCCCATCTCTAAGTATTACATGCAATAATGTACATTGTTAGAGTATCAACGATAATAATGTATAATTCACAATCAAAGTCACATGTCATCAGTACGTTCATCCTCTATATCTGATGGGATGAGTTAATATGAAATAGAAACAATATACCTCGTCGATTATTTATTCTATGGCTTGCTATCTAGGGCAAGTAATGTACCCGATATAAGTTTATATGTTGGGGACTAAACTCTCTTTCGGACTATGTCATGTGCTTTTCTGGTGGTGAAACCATCAATTATAACCTCTATAATTGTGTTTTCAGCTAAAGTACATGTGATACAACCAATATGAATTTTGTGTTTTTGTTGAAGAACCATAGTTGACCAACGTAGATTACATAGACAAACTGGTCTCTCTGTCGCTTCCGCAATGTTTGACATTCGTGTTTTCATGCGGTTATATATTATGTTTGTCGGAAGAAGAACTAAATTATTTTTTCTCCTTTCGTACTTGCCTCTTCGATTTTAAACCATATGTTTTTTTACCTACGATTCAGATTCTTTTGAACCAACGCTATCTCACTCGTATAATCATTTTCCCTTAACTTATCTTTTGTGTATCTAGTTATCCCACTCCCTCATTTTCTTAGTTGCAGTAACTCGTTAGTTGACCGTATGGTTCTTGGAATTCACTACTCGATGCAATATATGGATGGCATCTGGTCTTATCTTCTTAGACTTTACATACTATTTTTTAGGTTTCATATCTCTTTTCGGGCTACCATTCCTTACTTGTTTTGCAGTAATTATTATATGGATCGTAAGATTTTTAGATTAAATATAATCAGTTGTATGTTTAGATTTTTTTAGATATTTTTTTTATTGATGATTCATCTTCCAGTTCATCTTTGGATTATTGTATTTTCATATTTTAAGTTTTATCAATTTTTTTGTAATATAGTTTGAAACTTTTTTGGAACGATTTTACTTATTTTATTTAATATATTACTAACAAAATTATTGAATTCATATACGTAGACTTGATCAGGCTGCCTAACAGATGAAGAGAGAGAGTTTTCTCATAGATTTCCAAGATCCCGAGTTATTTTTTCCAGCGGCTGTCTCCAGCGGAGTCCTCATGGATTTTTAACATTCTCTGGCTATTCACGACGGGTGTTGAATCTCCAATGAAAATTCAAAATGTCTCAAAATCAAAGGAACAATACCAACTTTTCACCAGGCAAGGAAACACTCTGTTTTCTATCAAAAGATGACCAAGGTACACCAATTTTTGATGAGAATTTCCCTCATCTGCATCAAGCAGGGAATAATTTTGATCCATAGCAAAACAGACAACAATTCAAGAATCTTTCAAACAAAGGATAATTCTTAAGGAATCAACAATACCTTTTAAAAATATTTTGCAGAGATTTCATGCCTATCAAAGCTCTCGTTCTTGTTAAAGTCAAGGAAAAGTAAAATGATATTTCATTGCAATACGCTACGCAAGACAAAGATAAAATTATGTTTACAACAAAATACACTCTTATTGGAAAGTTTTCCTCACGTATACTTAAACAATTTTTGAATAACATAAATTATGCGAGTGATTTAAAATTATCGATATGGTACTCAATACACACTTTAATAAACTTCTACTCCAAGGAAGACATGTGTAAACTTTGGGCCTGTAATGATTGGAATGTTAGAGGCACTTCGATGAGAATCTTTAAATGGTATCCTCTCTTCAATACTAAAACTGAACGTTCTATTTCCCCTGTTTGGACCAGAATATCTAATGTTCCTGAATTTCTTTTCAATGAGGAAATTATTCAATCTATTGCATGCTCTATTGGAAATCATCTCAATACATGGGTTTCCTGAGAAAAACAGGGCTATGCACAATGCATGTTACGTGTAGATAGAATTAGACTTAACAAAGAAACTTCATTATAATATATGGGTTGGATTTGGAATGAATTATGGTTGTTGGTTGCAGTTAAGTTATAAAGATCTTTCTAAATATTGTTTTTACTGCCTTAACATGTGTCACTCTCTGGAATGTTGCAAGAAAAATCAGAAATCAACTCAACTTATTTTAAAAAGACAACAACAATTATGTCCTTGATAAGATAGCTACTATTCCAACTATCCATGTTCTTTCTAAATTAAAGTCCTTAATTGTTTCCGATAAGTTGAAAGATAATGCTACGGATGATGAAGGAAAATCTAAATTGAACTCTGATCAACAGACTATTAAAGATTGCAAAAACTCCCAAATAAGTAAGGCTTCCAAAGGTAAATATTTATAACCTTGATTTTGACTACACTATCTCTCCGTCTCTTGATTATGAGAATCTTGGATCTGAATCCCACAGTCCAAAGCAAAAAAATAAAGGTTATCTTCATCATACTCATTTACTTAAAAGAAGAGATGTCACCAAATAATAATAAGATCTAAAGCCTATCATAGTTAAACCAAACCAAACCCACAGAGACAACTTACCTATAAATGAGCAGATTACACCTAATGAAGAATCTCTAAACAACAACCACACTCACCTGAAAGATCTCAAAACCCCTCAAGATGAAGATGTCATTGAAGCTATTACTCTTGATCATGCTTACAATTCAATTCATCCAAAAAGGGTCCTAAAGAGCTTATGCCTAAAATGATCAAGCAATAATACCAATCAGATCAATGACTCTGATCTTTCAAAATCAATAAAAATAGAATAAAAAAGTACCTTGTGCGTAGACGGTAAGCAAGCAAATATAGCTAATAGTGAAAATAAAATATATGAACCTGTAACAGTAATTAGTCTTCCTCCATCCCCTATATTGAAAAAATCTAAAATCATAGAAGATTTCAGATTTTTTTTAAGACAATCAAAGAACCAGAATTTTAAGAAAGATAAGGACGAGCATCTTCTTTCGGAGGCTGACGTCATTGAGACTATTGAAGAACTAGAAATAGTCTTCAATTGTATTAGCTCTCCTGACTATGTCAACTTAGCCTTTGAGCGTCCTACCCCTAATATTACTTCACATACTAGACATAACAGAGGTTGATCAGAATTCTAAAACATTACTAAATAAAAAGCTAAAAGATGATAAGAGAAGGAAAATTTGGTATGAGTTACATTCGTACAAATACCAATGATATTTTTCAGGGTTTTACATGTCCTCAATTGTTGCTGGTCTAGATCAAATATCTCAAGATCAAGCTTGTCTTCGTGTAGCTTCATCTTCTAAATCAACCACAAATATTCTTCATCTATTTGGCTAATAGTTTAGTGGCAGCTGTAGGATTCCTGACAATCTGGTTTGATAGTCTCTCAAATCTTGTCCTCCATGTTCTATTGATATCTCCTCGATGCTGGTGTTCTGAGCTTTGCATTTGCGGAATATTTGTATGGTCTTTTTATTTCCTTGAAGCAATCAAATCAAGGTTGCTGGTCTTCTCCTTGCGACACTATCATGAAAAACAACTCATTGAGTGTGGGGAAGAAAACTAATTTTTTTTTCTGGAAAATTTGATGTTTATGGAGACATAATTTATGGAGAAATTTTTGGCAGTATTGCATGCGGCTGAAGATTAAGCATCTAGCAGCCTTGTTTGCTCATGAATTTTGGAAAATTATCTTAATTATTATAATGCAAAACCTCATATATGAAAATTAGAAATCGGTTTTTAGCTTGGAAAATGAGGTATGTGAATCGATGGGATCTTGAGGTTGCATTAGACATTCTTACCATGTGAATTTGCTCCTACTAGATGGGGACCCTATTAGAAGTGAGGTATTGCAAAATAAACAAGCTTAGCAAAATTTCAACCTCATTTTATGTATAGATGATCATCATATCAATTGGCTAGATGTCAAACCTATGCGTGCAATAGTTCCTTATTTGAATGACTCTAATTTGAAGTCACTTGTGATTTTCTGCATAAGAAAGCTATATATTTGTATTCATTCAAAATTATTGGTTGTTCATCTTTCAATTGAGTGTTAAGAGGCTGAATCTCCTAATGTTCAAATCAACAATAGTGTTAAAAATCTGAATTACCTTATGTTAAGAAGGTTTCCTGGTCATAAGTAGCTCAATCATATCCTGCGTAATTCGAATCTAAACCTTCAAAATGTCGTAGGCCAAATTATCTCTTGTTAATGAAGAAGCTCGGGCCGAATCAGCAAGATATCTTATACTAAATCTCCAGGTGAATAAGCCACCAGCTGTTCAATTCGAGTATCATCTACCGGTTCAAAATGAACATTAATAATAATGAGAAGTTGTATCAATTCAAGCATCAACCCCCAATTCATCGAAGAATTTCCTATTCAAATATCCTCTTCAATTCGATAGTGTTATCGAGTGTTAAAAAGCTATAAGTCAGTTCAAGTATCAGTCATCTAAATCTGCCACCATATGCTTAATCATTTATTTAAAGATCTTAGGCATTCTTTGTTTTGGAAATAATGAAGTCCTATTATAAAAAAAAAACGACCTTCGTTCTGTGAAAATGAAAACATAGATCTAAAGAAACATGATAAATATCTCGAAGAAATATGATCTTCGTTTTCTAAAATTTATAACTATGCTCAATATGTTCTAAAAGATGTTACTCAAAATAGTTTCTAAGTTTATTAGAAACTACCTTTATGCTTATTATGTCTATTAGTAGTTTGGAAGTTTATTAGAAACTACCTTTATGCGGTAGGCGCTGAATCCCATGCCTTCGGGTGATCTCCCACCAGGCTGCGCAACAAGTTACCAAGGGAACAATTAACCACTTATGTCTGACCATCAGTCTGGAGGTGGTAGGCACTACTGAAACTGAGCTGCGTATTCACCATGCGCCATAAGCTACGCCAGAAATGACTCACAAACTTGGTGTCACGGTCAGAAACAATGGTACTAGAGAGGCCATGAATGCGGTAAATATGTCGAAAGAAAAGCTTCGCGACACACACTGCATCATGATGTTGAATATCCCTCAGAGGAGGTAACTCGGGGGGCAAAGTCCCAGGAAACACATCTGCAAACTCCTGCAAAAGAGACTGAACTGCAGGGCTAGCAACAGGAAACGCATCTGCAAACACATCAGTCACAACGGGATCATAAAACAACAAGAAGACCACACCAGCTTCTTTTATGGCCACCTGAAAAGGAGCACGGGACAACAAGGTCGTTGTGGAAGAACCGGAGCCAATGCTGAGGGACCGAGGATTTGACGGTACTAGAATAATCTTTTTACCCCGAAAAAAGAATGAATAAGTATTCGCACGACCATCATGCACAACAGACAAATCATAATGCCAAGGGCGGCCAAGCAATAAGTGACAAACGTCCATAGGTACTACATCACAAAACACCTTATCCCGGTATGTCTGCCATACAGAAAATGATACAAGCACACGTTAAGACACAGTGATATCAGTACCTTTACTCAGCCAGGCCAGCTTCTATAGTTTGGCGTGCGACTCTGATTTCCGCCCGAGCTTCCAAACCGCTGTCTCGGAAATTACATTCTCACAGCTACCAGCATCAATAATGAAGGTGCACACCTTACCGCCAATCGTACAAGTGGACTGAAACACATTATTTCGCAACCAGTCACTCTGATCAGGAACACGAGAGGAAAGAAAAGTGCGTCGTACCATCAGAACTGCACCAACATCACCAGTCACAACCTCCTCTTCGACCTCAGTCACATCATCATCATATGTATCAAAATCCGGGATACCATCAGGAACAATGGGCACCGATTCAAACGCCTCGTGAGAGAAAAGACCCCTAGCACCCGCAGCATTCAGACATTCTACCTCACGATGCCCTAACTCACCACAACCAAAGCAACGTAACTTACCAGCAGAACGGTTGGTCGTACCAATGAGAACAATGGGAACGGTTGGACGTGGAACTGGTGCGGGCGCTGAGGTCCCTGTGAGAGCACCAATTCGTATGTCAATCTGGGTCCGTCGAGCCAACTGTTTTTCTGCCTGGAGGGCACGCCGATGTGCTTCGGAAACAGACAACGGGTCGAACATGTTCAACACATCCTGGAGTTGAGGGTGCAACCCCCCAATATAGCGGGAAACCCTTTGATGTGTTGACTCGTTCACATCTGTACGAGCAAGCAACTGAAAGAATTCCTCCGTATACTCGTCCACTGAGCGTGGCCCCTGACGAAGATTCTGAAAATGCTGGAACAATTCTCGCTCGAAATCGTAAGGCAAGAATGCCTTGCGGATTTTTGATGACGCGGCGAAAACAGAAGAAGAAGCAACGATAGATGACACCCTAATTCAAGGGTAACATGATGCAACCCTAATCTAAGGGTAACAAAGAGTGAAATTTTCAGAGATAAAAATATATTATTCCAAAAACTTAAAATAACTTAAGGCACCTGATGCTTTATATAAGAGCTTCTCAAAATCCTAAATTATAATACAAGGAAATAAAATAAATATTTTAAAATAAAATAAAATAAAATCAAATCTTAATATAATTAGATTTGATTTAAATACATAAGATATTTGAATAAAATAAAATAAAATTAATTAGGATTTTGTTTGGACTTTTTGGGCTACATCATCCTCTCCTAGTTGACAAGAATTCGTCCTCGAATTCACAGCACCATCACCATCAAGAACCTAAATTATTTATTTTATTTTATTTTATTCAATCGTTACATTGGGAATTATAATTGTTGACCTTATCGGAATAAGATAAATTCTTCTCTAGTGTTCCTTATTCGAAGTCACATTGAAGCCATCCAGTTGAAGGAAAAAAATAGTTTCGAAAACCTTTTCATAGCCTGAAGACAACATCCCCATGTCCAGTTGATGAAAAAAAATGGTTTTGAAAACCTCTTCATAGCCTGAGACAGTATCTCGATAAGCAATTTTTACCTTGATTCGACGATTGGTAGCCAATTTAAACTCCCTCAGTAACCGGTCAATATGATCGTCATTGAAACGCCTAGTGTGTCTCCCTCATACCAAATGATCTTTGAGATCTTCATGGCCGTATGTTGTTCTCTCATTTAGACCTTGAATTAGATGAAATCAAGATTCAGAAACATGCTTGACCCGTAGCAGGAACTGATGCTCTGATACCAAACTGATGACGCGGCGGAAACAGAAGAAGAAGCAACGATAGATGACACCCTAATTCAAGGGTAACATGATGCAACCCTAATCTAAGGGTAACAAAGAGTGAAATTTTCAGAGATAAAAATATATTATTCCAAAAACTTAAAATAAGTTAAGGCACCTGATGCTTTATATAAGAGCTTCTCAAAACCCTAAATTATAATACAAGGAAATAAAATAAATATTTTAAAATAAAATAAAATAAAATAAAATAAAATCTTAATATAATTATATTTGATTTAAATACATAAGATATTTGAATAAAATAAAATAAAATAAAATTAATAAGGCTTTTGTTTGGACTTTTTGGGCTACATCAATTTTCTTCTTGAACTTCTCCCAACTACGTACTTGCTCCTTGCCTTCACGCGCATGGATCTTTTTCACCTGCTGCCACCAAGCTTGTGCCCTGCCGCGCAGGTGGATGGTAACCAAAGCTACCCGTCTATCCTTAGGGACTTCCTTGAAGTCCAGCACCTCCTCAACCCGGGATAACCAATCAACAAACTCCTCCGCCCGAAGGCCACCATCAAAGTCAGGAATGTTAACCTTAAATCCAAGCTCCCAACGACGATACGGATAAGCATTCCGTTCTGGCCTTTCTTCAAAAGGGTTATCGGGACCTTCAGCCTCCACATCGGGTTGCCTGGCCATAAGTTCAGCCCTCTGACGGGCAAGATACTCGACCTGACGGCGCAGGTCAGCATTCTCGCGATCTCTGAAATCACTTGCATCTCCTTCCACAACAATGTCGCTGCGACCTCTGGGCCTTCCTCGCACCATCTCGCAGGACTGCCTGTGTCTGATACCAATATAATACAGAGTAAATGCAGAGAAGCCAATATAGGAGAAACCCTAATTTTCTTTATCAAAATTCAACTCCCTTACATTGTAAACAAAGTCTATTTAATTAAGAGTTCGAATGAAAACCCTAATAGGAAAATACCAAAAATGCCCTAAAGTAATAAAAATTCGAAATAAAATAGTAAACGAATCTGAATGCCCAAAAACGTCATATTTCAGGAGCGTAGCTGGTGAATTGTAATCGTGGCATCGTTTCCTTCGAAATAAGGTGCTGTGGGTCAAAATCGAACACCGGGAGCTCCGAAACTGTCAATTCGCTGCATTCTTCGGGTGATCGTCTGTCTTCATAAATTCTAGCGCTAATCTGTCTGCATCACTTATGTAGATGTTTAATTCATTAAATCTATCAAATATTCCTAGACAAAAGCTTTATGAAACTCATCATTGTGGCTTTGGGTTTCCAGATTAGATCTTCTTATACCACCTTTAGATCAACGGTCGATCTACTTCTTCTATTGTTGCTCCACGCTCATCGCATCGTTTGTTGGAAAAATCTCATTCGTCTGAAACAAAAACCATTATACGATTACGAATAGTTAAAATAAATTTATAACATAAAATAAAATCAAACACATAAAACATTCTTACGTAACTTTTAAAATTAAAATTAAAAATTATATCTCAAATGAATATAAAAAATACAAGATATTGTATATCTTACATGATGTTTAATTATCATCGTAAATATATTTTTTAATGCTTTATCTACTACAATATTAATTAATTAATAATTATATAATTTAATAGTTCAATAAACGTCAAAATATTTAACTTACGTGTATTATAAAAGAGCATATATATATATAATGACCAACGATAAAATTCAACTAACTTTTAAAAAAAAATCTACATCTAAAAAATAAAAATATAATATGATTAAATAGCTAATAATAAACGAAAAAATAGCTAAGCATCCCTATGAAAAATTAGCCACTGGAGATTCATAAATAGGGTAATTCTTTAAATAAATATATCATATTTAAAAACAAACTACGCAAATGTAAATATATATTTACATTAGCTTTAAAATATTTCTTCTACTTATATATTGTATAAAGTAAATTAGATTAGTTGTTCAGTATGCTCTTTTTATAGATAAGTAAAACAAAATTTTGATAGAAAATAATAATAATCTGATTGATGTATGTTTTTTACTTCATAAAATAATTTATATTTTTTTTTTCAATAGATGATAATTTAGTTTTTATATGAAATGCTAAATTAAATTAATGATAATTTTAATTATTATCTATTAACAAAAAAATTAACAAAAAGTTAATTAAGGAAATATTTGGAATACGGTGAACAATTACATTCTTATAATTGTTCTTGTAATTAAAAAAATATTTTATTATTGAAAACTCTCAAGATATCATGAGAATTGTTTGCAACTCTTAGGATTTCCTGAACAATTCTCATGATATCATGAGAATTGTTTGCAACTCAGGATTTTCTGAACAACTCTCAAGATATCATGAGAGTTATTTGCAACTCTCAGGATTTCCTGAACAATTCTGAGGATATCCTTAGAGTTGTTACTGGTGAAATGTTTTATTTTTTAAAAAAATAAAAAAATATCATCAATGGATCTAGTTTTGTTCATTTAAAAAAACAAAAGTGATGGTACTTTCATTTATTTTTTTCGAGCTCCGGTTTGAAAGATACGGATCTTTTAAAAATAAAATAAAAAGAAAAATTAGGAAAGAGAAATTTTGGTTATGTGGTTGTTCATGAATGGTGAGGGTAGTTAGGGTATTAAAATAATTTTAGATACTAGGTGGTAATTAGGTAGTTGAGATGGGTATTAAGAGATAATTGATCAAACCTTGGATACTAGATGACAATAAAATAGTTGAGTAGGTACCTAGGTGTAGTTTCCCTTATTAATATATAGTTACGTTTTAAACTAAAACAAGAAAATATTTACACCAATGAACTTTGCTATTTGAAAAGAAATATTACACATTAATATAATTGTATGCTTTTTCCAATATTAAGGATGCATCTGATTTTGTATATATCGTATATGAGGTTCTATATTTAGTTTTGTTTTAAAATAATGTACATGCTATTGATATAAGACTCATTAAAAAATCCGATATATCATGTTTCTAAGTTGTATATTTTTTTGTTTTTTTATTGGACTAATAGAATTTTGCATGAACTTAATTAGCTCTATTTCAACAATTGCTCACATCTACATGGAACAAGATAAAGTTGTAGACTGGTTAGCAAAGTGGACATTAAAATCTAGACAAAATCTTGACACTCAATCCAACAAATCTACCACGTCACCTCAAATCTATCACATTGTTCGATAGTTTGGAATTAGCCTCAATCAGAGACTTACTCAATCACTAATGAAATCAGAGTCTATAATTTCTTTCATACTTTTTTTGCAGTAATTATCTTCATTAGATTAACTAACCGTTTTTTAATCACAATGTTACTTTTGACTTTAATTTTTTCTCAGGAAATCTTTCACCTCTCCTATTTCAGCAACTAGCTCTCATTCAACTCTGTTTTATGGCTTGAAGGCAATCCAACGTTCGTGCATCTAGATTAATCTATATTGATGGATCCTACTCGTTTTAGATTTCTCAAATCCTCCGTCAAGCATATTACAAATCATAAAGTCTTGAATCTTTCTCTTCAAGATGTTTATAATTCAAATATTGTTCAAGTTTTGTTTCATTTGCTGATTTAACCAAAGCCCACTTCTGGGTCTGTAAGTTCCTATATTCATAATATACAAAAACAATTTACTATAAAAAATAAAAAATAAAAAATTATAAAAGACCGATCAAAGTTAAATTATAACTCATTATTATAATTTTCAAATTTAGAAACCATTAAAATAAAATTGTAATTAAAATGTGAAAGTTCAGAAAAATATTAAGAAAATTGAAAGGAAAATTAGAAAGTTAGAAAATTAGAAAAATAATACTATCGATACAAAATCTTAAAACATTTATCGGAGTTAGTTTTTAAAAGTTCTAATAACTTTAATTGGTGATCTTATTTTGAAGTTTTAATTTTATTGTTGTATATAAAATATGTTTGATATTTTCTCTTAATAAGATTATTCAGTTTACAGAGTTTTACAAGTATTATAAATAATTTTTTAAAGTTTTTAATAAAATTTATAAATAATGTTAGGAATTTAATATTTTATTTTAGGGATCCAATAGTGCATCTACTAGCAAAGGACACAGCGGAGATGCATCTACCAGCAGAGGTATCTAATAAGTGTTAGGACTTTTATGCTTTATTTGGTCAAGATAGAAGTTACACTCCACTTCAAGTTTGTGTCATTTAATTGTGTTTCCGTTTTTTTATTGTCCTTTCAGTTTCTCTTCTTAGGTGTCAGTTTCATTTTGTGTACTGACTATTTAATAGTCATTTATATTATCTAATAAAATTATCGAAGCTTTTCATAGCTTTTGTCTGAGATTTATTCATCTGAAATCAACAAATTTGGTATCAGAGCCATTAAATTAAAAGAGAAAGAGAGCAAACACATAGAAAAGATGGGAGAATCGAGTAATTTTGGGCAACTTGTATACCAAAATTCGATGGAGATTATGACCATTGGAGTCTCCTTATGGATAATCTTCTTTGGTCAAAGGAGTATTTTGATGTTGTGGAAGATGGAATTGATGAACCAATTAACAAAGAAGGATTGACCGAAGCAGAGAAGTAGACCCTTGCCGATGCAAGGTTAAAGGATTTGAAGGCAAAGAATTATTTGTTCAATGCGATTGACAAATCAATTCTTAAGACGATAAATTTGAAAGAGACGTCAAAGCAGTTGTGGGATTCCTATGAAGACCAAATATCACGGAAATGCAAGAGTGAAGCGTGCGCAGTTACAGACTTTGAGGAGAACGTTTGAATTGCTGGAGATGAAAAATGGAGAATCCATCTCCAATTACTTCACAAGGGTGATGGTGGTAGCAAACGACATGAGAAACTGTGGGGATGATATGCAAGATGTCAAAATTGTGGAAAAGATCTTGCGAACTCTGACTGAAAACTTCAACTACATTGTGTGTTCAATTGAAGAATCGAAAAATATTGACAGTTTATCAGTCGATACCTTGCAAAGCTCATTACTTGTTCATGAGCAGAAAATGAAAAAGCCAAGAATAGTAGAAGAAGAACATGTACTCAAAGTTTCATACGAGTATCAAAATGGAAGAGGCAGAGGAAGACAATTTGGCCGAGGAAGAGGAAGAGGTAGATTTAACAAGGAAACGGTGGAATGCTATCGTTGTCACAAACTTGGACATTTTTCATACGAATGTCCTATGGAAGAGAAGACGAACTATGCAGAGATTGGAGAAGAGGAAGGTGATGTTTTATTAATGGCGTACACACCAGTTCCAGAAGAAAGAAAATTTGTGTGGTATCTTGATTCAGGCTGTTCCAACCACATGACAGGAGACAAATCATGGTTTTCAAAGATTGATGAAGAGTTTCAATCCTCCGTAAAACTCGGTAACAATTCTATTCTTTCGGTAATTGGAAAAGGTGATGTAACTTTACGTGTCAATGGAAGGACTCATGTCATTTCAGATGTATATCTAGTACCAGAATTAACGAGTAACTTGGTAAGCTTGGGACAACTTGTACAAAAAGGGTGCAAGATTTTGTTCAAGATTTTGGCCTCAAAAGGTAACTTGTTTACGGCTGAGAAATGTTTGAAAATAACAACAATGGATGAGCTTAAACTTTGGCATCGAAGGTATGGGCACTTAAGTTACAAAGGTTTAAGAACTCTCAAATATCAGAATATGGTCAAAGGGATACCACATCTGAGCACCAACGAATCTGAGAAATGTGTTAGCTGTTTTGTTGGTAAACAACATCGTGAGAGTATCCCTAAACAAAGTTTGTGGCGTTCGTCAAGGAGGTTGCAGCTGGTACATTCTGATATATGTGGGCCAATTTCTCCAGCATCGAACTCCGACAAGAGATATATTCTTACTTTCATCGATGACTTTAGCAGAAAGGTATTGATATATTTTTTGTCATTAAAGTCGGAAGCTTTTATATTCTTTACTCGATTCAAGATACAGGTAGAGAAAGAGAGTAGAGAAAAGCTAGCATGTCTACGAACGGATAGAGGCGGTGAATTCACTTCAAATGAGTTCACTGATTTTTGTGAGGAAGCCGGAATTAGCAGACAACTCACTACAGCTTTCACTCCGCAACAAAACGGAATTGCTGAGCGCAAGAACCGGACAATAATGAATATGGTGCGGTGTATTTTGAATGATAAAGGAGTTCCTAAAAAAGTTTGGGCGAAAGCATCAAAATGGGCTATACATGTCTTGAATCGAAGTCCAACTTCCGTGACACAAGGAAAAACACCTGAACAAATGTGGAGTGGAATAAAGCCTAGAGTTGATTACTTTAGAATTTTTGGTTGTATCGCTCATGTCCATGTTCCAGATCAGAAAAGAAAAAAACTTGATGATAAAAGAAACATATGAGTGCTTATTAGAGTAAGCAGCGAATCCAAGGGTTATCGCCTATACAACCCAAAAACAAAAAAGGTCATTACAAGTAGGGATGTGATTTTCGAAGAAGAGAAAAGATGGGATTGAGGACATAAAACAAAAGAATTAGAGGCTGAGAAATTAATCTGGGAGGATAGAGAAACCGAAGCTGAGGAGAATGTTGAAGAAGTGACTCATGAGCCTGAAACAGAGCAAATAAATGAAGAAGAAGTTTTGAATCCAGCAGAATCTCTTAGGCCTAAGAGAATCAAAAGAAGACCAACTTATTTGCAGGATTGCGAGACCGGATGTGAGGAAGAAGAAGAAGTTTCGGGTCTTGTAATGTTTATGTCAAGCGATGATCCTGTAACATTCGATGAAGCTATTAAGGAAGAAAAATGGGTTAATGCTATGAAGACAGAGTTGGAGTCAATAGAAAAGAACGGAACTTGGTTTCTCACAAATCTTCCAAGTGGAGCAAAGAGAATTGGTGTTAAATGGCTTTATAAAACCAAGCTCAACAAGAAGGGAGAGGTTGAAAAATACAAAGCTCGATTGGTGGTCAAAGTCTACGCGCAAGAAGAAAGAGTAGATTACAGTGAAGTCTTTGCTCCTGTGGCGCGTTGGGATACTATTCGTACGATGCTAGCTGTAGCAGCTCAGAAGAATTGGTGTGTTTATCAGTTAGACGTAAAGAGTGCGTTTCTTTACGGCGAACTAACAGAAGATGTGTTTGTAGATCAACCGCAAGGATACATAAAGGAAGGAGAAGAACACAACGTTTACAAGTTGGTGAAGGCTTTATATGGTTTAAAACAAGCCCCAAGAGCTTGGTATAGTAAAATTGAGGCATGAGTACACACTATTCGTGAAACCTGATGGAGGTAACAAGATTATTATTGTTAGTCTTTATGTAGATGATTTAATCTTCACAGGAAATGATGAAAATATGCTTGAGGAGTTCAAATTATCGATGAAAAAGGATTTTGAGATGACTGATTTGGGGAAAATGAAGTATTTTTTGGGTGTTGAGGTGACACAGGATGGTGATGGAATCTGCATCCATCAAAAGAAATATGCTGGAGAGATTCTTGAAAGGTTTAGTCTGCATAACAGAAATTATGTCAAGAATCCTATTGTGCCCGGAGTGAAGTTATCAAAAGATAGTGATGCTAAGAGAGTTGATTGCACAATATATAAACAACTCATTGGAAGTTTAATGTATATCACGACGACAAGGCCTGATCTGATGTTTGTGGTTTGTCTATTGAGCAGATGCATGTCCGATCCTAGAGAGGAACATATGCAAGCAGCAAAGCGTGTGCTAAGGTACATAAGAGGAACGACTGGATTCGGTGTGTTTTACAAAAAGGGAATGTTGGAGGAGTTGAGTGTCTATACTGATAGTGATTATACTGGAGACATTGATAATAGACGAAGCACAAGTGGATATGCTTTCTTATTGAGTGGAGGAGCAGTTTCTTGGGCTTCAAAGAAACAACCGGTAGTCACTCTATCCACCACTGAAGTTGAGTTCATAGCTGCATCATTTTTTGCTTGTCAATGTATTTGGATGAGAAGGATTTTAGAAGAAATTGGTATGATGCAGTCAGGTTGCACTACGATTATGTGTGATAACAACTCAACAATTAAACTATCAAAGAACCCTGTTCTTCATGGTCGTAGCAAGCATATTGATGTTAGGTTCCATTTTTTGAGGGATCTTGTCAAAGATGAAATTGTGAAATTGGTTCATTGTGGTACCAATGATTAGGTTGCAGACATATTGACTAAACCATTGAAGTTGGAAGTTTTTGTTCGATTAAGAGAGAAACTTGGAGTTTGCGAGAAGATAAACTGAAACTATTGCTTTCAGTTTAGGGGAAGCAATGTTAGGAATTTAATGTTTTATTTGAGGGATCCAATAGTGCATCTACTAGCAAAGGACACAGCGGGGATGCATCTACCAGCAGAGGTATCTAATAAGTGTTAGGACTTTAATGCTTTATTTGGTCAAGATAGGAGTTACACTCCACTTCAAGTTTGTGTCATTTAATTGTGTTTCCGTTTTTTTTATTGTCCTTTGAGTTTCTCTTCTTAGGTGTCAGTTTCATTTTGTGTACTGACTATTTAATAGTCATTTATATTATCTAATAAAATTATCGAAGCTTTTCATAGATTTTGTCTGAGATTTATTCATCTGAAATCAACAAATAATCTGTTAATTGAGAAGTCTAAATACATAAAAAAATAAATACAAACTATTTATAGATACTCCTTTTGTGTGTGAGAACGATGAAGATTTGATTATAGGAAGACGAATCTTACTACACAACATAATAGCTGCACTCGTTGACTACTTACAAGATTAACAGTTAAGAAATCTCGAGATTAAAGCTTAGATGAATCCACAAATAAAAGTTTAAAAATTATGATAAGAAATAAAATAAAATCAAATCAAATATTGTTTTTTCTCAATATTTTTAATCTATACTAAAGTCATTAAAGTGAATGTGATTATGCAACCTATAGTATAACTTAATCGTATATTCATTCTTTAAGATGATTTATATATATATATATATATATATATATATATATATGTTCTAAATAACCCAATGAGCATGTACAATCCTAACTCTATTGAGCTGATATAGTACATTAACTATAACGTGGCAGTAGGGGTGTCAGATATTAGGTTGAACTAGTACTTACGCTATAATATCCACAATCCTGCTATTATTATCCAACCATATAACTAAATTTAATATTAATTACATTTAATTAATTAGACTATAATCTTAATAACTTGGATACTCTAAATCTACATTGACGAGATATTTCAATTAAAGATATATTTACGATCTCTCATTTAAATTATTTTGAGTATTAATTGTATCTAGTAAAGTCTGCACTACATATCGTTGTTGTATTCACATGTAATCTAAATTATCATGTCATTTTAGATAATTGTCAACAAATTACTAAAAAACATGTCACTTAAGATGTAATAATTCCAACAGTAATAATATGGTCAACTAACACGTAAATAAATTTTATCTTCTTATAAAGTGCAACATAGAAATCATATGATCGTGTAATCACTATATGCTGCTTCCCCAATGATCATTCTTAACTAAATTGAGATCTATTAAATTATACATAATGTACAAGATATTTAAGAAAAAATAGATAGTATCATTTTTGTTTGAATCTTATACAAACTGAAATCGAGCATATTACAATATGAAAATTAATTAAAATCTAAATTATAAATAAAATCTAAACTGAATACGAATACCATTTAATGAATAACGATAAAATGAATGTTGTTCTCATAAAAGACATAAAGTGTTAAATTTTAGTAGAAGAAGATTAAAAAAAGAGTTGAATATTTTTCTATTTTCCTTACCGGTAAGGAACTGAATATTTTTTTATTAATTGGATGTTGATTAGTTTTTATAAATTTTATTCTCATAAAATGTGCAAATATAAGTCATATAAATTGATCTAAAATCCATTAAACACATAAAGTCATACCACATAAATAACTATCTAAGTGTCTCACTTTTTTGTATGTCAACACGTTCATTTGAAAAATTGTTATATTAATTATGAGACACTTATTTAATATCATAAACAAGTTTTTAGCGTCACAAACCATTGAATCTAACTAAAATATACATACAATCTTTATAAACCTTTTGTAAATTTGGATAGTCTCTCTTAGACAATGATAATTATGAAAGAATCATGCACATGAATGAGATACCAGTTCGCTCTAGAGGTAATATTTTTAATCTAAATGAAGAATTATTTTTTGTATATCCCTTCATATTACATTTCGAATAAAACATGGTTCAAATATGAATTTGCAACTAACTCATATATATTATGTCAATAGTATATAATAACTTAAAGTGTATCACTTTACATCGATTTCACTCTTGTTACAATAATACACAATTGAAACTAGAAATTTTATGTGATGCTATGGAAACTTAAATTTGATTTTTCATTTTCATCATACGATTTTTAATGTTTTTATAGAATTATTTACATTGTTAGGGTGGAAAAAGCTGAATTCTTATGGTACAACATAAAAAATTATAATGTTTTTGTTGAACGTTTTATAATATTATAGAGTTGAAACTGTATTCTTCTGTTGTATTATAAAAAACCATAATATTCTTATATATTATTTTTGATGTTGCAGACTTGAAACTATAGTTATGTCAAAAATTATGAATGTTCTTTAAGAACTTTTAGTAGAATTTGTTTTTATAAACTCAATAAATAATATTTTATTTTCTATATGTTTGTAAATTTTTCTCATAGACTACTATATTTAGTTTGCATAAGTTTTTAAATATGTTGATTTTGTTCTCCATGAACAACTACAACTAGTTTTTCACAAGTTGGTAATGATATTTCTCAAAACTACGAAATGATTGGTGACTGATAAGGAAATAAAACTTCGAGGACTAAAATATAAAGGAATAAAACCTGTTATGATAGATTGTATAATTAGAGGAGATAATTAAATATTTACGTTTTAATGAAGTACTAATGTGTAGTTAAACCCCCTTTTGTAACCGTTTCAGTTAAAGCTAAGTCTTTGCGCCTCTATATAAAGGCCAATGATGTCAATTAGACATCCCCAAATGTACAAGTATTTCAAGAAGAGTTTTTGATATGTTGAAGGTTAATGTAGTTCTTTGAAAAAATACTTTCGAATGTATTTGGTTTAGTATGAACTTTCACATACTTTATGTAAACAAAACATATCATGAAATTATTCGTTGAACATTCATATCGCGCTTAGTGGTAACCACCAGGGTCAGATATGAGCCATTTGATTATTTTATCAAAATGGCACCTTACTTTAGGCTTAAAAACCTTGAAGTTGTCAATGAATTTTATTATTATTAAATATGTACATAACCGAGTTAAAAATTATACATTTACAGTAGGTGATGTCTTGGTCATCCCTACATATGAAACAATCACAAAGAACTTTCTAAAAACATTCTAAGTCGTTTATTTCTTAGTATGTACCTAATTAGTCTATTTGGTATATTTGCTCCTATTATATGCAATATATGTATGAGAATATAGAATATTCAAAAGATTATGTAGGACCTCGAGCAACTAGCTTGTCAATCTCTCTTTGAGAGATATAACCTAAATATTTGTGACAAAATATTTATTTATTTGTCCCAAAATTAGAATTTATTTTGATGTATGCTACATAAATATATGAAAAATAGTTATAAAAGGTAATTATATATATATATATATATATATATATATATATATATATATTATTTATATGACTTAGTTATTTTGTTAATTCTTTATGCATGAATCACCATCGTATGTAAATATGTTTTAACATTGCTTAATATTTCCTAATTTAATATATCTTTAGAATTAAAAGAAACTTTGATGGTTGTAGGGGTATAAATTCATCGAACATCTATAAAGATTCAAAATAAGGATCATACAAGAGGTGTGAAAGCAGGTTTCTTGGCTAAGCCACGTTTAAAAACTAATATAGGCCTTGTGAATTTGTTCCAATTATTTTCAGAAAAACTAAACATTGATGCTAAATTTTGATTAACCTTCTTAACATATAAAATTTAATGCAATTAAATATCCTTATTACTTGTATTTGTTTTGAAAATTTTATTATGCAAGCCTCTTTATTGGTCAAACCTGATTTTGTTTTCTATATAATTGTTCAACTTTGACATTTATAAACGGTTAGAATCTTATCATTGAAACGGATAAACAATTAAGTGTATAGTTAATAATGTCGACATCATAAAATACCAATAAAAATTAATTATAAAACTTGACCCTATGATAAACTTATAATTGTTTTTTTTAAATTTCTCAACTGACGTTCTTTATAATAAAGTATAAAGTTAAAATTTCAATCTCCGTCATTGTTCAGATTGAAAGAACTTATAAAAATCTAAAAAACCTAAATTTTGGTAGTTGAATTTAGAAGTATGTGAATTATGTTATTGAAAAACTTATATGATATATTAAAAATACGTCATAGATTATAATTAGACCTATATGATTGGATCTAACGTTTCTTACGATAGTCCTCTTATCTACTGTTTAAACTTTAAAGTAAGAGAAAATGATTATCCAATTCAAAATTCTAGGAGATATCTCGACATTTATAATAGACAAACATACCATATTCGTATTCTAGTTAAATAGCTATTATATTTTGGAATATGATTTCTTAAATGCATAAATAATTCTAGGTTTGATTTTAATGAGTAATAATACATTAATAAATACACAATACATATCTTAATTATCACATAAATTTACATAAATGATTGTTTCAGCCATGCATTCATAAAAATTAAATCGCCGTAACCCTTTGTGGACACATATATGCCAACAATGTATACATTAGTTCTAGAAGACATTCTTTAAGGAAAATATTTTTGACTTAATACCACTTATGAAAACAACAAAACATGTATTTCAGCCAATTTGGCTATATCTTGGTATACTTAACTGAAACCATTCAACAATAAAGTCTAACTATGCATATATATATATATACGGTGTGTGACTACAATTACATAATGCAACACTTTTCTCAACCTTGGATAGATATGTGCATAATTTTCCTTTGGGCACTCATCCATATAAATAATGGTCACTTGCATGAGCGCCCAACTCCCTTTCATGTCTGAGTTACCAATATGGGTGACTTTGAAAATGTATCCAAATTTTCAATACAATTTCAAAGAATGAACATATGCAGTTTCCATGTGTGGCTCATAATGGTTTCTCAAATTTAAAAGAATTAATGTGTTCCATTTTACCACACCATGAATGTTTATAGAAATTTTCATGATTTAAAATATATTTTATAAAGCTTAGATATCTGAGGGGGGATGAATATCTTCCAGAGTTTAAATTTGAAATAAACATCATTGAGCATGCAAGAAACCATCTCATGAATCATGCATTCCAAAGTTCATACATTCACAATATCACTAAGATGCTTCATAAAACTTATACAAATGAAGTAAGATAATGGTACTCCCTCTAAAATACTGAAAATACAAATACACATCACAACTAAACATGAAACTTAGAAGTGCATAAGATAGGTAAAACACATCATAAAGTCTCGTACGTATCAAAAAATATTTTAAAATATATGATATTTATTGCAAAACTGAATATTCTTTTCGTTGCTAAAAGGTGTTCTGAAATTTTATGCAAAACTGTATTTTCATCAATGTGTCGAGCGACATTGTTTCTCTTTTACAAGAATTAGAAGATGTTCTTTCAGAAGACATACCCTACGGTTTACCTTCATTCAAGGGATTGAACATCAAATTGATTTTATATCTAAGACATCAATTCACAACCGACATACCTATAAGAGTAATCCTGAGGAAAATAAGGAATTCCATCACCACGTAAGTGAATTAGTGGAAAAGGTATACGTGTGCAGTTCTTGTGCTATTAGTTCTAAAGGATGGAATATTAAGGATATGTGTTGTTTTCAATCCATCAACAACATAAAGGTAAAGTGTCGATATTCCATTCCTAGTCTGTAAGACATGCTGGATGAATTACATAGTTTTTGTGTCTTTACAAAACATTATCTTAAAAGTGGATAACATACAATTAGGATGAAAGAAGGTGATGAATGGAAAGTTGGTTCTAAAACTAAACATAAATTGTATGAGTGGTTAGTGATGCTTTTTGGCTTAACTAACGCTCTAAACACATTTATATGTTTATGAATTATATGTTGCATGGTTTTATTGGCAGATTTTTAGTTATATATTTTGATGATATATTGATATACAACATGAATCTCGCAGAACATGTGATACATTTGAAATCTATTGTAGAAATTTTAAAGAAAGAAAATATGTACGCTAATATTAATAAGTGCGCATTTTACATTGATACAATTGTCATTCTTGGTTTGTTTTCAGTAGTGGAAAAGTTAAAGTAAACATATAAAAAGTAAAAGCAATTCCAGATTGGCCAACCACTAAAACAATCAGCCAAGTGAGGAGTTTCCATGGTTTAGCTACCTTCTATCGTCAATTTATACAAGATTTTAGTAGCTTAGTTTCTGATCTTACCAAAGTTATCAAGATAATTGTTTCGAAAACATTTGAAATCGAGTGTGATGCATCAAGACTATGATTTGGAGCCGCTTTGATGCAAAAAAGTTGCCTAATTTCTTATTTTAGTGAAAACCCGAGTAGGGTAACTTTAAATTATCTCACTTATGATAAGGATTTGCATGTGTTGGTCACGGACTTGGAGAATTATCAATACTATTTGTGGGAAAAGAAGTTTGTAATTTACACAGATCATGAATATTTAAAGCATTTGAAGAAATAACGAAGCCTCGTCAAATGTCATTCCAAATGGGCTAAATTCATTTAAGCCTTTTATTATGTGATCAGATACAAGTAAGGTAAAGATAATATGGTAGTTGGTGCATTGTCTCGTAGGTATGCACTACTTACTATTCTAGATTCAGAATTGTTTGGCTTTGAATATAATAAGGATTAATATGCACAAGATTCTGATTTTGGTGATGTGTTCAATGTATATGATAAAATGACATTTGGTGTATTTTATAAACACGAAGATTTTTTGATAACCCGACGGAATTAGAAGAAGAAGCAACGATAGCTGAATTCCTAATGCAAGGGTAACATGACTGAAATTTTCAGAGATAAAAAATGCATTATTCTAAACACTTAAAATAACTTAAGGCATACGAGGCTTTATGTAAGAGCTGCTCAAAATATTAAATTAGAATACAAAGAACTAAAATAAATATTTTAAAATACATATTATTGACCTTGTGAGAATAAAGATAAATTCTTCTCGAGTGTTCTTTATTTGAAGTTACATTGAAGCCATCCCGTTGATGAAAACAAATTGGTTTCGAAATCATTTTCATAGCCTTAAAACAACACCCCATGTCCTGTTGATGAAATCCAATTGGTTTCAAAGACTTCTTCATAGCCTGCAACAACATCTCAATAATAAAGTTTCTCCTTGATCCGACGATTGGTAGTCAATTTAAACTGCTCTAGTAGCCGGTCAATACGATCGTCATCAAAATGCCTAGTGTATCTCCGCATACCAAACTATCTTCAAGATCTTCATGACTATCGATGTTATTTTCTCATTCAGACCTTGAATCAAATGAAATCAAGATTCAGAAATATGCTTGCCCCGTAACAGGAACAGATGATCTGATATTAACTGATAAAGCAACTAATATAGAAGAAGAATCAACGCAAAATGAAACCCTAATCCAAGCGTAACATGATAGATGAAAACGCTAATTCAAGGGTAACAAAGACTAAAACTTTCAGAGATAAAAAATATATTATTCCAAAAACTTAAAATAATTTAAGACACATGAGGCTTTATATATGAGCTACTTAAAACCCTAAATTAGATACAAGGTAATAAAATAAATATTTCAAAATAAAACCAAATCTTAATATAGTCATATTTGATTTGAATAATATAAGATATTTGAATAAGATAAAATAAAATAAAAAAGGATTTTGTTTGAACTTTTGGGCTACATCCTCCTACCCAGATTAACAAGCTTATCGAAATAAAGATAAATTATTCTCGAGTGTTTGTTATTCGAAGTTACATTAAAGCCATCTAGTTGATGAAAAACATTTTCTTTTGAAAACCTTTTTATAGCCTGAAAACAACACTCCATGTCCACTTAATGAAAAACATTGGTTTCGAAAACCTCTTCATAGCCTGAGACATCATCTCGATAAGAAAGTTTCTCATTGATCTGACGATTCATAGATAATTTAAACCAAGTAACTGATTAATACGATCATCATCAAAACGCATGTTGTGTCCCTTCCTACCAAACGATCTTCGAGATCTTAATGACTATATATCTTGTTCTCACTTTTAGACCTTGAATCATATGAAATCAATATTCAGAAACATATCTGCCCCGTAGCAGGAAATGAGGCTCTAATACCATACTAATAACGCGACAGAAATAAAAGAAGAAGCAACGATAGATGAAACACTAATTCAATGGTAACATGACTGCAATTTCTAGAGTTAAAAAATATATTATTCCAAAAACTTAAAATAACTTAAGGCATATGAGGCTTTTTATAAGAGCTGCTCAAAATCCTAAATTACAATACAAGGAAATAAAATAAATGTTTTATTATAAAATAAAATAAAATAAAATCTTAATACAATTAGATTTGATTTGATTAATATAAGATATTTGAATAAAATAAAATAAAATTTAAAAGGTTTTTGTTTGGGCTTCTAGCTTACATCAATTTTTGTTTCATAAGAATATATCATGTGTACCTTTTTGTTCTTTGCGTGAAGGACTCGTGAGAGAAGTTTATGTTGGTGGTTTGATGGGTCATTTTGGTGTAGCTAAGACTTTGGGATTTTTTCATGAATATTTATTTTCTCACCGTATGAAACGTTACATGATAAAAATTGTGATAGGTGCATCACATGTAAGGAAGTAAAAGCTAAGTCGAAACCCCATGGGTTGTATACCCATTTACCGATATGTAGTATACTTTATACTGGTATTTCTATGGGTTTTTTTAGGATTATTTATGACTAAAAAGGAGAGGGATTCAATTTTTATGGTGGTATATGGAACATTTCAATCAATGCCATAAAACTAATGATGTAAAACATGTAGCTGATAGCCCCCAAGGGGGTAGCCGAGTTGGTTGAGTAAGGCATGCTTGTGACCAAAGTTCCTGAGTTCGAGTCCCTCTACAAATGATTTTTTGGCTGAGCCTATAACCTTGTGTGGTTTACCTTCTGGCGTTGGTTTGGAGGCTATTGTGTCAGACTGATGGCTTACCCTGTGCGCACTCGTTGAGTAGCCGCTGCGAGTTCCCTCAGAAAAAAACATGTAACTGATTTGTTTTTTAAGATATTGTTAGGTTATATGGCATACATAAGGCCATTGTTTATGATATAGATGCAAAGGTTATTAGTTACTTTTTGAAGACTTTATGGGGAAAATTAGAAATTAATTTTATAGTACTTGTCATCCACAAACGGATGACCAAACTGAAGTAGTGAATATAATCTTATCTTATTTGTTACGCGTTATGATAAAGAAGAACTTGAAAATATGAGAATATTGTTTGCCACATGTTTAATTTTCTTACAATAAAAATATATATTTTGCAACCAAGTATTCCACATTTCAATTTTTTATGGTTTTAACCCATCATCTCATTTGGATTTAACTCATCTACCCATAAGTGGATGTGTGAATTTTGATGGAGAAAAAAAATAGAATGAGTCAAATCGATTTATGAAGACGCACAAGTGAACATTGAAAAAATAACTAAATAATATGTTGATCAAGCAAATAAAAACGTAAGAAAATTGTGTTTTAAAAAGAAGATTCGGTTTTAGTGCAGTTAAACAAAGAAAGTGTCTAGAGAAATTATTTTCAAAACACCTTCCTGGGGGTGAAAGACCATTTCAAATCGTAGAGCGTATCAATGATAATGCCGACAAATTTGATTTAGTTAGGTGAGTATAAGGTTAGTGCAAACTTTAATGTTGCTGATTAGTCTTCTTTCAACATAGGTGATGATTTGAGGATAAATCCTTTTTTTAATATAGGAAGAATACTGCAAACCAAGGATATGGATATGTTAATCAAACTGGTGGAGATGTAGCTGATTTATGACCAAAGTATTTGCACTTTCTAATGGTCCAATGATAAAACTTAGAGCGAAACAATTCAAAAATCTACTAAATGGGATAATTCAAAATTATTCGGTAAATTCAAGTGGTCGAGGTGCTGATTTTAATAATATTGAAGTGCGCTCAAAAGAAAATAATTTTATTGTTATTCAAGTACTTTATTAAAGGAGTTACAAGAACAATAATCAAAAAGGGAAATTGAAGGGTTTCAGATATATTATTGTATTGTGACATGTGTCATCTTGGTTTTTAAACAAAATTTTGAACTTATAAAGATATTTTTGTGGTGTTCAAGCATCAAACTCGTAGCCGTGGTTTTAATCTTTATAGATGAAAGGTCAAAGATCAAATAAATATTTCTCATACGTTCTTAGGGTTCAAAAATCATTATAGCTATCGGGTTTCACCATACTTGTTGGATAAGTTCATAACAAAGTGTCTTTTGTTTCTCTTGTTCTTCAAAATTAATCACAAATGAATAATAAGGGATAAATCACATCCAATGTTTTTTAAAATTCAATTCGATAACAAAAATATAAAAAAACTCATGGTTTATGTGTGATTAATATATTTTAGTTGATAAACTTGTTATAAGTAACCTAGATTAGATTTAATATTCTAAACCAAAATACTCAAATTAGTAATGTTATAATCGGAACATGGTATATAAGGTTAAGAAACACAATATACCAACGTTACCATAGATATTATAGTCTAGTTTGTTATCGTTTTACAAGTGAGGTGTTAGGAAAGTTTTGCGATCAAGTTTTATCAAGGTTTCGCATGATATAAATTTGTGTAAAACATAGTGTATTATAGTTGCAAAACATAAAATATTTGAATTAAAAATATATATATAACACATATCTTGCGAATATATTATGTTTTACAATATCGATATACCACATTTTGCAAACACCCAAAACATTTGATATTGTCTCGCAAAATCATACAATATTTCACGAGGCTCTGGTGAATCGAATTGAAAAATTATCAATTCCTTGTGAATTTTATATACTATTTCACCAAATATAGCATGAAAAATTTGATACATATTTTGGAATAAAATTGACATATAGAATTCATTGGTTATTCTAATCAATGATCCATTGGTTGTTTCTTGATCAGTTTGTTACTTTTGTGTTGTAGTATAAATGATTTGGTGAAATGTTAATGCTAGAAGATAACTTTTATCATTTAGGAACATAAACTTCTAATATTATAGTCTATGATAATACTTGTAAAACCCTGTATAAATTATTTTCAAAAACTGATACAACTGTTCCACTGAATATTAAATGATGGTTCATTTTTTACTATTTTAGAAACACTTCAGTCTAAAGTGTATAATTTCCACCATCAAAACATATATTTCACAATTTAAATATATAATGTTTCACAGTTGGAATATACCGTTTTCCTAATTAGTTCAACAAAACCTACGCAACTACAATATACCTTGGTTCAATATTACCCTTTTCGTAAAACCTATTATAGTTATACTTCACAACAGTTGATTTCATTGTTTTTCACAACTCTATATATTTGTGTTTTTTGAACTTAAATATTTTGTAAAAATGATTATGGTATGTTTCACAACCTGATATAACAAGTTTCCTAGATTCATTAAAATATGTTTCAAACTTAACATTTTCTACCTACGATAATATTATGTTGATCAAAATAATATTGTCCTCCAAACCTACAATATTGAATACTATTTTACTACTAACGTACCAACTAGAATAATTTGTTTTAAACTAATGTACTGCCTGGAAACCTTTATTCATTACATTATGTTCACGTATATTACCCATTTGTCTTTGTGTTGCGGGAATGCCTGAATATTTTTATGTAAGCGTCAACAAATTTTTTTATTAAATTTTTGTTGGTCAAAAAACGGTAGTAGACCCAACAACCTCATTCTTAACCTCCAAAAATTATTTAAATTATCATTGAATAATTTTTATCTAAACAAGTACATTCTTATTGATATGTCATTCGCATATTATGCGATTTTTTGTTAGATAAAATTTCAACGTATTATGTATCAAAGCGAAATCATGATCGGTTAGTATAACACAAGACAAGTCATAATCGTTCTTAAATATCTCTATTGTTATTCTTACTTACCTTGCTTCACTTTTTTCATGAATGAGAACCTAATGCAAAACTTCATGTTGGTGGAGGTAATACCTATTATTTTGAAATATATATATATATATATATATATATATAATATCCATGATAAGCACTCAGAAGAACATCCGTAGAATTCTATACCTTCCTGGTGTATGAAAAACAAGTTTGTTATTGTATCAGATCCTTCATCTACGATCCAATGTCATTGTATGTAATTGTCTGTTTGTAATTTAGCCAATAAATATTGTATATATGAACAATCACTTTTTATCAACCTATTTTGTTACAACAATTGTATATGTTGCATATATTGTAGAGATTCTCTGTATCGACCTTATTTATATATATATATATATATATATATATATATATATATATATATATATATATATATATATATAACTAAGATGTACTCTTACAGAGGTTAGAGTGTTTATCAGTATTATTTCGTTCTTTTCAACTTGTTTATAAATGCATGTCCTTGAAAGTATCCAATCGTCGTGGGGTGTGTGGACTGAAAAATAATTTTAACAATCATATATTATAACCTTCAACCGGTTGATATATTAATTTAAAAAATAAAATCGATTTTTTAGTAGTGATTCACTTATTTGTGTTTATCTTTCTTAATAAAAACTATATTACATTGGCTAGATATCTCGTATTTAAACATAGATCTCAAGTTTCTACGTATATATCCCGATCGTGCGTTGCGATTATAATTACGAAATCGAATTGTTTGCCGATTTATTTTACCCATAACGTCATCAAATCTAAACTTTAGAACTTGTAGGTAAATAATGATGACCGCAATCCTCTAATTGTGATAATTCACGAACATTTACCTTATACCACATGAAAATAAAAAATACATTTCACAAGGTTGTGCGTGGTTGAATTTTGCAATTCTTATACACATCCTTCACAACATACCAATATTTTGTTTCGTAACATATATATTCCATATTTTGTAATTTATTTATCAGGTTTCACAAAAAATTTATAATACATTTTGAAAATATTTTCATATGCTATATTATTAATAGATTAGGTTAGAAAATGACGGGAATAATCCTCTGATGTTAATATTTCATCATAATTTATACTACAACACAAATATGACAAATGAAACAGAAAAAAACATTTAATTGGTGGTATAATCAGTCAAATAGATTTCACCAAAATATTGATGATTTCATGTATTACTTTAACTATCAACTGATGGATATTTAATTATTCTCCAATAACCAGGAATATATGTTTTTTTATTGTCTTCTTCCAAGTTTGGCAAACATTATGCGCGATTTCGTTGGGATCTGACGAATTCTTTGGTTTGGAAAAATATGAGATATGAAAACTGCAAAACAAGTCTTTATAAGTTCACAAATTTTTGTGAGTCAATTATACCATGGTCCACAAAAAATATTTGAAAATTATGCCTAATACCCATTTTAGGAAATCCAATAGACTAATGTACATATTTCATTTTGTAACTTCAAAATGTCTATATTATGCTTCGTATCGTGTTTATAATATGTTTCACAACTTAACTAGATGAACTTAATGAAAAAATCATCAAATTTGAACAAGCATCGTTACCTCTTTGATTAATAATCTGATGAAATATGTTTTTTCTAGATACAAACTTTTAGATCTAATTTTTTTTTTAAAGAAAACAAGATAAAATAATTATACTTTTTTAAGATGAGTAGTAGTCTCAACTATAGTTGTTTTCGTTTACTTGGTGAATATATTTAATTTTGGGTGTAAAAAAATCATATTTTCTAAAGTATATTTTTAAAGTTGTGTACATTTAATATTTTGAATATTTTATAATATTTTTAGAAATATATTATAAAAAATATAATTAAAAAAAATATATATTTGAAGAATCACATACATTACAAAAAAATAATATATTAAAATTTGGATTAAGCATTAGTAATTTAAATAAATTTTTATATAAATCGATGATATTTAATATACTAACAACGAATATAGCCCTTTAAAATATTTTACATATTCGACCAGTAGAATCGAATTACGATAAAAATAGATATAACAGAAGTGGCTACGATTAGTATGAATAATGCGAGTTTAGTGATTAAGTATGATAATGATTAAAGATGTTTTGATTGGAGATAAATGCGTTTGTATATGTATAGTTATGAAATATGGTTGATTTTGATCGATTTTATTTTGTTTAATTTGATTAAAAGTGAAACAATTTGACTTTAAATTGATTTTTTGGTTCATTATTTACAACCAAAAAATATAAAACAATGATCGGCAATGGTTAGTTAATCGTTTTTGGCATGATCCGTAATTGCTTCCAATCTCATTGGTAAACCATAATAGACAAAGTGATGTACATGATTATACATTTTATAACAATAACAAGCTTTCCGACATAGTAATGGTTGGAATCTAGAATATTTCGATCCAAATTAGATCTAAGAATTCTAGGAGTTTTCATTTTTTTTAGAAGATAAACAATTTCACCATCACGTTCCCATCTCTAAGTATCACTTGCAATAATGTACATTGTTGGAGTATCAATGATAATAATGTGCAATTCACAATCAAAGTCACATGTCATCAATACGTTCATCCTCTATATATGATGGGATGAGTTAATATGAAATAAAAACAATATACCTCGTCGATTATTTATTCTATGGCTTGCTATCTAGGGCAAGTAATGTACCCGATATAAGTTTATTTGTTGGGGACTAAACTCTCTTTCGGACTATGTCATGTGCTTTTCTTGTGGTGAAACCATAAATTATAACCTCTATAATTGTGTTTTCAGTTAAAGTACATGTGATACAACCAATATGAATTTTGTGTTTTTGTTGAAGAACCATAGTTGACCAACGTAGATTACATAGACAAACTGGTCTCTCTGTCGTTTCCGTAATGTTTGACATTCTTGTTTTCACGCGGTTATATATCATGTTTGTCGGAAGAAGAACTAAATTATTTTTTCTCCTTTCGCACTTGCCTCTCCGATTTTAAACCATGTGTTTTTTAACCTACGATTCAGATTCTTTTGAACCAACGCTATCTCACTCGTGTAATCATTTTCCCTTAACTTATCTTTTGTGTATCTAGTTATCCCACTCCCTCATTTTTGTAGTTGTAGTAACTCGTTAGTTGACCGTATGGTTCTTGGAATTCACTACTCGATGCAATATATGGCTAGCATCTGGTCTCATCTTCTTAGACTTTACATACTATTTTTTTAGGTTTCATATCTCTTTTTGGGCTACCGTTCCTTACTTGTTTTGCAGTAATTATTATATGGATCGTAAGATTTTTAGATTAAATGTAATCAGTTGTATGTTTAGATTTTTTAGTTATTTTTTTTATTGATGATTCATCTTCCAGTTCATCTTTGGATTATTGTATTTTCACATTTTAAGTTTTATCAATTTTTTTTGAAATATAGTTTGAAAGTTTTTTGGAACGATTTTACTTATTTTATTTAATATATTACTAACAAAATTATTGAATTCATATAAGTAGACTTGATCAGGTTGCCTAACAGATGAAGAGAGAGTTTTCTCTAAGATTTCCAAGATCCCGAGTTATTTTTTCCAGCGGCTGTCTCCAGCGGAGTCCTCATGGATTCTTAACATTCTCTGGCTACTCGCGTCGGGTGTTGAATCTCCAATGAAAATTCAAAATGTCTCAAAATCAAAGGAACAATACCAACTTTTCACCGGGCAGGGAAACACTCTGTTTTCTATCAAAAGATGACCAAGGTACACCAATTCTTGATGAGAATTTCCCTCATCTGCATCAAGCAAGGAATACTTTTGATCCATAGAAAAACAGAAAACAATTCAAGAATCCTTCAAACAAAGGATAATTCTTAAGGAATCAACAATACATTTTAAAAATATTTTGTAGAGATTTTCATGCCTATCAAAGCTCTCGTTCTTGTTAAAGTCAAGGAAAAGTAAAATGATATTTCATTACAATACGCTACGCAAGACAAAGATAAAATTATCTTTACAACAAAATACACTCTTATTGGAAAGTTTTCCTCACGTATCCTTAAATAATGTTTGAATAACATAAAGTTTGCGGGTGATTTCAAATTATCGATATGGTACTCAATACACAATTTAATATAATTCTACTCCAAGAAAGACATGTGTAAACTTTGGGCCCGTAATGATTAGAATGTTGGAGGTACTTTGATGAGAATCTTCAAATGGTATCCACTCTTCAATACTAAAACTGAACGTTCTATTTCCCCTGTTTGGACCAGAATATCTAATGTTCCTGAATTTCTTTTCAATGAGGAAATTATTCAATCTATTGCCTCCTCTATTGGAAATCATCTCAATACATGGGTTCCTGACAAAAACAGGGCTATGCACAATGCATGTTACGTGTAGATAGAATTAGACTTAACCAAGAAACTTCATTATAATATATGGGTGGGATTTGGAATGAATAATGGTTGTTGGTTGCAGTTAAGTTATAAAGATCTTTCTAAATATTGTTTTCACTGCCTTCACATGTGTCACTCTCTAGAATGTTGCAAGAAAAATCAGAAATCAACTCAACCTATTTTAAAAAGACAACAACAATGATGTCCTTGATAAGGTAGCGACTATTCCAACTATCCATGTTCTTTCTAAATTAAAGTCCTTAATTGTTTCCGATAAGTTGAAAGATAATGCTACAGATGATGAAGGGAAATCTAAATTGAACTCTGATCAACAGACTATTAAAGATTACAAAAACTCCCAGATAAGTAAGGCTTCCAAAGGTAAACATTTAGAACCTTGATTTTGACTACACTATCTCTCCATCTCTTGATTATGAGAATCTTGGATCTGAATCCCACAATCCAAAGCAAAAAAATAAAGGTTATCTTCATCATACTCCTTTACTTAAAAGAAGAGATGTCACCAAATAATAATAAGATCTAAAGCCTATCATAGTTAAACCAAACCAAACCCACAAAGACAACTTACCTATAGATCAGCAGATTACACCTAATGAAGAATCTCTAAACAACAACCACACTCACCTGAAAGATTTCAAAACTCAAGATGAAGATGTCATTGAAGCTATTACTCTTGATCATGCTTACAATTCAATTCATCCAAAAAAGGGTCCTAAAGAGCTTATGCCTAAAATGATCAAGCAATAATACCAATCAGATCAATGACTCTGATATTTCAAAATCAATAAAAATAGAATAAAAAAGTAAATTGTGCGTTGACGGTAAGCAAGCAAATATAGCTAATAGTGAAAATAAAATATATGACCCTGTAACAATAATTAGTCTTCCTCCATCCCCGATATTGAAAAAAGCTAAAGTCATAGAAGATTTCAGATTTTTTTAAGACAATCAAAGAACCAGAATGTTAAGAAAGATAAGGAAGAGCATCTTCTTTCGGAGGCTGACGTCATTGAGACTATTGAAGAACTAGAAATAGTCTTCAATTTTATTAGCTCTCATGACTATGTCAACTTAGCCTTTGAGCATCCAACCCCTAATATTACTTCACATACTAGACATAACAGAGGTTGATCAGAATTCCAAAACATTACTAAATAAAAAGCTAAAAGATGATAAGAGAAGGAAAATTTGGTATGAGTTACATTCGTACAAATACCGATGATATTTTTCAGGGTTTCACATGTCCTCAATTGTTGCTAGTCTAGATCAAATATCTCAAGATCAAGCTTGCCTTCTTGTAGCTTCATCTTCTAAATCAACCAAAAATATTCTTCATCTCTTTGGCTAATAGTCTAGTGGCAGCTGTAGGATTCCTGACAATCTGGTTTGATAGTCTTTCAAATCTTGTCCTCCATGTTCTATTGATATCTTCTCGATGCTGGAGTTCTGAGCTTTGCATTTGCGGAATATTTCTATGGTCTTTTTCTTTCCTTGAAGCAATAAAATCAAGGTTTCTGGTTTTCTCCTTGCGACACTATCATTAAAAACATCTCATTGAGTGTGGGGAAGAAAACTATTTTTTTTTCTGGCAAATTTGATGTTTATGGAGACATAATTTATGGAGAAATTGTTGGCAGTATTGCATGCGACTGAAGATTAAGCATCTAGCAGCCTTGCTTGCTCATGAATTTTGGAAACTTATCTTAATTATCATAATGCAAGACCTCATATATGAAAATTAGAAATCGGTTTTTAGCCAAAAAAATGTTGGAAATTGTGGTATGTGAATCGATGGGATCTCGAGGTTGCATTAGACATTCTTACCACGTGCAGTTGCTCCTACTAGATGGGGACCCTATTAGAAGTGAGGTCTTGCAAAATAAACAAGCTTAACAAAAGTTCAACCTCATTTTATGTGTAAATGATTATCATAACAATTGGCTAGATGTCAAACCGGTGCGCGCAATAGTTCCTTATTTGAATGACTCTAATTTGAAGTCACTTGTGATTTTCTGCATAAGAAAGCTATATATTTGTATTCATTCAAAAATATTGGTTGTTCATCTTTCAATTGAGTGTTAAGAGGCCGAATCTCCTAGTGTTCAAATCAACAATAGTGTTAAAAATCTGAATTGCCTTATGTTAAGAAGGTTTCTTGGTCATAAGTAGCTCAATCATCTCCTGCGTAATTCGAATCTAAACCTTCAAAATGTCGTAGGCCAAATTATCTCTTGTTAATGAAGAAGCTCGGGCCGAATCACCAAGATATCTTCTACTAAATCTCCAGGTGAATAAGCCACCAACTGTTCCATTCGAGTATCATCTACCGGTTCAAAATGAACATTAATAATAATGAGAAGTTGTATCAATTCAAGCATCAACCCCTAATTCATCGAAAAATTGCCTATTCAAATCTCCTCCTCAATTCGATAGTGTTATTGAGTGTTAAGAAACTATAAGTCAATTCAAGTATCAGTCATCTGAATCTGCCACCATATGCTTAATCATTTATTTAAAGATCTTAGGCATTCTTTGTTTTGGAGCAATAATGAAATCCTATTATAAAATAAAAAAAAAGACGACTTTCGTTCTGTGAAAACGAAAACATAGATCTAAAGAAACATGATAAATATCTCGAAGACATATGATCTTCGTTTTGTAAAATTTATAACTATGCTCAATATGTTCTAAAAGATGTTACTCAAAATAGTTTGTAAGTTTATTAGAAACTACCTTTATGCTTGTATTAGTAGTTTGGAAGTTTATTCTTTGGGTAGAATGACAGTAAAGGTTAGTCATGTACCATTATGAAGTGTAGCATATAAGTAGGGTCATTAGTCATTATCCGTTTGACATAGTTATGATAGTATACTCTATAGTAAAGACAAAAATTGTTTGTATCCTTATCTTAATTATTATCCCGTCTTCAGTCCAAAAAGAAGAAAGCAATAGTTATGAGATAATGTAGTGTCATCCATCTGGTTTCCTGTCCTGTCCTTCATCATCAGTGGACCCCCTCTTTTCATCTCACAAAATTCCTTGGGGAGGTTTGAATGTGTCCGAATCTCATGTTATCGGTAAATTATTAAGTTTCCTGTACTAACTTTGGCTCGTATTGAAATAGATTTAAACCTAAATTGTTATTTACTTTTTATTTGTATATTATTTATTTTTATTGTTCAAAAGACTAAACAATAGTAATATTTATGAAATTAAGTGAAAATCATGCTAGTAGTTTTTTCAATTGCCTTTGTAATTATAGATAAGTTTGTCAGAGATTCTTTTGCAATATGATACTAATATTTAATTCAAAAATAATTAGTGAGATACAAATGAAACATAATTTTGATTATGTCTATTTTTAGACCCAAGTTGATAGAGAAGACAAATATAAAATTAAATATACAAAAATACGATTTAATTCGGTTCATTGTACATCAACGAACAGCAACAACTAATTTTATATTGACGAAGAGTACGGAAAATTTCAAACATAAATAATACACTTACTACTTTTACACTCTAAAGCTTCCAAGTTTGCAGAAGGATTCATAACTATTTAATGTTTATATTAGTGTTTGCTTCAATACATTTTTTATCTCTCAACTCTCGCCAAAATCTAGAAAAAGTTCTTTCTTTCGAACTATTCGTTGCTTCACTATTCACGTGTACACGCTATAAGATTTTTTTTCATATTTCTCATTTACTATTTATGGCACTAAGGATGGATGACATACTATTCCATACTCATATTGATAGCTGTGATATTGTTTCCACAAACAACCAAGATAAAATAAAATATATACTATGGTATTTGGATTGACTTGTACAAACCAACAGGTGTTGATACCATCATCTGACACATGATATATGCTACAACATTACTATCTTCACCAACCTCCAAGTAAGTTCAGATAACGGTCAAGAATGTCCCATCAATTCAGATTATTACCATAAAAGCAAACTCATACTCATCAAGATACATAATTATCTTCAAAAGGTCCGCCAGAAGAGCACAGCTAAAACAACTCCTCAAAAGGGAGCAAAAAATAAAGCTGTGCAAAATATTGAAGAGATATCTTCTCATGCTGACTAAACTATAGTTGTCGAAGATCAACAAAAAGAAAATGAAGCTGGTGTCGAAGAAGGAGGAACTCAACAAGAAGAAACCGCTAAAGAAAACAACTGAGGTGATGATAACTTTGATCCTGATAGCATCATCAACTTTGATGAATCTCAAGAACTCGTCAGAGATGAAGATCCTGTCTTTCAAGAACTTCAGGACCAACTGCACAAATTTGGTAAAAGGACTGTTCCATTCCCTCCTGAAGCAACTTCACCAGAGCTCTCTTTGCCTCCAACTTCCAGTGCTCTTATACATTTTCTCAGTCCTATGGCTCTTCCTACCATTGAGTCATCCAAAGAAGTTGCACTTTCTCTTCAACCTTTTTCCGATTTAGGTACTGCAGCACAAAAATTAACCCAAGAAATCGAATATTCTCGAAGTTAATTAGAACATATGGAAAAGGAGACGGTTCGCTACAAGAAAATTGTTGATGTTGAAAAAAGCATGAGAAACATCTTTGGTGGCCTCGTGGATAAGTAGTTTCATGGATTTCAACTGGCCAGATCTAAATTCCTCAAATGGCTCATCTACCTCAAGAATCACCTCAGAGATGTGCACCGAAAATAAAAAAAGATCTCAACCCGTCTCACCAAGATGAAATAGATCAACTCAAATCTAAGCATTCTGAGGAATTAGCTATATAAAGAAGCAGAAATCTGATAGTCTTTAAGTTTCACTTAAGAAGATTGAGGAGGAGAATAATAAATTGATAGAGGATATGGCCGCTCTCAGATCTGAATTCAAAAAAGAGAAGAAACTTGTTGTTATCGCTGCTGGGAATGAATGTGCAAAAGACATGCTAGCAGCCATCAAAAATGCCGAAGAGCAAAGACATGTGAATCTTCTTTTAGAAATTTATGCTATATTTCCTAAGGCTAACCTCTCTAGCTTTTGGGAGGAAATTCTCATCGAAAGTCGTCCTAACGAACCTTTTGATCCCATTTCTAGCTCTTCATCCAAAGAGACTGGATTAGAGGAAAGTGCTTCTGAACAAAAGAAAACTTTTGAAGAAAGCTCTGAAGACGAATGAACTTCGTTATATCCTCTTTTTTGTGTCTGCCATTCAAATATTGTAATTTTTTTTGTTAGATGCTGTTTTACTTGGCATTTAAAAACATATTTTGCTACCATTGAATTGAATTGAATACACAAATTCTTTGTCTCCCTTATATTCTTATTGCATGTTTCTTACTTATAAGTTACGTTTACCTCAAAATATAACTTATATTATAACAAAACATAAAAAAATCTTTGAAGTGAAAATACTTATGTAAATCCTAGAAGAATATTAACACCTTAATATAAACAATGTACTTTTGTAACGTGATACTTAGAATAATGTTGTACGTATCATCTTGAATATTATAGTGCGTTTAGAGAATGTAGCACCCTGAATATGGTTGTTTCTCCGAAAAAATAAATTTAACACCTCGAAATAATTACTCATGGTCAACTTCAAATATGATCAGTCTTTAACTAGTTACAAAAATAATTTAAACAAACGTACATAAACAACCATTAGCCAAAAACTATTTTTATTGATAGCTTCGAACATTTACATAACACCTCATTAAAACCTCAATGGGCCAACAGGGTAGGAAAGAGTGTGCTAATTATTCAAAACAAAAGTTTCGAAATACAATTACTCCCAATAAAATTTTAGATGTTTTATATTCCAAGGATGTTGAAGCATCCTTCTCTGATTATCACGAAGGAGATAAGAGCCTGGCTTTATTCTTTCTGCAACCATATAAGTACCTTCCAAATTCGGGGCCATCTTACCGAGGCTCTTTTCCTTAGTATGGAGGAATACCTTCTTTAAAACTTTATCACCTACCTTAAAATCCCTCATTTTAACCTTCAAATTATATCTACTTCGCATAAGAGTTTGATGATAAATCATATTCAAGTGAGCTCTAACTCTTTTTTCTTCAATCAAGTCAAAACTTTGTCTTTTTGCCTCGTCATTCAGGTCTTTGGAGTATTGAGCTACTCTAAAAGAAGGCAATGTAGATTCTGCAGCACTAACAATATGAATCCCACATGCTAAGGTAAAAGGAGTTTCTTTAATAGCTTGTCTAGGAGTTATTCGATAAGCCCATAGCACCTCCTGCCAAATAATTATGCCGTTTTTGTGCAGCCCCTGTCAAATTCTTCTTTAAACCTTCTAAAAGAGATTTGTTTACCTCTACTGACCATTTGCTTGGGGATAAAAAGGTATGAAAAAACATTGCTTTATCATCTTCGAAGCACAGAAAGAAGCTATTTGTTTGTTATTAAATTGAGGACCCTTGTCTGTAGTAATTTTTCGAGGTATTCCAAAACGACAACAAATATTGTTTACTATAAATTTAATTACATCATCAGCCTTTGTCCTAGACAATTCAGCTTCTACCGACTTTGCAAAAACGTCTATTGTAACAATAATAATTTGACATCCTCCAGAAGCCACTGAAAAAAGTCCCACCAAATCTATTCCCCATCTATCAAATGGGATGGCTTCAGTAATGGACATAAGTGGAACTGCCGGTTTATGAATAAAGTTTGCAAACCGTTGACAAGTATCACAACTTTGAACTAAATTCTTTGCATCGTTTATAACCGAAGGCAAAAAATACTCTGCCAGCAAAACTCGACGAGTCAATGCCTTGAACTCGCAATGTGTTGAACCCTCTCTATCATGTAATTCTGATAAAACTTCCCGTGATTCCTGTTTGCTCAAGCATCGCAATAATGTCCTACTCAATGCTTTTTTTGTACAAAATCCCATCAAACACCATATAGCCAAATGCTTTGCCTCACAACTTCTTAGCCAATTTTATATGTTCAGGCAACACTCCTCTAATCAAGAAATTCAATCAGTTCTCCAATATCCTTGGATTATATCTGGAGTGACGAATACCTCCTCAACGTGCTCACATTGTTCTGAATGGGTTATAATCGATGGACTCTCCTTTAATAAAATCCAAGGATATTTGTTTTTTGTACGCAACGGTTGCAAAAGAATCAGAAACTGTATTATCTCCTCGACTTATGTGCTCTACAATAACTTGATCAAACTGAAGAGTGAGATTTCGAATCTCTCAAAGATACATAATCAAGTGGTCCTTTTTAGCTTCAGAAACGGCAGCAACTTGATTTGCTACTAATTGAGAATCTGTTTCGAAACGCACTGAAATTGCGACACTGATTTTCGCAACCCTCATACCAGCCAATACAGCTTTGTATTCACCTTCATTATTCGATGCGTGAAAGCAAAATTTTATAGATCGAAGCATCGTTTCTCAAGATGGAGCAATCAGTTGAACCCCAGCGTTGCATCCTAAAATGCTAGAACCCCCATCAGTTTGAACCATCCATATCGATCTGGTTGGAAAAACTTCTGTGTTAATGTCTTCATTCAATCTACTTGAATGAAATTCAACAAGAAAATCTGCCAAAGCTTGGGTTTTAATAGTCGTTCGAGGTAAAAATATGATGTCAAAATCTTCCAACTCAACTGACCACTTAGTGATCCTCCCAAAAATATCTCGGCGCCGCAAAACATTTTTCAGTGGAAATGAAGTTCGAACCTCAATGGTATGAGCTTGAAAATAGGGGCACATTTTTCTATAAGCCACTACTAAAGCCAAGGCCAATTTTTCGAGCTTCAAGTACATTTTTCTGGTGCTACCAAACTCTTGCTGACATAATACACTGGCTTGAAATTCCCAAATCTTCACTTATCTGTACTTCACTTACCGCAGAATCCGATACCGCAATATACAAAAAGAGTTGTTCTCCATTTCGAGGTTTGAACAGTATTTCTGATGATGACAACAAATCTTTAACATTTGAAAACGATGCTTCACACTCCGAGGGCCATTGAGATTCTTTTGGTCTTCGTAATACTTGAAAGAAAGGAAAATATTTATCAGAAAATCTAGAAATGAATCTATTAAGAGTAAACATTCAAATTGTGAGAATAAATAATACAATAACTGTTGATGTAAAATTGAGGTTAGTAAGATTCCTTTTCGAAGTACTCTTCCATCAAGAAAATCATATTCCTCTATATCATTACTTATGTCAATGAACATGGATTTTCCCTCAAATCGTCAACCCTCTCCTCAGGTCCGAGGTCAACCCACTTGGTTTTATTCATCTATTTTATCACTAGTTCTAGCTCCTCTGATCTGAAATCATTGGTGGACTGTTGACACAACTCTATACATTCTCTGATGACATACTGTTGACACAACTCTGATGACATACTTAAAACATTGGTGCCTCTTAAATCATCTTCATAAAAAAGAATAAAAGAAATGTCTCTCTTACCGTATATACGAGTAGACATATTTCCCTCTATTTAAGTAGCTAGACTCACTACATGCCTTTTCCTAGAACTGTCAGTATTACTAGTCATAATATCGCCCTCGAAAATTGCCAAAGACTGAAAATACTCACAAAGGCTTCGAACATGGCCTTGCTTCACTAGATCCTCTACTGCCATTAAAATCAACCAGTCTGGATCTACATCTAAATATTTTGATGCTGCATCAAAAGTATCAACATTTGAGTCCAAAATCATCAAATTTTTAGCCGTGTATTTGGATTTGTTGCTTGTGAAGCCGATACGGTATGGATGTTTAACGCATTCCTATGCTCTTTGACTTAGGCTAACAACTTCTAATTCTCAATCAAACTCTGTACTTTCTCTTTTATTGCAATATAGTCTGCAGTATTATGTCCGATGTTGTTGTGATACTTGTAAAACATGTTATTTCGCTCCTCCATTGACTTATTTATCAAGGCAGGTTTCTTAAAATTCAGATACCCCATAACGTTTTTCATAAATTGTAGCAACACTCTCAGTTAGATCGGCATAATACTCAGTCCTTATCCATTGGTTGGGCCTCAGTTTATGAAATTGGTACGCAAATGCTTGGTTTGAATATCCGCCAGTTCGAGAAAGGAAGTTGTTGTTCCTCGGACGTGTCGGTTGGGCAGAATTCGAAGATTGCCCCTGATTGTTTGGTTATTTTGCCGAGTTCCAACTAATCTTCGAACTCTGGTCAATGCTTCTACTTTGATTTGGTCCTCCACTTGAGCCATCAGTGCTCCAAAAGTCAAGGCTCTTCACTTTGTTGTTTCGTTTTCCAGATCTCCTGGTAACAATCCTTGTCTAAAGGCTCACATTGCTACAAGTTCCTCACACTTATCTAAACCCGCCTTGGTTAAGACAAATCCGCTTAGTGTAAGCTTTCAATTTTTCTCTTATTTCTTGCTTACACTGAATAATCGTATCTCTATTCGCTTGTATTTCTTTGCTCCCCACAAATTATCTTCAAAAGGAAGTGTAAAAATCTCTAAAATTTGAAATTGACCCCATCAAAATTCTGTTGTACCACTTTAAAGCTGTTCCCTTGAACGTTTGAGAAACATCTCGACACACCATCCACTCATCGTCCTCGATATTCTTCATGTAATTTTTGAACTGTTCGATATGGTCGTCAGGGTCTTGTATCCCATCGATTTTTTTAACCTTTGAAATATCAAAGCGCTGCGGAAGAGAGAGATAAATCTTATCTTAGTTGTCAATGGAGAATTTCTCAAATCAACACCTTGAACATATTGATTGTGATCTCCAATTCCCATCACCACATATAAATTCCTATCATCTACGATGTTGTATTGATTCGATGTATTTCCTTCGCAACAATTAGCTTCCCTCAAGAATCGAGGTATACTTTCCCTCTTGATTTGTATTCATTTCGAGATTTGCGAGGTTGATCTTTTTCTTCTTTCGAAAATCCTCAATACCTTTTGAAATCTGATCATGAACTTTCTATCTCTTCGTCACTGGACGTGACATGCCTTTGTTTGTCTTTTTTATCCTTTCGTGAAGTATAACGCTCATTAGAAGATTCAAAATGCGTTTTTCTATGTTGATTTCTAATTTGGCGAGTTGTGCAAGATCGATCAAATTGATCGTTAGTGTCATTTTGTCATCCATTTATCTTACTTCTGATTTAAGCCTAGCTGGCTGAATATCATGCTCTCTCCGGTCGTACTTCTCATTCAGAGCTATAATTTTGTCCAATAGTTGATTCATTCATATTACAATGTCCAATTGAGTTTTATCGAACCAGAACATATTCTTTATACCTATATCATCCCCCTTACAAGTATTTTTTTTAATGTTTGAATTGTTTCTCGAACTAATGGATCGTTCTTGCTACTTAGATTCATCATCAATTGAAGTAGTTTTCTAATATTTGAAAGGGAACAAAAGAGAAAACTCGAACAAATAATCTAGGCACCAATCACTGGTTAGTCTCCAATGAAGTCGCCAATTTCATAAGTAATTATCTGGTTTCACTATGTATGATTGAGAGAAGTAAAATAATGTAGTGATAAGTAGATTCTAGAGAGAGAAAGTCAAGTAACAAGAGTAGTTAATTCCAAAAGTTAGAGAGATTTATTAGATCAGCCTTGGCCTTTATATAGAGGCACAAAAAGTCAACTTTAACTAAAACAATTACAAAATGGTGTCTAATTGCATATTAGTCCTTTATCAAAATGTAAACCTTTAATTATCTCCTATGATTATAAAATCTTTCACAACAGGTTTTATTCCTTTACATTTTAGTCATCGAACTTCTATTTCTTTATCACCTTACACCTAAGATCCAACAGGTAATGATCTTACACTTCGCTTTTGATAGATTCTTATATAAAGTCTCAATAGAACTCATTCCCCTAGATTCCAATAAATTTCTTTGAACCTAAGTTGTGTATGAGCTTCTTCCTTACTCATTTTATAGTATTAAAAGTTTTTCCTCTTAAGTCTCATAAAATTGAAGTCTCGACACTTAAAACTTGGTAGTTCCTGCTCTAATCACTTTTATCATACAACTAACAATTATCTATTTAGGCTTATAATGACTTTAGTATCCATTTCCCTAATGTTCCAACTACTCTTTAGAAACATCCAACCAACGTTTTTCCCACACTTGCAAGTCTCATGTAGTGCGTGAACTTTAAAACCAATAATACCCTAATCATAACATCAAAAGCATTTTCAACACTTGAAATATTTGCCATATTCACTTGCTCTCACTCCATCACATTGCGAATAAAGTGAAGCTTAATACTTACGTCCTTAGTCGCTCATGGAACGTCTTATTTCTCATCAATGAGGAACATTGATATTATCACAAATTATAGTAACTTATTGCTACATACCAGTGATATCCCTTCACAACCTTTTTAATTATATGATTTCTTTTTTTCTACTAGTAACAACCATATTTTTAGCTTTCACAAACAACAACCTTCTGAAGACATGATTTCCATTTAACCACTCATGTATGCATAATAAATAGATAACCTGAAGTTGAATATCTTTTGTTAAGATAACTTGTTTAATCAGAGTTAACATACCCTTTCAATATCTTATCAGCTTTTTACTTTATACTATATCGCAACCCTAATTTAGTCAAACCCTTTATGTATCTCATGACTATTTAGCAATTTGTTAGTGATATTTCACACATTAGCCAGAAATAAGCTCAAAATACTAATTAATTATGCTAGATGAGGGCTCGTGTATATCATTGCATACATAATCCTTCCAATCATATTGGTACACGGTATCTCTCATATGAACTTCTTATCTTTTACTTCAGTTGGTGCTTAAGTGGTACTAAGTTTGAAATGAGAACCAATTAAAGTTCCAACCAATCGGGTTTCAGATATTCCAAACTCTTGAGAAACTTTTAAATGAATTCTTGTCGAGATAACAATAAATATTATCTCAATCCGTTCTTGTTGATTTTTATACCAACTATCATCTTAGTCTCAATCCTTTATTTTAAACTATTTTTTCACCTAAATTTTCACAATCTCAATTATTTTCATACCATTTCCAGATATTAGTATATCATCTACATATAACACAATATGAGATATTTTTCTATATGTATTTTCCATTACAATAGACATAATTATTATAATAACTCATCTCATACTTGATGGAACTTATAGAAAATGCAGTATTTTATTTGTTGTCTGGATGATTGTTTCACCTCATATAGGGGTCTATTTAATAAATACACATATTATTTCTTCCTTATTCAAAACCTTGAGATTGAATAATATCGATAATATCTTCGAGTTCATAATGCAAAAAAAAGAAATAGTAATATAATTTTGATCTCACTCATAATTAAATCTAGCAACAATTGACAACAAAAACCTTATGGAGGTTTGCTTCACAACCGGTGAAAATCTCATTAAAATCAACACTTTTCTGTTGTGTGAAACCCTTAGTCACTAGCCTATATTTATAGATGGAAAATTAAAATCCAAGAATAAATTGTTTCTTCTAAAATAGGCATTTATATCATAAATTTTCCGCCTATTGGACTGCTTCACATGAACCCAAGTGACGTTCTTTTTAAAAAAAAACTTAATCTATCCCTCATGCATTGAGCCTTTTTTCCTAATTACTACTTTTTAGCATCATGATAACTCTTGGGGTTCAAGAATGAATTCTTGTATTTCAATTGATAGACCATAACCTATATTATCAGTAAAGTCATACCTCTTTGTATGGATTCATAGGTCTTTGTGCTCTATCTCTCACCAACTAATAATTATCACTTTTATGATGTTGTTCTTCAATCCAAACATCATAAGAATTTTGAATATCAAACTCTCCATCATTGTCTAATTCATGCAATGGTTGGACCTCCTTTTCATGAAATGAACTTGTACTAAGTCTGATATCATCCTTAACCTCACTTTCTCGTTGAGACGCATTCTTAACTCCATCTCATTTCTCGGCACTAAATAGCTTTATCTCTAGTTTATTCAATAATGACATAACTTCTTCATTCTAAATACCACAAGTTGTACCCTTTTACTCATTATAAATAGTTAATAAAAACATTTTAATTCTCTAGATTGAAGGTTGTATTGCTTCATATATGTGTAGGCAGCACATCCAAACACTCTGAAAATATTCCAACACTAATATGTTTCGAGTCAATTTCTCTCGTATACACTTAAACTCGGGTGCCAAAGATCTATTCTGGTTGATGATGTAGGTCATTATCTTAATAGATTCTTCCTAAAATATTTGGCTTATTCAAGCCGTTAGAAGCATACACTTTACTATTTCAAGTAAGGTCGGTTCATTTTTTCAATAAGAAATTTTATTTCACATCTATGTTTATTGAAATTCGAAGTCTAGAAGAATATATAGTAAATAGTTCATTCACAAATTCTAAGTCATTGGTAGTGTTTAACTTCTTCAGCATCTTCCTAGTCTGATTCTCCAACAGCTTGTTCATGTGGGTAAAAGAATCAAATGCTTCATGCTTGGTATTTAAAAGTATTACCTGTAATTTTCTAGAACAACCATCAATCAGAGACATGGAATATATGGCACATCCTATTGTAGGATGCCTTGCAGGTCCAAAAGGTCTAAATGAATATATTCAAGTCTACTCGAAGTTGTTTAGTTGCTAGGCGTGAACTTAATTCTCTTACGTTTATCAAGCACATATTTATCACATAAGTTTAACTACTAACATTTCTTACCATCTATATGTACTAACCTTTAATTCCATAAATTTGCTAAATCTCTCTTAATACACAAACCTCTAGCCAGTACAGCTTATCAAAAATCCTAAGTTTGATATATTCACCCTTATAGTTAAACCCTTCATCATCTAATATTCCAATAGAAATAATGTTACATTTAATCTTGGGGACATAACTTAAATTTGTTATCACTCTCTTAAGTCATGTAGTCAACTTGATCCCAATAGTCCCCATTCCATACACAACACATGTTTTATCATTCTCTAAAATTACCTTACTGCCATAAAAAAAATCTTACGTCTTAAAATCAATGTTTATTATAATATATATGAAATGAAGCTCTTGATTCCAAACTCCACTTGTCAATGTATCTACAAATTGAAGTCATTAAAACATAAATATATTAATAATCATCAGAGACAAAAAAAATCTATAGCTTCATGGTCCTGATTACTATCTCACTTTCTCCTCTACGAGGAGTACTTAATGATATGCACATTCTTTATTATACATCCAACATTGCACCCTATAATTAGTCACAATATCCTAAATTTGGACCAAGAGTTTCTTTATTTTTTATATGAATTTATCAATCTAGGCCTTCCCCTCATACAAAGTCCGAGACCTTGCGAGTCAATTTTTAAATCGACATTCATATATATATATATATATATTGAGTTAAAATCACTCTTAAGTTCGTACATCATAAGAGATATTTCGTCATAGACCAGTACATCAACAAAGTGCTCATACACCTTTGGCAGAGAACCGAAAAATATTATTGCTTGATCTTGACATTCGATCTTGAATATAACTGCATTAAGATAAAAACGGATTCCATTGAAATCATTAAAGTATCTTTTAATATCTTGGTTTCAATCTGTTTGCAACATATACAACTATTTCTTGAGATATAGTATGTTTTTCAAAGACTTATTTATGTAAATGGCTTCAATCCTATTCCATATCCTTAATACCACAGGTATTCAGACACCTCTCAGTGTAACTCATCCCTCAAACTCAATATCAGACCCTATTTGCTTTGGATAATACTTTGACATCAACCTCTTCTTCAATTTTATCATAAATGGTTGTAGACAAGTCCTCTATAGTAGGAACACTCTGATGTTTATTCTCTAAATATTAAAATCATTATGTATAGGGAATTTATCAAAATTAAACTTCAAGGGACTCATATTTATGATTTTACTTGATTTTTTGGTGAGATGTAAATCTTTACAATCAAGATCTGAAATGATCTTTATCCTTCTACTTTGTTTTTATCACTCTTACTAATATTTTAAAAATATTATCCATGTTTAACATAATTTTATTGTTAAATAACTCATTAATAATATTATTTTAAGATTCAAATTAGTAGAAATCACGATATCAAATCATTCGATTGTTGGCCGAAACATTGGACTAGGCTAGTGCGTTCTTCGAATGATAGGCTAAAACATAATTTATAAATTATTTACTTCATGCAGGTATGGTCTAAAATAAGTAGAGCATCCACTCTGTATACCTCAAACCCAAAGTTAACAAGAAGAATAAATATAAAATTAAACACACAAATGCATGATTTTATGAATGAAAAAAAATAAAATCATTATTTTACGTATGAAAAAATGAATTTGTTGTATTATTTTTAATGGGAAATAGGTATTTTATCGTGGCGAAAGCATTGTACCGTAATAATAATGCGTATATACAAAATAGTTTCCTAAAAAACACAATCCCATGTTTTATATCCTACAAAAATACAACTTGTATTACATTATATATTCACATTTCTCATAAGGGCTTTAACATCTACGCACATAGGCTCGCGATAATATAGTTGGACAAATCGACGTAATAAATATAATATATTATGATTTAAGTAAAATATTTAAATCACATTTGTAGATTATTCTAAGGTGCATTATCTATAAGAAAATATTTTAGTTTTACTGTATATATATAAAAAACTAAAATCAAGGATTGTGGAACATACTATTAGCATGCATGCGGTGGCTTTGGTATACGTGTCAGATTTAAATTTTATTAATTTCCTTTAAATTTTAACAACTTGTCATACTAATATCCACCATCATGTAATGATGATTTATATGGATAATTCATTATATTTTTTAATCTTGTAGTCTTGAAGGCTTTTGTTTTCTAATGTTTTGAATAAAAGACAACCTTCCGATGAGCATATGGTTGGTATGCTTAGTAGTTTTACATGAAATGATTAAACCATGATACTTTATTTGATAACCATAAAACATTTTGATAATGAATGATACCCTATTTATCCAACTTATATAGTCTAAGGGCTACAATATCCACTGTTCAGACGGCTTAAACATTTTAAACTGTGAAGTTCAGGAAAAATCTAGTAAAATCATAAACTTTCTTTGGTACGACCAAAATGCCACAATGAATAGACATGAGAAGGATCAATGGTATATTACTAAGAAAGTATCTCAATTTGTATGATGTCTTTTGGAAGTGTACCAAAACAAAATTATGCGAGCATTCAGATCTAAAACGGATATTATCTACTAATAAAGAGACCATGATATTTATACTTATATAAGAAAATAAATGATGTTGCCCACATATTCCTAACAAATGATATAAAATCTCCAGGTCTATATAGAGTACCGTATTGATGAAATATTTAGGAATCAAACATAGCAAACTACCCACGTTTAATGTAAAACATCTATTGTAAAGTTATATGACTTAGACATTGTGGGCTATTGGAGTAAGCGGATAGATCCATAGTAAACATCTATAACTCATGTGGTGAACTCTGGCACAACCTAATAGAGTGAGAAAATGAAATTCAACTGAGATGAGGATATCCATTTGCTCAAGGTGAAAGATTTATTGTAAAGCTCTATGACTTATACAATATGGTTTAATTAGAGTGAGCAAATAGATCCATTGAAAATCTCTATGACTAAGGTGGTAAACTCTAGCACAACTTGGCTATAGTGAGTGAATGAAAGCCAATTGAGAGGAGGCTAAATGAGTACTTTGTTCGAAAAAAGGATTTGTTAGGTACAAGCCAAATTACACATTGGTTTAACGTGAGAATGATCAATTATATAATATTTATATACGGAAATGTATCACAAATAAATTGGTGCAGATTTTTGGATTGATAAGAACAATATATTGAATATGCAGTATCCAAATTTCGAACAAAATTTAAAATTTAAAATTTTAGTAATTGATCTATTGTACAATTTCTTATTAGTCATCATTTTATAATATATTTTGAATTGCATCAAAAGATTATTTTTCTACAATCAATAAAAAATACCAAAATTCAAAAACAAAATACTAATTTTTTATATATTAATAAATCATATTTTTGCCAAATATAGTTTTTGAATCGACCTATAATCACTATCAAACCGATAAGTTAAACTCATATAAATAATTGGAAAAAGCCATATGACTATAATGAACATATACACGAGAGGGCATTAATTTAGACACTAATGAGAGGACTATGTCCTATAGGTATTATATATTTTTTAAAAGACGAGGTAGATATATATCAAAATCTAATAAAAAAAGATATAGGTAATAACAGACAAATAGAAGGTGAAATATAACACATTGAAGACCAGAGTCATAAGAGATAGAGGACAAGAATTATAAATGAAATAGTAGACATGAGTTATTTAAAAATATAAAACGAGAGCTATAAAAACAAGTCAGATGACGGTTACAAGATATTCGAGATGAACACAATAAGATGTAAAACAAAAACCAAACATAATAGAAACGAAAATCATAAAAAAATTATTTAAACTAATTCAATATTTAAATTAAGTTATATTTTGATCAATAAATAACCTTAGAAATGCGTGACTTAGATCCGGTATATACTTCAAAAGTATCCCCTTTATATATTCGAAAAAATATCGGACTCGTTTAGTTCTTTTTTTTATTTATCTTTCACAAATCATCTTTTATATATTGTAAACAATTTTCCGTTCCTACATTATAATTCTACTTAAAAGTAATAAACATTTTTATGTTTTGAATTTTTTGTAATGGAATCTTTGTATATGATGGATTTCTTTGTTTTAACCTATATTTTGATTGCAATGTCTTATTATAGTTGATCGTTATATCAGATTACTTTTATAATCTTTTGTGAAATATTAATAAGCTATCCGGAAAAAAAAATCTATTGAAAGCTAACAAAAATATATCAAAATTTCATAGGTTTTACCCTCATACAATAACACTTTCATAAATTGAGTATCTTATTAAGCTAAAGTTACGTTCTACTACATAACTTAGAATTATAATTCCTTTATGTCAAAATTGGGATGAGATTGAGTACACGAAATATTTAAAGTTACTATTATTCCACTTAGTCATATAAATCAACCTGATATTTTTTAAATAATTTATGCCTACTCTATCAAGAAGTAATCTAAATACCAAAACAAGATTTCTTTTACATCATGCAGGTTCATAATTTTATGATTGGATTAGTTAATGTTTTTCCAACCCAATTGCAATCCAGGAATATAAGTTTTTGCGTTCAACGAGAATAACTTATGTTTCGAAGAAATTAACTTTATAATTTTTTTAGAATATAACATTTTATTGTTCAAATAGTTTTAAGATTTTTGATAGAGCAATTGTGATGTCTAATATTTTCATCACGATGTATTTTATGTTCAACTAGGAGGCGATATAAAATTCTGTCATATAAGTTTGTATCCTTATCTAAATTTTATTCCACACATAATTAATTTATTCATATTAAAGAATTATATGTCGGATAAATAATTTACAAGACTTTACTAAAAACGTATGTCGGAATATATTCGGAGAGATACAAAAACTCGAAACATGTATGATTTTTTTTAAATAATTATTTTGATGTATCCATTGAGTTAATTTTCTTATGAAATTTCTTTCATGACATAACAAACAGTCTGACTTCCGACACAAGCAACTAGGAATCAAAAATCGAATTTGAGAAAAAAATCGATAAATGAGAGAAATATATATGCTTAAGAGATTTAAAAGATTTAGAACTCGTGTCTTTATCTCTAAGCGCAATAGCCTATTTCTAGGATTTATTAAACTCGCGAAAAATAGTCATATATGATCGAAAAAATGTAAAATCGTAAAATACATGTTTTGAAAATTCTCAAACTTTAGAGTATGCACATGTTCTCAGTCGTTGCAACGAAGAACATAGGTCGATGTGGCGATGGTACGGTGTATAGTCTTTGCCCTAACAGTAACACTTTTCGCTGCGATGAGCATGCAAGTTACCACAATGAGCGCTTAGACCAGTTTACAGAAAAACCTTTTAGATTTTCAGAAATTTACAATGTTGTGACATCCGCGATAACCTTTCTAGAAAGTTACAAATTATGCATCGTTACAAGGAGTCCTACTTCGTGCCTCATGACGAGTTTTTCCTTTCCCTTGGTTAGATACTTTTAATCTTTCTCCTCGAATGCTAGATTATTTCTGATGATATGCACTCGTCTCTAAATAATCTTAATCATTTAATTTAATCAACTCTTTTAACAACTACCCACTTGATTACATGATATCTCTTGTCATATTATCTAGATAACTCTCATGTATAAAATAAAATATATTTTGATTTAAAATTTACCTTAGTATGAAGATAAAACAAAAATTAGACTAGATGAACTATTATATTATGAGTCATAATTTTGATTCAACATCTCTCGTGGCCTATATGGTGATCTTACGCATGTAATTGTTTTACCAATTTATCCACAAGTTCGCTCAAATATATGTTTCCCTTGTGATATATCTATCTCAAGATCCATAAATCTAGATGAACTATTATATTATGAGACGTGACACCATCCATTGATTATTATACATACATTTATTACCGGTTTCTCGTAATTTTAGAAACATATATCACGCATCAACCAAATTATATTAAAAATATTATAAAAATACTTGTTGATATATCCTTGTATATGGTCAAATTGGGTTTCTCTTATGTGAAAAATATCAATTTAAGAGTTTTATTCCCATAATTTTATATGTAAAGTTTACCGATTCTCGAGCAAATGGATTGTTATAAAGATATGCCAGATTTTCACCGGGATGAAAATGCCAAGGAATACTACTTTACTTTGAATTAATTATCTAACATATTAATGTCCTAGACTTTCCATTTTAAATGTTGTTTTAGGATCTTCCTAAAGTCGATTAACTATCACAATATATCTGGATAATCATATTTCCCTTAGAGAGGTGAATAGTATTTCTCTTCACACTATAAATTAATATTTTATAGTTTAATAGAATATCTGTGTTTGTTTCTTTGATCCCTAAAGTAACAACTCATGGACAAGTAAACACCCATCTCAGATTTAAAATATTATTGGATAGACTAGTGATCCAACTTGCGTCCGTGTATCCTTCAAGCACAAAAAAGAATAAAATAACAGAGGTATATACGTTTCAAGTACCATAAAATATTTCTAATAACACCATATAGTTTTGCATTTGGATTACTCATAAGTTGACATAATTTATTTCACGAATGAAATATGTGTGATAGTGCATAAAGCTGAATACATCATAGTTCGACAAAATTATCGTTATTCCAATTGAGCTACTTATCATCCCATATTTTTGTGATGTTTTGCTCAAATGACTTATGTGTTTATTTATTTCTTTGAATTTTAGATGTTTAAATGTATAAAGTATCATTTCAATATTATAAGAGGGACTTAAGGAAAAACCTCAACTATTTTTAATACTTTTATTTCTAATTTTTTTTGTTTCTTCATTCTTAAAAGTAAAAACATAAAACTCTTTTTTTATAAATTATTTTTCATGCTTTTACTTAATAAAAGCAAAGCATACACATTTAGGCACAAAATGAACACCATGTTATCTTGAACTTTAATGTATTAATGTTTATACTCCATGTTATATATAATCCTGTCGGACACAATCACACGATCAGTTAGTTTATGTCATTTATTAGGTGCTTGTTTAAGATCATATAATTATTTAAAAAGATTAAATACATTTTCTTCATTTCCGTGAAGTACAAAACTCGAAAGTTTTTCATATAAATCTCCTTGTCGAGATATCCATTTAGGAAAGATGTTTTAATATGAATTTATAGAATTTTTTAAAGTGTATATCGACAAAAATATGAAAAGAGTTCAAATACTTGTGGTTTTAACAACCAAAACATATTTGTGAAAATAATATATTCCTTCTTTTTGTTTAAAAGCCTTGATTTCAATCTTTCTTTAAGATCTTTAATGGTTCCATATGTATGAAACTTCTTTCTAAATACCCATTTACAATTAATTGTCTTAAAAATAAAGGTAAATCAACCAATTCATTAGTGTGATTAAATATGATTAAATCTATTCCATCATTAATGGCCTTTTACAAAATATAGAATATCACGACGATATGGTTTCATTATAAGATTTATGATCGTATTATAAAGAAAGCACTACTTGAATTCTTCAGTTAATTTCTTCACAACCTCATTTTTTAAAATATAAAGAATAGTTTTGACAATTTATCTCATCATATGCTAATCCGTTACATATTTTCTTCCTTAAACTCTTACGAGGTTCATATGGTTGTTCTTCAACGATAAGTGTTTTTTGCATGTTTTCCTCAATTTTTACAATGGTTTGACTTCTATTATCTTTATAGAACTTAGATTCAAAAAAATATACTTATCTAGATGCAAAGACCATATTAGACTCCCCGAAAATAACCTATAATTCTTATTATTGAAAGCATACAAAATAAACACTAATATTATAACTTTATGACCTTATTTTATTCTTCTAGATCATTGTTTCTGCAAAATGTTAAAAACCGCACATTTTTAAATGAGTTTCTTTCCTTTTATAGCTCATATGGAGAGAATCGTGTTCCTTGAATTGAATAAAATTAATTACATGATATGCAGTTAAAATACCGTAAGTCCATAAATTAATATGCAAATTAGAATGAAGTACCATGACATTGGTCATCTCAATCAAAGTTTTATTTTAACCTTCATGAAATCGATTTTTAGCGATGTAAAAGCACCAAATATAGATGAACTATACCATTCTCTTCACAAAACCTGAACATAATTATTTAAGAAATATTATACATCTTTATCACTATGCAAGATTTTAATCTTAATGCCTAATTTATATTTAACTTATGTTTTGAGTATCTTAAGAATACTGAAGGTTTCATCTCTATATTTAAGCAAGTAATCATAAGTAAATCTAGAGTAGTCGTCCATGAAAGTTATAAAGTATCTCTTACACCTATGCGTCGAGATATTGGTTAACTCATATATATCTATGTATATTAATTTTAATAATTGCGTACATCTTCCTACAAATTTTTAAGTCTTGTTAATCATTTTGAATTCTACATATAGTTCATAATTTTCATACAAACCTATATCCCATTTTATAATTTCATTTTTAACAATTCTACCTATAATGGTACGACTGATATGAGCAAGTCTACTATACTAAAATTAAATAATCGTTACAGAAGTAATAGTAAATATATGTTATCACTTTATTAATAATACATTCATTAGTACATATTTTAACCATGTTTTTTACAAGATTATATTTTAATAAAGGCAACACATTTGGAGAAAATAAAGTTTTCTACTTAGTAGAGGGAAAAAATTTCGAACATAGCTAATAAATCACTGAAAACTATTTTTTGGTTAATTTGTGAAACATACAATACATTTGAAACAATTATCCTTTTATTTATAGCAAATATAACTCAACACTACCATGTCCTTCTACCTTGAGTTTTTTTTCCCACATGCACTTATTTTGTTATATTACTCTGTTTGATTAATATGAAGAAAGATTTATCAAGAGATACATGAACAAATATGGATGTATTGTACCATTGCCTAAAAATCTTATTCTTAATATCATTTACCTCTATCATGATTGCAACAATATCTTTCTCCATAGAATTTATTCTTTCACTATTATTCTTAAAGTTCTAGTTACGAGCAAAGTAACCCAGGTTTCCACACATAGAGTAATTTCCCTTTTCTCTCTTAAGGATATTTTTTGTTCTTGTTGTCAAAAACTTTATACCTGAGTTTATGCTTCTTGTGTGTACGGTCTATTCCATTCATGTTCCTAGAAGGTTTTAAATTGGATTATTTGTGTGTATCTCTAGCACGCGATTCTTCTTTAATCCTCAAGTTTTTTTTGTTATGTACCAAACTATACTTTTTTTACTTATGAAACATCATCTTTCGGTAATTTTTGAAGTTGGAGGTAACTTTGCTATGATTACTCATATTCATATTTTTTTTTCAAAATTAGTATTTCGACAAACACGAGCTTATTGACTATGATTTCTAACTCATGCATTTCGAAGAAAATAAGTTTTTTATTAATACATTTAAAATGGAAACAGTAGGATACTAAAATTTTATTTGTATTATATGTGTTACCATCCCAAGTACTCAGGGTTGAATTATCAAATAGTGTAAATATCAAACATACAGTCCAAAACCATATTCAAGATGTGATACCTACATATAAGAGTGGTCATATTTTCATTTTTTTATATCATCGATATATTTATCTACACACTCTAGAGAAGAATGAGTTTCTAATCACTAACATTGCAAAAACAAAATAAAACGGATTTGAAGATCTTATCGAGTAAATAGTTCTTCATAATTTTATTATTTCTTCCTCATGTATAGTTGACCATTTTTATGGCAATCACATCATTGGAAGTATAACATAATAATCATGAAATTAGGTGATATGAATTTCAGTATTTGTGAAACATAAAAAAATAATATTACAAAACTATGTACACATAACTTGCAAAATATAGGTGCGACACAATTGCAAAATATTAACATATGTGAAATATATGGATATGGAAACTTGCAGAATGTATATGTGTGCGCAAATGTGAGAATAAACAGGTAGTACATTGCAAAATATTAGTTAGATTTCTTACATTTATCTTTTTGTTTGTTATTTGAGCGGATCATTGGTGTCTTTGTTTATTTACATCGTTCCAAAATTTATGTTCAATTGTTTTTTTGAGCTTCTTTTTTTTATTGTCCACCCTCATGACTTCAATTTATTTGGTAAATGAACTATTTTATGTGCCACAATTGATACAAAAATAATGAGTTTACACTTTTGTTTTTGAACTTCACATATTTGTTTATCAAACTTAAACGTTGATCGGTCAATATTGTATGCCTTAATCATATGATATATTAACTCATATGGTTCCTCTTTTTGAATCAAATAATAATAATTATAAAAGAGTGCATAATGATGTTTTCTTTGTATGATTAATTTGCATGATTGTTTTTTTCTTAAACTATAATATTTTCTCTAAAAATCCAAATAGAAAAACAAAGTTAAGATAAGTCCATAATTATTGTGTGACGTTGTTATATTATTTGCGAATTGATTTATAAAAATTGTGAAAAAATTGTTATATTAGTTTGAAACTAAAATTTTAGAAACTTGCGTCATATTTATCAATATTAAGTGGCAAAACATCTAATTCTGCAAACAACTCATCAATATAAAGTTTTCAAACATTAGACTTTCAAAATTTTAATAAATGCTAACTGAAAAATTACGTACAACATGTTGCTCAAACGTCGAGTACTCATATTTCACAAATGGTACTCTGTACATTAGGTTTCGTAATGTTTTAGTAATATATGGTTGCAGATTTCTTACGTGGTATAATGTGTTTTGTTAATGATGAATACATCATGCTTATAAAATTATCAAAAGTAAAAAAGATTTCGTAATATTTGAGAACTTAACTACATCTCGCAAATAAACAACACTAGAATTTGAAACAATAACTTGAATGATGCTTGTTACTATAATTCAACGACAAAATCGTTATCAAATGTTATATCAAATAGTACTAAAATAAATTACAATCATAAACGTGCTAGTGGACATTCGATCAGTCTTTTGTCAAATTTTTGGAATTTTTAAGACAAAGTTATTCTTAGAAGCAAAATATTTCAAAATTTAACAATCCAATTGAACGATGGTAACTCTCAAGCATATACTTCGTGTTTGCAAAAATAATAATTCCAACGGATTTTCATTGTTGGTAAAGATCCGCAATGAATTATAAAATTATTTTGGGTTAGAATAAATATAAAATCTGAAATTTTATAATTAAATAAATATTTAAAAATTAATATAAACACATGTGTAAACAAAATTATCTCTATGTATAAGAGAAAGTCTTATGTATACTGATTGTCCAACTGCAACATATGACAATTTGAACGGTAGATATGTAGTAAAACATCCTTATGTGAGAAGGTACATAACTTCTGATAAAAATGAACTTATATTTGAAAATAAGAACAAACTATTAACTGATAAAAGAGAAGGACAACAACATACAGTGTAAGGTCAGAATAATCATGTGATTCCCCGAACAGTGGTCGTGGCCCCTCAGGGTATTTCGGGGAACCAAAGTTTTGAGTACAAGATGAATAGTCAATTCATAAACCTTTCCAAACAAGGACTTTATGCTATAGTAGATGATTTCAAAATAACTTTAACACATTTCTTTAAAATAGACAACTAGATGAGATGGGTAATAGTTTCAAAATAAATTTAAGAAATATTGAGCTTATTTGTATTCTTTCATTTCATCTAGAGTTGTCCGGGTTCAGTATTGAAATTTCTCTCCCATTTTCCCAGAATTTTATGTAAAAGAATTGGACAATGGGAGTTCATCAACCACTTTGTATGCGTTCCCCAGGGTGATGAAGTAAAATAGGAGGCTAAGATTCTTCAAAGTAACATATTTTGCTATGATTTTTTCAATCATGATAGCAGAGTGAACTATAAGTTAGGACTAACTTGACTTGGACAAAGATTGATCAATTCTAAGTATCGAATGATGATGGGAATCTTAAGGCCTCACTTTAAGAATTATTGATACAAAACCAATTTATTTTTCCCACAAGATAATCGATACTATGTTTTTAGGAAAACGAATAGTGATTTAATCAAGAATTCCCTATTTTATTTGAAATTTAATCGCATCAAATTCGGGAAAATAATAATATTAGACCTTTTATAGTGCTATAAGATATAAGTGAAGATTTTGGTGTAGATTTTCTCCAAGAACGACAATTATCTTGGAGGGAAGGGAGACTTTTTATTTGGATTTTTTTCCTGAATTGTGAAATTTTCTTCGAAGCTTCTCCCCAAGATTTGACCTCAATTACTTTATTATTGATCTGAACTTCTTCAACATTGTCAGCTTATCTGGTCTAGCAAACAAAGCTTGTTGACACTCTATATACCATGTTTTGTAATTGTATATTATGAAAAACAATTATACAATATTTCAAAACGAGAATATACTATGATTTCAAACTTGAATATACTAAGTTTCCCAATTAAGAATTTTAAAAATAAATGATTATACATTATTTCGAAGCTTGAAAATATCTTGTTTTACGAATTGAATATATAATGTTTCACAATTTGAGATTTTCAAAACACGATAATACTATAATAACAAAAAATATCATCATCATAGGATACAATATTCAGTACTATTTTGATAGTAATGTACCAGTTAGAATAATATTTACAAATTAACACACGGTTTTGAATAGTTTTCATTAAAATTAACTTTAATGTATATATTATATATTGGTCGTTTTATTGCTGAAATACATGAACTTGTATCAATATGCATTAACTGTATTTTCTTTATAAAGTCCAATCTATGATTTTTGCATGTAATCGACCTTTCATCCCATTTTGTTGAACGATTCATGTCTTTTTATTAAGTTTTCATTCATGCAAAAAACAGTGGTAGATCCAACCACCATGTTCTAATCCACAATAGAAATTATAAACTACTTATTATACTTGTATATATTGTGTATTAGCGATTACTTTCTTGTCGATATTCCATTGACGTAACATATAATTCGTGGCTAATTAAATTTTCTTTATATTATTTTTCAAAACACTCGCACGATCAGTTAGTATAACACAACAAAACTCACATTCGCTCTTTTTAACATCTCAATGAGAATCCATAACTATATTGGTTATGTTTCGTTGTGAATGAAAAACTAAAGAAAACGTCACGTTGATAGAGACAATCCATACTTTCGAACAATGATATCTTGAATATAATCGTCTTATAAATAAAATTTATTATAAACACTCATTAGAATATTTGTAATAAATCTTTGATGAGTAGGTGTTTAAGAATAAGTATGTTGTGATATTTATTTTTGCATTTGTGGTCCTTTAGGCTTATGTATACATGTGTTTTGTAAATTAGACAATAAATATTACATTTATGAAAAACTATTGATGTTGAAGATATTCTCCACACCAGCCTTTATTAACCTATTGAATATATCACTAGGATGTACCTCTATGAAGATTAGAATTCTACTTAAATTAATTCCTTATTTTTTAATGCATGTCTTCGGAATTATTCAGTCAATGCATGGTAATGTGCACCAAAAATTATATTTAACAATAAAATATTATCATATTTGATCGCTTGACCTACTAATATTAAAGGCGAACCAATGTTTTTGTACTTGTTGATTTCTGTTTTAAGAATTTATTATTAACAAATGTTTTTTAGTGGTTACATCTCTTGTATATGTAATAAACCTAGGGTTTCTACCTCTACGATCCAAATCATATGTTCTGAATATAATTATCAATTCAAATGATTTACCAACCTCTTTCACCCACTCAGTCATCGTATTTGAATTATAAAGTTTATAAGTTTGAAAACTATGAGTATAATTTGTAACAGTATTACGTCACCAAAATTCACCAGTTATTGTGTAATCCTCTTGCAACAAACAAAACAACAAATAAAATTAGCAAATTTGTGTGAGGTTATATTTCATAATATATTTATTCTATGTTTTGTAACTTAGCAATTTAATATTTCATAACATATTTATTATATGTTTTGTACATTAAAATATATCATGTTTTACACTATGATAGGCAAATTAGAATGAAGTACCATGACATTGGTTTATACTATGATAGGCAAATGCTGTTATAAACGATAATATTAGTAGGTTAGGTTTCAATATGATGTAATTAATCATTTAAATTTAAAATATCACCAATATTTACCTACTACGATATAAAATAACAAATGGATGGTGAATTATATTGTCCAAAACTTGGCGAAATAATTCATGTCATTCGCGAGTACGGTTTTACGGGATAATATTTGAAATATTTAATAAACGGATGATTTCTAATATTCCATTTGTGAGCGCCTAGAAAAATCTGTGCATGATTTTGCTAAGAACTAAGAAATTCTATATATTGTGGGATATGTATGATAACTTAAATGTGAAACATAATATTTATGAGTTTTTAAGATTTTACAAGTCAATTATACCATGATTTGCAACGTATTTATATAATATGAAACCTTGATATTTTATTGTTTGTAAAATATACCTAACAATCGAATTAGGTAATCCTAACAAACCAATATATATACTATGTTTTGTAATGTAAAAATAGCATGTCTCCCAATTTTTGTATCATCGATATATTTTACAAATTGTCAATACTATGTTTTATAAATTAACTAAATAAATTTAATAAAGGTAATTGTTAGGCTGTAGAGAAGAACATCATCACCTTGGTCTAAATAAGTATATTTTTCTCCTTTGTTTGGATCATATAATCTATTGGAAATTGATTTTTAAAAAATAATTTACTAATATTTTAGATTTTTTCAAAGCTTTTAGTAGTCAATGTGTTCTTTGATTTAGTAAAAATAATTTCAATTAGCTTTAGAATTGTATGAGTTTTAGTATTATGTCAATTTTCTAATTTTAACTATATTTAATAATTAGTGGCAGTGGTTATAAATTAAAACATAATAAAAGCAAGTTTTGAATTTTTCAATCGGTGAAATTTTTATAAATTTTAGAAAAACATATATTTAACTACATTTAGTCATTTTGGTCTTTTATGTAGTTTTTTCTTATTAAAAATGAAAATAAGATAAATATGTTAAGATTTGTGTATGAATAAAGTTTTAATATAGTATTATTGAGAAAATTTAATAATAATTTGGAATCTCTTTCGCAAGAGTATATTATTACATGTATTTGATTTTTATCGTCAGTTCTCTGGTGTCAAATATAATTCATTTCATGCTTCTTTAAAATTAAGATGCATATATTGAGGTAAGATTGATATTTTTTACCACAAGTCGAATTATATTAAAAAAAATGGATGAAAAAACTCAATCGAAACATTAAATATTATGTCATGTGTCATGAAATGATGTATCATTTTACATGTTACAAGAGATAGACGATCATATACAAGAATTTTTGTATCTAGATGTTTTTTTGTTATAAAAATTGAGTTGGTGATGCATTATAGAATCAGTCTTAAAATGTAACACTTCACGTTATTAATCCTCTTTAAACATGATTATTTTATGCTACAAATATATTTGAGGTATTTTATAGATTGGTTTGGGTTGGATTCCTCTTCGATTAAGTAAAACGAATATAAATTTAGTATAAAGTTTTAGGATGAGGCTCTCGAAGGTTTCATGAATTTAACTTTATATTTATTTATTTAAAACATTTTCTAAATAGTTAAATGTACTTGTTGTCTAGTATATCTAATATCTTCAAGATACATGAAATTTGTATATGGTTTTAAATTGAATAACCATAATTAAAGACTTAGTGTAAATTCAATTCCTAAATAATGTTATTGATTTAATTGAGTGTAATTATTTTTTGTGGGGCATGTGATACATGACAATATAGCATTTTTATTACTCTATTATTGTTGGTCATCCGATTCTTCCAACATACAACCCAAGCTTCGTTATCAATCTTGTTAAGTAGAAGAATTATGATGTTTAATATTAGTAAGAAATAAAAGATAGCATAGAATAAAGTCAAGCACATAAAAATTGATTTAACGTGGTTTGGGTTACGAAACAATCTACTATCATGGATAATTGATATTATTTTATTAGAAGACTCTCAAACATAATGGAATCAATAACTTTTTTTTACAAAGATAACAAAATTCACAAAATTCTTTAGTTAGTGTTTGTTTCTCGCTTCACTTCTCTCTCAGAAGACCTATAATATATTGTAACTTAGAAAGTTTTCCACTCACTCATTATCATCATACGTCACTAGTTTTGTATATTACTTCTATTTATAAGCTTATATAAAAACCTTATTCTTTATCATAATTCCATATTAAATCAAACTAATCAACGATTTTAATAAATTATTAATCCCTTAAATAATAAATCACATAAATATGATATCTAAATTATATTTCACTAATCTACACGTGGTTCACGAAAATGACCATTAGGTTACAACAAACTTCTTTGCACCTAAGTCGTAGCCAAAACTCTGTCTTAAAATAATCTAATAGTTCCTACCTATACACGTCGTCGGTTGGTTCATATATGGCCCATGTAGTCTTTCGACGATACATTTTTTATGACTTAGTTCTAGCCTACACCTAACAATTCTCCACCTAGTCTTATAGTAACTTTAGCATACGTGCACCCAATGTTCTATGGATACATGCTTACCACGATCCCAGACTTGGATCGCAGTTCGTGAGCCTTGAAATTGGAAATATCTTGGTCACATAATCCAAAGGATTTCCTCACCAAATGGCTTGGCCACCATCACTTACTCTCTCTCTCTCTCCACCATGTATTGGATAAATTATATCTTGATATTTACATGTTTAGTTTACCCATATAATGATGACATTTAAACATATATGAGTCAAGACTAATATGAAATCGTCAATTACGAACTGCGCAATCAAGAGCAAATGAACTTTGTAAGTAGTTCCAAAAATATGTGGAGAGCCTTAAATATAAATGGAATATGACTTAACTTACAGTTTATCTACTATCCATGAAATGCATTTAATTAGATCAAATAATGTGAGAAATATATTTTAATTTCCAACAATAATAGTTCAAGATGATATTCATAAGTGTTAAAGGCTAAATATCTATTTTATGTCATTTTACCAATATCAACCCATTTCATCATCGTCCAGATAAAGAGATGTTTTAAAAGCAATCAAGGAGATAAATTGAGTATTTTCATCCAAGATTTACTTTATACATCTTTTTTTTTCTATTTCAAGAGAGTTAATGAGAAATACTATGTATTTATAATCCAATATTCTCTTCCAAGAGTCAAACACATTTATTGGATATTTATTATCCATGATTTAATTTTTAAACTCATTTAATTCTCTTTCAAGAGATTCAAATATAATTATTTTGTTTTTATTACTACTATTTCCTCGTATGGCTAAACATAATACCGTAAAGTCTTTGTATTGTTCAGATACAATCAAGTAATAAAATATATTAACAAGAGTTTATTTTCAAAATACTTGTTTGGCACAAATCTTGTACTATTATTATGAGAAGCGAGTTAAGTTGATTCTTCATTATGTTTTTATAAGAGAATAACTCAGTTTGGAGTTCTTCTTATGAAAATATATCCATCAATTTTTTTCACGCGAATTGTTTATTCTTATATTTATCATCACCTTCCATCTGATTCCTTTTGTAAGTGTTCTCTAAACAAGAATGAGTCAACCTAACATTTTATTAACAGTTATACACATCATCTCAATTTGTTTAAGTTATGAGTGTTACTCGAACAACAAGTTCTATAACCAAACCACTTATATATTTACATCATCTGAGCTCAGAGCCGAAAGGTTTCTTATCAAAGTTGTATAATCCTTACAAACTTACAATGATATAAAATAATAAATGGACTCTTGTTCAATTGATGGGTATTATGCAAGAGCATACATGAGTATAAATTGAAATGATATAAACACAAGGAGAATAAGTTCACACTATGATGAATAAATTTGGAGAATATATTAAAAGACTTGAGCGGCCCTTATGAGATATAAGACCATTCCAAACCTCCCACTTTGACAACATTAATAACATGCTAAAATAGAAGATAAAGATGATGACGTGCCTAATTTTAAACATAACTCTCCAGAACTTTAGTTTCATCAAAACCAAAGAAGAGATTCGCTAAGGTAGAGGAAAATCAAGAGAGAAATGACCAGCAAGGCTTATTAATACAAAAGTAAAGATAAAACCTCATGTATTCACTAGAAAATAATATCATAATGCATACATGGATTGGGAACGGTGTATGGAGTACATATTTCACTTTTATAATTATAATGATTAAAAAAAGCTTGTTTTAGTTATTACACAATTTTTCAGAGGGTACTCTTATTTGGTGTAATAGAAAGATATAAAAAGAAGAAACAATGTTACATACCCACATACTGTTACGAAGACATGAAGTTTCTTTTGAGGTAGATGTATATACCTGCTCATTACCATCGTGAGTTACAAAAATGTTTTAGGAAGCTGTCACAAGGAACCAAAAACGGTGATGAATATTTTGATGAGTTTGAACAACTAAAAACTTTTATGGAATAAGAAAAGTATGAAGAGGCACTAATGTCCAATTTATAGAAGGTTTTCAAGAACACATTGCAAGAAAGGTGAAAAGCCAACAACATACTAAGTTGTATGAAGTATTCCACATTATTGTCTAGATTGAGCAACAACTCAAGTGCAATACTACTACCTTCAATTAGGCTATAACAATATAAACATGGACTCCAAATAATAACAAACTGTTAGATAAAGTAAAATCAACGTATAGTGATGTAAAAATTAAAGAAACATAATTGAAGTGACAAAGATGACAAATATAAGCTAATTCAACTAGAGCTCATGAAGTTAAATGTTTTAAAAAGATGAAAAAAACATAAGCTAATCCAACTAGAGCTCGTGAAGTCAAATATTTTAAATATTAGGGATGTGGATATTATGCTAGAGAGTGCCCAAATTAACGTGTCATGTTTATCCCTCAAAATAGAGAATATGAGCCACGAGATAAATGTGAAGAAAAAAATTAGACCGTGAAGAGGAAACTGAGTATCCATATGTTGGTAATTATTGGTGGCAAGAAGAGTCATAAGTAAAAAGATCCAACCAAAAGATATCATCCAAAGGGATAACATATTTTACACCAGATGCACTATAAAACAAAAAGTATGTACTATGATCATAGATGGAGATTCTTGTATTAATGTAGTTGGGAAGTGTATGGTAGACATATTGGATCTTGCAAAGACTAATACTCGTAGTCCTTACAAGATGTAATATATTATTGTTTAGGCTAAATTATGCACTACTGGAGCACGCCACTATTCTATTCAGCATAAAAAATATCAAAATGTATTTTTGTTTGATGTAGTACCTATATAAGCTAGAAACTTACTTCAAAGTAAACCATGGAATTTTTGCTTGTGGATAATAAGAAAAATATCAACTTAACACCTCTGAGTCCATCTGAAGTTCATGAAATGTAAACATTAATGACTAAGGAAACTGAGGTAACTAAATCAAACCGATTGATCTTCTAATTCTGTTTGCAAGTCTATGAGTGTTGGAAACACTGTACTACTGATTTTGTTTAAATTTATTTTAAATTCATCAATTAGCATGCTAGAATAGCAAATGAAGTGAAAAATATTTTAAATTCATCAATTAGCATGCTAGAATAGCAAAAGATACCCCTCTGGGTTGGACCCTATGTGAGACATTGAACATCAAATTGATCATGTTCCTATTTCTGCATTACCAAACAAAACAACCTACAATATGTACCCGACATGAACTATGGATTTGGAGAAATAAGTGCAAAAATTGACGGCTAAAGGATAAATGAGATAGAGGTTTAGCCAATGTGTTAGACCATTTATATTGGTACCTAAGAAAGATAGAAGTTAGAGAATGTATGTGAATTATAGTGTTATTAACAATATCACCATCAAATACCACTACATGATTCCAAGACTTGATGACATGATGGATGAACTTAGTGGTGCCATATAGCTTCTCTAAGAATTATAGGACTAGTTATCACAAATTCAAAATTCAATAAGGAGATGAATGAAAGGTAACGTTCAAAACCAAATAAAGATTATATGAATGGTTAATTATACCATTTGAATTTAGTAATTCTCCAATTATGTTTACGAGGCTGATGGATAAGGATCTAAGAGTATATCTATGTAAGTTTGTTGAGGTATACTTTGATAACATGCTCACTTACATACATAGTTTGATAAAGCATATATAGTACATTGAGTTGGTTTTGCAAAACGTACGATACTAAGGTCTTTATGCTAATCTCAAGAAATGTACATTACGTATTTATCATCTTATCTTCCTATGCTTAATTTTGAGTTCTCAAAGCCTAAAATCTGATCAAGAAAAGATCAAAGTAATCCAAGAATGGTTAATGCCAACAATGATTGGACATATACGAAGTTTTCATGGGTTGTTAATTTTGATACTAGATTTTTGAAAGATTTCATCACCTTATTAGCTCCTATCGCTGTTGTGAGTAAGAAAAATGTTTGTTTCAAGTTGGAAGCAGCATAATAGAAGGATTTTTAAGCCCTTGAAGATAAACTCACAAAAGCACCGGTTTTGGATATTCCTGATTTTAACAAAACGTTTGAAGTGAAGTATGATGCTTTAGGTATGGGTACTGCAGGTGTATAGACCCGAGGAGGGCATCACATAACCTATTATAGTATGAAATTTAACAGTAAACTATCCACCATATGATAAAGATCTCTATGAATTGGTGCGGTTGTTGAAAATATGGAAGCCATGTTTACTGTTTAAAGAGGTTTTTATTAATAAATTTCATGAGTTTTTTAAGCATTTAGAAGGTCGGACTAGACTCAAAAGAAGACACACTAAATGGATGGATTCCGTTGAAATATTCCCTTATATCATTAAATATAAATAGGGAAATGATAACACTGTAATAGACGCATTATCAGCGAGACATGGCTTAATCTCTATAATAGATGAAAATGTTCTACAATTTGAACACATCAAAGGGATTTATGAAGATGATCCAAACTTTGGACATATTTACAATGAGTGTTCTACATGGGTGTTTGTCTTGTTCTACAAACATGGTGAGTTTATATTTATAGACAAGAGTTTGTATATTCCACAAGGTTCTATACGTGATATCATCTTAAAAAAGCACATGGAGGAGGTCTTATGGGCCATTTCGGAAGAGATAAAACCTTGGTTGTTGGTGAGCATTTATTTTAGCCTCGCTTGAAGGATGTGGACAAATTATACAACCGTGGTATTATTTTTTAAAAACCAAAACCTATATCACATATTCGTGTTATTTATCTACCATAATTATTTCCTAGTGTACCATGAGTAGATATATCCATGGATTTCATGTTGGGACTTCCAAAAATGAGACACAAAGCCTCCATATTGTTGTAACAGAATGAATCTCAAAGATATTACCTTTTATATCATGTGATAAAGTGAATGATACTTCTCAATTAACAGAATTTCTCTTCAAATAAATGGTGCGTTTACATGGAACGCCAAGAATTGTTATCTCACTTTGAGACACCAAATTCCTCACACACTTTTGAAAATGCTTATGAAGAATATGAAGACTAAACTATTATTTTCAGAAGCTTGTCATCCCCAAACATATGGCCAAACTAAAGTGGCAAACGGTGCACTATATTATTAACTTATATATAGTATAGGTAAGAATCTGAGCACCTAGTTGGGATCTTTACAATCCATTGAGTTTGCTTATAACCATACTACGCATTCTGGCTACTAAACTGTCTCCTTTTGATTTTTTATTGAACTAAAGCCTTTGACACCATTATAATTATCCCAGTACCACTATCAGAGTATTCAAGCCAGCATAAAATAAAGAAAGTTGAAGTTGTGTATTTATTTTCCAATATGTACTTTATAAGTGATAAAATCTGAGAATCAAGGAGATATATTGCGTATATATTTTCCAATATTTACTTTATAAGTTATTATATTATGTTTTAAGAGAGTTAATGAGATATATTGCGTATTTATTATCTAATATTTACTTTCTAAGTCTTTTTATTATGTTTAAAGAGAATAAATGAGAGTTATTGGATATTTATTATCCACGATACACCATTTAAGTCTTTAAATTAATTTAAATCTCTTTTAAGAGAGTTGGAGAGAATTATTTTGTTTTTATTACAGATCTTTTGTTGTATGACTATAAATAAAGCCATATAGTATTTGTATTGTTCAGATTAACTCAAGTTATAAAATATCAATAAAAAGAGTGGTTCCACTCAAAATATTTGTCCACGTTAAATCTATCTTTAAATTATTCTTTTGTTTAACAAGTTTAGTTATGATTATCAAAGGTTTTATATCTCCTTTGTGTCGCAACTCGATCCATCCTCTATTTATCATCATCTTTCTATTCTAATTTTATTTATTAGTGCTATCCAGATAGAAACAAGTCAAACCAACACTTCATCTATCGTTATACACATCATCTGAGCCTATTCAAGTTGTGATTGTTCTCTGAACATCAACTTCCATTGTTAAAACGATTCAGTGCCTATACCATCATGGAAATTCAGTTTTTTTATTAAAGAAAGAGCACTAGTGTTATCATATATTAGACTCACATATTTATCCCCACCAATGAGTTCACTAAACAACCCCTTCAGTCAAATAACTTTCTTCATGGATTTTGCACCAGCCATATACTCAGTTTTGTTAATAAAAGTTAAGCGACCTTCTGTATACAAGACTTCTATAACCCCAAGTAGACTTTCTTGTGTCGAGGAAGCCTGCATAATCTGGTTCCACATAACCTCTCAACATTATATTGGTCATAACCGTTTTATTATACCACAATCCTACACCAGCTGAGCCCTTCAAGTATCCCCTGAGCTACTTGAGTGCATGTGAATATGGCTTCCCCAAAAATCACATAATCTTCTCATAAAATTTACGTAATGGATAATATCAGGTATCGTGCATATAATAGAATATATAATGTTACCAATAAAATTTGCATAAGATATCTCATTATCTTCGCAAAACAATTACTGAGTTTGATTGGGCACGAATATGAGTTCCAACCATTTTGGCTTTGGATACAAAGAACTTCCTTATGACCTTATATATACTATTTTTGAGATAAAAATAAATACCCATTCGGTATGTTTCTTCTAATATCAACGCCAATTATCTTTCTAGCTTATCCCATACCCTTCATCTCAAACTCTCCATTATGATATTTATTTACCGTTTCAATTCATTTTTTATCTCTTCCAACTATTAGTATGTCATTCACATACAAAAGTAATATGACTCATATCTCCATATCTATTTCCCTATTCTAATAGACAAAGTTGGCATGACAATTACAAACATATTTTATGGATCTCATAAAATAATCAAATATTCTATTCCACTGGTGTGACGACTGTTTCAGCCCATAGATGGTCTCTTCACCAAGCACACATCACCTTTATAATCTTGTACAAACCCTTTTGGCTAACACATATAAATGGTATCTTCTAATACACCATGCAGGAATGCATTACTAACATCTATTTGATCTAGCTCAAGATCAAATCTAGCAATAATTGACATCACAACCCTAATGGAGATTTATTTCACAACCAACAAAAATATCTCATTGAAATCGACACCTTCCTTTTGATTAGAACTCTTAGCTACGACCCTACCTTTGTATATGGGTAACTCAATACGAGGAATACCAGGATTTATCTTAAATATACATTTACGCCCAACGAACTTCTAGTCAATCGACTACTTCATGAGGATCCAGGTTTATCTTCTTAAGATCTTAGTTATTCTTTCCTTTTGTGAGATACTTATCTTTATCAATTTTCTTGATAATATCTTGATATGTCCCAAGTTCAAGAAATATTCCTATATTTTAATAGATAAAGCATAATTAATTACATCAGCATAAAACACATTTGCAGTTCTTTGCTTAGTTTATGTGCTATATCCCTCATCAGTTGATAAATATCAAGGTCATGTTGTTCTCTCATATGATCATCTGAAGGCCTTAGAACACCATACCATTGGCCAACCTCAGACTCATGCACTGGTTAAAATTGATTCGTATGAGTCGATTGTAAACCAGTTCCCAAATCATCTTCAGCAGAAGCACTGAAACCTCACTTTATAGATGATATTTATCATTAAGATCATATATCTTCTCAGCAGTACAAGGTTGAGTTTTTATCTCCTTATTTAGTGACATGTTCTTTTTATTGAAAAACACATCCATGATTATCAAACTCGTCTGATTTCTAGGTTCAAGGAACCCAACCGATAACCTTTCACTCCTTCTGGATAGCCAATGAACAAATATTTGAATTCTCTCGACCTAAGCTTATTTTTCTTCGCATGTGCGTAGATAGCACACTTGAACACTCTCAAATGTTCCAATTTAGGTTTATATCTAGTTCATGGCTCTTGAGAATAAATAATTAAAAGCATCATAGATGGACTCTTGTTAATGATATATGTAGCTGTTATCACGGATTCTCCCCTTAAAGTTTGACATATTCGCGTTGCATAAAGCATACACCTAACCCGTTCCAAAATGTTTCAATTCATTCTCTCAAAAAACTTGCTCTATTTTGGAGTCAAACGTACGGTTCGATGTCTAAAAATATCATGATTTTTAGAATATCTAGTAAACTTCTTGATCACATATTCCAAGAAATTATTAGTTTAAAGTTTCTGCAATACTTTCCCGGTGTTATTCTCTAACAAAGTTTTCCAAATCACAAAGGCAACAAATGCTTCATGTTTGGTCTTTAAAATTATAACCCATATTTTTCCTGTAATAGTCATCTATTAGCGACATAAAGTACCTTCCACAACCTATGGAAGGTTCCTGTGTAGTCCAAAGGTCTGAATTAGTATAATCATGTACTCAATTACTTGTCGGGTTACAAGGTAGAAACTTCACACTTTTTCTTTTACCCAAAACACAACTTTCACAAAATCTCATATACTCAACAGTACTACCATCTAACAGGCTATGATTACTTAGTTCACCAATTCCCTTTGCACTTAAATGCTTAACTCGATGATGTCGTAACCTGGTATAATCGTTAACCATAATGGAAACACCATTTTCTACTACAAATCCCTCAAGAACTAACACACTTTTAGTCATATTAGATTTAATAACAACAAAGGAGCCTTCCAAGACTTTAAGTTTGACATCTCCATCCATATAGGTAAACCTCTCATCATCTAACATCACAATAGAAATATGGTTACGTTTAACTTTGAGTACATACCTTGGGTTGTTAATAACTAGTTCAATATAAAGAAGTTTGACATCTCCACCTTTTTATTCAAACTGTTCTAATATCTTTGATATCACATGCTTCGCCATTGTAGAGGATAACCCTTCCACCATCAAGTATTCTCATATTTTCAAAAGAATTATTATTGGAAGTCATGTGGGGGAAGCACCTGAATCCAAAACTCATTTATTGTTATACTTGAAAGAATAAGAAATCATTAACCCATCATCGCACTCAGAGTCATTAAACACCATTGTAGAATCCCCGGTGTAGTCCTCTGACAGCTGTTGTCCTTTTCATTTTTCTGGGACGTTCCTAATGATATGCATTTTCTTCTTGCATACCAAACATATTACGTTTGACCATATATGAGCCCCTTTGGAATTTGTCAAAGAGTTTTCTCTCCTCATATTTGAATTTCTCTTCCTTGACCGACCCCTTACACTCAGTTTGTTCCCTTATGAGTCACCTTTAAGTACAGTCTTCCTCTAATGATATTTGGAGTTCAAGAAGCTCTTGAATTTGGACACAATAAGAAAGTCTTTATCTTAGTGGTATCCATAAAGTATTTTTACTCATTCGGAAGATAGCTTACGAGGCTGATTGTGGCCGTAGTTTTTTCAAATACAAATGCTTAGTATGAGAGAACTATGAGATTTACATAGTACTAGGACATCAACCTGTGTATATTTATCGTTTATATATTCATCCAATCGCTTTCGTACTAGGTAATCGTTATCCTTAATTTATGAGAGGTTAAATTCATTTGGTCCATAATTATTTATAAGCGAAGCTTCATGAAACTCAACCTTGTAGTTTTTGGTTTCTTTGTGAGGTGTGTCTCTCCAACCTTCAAAAGGAAGATCAATCTAGTCATTGTACAATTGGTCCATGCTCATTTCATAATTTATTGGGTAATTCGATCATCACAAGGTAAGAAACCTGGTGCGTTATCGACCCGCTTAAGAATAAAAATTACTTTTTTCAATGTTCGAAACAAATAAAAGAATCAGTATAATAAAACCAAGCACATAAGACATATTCAATGTGGTTCATATTGTTAAGAAGTCCTACATCCACGCACAATAGACACTCATTTATTAAATAAATAGATAAGAGATAGAATATCAAACACAAAGAGCTTAATCACTCCTTGTCATAAAGATAATGTGATTCATAGAATTCTATATTCGGTATTTATTTCTCACCTCACTTCTCTCTCAAAATACTTAGAGTTTTCTCATAGTTAGAAAGTTTGTCGCTCACTCACTATCTTCATGCGATTAGCTTTGTGTATCTTGTTCTATTTTTAGATTTATGGATAACCCTAAATATTTTTATCAGATACTCCAGAGTGAATAACATTAATCAACGGTTGTAATAAAGTCTTAATCCCTTAAAATAGGAAACCTCATAAATAGGAAATTCAAATTAATAGAAAATATAATTAATATAGAACATCCAATTAATATGAAATTTAATTAATTCAAAATTCAATTAATATAAAAATACAAAAAATATGATACCCAATTAAATAGAAGACCTAGCAAGTAGAAGAATTCTAGTGCGATTAAATAATGAAGCCCAACATCATTTAAAGCATCATGCGATGAAGCATTCAACAATTTTAGCCACTTCATATCAGAGAAATCGGTTCCATGCCACTGGATATGTCTATCGACTAGGGTTATGGACACATGCCATCAACTCAATCTCTACTATGGCAGCCATATTTTTGGCTTATTAGAAAACAATATGTGTGTGATCGGCCAAACTCGCCTTTAGGTTCCATCAAACATATCTATACCTAAGTTTTTACCACAATTATGTCTTGATAGAATCCAACAGCTCCTACCTATACATGTCATTGACCGATCTATCTATGTTCAATGTAGTCTTTCAATATTATATTTTTTGACGAGTTACTTCTAGCATATACCTAACGATTACATATGGCAATTGCATTTACGATAGGTTATTGTCTGACTTATAGTTGTTTTCATAGAATTTTCCGAAGGTCTAGTTCTATTGATATTTTGATATATTTATGTACCATAGGTGTTTGTTGAATGTACGGTTTTTAGATAATATTTGCAATGTAATCCATATCATTTTTCATTAATTTTAAAGTTATTGGTCGATTTTGGTCCTTTAAAGTTTGGAAGTAATGTGTGTTCTTCACAAATTATCATACTTAATACGACCAAACAAAAAATAGTTTTTATTAAATTAGGTATAAATGTAATTTTCTACCGCATAACACATTTATTTTTAGCGTATCGAGCCACGCTAAACTAGTAACTTTAATTATATAGGTTTAAATTATTGTTGTTTTTATGTTTTTTAAAAAAACTAAATTAAACTACGTTTCGCAAGTTTTTGGACTTGTGATAGATTATTAACATTTTAGGAAATTACTAATTTTATATTATAATTTTTTGTTAGCTCTTACGTTTGGATTATGCTACTGGTTGTTTCAGCTTGAATTTATGTTATTTTATGTTTTCTCTATTCAAATTGAACTAGTTTTTAGATCTGGAGTATGTTAGAGTTTCTTAGAAATATCTTGTCGATTTTATATGTTTTTGTAATTCGGTTTTATGTTAGTTTTGCAAGTTAGTGTGTTTTACGTTCGCTATTTTTCCAGTTAGTTAGTTGTGACTTTTTAAAAGGTTATTTTATATTTATATAATATTATATTTTGTAAGATTATATATATAAATAAGTTTTCTAAATTTTAAGAATCATTAAAAAAAATTAGACTCTTGAATATTTTTATAAATCATGAGAATTGTTCTGGATGAAATAATAATTAGAATATGAATCATAATATTTTTTTAGCTCATACATCTATAATAGTGAATATATATATTTTCAGTTTATGTGTATTTCAAAATAATATTTCACGAGTTCAATTATGTTTAGTTTTCACAAATATTATTTTCAGAACAAATAAAATATATTTTTGTCTACAAAATTTAACTTCACAAATTATAATTTTTATTATTTTTTGTAAACATTAAATTTACAGGTTCAATTATATTATTTGATACAAACTCAATATTATTATATTTTTCAAAAATTCAATGATGCATATATTTTAAAACATTAATTTCACACGAACATTAATTCAATCTCTGCTGAAATTGTTCTCCTGGAAATTGACCCGAAGATAGTAGGAAGTTTTATTTGAATCAGGAAAAAGAAAGCTATTGAGACTAGTACACTGATCTCTTCATCAATTTGGTGATGATGATTGCAAATCATGAACATAAAAAAGTGATGTTAGATAAGTGACTAAAGATTCATACAATAGAGAAAAGAATTCAAATGAAGCTTACCCCGAAACTCAACTCAATCTTCACAAAGGAAGTCGCCAGTCCTTTGCATGTAGATGCCTTTACTGAAATTGTATCTTCTGGAAATTGATATGAAGATATTCAGAAAAAAAGGAAGTTTCACTCTTCGATCCACGAAAAAGAAAGGCTAAAACTACTGAGGAATGCAAGTTACTTGAATGAATACTTACCATGATCAAGACTCCACAATCCTAACTTCACATGTCCCACTCATGATAATTCATCTATGATGAAGAGTATTAAGCTTCAGGATATCGAAAAGCTTAAGATAGTTGCTACGGCTATTTGTAGAAAAGAGAAGAAATGTCGATTGACAACTAGGGTTTCCATCGGTAAATTGGGGATCTAGAGTATAAATACCCTACCCAAAATTGCTTTCAGATCCCCTATTTGTGTAATCCTTTCAATTTGAGTAATAATTTTTTTTAAATATAAAACAATAAAATGAAATGACAAAACCTAACGTGTCATTCAGAACACAGTTCAATTATGCAAAGCTCGCACATCTAATATTAAAAAACTGAAAAACTAACTCATTTTACTAATTTTTCAAAGTTTTACAGTTTAATTAGTTAAATTTTAAACATATATCATTATATTAACTTTTGTAATAATTTTTTATATTATCATCTTGTGATCATGTTTTTACAACCCTTATATTTGATTTTTCTTACAATCACTTCACTTCTGTATGAAATTTTTATTCTTTTTCTAAGAAATAAAACGGTAACTAGATTATTTTATTTAAAAGTGAAAACAAGACATCGCGCATTTTTTTTTCGGAGGGAACCCGCAGCCGCTGTTCAAAGTGCAACGAGTGTGCACAGGGTAAACCCTCAGTCTGACGCGATAGCCTGTAAATCAACGCCAGAAGGTAAACCACACAAGGTGACAGGCTCAGCCGAGAAAGCGTATGTAGAAGGACTCGAACTCATGACCTTTTGGTTATAAGAATGCCATACTCAACCAACTCGGCTACCCCCTTAGGGTCGCGCACTTATGAAAATATAAACCAAAGGATAGTAGTGTGTTTCGCAAATACAGACGGTATGTATAAGAAAAAACCATAGTTTTTAAATATCCGTTATTTTTAATTTTTATAAATTAATTCAAATCTAATTTTCGCAAGTTAATATTTTTTAATTCGTTTACGCCTAGCTTTTCAAAGCAATTAACCTAATGTTGTCAAATCAATTACACCTATGAAGTTGTTTAAACTACAATTACAATCGTAATCAATTTAATATTATTTTGTAAGTTCATACTCTTCAACAAAAAAACATTATCAATATAATTTGTTTTATCTAATCAGTAATGGCTAGAATTTACAACATCCGACGATAATTTTAAATAAAATCAAGATATTGTATTTTACAAATAAAAAATACAAATTTTTTGCAAATGCTCACCTAATTATAGGGTTTTTAATAGTAAGTAAATATAGAACTAAAAAATTCAACTTAACTATACATGCTAAAATTAAAACAAACAATTTTAAAACTAAAATGAATACGTAAGAGTAAGAGGACACAAGTTATTAAGTACTTAAAATAATAAGTTCTAAAATCATTAGAGGAAATCTATGCTATTTATAAACATAAAGGACTACAATACAATATATCTTTTTATGTCCCTGAATCAGCTAAAGTCTTCCAGTATAGACTATCAATAAATGGATTCAATTCTATTTTCTTGGCTGAACTCTATCTTTTGCTTCTCTTGTTATAATCATTTAAATTCTTTCTCAAGAAATATAATTTCAATTTAAACTCTTAAACTACAAATTCATTACATTTAATATTGGCGACCATAGTGGGAGCTAATAGGGTACTTAGATTGCAAATCTAAAACCGGAAAGTGCAAAATTTATAACTAGCGATATCGATCATAATAGAACCAGAAAAAACCAGAACCGATCATACGGTTCCCAAAGCAATTGAGGCTATCACATCAGATTGGCACATAGAAGAAATCTGAGGTAATTGCCAAACTCCAGAGCAACCGGATCAGTCCGACACTCAGAATCTTATTAATCATTTTTTATAAAAAATAACTCTTTTAAATGATGAAAACATTAGAAGAGAATAAAAAAATTCAACCTGGTAAGTTGAAATCCAAAGTACGTCCAGTGGAAGAAAAGAGGAGTTGTAAAATCAGTCTGATGAGTCTTATACAACTCATCAAATTCGAAGCGATAATAAAAAATCACATTTTCAATCAGATAAAGATCATCGTTCTTCACGAAAATAAAAGAAGGATAAAGTGATAGCAAATTTTCTAGCTCGAATTTAGAGGACAATTTGTTTAAACAAGGAAGATACAGAAACTCTTCGAAGGTGGAAGGAAATCGACGAACAAAGTCGCGCAACGAGTATAAATCAAGGAAGAAAAGTATGCCTCTAAATGTGAGGAACAACTTATGGTATCAGGTAAATACATCAAACCAGTATGTTAATACAACAGATCAAAAATTTTATGTAGTTATGGGAACCAATGGAGATGATGATTATATGCAAGGAGTTGACTAGATAAATTCTCCTTTGTCTGCTGAAATCAGATCAATTCCTCTTCCGGGACGTTTTAATATCTCAAAGGTAGAAAAGTTTGATGGAACATAAGATCACGATGATCACATCGAATAGTTCAAGAACTATATGATGAAATTTGAAGATGGCGATATGATGGTACAATCAGATTCAAAGAGGATCTATAACTGATTTTATGATTTTTTACATTTCCTTTCGAAGAAAATGTGTAGGAAGAAAAGAAATGCGCACGAATTGTGATACGATCATACAGTGCAAACAGGCAGGGGGAGAAAAATTAAAAGATTATACTAGACATAAAGCAAAAACAAAGTTGGAGAATTATGAAGAACTTGTTGGTATGTCGGCTTTTATACAAGGATTACTTCATGGGTATCTAGCAAATAAGAATACTAGAAGCAGAGCTTTGATATTTGGAGCCTCCACTAAAGTTCGAGGTAGTTCAATTTCTACTCAAATAAATTTAGGACAAACATTTCCTGGCCAAGAGAGTAATGCAAACGTTTCGAATTATCAAGAACCTCTTCCTACGAGGACAAATATTAACTTTCCTTATCGAACAGGAGGGGTTCCTACTCATGTGTATAGTTATCAACCTCATTGGCCAAGACCAAATCAGTAGATAAAACAAGAATATTTTGCGGAGCTAACTGAAAATGTAACTGCTATTTTTGAAAAATCTAAACGTCAAGTGAACTTTAGAAAACCAACTCTGATAAAGAGACCAAGTGAAGAACACAATAATAGGTTTTGTAAGTATCACAATGATATTAGGAATGACACTGCAGTCTGTATAACGCTAAATAAAGAAATACATATTTTGATAGAAAATGACAAGTTAACAGCTTTTGTTAAAGGGCAAAACAATGGGTCAAAAAATTCGAGCGCATCAACACAACAATTGTTAATGCAAATTCGAAGCAATAGAGTGTATTTGTGATTTTGGATTCTAAATGCGATGATTTTGATGCGGCCTCAGAGTATTTGGATGCAGACCCAGATCAATTAGTTTTTTTAGCTGCAGATGAACCGGTGGTTTAATGACGGGTTTAAATCTCGTGTGAGTATTTTGAATCTCTAGAAATTTTCAAGGGGGAGAGGGGGAAGATAGCATGGCTGTAAATAATAATAGCTCCAAGAAAATACATGTATTAAGTTTGGATATTCAAATAGGTAGAATGTCTACTCATTTGTATGGGGAAATGGACACGCCTTTTATCTTGTTTGACTAGAATGATCTGAGGGGAATAGCGGGACCTTATGAAGATGCATTAGTTATAGGGTGAGACATTGTTGGGGTTGAAATTCGACGTATTTTGATAGATGCTAAAAGTGTAGCAAATGTATTGTGTTAGTCTACGCATGATAGGATGTGTAATCCATCTAAGGTTTGTAGATCTGGACGTCGTATAATTGGGTTTACATGAGTGACAACTTAAGTGCTTGGAGAATTCGAAGGCGAAGTATGTTCGGGAAAATACCCTTTTAAAAGAATGTCCAAGTATTGTTTATGGTATTTGAACGTCCAACTAGTTATAATTCTATCTTTGGGAGATATTGGCTATAAAGAATGTATGTTGTTGTCTCTAATGTTCATCAGTGTTTGAAATATGTAAATGTAGATCATGTTGGGTGGTTCGAAGTGACCAGAAAGTAGCCAGAGAGTGTTATGCAACATCTCTTCATTCTCGAAGACTTACTTTTAATCATCAGATAAATAAATGGCAATCAATGGGGTTAAAATCAGATGGTGATGGAGTTGATGATCCGAGGAACACCCCGAGTCCTTTAACAGTAAGAAAGAATGTCGATGAATACACATTTTCTCTGCGGATAGGAACGTTATTGTCACCAACTTTGTGTTATCAGTTGTTACAATTTTTGTTTTATAATTTAGATGTATTTGCTTGGAAAACAGAGGATGTACTAAGGTTTCCGCCTGACGTAATGTATCATAGCTTAACTCTAAATCCGAGGATCAAGCCTATTATTCAGAATAGGCAACCTTTTTCTGTCAAAAAATTTGAGGTCATTGTGACACAGGTAAATCTCTTATCCAGGGTCAGACATATTCGAGAGGCCCAATATCCACTATGGAATACTAACTCTGTATTGGTTAAGAAGAAGAATGGAAAATGGCGAATGTTTGTTGATTTCAAAGATTTAAATCGTGCATGCCTAAAGATCAATTTTTTGTTCCTCGGATATATCAACTAATTTATTAAACTTAAGGGAATAAAATTCTTTCTTTTATGGATCGTTTTTCAGTTTATAACCAGTTTCAAATGGATCCAATGGATAAGGAGAACTCTACGTATATAATTGATCGAGGATTATATTGTTATAGGGTTATGCCATTTGGTCTGAGGAATGCAGAGGCGGCATACTAGATACTAGTGAATAAGGCATTCACTTCTCAAATTTAGAGAAACATGGAAGTTTACATTGATGATATACTTGTTAAAGGTCCAACAGATGGTGAACACCTAAAATATTTAGAGGAGAGTTTTTTTAATTTAAGAGTCATTCAATTAAAGTTGAATCAAGAAAAGTTTACTTTTAGTGTAAGGTCATGAAATTTTATAGGATATATCATAACTGAAAATGTGATAGAGGCTGATCATGAGCAATTAAAAGCTTTGGTATCAATGACATCGCCTCGAACAATAAATGAGGTGCAAATTTTGACATGAAGGTTAGTTGCTCTTAATCAATTTATTTTCCAATTTTTTGAAAAGTGTGCTAATTTTTTCCAAGTTTTGTGAAGGCCAAAAGAGTTTATGTGGACACCAGAGTGTGAAATGGAGTTTTTCAAACATTAAAGAAATTTTGTTTCCACCCAAAGTTTTTTCCAAGCTTCGAATATGAGAACAACGTTTCTTGTATATATCGGTGTCGGATTTTGCTATTAGCGCTATTTTTATACAAGGTGAGATTGGAACTTCTAAGCCAATCTATTACGTTAGCAAAAGTTTGTTGGCATCGAAGAAAATATATTTAAGGCTTGAAAAAATGGCCATGGCTTTAGTAGTGGCTCCTAAAAGGTTGCGCATCAATGTGCCACTAAAGAATGTGTTCGAACTTCTTTTCCACTAAAGAATGTGCTACAATAACTACATATTTTCAGTAGGATGACTAAATGATCAGTTGAGGTGGGAGATTTTGATATAAAGTTTGCTCATTGAACAACAATCAAGGCTGAACCTTTACCATGTATTTTGGTTGAATTTCATTCAAGTCGATCAGATGATTGGGAAATTAAAGAGTTATTGCCAGGAGTTTCAACATAGGTGGTTCGAACTAATGGTGGATCTAACATATTGGGATCCATTGCGGGGGTTCAATTAAATTCTCCTTCTAGATATGTACCATGCTATTCGATTTGGATTTCATGCATCAAATAATGAGGCATATATGAGGCTGCATTAGTTGGCTTAAGGCTACCAAGAAAGATCAGTTAATTTTATATTTTTGTGAACTTCAAGAGCTAACTTTTCTATTTGATTAAGTGATTATTGAGTATATTAATCGACGAGATAATACAATTGTTGATTCTTTAGCGACCATTGAATACACAGAGGAATATCCATGAATATTATTACAAGAAAGCCTTTCGATTTTGATACAATCAGAACAATGCAAGTATGATAAGGAGGTTTTTATCACTCCAGATGCAATTTTAGGCGACTAGCGATCTAATATAGTCAATTTGTTTTTAGATGTACATTGCCTCAAAATGTTAAGTCAACTCAGAGATTAAGATACAAGGATCATGTTTATACATTTTTAGATGAGGTGTTGTACAAGAAGTCTTCAAGTAGACTATTATTACGTTGTTTGGGTAAACATGAAGTCTTTGACGCATAGGGTTTTGTTTGCAGGTTATTATTGGCCTTCGATTATGAGTGATGCTAAAATTTTAGTACGAGGTTGTGATACTTGTCAGTGTTTTTCCAGTTTCATTCATAATTTGATAGTACCACTTACTTCCATATCTGAAGAAATTCCTTTTGACAGATAGGGAATAGATTTAGTTGGGCCACCAACTATGCTTCAAGAGGGTGCCAAATGATCATTATAACGGTGGACTATTTTTCAAAATGGGCTGAAGCTGAACCATTATCTGGTACAAGAGTTAAAGATATTATCAAATTCATCGTGAATAATATTTTTTATCGTTTTCGAGTTCTTCGGAAAATTACTACGGATAAAGACCCTCAATTTAACAATAGAGAAGTGGTTTGTTTTTTCAGTTCGAGAGATATTATATTATGTTTTTCAACACCTTTTCATCCTCAAGATAACGGTCAAGTGAAAGTAACTAATAGGTCTATTTTAGAAGTTATAAAGAAAAATTGGACATGTGTTTCTTGTAAATGACTTAGTTATTGACAAGAGGTGTTGTGGGCTTATAAAACGACTCTTAAAGAAGTCACTCACGAAACTTATTTTACCTTATTATATGGAATGGATTTTATAATCCTTGCGGAATAAACTTTACCTTCTTATTGAATACTTCATTACACTAAGGAGTCAAATGAAGAGGGAAGCAGGATAAACCTTGATTTGATCGAAGAGAAAATAGTTAAAGCGTATTTAAAACGGGGGGATCTTAAGGTGGATGATAAAATATTGAGAAATGTATTTTTGCAAACAAAGGATAAGCGGCTTGAAAAGATGGTTCCGAATTGGGAAGGTACTTATGTGGTAGTAGAGTGAGTCAAGTCGGATACATACCGCCTCCATGATGAACATGGGAGAATTTTAAAATACCCACAGAATATTGCGCACTTGAAATTATATTAGGAGTAATATTTTCTTTCTTTTTTCAAACTTTTACGGTAGTATGATTTTATTGTGTATGTTAATAAGTAGCTGACTCTTTTCTCTCCTGTTGGGCCCGATAAGGTTTTAATAAGGTGCCGCATTTACATTTATAAAGATTAATAAAAATAATATTGGCCAATGATTATTTAAGATAAATAATGGTTATATTCGAAGTGATCATCTTTGAAGTAGTTACCAAAAGGTAATTTAAGTAATGGTTATATTCGAAGTGTTACACGTTCATTTAAAACATTGTTCGAAATGTTGGTTATATTTGAAGTGCTACACGTTCATTTAAAGCATTGTTCGAAGTGATGGTTATATTCGAAGTGATACACGCTCATTTAAAGAATTATTAGAAGTGATGGTTATATCGAAGTGTTACACATTCATTTAAAGAATTGTTCGAAGAGATAATAATATTTGTGGTGGTAACATTCTTTAAACGCACTATTTTATTCGAGGTGCTAACGTTCTTTAAACACACTATTTTATTTGAGGTGCTATCATTCTTTAAACTCATTATTTTATTCGAGGTGCTAACGTTGTTTAAATGCACTATTTTATTCGAGGTGCTAAAATTATTTAAACGCATTGTTACACATTTATGAAAATATTAATTAGAGTGGATTTGTTTTTAAAAGTGCTAACACCTTGTAAATTATTTATTGTGAAATATAAAGGTGGCTAGTATATAGACAATAAAAGAAGGCATTGTTTCTTAGAAAAATTAAAACGACATCTTTCAGCCTTACAAAAAGACAAGTTCAAGTTCCAAGTGTTTAAGCACTTATAAAATATAGTAGAACAACCAAAAATGGTGATTCAACAACATTATAAAATAAAAATATATATCTTTTCAATCCTCTTGACCTTCATTGGAAGAGTGGCCTCAGCTTCCTTCCGAGAATCTATTTTCCCGTTCAGAGGCGTCATCATCTTACTCTGATTCAGTTTTTTCAGACGATTCACTTGGTATAGGTTAGAAAGCTTCAATTGGAGCATTTTTTTTATAGGAATTGATTTTCAGAAGCCTCACAAATTTTCCTTTGGAAACACCACATGGAATCTGTGGAGAAAATGATTGTTTTTTCCTCTTCAATGTGTTTGATAACGACAAGGATTTCTAGCTCGCTTTGGGTCTTTGCAGCTTTTACAACAAGGATTTCTAGCCCACTTTAGGTATTTGCAGCTTTTACATCAAGGTGTTGTTCTTCCTCAAACTTTACTATGAGTGATTCTAACTCATCAACCATTTTTTTCTTGTCCACTTCACTCTGGTTGAGTGGCTCTAGAAGGGAAGAGTAGTTAGTTTGTTCTTCAGACATTTCATTTTTATACTTTGTTTGAGCTCACCTAACTCAGTTTGATGTGAAGTCTTTAGTTCTTATATTTCTTGTTCATTAATTTTGTTTTATCGACGTTTGATTTCAATGAACAATTTTAGGAACTCTGATATATCAGCCTGGAAGACCTAGAATTGTTCAAGAATATGTTGACCAAAAATCTCTCTCATCTTCTTATTACCCTCAATCTCTTTTTTCCACCAAATCACATCTTTAGCCATCAAGGATTTGCTGCTTCTTTGAGGTAAGAGAATGGTTGGAGTGCCTTTGATACTTCTTCAAAAGGCTCTTCAACACGGTTAGTAAGAGAATTTCAAAAATCATAAGAGCAGATGATGAGGAACCTGGTGGAAGATTGAAACTTAGAATTTGAGGCAGAACAGATGCGGTAACTTGATGACCAATTTGTTCAATTTGTTCTTGAATTTGTTTAACTTCAGGATCCATGTCCTTATAAAGATCATGAATTTCATCTTCACCAATTACCTCTTCGTTGATGAAGTTATCATTTCCTTGGTGATTTGTCACTACGAATTCATCTGTATCTTCGGCGTTTGGATTTGAATTTGAGGGAGGCACATCGATACTTTTCTCTGCCTTTTTTGTTGGAAGATTTTTCAAAAAGTTTTTTTCTTCGAAACCGCAGTCTTCTTTCTTTTCTTAGAAGGTTCAACCTTAATCCATTCTTTAATGATAGGAATATTAGTTTATTTTGCCTTCCTCTTCGGTTATCTTTAAGTCTTCCTCAGCTTCCGGTTTGCGGAGGAGCTGGATTCTGCTACTTTCGTTTTTTGTTTTTTCTTTAAGGGTATGTGGCTTTGTGACCTATTTCAAACCGGAAGTATAAATTTTGTGTCATGTTCTAATAGTATTTTTACAACGTCATCTAGGTTTGAAGGCTTCATTAACTGTTCTTCTAGGACAACAACATCCAACTTAATCCTTTATAAGTGGTTGTTGATGAAATTTAAGGGTGTGAAGACATTGTGGAACTAATTTTCCCATGCATTTTCCGCCCAAGTAAACAGTTTGGAAAAAATATGTTTGGCAGTTTTTTTACGAGATTTGTACCGCCTCAAAATTTCTGTATACAACAAACAATACATAAAACAATTGAAATATAATACATGAAGAGAAAAAGAGACCGATTAACCTACTCGTACTTTTCCATACAACACTGAGCTTTGATAGATTCTCTTCGAATTTTTTTGTCATGCTCCGAGGATCCAAAGATAAAGAAGAATATTCTTGACTACCAATACAATTATGAAAATCTTGATAACGGATCATCTACATTAAATGAAATTCATTCTGTTATTAAAATTTTAAATTCTAACAGTATCTATCGAGTTGATGGATTCAACTCCAGTTGTTATTAATCTTGATAACAAATCATCAAAACAGACCTTTATGATGCAATCTGTGCATACTTTTAAGGTTACATTGCTCCAAAAGGTATATATGCTATCGCAATATGCCTTACTCCTAAAAACACATCTCATAAGACCTGGCAAGAATATAGACCAAATAGCCTTTATACAGTGTTTAAAAGAATAATGTCCAAACTTATCAATAATAGACTTGCCAAGCTTCTTCCTAAGTTAATATCTAAAAAGCAAGTTGGTTTTGTTGAAACTAGTAATATTCATGAAAATATCTTAATAACTCAATAATTAACTCATACCCTCAACAAAGAAACCATAGGCAACAACATTATTATCAACCTAGATATGGCTAAGGAATTTGACAAGATTTCCTTTAACTTTATCTATTATGTTTTGAAAGCTTTTGGTTTCGACAATCAGTTGATTCATCTGATAAAAAATGGAATTGAACACATCAATTTTTCTATTATTATAAATGACATGTCTCATCGTTTCTTCTCTTCTAGTAATAATGTCAGACGGGGTGAGCCCTATCACACAGTATATTCATATTAGTTGAGGAATATCTGGTATAAGTACTAAATGTTTTTCCCAAACTATCCCTATTTGAGATACAAGACAATTAGTACTTTAAATATCCCTTATCTTGCTTTCGCCGATGATGTAATTATATTTGTGAATGGCTCTCTTCAAATTATCAAGAGGGTTTGTAGCTTTATTGATCACTATCAAACTATCTATGACCAACAAATCAATAAGTATAAAACCACTTTCATTCCCTCTATTCATAGAAGTCGTGTTAGATCTAAACCTATTGAAAATATTTATGGTTTCAATAAAAGCTCTACTCCCTTTAATTATCTTGGTATAACATACTTTCAACAAAACAAGCCTCTAACTTTGACAGTATTATAACAAAGATCAGAAACAAAATTATGGACTGGGAGAGTTATAATGATTATAACTAATCTTGACATTGCCAATATGTTAAAATAAAAGCATTGGTCTGGTGATTTAAAAATAGCTAATATCTTTGGCTGTTTCAATCATTTATCTAAGTCTAATTGTAACATTATTTGATATGTCAAACACTATCCCCTTTAAGCCAATAAAATTAAAATAAATTGTAATGGATCATGCTTACAAAATGGTGAATCTAGTGGTGGATTTATTTTGAGAAGTGATCAAGATCATATTATAAATGCTGATACTAGATTATTTGGAAACACATTTCCCTCTGATTGATTCAACTAAAGCATTATTAGAAGGTCTTACTTATTGTAAATCAAAAGCTATATCAAACCTGGATATTGAAATTGATTTTTTAGTATTATTTGAAATTCGAAATTGTTGTAAAGCCCCATGGTATTTGTATCATCTTATCAACATCTGCAGAAATTTAATCTCTTTAAACATGACTATAAGATATATTTACATAGATCAACACTTCGCGGGTGATTGGGTGGTCAAATGGTCACTCAAAACTATGTCAAATTGTGATTTTAATGTCCATAACACTCATGATTCTCTTAAAATCCATTATGTTCTTATAAAGTATAATTTTAGATATTTGAGACTTCCTAATTACCTAACATGTTGTGTGGAAGAGTTTCCTTGACCAAAGTTTTATTTTTTATAGGTATATCAAGACAAGTAAAAGTCTAAAAGATTGGAAATTTGGACATATCTTAGAGTTGGAGCTAGAGTGATAGGAAGAGTCTTGTAAAAGTTTATTAAGTCTTATATCATCAAGATACTAAACTATATTTGTCAAGGCTAAATTGCCGCATGTAATACCACATTGCAATTTTCTGGTCTCCCATCAATTAAAGTTTCTTAGAAAAAAAACCCAATAAGAATAATCTAAAATTACAAACAAAAATCCCAAAGAAAACTAGTGTTACAAACCGATGAAACTGAAAGTAACATATTTAAATAAATAAATAAAACACAACTTAGTTTTAATTTGTTTAAAAAAATAATGATTGATAAAAATTCGAACAATATATTTGATGTCAAAAAAAGAAAAAGATATCATTAATAAAAAAATTAATAATACATGACAATTAATATATATATATATATATTAAAATATCATATTTTAGACGATATTTTATTTTATTTCGGATGTTCAATATGTTATCAGTTCAGTACCCAATAATTGATAATAGCTTATTAATAAATATCATCTACGATGTTTTTTTTTTGTCTGTTAAGGATAAATTTCTTGATAAAGTACCTAAATTGTTCTCATATAAAAAGAGAAAGAAACTTAGAGAGAATGATGAAAAAGTGTAAATGTATTAACATATAAACTTTGATTTTTTACATGTGATATTCAGCTCCTATATATAAGAGTTATGCGAGACATTTAGTCTCTCCCTATTTATTTCTATTTATTACATAAATGTTTCTATTTATTTATTTATTTATTTATTTATATTCGTTACAGAATATAAAGAATAAATATACAATAATAAGAGCATAATTAAATTATGACTACATTGTATTTTTATCCGGATATTCTATACGGAATATTGCTTTATGAGGAGTCTCTCCCTAGTTCTTGAGTGGGAGTATAGCGGAACTTAAGGACTATATAATTGTCGCATATAATATCTGGATAGTGTAATTTTTTTTGCTTTTGAGGGAGCTTGTTTGTTTTTATTTTTTCAGTTGTTATAGCTCTATCTTCATTCATTTTTTTTGCTAAGGAAACTCTGATCATGTCGAAGAAACTATGCCAGCCATGTCGGTTAGCCTCCAAAAATTCATAGGGTTTGGCTATATTAATTTTCCTAACCGAACTGTTGTCGGAGATGACTCTAACTTGGTTCATGCTAAATTATTCATGCGTTGTTAAAAACCTTTGTTGGCCAAAACCTCCCTTGAGGATAAAAAACTCTATTTTGCTGAACGAAAATAGTACAGCTAACAATTAGTAGACTGCTAGGAGGTTACCTGTTTCTTCGACAAGTTATGCTTTTTCTTGGATAGGGTTGATATGGATGTGTAGCACCCCTAGTATTTGGTGAAGGATGAAGTGAAGACTATATATAAATGTACTTGATTTATGTGAGTATGTTGTAGATGTCGTGGACCTTGTGATGGAGAATTTACCGAATGTCATAGGTGACTTTGCGTAGATGGTAAGCATGTAAGCAACATAATGGTGTTTGTACGATAATATGCTTGGTAGATATTGACGTAATGAGTTGATATGAGTGAATATTTATGTTTTTGTCCAAAGTTTTTGATGTCCTAGCATATCCTTACAAGATCGAACTCAGTATGGCTCATTGCGTGACTAGAGCAAGTTAAATTAGTCTTAGCCAGATTCGCAGAGCAACAAGTTCGGCCAATTCCGTAACCCAGTGGGCTTATAGTGATTCACATAAATAATACCTTAGTATGGTATTGGTTACAGTATGGCCGGTGACATAGCCAAAAAGGGTGTGGCCAATTAGCTCGTTCGTCATAAGTTTCTAGATCATGTCCAAATGTGGCACAGTATGGCCCCGATTGTGTAGCCCGTATGTGTGGTTAGTGACCCTATTGTGGAGTAGTAAGGATGAAGAGAAATTATGCAACAAACACTTAAACAGAAGATGGAGAAGTCTTTTCTTAAATCATGTGTCGTGGAGATGGAGATCATTTTGGCTTATAGTCTTTTTTATTATGGAGATGCATATACTTGGTTAGTAGCTCTATCGTGGAGATGAAGATTAATTGACTTACAAGTTTTTTTTATCATAGAGATGGAGATTTTATAGACTATATCCTTTCTAAGCATGGAGATGGAGATTACTTGGCCTATAGCCTTTTCAAATATGGAGATGAAGATTACTTGGCTTAAATCCGTTGTAACGTGGAGATAGAGAACACTATGCTCATAGTCTTTTTAATCACAAAGATGGAGATTGCTTTGGCCTGTAACATTTTTTTATTATAGAGATGGAGATATCGGCAGTCCGCACCATGAGATTAAGTGAGGTGGTGGCAGACGAATATAGTTTCACGATTATTAGCTTTCTTCTTGATTTCGACAAACATGTTTCTCGGATGGAGGACCACACACAGGCGGTTGAAATTTGAATGGAGAAGCTGATGACAGAAATGGTTTGGAAGACCACGTCGCCTCAATCATCGTGAATGATAGGAACTCATGAAGAATTATTCCGGTGGGGGTGGAGTAGGGGTTTCAGCTTCAACTTCTGGTTCTGTTGCTGGAGCAGATACATGGATTATTGTTTCTTCAATTGCTTATGTCGTTTTGGTGTCGTCTTCATCCTCAACCGATTTGTCTTCTCGTTTTAGCTCTTCCACGGTGGCTGACTGTGTCGGAGTTGGATTAAGAAGAGTTTTCTCTTCTGGTGTTGGTGATTCCACTATGGTTGGAGGAGCGAAAGCTAGATTTTTGTCTTCCTTTGTTTGAGTTCGTAGGTGGTGTATGTTGCCTTTCGATTTCATTTTGCCATGCACTCAATATTGGAAGTACTGACCATTCACTTCGATATTTTCCGGTGGAAAAACCAACCAGATAACCACGTGTTGTTGGCTCTGAGTTGGTAGATCTGCAAGAGCTCATAAAAAATACTTTTGTTGTATTTTTAGATTCTCAAAGTCCCAGGCTTGATCGGGCTTCGAGCAGCTTGATTCTAAAACTTGTTAATTTAGTTGTTGACAAATTGGATGTTCAAGTAGGTGATTTTTGTTGTTGGTTTTGCTCGTCCCAGAACCTTACTAAGATGAAGGTGGAGGGTGAAGAGGGATGATGAAATTTAGTTATCCTTTGATGGAACAGAGCAGCAATGTAGATACGCTGGAGAAAGGAGATGGCGGTTGAGGCATAGGTAATGATAGCTTTAGTTGAGGTGGCGAGATGACAATCGTAGGAGGCGGATAAACTACAATATATTATGAAGGGGGAGGTGTTAGGATGGCGACCAAAGTCCCACATCCTACATCGGTTAAACATGGGAAGGATCAATGGTATATAAGTGAGAACATACCTCAACTAGTATGAGGCCTTTTGGAAGTGGACCAAATGCAAAGCCGTGAGGGCCTTCGGGTGCCAAAGCGGACAATATCATACTAGTGTTGAGATCATGCTGTTCTTAATTATATACGGAGGTGGAATATGTGGACCGGACACACATATTCCCAACACGTGGTATCAGAGCGTCAGGCCCAGACGGAACGCGATGGTGGTAATATTCTCGGAGGTCGAACATGATGAACCAGTATTCATACTCAAGGTGAATGATCTACTCTATACATCATAGTTCCGAGCGTCCATGACTCATCAAGAGGTGGTACTTGATTGGAGTGGATAGTGGAGCTAAGGAACAAGCGCATGAGCGTCCATGACTCATCAAGCTGTGGTACTTGATTGGAGTGGATAGTGGAGCTAGAGCGTCAATGACTCATCAAGCGGTGATACTTGATTGGAGTGGATAGTGGAGCTAAGGAACAAGCGCAGGATGGTCGTGTGAGTAGATAGATCATTGTAAAAAAGCTCTATTGCTCACATGGAGCAATCTCTGATTATAGTGAGCGGATGAAAGTCAATTGAGAGGTGGCTAAGTGGTACTTTGTTCGAGAGGAGGATTTGTTAGGATGGCAACCAAAGTCCCACATCCCACATGGGTTAAACATGGGAAGGATCAATGGTATATAAGTGAGAACATACCTCAACTAGTATGCGGCATTTTGGTAGTGGACCAAATGCAAACCCTCGAGGGCTTTCGGGTGTCCAAAGCGGACAATATCATATTAGTGTTGAGATCAGATTGTTCTTACTTATATACGGAGGCGGAATATGCGGACCGGACCCCTAATTCACAACACCCATAATACCAACAGGAGGTATGAGAGAAGTTGGCGACGGAAAAATGGTTGTTAACATCGTTGAATCAGCGGATGGAGTTATAGTTGGCGCTGGTGATACCATCGACATCTGATACCCTCGTCGGATAACAGACCTTCAAAACTCAATAATCGTCTCCAACATCAAGTTTCTCTGATCTCTTGTATGTTGTTGTGTATATTATACTCTTACCTTTTACCTTTGCATCCAGATGGAGACGGTATGGCGTAATCATCTGAACAAAATAATATTATCATCCGAATCTTGAGATTAAAAATATAGTATTAATTTTTGTTTGAATGATTTATATTATCAGATCATTGATTTATATTATTTAAAATTTATACTAATTAATATAAATATAAAGAAACTTATATAACATCGAATTATAGCATTTAATTATTTGACTCACATTTAATTTATTATATAAATATGGGCTATATTAATCTACACGTATATATATATATACATATATTACTTACAATTAGAAATATATAAACATTTATATATGTAATTAAAATATAAAATTTTATATTTAATATATATTTAAAATTAGATTCTGAGCTAATGTATTTATTCATTAGCATTTTTATTTTACTTTTTAATCAAAATAAATGAGAAATTGTAAACTTATTTTATTTTATTCAAAGTAAAGATTTCCTATTGGTGTTGATAGACCGTTTGGACGAATCAGAGCAAACCATTTTGGAAGATATTAGGAGAATGATTTGACTTTCTCAATCAATTCGATTATGTGTTATCTCTAACTATGGATTGAAAAGCCCGATGATTTTTCGAATCATAATAAAATCTATCATTGAAATCCTTTCCTTGTAGTTCATTTGAATTTTTTTCTCTAAAAAATGAAAAACCTTTTCTTTGAAAGATGTTAACAAAAGATGATAAATTTGTTAAGGAAAAAATTCTTAACAAATTACTGAATTTGTTAAGAGATTATTTTAATAATTCTGATTGGAAAAGAGATGAAAAGAGGGAGAAAATGAAAGAAAAATGTAATTATAATCATATAAACTATCATACATTATATATGAAGAAAAATGTAATTGATACATTATATATGAAGAAAAATGTAATTGATACATTACATTTGATATTCAATTCCTATTTATAGGACTTATACGAGACATTTAGTCTTCTCATATTTAATTCTATTTATTTATTTATATCATATAATATAAATAATAAGAACATAATTAAATTATTATACATTATAATTTTTTTTTGATATTCTGTATGAAATATTTACTTTGTTAATATCCACATAAAAACACCTTAGGTGTGTAGCTCCTAACCCTCTACTCGCGTGGGTCATATTATGTTTTTAGATTAGATGGTGGGATAGGGTAGCGGAATGCATATATTATTTTTGGATACTAATTCTAGTTAGTTTAAGTACCCAAAATTATTTTAAAAGAAAAAAAACAAAATCAATCCAACGCTAATTTTGAATATTTTTGCATATATTATGGATTATTAAATTTCGTTCATAGTATTTAAATTAATCAATTTAACGAATAGATAAAGTATTTGTACTTATAAAGATTAATTAGAACTGTTTAATTCCACAGGTAATTTAAGTATTCAAATATGTAAGAGAATCGTCAAATGATATTGTTAAGGGTAAAAAATAAATATTTACATAAAAATTAGATATTATATTTTTAATATTCGAGAGAGACTGTGACAATAAATCTATAAATAGAACTTCTACCGCGATTAATAAAATAAATCTGTTCATTCAGTTTTGTTTTTTTTTAGTATTTTTTAAAAATTTGAAAGTTTCAAATTTTATTTTAACTCTATTTTTTTTGTTTGGAATAAACTTATCTACTCGAAACAATCGTTATCAATTAGTGTCGTTTGTGGTAAACACATTTTTTTCTTCTCATTAACGAATTTCATTGATAGGACTAACCCTTCCATAGACGAGGAGTTTGGAGTGGAGCATCCAAATAGGAAACCCAATGTATGACCGACCAAAAAAGATCCTACAACATCTCTTACTGAAGTTGAGTGTCTAGCTTATCAGTTAATAGAAGAACAAACTATTTTTTTTATATTATTGTAGAAACAACTATTGTTGCAGACTCATATAGTCAAATATGTAATCCATTTAATGGATGATAAGAAATGAAATGATGCCCCTTTAGAAATGTTGAAAGATCGCATGGAAAAAGAAGCCCACGAAGAGAAGGAACCTTACAAGGGATCCTGACAAAAAAGCAAGGAAAAATCAGATCGATTATCCAAAAAAAGACACAAAAAATTACGACGATATTGCATGGAAAAACTCCATTTCTAAGCATGACCGAAGAAAAATATTCGAACATAATATGAAATGACCTAGTCATTCCGACAAATATGAATATTGAGTGCCACTAGCTATGGGGACACAATAGGGTACCCTGGCTCACAAAGATATATGTTTTCACCTAGATAGCCTCAATACCATGGATATCATCCAACCTATCACCAAAACCAACATGTCCCACCACACATGCCCTAGAACACTCATAGAGTACCACCTGGTTATCCGTCAAATCATATTTATTTATCTTTCTTTGACGAGAATGTAAATATTAATGGATTCATTCCATTGATTTAACTTGAGAAGATTTTGGATAGTGACGATTCTTTGTACGGGATCTTAAAATTATTTTTAAGACAAATCTTGGGATTTTCTCCCAGTGTTGTCAAAACAAGCACGTCCAGAAAATGAATATGCAATACTTTGCCAATGTTTTTCTTAAGATTAAGATGAAGGTGGAAGAAATGAACAAGATGTGTATCATTTCCTTGTCAAGATGTATCTCTCTCGTTAGTGATAACACAACAATTACATATTGGTGCTGATGTTCATCATCCTCACCATGGAGAGGACTCGAGTCTTTCGGTTGCAGTTCTTGTTGCGTCTCAAGATTGGCCCACGCTAATAAAATATGTTGGTTACAGCTCATGAGGCATCATTATTACTCTATCGCACATAAGGCTGACAGAATACAATATATGTTGCTTATAAATAAAGAGGGATACCATTTAGTCAATCGAAGTTTTGATGTTTGGAGAGTTCAAATGAGATTACCTTATAGATACCCAGATGAAGTATATTTATGCATTGGCATGATTGTATATTGGTTGATGGAGAAATGTTCGTTGATGGAGAAATGTTCGTTGATGTAGTACTTGATAATATGAAGTAGACGACAAGATACCTTATTTATGATGTTATGATAATCAATAGATTATCAATCATTGAATGGTTTTTTTTTATGAATAGTGAAAGATGCTAAAGAAAGAAGTGAACTACCAGCAGCAAAATTCTTATAATCGTCATTATATATATATATAAAATGGAGCCTTTTATGGTGGAGTGGAAAGACCTTTGGCTGATTTCTAATGTTACAGTTAGGAAAAATATCATATCCGAGCAAGATTCAACCCAGCCCTAACAAGACTTATTAGGCTAAATCCTAGCCACTCAGTCGAAGCAGTGACCAACAGTTGGTGAACACCTACCCAGGAGGATGTAGGAGGTAATACGAGCTTCAGTTCTTACCTTATTTCAAGAAAAAAGTTAACAAGAAAGAACATAAAAATAAATCAATCGCACAATAAGAGATTTAACGTGGTTCAAATTAGGAAGAAATCCTACATTCATGGGAAACAGACACTCCTTTATAAATAAGTATGTTACAAAAATACTCTCAAACACAAATGACTCAGTCACTCTTTATAACAATAGATGAAGTGATTCAGAATAGGTTCTTCATAGCATATACGTACTCTATAGAATAAGTTCAATTTCATCTTAATCCTTTAGAGTTATTATTCCGTTTTTTGTCTGCCTTGTTGATGTTATTGTTGGTAGTATATACTAGATTTAGGTTAGTAACAACTCCCTCTATATTTAAGAGTGGCTTGAATCTGCTTCCAAAGGTTAAAAAATAATATTGAAGGCTTGCCCATCTTAGATCCTCTTTATCAGTAAAACTCACTACAATTGGAGTGTAGTTTGAGTTCAAACTAGATAATAATTGTGTTATTAGATCAACTATAGAGATATGTGAGCCAGCAATAGCCAATTTTTCTGCAATGTCTCTCATTTTGGCTAGGTATTGACTCATTGCAGAAGCACATTTTCTTATTTTTTGGAATTCACCCTTGAAGTAATAGATCTTAGCTCTTGTTTGTGAGCGAGAGAGCTCTAACAACAATTGGTTCTGCTGTTATTTTGAGGATCAATGGTGGTGAGTAACCATCCTAACAACAATTGATCCTTGGAATGCGAGTCTTTATGAGCAATATTTTGAACTAAGTTGCTAGTTGAATCAGGAAAAACATTTAGTGGACAGAGAGTCTCTCCAAATATGTGACCAAACAACTTGTTTCTCTTGATAACAAATATGATGATAACCTTCCATAACAAGTAATTAGTTATGTCTAGCTTAAGACTATAACTAGAGTTACTTACTTACACAATTTTGTTCTTGTTATTTGTGAAACATTTTCGTAAAGAGAAACCAGAGAATGCAGTATCTGAGATGTTGGATGCAAAATTGACGTTTGCCATTATTAGCTATGATACCAAGTTAGAATTTGAATGAAAAAAAAAAGTAGAACGCGAGGAAGAAGAGGAAGATAACTATACGTTTTGATTCAATTTTCTATTGTGTATTTTAATGTTTACACTATAGTCATATGCAATATATATAGTACAATATGGTTTGTTAGAGAGAATAATCCCTTAGTTTATTATATGTAACTTAAAAGAACATTCTGTTAAATGTTGTACTAACCATTAGTTCAGCTTGGCCCATGGTTGTTGCCCAAGCTTTACTTACTCTATGCAAGGCTCACTCTTTAGTAATATTGTAGAGCAATCCACTAAGTATAATCCAACTACACAAGCTAGTAGGTTAAACCGTATTCTTCAAATAATTTACCGCTTCTCTAACAGTGAACCCAACTTTCTTCTCTCAACCCTTTCGAGCTTTCTTTCTTCTCCGTCACATTCCAAGACACTAGCATTACCTTCTTTCAAACTTTATCTTATCAGTAATTAATATCGAAATCTAATTAATATCGAAATCTAATTAATATAATATATCTAATTAAAATAAAAATTTAATTAATATAGAGATTTAATTATTATAGTGTATCATTCGAAGATACTAGCATTACTTTCTTTAAGCTTTACTCTATCACTAATTAATATCGAAATTTAATTAATATAACTTTGTTTCTTCTTCATCACTTCCAAAACAAAATTGCTTTCTTCGTACTTCTTTACTCTATCACTGACTAATACCGAAATCTAATTAATACAGCTTTCTTTCTTCTTCGTCGCATTCCGAATCACTAGCATTGCATTCTTCAAACTTTACTTTATCGGTAATTAATATTCAAATTTAATTAATGTAAAATATCTAATTAATATAATAAATTTAATTAAAATAGATACATAATTAATACAGACATCTAATTAATAGCGAAAATTAATTAATATATAGTATCTAAATAGATTAATAAGCATTCCATACAAAGTATTATGCTTGGAACTACTTTTAGCATATATTTAACATTCCGGGATAAGCTCAATTAACTCTATATAAGGTGACCATTTTCCTTTTTTATAAGAAATTGATGCAGACAGTTCGGTGAATTGACAGTTCGGAGCTCCGGTGTCAGATTGTTTCGAAGGAAACGACGTCACGAACGCAAGTTACCAGTTTCGTTCGTGAGCTATGGATTTTTTTGGGCATTCGGACTCATCTATCCTCTTTTTTCGCAATTTTAATACTTTAGGCTATTTTTGTAATTTTCATATTTTTAGTTTTAGGGTTTTGCTTGAACTCTATATAAACCTATCTTCTATTCATTGTTCTGGGAATTGTTTTTGATTAATAAAAAAAATTAGGGTTTTAATCCTTTAGGCTTCTCTGCGTTTCACTCTATATCATAGTGGTATCAGACACAGGCAGTCCTGCGAGATGGTACGAGGAAGAACCAGCGGTCGCGGTGGCGCTAGAGTGACTAGAGATACAAGTGATGTAGATGATCGTGAAGTTGCTCACCTACGCCGTCAGGTAGCCGATCTTACCCGTCAGAAGGCTGATCTTAACGCCAGACAACAAGGCACAGAGGTTGAGGGTATGGAAAACCCTTTTGGGGAGGGGATCGACCAGAATACTTCTCACACCCGCCGCTGGGAGCTTGGATTCAAGATAGACGTCCCGAACTTTGATGGCAGCCTTAAGGCAGAGGCACTTATCGATTGGTTATCCCAGATTGAAGAATTCCTGGACTTCAAGGAAGTTCCAGAGGACAGAAGGGTCGCATTAGTCACCATCCACCTACGCGGTAGGGCACAGGCTTGGTGGCAGCAGGTGAAGCAGAACCGCGCGCGTGCAGGCAAGGATAAAGTCCAGACTTGGGAGAAATTCAATAGAAAAATCCGCAAGGCTTTCCTTCCCTACAACTTCGAGCGGAAACTCTACCAATGACTTCAGAATCTTCGTCAGGGACCCAGATCTGTGGATGAATATACCGAAGAATTCTATCAGTTGTTGGCTCGCACAGATGTGACCGAGTCGCCGCACCAGCGGGTCTCCCGCTATATTGGCGGGTTACGCCTTCAGCTTCAAGATGTGCTGAATATGTTCGATCCATCCTCTGTTTCTGAAGCCCATCGGCGTGCCCTCCAGGCAGAAAAGCAGTCGGCTCGCCGGACCCAGACTGGCGTAAGGACCAGTGCTCCTTCAGGGATTTCGTCGTCCAAACCAGTTCTCCGCCCAACACCTGATCCGATCCCTCTTGGGCGCCGCCGAACACCTGATCCGATCCCTCTTGGACGCGGTGCACCAAGCCGTTCTTCAAGCAATTTACGGTGCTATGGCTGTGGCGAATTAGGGCATCGTCAGGTAGAGTGTCCAAATGCAGCGGGTGCTAGGGGTCTCTTCTCTCAGGAGGCGTTTGAACCGAATCCTATTTTTCTTGATGGCCCTCCGAAATTCGATACCTACGATGATGACTTGCCTGAGGATGCGGAAGAAATTGTGACTGGCGATGTTGGAGCAGTGCTGATGCTGCGCCGCACTTTCCTGTCTCTTCGCGTTCCTGAGCAGAGCGACTGGCTGAGGAGTAACGTGTTCCAGTCGACGTGTACGATCGGTGGGAAGGTGTGCACCTTCGTCATTGATGCTGGCAGCTGCGAGAATGTCGTCTCCGAAGCAGCAGTTTCGAAGCTAAGGTTGAGGGCAGAATCGCATCCCAAGCCGTACAAGCTCGCCTGGTTAAGTAAAGGTACTGATATCACCGTCTCCAAGCGCGTGCTTGTTTCTTTTTATGTGGGGCAAACATACCATGATGAAGTCTTTTGTGATATTGTCCCTATGGATTCTTGTCATCTACTGCTTGGCCGTCCTTGGCAGTACGATCTGTCGGTTATACATGATGGGCGTGCAAATACCTACTCATTCCTCTTGCGGGGAAAAAAGATCGTTATTATGCCATCAAAGCCTCGACCCCTGAGCATTCACTCTACTCCTTCCACATCGACTTTGCTGTCCCGTGCTTATTTTTAGACAGCCATGGAAGAGGCTGGCGTGGTTTTCCTATTGTTCTGTGACCCTGTTGTGCCTAATTCCAAGGCGGACAATAGTCTTGTCATTCAGTCTCTTTTGCAGGAGTTTGCAGATGTGTTTCCAACGGATTTGCCACCCGAGTTACCTCCTCTGAGAGATATTCAACATCAGATCGACCTGGTCCCTGGTGCTGCTCTCCCAAATCGACCCCACTACCGAATGAGCCCGGAGGAGCATGAAGAATTACGCCGACAGGTGGAGGAGTTGTTGGAGAAAGGACATATTCGGGAAAGTCTCAGCCCTTGTGCAGTTCCGGCATTATTGACACCGAAGAAGGATGGTTCTTGGCGTATGTGTGTGGACAACCGCGCTATTAACAAGATCACTGTTTGCTACGGGTTTCCTATACCTCGCCTGGATGATCTGTTAGACCAGTTGGGTGGTGCTTCTGTGTTCAGCAAGCTTGATTTGAAGAGTGGATACCATCAGATTCGGATTCGTCCTGGTGATGAGTGGAAGACGGCGTTTAAGACGCGTGAGGGTTCGTTTGAGTGGACGGTGATGCCGTTTGGCCTGTCCAACGCGCCTAGCACGTTCATGCGTATCATGAATCAGGCATTGAGGCCTTTCATCGGTAAATTTGTTGTTGTTTACTTCGATGATATTCTGATCTATAGTTCTAACCATTCTGTGCATCTATCGGATTTACGTGAGGTGTTATTGGTTTTTACGTCGAGACAAGTTTTATGCTCCTACTGCCAAATGTTCGTTTATGTCCCCAGCTGTCCAATTTTTGGGTTATATTGTCTCTGTTGAAGGGTAACGAGCTGATCCGAGCAAAGTTGCTGTTGTGGACCAGTGGCCTCGACCTACTTCCATCACTGAGGTTCGTAGTTTTCATGGTTTAGCATCGTTTTATCGGCGTTTTATTCCCCATTTCAGCAGTATTATGGCCACGATTACGGATTGCATGAAGGGTACAAAATTTAGTTGGTCCAAAGATGCTGATGCAGCATTTGTAGAAGTTAAACAGCGTCTCACTACAACGCCTATTTTGGTGTTGCCCGACTTTTCACAGCCATTCGAGCTTCATTGTGATGCGTCTAAATTTGGTATTGGGGCAGTTCTCTCCCAGTCAGGGCGTCCCGTGGATTTCTTCAGTGAGAAATTGGCAAATGCCAAAGTGTGATTTAGTACTTGTGATATTGAATTTTATGCGATAGTTCAAGCTATCAAACATTGGCGTCATTACTTGTTTCAGCATGAATTTGTGTTGTATACTGATCATGACTCTTTGAAGTACCTTGGTAGTCAAGACAAAGTATCTCATAGACATGCTTCTTGGATAGCTTATTTGCAGCAGTTCACTTTTGTCATCAAGCACAAGGCCGGTATTACGAATCGGGTTGCTGATGCTTTGAGTCGACGTCACACTCTGTTGACTGAGATGCGCGTTCAGGTTCCTGACTTTGATTCTTTTGTTGACCTTTATGTTACTAACTCATTCTTTTCTCGGGTTATGGAACTGATTCAGCTGGGCGAACATTCTGATTTTTTATTGGAAGATGGCTTTCTCTTTCGTGGCGTCCAGCTGTGTATCCCTGACTGTAGTTTGTGTCCTCAGCTGATTCAGGAGCTGCATAATGAAGGTCATGTGGGCCGTGATCGAACATACCAGTTGCTGTCGTCATCCTATTTTTGGCTATCGATGCGGAAGGAAGTTGGTCGTTTTATCGCCCGTTGTCGAATTTGTCAGTTGGCCAAGGGAACATCCACAAATGCAGGTCTTTATTTACCCCTGCCGATTCCTGCTCAGCCCTGGACCGACATTAGTATGGATTTTGTTCTTGGTTTACCCCGGACTCAGCGTGGATTCGATTCTATTTTTGTGGTGGTTGATCGTTTTTATAAGATGGTACACTTCATCCCTTGTAGAAAAACATCTGATGCAGTGTGTGTTGCGCAGCTTTTCTTTAGGGAGATTTATCGTATTCATGGTCTTCCCAGTACCATTGTTTCTGACTGTGACACCCGGTTTGTGAGTCATTTTTGGCGCAGCTTATGGCGTATGGTGAATACACAGTTCAACTTCAGTAGTGCTTACCACCCTCAGACGGATGGTCAGACAAAGGTGGTTAACCGATCTCTCGGTAACCTGTTGCGCAGTCTGGTAGGAGATCATCCGAAGGCTTGGGATCAGCGCTTACCGCAGGCGGAGTTCGCCCATAACCATGCCCTTAACAGATCAACGGGTTTTTCTCCTTTTCAGGTGATGTATGGTATTGTGCCTAGGGGTCCAGTAGACTTGTTAGCACTGCCTAGCAAGATTCGTCCTCATACAACTGCTAAGGAACTTGTCTCACAGATTCGCCAAACCCACCAGCAGACTCATGATCAGTTGGTCTTGAGCACCGCCAAATATAAGTCTCAAGCAGATTCTCATCGTCGTCCTGTTCAGTTCGAAGTTGGTGACTATGTATGGGCAGTTTTAACAAAGAATCGGTACCCTTCTGGTGCATACAATAAACTGGCCGCCCGGAAGATTGGTCCAGTATAGATTGTGGAGCGGATCAATCTGAATGCTTATCGACTACGTTTGCCTAGCCATGTCCGCACGACTGATGTTTTCAATGTTAAGCATCTGATTCCTTATGCAGGTGACTCTTCTTATGGGGAGACTGGTTCAGATTCGAGGGCGAATCTTCTCTACCCCGGCGGGAATGATGCAGACAGTTCGGTGAATTGACAGTTCGCAGCTCCGGTGCCAGATTTTGACCCATAACACCTTGTTTCGAAGGAAACGACGTCACGAACGCAAGTCACCAGCTTCACTCGTGAGCTATGGGCTTTTTTGGGCATTCAGGCTCATCTATCCTCTTTTTTCGTAATTTTAATACTTTAGGCTATTTTTGTAATTTTCATATTTTTAGTTTTAGGGTTTTGCTTGAACTCTATATAAACCTATCTTCTATTCATTGTTCTGGGAATTGTTTTTTATTAATAAAAAAAATTAGGATTTTATCCCTTTAGGCTTCTCTGCGTTTCACTCTATATCACAAAGAGTGAAAACTAAGCTTATATAAGCATATAAAGTTGCATTGTAGGGGCGGTACAAATCCTACATCGCATTTGAAAACTGTTATAGAATGTTCATGGAATTCAAAGAAATATGTGTGGTTTTACATACGGGTCAGAAGAGATAAATCGGCTCCAAATGATGTCGCCACCTACAAAAAGGTGACGCGAAGTCTATGAGAGCATAATAAAGTAGATATGCTATTAGAAGAGATTAGTCAAGTTGTTCCATTGCCCATGTATGTCGACTTTGCCAATGCAAATGAAAGGCCAAGATTCATATGAACTTTTATTGGTTTATATCAAATTTGCCAATGATTACGATTTTGCCCTATCTCACGATTCGTTGTTTGCTAAGAAGGAAAATACATATCAAATGCATAAGTCATTATTGCTTCTCCTTCGCCGAGTCTACTGATACTGTGAATTCGATGGAGAATTCACAGCAACCAGGAGATGATGATATAGATGTAAAGACCACTATTTAAATTCAAGTGTTTAATATGTTTTTATATATCCAAGATTACTTGATTTAACATACCAAATTTTATTGGATTCAGAGTTGATTACATTTTTTTTAATATATTTGTTTTATTTGTTAGAATAATTTATTAGGATCTATAGGTGTCCCCTATGCAAAACATCTCTGTTGGACAATTCTTTTTATTGAAATTATAAAATCACATTTTTATTTCAATCGTGTGAATTCTTTTTCTCAAAACCGCGTCTTTTTAAAACTCTAAATCATAATTTCTTTTGTCCAGCTATTGAAGCTGCGTCAAATAACCATTGAAATTTTAAATGATGAAAATGTTTGAAATCTTTTTTAAATAGTGGTAACAATACTTTTTTTTTTTTTATATAATCTAGTTCACATCTATTTTGTGGTAAATCTAAAAAGTTTGCAAAAGGGTGGGTTTTTAGGCCAAAAGTACAAGTAAAGTGACGGCCGAAACTTGGTTGGATGCTCTAATGATTCTAAATTATATGCGATCTAATTTTTTGTCCACGTGTATATTGCTAAAGCTTCTCTTTCTATGTTTCTTGTAGCTTTAGCTCTCTTGAAACTTCCCTACCTTAACTAACTAGTTACACAAGCATTGTCCTTTATAGCTTATATAATTATGAGATATTCTAACTACAAACGGCAACAACTTCTCCAATCATACATTCTCATTTATCCTAACTAGTAAATATATATATATATATATATATATATATATATATATATATATATATATATATATATATATATATATATATATATATATATATATATATACCTTTACACATACATAAACACAAGCAATCCATAGACACAAACACAGATAGTGATTTTTTCATATTAACTAGTAAAACATAATTATGATGGGGTTAAGAGACATAGGAGCGACACTGCCTCCTGGTTTTAGGTTTTACCCAAGTGATGAGGAGCTTGTGTGCCATTATCTCTTCAAGAAGATAGCTAAGGATGACGATCAAGCTTCTCTACTTGATATAGATTTGCATACTTGTGAGCCATGGCAGCTTCCTGGTAATATCTCATCTTCCTCCCAGACATATTATTTATTTTATTTTTACTATCACCGCCCTTCTTGTTCATGTTTTATTTCCAAACAATTTGAAACAGAAAACTAAAAATGCAAATCGAAAGGGGTTATTTATACTCCTCGGTTCTCTGATATGTACCCGAATTAATAAGTGCAACCATGACATATTTTTAATATAATAACATTAAATGGAAAATATGATTGGTTTAAATTATAAATGCTTTATTGGTTTTATAAAATTATATTTAATGTTGCATTAGTTTTGTAGAAAAAACAATTAATTTAGAGATTGCTAGAACCACACTTATTGTAGAATGAAGAGAGGTTACTTACATTTATAAACATTTCATTTCATCTTTCTCCACAATAGGAGACCTCACAGTTTGAGTACATATACCATTGATTTTTTCGTATTTAACCGATCTGTATTTAACAGATCTGGGATGTGATGGAGGTCGACATAATATATCTTTTAAGGTTATAATATAAATATAACTTAAATTAAGAGAAGGTGTGAAAAGTACTTTATTAAGATTATTGGGCAAGCCTTGTGTAGACAATAATTTAGAACATTTCAGCGTTTTCATGATTTCTTTTTTAGCTGATGATTCCTCGCTAGCTCAAACATATAACTCCATAGTTAATTTCCTTTTTTGTATAGTGTATTTTTGTGCTAAGAGAAACTAGTTAAATTTTCATCATTTGATATAAGAGATCATTTGATATAAAGAGTAAGTAATAAAGTTGACAATTAAATGGATATTGTGTTGAAGAGAATGATAACGATACAGCTAAAATCCACGAGTATATAAAATTACAATGATTCAGATGAAGAAATGATGAGAATTATTAATACATTTGATCTTATACTAAGTCTTTTAAATGGTACCATTATAACCAGTGGCGTAGCCAGGATTTAAACCCTATGGTGTCCTGGTTATTGTCTAAAAAATATTTTTTTTTTTGGAGTGGAAGTCAGAAAATGGTGTTGTAATATATATTCATTTTTCATCTACACAAAAGTTGTTTATTTGTTTAAGTGAGTCTTACATATTATTTTTGTCAACATTTTAAAGGACTATTATAATATAAAAAAATAGAAATTGACTTAGGACATCTAGTATTAGTGAACTCGAGAGGCTATGTTGTTACGGTTTGATCAGGTTTTAGTTTGAGCTTTTCCAAAGTATATTGAGACTAATAGATGTATTGATTAGGACATGTATTGTTAGTGAACTCGAGAGCCTATGTTGTTACGGTTTGATCCGTAAAGCAAAATAAAAAATTATAATTTATGCAGGTCTATTTTGTTTCGAAATTGAACTCTGCAGCTTTCTATCTTAAGAAAAAATATAGATCAACTAATGTTAATCTTTGTAACTAGTTAATAGTAATATAAGACATGTAGCAAAGCTTCAAATTTGAAAATTAATAACATAAAGCCATAATAAATACCTTAGTGTTTGAAGCTCGTAGTTAGGGTTTTCTAATTGATAGTAAAAAAACAATCGTAAAACATTGTACCTTAACCCGCTTGCTAATCAAATTTATATTATTTTTTATTAAAGTATTTATTTATAATAAAATAATATAGATGTATATTTTATTTATAATAAAAAATATATAATAAAATCTTAATGATATAATAAAATAAATAATAAAAATTTACTTTAACTCACATGTTAAAAAGACAATAATAAAATAAATAATAAAAATTTGCTTTATTCACATGTTAAAAAGACAAGAGAACCCACACCTGGGGTATCGAACCCAAGGTGTGTGTTGGGTTCCTAACCTGTCTCTTTACCGACCAGAATTCATATACTAAATACGTTATTTATTGAGCTAGGTGGTGGGACCCCACCTAGCTCCGCCTGTGATTATAACATCACCAGTTTGCTCATGCTTATCTGCTTCGATTACTTTAGTGGCACCTGGTTTCAGGTACATAATGTTTTCAGGTCCATAATTTCTCTAAAAATTGAAGTACTCTTTTAGATCTAGTAGAAACTGTGACTAGGATAATCAAAATTGATTGGGAATTATATTATTTTGTTATTTTTACTATTATATATCCATTTCAAATACTTTAATAAATATATATATATATATATATATATATATATATATATATATATATATATATATTCGATTATACTCTTAGCTTTCAAATCGTAAATCGAAATAGTAAAATAATAAATCAAAGTTTTGCAAATACAAAATTATATATATTGAAATACTTGATCGTAGTTCATTACATACAAATTTTAAAAATCATTTATAATTTTAAATATAATGTAAACTTTGAATACATAAAGTTATATGAACAAAGTGTTTGCCAAAAATATATGACAATTTAATTTTCAGCCTAAAATTAAAGTCAAAACTTAACTATGATCAGAAAATATTTATTCCATCAAAATTTCTAAACCTTCTGTAAGGTTATTCTTTTGTAGGAAAAATATGGTGACACTTTTTTTTATGGTTTAAAATAGGGTAACCGAGTTTTTTTTGAGTAAAACATGCGTATAACCAAAGGTTTTGATTTCGAACCTACATACGTTTTCTCGACTAAGCCTGTCACCTTGTGTGGTTTAACTTCAGGTGCTGGTTAGTTTGGTTTGTAGGCTATTGCATTAGATCAGACTGAGAGTTTATCCTGTGCGCGTTCATTGCATTATGAATAGCGGCTCCGGACTCCTTTGATTTTTTTTAATAATATATATATATATATATATATATATATATATATATATATATATATATATATATATATATATATATATATATATATATATATATATATATGGGCTTTAGGGAAAAATAATAATAAAGAATTATAGTTATGCATTAAATTATAAATCAGTAAATTGAAATAAATCCATACACCATTGGAATTGTTTTTCAGAGCATGTAAATTGAATAGAAACCGTACCATATTTACATTGACTTTGATTAGCTTCTAAAAATTCGTGGTTTGTTGTTATTTTCTTTTGAACTTTGCTTTTCACTTCTACTAGCATTTTGTTTTGGTTTTCTATTACTATTTTCTCATTTGGATTTCTATGATGGTCTTTCTTTCCATATTTTATTTTTTTATTTCTAAAAAAGATGGTAATGTGTGTGAATATTTGAATAAAAAAACCAAGCGTAGCTATAAGAAGCAAAATTAATTTTTTACCTAGCTGATTAACTTGCATCCATATTTCTTTTTTACAAAAAAAGTTTGGTAAAAATAAAATGGAAAGAAAAAAAAAAACGTGCATCTTTTTTTATGTATTTTTTTTTTTTTTTTTTTTATTTCCGAAATTTTTTGTTTAATGATGGGTAAGTTGTAGAAAGATAGAGAGTTGCATGAAAATTGTAGAGGTGATTATATGAATCTGAAAGAAAGGGAAGAGTGTAAGGACACACATGGTAGAAGCCTACCTTATTTGTCGTAAGATGCAAGTAACTTTAGTAACACAAGAAACCTCACATAAACAGAAAGACTTATTATCTCTTCCTCATGTAACTTTTATTCCTCCAAAACACGACCTTATCTTTTCTACCCATATGCAAAATGTTACCATCACAGTTTCAATATTTTCAATTTATCCATCTTCGGAGATTATTTCTTAACAAACATAACAATAACATAACTTCTATTATTTTAATAATATCCTTGCATCTTCTCTTTTTCCTTTCAGTATTTATTCTCTTTAGAAAAAGCAATAAAACATTGTATTAGTCCATGAGCATCCTTTTTTTCTGTAATATTTTGTGACTAACCCAACCCTTAATGAAATATGACTTTGTTACAAAGAGGTGGCGAAATTGAATGCGAACGAGTGGTACTTCTTCAACTACCGTGACAGAAAATACGCAACCGGGTTCAGGACGAATCGGGCCACTACATGTGGATACTGGAAAGCCACTGGAAAAGATCGGACGGTGATGGATCCAAGGACAAGGGAGATTGTAGGGATGAGAAAGACATTGGTGTTTTACATGAATAGGGCACCAAATGGGATAAAAACTGGTTGGATAATGCACGAATTTCGTTTGGAGACCCCACATATACCCCCTAAGGTCAGTTTTCTTTCTATTTGATTTAATTGTCTACTCGACTACTTACTTTTGTGGACACAGAGAAAGAAATAGATTCTATAAACCTCATTTTCTCCAAAAAAAAAAAAAAAAAAAAAAAAAAAAAGAAGAAGAAAGAGAATTGGAAAATGGGCTTCAAAAAATTTCTCCACTATATCTGTTAAGTGTGTTTTGCTACTTTAGTGATATGAGAGCATCAAAGTTAGAAACAGAGATATAAGAGGCCTGAGAGAGAGATCATAAAGTAAACATAGTAAATTGTTGGCCGAGTCAATAAGAATGTTAATTAACTGTGTAAGTAGTTTAACCATGCCTACAAGTCTCACTAAAGTTGGCATAGGAGACGTATATATAAAGTTACATTTTAGATGATACTGGTAAGATGTCATAGCAACTTTGTTACTCTCCCTTAGAGACTTAGATTGTTTATAGGGGAGGCTAAGGTGGAGACTCAAGGCCCAAAACTATATCCTAAATTGTTTTGACCCAAGTCAGTTCAAGCAAGGTTTGTCAACGGATTGTTTAGAGCAGTTCGTGAACACCCGACTTGCCGCCCACAACTTCAATAATTTCATTTTATTAATATCATTAAACAATAGTAACAAACATTTTTTTCACTTCGGGTCTAGTACACTTTCATACGAAAAGAATTACGAGTCGAAACCAAACTCGAATCCTAAAAAATATTTTGATATGACCCTAACAAGAAAGTTTCAAGCTCCAACCAAACTGACAATCGTAGTTTTGCTTCAAGCTCTAGATCGTCAAATTTTCCACTTGCTCAATGATTGAACGAAACTAAAAACGAGATAATATTTAAGAGGATGCATGTCCATGTAGACACTATACATGATAAAAGCATCCAGTTATAGTGAAAAGATAAACGAATTTTATGAATGTTTAGCTCTTTAATTATACACATATAGTTGAATTTTGCATGACATGGAATATAAAGTACTAATGTGATCACATGCATGCGCTTGATGACAATAGGAGGACTGGGTTCTGTGCAGAGTTTATCACAAGACCACCAACAAAAGCACACATGATTGTGATCAAACCCTAACACCTCTTTTCAATGCCCCTGATCCCACCACCTTAACACAAGATTACAAAAACACACCTTGTGGCTGTCCCCACATTACCTACTCATCAACTCCTTTATACCCAAACAAATCTTTTTCAAGCCTCGTTCAGTACCCACAATACCAAAAGAACAATATGAACTCCAGCTTTGACCTTAGCTCCAAAAATGGTGATCACTGTGTTGATTATGGTGATATATTTTGGGACATGAACATTGAAGTGACCTGTTTGGGTGATGGGGTGGTCTCCAACTTAGAAACAATTGGTTTCAACTGAACTTCTTTCTATGCTGTTTTTCGATTCATTTTACCTTCAAATTTGTTAATTTGTGACATATTATATATATATATGTGTGTATAGGTTTCTGTTCATGTAAGGTTTAGAGCTATTGGGCTACCTAAATTGTGTGTGATGGTTGGATTTTTTTATATTTGGTAATTGATGTAAGAATAGATGTCTAGACGCCTGTCGATTTTAAGTTTATAGATAGTTCATTTTAGTTTTAAAAGTGAGTATAATATAATTATCTGAGAAATCGAATTTCAGACACAAAGTATCTCCATGAGAAAGAAATTACTGATTACTCAAGACCGATTTCAACGAAAGTTTCGGGCCACTGAATTTGGTGGCCAGAAGATGGTTAGGATTCTTTGAGTCGAGAAAAAGAAACTAGGGATCAAATGTTCTAAACTCAAAGTGCAACTCAAAGTATTTTATATCTCGGTTCATGGATCGACCTCAGTCTATTTTCCTAGTTTAAACCCACCGAGTATTGTTAGACTAGTTAAAATCAGTCCATACCCAAAAAGAAGATGAATTTAAAAGATCTGTTTACATTTATACATGTGTTATGTTGTGGCTTAGTCAAATTTAAAGAGAGAGATGTATATTGTTATTTCGCTGAATTCATTAATCAGCAAACATTCTCTTGAATATTTCGTAACTACCTAAAGGAATATTCTCGTGTGAGTTTGTTATTAAACTTTATCTGCTATACATTTTGTTTGGCTATAAGGATAGAGTAACCCAATTGTGGAGGTTTGATAGATTTGGGCTCTAGATGGACCATTAACCGGCTTCTGAACTAAGCCTTGTGCAATGATCCGGTTCAGCGCTAAGTCTAAACGCAATCCATTACACCGTTTTGAGTTTAACCATAAGTGAGGAGTTCATATTAGTATTGTCTTCGACTAGCTCTTCACCTTCTTTCTTACCGTTTTCAATGATGGTCTTGTGTACAACCTTACTTCTGACGTGCCCTTCAAACGCAACGGCGATTCCGAAAACCCAAATTTGTCACGAAGATAAAGAAATCGAGAAGAAGGTAAAGCTTTGGTGAGTGAATCAATGATCTGATCAAGCGAGGGTACATACCGAATCTCCACCAAGTCTTGAAGCACCCGATCTCTAAAAAAGTGAACATCTAATTTGATGTGCTTTGTGCGAGCGTGGAAGACTGGATTTGAAGCTAACAAGCTGGCCCCCAAATTGTCACACCGCAATACTGAATGTGGTATATAGGGAATTTGAATTTCAGTAAGCAGAGACTTCCGCGAGATTAATTCAACCGGCAAATTAGCTAAGGCCCGATATTCCGATTCGGTGAAAGAGTCAGCAACAACGTTCTGTTTCTTGAAAGACCAAGAGATGAGAGTTTCACCAAGAAAAGCACAGTAAGCACCTACGTTGCGACGATCATCAGGAGAAGAGGCCAAATCCGCATCAGAATAACCATGGAGCTGCAATTGATAGCAGGGTTTGATGTGAAGACCTAGCCATCAAGACCCATATAAGTATCGTAACATCTTTTTAATACATTGCCAGTGTATAGACGTGAGATTTTGTTGATGTTGACTGAGGTTGTTAACTGTATAAGCTATATCAGGTCTTCTGTGAGTCAAGTACTATAAAGCTCCTAATAGACTCATGTACTGTGTAGGACAAACAGGAGGAGAACCATCGTGCATAGGATGCTGAGTACCAGCCACCATAGGAGAAGGACAAGGCTTGGACATGGACATCGTACTTGTCTGGTCACGATGACAGGAATACATGGAGTGGCCGCATGTGCTTAAGTGCAAAGGTTGCATTGAGATTGTGGATGAATTGTGTTAGACAAGCTATGTTTATTTCTGTCACCAATATATCGTCAACATACACCAGGATTAGAAATATAGCTGCTTTAGACACCAAATAAAACAGAGAATAATCTTCCTTTGAGTTGCTGAATCCCCAACTAAGGAGAGTGTCCCTTAGCCTAGAATACCATACTCTAGGAGCTTGTTTTAAACCATAGATAGTTTTGTGCAACTTGCGGATGTGTGTAGGATGATTAGGGTCTAAAAAACCCTCAGGCTGTGTCATATACACAGTTTCTTGTAAGACACCATTAAGAAAAGCATTATTTATGTCAAGTTCCCTCACTGTCTATCATTTCGAAACAACAATAGTCAGTATCAACCTGACTGTAAAGGCTTTAATGACTGGACTAAAGGTCTCATAGAAATCAACCCCAGGTGTCTGATGAAAGCCTTTAGCCACCAGTCGTGCCTTATACATGTGAACAGAACAATCCAAACCATACTTGACCTTATATACCCACTCGCATCCAATAACACTAAGAGAAGCAAACACTCGTACCAGTTGATGAGTTATTGTTTTGCCTTAGTTAATTGTCAAGAGTGTATTCTATAGAGAGAAAGAGCTATATAGTTTTTAGAGAGAGAAAACGCAAGTACAAATGAGTTTCAAAGTAAAAAGTGTTCAACCCCTTTATTAGAGTAGTCTGGTCCTTTATATAGAGGAGCCAAAACTTATTCTCAAACTGAAATCTGTTACAAAAAGTGGGCTAATTGCTGTTTAGTCCGTACTAATTACACATAGTTATAAATATCCTCTAAAACTTACATCAGTCACGAATTAAGGACAAAATTTCATTACTTACATTCAAATCTTTAAATTTACATTATTTACAATTTAGTCCTTAAAATCCGATTTTTATATCAGAAGCCCTCTAGTTCTCATGCCAGTAAATGAATCAGAACTAAAAAGTCTTCAAATCCGTTTTATCTTCAAATCTTAACATCTTCGAAAACTCCTATATGCTACGTAACTTGTGATAAACTTAAAAACAATCATTCGAATCAGTTATCTTAAATGGTCATTCGAAGCACTTACCCAATTTAACATCTCAAAACGTATTAATCAAAAAATAAAATCAAAATGGCCTCGAAACCCCTTGACAATAAAATGTTGGCTTGAAATTGCCTTCAAAGTATTACGTAAGCAGATCGTCTTCGAATAATCATCCTCTAATATAACCGTTACATATGTAACCGTTAAATTCATCATAACCCTAGAAGTCTAGCCTGACAGATGTTGAGCATCTACTCAATTCACTGATTCATATTCCAACCTATCATCATAAAGGTCTTTCCACCTTCACACACCTTCACTCGCTTTAGTATAAATACAACCTTCCTTTCATTTCCACTCTCCTCAGACAGAAACCCTTTTAGAGAGAAGTCAGAGTTTTTGGCTACCTTCATCGTGTTCCTCCTCTTTTCTCAGGATTTTCGCCAGAAAATTTAAGCTTTCTGACCAATATTCATCCTCTCCGATCAACCCTTACTTGGTTTATGAGAAAGAAACCAAGAACCAAAATATCGAAGGCCATTCTACCCAAAACACCAGAATCTTTTGATACTGACAGCAATTTAATGTTCGGATCTTATGATTACTTTTGTATTACACAAAGGGCTGAAGAATACAGAAGAGCAAGATTAATTCGAGGAGGTCCAATCAGAACTACTACTGAAACATTCTATTACGATAACTTCGATCCTACTAAAGTTCCAACTCTTTCACCTTCCCTCACAGTCGAAGAACAATCATCATCTAAAATCTCAGGGCCTAAAACACCTCGAGTCTCCTCATCTCGGAGTAGAATTTCTTCTATGATTACTAAAAAATCTCCTCCAAAACCAAAAACAAATAACCCCTATTCGGAACACTCTTCAGTAACCAGAAAAATAAAAACTTTTATTGTCATGAGAGATGAATCAAAAATTATCCGAACTCCTTCCCCTCCAAATCCAAATGCTGACAATCTTCCTCAAAGAGAAGTAATACAAGAAACTCCTCGAATTACTAACCCTTCTTCAGAAACTATTATCCCAACTTTCCAAAACCGTCGAGAAGAAACTTCGAAGGCCAACGGAGCTGATTCAGAAGCTACAAGAACCGATCTCGAGGTTGACTCTAACAATGGGAACTCAGCGAATACTCAAAAATATCAAGAAGAAACAGATGTTTGCTCCATCTCCGAAGAAGAAAGGGAAAAAATTGGGAGGAACCTAAGGAACCTTTAAACTAAATACATTATTGCTTTGAAAAAAGTCCGCTACATATACTAATAAGGATAGCCAGGCTTCGGCTCTTAGGAAAAAATGAGGAATGGGAGAAAACATAACTTTTCGTCTGCCAAAGGAAGGAGAAACTCCCCTTGACTGCAAAGATGATTAACTAGTGGTATACCCAGAAATCATCAACTGGGGTCTTCGATTTCCACTAGATCCAATGATCGTGGAGTACTTTGAACTCCTTAGTTTATGCCCTACCCAGGTGACAACGAATCAATGGTTCACCCTTATGTTAATGATCATGGCATCCCTTCTATCCAAAATTCCCATTAGTATTAAAGACTTCATCTCACTGACTCAACTTTCAAAAGGTCAGAAGTTTCCCTTTTATTACCTCACATTGATGGATCACCTCAAGATCATCGATGATCTTCTGGAGGCTGATAAATTCTGGAAACAAAAATTCGTCTAACGTGATTTCCGAAGCCAAGCCTTCAAAACTAACTCTCGTCTGGAGAAGCAATCGTAAGTTCTTCGAATATTTTATGTTCTGATATAAAATTTACCTTTCCTTTTTTTCCTTAACCTTTTATCTTACTAATTTATATCGGAAATTTCGAAGAGTTACTCAACACGTCGAGAAGCTGCTAAGGAAAGTTTCCAACAACTCGCTGCTTAGGATGAGAAGGAATGGAACAATGCATTTCATACTGCCTTTTAGCCTATCAATTTCCTACATAGCCATATGTTTCCAATCATAGAAGGTGGCTTGCCTCCTCAAGATCTATTATCAGAACCATATCCGAAGCTTGTGTGCCAACGAATACTTCAACCTGTCTGCAAAGTCAGTCTTCCCATTCGTAACAGATCGGATAACCATTTTCCAAAAAAGAAGAAAGAAAAATGTGCCAAAGAAAAGAAAGGTAAAAAGGAAGCTAGCACATCTGGTGCTAGCCCTTCCACACCCTCAAAGACAAAACGTCGAAAATGCAAAACTGCAGAACAACCTCTCTCACCCATCGAAGAGGGAAAAAACCAAGAACCTTCATCAAAGAAAAAGAAAGTTTCCTCTAATTCCCAAGGAAAGAAAAAGAAACATAAGAGAATCACTTCGTACGCTTTGTTTGATGAGGACAGAGTCACTGTTGTTGAAAACCCAAAAAACCCTTCAATCGAAAATCAATCAAATAAAGACAAACCTTTGATAGTCATTGAAGATAATACCTCCAACGAGAATCAAGCCACTGCAGCCTTCGATCTTGACATGCTTATCAACTTCGAAAATACCGAAGCATTTATTAGTGAGGAAGACCATGTTCTTCAAGTAATCCAGAACCACATGGTTAACTTTGGGAGACCAACACCAATCGAAGCTTGTCCAGAAGCTATCCGCTGTCTTGAGCTCATCACCCCAATGGTTCATGGTCCTAGCACTTCCAAACTTCGTGTTCCTACTCCAAATCCTGCCATTTCTGTCGCACTTGAGCCATTTGCCAAGCTTGATACTGCAGCAAAGAAACTTGCTTCCCAAGTCGAAGCTTCTTAGATCCATCTAAACCAACTGGCCAAAGATATGGTTTACTACATGGAAGCTTACGAGGCTGAGAAAAAGTTTAGAGAAACTTTGCACGACAAAGTAATCGATCAATTTCACGGTTATGAAATGGCACGGTCCGAACTTATAAAAGGTGCTATCTGCATAAAGAATCATTTGCGAGTCACCCACATTCTACTCTTAACTAATCTCAAAGGTGACCAGTCTTTGATGATTTGTTAAGATAGTATTCAAACATACGTAAACAACTATTGGCCAAAAAATGAACTTCATTGAGAGGAAATAGTGCGCCATTCAAAACAAAAATTCCAAAATATAAAAACATGTCTACTCCCAATAAAGCTTAAAGAGCTGGATATTCCACGGATGTTGAAGCATTTTCCCTTCGAAATCACAAAGTCGATAGGATCTCGGCTTAATTCTTTCAACAACTGTATAAGGTCCTTCCCAATTTGGAGCCATTTTTTCGACGTTCTTCTTCTTTGTATGCAAGAAAACGTTTCGCAATACCTTATCACCTTCTTTAAATTCTCTTCTCTTTAGCTTCAAATCATATCTACTTCTCGTAAGAGTTTGACAACCAATTACATTCAAATGAGCTCGAACTCTTTTTTCCTCAATCAGATCCAAATTTACATTATTTACAATTTAGTCCTTAAAATCTGATTTTTATATCAGAAGCCCTCTAGTTCTCATGCCAGTAAATGAATTAGAACTAAAAAGTCTTCAAATCCGTTTTATCTTCGAATCTTAACATCTTCGAAAACTCCTATATGCTACGTAACTTGTGATAAACTTAAAAACAATCATTCGAATCAGTTATCTTAAATGGTCATTCGAAGCACTTACCCAATTTAACATCTCAAAACGTATTAATCAAAAAATAAAATAAAAATGGCCTCGAAACCACTTGACAATAAAATGTTGGCTTGAAATTGCCTTCGAAGTATTACGTAAGCAGATCGTCTTCGAATAATCATCCTCTAATATAACCGTTAAATTCATCATAACCCTAGAAGTCTAGCCTGACAGATGTTGAGCATCTACTCAATTCACTGATTCATATTCCAACCTATCATCATAAAGGTCTTTCCACCTTCACACACCTTCACTCGCTTTAGTATAAATACAACCTTCCTTTCATTTCCACTCTCCTCAGACAGAAACCCTTTTAGAGAGAAGTCAGAGTTTTTGGCTACCTTCATCGTGTTCCTCCTCTTTTCTCAGGATTTTCGCCAGAAAATTTAAGCTTTCTGACCAATATTCATCCTCTCCGATCAACCCTTACTTGGTTTATGAGAAAGAAACCAAAAACCAAAATATCGAAGGCCATTCTACCCACAACACCAGAATCTTTTGATACTGACAGCAATTTAATGTTCGGATCTTATGATTACTTTTGTATTACACAAAGGGCTGAAGAATACAGAAGAGCAAAATTAATTCGAGGAGGTCCAATCAGAACTACTACTGAAACATTCTATTACGATAACTTCGATCCTACTAAAGTTCCAACTCTTTCACCTTCCCTGACAGTCGAAGAACAATCATCATCTAAAATCTCAGGGCCTAAAACACCTCGAGTCTCCTCATCTCGGAGTAGAATTTCTTCTATGATTACTAAAAAATCTCCTCCAAAACCAAAAACAAATAACCCCTATTCGGAATACTCTTCAGTAACCAGAAAAATAAAAACTTTTATTGTCATGGGAGATGAATCAAAAATTATCCGAACTCCTTCCCCTCCAAATCCAAATGCTGACAATCTTCCTCAAAGAGAAGTAATACAAGAAACTCCTCGAATTACTAACCCTTCTTCAGAAACTATTATCCCAACTTCCCAAAACCGTCGAGAAGAAACTTCGAAGGCCAACGGAGCTGATTCAGAAGCTACAAGAACCGATCTCGAGGTTGACTCTAACAATGGGAACTCAGCGAATACTCAAAAATATCAAGAAGAAACAAATGTTTGCTCCATCTCCGAAGAAGAAAGGGAAAAAATTGGGAGGAACCTAAGGAACCTTTAAACTAAATACATTATTGCTTTGAAAAAAGTCCGCTACATATACTAATAAGGATAGCCAGGCTTCGGCTCTTAGGAAACAATGAGGAATGGGAGAAAACATAACTTTTCGTCTGCCAAAGGAAGGAGAAACTCCCATTGACTGCAAAGATGATTAACTAGTGGTATACCCAGAAATCATCAACTGGGGTCTTCGATTTCCACTAGATCCAATGATCGTGGAGTACTTTGAACTCCTTAGTTTATGCCCTACCCAGGTGACAACGAATCAATGGTTCACCCTTATGTTAATGATCATGGCATCCCTTCTATCCAAAATTCCCATTAGTATTAAAGACTTCATCTCACTGACTCAACTTTCAAAAGGTCAGAAGTTTCCCTTTTATTACCTCACATTGATGGATCACCTCAAGATCATCGATGATCTTCCGGAGGCTGATAAATTCTGGAAACAAAAATTCGTCTAACGTGATTTCCGAAGCCAAGCCTTCAAAACTAACTCTCGTCTGGAGAAGCAATCGTAAGTTCTTCGAATATTTTATGTTCTGATATAAAATTTACCTTTCCTTTTTTTTCCTTAACCTTTTATCTTACTAATTTATATCGGAAATTTCGAAGAGTTACTCAACACGTCGAGAAGCTGCTAAGGAAAGTTTCCAACAACTCGCTGCTTGGGATGAGAAGGAATGGAACAATGCATTTCATACTGCCTTTTAGCCTATCAATTTCCTACATAGCCATATGTTTCCAATCAAAGAAGGTGGCTTGCCTCCTCAAGATCTATTATCATAACCATATCCGAAGCTTGTGTGCCAACGAATACTTCAACCTGTCTGCAAAGTCAGTCTTCCCATTCGTAACAGATCGGATAACCATTTTCCAAAAAAGAAGAAAGAAAAATGTGCCAAAGAAAAGAAAGGTAAAAAGGAAGCTAGCACATCTGGTGCTAGCCCTTCCACACCCTCAAAGCCAAAACGTCGAAAATGCAAAACTGCAGAACAACCTCTCTCACCCATCGAAGAGGGAAAAGACCAAGAACCTTCATCAAAGAAAAAGAAAGTTTCCTCTGATTCCCAAGGAAAGAAAAAGAAACATAAGAGAATCACTTCGTACGCTTTGTTTGATGAGGACGGAGTCACTGTTGTTGAAAACCCAAAAGACCCTTCAATCGAAAATCAATCAAATAAAGAAAAACCTTTGATAGTCATTGAAGATAATACCTCCAACGAGAATCAAGCCACTGCAGCCTTCGATCTTGACATGCTTATCAACTTCGAAAATACCGAAGCATTTATTAGTGAGGAAGACCATGTTCTTCAAGTAATCCAGAACCACATGGTTAACTTTGGGAGACCAACATCAATCGAAGCTTGTCCAGAAGCTATCCGCTGTCTTGAGCTCATCACCCCAATGGTTCAAGGTCCTAGCACTTCCAAACTTCGTGTTCCTACTCCAAATCCTGCCATTTCTGTCGCACTTGAGCCATTTGCCAAGCTTGATACTGCAGCAAAGAAACTTGCTTCCCAAGTCGAATCTTCTTAGATCCATCTAAACCAACTGGCCAAAGATATGGTTTACTACATGGAAGCTTACGAGGCTGAGAAAAAGTTTAGAGAAACTTTGCACGACAAAGTAATCGATCAATTTCACGGTTATGAAATGGCACGGTCCGAACTTATAAAAGGTGCTATCTGCATAAAGAATCATTTGCGAGTCACCCACATTCTACTCTTAACTAATCTCAAAGTTGACCAGTCTTTGATGATTTGTTAAGATAGTATTCAAACATACGTAAACAACTATTGGCCAAAAAATGAACTTCATTGAGAGGAAATAGTGCGCCATTCAAAACAGAAATTCCAAAATATAAAAACATGTCTACTCCCAATAAAGCTTAAAGAGCTGGATATTCCACGGATGTTGAAGCATTGTCCCTTCGAAATCACAAAGTCGATAGGATCTCGGCTTAATTCTTTCAACAACTGTATAAGGTCCTTCCCAATTTGGAGCCATTTTTTCGACGTTCTTCTTCTTTGTATGCAAGAAAACGTTTCGCAATACCTTATCACCTTCTTTAAATTCTCTTCTCTTTAGCTTCAAATCATATCTACTTCTCGTAAGAGTTTGACAACCAATTACATTCAAATGAGCTCGAACTCTTTTTTCCTCAATCAGATCCAAATTTACATTATTTACAATTTAGTCCTTAAAATCTGATTTTTATATCAGAAGCCCTCTAGTTCTCATGCCAGTAAATGAATCAGAACTAAAAAGTCTTCAAATCCGTTTTATCTTCGAATCTAAACATCTTCGAAAACTCCTATATGCTACGTAACTTGTGATAAACTTAAAAACAATCATTCGAATCAGTTATCTTAAATGGTCATTCGAAGCACTTACCCAATTTAATATCTCAAAACGTATTAATCAAAAAATAAAATCAAAATGGCCTCGAAACCCCTTGAAAATAAAATGTTGGCTTGAAATTGCCTTCGAAGTATTACGTAAGCAGATCGTCTTCGAATAATCATCCTCTAATATAACCGTTACATATGTAACCGTTAAATTCATCATAACCCTAGAAGTCTAGCCTGACAGATGTTGAGCATCTACTCAATTCACTGATTCATATTCCAACCTATCATCATAAAGGTCTTTCCACATTCACACACCTTCACTCGCTTTAGTATAAATACAACCTTCCTTTCATTTCCACTCTCCTCAGACAGAAACCCTTTTAGAGAGAAGTCAGAGTTTTTGGCTACCTTCATCGTGTTCCTCCTCTTTTCTCAGGATTTTCGCCAGAAAATTTAAGCTTTCTGATCAATATTCATCCTCTCCGATCAACCCTTACTTGGTTTATGAGAAAGAAACCAAGAACCAAAATATCGAAGGCCATTCTACCCAAAACACCAGAATCTTTTGATACTGACAGCAATTTAATGTTCGGATCTTATGATTATTTTGTATTACACAAAGGGCTGAAGAATACAGAAGAGAAAGATTAATTCGAGGAGGTCCAATCAGAACTACTACTGAAACATTCTATTACTATAACTTCGATCCTACTAAAGTTCCAACTCTTTCACCTTCCCTCACAGTCGAAGAACAATCATCATCTAAAATCTCAGGGCCTAAAACACCTCGAGTCTCCTCATCTCGGAGTAGAATTTCTTCTATGATTACTAAAAAATCTCCTCCAAAACCAAAAACAAATAACCCCTATTCGGAACACTCTTCAGTAACCAGAAAAATAAAAACTTTTATTGTCATGGGAGATGAATAAAAAATTATCCGAACTCCTTCCCCTCCAAATCCAAATGCTGACAATCTTCCTCAAAGAGAAGTAATACAAGAAACTCCTCGAATTACTAACCCTTCTTCAGAAACTATTATCCCAACTTCCCAAAACCGTTGAGAAGAAACTTCGAAGGCCAACGGAGCTGATTCAGAAGCTACAAGAACCGATCTCGAGGTTGACTCTAACAATGGGAACTCAGCGAATACTCAAAAATATCAAGAAGAAACAGATGTTTGCTCCATCTCCGAAGAAGAAAGGGCAAAAATTGGGAGGAACCTAAGGAACCTTTAAACTAAATACATTATTGCTTTGAAAAAAGTCCGCTACATATACTAATAAGGATAGCCAGGCTTCGGCTCTTAGGAAACAATGAGGAATGGGAGAAAACATAACTTTTCGTCTGCCAAAGGAAGGAGAAACTCCCCTTGACTGCAAAGATGATTAACCATTTGCCAAAAAAGAAGAAAGAAAAGAAAGGTAAAAAGGAAGCTAGCACATCTGGTGCTAGCCCTTCCACACCCTCAAAGCCAAAACGTCGAAAATGCAAAACTGCAGAACAATCTCTCTCACCCATCGAAGAGGGAAAAGACCAAGAACCTTCATCAAAGAAAAAGAAAGTTTCCTCTGATCCCCAAGGAAAGAAAAAGAAACATAAGAGAATCACTTCGTACGCTTTGTTTGATGAGGACGGAGTCACTGTTGTTGAAAACCCAAAAAACCCTTCAATCGAAAATCAATCAAATAAAGACAAACCTTTGATAGTCATTGAAGATAATACCTCCAACGAGAATCAAGCCACTGCAGCCTTCGATCTTGACATGCTTATCAACTTCGAAAATACCGAAGCATTTATTAGTGAGGAAGACCATGTTCTTCAAGTAATCCAGAACCACATGGTTAACTTTGGGAGACCAACACCAATCGAAGCTTGTCCAGAAGCTATCCGCTCTCTTGAGCTCATCACCCCAATGGTTCAAGGTCCTAGCACTTCCAAACTTCGTGTTCCTACTCCAAATCCTGCCATTTCCGTCGCACTTGAGCCATTTCCCAAGCTTGATACTGCAGCAAAGAAACTTGCTTCCCAAGTCGAAGCTTCTTAGATCCATCTAAACCAACTGGCCAAAGATATGGTTTACTACATGGAAGCTTACGAGGCTGAGAAAAAGTTTAGAGAAACTTTGCACGACAAAGTAATCGATCAATTTCACGGTTATGAAATGGCACGGTCTGAACTTATAAAAGGTGCTATCTGCATAAAGAATCATTTGGGAGTCACCCACATTCTACTCTTAACTAATCTCAAAGGTGACCAGTCTTTGATGATTTGTTAAGATAGTATTCAAACATACGTAAACAACTATTGGCCAAAAAAATGAACTTCATTGAGAGGAAATAGTGCGCCATTCAAAAAAAAAATCCAAAATATAAAAACATGTCTACTCCCAATAAAGCTTAAAGAGATGGATATTCCACGGATGTTGAAGCATTTTCCCTTCGAAATCACAAAGTCGATAGGATCTCGGCTTAATTCTTTCAACAACTGTATAAGGTCCTTCCCAATTTGGAGCCATTTTTTCGACGTTCTTCTTCTTTGTATGCAAGAAAACGTTTCGCAATACCTTATCACCTTCTTTAAATTCTCTTCTCTTTAGCTTCAAATCATATCTACTTCTTGTAAGAGTTTGACAACCAATTACATTCAAATGAGCTCGAACTCTTTTTTCCTCAATCAGATCCAAATAAGCCCTTCGAACTTCATCATTAGACCTTTCAGAATATTGAGATATTCTAAAAGATGACATCGTACATTCAATGGGGCTGACTGCATCCATACCATATGCCAAAGCAAAAGGAATCTCTTTTTTAGCCTCTCTTGGAGTTGTTCGATAAGCCAAAAGCACCTCTTGCAAATAGTTTGGCCATTTTCGAGCTGCTCCCGATAAATTCTTCTTCAAGCCATCTAAATTTTTTATGTTTGTCACCTTCACTTATCCATTTGTTTGAGGATGAAAAAGCGTCGAAAAACATTGCTGAATTCCTTTAGAGATACAAAATGCAGCAATTTCCTTGTTATTAAACTGAGGGCCATTATCTGTCGTAATCCTCCGAGGAACCCCAAAACGACAACATATACTATTTACGATAAATTTGATGATATCCGTTCCCTTTGTTACTGATAACGGTTCTGCCGCTGCCCATTTTGTAAAATAATCAACCGCTACAATTATCTTCTGTCTTCCTCCAGAATCCATCGGCAAAGGTCCAACCTATCAAACGGTATTTCCTCGGATATAGACATAAGTGGTACTGCTGGTCTGTGAATAGCGTTGGAAAATCTCTGACAAGTATTACAACCTCAGACTAAATTCCTAGCATCGTTCATGATTGTAGGCCAATAAAACCATGCAAGTAAAACTCGACATGATAAAGCGTTGAACCCACAATGAGCCGACCCTTCACCATCATGCAACTCTTACAATAATTCTTGTGATTCTTGTTTGTTTAAGCATCATAATAATAGCATGATCAATGCCTTTTTATATAAAGTCCCATCCAATACTTTATATCCGAAGGCTTTGCCCCTTAATGTTTTGGCCAATTGTGAATCATCTGACAGTATTCCTTGAGTAAAAAAATTAAGAATATCGGATCGCCAATCGCGTCGGCTTTCATCAGTGGTAAAAAACTCCTCTATGCATTCACATTGGTTAGGTCGAGTAACAATTAAATGATTTTCTTGTAGCAAAATCGAAGGATATTATTCCTTGTAAGGAACATTTGCTAAAGATTCAGCCATAATGTTACTTCCTCTCCCAATATATTCCACAACAATGTTGTCAAACATAAGTATTAAATTCCGAAGTTCCCAAAGATATAAAATCAAACGATCCTTCCTTGCTTCGGAAAATCCAGATACTTAATTTTCCAATAACTGAGAATCTGTTTCCAAACGTACTGAAGTTGCCCGCAATTTTTTGCGAATCTCAAACCTGCCAAAGCAACTTCGTATTCAGCTTCCTATTTCGAAGCAAGAAAACCGAATTTAATAGATTGAATCATTGTTTCTCCCATCATAGCTATTAATTGAACCCCAACACTACATCCTGAAACACTAGATCCCCCATATGTTCGAACAACCCACCTCGAATCAATAGGTATGACCTTTTCAGCTTCTTCCTCATCTAACGGCTTGAGTGGAATTCAACAAAAACATTTGCCAGTGCTTGCGCCTTTATTGTTGTTCGAGGTGTAAACAAAATATAATAGTTCCCAAACTCCACTGACCATTTGGTCATCCTCCCCGAAATATCAAGTCGCTGTAAAACATTTTTCAAAGGGAATGAAGTTCGTACTTTAATAGTATGAGCTTAAAAATACGGGCGCATCTTTCTAGCAGCAACCACCAATGCTAATGCCAATTTATCTAATTTCATATACCTTTCTTCTGCTGCCACCAAACTTTTACTAATGTAATACACCGGCTTCGGAACTCCTCAATCCTCACTAATTAACACTACGCTTAGTGCAAAATTCGATACCGCGATATACAAAAACAATTTCTCCCCATTTCGAGGCTTTGATAAAATCTTTGGTGATGACAACAAATTTTTGATGTTTTTGAAAGCTGCTTCACATTCTGATGTTTTTTATCTTTGGTAAAGCATTTATCAGACAATCTTGAAGTAAATCGATTAAGTGCTCCTAACCTACCTGTCAAAGTTTGCACTTCTTTGATTGATCGAGGAGAATTCATTGTTATCAAAGCTTTTAATTGTATAGGGTCAGCTTCTATTCCTTTTTCGTTGATGATAAAACCTAAAAACTTCCCTGGTCAAACTCTGAAGGTGAACTTCTCAGGATTTAATTTAAACCTGATCGCTCTTAAATTCAAAAAATCTCCATCTAAATCATCAAGATGCACTTTATCCTTTGAGCTCTTTACTACCATGTCGTCTATACATACCTCCATATTTCTTCTGATCTGAGTAGCAAAAGCTTTATTAATTAATCTTTGATAAGTGGATCTAGCATTCTTCAATCCGAAGGGCATCACTCTATAACAATGCAAGCCCCTATCAGTTATAAAATTTGTGCATTCTTGATCTTTTGGATCTGATTATACCCTGCAAAAGCATCCATAAAAGTTAAAATTTTGTTGCATGAAGTAGAAAATCAATTGATCTATTCGAGGAACAGGAAACGGATCTTTGGGACAAGCTCTATTCAAATCCGTAAAATCCACACACATCCTCCATTTCTCATTCTTCTTTTTTACTACCAACGAATTCATCGTCCATAAATGATACTGTGACTCTCTTATGTGTCCGACCTTAGACAATCAATCCACTTCAGCAACAATCACTTCTGCTTTTTCCGAGGAAACGTTTTTTTTTAATTACCGGCTTAATCTTCAGATCTATGGCCAAGTTGTGTCGAATTAGCTCAATAGGTACTCCTGTTACATCTTTTGTCCTCCAAGCGAAGACATCCAAATTTGGAGATAAAAAATCAAGCATTATTGACGTAGAAAAGGGGTCAATAAAGTTCTGATTCGAAGTACCTTTCCTTCCGAAAAATTAAACTCCTCTATCTCTTCACTAACCCTTAAAGACCCCGAGGTTTCCCTCGGATCGTCAACCCTATCGTCCAAATCCGAGGGTGCCCTTCTAATTGCTATTATGGTATTAAATCTCGACTACCAGATCCTCGGATCCGAAGTGCAGTGGCATAACATTCCTTTGCAACCTTCTGATCGCCTCGAACAACCCCGACTTTGTCTCCAACCACATACTTAAAACGGTGATGGACTGTAGACACCACCCCATACATTCTTGAAATCCACGATCTTCAAAAACTAGCATTATAACTTGTGAAAAAATCCACCAACACAAAGAGTACATGGACCTTTTTCTAAAATGGTCCTTTTCGCAAACTCACCTCACCTTCGAATTCTCCCGTGAATCGAATAATCGTTTGATCCGATTGAGAAATAGAGGTGGATTTGTCATTCTATCATATGTGGATTTAAAAAGGACATTGGCAGAACTGCCAGTATCAATCAGCATACGTCGAATTTTGACGCCAGCCACCTCAGCTCCAATCCCTACAACATCTTCGTGTGGTCCTGCAATACCTCTCAGATCATCTTCATGAAACAAAATGAAGATTGGTTGCCAAAGGATATACACAAACATATGGTATAGAATACTCTGAAATGTTCTCTCCGGTTGCAAAGATTGACACTATCAGAGTTTTATTTTCAATAGCCGCGAATAAAGATTGGCCTCTTCATCAATTTGATGTAAAGAATGCTTTCTCATATGAAGACTTGGAAGAAGACGTATATATGGAACCCCCACCAGGGTTCTCTGATGGTCTTCAAGAAAATAAGGTATGTAAACTGAAAAAGTCATTATATGGGCTCAAACAGTCTCCTCGTGCTTGGTTTGGGAGATTTACAATGGCAATGAAGCAGTATAGCTACAAACAGAGTAATGGGGATCATACCTTGTTTTACAAAAAAAGAGGAGAATTAGTCACTTGTCTTATAATATATGTCGACGATATGATTATAACGGGGAATAACGAAGAAGAAATTAGCTCTCTTAGGAAAAACCTCTTCAAGGAGTTCGAAATGAAAGACCTTGGGGGATTGAAGTATTTCCTAGGAATCGAAGTTTTTAGGTCAAGAGAAGGGATTTATATCTCCCAACAGAAATATATATTGGATTTATTAGCTAAAATTGGCATGGTGGATTGCAAACCAAATAACACTCCTATGGTTGTGAATCACAAACTAAACATAATTGAAGGGGCCAGACCAACGAGTAAAGAAAGGTACCAAAGGTTGGTGGGAAAATTTATTTACCTGGCTCATACTCGACCCGACATTGCATACGCGGTGGGAGTAGTTAGCCAGTTCATATATCATCCTCAGGAACACCATATGGAGGCAGTAATGAGGATTATTTGATATCTCAAAGGTACACCAAGAAAAGGCATAATTTTTAAGAAAAATAGACACCTTGATGTTGAAGTATTCACATATGCCAATTAGGGAGGGAATCCTAACGACAAGCGATCAACTGCTGGCTACTTTACTTTTCTTGGAGGTAACTTAGTGACTTGGAGGAGTAAGAAAGAGAAAGTAGTCTCATTGTCAAGTGCTGAATCAGAATTTAGAGGAATCGTTAAGGGGATTATGGAGATACTTTGGTTAAAGAAGATAATGAAAGAAATCGGATCCCCTCTGAAGTGTCCAACTCAGTTAATGTGCGATAATAAAGCTACGATTAAGATTTCAGAGAACCCGGTACAGCACGATAGAACAAAGCACGTTGAAATAGATAGACACTTCATAAAAGAAAAGATTGAAGATGAGACAGTCGAACTTCCGTTTGTTAGATCCGAAGACCAACAGGCAGACATCCTGACAAAAGCGGTTGCTGCAATAACATTCGAATTAGTTTTATCCAAGCTGGGTATTGGTTATCCCACTACACAACTTGAGGGGGAGTGTTAGAATATTCAGTGTATTAAGTTTCCTTGTATAGGTCTCTAAGTTCTCTATATATTGAGAGCCTTACTATTGAGTTAATATCTCTAATGCAACAGGTTTGGACAGGGAGAGAATAATAATGTGCTTTAGGTTTGGTAAGAATGTTGTATATGGAAGATAAAATGAACATTTTCTAATAAAACACAAAACCTTAGCCACCTCTTGCGGCTACTTCTCTCTTTGTTTTTTAACATTTACTTCTGACCCTATTTATGAGTTCGAATAGTTCAAAACTAGGACAAGAAATGCGCGGAAATAAAGTTACTACTCATCACCGCCCCCAAGTCGGAACCGCTCATATTTGTGACGGCGCTCCGTAGAAGTACAAATTGTCCGGTTCGCTCATATTTCCCTACGTGATCTATCGGTCTACGGAATCTACTACATGCATATCTAGTAGAACCAGTAGAATTTAAAATTAGTACTTTTGAAAGTAGATTTGTATCCTTTACCTTACCGCTACTTCACACACTAAGTATCTATCGGATCTCAAATAGCTTGGTTGTTTTTTTTTAACATAAATGTCAGTTGATTTTTATATTTTTTTGAAAAAATTAAATTTTGTTTTCTAGTTTGTCTATTTTCTTAAAAATGATGTTATTACGGTTAGGGTTAGAGTATTACATTTTGCGTTTCTTTATTATTTTCAACATAATTCGGTTATTTGTCAAAATGTTTTATGAATCTAGTCCTCTAGATATTCTTATATAAACTATTTGAGTTCAACAACCATTATCGTTATACTTATTTTATATAAAATACTAATCTTCCAAAATACGATTTATTTACATATACATACACAATTAACGCCCGAAACATGAGAATCTCTGTTTTTATGTTCCAAGAATAGAGATTTGCTTTCTTGGTTTTCAATATGTAATAGTGATCTAATTTTTCTCTGATTAATCATCTCTAAGGTTGGTTCCATCATGGAAGATGGTGAATGCCTCTAACCATACTCAACAAAATCTACACCAAGTTTAGAATTGAATGCATTCAATAATCCTGGTACCGTTACTTTTCTTCCTCTGCCTACAAGGAAAACATAAACAATTTTACAGACTAATCCTCTAAGAAATAGGCAACTGCAACATGTTGTAATCCCTAACAATTGTGAGAAACAATCCTACATTCGAGGAATCAATTTTATAAATAGCCGAACGAAAGTATTACACAAAATAAAAATTTAAACTAAAAACGTTTTGCTGATTTATTCAAAACCAAACAAGAGTCTGTTCTACATGAGATTCCAAGAATCACTAGCACTGGTGATCAAATTGGAGTAACATTTGACTATAAAGATAAAGAGAAGCTAGAAAGGAAAGCAAAACACACATTGATTGTGAAATTTGCGGTAGGAAAACTATCAACTTCAACAATTAAACACTTTCTTGATAGCTCAAGTTTCCTGCTGGTTATAATTTTTCTCAGTGGGACTATACACACATATTTATTAAATTCAACTTCAAAGACTATATCAAGAGGATCTAGAAGCGAAATGTATGGAATGTGGGTTAAAAAACAATGAGGTTGATAAAATGGACACCTCATTTCAATCCTAATATTAAGTGTCCTATTACCCCAGTTTGGCAAAGTCTTCCTAATATACCGGAATATATGTCTAATGAGGAGACTATGAAGATTATAGGAAAATAAATTGGCTCACCCTTATCTGCTTGGGTACCTGAGAAAAATCGGGCAAGGCACAACTGCTGTCAAATATGGCTGGAAATGGATGTCTCGAAAGAACCTTTAAAAAGAATTTGGATAAATTTCGGTGAGAGTGAAGGTTTCTTGCAAGAAGTTAGGTACTTGGACTTATCATCATATTGCAAGAAATGTTTGCATTTTGGGGTATGGAGCTCAAGACTGCAAAAGGCTTACAGAAGAATAAGTATTGAAAAGTACTGTGAGCTCCACTACAAATGAACCAATAACTCCAGTTGCTGACTTTGGTAAAGCAGGCATGCCACTCAAGATCAAATTTCTGGTGATAAAGCCCATTGGGAATGACAGTTTGACATATAAATGTAACCATACCATAAGCAACAATTCAAGAAATCCTACAGAAGATTCAGAAAATAAGATAAGTAAAGTTGACAGTTATAACAAGCTTACAGAAAATAATAGCAAAAAAGTATATCTCCAACTAAAGGGGTTTCAAGAACAAATTCAATAAATACATATAAATATGTTGAAATTTTTGACGAACTTCAAGCTATTGATAATGAAGCGTTATTTGGCAGCATTAGAGAAATTGTATCTTCTCAGAATCCTGGCAACTCTCATATGAAGTGTTGTACTGGTAGTTTACCTAATTCCCCAAGGCTAATGCTGATTGAGACTATGCAAAATATTAACAAGACTGAAAAAAGACCAAAAGAGCAAAGAGTTGGAAAACTAAAGGAACATTTTCTGCAAAGATGATGCAGTTAAAAGGGTCTGCCAAACCCTTTCCTACTCAATCTAAATGACCATCTCCATTCTGAATTACAATACGAGAGGTCTTAGAAATAAGAGAACTCTCAATCGATTGAAATATATTTAAAAAGCTGAAAAGGTCTCTTTCATGGCTTTACAAGAACCATTAGTCTCAAATACTAAGATGACTTCTATCTCAAGCAAGATGGGTTTGATGGTTGTACTGGCAACATTAGTAACAATATATGGATGGTGTGGAGTTCTGAATTTCTAGTTGAAAGTCTATTAGATAATTATCAAATATTGCACCTAAATGTGAAACATCAGCTTATTTAAAAAAAAATTCAGACTCTCTGTGATTTATGGTAAGTGTTAGAAGCGACCAAAGAACTCATTTGTGGGAAAATCTTAGGGTTGTTGATGATGAGTTAAAATAGTGGATAATTCTTGGGAACTTTAATGTCATATTGAATCCTGAAGAGCAGCTCTCATATTGAACAAACTATATTAGCAACATGAAAGAATTTAATAACTTAATCCTTGATTGTCATTTGATTGATGCAGGTTTTTCTCGTTCAAAGTTTACATGGACCAATAGAAAGGAGTGGAAAAGACTCGATCGAGTCTTATACAACACTTCCTGGTCAAACTACTTTGATTACACGTCAATCAAGAACCTTACACGAATTTGCAGTGATCACTCTTTAATCAGCATCTCTCTGTACGAAAAAAGGTCAGAACAAGCCAATTTTTAGATCCATGAATATGTGGATTAGACATTAAGGTTTTATGGATATGGTGTCTAATAGTTGGGTTATTGAAATAAATGGCAATTTTACATATCGATTCTAGGGAAAACTTAGAAGATTGAAAGTTGATTCAAAAGAACTGGAACAAAAATATATTTGGAAATATCTTTAGCTTTTTTAAAAAGGTGAAGATGAGTTGTTATTCAGAGAAATAAACTACCATAATTAAAATTCCTCGTATGATAAATATTTTCTTGAAAAGGCTAAATCTCTGCACATGGAGTTGCTGGCTAGAGAAGAAAGTTACTAGAGTCAAAAAGCTCACTGAAATTGGTTGAAAGACTGTGATACAAACACTGCTACTTTTCTCAACTTTGTTAAGAAAAGAAAGAAAAGAAACAAGATACACAATATACGAGATGGTGCTACTTGGATTGAAGATCATAAGCTCACTGGTGAATCTGTAGAGGATTATTTTACAAACATTATGGCTGCTGATATAAATCATAATCAAGATGAAATTCTCTTTAATTTGATCCATAAACTTAGTACCAATTAAAACAATAGGATGTTAATGGATAGTCTTAAAGATGACGAGATTATAAATGCAATAAACTCTCTAAATCCAAAATCTGTTGCTGGTCATGATGGGTTCAATGAGATTTTTTTAAAGCTTACTGGAAAACTAAAGGTTTTGGTATCTGTGAGACAATAAGGGATATTTTTAAAGGTCGTTCTATTTTTAAATATTGAATCACCAAAAACATGGAAAGACTTCAGGTCGGTAAGTCTTACCACTATTTTCAGCAGGATTGCATCTAAGGTGTTAAATCAGAGACTAACCAATATTATCCCTTTCATTATCTCTGAAGAGCAATGAGCTTCATAAATAAAATGAACATCCACGAGAATATTTTAATCACCAAAGAACTTTGTTGTGATTTAAACTGCAAAAACATAGGAGACAACTTGATAATAAATGTGGATATTTCAAAAGCTTTTGATTATAAGTTTATCCTAAGAATTTTTGCTACATTTGGATTGGATGAATGTTTTCATACCTTAATAAACAAGAGTATCGATAATAACTTCTTTTCAATCATTGAAAATGATGAGCTAAAGGGTTTTTTAGACATACTAAATGTTTAACACAAAAGGATCATTTGTCCCGAAGCCTGTTTATAATAGTAGAGGAGTATTTGATAAAAGGCATGAAGCAGCTAACTACTCAACATATTGCTACCAGATACACAAGCGGAGGGGTTGGCACTTACCTTGCCTTGTTTTTGCGGATGACTTCATTGTTTTTTTCAATGGATCATCCTTTTCTGTTAGCAAGGTTCACAGTGCCTTGATCACTACAAAGAAAGATCAGGCCAAAAAATCAATAAAGATAAACCTAAATTCTATATTATTTCCAGAATGAATAACACACAGATTAGATTCTTAGAACAAATCATGAAGTTCAAGCACATTATATTCCCAATGAAATGCATGGGATTTACTATCAATTCTAACAACAAGATATCTAACTATGAAGATCTGGTCTGTAAAGTTAGGTCAAAGATAATGGAATGGGATAGTATATTTCCCTCATTTGGTAGAAGGTTGATTCTTGTTCAGAATGTTCTTAATACTATCCCACTTTATACTATACAATCTTCACTAATACCTAAAGAAATCATAAAGAGAATTGAAATCTTTTGCAACAAGTTCATATGGGGAATGAAAGAGAGGAATAATGTTATAACCTGGTCATCATGGTCGAAACTTTGCAAATTATATAGGGAGGAAGAATTAAACATTAGGAGGATGAATGATATTTAAAAATCATTTTCTTATAAGTTATGAATTAACTTTAGGGAGCAAAAGACTCCACTGTCAAGAATTATGAACTCTATTTACTGTTATAACTTTCATTCCTTAAGAACTCCAACTCCCAGTAAAAATTCTAATGTTTGGAAAATATTGGTGAAAGTTAGAGACAAAGGTGAAAGGATGGTTTACTGGAAAGTGGGTGAAATTATAATGGAATTTTGGCTTGAGAGATGGTGTTCTCCGAATCCTTATATTATTATGGACTCAGAAGTAGAGAGAACTTGGTATCAACCTAAAGAGGTCACATCATACTGGGTTAAAGGAGATTAGGACTGAGATGGTTTAAGATCTTGTTTCTCTCCTGCAACGTTAGAGAAAATCAGTAAAATCGCATTTACTAATGATAGTCATTCAATAAAATGGGAATTTTCCAAGTATGGAGATTTTAACTTCAAAGATACATGGAAGTACATACGAGTGAAAAACAACAATTGTGACTTGTTTAAAAAGATATGGAATCCTATCACGCCTAAGAAATGTTCCTTTTTGAATTGGAAGATAATTAATAACTTTATGCCTATTGATTCAAAGCTACAAAAGAAAAGACTTTTGAAAATATCTCCCATATCTTTATTCAGTGTGTTAAGTCATGGAAAACCTGGACTTATTTTGCTTCTTTCTTCAGAATTCAGATAAACAGAAACATGTCTTTCACTTATTTACTAAGGATGTGGTTCTGGTTTTCTGACAATGACATACACATCAGAAAAATACTATCAGTGGTCATTTCCTTAGTCATTTGGTCTACAAGGAATAAGAAGAAGCATAATGACACAAACTTCAGCTCAAAAGATATGATTGAATACGTCATTAAAATCTTAACTGCTCTAGATCAAAGAAGACTGCTAAAAACGAAACATTGGGGAAATGATAAAAAAACATCTGCAATTAGCCTGGGTTATGTTCAACATATGGAAAATCCTAGAATAGCTATATCTCTGAAGTGGAATCTACCAAAGCAAAAAGGTATAAACTCAATATTGACGGGGCCTGTAACTATAATAATGAATCGAATGGAGGGGGTCTTATTAGAGAACAAAACAGAGATATTGTTGTTCGTTTTCGTAAAATCAATTGACTTCAAACTTATATAGTGGCTGAAATCAGAGCTCTTCTGGATGGGCTGATTATGTGTAGGTCTAAGGGCTTAAAATCGGTTGAAATTGAAACTGACTCAAGTATTGTTACTGAAATAATTTGGAAAGGAAAAGCTCCATGGATTTTGGAACCTTTAGCAAAGTGTTGCAGGAGTCTAATTACTCAAATATGAATCTTGTTCATATCTTTTGTGTACAAAACTTCATGGCGGACTATATTGTTAAACACACGATGAAAATATGGAAGAATATTGACAACATTCATGGGGAAATTCCAAATGACTTAAGAGATATAAGTTTGCTCGAGAGTATAGGAACTGGGTACATTAGAGTGGATAGCGACTAAAAACTGAAGTAAGATATCGAAAACAACTAATCTGGTAAATGGAAATGATATTTATGTTGTTCTTCTCCGGTAATAGTCTCTGTCCTAGTGAGGCTCCCAAATCTTGAAGCGGATTCTTCTAGATGTTTAAATCGATCAACGGACTTGATTTTACAATAAAATTGGAAGATTAATGAGAATAAAATCGTTTTTTCTGAAAAAGACATTACAAAGGGAGCTGATTTTGACTGAGTTAAGCACGTGGTGTATGTGGTTGTGTTGAGAGATTACGTAATTAGTGGCTATTATTTATGAGTGTTTAATGTAACTCCGTAATTAGTGGCTATTGTTTAGGAGTCGTTTCGTTTATTTAGGAGACGTTACCTTAATTAGATTGGTGTAAGTTATTATATAAACACAGGAAGTGAATCAATCGAGGCATCTCATTGCTTTGCAATCTAGTTCACTCCAATTTTCTTTTAGGGTTTTTCTTTGAGCCATGTCTTTTCATGGTATCAGAGCCTGACATACACACACAATAAAACAATGGCCGGCGACGATGAAAAATCACCATCGTCACCAAGAAGGGAGATGAATTCACCATTTTTTCTCGGCACGGGAGACCGACCAGGCGACTTCATCACACCCGCTCGTGCTAATGCAACAAGCAGTACAATTGGAGTATCCTCTACTAAAAGCGCCACCGATCAACTCTTCACACCAGAACAATGGAAAGCTCTTGCAGGCTTAATTGGTAATGCTCCTGTTCAGGATGACAGGTTGAGTGGTAAGTTTGACACGAAGTCATGGATCATTGACACTGGGGCAACTCATCATGTTACCGGTGATTTGTCTTGGTTATTTGACACTGTGGCATTATTTGACTGTCCAGTTGGACTTCCTAATGGTGAATCTGTCGTTGCAACAAAATCTGGTTCAGTTCGATTATCAGATAAATTAACTCTTAATAATGTTCTATATGTGCCGAAACTCAATTGCAATTTACTTTCGGTTTCACAATTGAATGATGACTTACATTGTATTGTCCAATTCAATTCTTATATGTGTGCTATACAGGACCACACCAGGGAGCTGATTGGGACGGGAGTTAGGCGAGATGGACTTTACTACTTCTTTAGAGATGAAGGTGATTCAGTACAACATGTGTCTGTTAACAAAGCAGAATCGACTTTGGAGTTGTGGCACAAAAGGATGGGACACCCTTCAGCAAAAATAGTAAAGTTACTTCCTCCGGTTGGTAGTCTTAAGGGTAGTTTAAATAAAGCTTGTGAAATATGTTTCCGTGCTAAGCATCCAAGAGACAAATTTACATTAAGTGACAATAGGGCAACTAGAATTTTTGAGAAAATACATTGTGATTTGTGGGGACCTTATAAACATGTCTCTTCTTGTGGAGCTCGGTATTTTTTAACTATTGTTGATGATTTCTCAAGAGCTGTATGGATTTATTTGTTGGTTGATAAAACAGAGGTTTTTCGTATGTTCATGTCTTTTATTGCAATGGTAGATCGACAATTTTCTCAAACAGTGAAAGTCGTTCAAAGTGATAACGGTACATAATTTAAATGCTTGCTTGACTACTTTTCTGCAACTGGTATTTTGTTCCAAACTTCCTGTGTGGGGACCCCACAACAAAATGGGAGGGTTGAACGAAAACACAAACATATTTTAAATGTCGGGAGGGCATTACGCTTTCAAGCAAATTTGCCTATTTATTTTTGGGGAGAAAGTGTTCCGGCTGCTGCTCATTTAATAAACTGCACTCCTTCTCCTCTTTTAAACAATAAAACACCTTTTGAAATTCTATTTGGTACCCCTCCTTCATATGAGGAAATACGCACCTTTGGTTGCCTTAGCTTTGCTCATAATCAAAAATCCAGTGATGACAAATTTGCAAGTAGAAGTAGAAAATGTGTTTTTTTGGGTTACCCGTTTGGAAAGAAGGGGTGGAAATTGTTTGATTTGGACAGAAAGGAATCGTTTGTTTCTCGAGATGTCAAGTTCTTTGAGGATATTTTTCCGTTTAATAACCCAGGTGCTGCAAATATTATTCCAGAATATATTGTGCCTACGACGCATGTTGAAGTTGATCATGATTTTGCTGATTTTGTTAATGCTGATTTGCCTAACCCACAAGTCCAAACACAACCCCACCAAGATCAAGCATCCCATTTTGATGCAGATCGGGACCCAGGTTTCAGGGAGGGTGGGCAGGTCCATACCGAGACTTCATCAACAGCACAAACAGAGGCCCCTTCTCAGTCACAAGTTGTTTTGCCTGATAGGCCCGAGTCACCAGGACTTGATAATACACGCAATGGGCAGTCCGTTCCTATGGGAAGGGGGATGAGAAATAAAATTCCTTCAGTTCTATTACGAGACTTCGTTACTCATACTGTTATAGCTGAAAGTCCATCTTCCGCCACTCCGTCTCCACAACATCCCTCAGGTACCCCTTATCCCATAGCACATTATATAAATTGTGACCATTACTCTGTGAATTATCAGAAGTTTCTTGCATCTATTATTTCGAGCAATGATCCCAAGTCGTTCAAAGAAGCTATAAAAGATGTAGGTTGGCAAAAGTCAATGCAGGAGGAGATTCGGGCTTTGGAGGAAAATGGTACGTGGACGCTTGAACCTCTTCCAAAGGGTAAGCGTGCTGTGGGAAGTCAGTGGGTTTACAAAACCAAGTATTCCTCAAGCGGTGATATTGAAAGGCTCAAATCCAGATTAGTAGTTTTGGGGAATCATCAAAAAGCAGGTATTGATTATAATGAGACTTTTGCTCCGGTTGCCAAAATGACTACGGTACGTGCTTTCTTGGCTATTGCAGCTTCGAAAAATTGGGAACTTCATCAAATGGATGTTCACAATGCCTTTTTGCATGGAGATCTTGAGGAAGAGGTTTATATGAAACTTCCCCCTGGATTTGAGAGTTCTTATCCAAACTTGGTCTGCAGGTTACGAAAATCTCTTTATGGGTTGAGACAGTCTCCGAGATGTTGGTTTGCAAAGTTGGTCACGGCTCTTAAAGGATACGGTTTCTTGCAATCCTACTCTGATTATTCCCTTTTTACTTACACTAAGGGCAATGTTCAAATAAATGTGCTAGTGTACGTCGACGATCTTATTATTTCTGGGACTGATTCCGCTGCACTTAAGGCATTTAAAGCCTATCTCAGTGACTGTTTTAAGATGAAAGATCTTGGCAATTTGAAATATTTTCTCGGAATCGAGGTGGCAAGGAGTTCAGCTGGTTTGTTCTTGTGTCAACGCAAGTACACGCTTGATATTATTTCGGAGGCTGGATTATTGGGAGCCAAGCCGTGTGGCTTCCCGATTGAGCAAAATCACAAATTGGGTCTCGCAAACGGGGTGCTTTTGTCGAACCCTGAATCCTATCGTAGATTAGTGGGTCGCCTCCTTTATCTGGCAGTGACCCGTCCAGATTTGGCCTACTCGATTCATATATTATCTCAGTTTATGCAGGAGCCCAAAATTGAGCATTGGGAGGCAGCTTTGAGAGTCGTTCGTTATTTGAAAGGTACTCCGGGTAAGGGTATTTTGTTACGTGCAGATAGTAATCTATCTCTGCAGGGTTGGTGTGACTCTGATTGGGCAGCATGTCCAATAACTAGACGCTCTTTGTCCGGATGGCTTGTGTTTCTTGGACAATCTCCTATTTCTTGGAAGACCAAGAAGCAATACACAGTTTCTCGCTCGTCTGCAGAAGCGGAGTACCGAGCTATGGCAGCCATTACTTGTGAGCTCAAATGGTTGAAGGGGTTGCTTCTGAGCTTGGGCGTGCACCACCCTCAGGCAATCCAGCTTTTTTGTGATAGTCAGTCAGCCCTCCATATGGCCAAAAATCCGGTATTTCATGAACGCACCAAACACATTGAGGTTGATTGTCACTTTGTTCGGGATGCAGTAGTCGATGGTTTGATTGCTCCGTCATATGTTCCTACTGGTGCACAATTGGCGGATATTTTTACAAAGGCCCTTGGAAAGAAACAATTTGATTATCTTCTTGGCAAGCTGGGCATTTTTGAACCTCATGCTCCACCTTGAGGGAGGGTGTTGAGAGATTACGTAATTAGTGGCTATTGTTTAGGAGTGTTTAATGTAACTCCGTAATTAGTGGCTATTGTTTAGGAGTCGTTTCGTTTATTTAGGAGACGTTACCTTAATTAGATTGGTGTAAGTTATTATATAAACACAGGAAGTGAATCAATCGAGGCATCTCATTGCTTTGCAATCTAGTTCACTCCAATTTTCTTTTAGGGTTTTTCTTTGAGCCATGTCTTTTGAGGTTGGTAGATAATGTAAAGAAATTGGCGCCTTTTCTTTTTCCAAAATTAAATTTTGCCTCCAACATTTCTTATACAAGTTTTGGGTTTTTTGACATATTTCTCAAGTTTAATAAAACTCTCGTCGTTATGAAGTCGATTTAGGTTTTATTTATTTTATGAAAAATCGAGTCGTTAAAATGAGTTGATTTCGTTTTCATCTATTTCACTACACAATGACGTGATCAGAGGTAATCAACGATCCGTGGCCAAACGAATTCAATTTGGGTAAGAGGGAAACATAACGAACTTGTTTATGTTTTAATTTTATACTTATTTAGTATTATGTATAGACCAATGAAGCCGATTGTGGTTACTTGCAATACATTATAGAGTATATGATATTAGTATGTTTTTGTGTATGTCTTGGAAATCAAAGACGATGATAAATTTCTTAAAGATACAACGGTGTTTGTAAGGGAATCTGGGTGTGTTCAATATTAATAATTTATGTAATGTTTCTAGTTTGGATTTGGTCATCTGGGTTCGTGGTCTTTTGTTTGTATATGATGTTTTTTTCTAGTGTATAATCTTCATTGGATTTTAACCATAATGTTTTCATAAGTTCTCCGTCTCTCTAACTATGACTTTTTCACTTTCACATTGTAGTCGTTTATATGCACATGTATGATTCCATTTCATATATACATGGATCCCAAAACCATTTATAGTTCATTTATTTGCTCTACAGGATCCGACAGAGCATCATCGTCTAAGTTCTAATAATTTATATTGCATTTAACATCCTTATACGAATTTTGATATGCTTATGGCGGTTTGACTTATATTTTTTATCTGCAGAGGTGAATATGGTCTTTGGTACATACTCTATTCGTCTCTTCCATTTTATTCATAGTAGGTGACTAAGTTCCACTGTTAATTAAGAATGCCAGGAAACTGACATGTAAAATGCATTAAAATTGGATTGATACATACATATCTTATCTTTAGATTCTATATAAGTAATTGTAGATATATTTAAACTTTATACATGTTCTTCATGCCTTGTGTGCGTTTATTTTTTTAGATTAGTATTCCAATAATTCATAACCATATACTCTTTCTCTTATATATGAGCTCGACTGGCCACTTCTTGCATTTATTCTGATGAATGTGGCCTCTTATCGGATCATCAATTTGAGGTTGGTAGAACCAGCTGGTAATATTATTTAAGAGTACATATCATGTGTTTTTCTATGCGTTTTTAATGTCATGCTGTAAAAGGAAAGGTTGGGAGCATTGTTTCAATGAAGAAATATAATGATTTGGATAAATTTGAGGAAGAAGATGAGCTACATTTTGGTGAAAGGAGAAACACCTCGTAATAGTGGTGTGTTTAAAAATTATAAGGTGTTCTAACCACAGGCACTTGTCTCAAGTGTGCTATGTTTTGCCTTCAAAGTATTTTAGTAGTGTTGGGCCTAACTACTGACACCTCGTCATTTATTTCTATCGGGCTACGAGCCCATGAATCAATTCATTAACTAGAAAATAAGTTACATCCAATATTAAGTTATCAATTACTCTACAAGGAATATTTGTTACACACTATCAATTACTCATGTTAAGCCTAATAATAAGGCAATACTCTTGTGTATATATATATATATATATATAATAAGGCAATACTCTTTTATTTATTTTTATATATATAAAAATTGATTTTGGAAGTACTTTCAAGCAAAAACATAAAATTTCTCACAAATTAAACAATCTAAATCTTTAGTTAATGTTAAAGTTAAATGACTAACACTAACACTAACTAACACTAATAATTTGATTCTCTTATGAGCACTTATTTTATAGTGTTAAGCTACTTTCTACATGGTTCAAGCATTAATAACAAGATGAATATCAATCAACAACGTAAAATTTGATATGACCAACTTTGAAGGAAATGATGCTGCCAATCGTCAATGGAAACATACTCTTTGGATATATTTTAGGTGATACTCCTTCCCCACCTAATGTAATCACTAAATAAACTTGAACTCTATGTCATAATTCATCATTTGAAGAGTGGTTCTCAAGAGATCAAATCCTTACATGGTGGTTGTATACTACCATAAATCCTGAAATAACTGCCTAGTTAATTGAATAATAATCTTTCATAGGGTTGTGGGATGCCCTAACCAAGCTGTCAGACTCACACACCAGAGCCAGGGTTATCTATTACAAATGTGATTTCCTGAATACACGAATCAGTATATCTAGCATGGAGGAATACTTAGGTAAAATGAAATTCATCTCCGAAAACTTGGTTGGATAACTTTGTTTTAACTAGATATTCAGTGACCATTGATGACTTGGTCGCACAGGTCTTTGCAGGTGTAGACTCAGACAAGACTCTGATAATCGCGAGTCTAGTTGACAAGGACATCTTAAAGTGGTTGATCTCCATACATTTCTCTTAACGTTTGATAGTAGGTTGGAGCAAATTTCTAGCCTAAAATGATCTATGTCTAGTTTGAATGTAGCTTTTACTAATTTAAACCTAAAAAAAGTGAAAATAAACAATAAACCAACAACCAAAACCCTAGAAATCAGAATAAATACTATCCTCGGGGCAGGACATGGGTTACAAAAGGAGATATTATAGTAAATTTAGTGTAAGACATGATTATTCTTATAGAGGAGGCAAGGAAAGTAAATAGTCCCCCAATAAACGTACATGTTAGAACTTTGGAAAGTTTGGACATGTTGTACCAAATTTCCATTTTAGGGATGATCCAGCAACAATGTGATCCCTGACCGTCAAACAACAAAGAGGAGAGTAAAATTTAAATGCATTATTACTTTCTCAAGGTCAGAATAATAATGCTACATTGTATACTGATTCACGAGCCACACATAATGTTACTCACAACCCAAGTTTAATGAGCCAGAGGGTTGATTCTTCATGTAAGGTTTCTATCAAGGTTATTAATGATGAGGGATGTCTAATTAATCAAGTTGATAATATTAATATATCAACATTTGAAAAAAGAAATAAATCTTAAAAATGTCATACACGTTCTTATAATTACAAAAAACCTAGTGTATATTTCATAGGTAACCTCACATAACTCTGTTTTTGTTGAGGTGGTTTTTACTAATTTTGGCTTTGTGAATAACTTGGACACATGGAAGGTACTTTTACCAACGAAAATATATCGAGAATTATATTGCATTGAGATGCACATAATTAAGTTTTTCCATTTCTGTCAACTTCACAAGGCCGATAAATATCATATCCTCATTCTACATTTTATGACACTAATATTTTGCATTTAATATGTTAACTCTAATGAATTTTTAATATAATGGTTTGAATTGTATATGTAATTCTAAAGATAGAACGTAACTAATAAGATTGTAGTGAGAGAAGAAAAACGTAAGAGTCAAATCAAGAAAGTAAATTCGGATCCTTTATTTATTGTCTCAACACTATTTATAAGAACACAGAGTTATACAAATGAGAAAATTGAATTATAGTCCCTTATATATATAGTTAATATTAAACTCTTCTTATAACTTTATAAAACCATTTATTAAAACTTTTCTGTAATAGTATTAAGTCTATAATAATTTCTATCCTTATCAGTAGGCCCCCTAGTCCTTATGAAGAATGATGAATAAGGACTAGAATTTTTTGAAGCGAGTTAAGACCAGGACTGCCAATCTTCATACTCTAAATAGTCTCGAATCCAAGCCACTCATCATTAATTTTTAAACCATATTATATCAAAATTGCTTATTTATATGCTTATCGTCTCAAATCAAACTATATTTTCGGTTACCTTGAACCAATAGTACTCGTTATTATACATAGGATCCCCTCAAATCTTTATGCAATATTTTCAAATTCACTTTGAATGTACACGTGTTTTTCAATCATTTCTCTAACGAATATAATAAATGCATGGAGTGCCCTAGTCACGTGCATAATGCTATTAACTCTGAAAATTTACTTATGTTATTTTATTTCAGAATAAGCATCCGTTTTTCGGTTCACATTTCAACCAATAGCAGTTGTCAACCTTTCACCCTCTCTTCTCACTTTCTCCATTTTTTACTCTTCTATAAATTATTTCCTTAGTCATTTTCATTTTACACACAATTCCTAGAGAGAGGAATAAAAAACAATCTGAAAACTTCATTCCACCGCCACCTTCATTAAAAACTCATCTTCTCTAATTCACCTTCAACTTTCTGCAGTCTATCTTGAAGATTTCTCTTTATTTTAGTTTATGAAAAAACCACAATGTATTAAAAAAACCATTTTTAGTATTTACGATTATTTGTGTATCAGTGAAAGAGCTGTTAAATATCATGCGACATGAGTAATAGATAATTCACCAAATCTTTCAACTCGCACCATAATATATATAAAAATTTCATCCCTGGCCAAAGTTCTTCTGGCTATCAAAGCCCTTACAATCTAGTTCTTAACACTTGTTCTTCAGAATCCCCTCAACAATCAACCGCGTCAAAATCCTTCACAAGCATCTACTAGGATTGTATCAACTCCTCCTCGGATCAATCGTAAAGAAACAAAAGGTAAATCTTCTCAAAGAAATTGATAAACATCTCTTGTAGAAAATACCAATTTTTCTCGAATTACTTGCAAAGAAATGCCTCAAATTTATTTAAAAATCACTCTTTCCAAAACCAACCTCATTGGAAAAGTGTATTTGTAGCCATACGAGATTCCAATGACATTATTTTTTCACAAAAAACTTCTCTCTAGAAGGAGATCATTGTGATCAATAAAAAGTCACAAGTAACTCATTGAGAGACCCAATAACAAAAAACTACAATTCAACTATCTAGCTCACAAGAAACTACTATCAATAGAGCGCCACCTCAACTACGAGATGAAGCCTCTAAAGAAGATGTTGAATCCAAATTGAGGACATAAACTTATTCTAATATTAAAAATATAGGAAGAGTTGTTGCTTCAGAATCCAAGGATAATATTTCAAAGCAACTGACTCTAACGAAACAAACGAGGAAACAAATCCAGTCGAATTACCTGAAGAAATCGCTGCATCCTTAAGTGTGAACTTAAAAAAGGTCCTCCAAATTCCTTATTTCATTGTTAATTTTGGTAGATTAAGGAGTAAAACAAATTCCTTATTGAATTGAAAAATGTACAATATGAAAACTACAGTCAATCTTATGCAGAACGTTTGAAAAACAATGGGGACATACAGATAATGTTGTATTCTGTTTGCCAAAAGTAGGAGAGACTCCCCTCTCTTGTGGAGCAAATGAACTCGCGGTATACCATAAAATCATCAACTGGGGAATTTTATTTCTGTTGGACCCAACGATAGTTGAACATATTGAACTCATCGACTTATATCCGATGCAAGAAAGCCCACACCTACGGTTCACCTTCATGTCTACTATTATCGCCTCCAGACTTGGAACAATTCCCTCTACATAAACTATTTCATTTTAATAAGTGGCGTTTCGAAAAATCCAGTGCTACCATTGTACTAACTCACCCTCGAAGATTCCTTCAAGCTAATTGACGATCAAATCAAAGCTGACAAGTTTTGGAAACAACAATTTTTCTTTATCTTTGGAGCTTGGGAAAATGGCAAGGAAATTTATGAAGAAAATTCATCAACGATTAATCTCGAATGGAAAAGTGCCGGTAAGTTAGTCACTTCTCATTTCCTCTTCTTATTTTGTATTTTAATCTATTTTAACTTATTGTTGTTGTATGTAGAATTTCCAAGACGGTATAAATTCCACTGAAAAACTGCCACATATATCTTTGCCAAACTGTCTACATGGGCGGAAAATGAATGGGATAACGAATTTCACATCGCCTTTCAACATGTAAATTTTATCAACCGCGAAATATGAAGGATCTCTCCGGATTCTATCAACCCAAAAGATAAACTATTAGAGCGCCCAAAACCCAGATGATGTTGTTAAAATATTAGTAGAACTTGACAGAAGAGTCATACTTCCGGTTCGGAATAGATCGCAAAGCCACTTCTTTCACAAAACCGAAGCCAAAGAAAACACAAAGGAAGCCCAAAAGTAAGGCTACCGAAACTAATCTTCCAACTATCTAAGAAGGAACCGAGGTTGATCCTTCAAAGAAAATAAGAAAAACTATTACTCCGAATAAAAAGAAAATTTCTTACAAAAAAATCCTCCAACAGAGAGGGTAGAGAAGAACGTCAAAGTTCCTCTCCCAAATCGGACTGCAGATGCCGAAGATATTCAAGGAAGGTAAGAATTTATCGAAGCAGACAATAAAAAATATGATAACTTAATTGACAATGAGGCAATTGACGAAGAAGAAATTAAAGACCTTTACAAGGACATGGATCTTGAAGTTCAATAAATCCAAGAGCGAATTGCAAAAATTGGCAATCAAATTACCGCAACCAATTTTCCTAATGGTGTAAATTCGAATCCTTCACAAGCTTCCTCATTAGTTGCTCATGTTGTTTATTAAAATCCTGCATCACTCCCCGTTGAGGATCCTTTTGAAGAATTATTACATGCGCTCCAACCATTTTCTAACCTATAAAATACAACTAATAATTTATGTTGCAAAAGCTAAATATGGTCAAAGTAAACTAGAGAGTATGGTTAAAGATATCATCTGGTAAAGAAAAGAGTATGATTGTAATAAAAAGATGAGAGACATTTTTGGCAGACACATCCTCGAACAATTCCAGGTCTTCCAAGTTATTAGATCAGATTTCCTAAAAAGAGTCGTCCAGATTAAACATCGTTTGACAGCAATTAATGAATAAAAAAAATTGGAGTTGAACTCCTGCCATCAACGTGAGCTGGATGAATTGAAAACGAATCATGAAAGGGAGATGGACAAAGAATAACATAATAATCCTTTATACAAGAGTCACTTAACAAGAGTGAGGAAAAGAATAAGGAGACAACTAAGGATATAGAATCACTCAAAGCAAAGTTTAAAGAAGAGAAACACGTTATTGTAAAAGTTGCTAAAACCTAATGCGGGCTAGACAATCTTGAGGTTATTAAAAATTCCGAAGATCAAAGAAAAATCACTTTACTCTGTGAGTTCCATGTGGTGTTTCCAAAAGAAAAATTATCAAGTTTCAGGAAATCAAATCCCATAGAAAGACGCCCTAGCGAAGCTTTCAAACCCATACCAGTTCAATTTTTTGAAGAAAGTGAGCCAGAGGAAGATGAAGACGCCTCTGATCAAGAAAAAAGCTCCTCGGAAGAAAGCTTATATAATACTGCCAATGAAGACAAAGAGGATTAAAAAGATGTATTTTGTGTGTGTTGTTTCTCATTATGTCTGTACTATCCTTTGTAAGTGCTTAAACGTTTGGCACTTGAACTTCTTTTTTGGTATGACTTTCAACTGCCATTTATTTGTCTAAGGAACAACACTTTCTTTTATTCCATATCTTATCTCCCATTAGAAAATTTATCTTTTATTAACAAGGTGTTAGTACTTCGAGCAATAACTCTACTCTAACTAATTTTTGTATGAGCATCCATATCTTTAATATAATCATTACTTGAAACAGGGCTTTTAATAAACGTTAGCACGTCGACTACTATTATCTCTTCCAATAGTACGTTTAGAGAATGTTAGCACCTCGAATATTAACATCAATTGAAATAATTCTTTCAATGAATGTTTAACACTTCAAATATTTTCATTATATGAAATAGTGCGTTTAACGAACGTTAGCACCTCAAATATTACTATCTCTTGTACCAGTGTTTTAAATGGACGTGTAACAACTCGAATATTAACATCACTTTGAATAATGCTTTGAATGGACGTGTAACACTTCAAATGTTAGCATCACTTTGAACAATGCCTTCAATGGACGTGTACCAGTTCAAATATTAACATCACTTCGAATAGTGCTTGAAATGGACGTGTAGCATTCGAATATTAACATCACTTCGAACAGTGCTTAAAATAGACGTGTAGCACTTTGAATATTAACAGCACTTCGAGCAATGCTTTAAATGGACATGTACCACTTGAAATATTACCATCTCATCAAATTAATTCTTTAATAAAACATATTTCACTTCGAATATTACTATTACTTATAGTATTTTTTGTTAACTACTTTAAAGATGACCAGTCTTTGCGTAATTCCAAAAATAATTTAATTGTTTTTATTCAAAAATATTCATTGGCCAAGAAAAATAATTTTATTGATATCTACGAATGTAAATGTTGCACCTCATTAAAACCTTCCCGAGCCAACAAGATAGGAAAGAGTATGCCACTTAGACAAACAAGCAATAAGATCATATAAAATGTTTGTAACGAGAAAAAATAAGTCTCAGTATAGTTTCAAGTGTTCAATATTCCAGGGGTGTTGTATAAGTCTCCCCTCTCCCTCATGGAGGGGATATGTACCTCACTTGAGTCGTTTGATCACCACATAGACACTTTCCCAATTCAGAGCCTTCTTCCCAAGCCGTTTTATCCTTTGTATGCTAAAATATTTTCCTCAAGACTTTATCACCTGGTGAGTTTAATAATCTGAACCGCTTTAGTCGATGATTGTCAATTGATTGTAGAGAGAGAAATAGATTATGTAGAGAGAAAATTAGAGTACTTAGAAGATTAAATTAAAAAATCCAACCCCTTTATTTGAGCTGCCTTGGCCTTTATATAGAGGCGCAATGACTTATCTTATAACAGAAACAGTTACAAAAAATGGGATAATCACATATTAGTCCCTAACAAAAGTACAAGATACCGATTCCTCCTTCTAATTTAACAATCTGCCATAAGCTATTTTATTATTTATATTTTAGTCCTTGAAGTTTCATTTCCTTATCGTCATCTTCGAAGTTCATCATCGAATTTTTGAAATGTTTGATGTGATCATCTGGATCTTGCATCCCATCGAACTTTTCAACTTTTGAAATGTTATAACACTTCAGAAGCGTGATAGATCTAATCTCAATTGTCAATGGATAATTCCTCCAATCAACACCTTGAACGTACTGAACATTGGTTCCCATTGTCGCATACAAATTACGTTCATCCCCATTGTACTGATTCAAATTGTATCCTTCACACTAGTTAGACTCCTTCAAACATCGAGGTATACTATCTCTTTTAGCTCTATGCTCTTTATTAGATTTGTGAGGTTGCTCATTCTCTTCTTTTAAAGAGCCCCGATATGTTTTAAAAGCTGATCCTGAGATCTCAACCTCCTCATCACCAGATGTGATGTACCTTTGTCTATCTTTCTTTTATTTTTGAGATGAATGACATTCTTTTGGTGCTTCTAAAAACGCATTTTCAGTTCGCTTATGACTTGATGATCAGTGCAAGATCGATCAGATTGTCCACCAACATCGTTTTGGTCATTAATTTGTCTTACCTCAGACTTAAGCCTTGCTGACTGAATTTCCTGCTCTCTCTGATCGTATTTATCGTTTAGAGCATTTATCTTATTCAGAAGTCGATTCACTCGCACCTCTATTTCAGATTGAGTCTTGTGAATCGGAGTAGACCCTTCAAGTTTCTAAACTTTTGTTCACATAATAAACTTGCTTAGAAGTTCTCATTTTCTCTCTTATCAAAACAACGATAACAACAAAATTTGACACTATTATATACAAAGATATCTCTTATTCGAGGAGTGGATAAAAGTTCAGACGACAACAAATGTCCTTTAATATTTAAAACCGTCGTATCTCACTCTGGTGTCTACATAAAATATTTTAGACTTCTTAAGACTTTCAAAAAGGAATACACTTATAAGAAAATAGAGAAATATATCAATTAGGAGTAGTTAACCTTCATGTCAAAATTTACACCTCTTTGATTGTTTGAGTTGATATCATTGATATTAAAGCCTTTAATTTATAATGATCAGCCTCTATTCCCCTTTCACTTATGATATATCTCCGAAACGTACCTGACCTCACCTAAAAAGTACACTTTTCTGGATTTATCTTTAATTGAATGGCTCTTAGATTCAAAAACGTTTCATCCAAATATTTTAAGTGTTCACCATCTGTTGGACTTTTAACAAGCATTTTATCAATGTAAAGTATCATTGATACTAAAATCTTTAATTGATCATGATCAGCCTCTATTCCCTTTTCATTTATGATATATCTCAGAAACTTACCAGACCTCACCTCAAAAGTACACTTTTCTGGATTTATATTTAATTCAATGGCTCTTAGATTAAAAAATGTTTCATCCAAATATTTTTAGTGTTCACCATTTGTTGGACTTTTAACACGCATTTTATCAATGCAAACTTCCATGTTTCTCCCATTTTATCAATGTCGCCCTTGCATTTTAGACTAAATGGTATAACTCTATAACATTGTAATCCTCGACCATTTATAAACGTGGTACTCTCCTGATCCTTTGGATCCATCTGAATCTGATTATAACATGCAAATGCATCAATAAAAGAAATAATTTTGTTTCCTGAAGTAGAATCAGTCACTTAATCTATTTGAGGAACATGAAATGTGTCTTTGGGACATGTACGATTCAAATTTGTAAGGTGAACAAACATTTGACATTTCATATTCTTCTTTATAACTAATACCAGCTAGGCAGTCCAAAGTGGATATTATGCCTCCCGAATATGTCCAACCCTAGAGAAACAATCCACCTACGCCACAATAGCCTATGACTTTCCACATAAAAAGCTCGACGCTTCTGAATAATTGGTCTGACCTTCAGATTTAAATCTAAGGTATGGTATATAACCTTTGGTGGAACCCCTACCACTTCCTCTGTTTTCCAAGAAAAAACATATAATTATTAAACAAAAATTGCAACAATTGATAACGCAAAGTAGGTAACAATAAATGTATATTCCTAGAGATTATCGCCTACTGCTAAAGAACTCGGGGTTTCACTCGGATCATCCACTCCATCTTAATCTGAGGTTAATTTCCCATGATTTCTACTTGTTGGTTGCATCGAACCACCCCGATACGATCCCCATAATATTTTTCAAACACTGATGGGCAGTAGAGACAATAACGTACATTTGTGATAGCCAAGATCTCCCAAAGATAGCATTATAGTTGGTTGGACATTCGACCACTATAAAAAGGACTCAGACCTTGTTTTTAAAAGGAATTTTCCCTATATATACCTTCTTTCTAAATTCTCAGTCACTTGAGCTATCACTAAGGTAAACCTAATTTTGGTACGAACAAACAGAACAATCTTAGGAGGATTACACATCCTATCATAAGTGAACTTAAACAATAAATTTGTTGAATTTCCTATACGTATAAAAAATGTCGAATTTCAACCTCGACAATGTTTACCCTTATAACCACCACATCTTCATGGGTTCCTGCTATTCCCCTTAGATCATCCTCGTCAAACAAAATAAAAGACATCTCTAACTTTCCATATAAATTAATAGACATTCCACCTCCTAATTGAGTAGCTAAACTCACTACATGTATTTTCCTCAAACTGTTTGTATTTCAGACATATTGTATCCCTCAAAAATGGTTAAAGATTAAAAATATTCACACAAGCTTCGAACTCGTCCCTAAACAATTGATTCATCCACTGATAACAGAACCAAACGATTCGGGTTTGAATCCAGATATTCCGATGTTCCATCAAACTTTTCAAACTTCGAATCCATGATTATTAACATATTCTCTAGCTTTGAATCTGTATTAACAACCTGTTGTGTTGACTTGCTTGGAGGTTTCTACCCATTGTTTTGTCCTTTAACAAAATCTGTTAACTTGCCATAGTTTATTACAATTTGTATCTCTTTCTTTAACGCTATACAATCTGCATTGTCATGCCCAATGTCATTGTGATACTTGCAAAACCTATTATTACGCTACTCCTATGCTTTTTATGGGAGCTAGCTTTCTAAAGTTCACTTGACCTTTAGATTTCTCAAAAATAACAACAACATTCTCAGTTAACTCGACAAAATATTCTGGTCGTATACACTTATTTGGCATTTTCCTATGAGGTTGATAGCTAGCAACTTGAGTAGGAGCCCCTCCTGTTCGAGGATGTACATAATTTTTTATCCTCAAATGAGATGATGCTTGAGAATTTGATGTAGTACCTTTATTACCTTAGATGTCAAATGCATCGCTTGAACTTCTTTGAATAGAACTAGCCCTTCTCAAACTCTATCTGACTCCTCTACTTTAATCTGTTCTTTAACCTGAGCCATTAAAGCTCCAAATGTCAAAGATCTTCTTCTACTAGTGTCATTTTCCGAATCTCCTGGAAGCAATTCTTTTCTGAAAGCTGCCATATCAACAAGTTCTTCACAATCTTCCATTCTATCTTTGTTAATACGAATCGTCTAGTATAGTCTTTTAACTTTCCCCCTACTACTTGTTTGCATTATATAATTGCGTCTCCATTGGCTCATATTTCCTTGCTCTCTACAAATTGTCTCCGAAAGGAAGTGTAAAAAATTATAGATTACTAATAGTTCCCCTCAGTATCATATTATACCTCTTCAAAGAAGTACCCTTAAAAGTATGAGAAAATGCTCTATAAACTAGTCTATCATCATCCTCGAAATTTATCATGTAATTCTCTAACTATTCAATGTGGTCATCATGATCTTGCGTTCCATCAAACTTTTATACCTTTGAAATATCAAAATGCATCGGAAGCGGTATTGACCTAATGTCAGTAGATAAATGAGAATTTCTCCAATCTACTCCGTACATATATTGATCATCTCTTGCAGTTCCCATTATTGCATACAAATTTTGACCCGATGTGTTAATGTATTTGTTGGACGTATTCATTTTATACAACAAATTTCCCTTCACATTTCAAGGCCTACTTTACATCTTTGATTTATATTCTTTGCGTGAATTTCGATGTCGACTTTCTTCTCCTATCGAAGAAGTTCGATACCTCCATTTCTTAAAAACAATTCCCTTGGAGTTTGAACTAAATTTTTTTTTAACACTGGATGAAATATATCGATATTTATCCTTATTGTCTTTCCACGAAGAACGGTGTTATCGATCTGATTGAAAATGAACTTTTTTACAATAACTTCGAGTTCAGTGAGCTGTGTAACACTCATCATACTAGTTTCTCATTTTGTTTTCTTTCTCAAGTGGACGTACTTCGGATTTCAATCTACGAAACTAAATTTGTTTCTCTTTTCGAACGTATTCATCATTTAAAATAGTTATCTTTTCTAATCGTTGATTCATTTGATTTTCAATGTCAGATTGATCACGTTTCTCGGGAACCTACGTATTACCTCGACTTTCTTCCCTGTGAAAATCTAATTTAATTTCCTTAATTGCTTTAGGAACTGCAGGATCAGTTCTTGTCTTCTCTGGTTCCATTATGATCAATCCTACTAGCTATGAATTTTGTATTTTCTGGTTTTAGATTTGCAATCTAGGTACCTTGCTAGCTTACACTTCGGTCGCAAATGTTTAGTATAATGGATTTAATATAAGAGTTTGAATTGTATCTCTAATTCTAGAGAGAGAACATAACCAATAAGATTGTAGTGAGAGAAGCCAAAGACAATAGTCAAATCAAGAAAAGTAAAGTAAAGTCTGATCATTTTTTCATTGTCTCCAACCCTATTTATGGGAACATTAGGAGATTAACTGAAACAGTTATACAAATTGGAAAATTCCATTCTCGTCCCTTATATTTATAGTTAATATAAATATCATTGAATATCTTTATAAAATAAATTATTACAACTTTTCTCTAATAGTATTAAGTCCCTAATTATTTGGATCCTTATCATAATCTATACTGACATTTGGGGGCCAACCCATATCAAAACTAAAACAATTTTAAGTATTAAATTTTATCCTCAGGTGATTTAAGCAGGTTTTTATTGATATATCATTTGAAGTAGAAAAAGTGATGCACTTAAATATTTTATTCAATTTCATAAATTGGTTGAAACAAATTAAAAAATAATATTCAAAGTTCTTCAGGCCAATGGTGGAGGTTAGTACGAAGATTTTGTACTAGACACCAATTAGTCTGATATTCAAATAAGATATTCCTCTCCTTACACCTCTGTCCAAAATGGTAGGACATAGAGGAAACACATGCATATAGTTGATATTGACTTTACTCTTTTGGCTTAGTACTAATTACCTTTTACATAATTGTATGGTGTTTTTTCAACTATTGTCTATCTAAACAATAAACTAACTATTGAACAACCAGTAACCATAAAGTTTACTCTAAGAAACCAAACTATTCCTTGCTAAAATTCTTTAGGTGTGTCTGTTATGCTTGCCCAAGACTCATCCAAAAGCATAAGTTTCAAGTTCACTATATAAAGTATACGTTTATAGTTCATTCTACTACACATAAAGTGTATAAGGGTTTAACTCATACTAGAAAAGTCTATATCTTTACATCTCTACACATGTAATTTTTATGAGTCATAATTTTCTTGTCAGATAAAAGTTTTAAACACTAAATAAGGTGAATTTATTATCCTTATCTTAAACTCTAATTGGTTCACTACTTATCATAACTTTGAAACTTTGATGGTGAATCACTGTAATGCCATCCTACTTTAGTTAAATATATTGGAAAATAGTATTAATGTGGATCATGTCTTGCAACATTTTCCAACCAACAAACTTCTCATGGCTATTCTAGGCATTGTCATGCACTAAATTCATCGGAAAATGTTATACCGGGTCAGTTTAAATTGTTATCTCACTCTAATATAGAGTTTACCTCAAGAAAACACCATAATATACATCATAATATTAATTCAAGTTCATTAGACAGTCTTAATACATTGGAACCTCTTTTATTTCATACACAAGCTATTAACCTTCTTAGCCAAGATATCACATCCAATTTTTTTAAAAATTTATATTGACAATGCCTTACTTATACCAACATAAACAAGACTCCTATTAGTTCAAATGTATCTTTTCTATATCCATCTACCAATATTTCACTCGTTATTAATCTACAACTGATACATAACATGGACAACCTGGTATATCTAATCCTAAAGTCATCTATACTGGATTGAGAACCACTTTCATGGTTGTACCTAAAGAACCAACTAGTTTTGAAAAACATCCTCTAGATCATAAATGACTAAGTGTTATGTAAACAGAATACAAATCCTTACATTGTAATCAAACCTAGACTTTGACTCATTGGATATCTAGTATGAATATGGTAAAATAGGTGGGTGTATATGCTAGAATATAGTATTTATGGGTCTATACAGAGATACAAAGAACATCTGGTTGGTAAGGGTCTTCATCAATCTCCTGGTGTAGACTTTGATAAAACTTTCAGTCCAATTATCAAAGCCACTACCATTAGACTTGTTATAAGTCTTACTACCTGGTTATCTGCCAACTAGACATCAATAATGCTTTCTTGAGTGGGCTGTTAAGTGAGGTTGTTTACATGGCACAACCTCAAGTGTTTGTGTATCCTATGAAAGCACATGTCTACAAACTAAACAAGATTATAGATGGTCTTAAACAAGTACATAAGGCCTGGTATTCTAGATTGAGATAATTTCTTATTAGCTGCAGATTTCAGAAGTCAAGGTTAGACAGTTTTATATTATTCTATATTACTACACAAGTCACATTGATACTTCTAGTATATGTCGATGACATCATTGTAACTATGAACATGTCATAGGACTTACAAAGGTTTATCCCTAACCTACACTATATGTTTTCATTGAAACATATAAAAACCTCTTTATGTTTCTTGGAAATGAGGTTCTTATATATCCTACCGGTCTTTACATTACTCAAACTAATTATCTTGATGATCTACTTACCTCTGTTGGAATGAATAACTACAAGTCGTATCCTACTCCAATTCCAGTGGGATAGATAATTTATCTCTATGATGGCATACCTCTTCTTGATCATACACCATACCATAGGTTATTGGGGTATCTTTGGTATTTACTATACACAAGGTATGACATTGTCTTTGCAGTCAATAAACTATCTTAGTTTCTTAAGATACATGTAAATACACATCTATAATTTGTAAAGAGAGTGATACGATACCTATTCGGGACGCGTGATGTTGGTGTTCATCTCAAGTTATCTGCTCAGTTGTGTCTAACAGTGTTTTTGGACGCCGATTAAGCGAGCGCATCTGATGATATGAAATAAGTTTGGGTTATTGTGTGTTTGTTTGAGACTCGTTAATCTCTAGGTCTTCCAAAAAACAATAAATGGTTACAAGGTTGAGCACATACTCAGAATATCAAGATCTGCCTAACGTTTCTACACATTTTTATGGTTACAATCGAATCTCAACAAGCTGCAAATCCTTGTTCTTCGTGCATTTTTTTCAGGTGCAATAATTTGAGTGTTATTTAAATTTCGTCGAACGCTATTTCCTACGTACAGTAAACATATCAATATCGATGTCCATTTTATCCAAGATTAGTTCCTATGACGGAATCTTGAGCTTAAGTATATCCTTTCGCATAAGGAGGTGACAAATTGCTTTATGAAGCGTCCAACTCACTCCCGATATGCATTTTTATCAATGTTTAGCTGATGCCATAGTAACCAATCAATTGTATCGCTGATGTATCATTATCACTTTTGATCCATTAGATGTCATTATTTCAAGTAGCAAAGAGAAAAGTACCAATAAATACCTTCTCAACTAACTAATTACCCAGTGGTACCCGCTTTTTTGGATAGTGTAACTTGGTACCTCGAATTGAAATTTGGACAAAAATACTCCCGACCAAATATACCCGCTGGTACTTCGAGGTGTTTACAATTCTCGTGATATGATGCGAATTGTTTGCAACTCTGGGTTTCCTGAACAATTCTCATGATATGATGCGAATTGTTTGCAACTCTTAGGATTTCCTGAATAATTCTCATGATATGATGCAGATTGTTTGCAACTCTTAGAATTTCCTGAATAATTCTCATGATATGATGCGAATTATTTGCAACTTTGGGTTTCCTCAACAATTCTCATGATATGATGCGAATTGTCTGCAACTCTGGGGTTCTTGAACAATTCTAATGATATCATGCGAATTGTTTGTAACTCTCAGGATTTCCTGAACCATTCTCATGATATAATGCAAATTGTTTGCAACTTTGGGTTTCCTGAACAATTCTCATGATATGATGCAAATTGTTTGCAACTCTCAGGATTTCCTGAACAATTCTAATGATATGATGCGAATTGTTTGCAACTCTGTTACTAGTGAAATTTTATTAAAAAAATCAAAAAATATCATCAATGTATCTAATTTTGTTCATTTTTAAAAAACAAAAGCGATGGTACTTTCATTTATTTTTTTCGAATTCCGGTTTAAAAGATACGGATCTTTTAAAAATAAAATAAAAATAAAAAGTAGGAAAGAGAAATTTTGGTTACGTGGTTGTTCATGAATGGTGAGGGTAGTTAGGGTATTAAAATAATGTTAGGTACTAGGTAGTAATTAGGTAGTTGAGATGGGTATTAAGAAATAATTGATCAAACTTTGGGTACTAGATGACAATAAAATAGTTGAGTAGGTATCTTAGGTGTAATTTCCCAGTAGCAAATTGTATTGTTTTTTATGGATCTTTTGTAAAACACTATAGCCATTAGCCACATGTATAAAAATAATATTAAAATTAAATAAAAGTCTCAAACATCATGTTAACTTAACATTTTTAGAATACATTGATATTATATTCATTTCTTTAGGTTTTATTCACTTTTATAAAAAAGAAATCATATTATTATCTTTGGACTCTCCCTCCTGTATATTCGGTTGATATTTGACGTTTTTTAACATATAATGTTATAAATGATGAAATTTTTTGAAGTGCAAAATGGAAAACATTATTTTTTCAGAGGGAACTCGCAGTCGCTAATCAACGAGTGCGCACATGGTAAATGTTCGCAATATCCTGCAAACCAACGCTAGAAGATAAACCATACAAGGCGACAGGCTCAGCCAAGAAAGCATATGTAGAGGGATTCAAATTCATGACCTTTGGTCACGAGTATGTCTTACTCAACCAACTCGGTTACCCCTTAGGGGCAAATGCGAAACACCATTGAATAAAAATACGAAGTGTAAATAAGCTCTAATACTAATTTCACAGGAAATAGACACACAAACGAAATCTTTCTTCTTCTTGTATCAAATATAATTAGAGATAATGATCCCAAACAAAATACAAAGTTTGTATGAAATCAACGCAAATAAAATCGAGCATTGTTTACGTGGAAAACCTTCCTGGTGTAGGAAGTAAAAACCACGAGACTGATTTCGTGGTCCAACCAAATATTCACTATTAAAAGACGGGTTAAAAAACTATTCTCTAGATAAAACTAAAGAATACACCACACTAAGTATGAAAAGTTCATACGCAATCCCAATATACTAGATAGTAAAGCGAAATAAGAAAATTCACCGAAATATCGCAAAAACACAGTTCGAAGACGCTCATAAACAATATACTTAAAAGTCTCCAAATCAAAATCCCATAGGTTAGATTATAGAGGACAAACAGACGAGCCTGTTTACAAAAACCGAAGCCGATCGGAACACGGAAGGCAGTCCGATGAAAAGTACAAAGTTTTTCCTCGAATTTCTCTCTCTCAAAATTGCACTACTCAAAAGACTATAATGTATATGGAGGTCAATTCACTTTGATATAATTCTATTATTTATACATAAACCAGCATCCTATGTGCTATCCTTATTTGGACTTAGCCCATATTATAATTAGACTACCACATCAGAAGAGCCCAACAAATCTCCCCATCATGACTATGTGGGAGGATTCGCAATCTTGTCGATCAATCTACTATGTTCAAGATTTCCCCTAGGTAACCTTTGTCATCATGTCAGATCCATTATCATTGTATGAACTTTATCAATCTCCAAGTTTAGCCAATGACATCACATCAATATTTTGACTTTGCGTGGAACGATGAATTCTTCACGAGATGAATAACACTCTGATCATCACATAACAGTACATGCCTATGTTGCTCAAATCCAAGTTCTTTCAAGAACTTCTACATCCATAGTAGCTCTTTACTCACTTATGTCACTACAATATATTTAGCTTCTGTCGCTAAAAGGGAAACACAGTTTTGTAGTCTTGATTTCTATTAAATAGCGCCACCATAAAAGTTAATCAAATATGCAGAAATAGAGGTGCGAGTGTCAACATATCCATCCAAGTCTTAATCAGAATAAACCAACAACTCAAGTTTCTTCATCGCAAAACTGAGCTTTAAATTAGAGGTTACTCGCAGATACATTATAATCCATTTCACAACTTTCCAATGCACTCTTCTTGGGTTTGACAAAAATTTGTTCACAACACAAACACTATGAGCTAAGTTAGGACAAGTACACATACCATGACATATATGAGACTTGCAACTGCAAATGCATATGGAATATTAGCCACATCTCTATATCTTTATTAATTAAAGGACATTGTTTCTTTCTTAACTTAAAGTAATTGAAAGTGGTGAGGTAACCACTTTAGCTTTGTCCATTTTAAACTTCTGAAGATTTTTCTCAATGTATTTTTCTTGTGACAAAAATAACTTGTTCGAATACCAAGAATCTGCTTTGATGGACATAAATCTTTCATTGCGAAAGACTTACTTTAACTGTTTCTTCAAAGAATCAATCCACGAAGTATTGCTCCCAATAATAAGCATACCATCCACGTAAGTTAAGAGAACAATAAAATCGGCATCGACAAATTTCTTCGCAAATACACAATTATCAGAAGAAGTCTTCTTGTAGTCCTGCTTCCACCATAACTGACATGAACTTTGTATACCCCTGTGTCAGAGCTTGCTTCAAACCATATAGAATCTTCTTCAGTCTGCACACATAATCTTCTTTTCCTTCAACGACAAAACCTTTAGGTTGTTTCATAAAAATCTATTCTTCTAAGCCACCATGAAATAATACTGTTTTTACATCCATTTGCTGAATTTCCAAGTCTAGACTAGCTACAATTCCTGGAGCCACATGAATAGACGGTATTTTTACAACTAGATAAAATATTTCATCAAAATTTAGCTCTTTTTTCTAACGAAAACCTTTGACAACTTGAAGTCATTTATTTTCCTAGGTATATATATCCATTAGATGTTTATATCGTACATTGTTTTGTCCAAACCATCTTGTAGAACAAGACATTTCTTACACCATTTTAACAAGATGTAGTTTTCTGTCAATATTTTCAATCAAATTTAGTTTTTACTAGAGTCCATCGTCAGATTTCAATAAACAATAGTCAAACGGTCATCATACTTCATGGTGATATTCTAATTTTCTTGTATATAGCAAAGCATTTCTATTTTACTAATTTTTATTAAGGATTGGAACAAGGGTTGTAACTAGAGTTACAATAGCTCCAATTTTATTTTCTAATGTGTTACAACTCCATCAACTAACGCATATCAATCCTAGTGATTAATAACCTCAAATATTCATATAAATGTTTAAGTTACCGAATATATTTATAAGTGCCGACCGTGTAGAGTTTTAACGTTTTTCATATTTGTTAAACTTATTAAAGAGAGTTGAAGAAGTTTTCTAATTTGAAATGTATTACTGGAAATTATAGGACAATGAAGATTACACAAGTGTACGACTCGTTAAAGAGAGCTGAAGATGTTTTTGAATTTGAAAAAGACAGTGAAGTAATTTAGTGAGTTATAAATTACTCATTATAGACTATAATCATTTTTTCTTCTTCTTTGTGTTAAAGGCTCCACAAAACCAAAAATTAAGTTTTTGTGAATATATAAAAAAACTTCAGACTCACTAAGTCTTCCTAATAAAATCAATATGTAGCTGATGAGGGAATTCCCATCACCTAGTATATCCGAGTAAAGGAGAATGGTAAGAATATATAAGTAACTTGAAACCGAGTTGGGGATTATATAAGCAAACGATGAACACAGGCTATGCATGGCAAAATGGCAAGTACTACGTCACAGAGGCCCAATTGAGAAACAATGTAGAGAAGATCTATATTAGTGAGAGCTAGACGAGAAGTAAGAAAGAGCTAGCAAGGCTACCGAGGGCACAACAGTCGATGATGGCTCGTGCTATAAAGCGGAGCTCGACTAAACATATGTCTCGCTAGGAGAACCGAAAAGGAGTCAAACATAAAGGAATGTTAAAATATTTACCGATTAAATAGAAATGAGCAACTTGGATGAACAAAGTAGACGAGACCAAACGAGGCTTAACGTTAAAGATAAACTACTAAGGAAAATATTAAAAACCACGTTAAACAAACTGGTCAACCGACTTAACGTGAGAAGACTAAAGTAATGGCTGTAAAATTAGGGACCATATTATAAATGTCAGTTACGCACTAAATTAGTGTAAACATGTATTAATTAGCCATTTAATATCACCAAGAGAAGGTATAAATAAGCATTAAAGACCAATGAATTGTATCTTTTTTCTGTATGATAGATTAAATCTTTACTTGCTACAGTCTTTGTTATATATTTATTATAACGAATTGGGGGCATTCCGAGAACAAACCTAGGACCTAAAACCATATTATCAACAAGGTCAGGGGTTAAAAGAGATGTTCAGAAACGAGGTACAGCGATGGATTGACGGAGAGAAACAACGAACCCGTTGGATGGACATGATCAGGTTATCCCCTGCAACAGTCACTAACAACGACGTGAAGGCGACAACATTTTTTTAAGTTTTACCCCGAGTTGGACCATCAGCAGCCACGATTGGATCAAAGTTAGCGCCACTTGCACCGGAAAATGTAGTGGATCCTATTTTGCAAGAAACGGCGGGTTATGATCAGGTGGCTAAAACATCAATCCATCAATTTGAGCAGCAACTTTAACACCTACAACAAGAGAAACTAAGAGTAACCTGTGAGCACGATGCTAGAGAACAAGCTATGCATGCTACTTTCGCCAAGCTCAATGATGCAATGAACTTACTAAAGACTAATGTCCTATGGACCAGCTGTGCAAACCCTCTATCGAGACCTGACCCTAGCCGTGAAAATCGTGGGGACCACTCTTCCAAGTTCGAGAAGAAAAGATAAAGAGAAGGTGATATTGAAGGGAAAAAACGCTCTAACGATAAAAAAACCCATCCAGGTGAAAGAGCCGCATGCATCTAAGAAAGCTAAAGAGGTCTAGGATGTCTGGTATCATCAAGTGCGACCGAAGCTATCAACTTACATACTCAAGAAGTCCCCATTCATTGAAAAACATCCTTGAACTGCAACTCCCCATAAAGTTTGATTCATTTAGGATGGAAGCCTATGACGACACATAATATCCCTTAAGACATCTGAAACAATTTCGCAACATGATGATTGACTTTAACCTTGACGATTATATGATGTACCGAGCTCTATTTGTAACCCTTAAAGGTAATTCAATTCACTGATTTAGCAGTTTACCTAAAGGATCAATTTATGATTTTGTAGGATTGTAGAGAGCCTTCAGGGAGAGATTAGTAAGCAGAGCAACTCAATCATAGATATTTACCAGAAAAAAGATGAGGCGTTAAAATTTGATGTTAGACATTTCGTCCATTGCATGAATGGTTTACCAGATCTGGCAGAAAATATGGTTGTCACCTCACTAAAAAAACGCCTTGGTCAGTAAGGGGAGCTCTACACTGATCTAATCCGGTTATCGACTAAAAATTATGGGAAATCTGTTGAACCAAGAAGACACATTCATCCAAGTAGACGATGCCAACAAAAGAGATTCCCTATAGAGATCTATCTACGACCAAAAAGTAGGGTAATCTAACCGAAAATAAATAGATGATGGGCCTCGCAGGGATACCTTTTGACGAGCTATACATTCTGATAATCCATCATAGAAATTTACTTCGCTGACAAGTTGAAATCCGACGTGTATTGATGGATACAAGGAGCTCTGCAAATGTTCTTTTCAAGATAACTTTTGATAGAATGCATAATCCTCCTCGAATTTCCCATTCATAATGTACAATCAATGGTTTTATTGAATTAACAACAAAAGTAATTGGGAATTCGAGGGAGAGGTGAGTTTGGGAAAGTGAGCTTTCAAAAAAATGGTTCAGCTGTTGTTCATGGGGGTGGATTGTCCAACAAGTTACAATTCTATTTTTGGAAGATTTTGGCTGTCGATGATGTGTGGAGTTGCGTCAACGGTCCACCAGTTCTTTAAATATCTCTTCTGAGATCGAGTGGGGTTCGTCCAAAGTGATGAGAAGGTTTCTAGAGAATATTATGCCACAGGTCTTCGAATTCGAGGGTCAAACAGTGGTGATAAAATGGTTGAATAGCTACTAGGGCGGTTGACCTCGGATCTCGAGAAGGGGGTTGATGATCCTAGGGAAACCCCGGGTAATTTAAATATAACTAAAAATATAGAGGAATATGCTTTTCCTGATGGAAAAGTACTTCGAATACGAACCTTACTGACCCCAGTTTTACGATAACGACTATTACAATTTTTATTTCACAATTTGGATGTTTTTACTTGGAAAACAGAAGATGTGGTAGGAGTTCTAGTCAAAGTGATATGACATAACCTAGAAATTAATCTGAAAGTCAAACTTGTATACAAAAAAGGCGTGCATTTTATTTTGAAAAAGAAAAAGTAATCGTTTATGAGGTGGATTGTTTATCAAAGGTCGGACATATAAGGGAGTCATGATATCCTTCAGCAAACCTAGTGGTGGTTAATAAGAAGAATGGGAAATAGAGAATGTGCGTCGACTTCAAAATTCTGAATCGGGCTTGTCCTAAAGATCTATTCCCCATTCCTCGAATAGATCAAATAATTGATTTCATTCGGAAAATAAAATTTGGACCTTTATGGATGCATTTGTAGGGTATAATCAGATTCATATGGAACCAAAGGATCAAGAGAGTACCAGCTTCATCACGGATCAAGGCTTACATTGTTATAGGGTTATGTCCTTTGGGTTAAAGAATGTTGGAGCTACATATCAGAGATTAATTAATAAATCCTTCGCTTCTCAGATCGGAAGAAATATGCAGGTGTATATTGATGATATGGTTGTTAAGAGTTTAGCAGATGATGCACACTTGGAAAATTTGGCGGATACTTTTTTGAATTTGAGGGCTATTAAACTAAAGTTAAATCATGAGAAATGTACCTTTGGAGTTTTATCAGTAAATATTTTGGGTTATTTTATTATTGAAAAGGGAAAATTAGTTGACCTAGAACAACTAAAAGCTTTGGCATCAAAGAAATCACCTCGAGCTATCAAAGAAGTGCAAATTTCAACAGGGAGGTCAACTGCTCTCAGCAGATTCATTTCTAGAGTTTCTAATAAATGTTTCCCTATCTTCCAAGTATTGCGAAGACCGAAGAGTTCAAGTGGACCTCGGAATGTGAAGCAGTGTTTTTAAGCATTAAATAATTATTTTCATTACAATAAATATTGTCCAAGTCACGGATTAGAGAAAAACTCTCTTTATATATTGTAGTATCAGAGTTTGCGGTAAGTGTTTTGTTAATAAATGAAGATTCAAGAATTTCGAAGCCGATGTATATTGTTAGTGAGAGTCTGGTAGCAGTAAAAGGTACCTGAAGCTTGAAAAATTAGTTTTAGCTTTAGTAGTTCTGCTAGAAAAACTTGCCCAATATTTAATCTCATACTATTGAGGTTCGAACTTCATTCCCATTGAAAAATGTTTTACAATGCCTTGATATTTCTGCGAGAATAACCAAATGGTGAGTTGAGTTGGGAGATTTTGATATCATCTTCTCACCTCGGACGGATATCAAGGCCCGAGCTTGGGTAGATTGTTTTGTTGAATTTCATTCAAGCAGATCAGATGAAGAAGTGAAGAATGAGGTCTTGCTAAGGAGTTCGACGTGGATATTTCGAACTGGTGGGGGTTGTATCAATTTAAGATGCAATGTCGGAGTTCAATTGATCGCTCAATCTGGTGAAATAATGTTTCAATCCATTATGTTTGGCTTTTATGCATCGAATAATGAAGCTGAATATGAAACTACGTTGGTTGGTTTAAGGTTTGCGAGCATCTGTGGGACAACTTCAGTTCGTTTAGAAACAAATTCTTAGTTAGTAACAAATCAAGTAGGTGGAATTTCTAAACCCCAAAAGGATAATTTAATTTTATATCTTCGCGATCTTTGAAATTTGACTTTTTAGTTAGATCATGTTACTATAGAGCATATCAGTCGATGAGACAATACAGTTGCTGATTCTTTGGCAACAATGGCATACACAGAAGGATACCCTTCGATTTTATTGAATTAGAGTCCTTCGATCGTAACCCATTCAGAACACTGCAAAATAAATTTTTGTCACTCCAGATGTAATCTGAAGCGATTGAAGAACTTATACTCTGGATTTATTCTTAAGAAGAATGCTGCCTCAATATATATCTGGCAGCAACCAAAGAAGGTGAAAGGTAAAACATGTGGCTGTATGGTTTTAGATAAGGTTTTATGCAAAAAAAAAGCGTTAAGTACGCCATTATTGTGATGTTTGAGCAAACAGGAATCACTGGAAATTATGTTAGATCTATATGATGGAGAGGGTTCAGCACATTGCGGGTTCAAAGCATTGACATGACTATTTTTGTTGGCAGGGTATTATTGGCCTTCCATTATGCATGATTCTAAGAGTTTAGCTCGAGTTTGTGATACTTGTCAACGGTTTGCCAACTATTTTCATAAACTTGCAGTTCCCCTCATGTCCATTACCGAAACCATCCCTTTTGACAAATGAGGAATAGACTTAGTAGGACCATTGCCAATGGCTTCTAGATGGTGCAAAATGATTATTGTTGTAATGGATTATTTTACGAAGTGGGCAAAACCTAAACCATTGTCTAAGACAAAAGGAAAAGATGTAATTAAGTGCATAGTAAACAGTATTTGTTTCCACTTTAGGGTAGCTCGAAAAATTACCACAGATAACGGTCCTCAATTTAATAACAAAGAAATGACTTCTTTTTGTGCTTCGAGGGGGATAAAACAATTTTTTTCCACACCTAATCATCCCCAAGAAAATGGTCCGGTACGAGTGACAACACAATCTCTTCTGGAAGGTTTAAAGGATAATTTGGATGGAGCTGAAGAGAAATGGCCAAACTACTGGCAGTGGTAACTATTGTGGAAATTCAAGGTATGAAAATAGAGGTCAAGGTAGAGGTTCTAGAGGAAGGTTTTCTTCAAACTAATCTGACAGTTACAAGGGTAGAAGCTCTTACAGAGGAAGAGGAGGTAGGTTCACCTACTCCAACAACAAACCTACATGCCAAATATGTGGCAAGTTTGGTCGTGGGGCAGCCTATTTCTATTTTAGAGACGGTCCTAATGTAATGGGATTGGTAGCAACTCATCAACAGAGGACTGATCAAGATCAGAATGTAATGATAGTCACACAAGAGTTTGTAAATGGAGATGCAAGATGGTTTGTTGACAGTGGTGCTAGCCATCATTTCACCAACTGAACTAAAATGTTAAATCAGAAAACTCAATACACAAATTTCAGTAATTGTGGGTAATGGTAGTAAACTGTATATTCAAAACTTAGGTAATACTTGTCTATCTACTAAAATCAACAAACAAGTCTACCTAAACAATGTATTACATGTGCCTCACATCAACAAAAACCTTGTGTTTGTTTCATAATTAGCACTTCACAATGATATCTTTATTGAGTTTCACAGTTCTAAATGTTTTGTGAAGGACAAGACAATCGGGATGATTCTACTTACAAGGAGAGTTGAAAATGGGCTATATAGGTTCGAAGACTCATATGTTCCTAGGTCTACTAAGGCAGCCTTTCCAAAGTTTCATTCATCTGTTTCACATGTATCGGTTCTTCCTACTACTCCTAATTTTATAAAGGTTGGTGACATAAAAAATTTGGTTATCCTTCTAAACGTGTCTTGTCAATCGTGTTGAAAAATTGTAATCTTCCTATTGGTGCTAGTAATGAAAAACTTTTCTGTGATGAATGTCAATTAGGCAAATCACATTCTCTACCATTTTCTAATTCAGTGTCACGTTCTTCTAATGTCTTAGATTTAATTCATTCAGATTTATGGGGACCTGCCCCTTTTGAGTCTAACTCAGGTTACAGATTCTACAAAAAATAAGTTAGATGATTACAGTAGGTTCACATGGCTATACCATCCCGAACACAAAAGTGAGGCTCTAAATGTGTTCAAAGAGTTTAAGAATCTTGTTGAAAATCAGTTCGATAAGAAAATGAAAAGTTTTCAATCAGATTGGGGGGGTGAGTTCAGGTCTTTCATATCTTTGGCTAAGGAGTCAGGTATTCAACTCAAGACATCCTCTTCTTACACCTCTGCTCAGAATGGTAGAGCAGAGAGGAAGCACAAACATTTCACTAAGACTGGTCTGACACTTCTGGCTCAGTCAGGTCTTCCTCACAAATACTGGTCAGATGCTTTTCACACTGCTGTGTTCTTGATTAGCAGCTATTGTTCTAAAAGGCAAGTCTCATTTTGAGAAGTTGTTTGGGTATCAACCTGATTATAAGTTTCTAAAGGTATTTGAGTGCACTTGTTTTCCATGTTTTAGGCCTTACCAAATAAATAATTCCAATTCTACTCAGTCAAATGTGTCTTTTTGGGTTATAATAGAGTTCATAAGGGTTATAGGTATCTCAGTCCAAGTTGGAGATTTTATGTGTCAAGGAATGTCATCTTTAATGAAGATGAGTTCCCGTGTTTTTCTAGTTTCCTATATTCTAAGTCATCTACTTTTGTGTCTAGTGGTTCTTAGCTGTCTAAGTTCACTAATCAATATTCTACAGATGAGAACCCTAACCTACAAGAAATCTACTCAAACTCACAACCTAAACACCATCTTGAACGCATAAACACTAACCTTTCACTAGAATCAAATCGGAACCCAACAACTAACCTGTTTGTGCCCTGTGAGAACTTACCTGGTAGATTTAACAGCTCACAGCAAATTGATTCCCAAACTTACCCAGCTACTCAAAACACCTTGTCTAGCAGACTACTTGAAACATAGCCATTAAAACAGGGTCAATTGTTTGTTGACCTTCCTTTTAATAACGTTAACAACCAAATTAATTCTCAAACACTACCTAACACACACCTTATGACCACTAGAGCTAAAAATGGCATTTCAAAACCTATGCATATTTACTCAGGAATTACCAAATCACCTACAATTACTGACAAAGAGCCTGCTAAGTTTTCAGAGGCTGTGCAGTTGACTAAATGGGTTCAAACCATGAAATGTGAATATGATGCTTTGATGAATAATCAGACATGGTCTCTTGTTCCTTACACCAGTAACATGAGTCTGGTGGGATGTAAATGGGTTTAGAATGTTAAGTATAATTATGAGGGGTCTGTTCAACGCTACAAAGCTAGACTTGTAGCCAAGGGTTTTCATCAACAACCTGGGGTTGATTTCACTGAAACGTTTTCTCCAGTGATAAAAGCTTTTACTATAAGGTTGCTTCTTACCATTATTGTATCTAGAGACTGGGTCATAAGGCAGCTTGACACAAATAATGCATTTTTAAATGGTCATTCAAAAGAACAGGTTTACATGGTGCAACATGAAGGGTTTGTTGATCCTAAATACCCTAAACATATATGCAAGCTTCACAAGGCATTGTATGGGCTCAGGCAGGCACCTAGAGTTTGGTACTCCAAGATTAAGGACACACTGATCTTGTGGGGATTTCAAAATTTAAGGGCTCACTATTCTATGTTTTTCCTATAGTCTAAACGAATTTTTGTCATTCTACTTGTCTATGTAGATGACATAATTGTTACAGGTAACAACTCTTCATATGTCTCTAAGTTTATTCAGAAGCTAAATTATGATTTTGCTCTGAAAGATATGGGTTATATTAAGATGTTTCTGGGCATTAAGGCTCACAGAGATGAGTCTGGCCTCTATTTGACTCAAACACAGTATATAAAATACTTGCTGTTGAAAGAAGGTCTGTCTAGTGTTAACTCGTGCGTCACTCCAATGCAAGTGAGTCATTCCCTCTTCAAGACTGATGGCAAGCCACTTCAAAGTCCTACAACATACAAAAGTTTGTTAGGGTCTTTACAATACCTATTACACACTCGACCAGACATTGCGTTTGTTGTCAATAAACTCAGTCAGTTTTAGAAATGTCCTACGAATGTACATCTACAATGTGTAAGGAGAATTTTGTGTTACTTATCTGGTACTCAGACGTTGGGACTCAACATAACACCAAGTGACACCTGTCAACTTATAGGCTTCACAGATGGTGATTGGGCTGCGTCATTGGACGATCGTCATTATGTTGGTGGTTACTGTGTCTTTCTTGGTGACTCTTTGATTTCGTGGTCGTCGAAGAAACAAAGGGTTGTTTCTAGGTCAAGGATCGAGTCAGAGTATAGGTATCTTGTGAATTTAGCTTCTGAACTCATCTGGTTGACGTCTTTTCTTCAGGAAATTCATCTTCCCCTTCACAGATCACTGGTTATCTGGTGCGACAACCTTGGAGCAAGCTCGCTTGCATCCAATCGTGTGTTTCATGCAAGAACAAAGCATGTTGAATTAGATTTGTACTTTGTTCGTGATATGGTTGTTTAAGATTTATTGGATATTAGATACGTACCTTCCCATGACCAAGTAGCTGACTTGCTCACAAAACATTTGTCTCAAAATCGGTTCTTGTTCTTAAGGGAGAAACTAAGTCTCGGGGTACCTCCGCTACGTTTGAGGGGGGAAGTTAGAATACATAAAGGAAAGCTACAGATGGGTTTGATTGGTGGTAGAGATGAAGACAAAGGAAAGGCAGCAACAATGGTGGTTTGTGGCGATTTAGGGTTTGAAGAAAAAGGAAAGGAAGAGACAGAAGATAATGTTTCAAAGACTCTATATGTCGGGTCAAGGGCTGGATCGGGTCAACACATAAGAGAAGTGGGCTGAAGCCCAAATCACTAATGTGTGTTGAGTCGGGCTAGATTCTAAGCCCAACACAAATATGAATAATAACAATAATAGGTTAGTAACAAATATATAACTGAATAACAAATTGTTGTTACACATGTTACATAAATTGTATAACTACAAGTACTAAAAAGTGTAAATGAAATATACAAAGAAAAGAAATAAAAACTTTGTTTTCTTCAATCTTGCTCTTCTCTCTTTCTCTGTGAATCTAAGTGTCCATAACGTAGGAACCACACGTTCGATAATAGAAACCTTCATACCAACATGGTCATCCGCGAGTCCACCATCAGAATTACAGCCCTACACATATGATAACTGAGAAATGTAACATCAACACCACACTACACATGCACTAATCATTATAAATACTAGTGGATGGTAAAAAAATGAACTTGAAACCTTCGGTACGAAATCAAGTCTCCTAAAAAATGTCTTTAGGAGAAATTCTCAGGTGATTTCTATTTCCATACTCGAAAAGACTATAGGACCAATAGTCTTCATCTTCATGCTTGAAAATGTTATAGCCCGAATAATCTCCATCTCCATGATCGAAAATGCTATAGGTTAAGAGATCCTCTATAATCGAAAAGTCTATAAGTTAAATGATCTTTATCTCCACGATTTAAAGATTTATAACCCAAACGATCTTGCGGCAAGCAACCTCCATGGTGGAGTGTCAACTCATCCCTACGAAAGGCTATGAGCGAAGTGGTCTGCATATCCATGATAGAAAGGGATATACGTCAAGCGATCTCCATCTCGCCAAGCTGAATAATCTCTATCTTCATGCTCAAAAATTCTATAGGCAGAGTAATTTTCATCTCCATGATAAATAAGATTATAGGCCAAACAATCTCCATCTCCGCGATAGAAAAGACTATAAGCCAAATGATCTCCATCATCATGGCAAACAGGCTACAAATTTAGTTACCTCCATGCTATACGACAGGTGACATCCATCTCTATGCTACGAAAATGGTATTTGTTATATGCGATATGGGTTACCAAGGCTACGCAAGAGGCCATACTTAGCATGGACCACTCGAGTCTGTTATACGAAATGGTCAATCGGCCACACCTTCAGAGGCTACGTAAGGGGCCACATTGAGCCCAATGCTTCAAATCAGTATTATAAGAGAACCGGTAGTATACCAAGCCTTCATAGGTTACGTAATGGGCCGAACCGGTCTATTTTGCGAACTAGATAATTTACTTGCCCTTAGAGGCTACATGATGGGCAACACTAATCCCCGATTTGTATGAAAAGAAAATACGAACGCATTTATAACAAACACAAAAGAGTTTCGAGCTCGTCCTACAGCGTATAAGTCAACCAAAACACTTACAAGAGCCACAAAGTTTACTCTCAGTTATCCGTGTATAACGAGACCCACAACAAAATATTTCAACCAAAACACTTACAAGAACCACAATGTTTATATGTTTACAATCTACACACAGTTACCGACGACATTCAGCAAATTTTCCAACACAAGTTTCACGATATTTGTCACATAACATACTCACACATAATAAGTACTAATTAAATATAGTCCCTACTTCATCCTTCAGCAAGACTAGAAGCCACCCATCCATCTCCAACAAGGAATCAAAACATGCCGAAGAAATATGTAACATCCTAGAAGCTTGCTAATTTTCAGTTGTGCTCTTTCTATTTAGCAAAATAGAGATTTTTATCCTCAACTCAGGTTTTAGTATTTTTAATGAGGGAGGAACAATTAAATACGAACCACATTTAGAAACGTCTCTGATAACAGTTCGGCTAGTCAAATTAATATAACAAAGCTCTACAACTTTCCGGAAACTAACTGACATGACTGACATAGTTTCTTTAACACAATCATTCAACCTTCAACGAAGATGATAAATTAAAAAAAAATGAACTAAAAAATTATACCATCCAAATATTATTATCTTTTAAGCTTTAAAAGCTAAGAAGACTCCAAATAAAACTATATTCCTTATATAATATTTGTATAATAATAAAATATATTTGTAATTTAATTATGCGTGGTATTATTCTATACTATTATTTATATTTCTTAACGGATAAAAGATAAATAAAGAAAGAAGGAAAGATTCACGCAACCGATAAAAGTAACTAAAGAAACCAAAATGTTTGCATGACTCATCTACGAATAAGAGTTAAAATAAGAGTTAAGCTTGAAATGTAAAATCTACAAATAAGAGTAAAGCTGTAAATGTAAAATGATGAAATGATATAAAATAACATTATTATACGTTTTATCCTTATCACCACCAAAAGATAAGTACGACAGGAGAGCAGCCCCTGCATGGGTCAAAGAAAGTGTCTCCAAACAAATATATAAAAACGTACACTTGCTAAAAGATAATATATATAAATAATGAATTACAATAAAATAATTGAATGCCAGTAAGACCATCCACCAAAGCAAACGAAAGCATCTTCTATATATACCCATTTTATCACAAGCAGAATAACGAAAGCTTAGAGAGAAGATAAAGAAAAGCCAGAGACGCAAGATGGATACATGTAAAGGTAATCATGTATACTTTAATAGTTGCTAATATTTTATAGTTGTTGTTTATCATATCTACTTATTTTTATTTATCTTTAGATTCAGAACCTAAGAGCTCATGGCCCGAGCTTCTAGAAGCTGATGGAGTCGTTGCTAAAGAAACTATTGACAAAGAGAATCCTAATGTCACGGCAATAATTATGCCTCCGGGATCGCCGGAAACCGAAGAGCTAAATCTCAAAAGGGTTCGTGTTTGGGTGAACGCCGAAAACATTGTCACAAGAATTCCAGTCATCGGCTAAGTAATGTCTGAGAAGTAAAGTCAGGTTTCATATAATCCCTTCAAACTTTACAAAGGACATCGTATAGGCCAATAAAGGTTTTTAAATACAGCCCTTCAAACTTTTTATTTTTATGGAACGCACCACAGCTTTGATCTTTCGATATTGTACATGTATATGAAGTTATCTTGTATCCCGTTATGTAATTTACTTTAAATAAAGGTTTCTAAGCTTTTATCATACCAATATGATAATACGAAAACATTGCTAGAAGAATCAACCGACTTATATTCAAAGGGTTATGCTGGACACAGCTTAACAGCCATTTCAGGTTTACATTTTCACTAATAACTAGGCTCTATTCACCATAGTAATCGTGATGCACAATTACAACTTTTATGGTCATATTTGTCCTTTTATTCTATATTCAATTTCTTAATGTTAAAAATATGTTTATTGAGATCTAACTATAACAAAAAAAAAATAGTATTAATATCATATTATTACTTTTCATTTCGATAATTTAAGCTATTAAATAATGCTTATAGAATTTATATTTTAAAAGTTATTTATTTTGAATATTATTAAATATATATTTCTAAAAAAATTTAAAACACACTTCTAATCTTATTTAATGTTTTTCTAAAACAAATAAAACATATTTGTCTAAGAAAAATTAATGTCAATGCAATCAACATTATAAAGCTTTGTTCACTCAATAACACCAACGCTCAAAAAATAATTGTCACTTTTTCTTTAACATCCCTCGTCAACATTTTTAAACTTTCTTCACTCAATAACACCAATACAAATGTCCCTAAGGTTTCTATTTAATATTGTAGTAACTTTTACAAGATAAACACTCAACCTCCTTAACGATTACCTAGATTAAAATTCCTGAACGATAACAAAGATTTAAATTCTTTAGTAGTTCCTTCTATTAAATGATTTTTTTCATATTATATCTGATTTTAAAATGATTGATGTTTTTCATATAAAAAGATTTCAAATTGTCCAACCAAAATGTTTTTATTCTAACAGTTTTGATAAATTTAGTTTTCGAAATCTAAAAAAAACTATTGGGTATGAGTCGCATAGTGTTTTGACAATGTACTGTGTCCAACATTACAATTTTGTGTGTGTGATAGTGTTATTGTGTTTTGAGAGTGTATTATGTTCGGCAGGACAAATAAGTGTTGTGACACTATATTGTTACTCTTGTGGTATGAGCCCATTGGACCCATTATAAGTAGGTTCAGCTTCTTCCCTATAAATAGACGACTAGGACTACACAATCTCAAATATATAACCATTTTCTATCATAGTGAAACATTTTTCTCTAGCGACGTCCGTGGACGTAGACAATTGTCGAACCACGTTAAATCTTGTGTTATTTTCTTTTCTGTTATTTATTCGTGTTCTGTTTTATTTGTGTTATATGCTTGAATCATTTGTGATAAATTGCATAGTGATTTATAACAAAATTGGTATCATAGCCACATGGTGAAATTAGGGCTTTTTCAATTAGGGTTTCACAACTACAACAACAAAATACATAATTGAAAATTTTGATGGGGGATCCATCTCTGTATTCTGGAAGATTAAACTGAAATATTCATGGATACTTCAAGTGTTGTGGAAGGCTGTGGAGAATAAGTTACCAGAAGAGATAAAAGAAGAGGAGAAGCAAGATCTTTAAGACAGGCTTTGTGCTAGATTTGAATGAGTGTGAAAGACAATGTGTTTTGCAAGACTAGTGGTGATGAGACTGCTACATGCGCACAGAAGAAGCTCGAAGATCTTTACTTAGAGAAATCAGTAGTAAACCGATTATACTTGAAGAAACGATTGTACGGTTTCAGATTGAAAGAAGGTATGTCCATAACTTAGCATTTAGATATTTTTAAATCAATTATAGTGGACTTGGGGAACATAAATATCAACATTGAGGATGAGGATCAAGCTTTGTTTGTATTGAGATCGTTACCAACTCCTTATGAAAACTTTATAGATAACGGAATGTATGGTAAAGATAAGTTATCACTAGAAGATGTTAAAGGGGCACTGAAATAAAGGAGTTGAAACAGTTACAGCCAGACAATCGGGCTGAAAGGAAATGTCTTATGACTAGGAGAAGATCTAGAAGCAAAGCGTGTTCTTTAAGAAGGAAAAACCGGAGTTCCAACTCAAAGGTAAGGAACTCAAACTGTTATGAATGCGGTGAGCAGGGTCATTATAGGAGAGATTGTTTGAAACTAAATTGTAAGAATGGAAATTAAAAGAAAAATACAGCAAACATTGTTGAAGGTGTGCACGATTCCAACGATAGTGAAAACAGTGGTAGAGGAGATGTATTGTTCGTAAGTTCAGACTGTAGACAAAACTCGTGGGTACTCGATACTGTTGCTACATATCACATGTGTCATTTCAAGCAGTGGTTCGATACTTACAAGCCAACGCATGTAACTGTCTATTTAGGGAACAATCATTCGTTGACTGTTGGTGGTATTGGTAACGTCATAATCCGTATGTTTGACGGGATTGTTAGAATCTTAACATGCCGGCATGTTTTTGGGTTAAAGAGAAACCTGATTTCTCTTAGGAAACTAGACTCTCAGGGTTACAAGTACCGTGCAGAAGATGGTTTAATCAAGGTGACAAAAGACTCAATGGTGTGCATGAAGGGTAGTTTGCATAAGGGTCTTTACATTCTCCAAGGGAGTGTTGTTATGGGAAATGTTGCAGTAGCATCATCAAGGAGTAATAGCCAAGGTAGGCAAGATCAGAATCAGTTGTGGCATTGGCGTCTTGTTCACATGAGTGACTAAGGATTAGATGTTTTAGGAAAGAGAGATTTGTTGAAAGGGTATAAAGAAAAATCATTAGGATTTTGTGAGAAATGTGTGTTTGGTAAACAAGCTAGAGTCAAATTCAGAAAATCGGATCTAAGAAAGACTAAAGGATAGTGGACTGCATTCACTCAGATCTTTGGGGTTCAATCAGAATTCCGTCAAAAAACGGAGACATATACTACATGAGTTTGATTGATGATTATTCAAAAATGGTTTGGGTTTACTTTCTGAAAACAAAAAATGTTTGTCAAATGGAAGACGATGATTGAGAAGCAAACAAGAAGAAAAATCAAATGTCTTAGGCCAAATAATGGGTTAGAATATTACCATCACGGGTTCAACGAGTTCTGCAAAGCTGATGGAATAATGCACCATCACATTTGTTCAAGAACACCACAACAGAATGGAGTCGCAAAACAAATAAACATAACGTTTTGTGACAAGACACGGAATATACACTCCCATTTTGGTGTGGGAAATGATGTTTGGGTTGAAGCTATCAATACAACGTGTTACTTGGTGAATCGGTCTTCATCAATGGTTATTGATTGTAAAACTTCTTTTGAGATTTGATTTGGATCATTGACTGATTATGAACATTTGAGGGTATCTGGTTGTCCTGCGTATGCTCATATGAGAGATGATAAACTTGATCCGAGGGCAAAGAGGTGCATAATTATAGGATATGCTACTGGAGTGAAGGGATATAAGTTATGGTGTACCTCTTCAAAGTCTCTAGGTTTTTTCATCAGTAGTAGGGACATTACTTTTAACGAGTTTGCTTTGATAGTCAATTAGAATGAAGTAGGAGAAATGGTCAGATCAGGATCGGTTGTGAGTAAACAGGTGGAGCTTGAAGTAGAATCAGTTCCTAGTAGGTCTAATAATTTGAGTGGTTCTGAGTTAAATCCAGAATCAAGAGGTGAAGTGTCAGGATCAGATGATAGTGACGATGATGCACCCCAACAAGAATAACAACTTATATCATAACATTGGGAAGAGAAAGAAGAGATATTAGACTTCCAAAAAGGTATGTGAATCTAGTTGCATATGCTCTATCAGTTGCAGAAGAAGTTGAGATGCAAGAACCTAGTAGCTATAGAGAAGATATAACGAGTTCAAAAACAGAATGCTAGATTAGTGATATGGGGAAGAGATTGAATATCTTCATAATAATCAAACATGGAAGCTTGTTGACTTTCCTAAATGACAGAAGGTAGTAGTTAATAAATGGATGTTCAAGAAATATCTAGTGGTTGAGGAATCTTGATTCAAGGCAAGACTGGTCGCTAAGGGTTTTACTCAAAGGGAAGTAATCGACTTCAATGAAGTATTTTCTCCACTAGTGAAACATAGTTCGATTCGGGTTTTGTTAGCCATGCTAGTTTTGTAAGATTTAGAGCTTGATAAGTTGGATGTGAAAATTGTGTTTCTACATGGTGAACTGGATGAGCAAATCTACATGAGACAACCAGAGGGATTTATCAAACCTAATATGGAGGACAAAGTTTGTCTGCTGAAAAAGTCACTGTATGGTTTGAAACAGTCACCTAGGCAATGGTACAAACGTTTTGATACATTTATGATGTCAAAAGTATTCACGAGGAGTCCATATGATAATTGTGTGTATCATCAAAAGATGTCAGATGACTCTTATGTTTACCTGTTGTTGTATGTGGATGATATGCGTATTGCTGCTTGTACTATGTCACACATTGTGCAGTTAAAGAAGCAACTTAGTGCCGAGTTTGAGATGAAAGATCTGGGTAGAGCAAAGAAAATTCTTAGTATGGAGATCATCAGGAACAGAAATTTAGGATCATTACACTTGTCTCAACGAAGCTATATTGAGAAAGTGTTACAACGATTCAACATGCTTGATGCTAAAGTAGTTAGCATTCCATTTGCTACTCATTTCAAGTTGTCTGCAGTAGGTGCGGCCAAGTATGTCACACATTGTGCAGATAAAGAAGCAGTTTAGTGTTAAGTTTGAGATGAAGGATGTGGGTAGAGCAAAGAAGATTGTTGGTATGAAGATTATCGGGAGCATAAGTGTAGGATCATTACATTTTTCGAACAGATGAAGGGTCTAGTATTTCAGGGTGTAGTGTTGGGGTTCAATTGATAGCTCCGACGGGGGAAACAATGGTCCAATCAATTAAATTTGGTTTTCATGCATCAAATAATGAAGCTGAGTACGAAGCTGCTTTGGCAGGTTTGAGATTGGCAAAAATTTATGGGGCGACTTTAGTACGTCTGGAAATGGATTCTCAGTTATTGGCAAATCAAGTATCTGGATTTTCCGAAGTTAAGAAGGATCGTTTGATTTTATATCTTCTGGAAATTCGGAATTTAATGCTTTTGTTTGACAATGTGGCTGTAAAATATATTGGGCGAGGAAATAACATGGTGACTGATTCTTTAACAATGTTTCCTACAAGGAAGAATATCCTTGGATTTTGCTACAAGAAAATCCTTTAATTGTTACTCAATCTAGCCAATGTGAAATTATAGAAGAATGTTTGGTTACTGATGAAAGCCGACGTGATTGGCGATCAATTATTCTTAATTTTTTGACCCAAGGGTTATTTCCAGATGATTCTCAATTGGCCAAAACGTTAAGGGGTAAAGCCTTCAGATATATAGTTCTGGATGTAATTTTATATTAAAAGCTATTAAACAGACCATTGCTACGATGTTTAGGCAAAAAAAATCACAAGAAGTATTGTCAGAATTACATGATGGTGAAGGGTCAACTCATTGTGGGTTTAAAGCTTTATCGCGTAGAGTTTTACTTGCAAGATTTTACTGGCCTACAATCATAAACGATGCTAAGAATTTGGTTCGAGGTTATGATACTTTTCAGAGATTTGCTAATGCTATTCACAGACCATCAGTACCGTTTATGTCCATATTTAAGGCGATACCATTTAATAGATGGGGAATTGATGTGGTGGGACCTTTTCCTATGGCATCTAGGGACGGCAAATGTTAATTGTGGCGGTAGATTATTTTACGAAGTGGGTAGAAGCAGAACCACTATCGGGCACAAAAGCAAAGGATGTCATCAAATTTATTGTGAATAATATATGTTGTCGATTTGGGATTCCTCGGAGAATTACAACAGATAATGACCCTCAATTTAATAATAAGGAAATGGCTGCATTCTGTACTTCTAAAGGGATTCAACAATGTTTTTCGATGCCCTTTCATCCTCAAGCTAATGGACAAGTGGAAGTGACAAATAGAACGATTTTAAATGGCTTGAAGAAGAATCTATCAGGGGCACCAAGAAAATGGCCAAATTATTTGCAAGAGGTGCTTTGGGCTTATCGAACAACTCCAAGAGAGGCTACAAAAGAGACTCCTTTTGTTTTGGCATATGGTATGGATGCAGTTAGCCATATTGAATCTACGATTTCATCTTTTAGAATATCTCAATATTCTGAAATATTTAATGATGAAATTTGAATGGCCAATGTGGATCTGATTGAGGAAAAAAGGGTTTGAGCTTATTTGAATACAATACATTCTCAAACCCTCATGAGAAGTAGATATAATTCGAATCTAAAAAGAAGAGAATTTAAAAACACTTTATTTGGATACTATCTTAACAAATCATCAAAGACTGATCACCTTTAAGATTAGTTAAGGGTAGGATATTCTGAAGTGTATATAACACTTTCCGAAGAGATAACCATGTTTTATAACCACTATATATTTGATATTTTGAAGTGAATGTTTAAAAACTCACTGAGAATTTTAATGAGTTGATCAAGCTTAACAACACATTCATATCTTTTCGAAGAGTTATGATACTTGTTAATGTTTATTAAGGAATTTGAAGTGGTAAGTTTATATTATTAAGATTTTCCAATTATTTTGTATTTAGCATCAAATAATATGTAGGAATACGGTAACATAAAAATGAAGAACTCTTTGTCATTCAGAGTAAGTTGCTACAATATAAAAAGGGATATTCATATTAGACGAAGACAAAAAAAAACTAAAAGGGTAGCTAGCCAATTAATCAGAAGATTCTTCTTCGGATGACTCGTCCTTTGAAGATAATGAACTGGGAATAGGGTCGAATGCCTCGCTTGGACGTTTTTATTCAGGAATATCGTTCCAAAAATTTGTAAGATTGATTTTTGCATAGGTAGCATGGAGTTCTCGAAGGGGAAGGATGGTTGCATCTTCTTTTCTGACCTGAATAGCTGTTTGTATATTGTTTGAAAGCTCAGCTTCTACAGTAGTTATAGCAGCAACTTTTTATGCTTCGAAATTCTTCTTCAACTTTTCTATTTCATCGGTCAACTCTTTATTTTTTGCTTCAAAAAGAGTTAGAGAATTTTAAAGTGTGGTAGAGTTGGATTTTTCGGTATTCAATTCAGCAACATGCTCAGTTTTGAGTTTCTTTATTTTTTCTTTGTGAGACTTTCTCAGCAGTTTTGTGTCGACCATATGCTTGATTCGAAGATGATCTTTTATACAGAGGGCGCCTTTTATCAGTTCGGATCTAGCTATCTTATAACCAAAAAACTGTTTGGTTACTTTGTTGTGCAAGGTCTCTCTGAATTTCTTTTCAGAATCATAAGCTTCTTTATAGTAAACCATATCTTCGGCCAGCTCTTTGAGGTGGTCTTGAGAGGCTTCAATTTGAGAAGCAAGAGTTTTTGCAGCAGCGCCAAGATCGGAAAATGGTTGATGAGTGATAGCAATTGCACGATTTGGAGGAGGGATGTGAAATTTCGAGGTGCTAGGCTTTTGAATCATATCTAAAGATGCGGCAGGTTTGTAAGAACGAGTAACTTCTAGAAGCTCTTTATCTGGAGTAGGCCTCCCAAAATCAAGCATATGATTTTGGATGACTTGAATGACTGGGTCCTCTTCGCCAGCAAGCACTTTTGTGTTCTCAAAATTGATAAACATATTTGGGTCGAAGCTTGTAGAATCATGATAAACGGTGGGCGAATGGTCATCAATGACAATCACAGGATTGTCTTGTTTGGAATGATCTACGGTCGGAGGATTTGGGGGGTGTTGTTGTTGGTTTTCAGCAGTATTGTTTTCGTGTTCATCAACCAAATTGTACGAAGTGATTTTCCTGTGTTTCTTTTTCTTTCCGAAGGAATCAGAAGATATTTTATTTTTCTTCGTTGATGTTTCTTGAGTCTTTCCTTATTCGATGGGTGAAAGAGGTTGTTCTACAGCTTTGCGTTTTCGACGCTTTTATTTCGAGGGCGTGGAAAGGTTAGCACCAGATGTGCTAACTATTTTTTTTACTTTCTTTTCATTGGTGATAGGTCGACGATTTGAAGATAGACGGTTTTGAATACTTTTTAGTTATCGTTCATTTAGTGACATGAGAACTAGGGTGGCTTCTGATATAGAAATAGGTTTTTAAGGATTAATTTATAAATAATGTAAATTAAGGGACTTAATTGTAATTAATGTAAGTTTTGTCCTTAATTTGTGAATGACGTAAGTCTTAGGAGACAATTGTAACTTCATATAATTTGTAAGGACTAAATAGAAATTAGTACATTTTTGTAACATACTCAGTTTAAGACTAAGTCTTGGCTCCTTTATATAAAAGACCAGACTACTCTAATAAAAGGGTTAACACTTTTACTTGAAACTCATTTGTACTTGTGTTTTCTCTCTCTAAAAACTCTTAAGCATTTTCTCTCTCTAAAAACTCTTAAGCATTTTCTCTTTCTAGAATTTTTCCTTAGCAATTTACTTTAGCTACATCAAACTTTATCATTATTAGTAGTATATCAGTGGTTATTTTAAAAATCGTAGTTTATTAGTCGGTGTTGGTTGTTTTAATGGTATATGACGATGTTAATAAATTGTATGTCGGGATATATAATGAGAATTTTGTCAATATATTTTTAAATACATAAGTTTATATATTATGTCGATGCGTGGTTTGTTGTCAATATTCTTTATCAAACCTAACTTACTATCTATCCCTACTCTTACTCTAGTATGACACATAATATTAAAATATGAGTAATGTCACTATAATTATTGATCATTTTATTGGTCTACTTAATGTTATATTTTATAAAATTAACTCTACCTCCACATGTTAAAGTTATCGTTATTGTGGTAAAACTTAAAAGATTTCCAAATATTTTTATGTATTACAGCGTTGAAGGGATTCTATTATGTGTTTTTATTGGATTCAATATATCTATTATGCCTAATACATGGTGGTATTAGATGCATGTCATATGCAAGGATGCAAAGCAAAAAAATTATTTGAAATATAAATCACATTTGAATTTTCATAAGTCTTGTATAGTATGCTTTTGTAATTTTTTTAGCTCGTTTTGTTTGCAACTTGCCAAACTTTGCATCTAAGATTGTCAACTTGTAGTAGTTTTGTCTTTGTGATTGTTATTATTATATTTAGTTTTCATTCGTTTGCGCTAAAACGATAGTGTTATTTTTTACTCACGTAACTCTTTATTGTATGTACTATATTTTATAAATGATATGTGATTTATCACGTAACTAATGGTTTGGATTTAACTTATTATATAATCTTGTTAGTGGAAGCAGAATGTAGATGAGATATGTTAGTTTCAAACTACTGGTAATGCTGTTTTAGAATATGTTGCTGTTCTGAGAGTGGAACAAACTGATTTAGGTGGATTTTGATGGCGATTTTTCATTTTTAAAGAATGATGATATTGAAGAGTTGAGGTAAAAGTGTCAGTCTATTGCTCCCACGATCCATCTAAGAGTTTATGACGTGGCGCGGTGTGTAAAAAAAATATTACGTAACAATATTTTTAGCACGTCACGTTTTGGCGTGTCGTGGCATTTCGACTGTTATATGTGGTAGTGTTTTGCGTGTAATACTGGCATGCGTGACACTATTATTCATGAGAATAAGATAGTATAACACTGCATGATATGACAGCAGCGTATCAGTCGTGATATCTCATACGTGATAATCGTCGCGTGTCACATTTAACTCATTATTTACCAAAATAAATTATACGATTATTTTAAATTTATTTGTATTCATTAATTAATTCGAATTTCAATAAGATATGTATATCGTATACAAAATACTTGTAATATTTATTTTTATTTTTAATTATATTTAGATATTATAAATAGTTTTATTAATATTCTAAAAAATTTATTTATTATATCTAACTATTAAATATCAAATTTTGTTTAGATCTTTAAACATTATATTTTTAAGGATTTTTTATACGTTTAAAAAACATATTTTGTATGCGTTTAAATAATTTGAATTTCAATTATATATTTGATGCTTGTTGTAACTATTCGATATCTAATTTTATTTAGATCTTTAAGCATTATATTTTTGTAAAGTTGTTGGAATTTTTAGATTTTTCAACTATTATATACTTGTGGTTTAGTTCTTTACTTCTTTAGATCTTTCAAGTGTGAAGAGTATATGTTTAGATGTTTTAAATAGTTTATTGGATATTCGAACTATTAGATATTTCAACTATATATTTAATTTTTTTAGGATTGTATATGTATATACATACACATATATTACTTGTACAATTGTAAATAACAAAATAAAAATTGAAAGCTATTTAATTAAAAATTTATAAAAAAAATAAAAAAAACAAAAAATAACTAATTAAACCAAATAACAACGTTTTTTAATCAAATAAAAAATAAAAACATTACAATTAAAATACTTAATACAATCAAATGTAAAAAAAAACTAAAGATCTTCATCTTGATAGTTAAAAAGTGGTGGTGTGACATGTGGACCAGTATAATGCTCGCCTTGCAAGTTGTCATTAATCAAATCCAAATGTATTATTCCATCATCCGTCGTATGAATTGTTTTTGTTCCATATGGAAGGCCCGACCTTTATTATGTCATAGCTCTTGTTGATTATGCCACTACTCGTTTTGAACATGCCACTACTCGTGTTAAACATGCCACTACTCTTGTTGACAATGCCATTGCTCGTGAAGACTATGCTACTGTGCGTGTTGATTGTGTACTCACTCAGCATACTGCCTGTGCTGATTATGTGCCCACTCAACATATTGGCGATCAAAAAGTTGATATTATTGTTCAGAAGAACTATCCGCGTTGGAAGCGGTCGGCTGCTGCAGTTTCCGTTGAAGGTATCAAGGAGGTGGATTAGGTGGTTTGATGATTCCGTTTAATTCCCACATATCCTGCAAAGAAGGGGAAAATGGACCACAACTCTCCCTCCTAATAATATATCCCTTGCAATGTTAAAGAGTGCTTACTTATAACACAATTTTTGCTAACCTTAATTGGATTGTACATACTCACATCCACCTCTAATTTTCCGAGACCATCCAAATTAGTTCTTATAGCTTTATATTTACCATTAATGACTAGATGCTATTGACCAGTACTCTGAATTTCCGCTGTCTGATCAAAGGACATAAACCAATCATTACCCAATCTTATACGGGGAAGAGAAAGAGAATATAATTTTGAGCCACTAAATAATTATTCATATGGAAAGAGAAATTAATTTACAAAGTAAGTTTTAAAAAAAAAACTATAGGTAATGCCATTAATTGTGCACGTCATTCCTAAACCTCGACCTTAAGTATCATTCTAAATTATACGTGGAAACTCATAAACTTATTGTACTTATTCGATATACCAATCACAATTGAACATATCAATATTCCATCAACATAAGCCTCTTTGACCATCAAGAAGATTGAAAAAAGTTTGCATACCAGGAACTTGGATATGTTCTTCATAATCCATATACATACTCGAGTAGATTATGACTCCACATCGTGGTGTTAGCTCGTTTTCAATGCGAACCTCTCTTTTTCCTCGATGTTCACGAGTGTTGGATCGATGACTTCTTGAAACTAAGAATTTCTATTGGAACTAGTTCTTCTTTTCGAGGAGGACGAATCATTGTCACCTCTATGGACCTATTGTGCTTTTTTTAAGACACTAAGAACAATGTAAGTGTTTTTTGTGTATAAAAGAGAAATTTTTCGAGTTAGAGTGAAAACAATATTTTCTGAATTTTGGGTGTTGGTGATGTGAATATATTATATCAACAAACCACCTATTATAGGTTTTTTTCCAGTTTGAATTCAAATATCTGAATTCCCAACGACTAATTTAAAGAAACTAGCAGTTTGGCACATCATAAATTTGGATATTAGAATTCCCAAACGGCTAGTGTCTTTAAACTAGCAGTTGGGCGTGTCAACAATTCACATTTCTGAATTATGCGACTACTTTGAATAAACTAGTCATAGCAACTCAGATATCCGAATTCACAATTCGAATAAACGAATATGTACGATATTTTTTTTAATTTTTTTTGTTTCTCCTCTATAGATAGAGGATATACACATTCACAGTTCACTCACCTCTCAGTACTACTCTCAATCTCTCTACTTCTGCTATAAATTATATAAAAGCATTAGTTTTTTATTCTATTTTTCTATATACAATATTGCTTATAATTACTCTCTCTTTTCAATGAATAATTGTACTCGATATAATCAATCAAATTTGATTGTGGTAACATTATACTTTCTTAATTAATGTGTGTATATAAAATTTTCATTTATTTGGTTGTTATATTAGTTTAAATATTAGTTTCTATTACATGTTATTTGTTAATTTTAAAAAATAAATTCTTTTTACTAATGATATTTGTTAGCATTGGTTTTAATTTACCATTTATTAGTCTTCGATATTGTTTGGTATTAGTATTTAGTGATAATAGTTTATTTTAGTGTTTATTTTCATATTTTAATAAAATGTAAAAAACATTTAACTTATTTTTTGAAACATCTTTTAAGTTTTTAAAAATGTAGCAAAAGGAACCTATTGTTCACGAACTCGCTATAGTCGATATGAGTTCAATAAATGGTATTCCCAAAGTCTCATTACAAAACATCTTGGAAGGACATGGATTACTTTAGTGAAAATTCGGATAATACATCTGTTAAGTGTAAGCATTGCTCAAAACTTATGTCTATAAGGTCGCACATAGAAATTATTGCAACAGGGGTATGATGAGATATTTAAAATATCATAATATTACTGAACTTTTCTAAAATTAATGAAGAGAGGAATACATTTATGTTTCTTGCAGGTGCTTTTGTATTTGAAATATTTTTAAATATTTTTTAAAGATTAAACTAAAACCTTTTCTACGTAATATATTAATAACATTCGATTGGCTCTTTTCACGATCATTAATCTTGCCATGCATATAAATAAATTTAGAGATCAGAATCCATGTGTAGACATGGTAGCCGATATGGAAGAAAGTTTGTGAAGTATATGTATCCAATCCTGATGACATATTTTGTTGGGTGCATTTTGGATCATTTTTTCACGAAAATTTCAATTTGAATTTCTAGTTAAATATTTTTATGAAGCCTTACAATTTCCACCATATGGTCCACATGTATTTGTTGACCCTCAAATGTATATTTAAGAAGTACATGATTATATGTTTAAAATATACATGACAATGTTAGATAGAGAGGATTTTAGAGAAACCCTTCAAGCTGATAATGAGATAACTAGATATTTGAGCACTAGATTTGATTTAACAAATTATACGGACGAAGGTGACGCTTGATATCTTAAGATCATGGAGTACCAAAACTGATGATTTTATTATTCTTCGCAGGTTTGTTAAAAACAATTATGCAATACTTATGTATACAATTACAATTGAGTGTGCTTTTAGCCAAGCAAGGTTGGATACACGACTAAGAGAATAAGATTCACAGGTAAAGCACTTGGAGTTCTTGTGGCAATCAAATATTGGATCACGACGGATAATAGAATACAAGACATAGAGTTTAGAGACAAAGTTAAGGTTGACGCTTCGATGGATATCTTGGATAATTATAAAGGTGCACTTGAACAATAGATTATGGAAGAAGCTAAATATGAAGATGAAGATGAATCAAGTGACTTTGAAAATCTTGAATTTGAAGAAGCTCAAGATGAATGATGTTTGTAAATATTTCTAATTTAATTTACAAATATATGTACAACTCTTGGTTCGCAAGAGTATACACTATGAAACGCCAAAATAAATAAATTTTTTATTTAGCTTTCATTATAATAACAACACTTGTACTAGTAAATATTATCAAAATACAACACTTATAATATTTATATTCAAACCATAGGTAATAATTAAAGTGTAATAAGAAAATTATAATAACATGCCTTATAATATTTTAAAGTTATAACATATAATTTTGGTTTATAAAATAATAACAACACTTGTACTAGTAAATATTATCAAAATATTTATAGTAAACCCATAATAATAATCAAAATATAATAAAAAATTATAATAACACACCTTATAATATTTTAACATTATAACATATGATTTTGACCAGATTCTAACGTTTTTATTATCTTTTGATCTCTATAGGAATTTATTTAAGAGTTTATATATACTATCAATTGTTGATTTAGGGAGAAAATAGGTTTTAATGTAATAATAAGGGGGTGTGGTCATTAATACAAATTGTATTAATATCATCTTACCACCAAATGAAAGATTTTTACAGTCTCATTCAATTATTTTCTTTCTAATTTTATTGATAATATCATCAAAGTAACATGATTTTTTACTAGGATGAATGGTGATACCTAAATAATTGATTGGAATTTTGAAGATTAAAACCATTAATATTCTTGATAGAGTTGAGAGAAGAGCAATCTTTATTCATAGAAGTTATAACTTTGGATTTATTCTTATTGATGATCTGGCCATAAATATTTTGGTAATGGGAAATAAAGTTCCAAAATCTCTTAATCTTGTTTAAATAACCATTTGAAAAGATTATAATATCGTCAGCTTATGCTAAGTAGGGAATTAGAACGTTGGTTCTAGAATGATAGTAAATAGATTGGTTTTCAGTGAAGAGTTTCTTTATTCCTCTGATAAAATACTCTTCAGCAATGATGAAAAGGCTGGGTGACAATGGGTCACCCTGCCTAACACTAGTGAAAGAGCTAAAAACCCATGGATAGAACCATTTACAAAATGACTGGATATTGAGTATTTATAAGACCTTGATTCATTAGATTATTAAACTTATTGCTAAAGCCAAAACTAGCCAAGGTCTTAAGTCATAAGTTAGTAGAAAATGTCTCTTAAAAATAAGATTACCACCTTTGGTCTGTTTATCTAAGTTTTGGATTAATTCGGGTGCAATTAATATGTGCTCATTAATATTGATATGAGAAACAACCCACCCACCCCCCCCCTTAATTTTCATAGATGATTATGGGTAGAAGGGTGTGAAATCTATTGTTGATAATATTGATTATGATTCTATTTAAAACATTACAAAGGCTAATTGGTCTTAAATCACAAAAAAATTAGGATATTCTTTTTTGGGAATCAAGCAAAGGGAAGTAGCATATACTAACTTTAGGATATCATTCTCATTGAAAAAGTCTATTATTGCATTACTAAGGTCTTTTGTATATATGTTCCAGCAAGATAATTAAAACTTTATGTTGAAATCATCAATACACATCACACTATTAGGGTTGAGTGATCGAATCGCTTTAAAAAGTTCATCTTCCATGGAAGTTAAAAAGTATTATCTTGATCAGTGATTAAAGTTGGAATGATGTTTTTACAATTAGAAAAGTTGGTTTAAGAGATTTGAGAATTTCAAATGTCATTATAATGATCTACAACAAGGTTTCCTTATGAAGTTTGGTCATAAATCTAAGCTTAATTGTTCGATATACCATGGATCTTATTTTTAAGTTTTTTAGTACAAAGTTTTGAAAAAATGCAGTGTTCCTATCATCATTTTTGGTCCAAGAAGAACCAGCTTTATGTTCCCAGAAACCTTCCTGTTTATTTAACAAGTTTAAGTGAATAGTTTTGGCATTTGAAATGTTAATTTTATCTTCAATTGTTGTTAAATATTTTTTCGAGATTTCTCTATAATTCAGGTCTTAAGGTTATAATGCATTCTGCGTAGATTATAAACACAAAGAATTGTTTGTTAATGATAAGGTAAGTAACAAAAAGATGCAAAATTGGTTCATCATCAACCAAGGTTATAATCTGGAAGTCTTCCTTCCAGATAAACCATATTTTAGTGTATAAATTAGTACAACCAGAGAAAGAATTAATCGATTTTATAATTTGAAGAATTCTGTTAGAGTTGATCATATGTTATTGTAGAGCTATGAAATCACTTCTATTAGCTTTTACAATATAGTTTAACCTTCTCAAAGTACCCATATTTCCAATTCCTCTAACATTCTAGTTGAGTACTTTCAAACTCATTTTAAAGATAAGGTTGAGTGGCTAGTTCAAACTTTTCTGGAAGGGTTCAACTTTATCTTAGTAATGTTTCTAGTTGTTATTTTATTTGAAGTTTTGGGCTTTTTATGGGCATCTCTTTTGGGAAAGATTCAAGAATTAATGTTGAAGACTTTATTATTTAATTTCATATGCTTCATTGGTCTTAATGCATTTAGGAGATATATGTTTTCGGTTCTTCAATTCAGGGTCCAAGAATTCTATATTAGAATCCAAGTTTTCATATTCATTTAGGGTATTGAACATGTTTCCATCTTCAAGTGTATGTGGAGCTTCTATTATTTCTCCTTTGTTAATTGTTGTTTCAGTATTTTCATATTTTCCTTTACTTTAACAAGTGATATCTAAAATTTCAAGAGAGTCATAGTTGTCCGTATCACTATCAGACTCTGGTTTTCTTATTTCCTAAAAATTGAGTTTTCTATGTTACTCATTACTTGAAGCCTCCTGAGAAGTAGGTTGAACAATGAATGATTTTATTTTAGTATTTTTTTTTGGAACCCAGATTGCATTTGTTATTGAATTAAAATTATGTGCCTTAGAATTGTTTATGTTATTGATTTTAGAAGATCCATTATTTTTTATATTTTTTTTGCAACCATTACATTGATGACTTAGATGTTTACATTTAATATAGTAGGAGGGGTTTTCACAAGTGAATATTCTTCTACACCAAATTGAATCCAATTGTTTTAGGAAATGGTTGAGAGACATAAATCTCTAAATAATAGCTGAATCTAGCTCTCGTTTTTAAGGAACTAAAGAGAGAGGGGTATTCCTATTGATTTAGATTTATACACAAGAGTGATTGTAAATATATTCAGGAAGATTTTGGATTCAATCCGTGGATTGAATCCGATACTTTATTTCAATAACCTGAATAAATGTTGGTCAATTAACCAAATATTCTTCTTTCAGATTTTTAATACATCTTCAATCAAATCAAATTTAATGAAAAAGTGTCTACAACTCCATTAGGAGACACCAAAATTACCAGCATATTTAAAGCTTTCTATTTTTTTTTACTTGATTTAAATTAATTTGGTAAACGAAAATGTTCCTATTATCTTGCTCTTGAAAAATAACTGTTTACATCCATCTTGATGTTGAATTTGGATTGAAGAGGGTTGGTAATCTTTGAATTTATTTTTGAAAGCTTCTCCGAACAGTTTATCTTTAACTGGTATTTCTTTACGCCAGGAATTTCTTTGAATGTGCAGAAGCACTTGTTCAAATGATGGATTGTGGGATACTCTTTGAATGTGAGAGTTACCTTATTTTGTTTGTTGATTCAGCGTCCTCTGAAGAAGACGAGGGAAATGGTTTTCTGAGTTTTTTCTCGTCGAAATTATTGTTCTATCAAGATTTGTTTTTAGCAAAAGATACCATATTTTATTTAAGGACTGAAATGTAAGTAATACAAAATGTCAGTCTCCAAAATAGATTAGACCAAAAGAAAACACAAGATCCTAATTAACAATAGGGTTCGATTTGGTAAAGTACCAAATCGAAACAAAACCCTAAATCAAATCAGACAAAACTCCCTCTTCATCTTCTCCATCGAGTATACGCCATGAAAGAAACCTTCAACCTTTACACTCACACAAGCCTTTTCACCAGCCACAGCCACTCCAATAGCCATCCAACCCGAGACCACTCCCAACCAATAACTGCTTCTTCATGGTTGACGCTCACCCGGAGAACCCTCTCTCCGATAAGGAGGAAGGTCGGAAACGGGTGCAGTGCACCAGAGAAGGATCTGCTTCTCCATGGTCGACGCTCACCCGGAGTACCCTTTTTCTCCGATGAGGAGGAAAGTCGGAAACGGGTGCAGTGCACCAGAGAAACATAGGTCATTCCCAAATCGAAAACCTGAACCAAGCTCGAGTTCAAAGAACCATAAACAGCCCACCACCGAGCATCCACCCACAACCAAACTAACGAAATCACATCAGCTAGGGTCGATGTAGCCAACACCTAGGCTTTCAAGCGTCACGATGGCCAGAAGCTGAATCGGGGCATCAACAACAATGAACGATTTGCTACCCTTCTCCTGCAAAACCCACTTCGAAATCCAATCCGCCGCCACATTCTGAGTTCTAGAGACATATCGAAGATTCATCGAAGAACGAATCAGGCTGCGACAGATCGATACCGTAGAGATGAAAGCAGGATTACCAGTGGCCACAATGTCGATAAGAGTCTGACAAACAGACTCAATATCGATATTGCACCAGTTGTTTCTTCTGCAATGGATTAAGGCCTCCAGCAGAGCCTGACACTCAGCTTTGAAAGGGTCAATCTTGCCAAAGAGGAAGCCATGGCCAGAAATCAAGTTGCCCAGCTCATCCCTAACCAAGAAACCACCACTGGCTTCGCCAAAGTAGCTACAAGCGCCATCAACGTTAATCTTCAATTTGCCAGGAGGAGGAGCAAGACACTTTAGGTACCTAATCTTGTATTTTCTGTTATTGATTGATAGACACCCCAAGGCAGCACCAGCCTTGTAAACACCTGACGAGTGAGAAGCTTTTAGAGTACCATTAGAGTCAATACCAGTAATAATACTATTGATTCTATTAATAGCGCTACCAAAATTATCATAGGAGTCATTTTGGTGGCGCTATTACTAGAATTTGACGGTTTTTCACTAATTTTTTAGTGATTTTTTACGAAAATTTTTGGTTCTCGTGGAAGAATGAGATTTGTGTCCATGGATATCGGTATTTCGAGACTAGAGAAGAATCTGTGTGTGAATGAGAAAAACGGTGTTTTAGTGTTGAGTGCAAAAGTAAAAAACACCATCGAAAATTAGATATTTAGACTCTTAAAAAGTGCTTCTTCTTTTTCTTGAAAGAGCATTAGGAACCCACGTCACCAAACCAATGAATGATTATCGTTTTCTTCTGAATCCATATTTTATTTTAGGGTTCTTGTTTTTGTTCTAATAACTGAATTCATATATATAATCGAAAATGGTAATTGTTTTCAAGTATATCACGTTCTTATAATTATATTTTTGTTCATATCAATTTAACTATATTCTATTTATTGAGACTTGAAAAATGAGGCCCAAGAAACGCTCCAAGATTTAGACTTGGACTTCTTGATTTTTAGGCCTTATCGGAGCGTTCCTTATCTTAACCCTAGCTTACTCTTTCTTCTCTATCTATGCCGTCGCCACACCAGTCTCTTCCTCTCGAAGAGCTCCAAAAATCGCACATTCCGAAATCTAACCTGCCTCTTCCATATCTACAAAATCAAACCCATTTCCCAAACCTTACAGTAGATAGGATTCAATCGATTTCGATCTTGCAACTTCCTGTTGCTCGAGAAAAGTTTTTTGAAAACCCTATTTTTGAAGGGGAAATTTCAAATCAGAATCAAGTCCGGGATGATTCCAAGGAACAGAAGCAAGAATCAAGACTGACGTTCGCTGAGGTGCTGAAGAAGAACTCGGGAATGACCTCTTCAGATGGAATAGCAAGGAAAGATCGCCCTTTCGTGCATGCTAATGTCTCGACATGAGTGGAAGATGGATATACTTTCGTCAAATTTGACGAACCAGATAAGATATTTCTTTCTTCCCTCTCTAAATTCACGTTAATTGCTAAATTTTTGTTTGGTACCCCTTCATTGTCTGATTTTAGGGTTTATTTAGATTCTTTTAGATTCTTAGGAAATTACAGTGTGTTTAAGTGGGATTATAGGCATGTGTTTGTTGAATTTGATGATTTAGTTGATGTTAAATCTTTTTGGAAACGTACTGTTAGGACTGTGGGTCAGTTTACTTTTAGAATTCTTAGGTGGTCTACTGATTTTAACCCCAAACGGGAGTCTCCTTTGACTCCCGTTTTGGATTTCTTTTCCCAGAATTCCTGAACATATGTATAACACTGATACCATAGAACATTTAGCAAAGACAATTGGTTTGCCTTTGGAAACATGGATACCTTATAAAAATAGGGCTAGTTATAACATTTGTAAGGCTTGGACTGTTATTGATACCTCAAGTCTTCTTCCCCAAAGACTTTGGATAAGCTTTGGGGATCGAGACGGTTACTGGCAAGATGTCATTTACAATGACATACCTGTTTACTGTAAAAAGTGTAGACATCTAGGTCACAGTGAATATAGTTGTAAACTTGATGAATTAAGCCATAAAAACAATTAGATTTGCAAGTTAATGCTAAAAAAATTAAGGAGAAATGGATTCCTAAGCTTAAATCTGTGATAATTCCCAATAATAATGATATTAGTGAGCATGTTAATGATAACCAGAGATTACTTAATAAAGATGCTGAAATAAACATTAATAATCCTTTACCTATAAAGACGGATGATAATTGCTTAGTTTTTAATCAAAATTTAAACTCTCCTGTTTTAAATGATAGTGATGTGATTGAGGCCTTGCAGTCTATAAATCTTAGCAATACTTTTAATATACTGAATGAGGATAATATGTCTGATAAGGAATTGTGTGATATATCTAGTGATATGCCTGATATGCCTGATATACCTAGTGATATGCCTGATAGACTAAATTTAAGTCTCCCTAACTCTCCTATGAATAGACTTATAGATATGCCTGATAAGATAAGTAATAAGAAGTCTTCCAAAGTTAAAATTAAAGGTCTTAAAACAACTTAATTAACAAACCACTAGCCTTCAAAGGATCTGTAAGATCCTCAAAAATACTTAAGAAATGACAGTCTCTTTTTTAAATTGGAATGTCAGAGGAGTTGGTAATATCAACACAATTAGAAGAATTAAGAGTTTAATTAAAAAGTTTTCAATTGATCTAATAGCTATTCAGGAACCTATGTTGTCTAATGAAAAATTAGAGAACATTTCTTCTAAGTTAGGATTTAATCAATACTTTGGTAATAAAAATTAATTTTTTTGGTTATTTTGGAAAAACCCTTATAAGATCAACATTATTTTAGATTCTGACCAATTTGTCCATACAATGGTAAACCATTCTGACTCCGTCGATGAGTTTCTGGTTACCATAGTATATGCAAAATGTAATAGACTTTTAAGAATGACCCTGTGGAACCAATTGAGAGATATCTCAAACAATATTTCAACTGAACCTTGGCTAGTGGTTGGAGATTTTAACACCATCTCTAATGCTAGTGAACAAATAAACTGTGTTACATTGTGTATGAACTCAATGGAGGATTTTAACAATATGATTTTTGATTGTTGTCTTGAGGATTCTGGATTCTCAGGTACTAATTATACATGAACTAATAGTCATAAATGGAAAAGATTGGATCGAGTTTTTCATAATGATAAGTTGAGGGAAAAAATTAAAGTTACAAGGGTGAGGCATCTGACCAAAACTGGGTCAGATCACTCTCCCTTATTAATTTATGTCTCTTCTGTGTTGTCTGTCTTTAAACCTCCTTTTAGGTTTCAAAACATGTGGTTTAGCCATTCTACTTTCTTACTTACAGTTGAAAATAATTGGTTGTATCCTTTAGACCTACCTACTCATTCCAATTCCATTCATTCTTTCTGGTTTAAGTTGAAAAGGCTTAAAACTCATTTAAAAATCTGGAATAAAGATATTTTTGGCAACATTTTTAATTGTATTGAAAAACCTGAAGAGGAAATTAGTATTTTGGAGAGTCTGTTAGAGGTGTCTTATTCTGTAGAAAATAATAGAAAACTTTCTGAACTTAAGTCTAAGCATCTGGTTTTATTAGCTAGGGAAGAAACTTTCTGGTTACAAAAATCTGCTTCTAAATGGTTGAAAGATGGGGATAAAAACACTAAGATTTTTCACAATTATGTTAAAAAGAAGAGGTCTAGAAATAAGATAGATGAAATTATAGTTAATAATGAAAGATTAGATGATCATAAACTTATAGGTGAGTCAGCTGTAACCTACTTTTCAGAGCTTCTCAATACAAATGATGTATCAGATGATCCTTTTCCTGACTTTTCTATTCATATTATCCCAAATCTTGTTAGTGATCTTGATAATCTATCACTATTAGCTAAGCCTACTTTAGATGAGGTTCATAGGGTTATTAGAGGTTTAAACAGTACTAGTGTCTCTGGAGTTGATGGTTTCAACTCCAGATTTTATATTGAATATTGGTCTATAATAAAGGAGGATCTAGTTAATGCCATAGCTGATTATTTTGATAAAGATTGTTTCCCTCACGGGATGTTTGCTACCTCTATTTGTTTAATACCAAAGAAACTAAATGCTAATTCTTGGTCTGAGTTTAGGCCAATTAGTATATGCTCTGTGTTTAACAGAATTATATCCAAACTCATTACTAATAGACTAAGTATACTATTGCCTAGGATAATTCTAGAGAGCAAGGGGCATATGTTCCAAATAGAACTATACAAGAGAACATTCTGATTACTCAAGAGTTAGTCAATGATTTAAACAAAAAGTAGAGGGGAAGTAATATTATTATAAATTTGGATATGAAGAAAGCTTTTGATAAACTTAATTTTAAGATCCTTTGGTTTTAGTTTTCAGGTCATTAGCTTAATTAAAAAGAGCATAGAACACATTAGATACTCAGTAATTATTAATGGTGTAGCTTATGGTTATTTTAAGTCTTCTAATGGCATTAGGCAGGGGGGGTCCTCTATCCCCCTCTCTCTTTATTTTAGCTGAAGAATTTCTTATTAGAGGTGTGAATAATTGTATAGCTTTAGATCCCTACCAAATTTACAGAACTAGAAGCTCAATTACTATTAACTGTTTGGCTTTTGCTGATGATGTGCTACTGTTTTTGAATGGTTCTGTAAGGAATCTTAAAAAGATAGGAAGGTTTTTGTTAACTTACCAAAGATTATCAGGACAGCAAATAAATTTCCAGAAAACATCTTTTGTGGTGCCATCAATATTGCCCAGACCTAGAATTAGATCTCTAGAACTTCTACTTGGATTCAATCATAGTTTTCTGCCTTTTAAACATTGAGGAGTTCCAATCTTCCTTAAGAATAAGACTTCATATTATGATGGAATTATAAATAAGATCAGATTAAGTATATATCTTTGGAGTTCTAAAACTTTATCTTTTGGAGGGAGATTGATTTTAATTAAATCTGTTTTGTTAGCTTACCCTTTATACTATATACAGTGTATTGTAATACCTAAATCTATTATTAATAGGATTCATAAACTTCTTAATAAGTTTTTATGGGGACATTCAGAAAACAATAAAACTATTATTTGGAAAAATTGGCTAAGTCTATGTAAACCTTTTAATGAAAATGGTCTGAACTTAAGAGATCTTTCTACAATTCAGGAAGCTTTATCTTTCAAATTATGGTATAACTTTAGGTCTAATAAAACTCTATGGTCTAATTTGCTATATAGTAAGTATTGTTCTAATCTTCATCCTTTACAAGTTCTATCTAAACAATCTGATTCTCATATATAGAGAAGGATGTTAAAAGTTAGGATCAAAGCAGATGAACATATACATTGGGAAATATGGAATGGGAATGTAGACTTCTTTTTAGATAGATGGTTGATAAGAACCCAATTTTCCAATTGAACTATTCTGAATCTAACAATTGGTACACCTTTACTAAGGTTAATGAATACTGGCTGAACAACTCTTGGGACCTGACCAAACTTATGGATGATGTCAATAGTGATTTAGTTGTTAATAAAATTGCTCACATTAGTTTTAATCAAAATAATGATGATGTGATTATCTAGAGACTCTCTTCAGATGGAAATTTTAGCCTTAAACAAACTGTTGGCAAACGAAGAATTAAGTATATTCAGTCTACTTTTAAAAGTAAAATTTGGAATAATATAACTCCCACAAAATGTTCTATAACACTATGAAGAGTTTTAAATAACCCTATTCCTGTTGACTCTAATATTCAGCATAGAGGTATAAGTTTAGCCTCTAAATATCAATTCTGTGCTGATTATGAATCCCTTAATCATTTGTTTGTTAGCTGTCCAATGATATGGAAGGTCTGGTCCTATTTTTCTAATACTTTCAGAATCTTAGTTGGAAGTCATATGTCAATTAATCATATAGTTAATAGATGGTTCTCTTCAGCTCATTCTAGAATACATATTAGAACTATTATCTCATCCTTAATTGTTTGGTCCATTTGGATGGCCAGAAATAAATTGAAACATGATGGTAGATTTTGTTCAGATATAACAATAGTTAAACAAGTTAGATATATTCTGTTGTGTCTAGATAGATCATCTTTATTAAAAAGAAAGAATTGGAGATATGATTTGAACATAGCTAAAAAATTAGATTGTCACAATCACAGTTTAGATAGTAAAACTAGTTTATACATCAAATGGCATCCCCCTGTCATCAATAGGCTCAAGATTAATTTCTACTGTTTTACCATCTTCAACATCCTTACTTTGTTAAACTTCAAAACTCTCTCTCTCTCTCTCTAAAAAACAAACACTTTCTTTGGTTGTGAGTTTATGTTCACAGCAAGGAACGCTTTAATAAAAGGTGGGTGGCTCAATTTGTCGGAGTTAGAGAAAGCTCAAAAGGTTGAACGAGAAAGGCGCATTGCTGCAGGCCTCCCTGTGTCCCCTATCGACAAATCGGAAACCCCAATCTCAGAGCCTGATCGGGGCTCTTCTTCAACTAAGAGTGTAAAACCTAGGAGATTGTTCCAGCCCAACCTTTCACCAATTGTCTCGGTCTCATCGGTTCAGGAATCAGAGCCTACTGTTGAACCAGGGCAAGCAGTTACCAGTTTTAAGAAACCTTCCCCATTCATTGCCATGGGATCGGACGCTGACGCCTCTCCAGAGAAGTTAGTAGATCGAAGAAAAGGTCGCTTGGTAAAAGGGCAAGCTCTAAAAGGTACACCTTCCAAATCGGGGGCTAAAGATAGCAATACGGGGTCAAAGGCACCCATTAAGATTACTAAGGACAAGCTGTCCGACCGGGAGGGATCTAGTTCAAGTCTCCGAAAAGAAACCACTGCATCTGATCCCCAACCGGAGTCCAGACTACAAGAAACCAGTGAAGCCCAACAATCTGGAGGGCCTGCTGAGCCAACCTCTAGCTCCCCTCACCCAAAAACAACTGAAAACCCGTCCATGATAATGTAAGAAGTGATGGAGGATTCTATTGAAGAAGCTCCTTTTGAGTCTGAAGTCTCCGGGAAAACAAGTGAGGCTGTTGCTGCCAATAAGGAGAAAGGCAAGGAGAAACTATGCTTAAGGCATCCGAATTTGTCGGAGTGTCTTGTAGGAAAAGTGGGACCTTGTGTCCACAAGGTAAGTGTTAAGTATCTGATAGCTTTTCAAAAACTTAATTATGCTTTCATCCACACAACCGAACTAGGTCGTATGCGAACAAAATGGAGAATCCCGTAGAATGTCAAAATAAGGATTCCGGTGGATCCGGAGACACCGGTGGACTGCAAGCTTAGTGAAATAGTTTTCTTCACTGAGCTCTTCAATTGGGGACTAAGGTTTCCCTTAGACCCGGAGATAGTGAAATACTTTCACCTCGTCAAACTTTTCCCAAGCCAACTGAGCCCCAATGCATGGTACACTCTCATGGCCTGCATTATGGCCTCCAGGCTCTCCGGAATTCCTCTTCCAATGGAGTAGTTTGCAGTTGTGGTCAGCCTCTTCAGAAACCACCATATTCCCTTCTATCACTTCAACATTGTGATAACTACAAAGCAGTGGACGATCTGCTCGAGTCGGAAAGATATTGGAAGACTCATTTCTTATTAGTGAGTGGCGCCTGGGAGAATAGGAGGAAGATTAAAGCCGGTGTCAACCCGAGCCTCCTTACCAGCAGATGGCGAAGCGATGGTAAGAATCCCATCTCACATTCCCATCTTTATTTTTCACAAATTTTTTTATCTGACTTGTCTCTTTTTTTTGTTTATTGGCAGCGCTGCCTAAAGACTTCAGTGACTACTTGAAGGCTGGGTAGACCACTTGCACCAAGCTAAATGCTTGGGCTGCTGGGAAGTGAGGGAATCGCTTCCATAATGCTTTCACCGGAGGTAATCTAGCAAGGTCCTACATATGGAATACTACTGACCGGAGGGACTTATCATGGGAGGAACTTACCACCCCACCCCCTCCGGAAGTAGTCCTTAAAAGAACACACGTGCCGGACAAGGCATTGTATCTGCCCGGTATTGCCAAATCCCCAAGTAAGATGAAGGGCAAGAAAGGTAAAGGCAAACAGAGTGCGGTTGAAGCCAATCCCACCGAAGTGGAGGAAACTGCTCCAACAAACCAAGAGGGGCTAGATCAAGGACAGATTGATGTTGCTCTTCTAGAAGTAGTGGAGCATGAAAGTACTAAGGAAGTGGCAGGATCTCCAAAAACTCCAAAGGTTCCTAACAAAAATAGGAAACGGGGAGCAGAGGGCCAGGACAGGGAGACCAAGAAGAAGAAGACCTCCAAAGGTGATGAGATTTCCCTCCGGCCTCTGGAGCCCCTTCCCCCTGTTGACCCTACTGACCCAACTCAAGCAGAAGGCATCCCTAATGACTTCCAAACCGGGGGGTGCAGGAGGGGATATCAGCATTGATGGTGTTGATATTAGTGGTCTTGAAGAAATGGGACTTTACTTCGAAAACCTCCCTAAGGATGTTTTTGTTGGACCTTACCTCCCCCTGAGCTCTTCGAAAATCGTTACCTTCAATGGTAAGTCTTTCTCTGTCTCAAGTGAAAGAGATGTTATAACTCACTCTATATTAAGTAATATTCAGCCAGTGATTAATTTGGAGAAGCAAGTGCGAGGTCAGTCAGCTATTATCAATGCCCTTACTTCTGACAAAGAGAAATTGTCTGGTGACCTCCTCATTGCCAACCAAAATGCTGATGTTTTGAAGAAGGAAAATGAGGAGTTAAAGAAGAACCAGGAGGGTTGGGCCACACAGGTAGCTACCTTAGAAGATACTATCAAAGAACTCCGAACAAAGCAAACCGAATTGAAGAAAGATCTCTCTTCTTCGAAAGATGAGGTGAAGGCTAGGGACATGGTCATTCATACTTTGACAAATGACAAGATCTCGCTCGAGGACTCGGTGTCCAAGGCTGCACAAGAAAAAGCTGATTTGATAAGGGAGCAAGAGGCAAAAATCCAAGCTAGGATGGATGCTTATACCAACCAAATGATAGACACTCAGGAAGAAATGTATGCCAAAGTGAAGTCGGACATGGTCTTGCTCTTTCATGAGAAATTTCTGAAGAGGAACCTGGGATATTTATGGACTTTTATAGAGTACGAAGACCTTCCCTTCCATACGATGGCTGATGGTGACAAGCATGACTACTCCAGTGCTGACTCATCCGATAAAGAAGAGAAGACCAGGAAGAGTCCAGATGAGGAAAATGACGACCTCAAAAAGAAGAAAAACAATGAGGCTGAGCCATCTTCAAAGGCTCAGTCTTAAAGTATCAATTATCTTTTCATTTTTTATTTTCATTGAACCAAAGTCCTTGGATGGCCAAGGCATTTTTTGTAACTGTGTCTCGTCCTTGACCGGATAAATCTTTTTTGTTTTGATAATTTAAAGTCCTTGGATGGCCAAGGCATTTCGTTACTTTTAATGGGTAGCTTTATTTTGCACAACTCTTGCATAGTTTTTCAATTTTGGTGGCTGATGTTTAAACAACCGTTGGTTGTTTCATAAATGTTTTAACGTGAGAGTGTTTAAATTCTCCGATGACAAATGATTATGTAGTCATCACTCCTTTAATTTAATCTGACCTGTTCAAATAAAAACTTTACCGACAATTATTAAGTGAAAACACTCCGGAATTTTAAGAAGGCATCAAATTTTATAAAAGAGGCCGGACACCTCATTAAAACCTCCCCGCGCCACCAGGGTAGGAAAGAGTATGCCCCCAAATATTTACATGAACTTTTAAACAAGTAAATATTTACATAGTTTCTATTCCAAGTACAACCGGAGGTGTTCAATATTCCAAGGGTGATTCAAAATCCTGCAATCTTTGTCTTGGAGCCGGTATGTCCCAGGCTTAAGCTTTTGAATGACCACATAGGGTCCTTCCCAAGTTGGAGCCAACTTACCGAATTGCTTCTCTTTAGTGTGTAGGAAAACTTTTCTCAACACCTTATCCCCCGGTTGAAAATCCATTCTCTTAATTTTAGGAGCGAACCTGCTTCTCATCAAACCTTGATAGTGTACAGCTCTAAGGTGAGCCTTAACTCTTCTTTCTTCTATTAAGTCATGTTGGCCTCTGATAGCCACCTCATTAGCGTGTTTGGAAAAATTATGAACTCGAAATGAAGGGAGAGTAGCTTCTATGGGAGCTATGGCATCCATTCTATATACTAAGGCAAAGGGAGACTCTTGTGTTGCAGCCCCGGGAGTGGTCCGGTAAGCCCACAAAACTTCTTGCAAATAAGTAGGCCATTTCCCAGCAACCCCTTCTAAATTCTTCTTCAGACCGGATAGTATTGTTTAGTTGGCTACTTCGACCTGAACATTTTCTTGTGGGTGGAAAGGGAAAGAGAAGCAATGTTGTATGCCTCTAGAGGCACAAAAACTCTCCATTTCCTTGTTGTCGAACTGTGGTCCATTGTTTGTTGTTATCTTTTGCGGAATTCCAAATCTGCAGCAGATATTGGATAAAATGAATTTTAGAACAGCTTTTTATGTTGTACCTGTCAACAGAGCTTCTTCAATCCACTTCGAAAAGTAATCAATAGCGACGATTATAGTTCTACGCCCTCTGGACGCCATAGGTAGAGGTCCCACTAAATCCAACCCCCATCGAGCAAAAGGTATTGGCTCAGTAATTGACTCTAAAAGGATGGTTGGGATATGAATTTCATTGCTATATCTCTGGCATGGGTCACCCCGTCTCACCAACTCCTTAGCATCTTGCATTATAGAGGGCCAGTAATACCCAGCTAACAAAACTCTCGTTGTTAGAGCCTTGAATCCACAGTGAGCTGATCCCTCACCATCGTGTAGTTCGGAGAGCACTACTTGAGATTCGTCGACCCCCAAACATCGTAAAAGGGGTTTACTATAAGACTGTTTATAAATAATATCTCTTAGGATGACAAAACCACGAGCATTGTATTTTACTTTTCTTGCTATCGATTTTTCCGGAGGTAAGATGCCATCTGAGAGATATTGAAGGAGAGGAAATCTCCAATCGTGAGGTTGTTTTATCTGTATATTAAAACTTTCTTCTCTCTTATCCGAGTTGATTTGAATGGATGGGCACTCCAACACATGAATCCAAGGGTAGGACTCAGTATATGCTATGGTTGCCAATGAGTTTGCCAGTATGTTCTCTATTCGGGGTATGTGCTCATAAATGATGCTCTTGAAATTGAGTGCTACTTCTTTAAGAAGAAGTAAGTATTTAACCAGTTGTTCCTTTTTAGCTTCGGATTGACCTTGTGCATTATGGATAAGAAGCTGAGAATCGCTCATCAGCTTGACTCTTTTGGCTCCACAAATACGAGCTAATTTCAAACCAGCTATAGCAGCTTCATATTCAGACTCATTATTAGAGGCCTTGAAATCAAAACAAATAGCCTGGTACATTCTGTCACTGTACGGAGAGGTCAAACATACCCCAGCACCACATCCCATGGTACTTGATCCACCATCAGTCCGGATGACGCAGATTTTTTTGTCTTTCACATCAGTTGTTTGCTTAATGTCCCTATCTGAGTGAAATTCAACTAAGAAATCTGCCACTGCTTGGGCTTTGATTACTGTTCGAGGAGAAAAATCAATATCGAAGTCTCCCAATTCCACTGACCATTTAGTCATCCTACTTGAAATGTCGGCCTTTTGGAGAACGTTTTTCAAAGGAAAAGATGTCCGGACAATGATAGGGTGAGCCTAAAAATAGGGTCTCATCTTCCTCGCTGCAATCACCAGGGCTAACGCTAATTTTTCAAGCTTCAGATAGTGTTTTTCTGCCTCTATCAAGCTCTTACTGATGTAATACACCGGACGTGGATAATTATCTAGTTCCCTTACCAATACTGAACTTATGGCACAATGAGAGACTGCCAAATATACGAAGAGAGTTTCTCCATCAACAGGTTTAGACAAAGTCTTGGGAGAAGACAAGTGCTTTTTAATCTCATCGAAGGACTCATCACACTATGGGGACCAATTGAAGTCTTTCGCACCTTTCAAAGTTTGAAAAAATGGGGCGCACTTGTCCGAAGACCTTGAAATAAATCGGTTTAGTGCAGCCAGCCTCCCACTCAATCGTTGTACTTCTTTAATATTCCGATGAGGCTTCATCTGTAGCAAAGCATTAAGTTGGTCCGGATCAGGCTGTATCCCTTGCTCACTTATCACATACCCCAAGAATTTGCCGGACCGCACTCCAAAAATACACTTCTCTGGGTTTAATTTCAAATTCAATTTTACTAAGTTAGCAAACGTTTTTTGGAGATCTACCAAGTGTAGCTCTTCTTCCACACTTTTCACCATCATATCGTCGATGTATACTTCCATGTTTCTTCCAATTTGATCAGCAAAAGCTTTGTTTACCAAACTCTGATAGGTAGCCCCATCATTTTTAAACCAAATGGCATCACCTTGTAATAATGAAGGCCCCTATCAGTAACAAACGTAGTATGCTCCTGATCCTTCGGATCCACTTGAATCTGATTAAGCCCTGCCTCAAAGAAACTATTGTTACTTGTTCAAAGGAATCGGCCAACCCATTTTTAGTGTTCACAAAGCGACTTATGTATTCCTTTAGAGGTTCGTATGGTTCTTGGGCACAATGGATAATTGTGTCTCTATTGCCCTTTACCTCCTTGCTTCCAACAAACTGTCTTCGAAAAGCCACCCAAAAAGTATCGAAAGTTTTGATGCAGCCTTGTGGAAAACTGTTGTACCACTTCAGGGCACTCCCCGTAAATGATTGGGAGAATGCTCTACAAAGCAACTTGTCGTCATCATCAAAATTCATCATGAAATTTTTGAATTGTTCCAAGTGATTGTCCTGGTCTTTACTACCATCGTAGGCTTTGAACAGTAACTCGTGCCTAGACTATCGACTTTGGCGACATATAGTCCCTGGACTTTCTAAAGTTTGTTCATAGTCCCTGGACTATCCAGTTTGGTGACATATAGTCCCTGGACTTTCAAAAGTCCGTTGGTAGTCCCTGGACTATCTAGTTTGGATAAAGTTAGTCCTATGCGCATGTTTATTAAGGGGACTAACTTTATCCAAAAATATAAAGTCATAGGACTAAATTGATTGAAAATGAATAGTTGAAGGATTATCTGTCACAAAAATTGATAGTCAACACATGCGAGGGGATTAAGTTTATCCAAACTGGATAGTCGAGGGACTACGAACGGACTTTTAAAAGTCCAGGGACTATCTGTCACCAAGTGCGATAGTCCAGGGACGAGTTACTGTTCAATCGTATTTTTCCATTTTTGTACTGTAAAACCTCTTAGGAAGGTTCCCGGACAGAATCTTGGAGGGCAATGGAGATTGTCTCCAATTCCGGACACGACTGAAGACGGTATCCTCATTATGAGTTGCAAAGATAGCGGGTTCATCACGGAAGGTAAAAGGATCCATCACCATCCGATCTACGTGTCTCCGGCTATGAGACGATCCTTTGCCTATATGCCTCTTTAACTTTCCATGCAAATCCCTTTTTCTTTAGTATTTTTTACTAACTTTTGCTTCTTTTTCGAACGGCCTTCATCACTGGTGGATGACCTGGATTCTTCGACTCCATCTTCGCTTGAGGAGCTGCTGGAAGATTCTGAGTCTGAATCAGAGCTCTCCACCCGCTTAGACTGGTGAGACTTTTTCGTGCTCACATGGGTTTTTGATGGCTCATGTTCCCTTGGATTGTCAGTATGATGAGCTACTGACGCTTTAGACTTTTCTTTTATGCCCATCTTTGTCCTTTCTGCCCTCAGAGCCTCTATTTCAACTCTTAATCTATCACGCTCCTCGATCGTGTACTCATCATTTTCACCCACCACTTCTGCCAAAGCTGGTGGTATTTCTTGCATGTTCGGATTCATCCTAACTGGTTTTTTCTGATGGTTTTGAATGCTAGATTCAGGCACCGTCGTGCTCCCACTGTGGTCGCCAATTTGGTGAGGTTTATTTTCGTATGAGGGTAATTTTGTCCAGATTTTTGTGGTATTTTGAAGGTATTTAATGTTTGGATAGAAGGGACAGGGAGAATTGAGCTGCCTGGTTGTATTTAATTTTCATTACCCTCATTTAATGCAGGTAATTGGGTATTTATACCCTTATCTTTGGGCCACATGGGCTTTCGGGTTGTGCTAAATGGATTCAGGTCGAGTTTAAAGACCCATTAGTTTAAGTACGCAAGTAATTTAGTTTAGTTACAAAATGGTTAAGTTTTTAATACTTTAGTTCTGTTCGGATAGTTTAGTGAGTGGAGGTTGTCCGAACTGCCCATGTCCCGTTAGGTGGATGTTGTCCGAATTTCCACTCTCCGGTTCTCATAAACAGTGGTGACAAAATCCGGACTCATCATCTCTAATTGATCTTCTTTTAAAGTGTTTTGTTCTTGTTCATTCCTATTAGGATCCATTTTCTGAGATGGTTTAGCCTTTTTACAAGAATAATTATCATGACCAACATGATAGCATTAGTCACAGTAGGAAAGAACATTCTTGTAACTGAGATTGATCCAAGAACCATAATTATCTCCAATACCAAGCCACATATTGTGATGCAATTCCCTTGAAATATTGATCTTCACCCATGCATAACAAGCATTGTATAATACTTTATTTTTTGGAGGTATCCAAGATTTAATTCGATTTCCTAAGGCTGATGCCACAAGTGAATGATCTCTTCATTGTACATATTTTCCGGTAGCTTTTCAATCTGACCCAAATCAGTACTATAGGGCACTCAATCTTTGGATTAAACGAGGGAAGCCACTTAAGAATCTGCATCGAATAGTATCCAACATACGAGTAATTGTTACTCCATATCTTATAGATATCATCTATAAGTGAATATTCGAGAAAAAGATGTTGAGAATCCCAGTTCGTATAGGAAAAGCCTTCGTCAAACCTTATTTCCTCAAAAATTTTATCTACAATCTGCTTCTTTGGAAGGCCTTTAGTGAATTTCCCAATAAGAGTATAGTAGTGCAAGACTGAAGGTTTTCAATGATTCTTTCATTGAATTGAAGATCGATATGGTCTTTCCTGTACAATGTAACCTCTGGTTTGATAATTATGTTTGGAACAGATTTTGTTGCAGCCTGAAGATAAGATTTGTTTGCAGAAATCATCCTTGATTTACTTCAGGATAGAGACTATGTTTCTTGTACAATGTAGCTTGAAGATAAATCTGTTGATCTTGACTTAGGAGGTTGAAGACTACCGTGGCTACGCTCCTTCAATGAATCTTTTAGAAAATCTTTATGATAATGAAGAAGATATCCTTAAAAAAAGATAATGGCGAAGGTTTGATTGCTAAGAAGCTTTGGTGATTAGATTGGTCTAAAATCAAGACTCTGTTTCTTAGAGGAGGAAACAACTTCTTCCTCTTCTCCTATTTTAAAACCATTTTTGAATAAAATTTGGAGATTACTTTGGTAGAAAAATGAATTAAAATCATTTTTTGGATATACTTATTTTGATTTTGGATATATATAATTTCAACCCCTTTATATATATTATGTTTATTTATTTTTGCATATTTGAGTTTCATTCACACATAAAACTTTTATTTCCTGAAAAGAAAAAATACTAGTAATTTAATCTAAGTTCTTTCAAAATTTAAGAGAATTGAAGTTTATGATTTATTTAACATTATTTATCAATAACACTAATATCGATAAGAGGGTTGGTAAGAGAGTTTTGGAAGTTTTTGATAAAAAAAAAACTTAGAAGAAAAAACACGGACGAAACTGATGGGTGAACTCATTTTTGGACTGGATATCCAACCTAGCTTAATTTTACAATATCAGTGAACTGCGGGACAAATTCTTATTCTTATTCTTATTATATTTTATAACATTAGGGTACAATTGACTTGTTGAAACCATTATTCAAAGTAAAATATACATGGACAATATATAACAAAGCCGGACTGTCTATAAGCCAATCCGCATAGTCAAGACTAGATTAACAATACTCTTAACTCGATCCCATATTCAATTATTCGCATAAAATATATACCTTTTAAGGAATTTGTTACCTACATGAACCCTGACACTGCGTTTTACTAGTTAATCAGCCGATATTTGGAATTCTGGTGACTAAGTTTTCGGTGTTCACCCAAAACATGAACCCTTCGGCGATTTATGTCTTTTTTCTCCTGTGTGCCCTCAAGCATGATTATTGCCGTGACGTTAGGATTCTCTTTGTCAATAGTCTCTTTGGCAACATCTCCATTCGTTCCGAGAACTCTGGCCATGAACTCTTTGGCGCTGCCTCTAAAAATGGATTAAAATACATAGATACACTATAAATACGCAATATCATCAAAATATATATTCACCTGTATTCAAGTTTGAAAACAGATTGATTTATTAGGTAATAGAAATGACTATTAAATATTCAAAAAATTGAGTAGACAAAAAGACAGCACAAACTGAAAGGACAATGTGAAAAAGAAACGTACAAACTCAAATGACACAATTACAAGTTTGAGATAAAATGCAACACTCTCCCTCCTAATCTCAACCTCGTTTACTCAAGTTTTTGACTCCCAATAGTTTCCTCATGTTTGCAAACTTGACATTAGCTAGCCCCTTAGTCAAAATATCTGCTCTTTGATCGTTGCTGCAAACATGTTTCAAGACAACTTCTCCTCGCTCTACGCATTCCCTGATAAAGTGAAACCTTATGTCGATATGCTTGCTTCTACCATGGAACATAGGATTCTTAGCCAAGTCGATTGCAGATCGATTATCTATACATAAAATCATTGGGCCAACAGCTTCATGTGTTATCTGACTAAGAGTATTTCTAAGCCAAATACCTTGGCAAGCCGCTGCGGTAGCAGCCATGAATTCAGCCTCACACGATGATAGACGAACACACTTCTGTTTTTGTGAGACCCAAGTGATAATACTCTCATTCAAGTAATAAACTATGCCTCATGTGCTCTTTCTATCTTTAATTTGTCCACCTAAGTCACTGTCTGAAAACCCAGTTAACACATTGTTGCCACTATTCTTTGTATACACCAACCCGTGTTGTATAGTTCCCTTAATGTACCTGAGTATTCTTTTCACTGCATCCTGGTGCCTTTTTGTGGGTTTTTCCATATATCGGCTGACTATACCCACTGAGTATTCGATATCTGGTCGCGTATGAACCAAGTATCGTAGACCCCCTACCATACTCTTGTAGTCTGTAGCATTGACCAACTTTCCTGTCTCGTCTCGATCAAGCTGTTCCTTTGGATCCATTGGATACTTCGTTGGATTACAATCTGCCATGCCTGCATTTTCCAGAATTTTTCGTGCATAACCTGCTTGTTTTAATTCGATATATCCTTCTCCTGGTTCAACTTCTATTCCCAAGTAGTACCTGAGCTTTCCTATGTCGCTCATCTCGAACTGAAGTTTCATCTGGTTCTTGAAATCCTTGATTGATAAGACACTCGTGCCTGTTACTAGAATGTCATCTACGTATACTGCAATAACCAAACTGTTTTTTTCTCCTTCCTTGTGTATACAGCATGCTCGTACGGACAACGAGTAAATCCAAGCTTTATAAGACATGAATTCAGTTTCGCGTACCAAGCACGAGGCGCCTGGCGAAGTCCATACAAAGCTTTAGACAATTTGTACACTTGGTGCTCTTGTCCCTTTCTTTCAAATCCCTCCGGTTGGGCAACGTATACATCTTCCACTATATCTCCATTCAAGAAGGCTGTCTTTAAGTCGAGATGGTGCACTTCCCATTGATTTTTAGCTGCCAAAGCTAATAGCAACCTCACTGTCTCCAACCGAGTAACTGGTGCGTATACTTCATCAAAATCAATGCCATGTTCTTGTACATAACCCTTTGCTACGAGGTGTGCCTTCTATTTTACCACCTTCCCGTTGGCATCCCTTTTTAATTTATAGATCCATTTCAGACCTATGATCTTCTGTCCAGGTGGTAGACTCGTCAATTTCCATGTATCATTTGCCTCAATAGAATCCATCTCCTGCCTTATTGCTTGCCGCCAGTTGACATCTTTTGCTGCCTGTGTATAGTTGACAGGTTCGTCTACCCCCATGAGCCATAATTCTTCTTCATCAAGCTCTGTTTCCTCCGTGACATTGTAAATTTCACTCAAAGGTCTGAATCTTTTTGGCTCTCTGCTATCATCGTAATTATCTCGATTGATTCTAGAAGCAGACGACTGAGAATGTGGAGTGGATATCTTAGTGTTACTGTAGTTGTCATATCCAACAGAGGACTGAGAAGACTCAGAAGCCCGAGACTGTGGTGTTGACGTCTGGGTGTTATTGCCACTATAGTTATCATCACCATACTCCACGATTTCGGTCTCATCTTAACCTGTTTCATCAACCTCAGGCATACTTGCCACAATAAAACTCTCCTATGTCTCCTCCATATCTGCAATCACACTCCACGGCCATTGCTTTGTTTCTTCAAAAATGACATCACGGCTTATATGTATACGATCTTCCTTGGGATCATATAAACGATATTCTTTAGTTCCAGGCTCTCTCCCCAGATTAACTAACTTTTTACTGCGATCATCCAGCTTTGTGTTGTGCACAGTTGGAGTTTTCATGTGCGATAAGCACCCAAAGACCCGTACATGCCTTATCTGCGGTTTCCTTGTTGTCCATGCTTCATACGGCGTCTTACCTGTCAATGCTCGCGTGGGTAGTCTACTGAGGATGTATACCGAGTTTCTGACTGCTTCAGCCCACATCTTTGATGGCAATTGCATTTCTTTGAGACTGCTTCTAGTCATCTCCACAATGGTTTGGTTTTGACGCTCTACCACTCCGTTTTATTGCGGAGTGTAGGGTGTCGTGAGGTGTTGCTCAATTCCTGCATTCTCACAGTATTCTTTAAACTCATTAGAATTGAATTCACCTCCTCTGTCAGTTCTCAGCACCTTGATTCTTTTCTCTGACCCGTTCTCAACCAATACGCGAAACTTTTTGAATGCTTCGAATGCTTCATCCTTGGTTCTTAGAAAGTACACCCACATAAACCTGCTAAAGTCATCAACTAACAAAAATAAATATATGTATCCAGAGGTAGTAGTTGGAGATATCGGGCCACACAGATCACCATGTATAAGTTCTAGTACCTTTTTTGCACTAAACTTGGATTTGGCTGAAAATACCTTCCTGGTTTGCTTTGCCATTAAGCACCCATCACACACGATATTTGGTTTTATTATCATGGGCATTCTTTCGACCATCGGGTGCTTAGACATGAGAGCCATGGCTTGATATTTGACGTGCCCAAGACGGGCATGCCACAATCTCGTGATGTCATCCGCTTTAGTCATCAGGCATTCCTGTTTGTTAGTCTCAATAATAATTTTGTAAAGTCGATTGGCAGATCGTTTTACCTTCATCAACAATCTGTTTTTGTTTTCGTAGATCCTCAGAAATTCTCCCTTGAGTTCAACATTATTTCCTTCTTCAGAAATCTGTCTCAATGATATGATGTTATTACGTAGACTAGGTATATAATACACCTCTCGCAGCATCTTTTCTTCTTCATTTTTGCACAGTAATATCACAGTGCCCTTTCCTTTTATCTCGACTTTTGAACCATCTCCAAAACGCACCACACCAGATATAATCTCATCCAGTTCTGCAAACTTTCCTTTAAAACCTGTCATATGACTGCTTGCACCATTGTCCAGGTACCAGACATTCGATTCGCCTGCACACTCTCCACGCTTTGGAAATTGAGTAGATAGCAGTTGTCCTCATTCAGGAGCAGCTTTGACGAGTCTTTATCATGTTTGGCCAAGAGTAGGGCCATTTCATCATCTTTCATCGTAGCCAAATTTGCCTCCGGTTCTTGTGTTTCCTTGTTTTTTCTTGGTTTCTTGCATTCTGAGGCGAAGTGACCATAGATATTACAGTTGAAGCATTTGATAACACTCTTGTCAAACTTTCCACGGCCTCTCTGCCTTGTGGATATGTCACCATTGTTTCGCCTCAACCCTTCTTCACGCGTCAATAGAAGCTTTTTGTTGTCTCCTTCTCGTTTAGCCCATTCCTCTTCTGTCAACATGAGTTGAATCTCCTTCGTTTCTGTCCTTCCTTTTACTCGTTCTTCATGTGCCTTGAGTGAACCCACAGCTTCTTCGACAGTCATGCTCTCGATGTCTCCAAATTGCTCCAGTGTTGAAGTTATCTGTAGGAATCTGGCAGGGATAGCACGCAGAAGTTTCTTTACGACGTATGATTCTTCCATCGTTTCCCCCAAAGCTCGAATATTTGTAACGAGGTTATTCATTCTCATGTGAAAATCTTCAAATTTTTCATTGTCACCCATATTCAGCATTTCGAATTCAGATTTTAGGGTCTGAATATGTGCCTTCTTCGCTTTGTCTGCACCTTGGCATAATGTTCTTATCGGCTAAAAACCGTGATTGGTCACCGGTGTTTGGCAGTTGTTGCATTCTTACCACTAAGGTTCTTTCGTCTTCAAAACGGGTCATTATTGTTTTAAAATGTTGCATATATGGTCACTGTTGCGTGTTAATTAACCATACAGAGACATTTAGAACCCAAAGTAATAATATCTTTGTTACAAATACATTTATTAGACATTTCACACTCAAAATACCCCTAAAATCGATTTGTGTCTTTGAATTTAATATGTTCAATAACTATATTTGTAGTCACGCTAGTGTTGATCTACACTCTGTTAATCATCAAAAAGGGATATTTTGAGTGTGAATGTTCAATAACCATATTTGTAACAAAAACAATATAACTTTGGGTTCCGTATGTCTCCATATGGTTATTTCATACGCGACAGTGACCATATATACCATATTTTAAAACAAAAATGACCCGTTTTGGGGACGAAGAAACCTTAGTGGCACGAATGCAACAAGTGCCAAACACTGGTGACAAGTCATGGTTTTTAGCCTGTTCTTATCATATCCCACGCGTCCTTCGCTGTTCCCTTGTTCGCAATTTAGAGCAATACATCTTCGGGAATTGCCTGATACACCATTGCTAGCGGAATCTTATCTGTCTTCTCTTCGACAGCAACATTGGGATCTTTTGGCTCTACTGCATTCCAGACCCCTTGCGCTTGCATATAAACTTTCATTTTGAGAGCCCAAGCCGTATAATTACTTTTATCTAGCATTGGGTAGCTCAGGCCGTACGAACCTCCTTTTATTTTGTTCACCTCCATCGTTAGTGAAACAAATACGTCTGCCAAGACCTTCAGGCTCTGATACCAATTCAAGTCTCAAAACAGATTGATTTATTAGGTAATAGAAATGACTATTAAATAGTCAAAAAATTGAATAGACAAAAAAACAGTACAAACTCAAAACAATGTGAAAATGAAACAAACAAACTCAAAAAACACAATTAGAAGTTTGAGATTAAATACAACATGTATCTATCTCACTTTCTTGATTTTTCTTTTTCTGCTATCTCAGTTTCTATTATTCAACTTATGACTATTTAGTCTCTTTCAATGCAACTATATATATGAGACATCAAAATTTTCTTTTAGGTGGATAGAGATACTTAGATTTTAACTAACTTATTACTATATAATCAGCTAGTCTAAAGACACTGTTTTTGACCCATCTAGAGGCTGCTTTCTTTTAGGGCTGTTATCGGTCCGGTTCGGTCCGGGTTTTGAAGGAACCGGACCGGACCGCTAAGCTTATCGGTTCGGTTCGGTCCGGTCCGGTTCGGTTCCGGTTTCGGTCCGGTCCGAGTTCGGTTGAGTTCAGTCCGGTTCCGTTTCGGTCCGGTTTCGATCCGGTTCGGTCCACTTAAAAAAATAAAATCAATTAAAAATTGATTTTTTTTTTTTTTTTATTAAAATAAATTATATAAAAACTAAAGTTTATAAATAGATCTTTCATTTTCTTAAAAAATTGGTAATTAACTATTAATTTTGGTACTATAATTTATAAAAAAAATATAATAATAATAATAAATAATCAGTTTTAACGGTTTTATTGGTCCGATTTCTTATCGGTTCTACCGATTTATCGGTTATACCGATTTATCGGTTTTATCGGTTCGATTCTGTATCGGTTCTTTCGGTCCTATCGGTTTTATCGGTTCGGTTCCTTATCGGTTCTATCGGTTCGGTTCCTAACCGATTTTTTGTTTCGGTTCCTTATCGGTTTTCGGTTTTTAAAATGGAACCGTGAACCGGACCGTTAAGGTTCGGTACGGTTCTCGGTCCGATCCTTATCGGTTCGGTCCCGATCCGATTCTCGGTTCCGAAAAACCGTTGACAGCCCTACCCTCTTTTATCTTACTTTGCTTATAAAGAATAAACACTTATTCTCTTCTCGATAGCCGCCTGCTATCTATCTGTCGCTTAGCACATTTACTTTAAGCGGTGTCAGTGTTGCGCATTTTAAGGTGTTTGTCCAATTTCGATACATTTTAAAAAAATCTTAATGCTTTGACAACCGCCGTTAAGAATTAACTTTTTATCAAAAAATAAAATGAATATATTAGATTAAAGTTTCGATGGGTTATTTATTTATTTTTACATATATTTGGTGACACTAATTCTTAACGGGTGTCTAAAAAATTCTTTATGGTTTAGCTTTTACCTTTTAATAATTACTATCTTGTTTGTTTAACTACTAATAACGGTTAAATATATCACGGATACATTTATATTTATCTTTTTGTTGTAATTTGAAAACGGCATAACACATTCATACTTTATGTTGGGATTGTCAAAAAAATTCGAAAAATCTAATATCCGACCAAAATAGTCGATATCGAATCTAAATAAAACGGATAATATCCGTATTTGAAACGGAACTAATAATATTCGTATCCGAATTTGTATCCGAAAATAGCGGATATTGATATAGTCATATCCGTATTCGAAATATCCGATATTTGAAATTATATAATTAAATATATATAATTTTCTATATTTAAGCATGTTTTTTAGCACATGTCTTAACAAGTATATATATTTTAGTCTTATGACTCTTATCCCACGTCTAAAATGTGGAAAAGAATTACTACCAAGATTTCTATAAAAGACATGGTGGCTTTTAAAAATAAGTATATTTTTCTGAACATTATTCCACATCTAAAATGGAAATATGAATTTCTACTAAGGTGCCAATAAAAGTAGCTCAACCAATAGTACAATTAGTTAAAAAAGTTAGTGAAAATTCAAATATTCCGGATAATATCTATCAGATACGAATTCAGATATTATTTAAAAAAAAATAGAATTCAAATTCGGATTCGGATAATGATTTCAGATTCGGATATCGACAGATATGTATCCGAAATATCCATTTAACGGCCTATTTCATGTTTTGTTATATTTGAAAACTTAAGCCTCTCGTCGGAAAGACAGACACATTCATATTTTATGTTTTGTTATATTCGAAAACCTAAGCCTCTCGTTCAAAAAACAGACATTATCATTATACTACAGAAGCATAAGTCGTATTGGTATGATGATTACAGTGTTATAAAGAACTCAGCAAACAACGTTAACAATACATCCTCGCATAAATAATAGTCCATTGATTAGTTACGCAATAAAAATATCATCTTTCGATAAAAAAACTATAAAAAGTTTTCAAACATTGAAAAGATTTTATTTATAGTTTATTTTTTGCATTCAATAAATATTCAATAATTCCACATTATCCTCTTCAACAAATTTGTAATATTCATAATTATTTTTAAATATATCAAAAAATAAAACACAGTGATAAAAAAAGTAAAACATGTAAAAAAATGTAGGTGATAATTTTCACTAATTAATCTAATAAAGTCCTATTCGGATTAAAAGCTAACACATCCTATATATAAAAAGGTTAGATTTTTATTTTGACGGTTGGAAGTCAAAATAATTAATTAACTGTGGTTTTGATGATTTTGCTTCATTTTGACGTATTTGTTTTGCGGTTAATATTGATGAGTTTGTTTCATATGTAGTGAATCTTTTAGTGTTGATATATTGTGTAAATATTTAGTATTGCAGGTTAAAAGAATACTCTTTATTACTTAATTACTATTACAATATCTAGAAATGTATTTATATATAGATAAAAATATCAACAATAAATTATGAAATCACGATGTGAGATAATATCATATAATATAAAACGACTATATATGTTAACATCTTTTCAATTTGATGGTGTTAAAAAATAAACATTGAAAGTTTGTCTGACAAGATTCGGAAGTACAAAAAAGAATGTGTGTTTTTTATAGATATATTATCCATGTACATAGAGGAAGGAACGAATGGTAACGTAATGGTGCGAACTTGTACGTGGTGGCCATAGGCAAGGTAATAAATCGTTATACAACGAATAAAAAAAACTAAGTTTCGTGCAATCTTAATACCACTGTGACTATCAAAATAGAAAGAAGTATGCTTACAAAAAGAGAAATGTTATATAAGAAAATTTTGATATAACCACAAAATAAAATCATTATTAGTCGAGGCCATGACATGATACTTAATTTTTGTAGAATATTGAGAAATTACAATTTTTTCTTGGACTTTCACAAAATGTTTTTGTTACCAGCGAAAATACAAAATCCAATGGTATTCTTATCGTTCGTAGAAATAGTGGCTTAATCCCCATTTAATTAAGCATGTAGCTTTCAGGAAGACTCATAAGGAATAATATACTATAAAATAAAATACCACAAATATACATAAGAAAACAAAGAACGACAACCCACTGAGTTGTAGTAAGGGCATTGAAAACTCATTAACTACATGAACAATATACGCACTATCTCGACTAGTCACGGTTAGATAAACTAAACTTCTTATAATTGAACGATAAAGACTCAAATTTGACAAAATAGTTTCATCCGGCGGAGAGTACTAACATTAGTCTCCAAAGGAGTATCAACAATTATGTTATCAGTGAGTGGAGCACGCTCAAATAAATCAAGTACATACTTCGATTCAGATAAAAGATAACCTTTAGACAATAATAAACATTAATTAATAATTTTAACGAACATATCCAATTCTTTTATAGCAAAGAAATATGCCAATTCAGCCTTTAAATAATCAATACCATCATAATCATCAGCGATAACTATAATATCATCAAGATACAAGGAGAGTGCAAACAATCGTTAGTTTTACAATAAGTAAAAAATTATATTCATAATCAATTCCATACTCTTGAGAATAGTCTTGAATATTTTTTAAAAACACAACATGACATGAGTATATGTTTTTTACAAACTCATTCAATACATCGATTTTATTTTTTTTAAATACCATGACCCAAGAAAACACATAAGGTGGGTTTAAGAGACACATTATTATGATTAATATATGGTCAAAGAACAAAACAAGTACAACCGAAGACGGGCAACAACGAATAATTAGGTGAATGATCATACAATATTTCAAAAGGAGATAAACTTAAACGATAAGATATTTAGACTATATTGATAACATGAGCAATAATTAGTATTATTTCCCTAAAAAAAGACTAGGGCCATTAATTGATAATAAGAATGAATAAGTTGTCTCAACGAGATAACGATGTTTCTTTTCGTCGATACCATTTTGTTGAGGAGTATTTGCACAAGAGATCTGATGGATATCCCCATTAGAAGCAAGTAACTAAGTAAAAAAGGTAAGAAGTGTATTAACTACCAAGTTAGAAATCGTTTGGTGACAAATGAGTGGTGGTTTATAAGATTAACCTAACTATAGAGACTGAAATCATCAATAGACGAAATATAGTGTATAAAACCCCCTTTCGTGGATACAAAAGAGGGTTCTCATACATCATAAAGCACAACTTTAAATGACACAATTAAAAAAAATTATGAAAATATAAGGTTGATAATTTATCAAGTTTACAACGACTACAATCAAAACTATCAAGACTGTCAAAATGACCTAAAACTATTGTAGATACCAAACAAATTTGAACAACATGCATAAACATGACCAACAAATAATACCAAAGATAAAATCTAACGACGGATGACTCAGACGAAAAGATAACAAACCCATACTAAAGGGAACACCATCTGGTACTCTAACATCATTCAAAAAACAGAATTCTACTTTTCAACAACATGTGTTAATAATCTTCTAAGATCTTGAATTATGAATACAACAATTAGTAAAAGTGAAAAATAATTGAGAGACTCAAATCACACACTTGACCAACATATATAAAATTTAGGGTTGAATCTACTATACATGTGATAGAGATCAATAAGATACCTGAACATACCCAATTTGTTTAAATAGCATCAAAGTACCATCGACAATCATAAGAGACATATGATGAGACTCACATGAGTCAGAGAATCATAAAATAGATAATTAATCTGAATAACCAAATTAAGACATAAATTCATGAGAGGGTACTAGAAAGAAATGTTATTTTGAAGTAATGAGATGTTTGAAATTGATAAAAAAATATACGGGGCCAATAATTGGGCATCAACTACGTTGTTATTAAGCTTAGATGGACGATGTGTCCATATAACAGTTTGCAGAGGATGTTTCTTTCCTAGTGGTCGTTGTTGATGTGCTTGTTCTCCATTACTTTGCAACTTTAGACACTTAATCTTCCAATAATCATTCTATTTTTCGAAAGCACATTCATCTCGAAGGATCTTAAGAACTAGTCTGTTTTTCTTCCTATGCACAAGTTGTTTTACAGTAACAAAAACAGATAAAGTGATAGTTGTGACACACTCCTTATTAGTCTTAGACATAATTTGAATCTATTTCGTTAAAAAAACATTAAAATGCAATCAACATATGAGAGAGGAGATAAATGCATAATTGTTCCACACAATCACTCAAAATCATTCCAAAGAGTCATAAAAATTATATCATACGTTGTTATTATCTACGAGAAATATATGGATCAAATTCCCACAATTTTGTAGACTGTGTGAGAGCCAATTGATCATAGATATTAGTCTTGTCAAAATAAAACTATAGTGTCCTCATATCATTCTGATGTAATACGCAAACATGTGTTTTAATTGATATTATTTCTCAAAAGTGCATTGTGTATACAATCTACCTAGATGATCCTACGATAATTTAGATGTCTTAAACTTAGCTAACTGAATACCAATGAAGTTGATAACATAATTATTAATGCAAGAGCTAATATTTGAATTATGAGTCTCGTAATTGTCGACCAATATCGCATAACCAACTAACTCGTTGTTTGTAGGTCTAACACGCCTATATCATAGCTCTATATACCTTTTCCATGCAACATTTTCTTTATAAAATACCAATAGAGCAGAAAAAATACATGACCAAGTGAAACTTAATAAAGTGGGTAACATAATGGTTAATCCAAATAATTGTCTTAGAATTATGAGTATCCCAATTTCGACCAATATCCCATAACCAATTATCGTATGTTTGTAGGTTTAACACGTACACCTGTAACATAGCTACATAAATTTTCCATGAAAAATATTTTTTCATAAAATAACTTCCATAAGTGTATCATGTTCTGTAAAATTAAACATTAATCATCTAAAGTGAACTATTCTTACAATTAGCCATGATAAAAGAATATATACAAAATAACTGTACACACTAAATTCCCAAATATAAAATACAAAAACTCAAATCCAAAAAACCTAAATTTTAAATCACAATCTCAAATCTAAATTATATCTCAAATCTAATCTCAAATCTCAAATCTTAAATCTCAAATCTCAAATCTCAAATCTCAAATCTCAGATCTCAGATCTTCGATTCCAAATCCCAAATACAATATCTCAAATACAAATAAAAAAATAAAATCAACAAATTCAAAATCTGCAAATAACCAAATCAAAAATGAAGAAATAATATTTAAACTGTTATATTCCAAGTACAAAAATCCCCATAATAAAAATAAAAGAAAACATGAAAAATATAATAGAATTAAAACTCTTATAACAATGCTAGAAAGTTATGTTCAATCCAATAGAGTATTAAGCTGATCTGGATCGGGTTGTATCCATTTCTCACTTATTACATACCCCAAAAATTTTCCGAATAACCCCAAAGACACATTTTTCTGGATTCAGTTTAAAATTCACAGTTGCCAAATTAGGAAATATTTCTTGAAGGTCAACTATGTGCAAATCCTCCTCCAAGTTTTTAACCATCATATCATCTATGTATACCTCCATATTTCTGCCAATCTGGCTAGTGAATGTTTTGTTCACCAACCTCTGATAAGTAGCCCCAACATTTTTCAACCCAAAAGGCATCACCTTGTAACAATGGAGAGGTAGTATGATCTTGGTCCTTCAGATCCACCTGTATCTGGTTGTACCCAGAGAAGACATCCATGAAAGACAATAACTTGTTTCTAGACGTTGAATCTACCAACTGATCTATCCGGGGGACTGGAAAAGATCTTTTAGGAAAGCCCTATTGAGGTCAGTAAAATCAATACACATATTCCATTTCCCATTCTTTTTCTTGACCAACATTGGATTGACAGTCCATAAAGAATATTGGGATTCCTTTATGTGCCCCATCTTGGTAAGCCGATCAACTTCTTGGACTATTACATCAACTTTCTACTTACAGAAAGCTCTCCTTTTTTGCACAACAGGCACCACATCACTGCGGATCGATAACTTGTGTGCGATTATGTTTGCAGGTACTCTGGTTACATCAGTATTGTACCAAGCAAAGACATGCTAATTATTTAATAAAAAGGACAACAATTTCTTTTTCAACTCTAGCGCCATCTCAGAGCCAACCTTGATATTTCTACCCTCTACCAAGGAGTGGGTTTTAATCTCTTCCATTGGTATTATGATACTAGAGGCCTCTATGGGGTCATCAATATCACTCTATCCCTCAGAAAACCTTAGTAATTGCTAATATTTATTAATCCGAACTGCTCCCGAAGTTTTAGGAGCAAATGCAGTTGCATAGCACTCTCTTGCTATCTTCTGACTACTTCGGACAACACCCACCTGCCATTGAACTGCATACTTCAAACACTAGTGGACTGTTGCGGCCACAACATGCATTCTAGAGAGCCAAGACCTTCCAAATATCGCATTGTAGCATGTGGGGCAATCTAACACAACAAATAACACCCTGACCAGCTTTTTAAAATGCACCTTGCCCAACAACACCTCTTCCTCAAACTCCCCGATTACATCCTCAGAGCTCCCTGTGAAACCCACAATGGTTCTGTTTAACCGTTGAATAACGGCCGGCTTTTTCATCTGCTTGTAGGAGCTCAATAAGAGAATGTTTGCCGAACTACATGTGTCTATCATAATACGTTGGATATCATTGCCCCCAATAGATGCTCCTATCACCACAACATCCTCATGAGGTCCAACAATATTTCTTAAATCATGCCGCCTTCCAACTGAGTAGTCAGACTAAGAATATGCCTCTTTCTCGATGAAGAAGTGGGTGCTGCCATGGTATCTCCTCCAAAGATGTTGAGTGACTCGAAAAAACTGATCAGTCCGGAAACCGTCTTGGTATTCTTTGTTATGCCCCCACCTTATTCCGAGTTGGATCATGATCCAAATACTCAGAATCAACATCAAATCTTTCAAGGATCACCATTGGTCCTTCTTGGGCAGATGTTCACACATTGTGTCTGGGACTTGTCCGATGAGCATTGTGAGGCCTGTTTCTACTTCTTCTTTTGACATAAGCTTATAGTTTTCCTCTTTTAATAAGATTTTGCACTTTTTGTTTCAAGACTATGAAATCTTGAGTATTATGGCCTATATCATTGTGATATTGGCAAAAGAAAGTATTTCGACTCTCTCTAGGGGACTGTAGTGCTGCTGGTTTCCGGAAATGAACTTCCTCCTTAGTCTTGTCATATATTGTGGCTACAGTCTCTTTCAATTCTGCGAACCACTCTGGTTGAACCCAATGACCTCTTTTACTCCTTGATTGGTGGCTCTGAGATTAATTCTAGTTGGACTGAGTCTGTTTAGCCCTGTTGGACCATTGTCCGGTCTCTTTAGCCTTATATCCTGACTAGTTTTGAGCAGTTGTGGTGGACCTCACTTGACAGTGCACCCTGGTTTTCTTGGTTTCATCCACATTAATCTTATTTCTCACCTAATTTAATAAGCCACCTCAAGTCACGGTTTTCTTCCTGGTCACCGAATCAGCCAGATTCCCAGGGTTCAACCCTTTTCTCAAGAAAGCAATTGCCACTTGTTCGAAGCAATATGCTAACTCGTTCTTGGTATTCACGAACCAACTTATGTAGTCCTTTAAGGACTTATTTGGTTCTTGGGCACAATGGATAATAGTATCTCTATGTTCCTTCACCTCCTTACTTCCCACAATTTTCCTTTGGAAGGCAACCCAAAATATATCAAAGTTTCTGATACACCCTGGGGTAAACTGTTGTACCACTTAAGAGAACTTCCCATAAAAGATTGGGAGAAGGCTCTACACAGAAGTTTGTCATCATTGTCGAAATTCATCATAAATTTCTTAAACTGCTCTAGATGGATGTCCGGATCCTTACTTCCATCATACTTCTCCCTTTTGGAGCAGTCAAACCTTTTGGGTAGGTTTCCAGACCTTATTTTGGCCCACAAAGGTGACTGACTCCAATTCCCATTACAACTGAAGACTGTGTCTTCATTAAGAGTTGCGAAAATACATGATTCAGTCTAAAAGGCAAAAGGATCGATCAGTAACGATCAACATGCTTGTGGTTGTCGTTGTGAGATGACCCTTTGCCCAGATGCCTTTTAAGCCTCCCATGCCTATCTCTCTTTCTTGAATACTTTTTAACTAGTTTCCGTTTCTTTCTATACCTCCCTTATTACTGCTTGATGACAAAAACTCCTCAAGCTCAACCTCGTTCGAAGAGCTGTCGGAGGACTCAAAATCTAAACTTTCAATCGGCTTAGACCGGTGAGTTTTCTTAGAACTAACATGGGTCTATTTTGAACTCAGATGAGTCTTTGCTGATGGATCATTCTCCATAAGGTTGTCAGTATGAGGAATAGTTGACGCCCCTGACTTCTCCTTTATACCCTTCTCTGTTTGTTTTATGGCTCTTAACGCCTCTATTTCTACTCTCAACTTGTCTCGCTCTTCGATAGTGTATTCCTTGTCTTCCCCAACTACTTCCACCATAGGTGGTAGAGTTCCCTGCTCGTTTGGATCCATCCGAACTGGTCTTTTCTACTGGTTTTGAATGCAAGATTCAGACACCCTCGCACTCCCAATGTGGTCGCCAATTTGGTTTGGTTTATTTTGAGCTGGAGGTAGTTTAGTAAAGTATTTTGTGAAGTTTTAAAGTATTAAGTGTTTGGTGTAAAATGTAGTGAGATAATTGAGCTGCCTGGTTGTATTAAATGTTCATTATCCCTATTAATGAAAGTGGTTGGGGTATTTATACTCTTAATTAAGGACCCATGGGCTTACGAGTCAAGTTATGAAACCGGGTCAAGTTTAAGGACCCATTAATCTTTTAAGTAGATTAGTAAATTGCTTAATCAAAGCGTGTTCTACTTTTATCCTGTCCGGATTATTTAGTGGCATGTCATTGTCTGAATTACCCTTCTCCTGATTATGCAGTGGGTTATGTCTGAATATTCTGAACTCATCAATATCGATCTAACTGAGAGTGTTGCTACAATCTATGAAAAATCTAAGGGTATGTGAATTTCAAGAAGCCTACCCCGATAAATAGGCTAAAGAAAGAGCGACATAACAGGTTTTGCAAGTATCAAAACGATATCAAACATAATACTGCAGACTATATTCCGTTAAAAAGGAAACAGAGACGTTGATTGAGAATGGGAAGTTGTTGGACTATATGCAAGGGCAGAGCAGTGCGTCAAAGATCCATCTTGCATCGACTTTACAAGCAATAAATTCAAATATACAGGCTAACAAATTGATGATTTTGGACTCATAGGTTAATAATTTTGATGTAGCATCGGAATATTTAGATGCAGATCGAGATATCTTGATTTTAATGGAAACAGAGGATCCAGTGAAGCAAGGCCATGTTCGAAGCCTTTGTGAGTATTTTGAGTCCCTGACAGTGATCGGGGGAGTAACTATGACTAGTAATACTGACAATTATAGCAAAAGGCATGTAGTGAGTCTAGCTACCTATATAGAGGGAAAGATGTCTACTCATCTGTATGGAAAGAAAGACATTACTTTTATTATTTTTGATGAAGATGATTTAAGAGGCACTGCATGACCACATGAGGATGCAGTAGTTATTGAAGTGGAGGTTGCTTGCGTCAAAATCCGACGTGTGCTGATAGACAAAAGAAGCTTGCGAACGTTCTTTTCAATACAACTTATAATAGAATGCGTAATCCTCTTCGGATTTCCCAATCAAGACATACTATAATTAGTTTTACTGGAGTGACGATACAAGTAATTGGGGAATTCGATGGGGAGGTGAGTCTAGAAAAAGATCTTTCAGAAAAAAGGTTCATGTATTGTTCATGGTAATATTGTCCTATAATGACATTTTTGGAATATCTTGGTTGTCTATGATGTATGGAGTTGTGTCAACAGACTACCAATGCTTTAAGTATGTCATCAGAGATCGAGTGGGGGTCGTCTGAAGTGATCAAAAGGATGTTAGAGAGTGTTATGCCACTAGGTAGTTGTGATAAAATGAATGAAAAGCAAACAAGGGGGTTGACCTCAGATCTCGAGGATGGGGTTTACGATCCGAGCAAAACCCTAGGTTCATTGATAGTAAGTGAAGATATAAATGAATTTGCTTTTCCTGATAGAAGAGTACTTTGAATAGGAACCTTACTAACCCAAATTTTACGACAACAACTATTGCAGTTTTTGTCTCAAAATTTAGATGTTTTCAGAAGATGTAATCGGAGTTCCAGTCGAAGTGATTTGCCACATCCTAGGGATTAATATGGAGGTCAAATTTGCTATAAAAATGGTGGGAATTTGTTTTTGAGAAACCTGAAGCAATTGTTTCCAAAGTGGATCGTTTATCAATGGTCAGACATATAAGGGAATCACAATATCTCTTATGGACAACAAACTTAGTTGTGGTTGAGAAGAAGAATAAAAAATAGAGAATGTGCGTCGATTTCATAGATATGAATCGAGCCTGTCCTAAAGACCCGTTGTTTGTTCCTCGAATAGACTAGTTGATTGATTCAACTTCGGGAAATAAAATATTGACCTTTATGGATGCTTTTGTAGGGTATAATCAAAATCTGACGGATCCAAAAGATCAAGAGAGTACTACCTTCATCACGGATTGAGACTTGCATTGTTATAGGGTTATACCATTTGGTTTAAGCAATGCTGGAGTTATATATAAAAATTTAATGAATAAAGCATTCACCTCCCATATCAAAAGAAACATAGAGGTGTATATTGATGACATGGTGGTTAAAAGTTTAACAGATGATGCACATTTAGAAGATTTAGAGGAGACTTTTTGGAATTTAAAGGCAATCAAAATTAAGTTGAATTCTGAGAATTGTACCTTTGGAGTTGGATCGGGTAAGTTTGAGTTATGTAATTAGTCGGAAGGGAATAAAAACTTACCAAGAATAATTAAAACTTATGATATCAATGAGTTCTCCTCGAATTGTCAAAGAAGTTCAAATCTTGACAATAAGGTTAGTTGCTCTTAACATATTCATTTCTAGATATTCCGATAAATGTTTTCCTTTCTTTTCTTTCAAGTGTTACAAAGACCAAAAGAATATGAATGGACCTCGGAGTGTGAAGCAACATTTTCAAGTGTTAAAGATTTGTTGTCATCAGCAGAAATACTGTGCAAACCTCGAAGTGGAGAAAAACTATTTTATTATTTTTCGGTATCGGATTTTGCAGTAAGTGCAGTATTGTTGAGTGAAGATTCAGGAATTTCGAAGCCAGTGTATTATGTCAGCAAGAGTTTGGTAGTAGCAAAAAAAGGTACTTGAAGCTCGAAAAATTGGCCCTCGCTTTAGTAGTGGTTGCTAGAAAAATGCGCCCTTATTTTCAAGCTCACACCATTGAGGTTCGAACTTCATTTCCACTTACAAATGTTTTGCAACGCCCAAATATCAAAGTTTTGGGTGGCTCTATTTTATTTTTAGGGAGAGGAGCTCCCATGTTGATTCCCCGTAGATGGCTATCGAGAAAATTGATAGGTTGGGAGGTTGTGTGAAACATATTGGCCCATTTGTTTTAGCCCAGGCTGCAACCTTGACGAAAGTCTTTTTGGCATCTTTTTGACGAAGCTTGTAACGCCTCAAAATTTATGCACAAAACATAAAATTTGATAAGAGATAAGAAAGGTAATAGAATAAAAATACTTACGATTACTCCTCTAGACGATGTTAAACTTTGATGGATTGGCTTCAGAAATTTATTTACTATTCTTTCAAGCTCTTGAGACGATCCAATTTTCTTTTACAAAAATTTGCTGCCTCTAACAAGTCACCGATGATCTTCAAATCAGCATCTAGTGTTAGATAGTAAAATGGAAGTACATGTCCCTTCGACAATTTGGTCAAGGAAATGAAATCATGGATGTATAGGGGAATTTGGGCCAGTCGAGAAGCCATGATCACGGAGAGTAAAGTCAACCACTTATTTGGTGTGACTAGAGTTGAGCAGAGATCCAGAATCTTGAAATATTCAACTATCATGGGTCCAGTGGAAATTGAAGATCCCAATTGATGATCTCTAGGTAGACCACCAGTTCATCATTTTTGCAATCTAAAGGGGTTTCTCCTTCTTTGAGTAGATGAAGTATAACGTTGTCTCACATTCCATATTGTCTTTTTAGATCATCTGCTTGGCTCTCTTGGTAATATGTGTATGCAACATTTTTTAAAGCCAAGATATATTGTGCTTCGAGAGGCTTTAAATTTTCACTAACTGATGCAATCAGCTCTTTAGATATCGTCACTGAAGATTTATTTCCTCTTGTCTTACGAGCTTTTGCCTTTCAAATATTTTTCACTATTTCACTCTCTAATTATTTCGAAGCTTCTTCTTTTGTTTCAGCCTTCGTATTTGAATTTGTGGCTTCATAATATATTTCTTCGTCAGATGGCTCATCCACCAGTCAAGACGAGTTACTTGAGGGATTCTGTTGAGACATTGTTGTTGTCTCAATAATCTACCTCAGGGGAGGAGAAGAGGTTGATGGATTCGAAGCGGCATCAACATCGTCACCCATGGCAATGAAAGTTATTCTTTTTGAGGTTGGAGGAGTTTGAGTTTTGTTTCCTTGTGCGATAAACGAGGGGGCTCAGGATTGACTAGAGAATGAGTCTCTTCTGATTTCCTTATAAAATATTTGGTTACCCTGTGATTTATTCGAGGTGATGATTCAGTCAGAGAAGGTGAGATTCGAGGTTTTTTTATGTTTGAGTTTTGATGAATGGCTTTCTTGTGGAAGAGGAGTAGGTAAAAAAGACATGAGTTTTGTTATGATCAAAATTACCATAATGAATTGTCCCTATTGGAAATCGAGGAGCGTTGCTTATCAACCCAACTTCTCTATATTCATCCGCCCTTTCACTTATGCAGAAGTAATCGTATTCTTTGAAAACAGGTTTTTCTGGAGAGGATGAATTTCTAGGTTTTCTGGTTCTTGGTTTTTTGAGTTTTGGATGCTTTCTCATAAACGAATATAAGGATTGAGTGGTGGACTAGTATTTTCTGACGAAAATAGCATAAAGATGAAGATTGAGATGAAGGTAGTCATCGAGCTCTCTCTTTCTCGCTCTAAAATGCTATGAAGCAAAACGAAACAGCAAGAAATATTTATAGGGAAAGTTGGAAGAGAGGTAAGTAGAAGAGGTGGTGGAGGCAATTGGTAAGAATTTCAAACGGTTGAGTAAGGAAAAATCTGACACCTGCCATGCGATAGGCCTAGTGGCAGACCTAGTGCATATGATATCATCACCTATCCAATATGTACTTTGAACCATTATGACGGTTGGAAAGAAATGAATTCGTATATAAATATTCAAAGCGTTGAGAGAACATGGATAAGAGTTTTCCAAAAATATGGAGACAACAAGTTTGAAGAAGTTCAGAATTTGGGGATATAGTGGATTTTCTTCACCATCAACGATTTCCGAAGCTAGTTTGTTTTTATTCTTTAACTATCATAAGAACTAAGGCGGCCACTGATAAGGAAATAGAACTTTGAAGACTAAAATGTAAAGAAATAATTTGTTATGACATATTGTATAATCATAGGAGAGAATTAAAGCTTTACGTGTTGATAAAGGACTAATATGCAATTAGACCCCTTTTTGTAACCCTTTCAGTTAAACCTCAGTATTTGCGCCTCTATATAAAGGCCAAGGTTGATCTAGTAAAGCTCTTGTAACTTGATTTTCTCTCTTTAGAATATACTTCTCTCTACATCTTTATACTTCTCTTTATTTTACATTAAGAAACCACATAAATACTTATCAAATTAAATATGTTGTTGAAATGATTTCACTCCATAAAATAAAATTTGTTGAGACATATAAGACGCATAACATTGATGAATTATCCCATACTTTTCTCGAGAGCTAGAAAATTTTCTAGAGAAATATTCCTCACCATTATCACTCTGTAAAAATTTAATTTTACTGGCTCACTTATTTTCAAATTTTGATTTAAAATGGTGAGGAATATTTCTCTAGACAATTTTCTCGAGTTGGGAAAATTTACTGTTCAATGCCTAATCAAACTCACTATCATAGACGACTACTCGAGATTTACTTACTTTTAATCTCTTCAACATGAACAGTAAATTGTCCCTTGACTATTGCGTTTGGTGGCAGATAGTCCATTGACTTTCAAATGTCCGTTGACAGTCCCTGGACTATCGCGTTTGGATAAAGTTACTCCACCAAATCCTCTAATCCATGAGAGGCTGCCACCTGTCACCATAGTCCCTAGATTTTTGTATCACCACCTAGTCCCTTGAGTTTAGTTCAAACCCAAAATGTAGAATATTACGGATAACTAAACTCAAGGGACTAGTAGTGATACAAACATCTGAGGACTATGGTGACATATGGAAGCCTCTAATGGATCAGAGGATCTGGTGGACTAAATTTATCCAAATGCGATAGTCTAGGGACTGTCAACCGACATTTGAAAGTCAAAGGACTATCTGCCACCAAACGCGATAGTCGAGGGATGATGTACTATTCAAAGCTGTTTGATTATTTAGGATTGTCTTAGTAAACAAAGAGTGGAAGTGTTTTAGAAAGATAAATAGATTTTAGATAGAGAAATGAAAGTATAAAAGTGATCTAATCTCAGACCAACCCATTTATAGTTCAGGTTCGGTCTTTATATAGAGGCGCAAAGACTTAGCTTACAACTGAAATCAGTTACACAAAAATGGTAAATTGCACGCTTAGTCCTTAACTAAGATAGATATTCTAAATTCCTCCTCTAACTTTACCACCTATTACATAATGTTTTATTGTTAACACTTTTAGTCCCTGAATTTCTATTTCCTTATCAGTAGCCCCCTTAGGTCCCATGTTAGTAAATGAATGAGAACTAATTAACTTCAATCTTGTCAAAAGCAATGATAATTTTCTCTTTTATAATTCGACACAACCCAATCATTATAATGCATCAAAATATGTCCTTAGAAAATCATACCCAAATTAAATTCGAAGTAAAACCAATAAAGTAAGTCATACCTCGAGTGAAATTTGAAGTGGGACCAGCAAAGTTAAATGTCAAATCTGTTTCAAAATGCGTCATAACTCCCTAGGGGCTAGTCTTACACCTAAGCTCCTAGCATAACAGATGTCGACCCCATAACCATGCACCATTTCAAATTCTTCCCAATCAACAAAAACCTTTTCCACTCTTCACACGCATTTCGTTTTCCTATAAATTCCTGAGCAACTCACTTTTTATTTCACAAACAAAAATCCTTGAGAAAGAAGCAGTGAAATTCTTCCAACTTTTGCTTCCTTCAACGATTTCTTCCAACTTTCTAGTTACTTCCACCGGAAAACTCATATTATCCTATCAATCTTTAATAAGTTTATTAGAAAATACCAAATATCTAGAAGATCGAAGGCCACAATTCCCAAAAGAGTAGAAAAATATAGAGATGATGGGTTGATAAGCAATACTCCCCTCGGAACATCCACACAGACCATTTATTATGGTAACTTCGATCCATCCAAAGTTCTTTCTTTTTCACCTTCACCTATTAAATAAGAAAGTCAATCTTCGAAAACTCAAATACTGAGAACTCCACGAACTTCAACTTCTCTTACAAAATTGTCACCTCGAACTAGTTGTGAAGTAACTCAATCCTCTTCAAAACAATCTGAAATGACCCCATCGTCTACTTATCTTCCGAGAGGTCAGAAAAAAAAAAGAACTTTTATAGCTATGGGAGAGATGATACCGATGATACACCAAACCCATCTATCAAATCTCTTCCCCCGAGGGAAATTGTTGATAAAACAACATTATCTCAACAAAATCCCTCGAAGAATCTTCCACAACTTAGAGACGAAGCATCAGAAGCGGAGGTTGATTCCGATGCTAGCCAACCAAACAATGAGGTTGACACCGATGAGGAAACCTCGAAAGAATCAGAGGATGCCCCTTAGTAAAAGATACGCAGGCCAAGAAAAAGAAGGCTGTGGTTACTATATCCGCAGAATAAAGAGCACTAATTGATGAGAATTTAAGGTCTCTTGATGCAGACTATATCGTTGCTTTGAAAAACGTAAAATATATATATATTACGAAGAGGACCAAGCATCGGATTTGAAAAGACAATGGGGAATGGGAGACAACATTACTCTTCATATTCCTAAAAAAAGTTGAAACACCCATAAATTGCAGAAAAAATGAACTGGTAGTATATCCGGAAATCATCAATTGGGAGATTCGGTTCCCATTAGATCCAATGATAATTGATTACTTCAAACTCCTAGATCTGTTCCCAGCTCAAGTCATACCAAACCAATGGTTCACCTTTCTCTCTGTAATCATGGCCTCCGGTTTGTCCAAGATTCTGATCAGCATCAAAGATTTCATATCTTTCACCAAATTATCCAAGGGACCAAAACTTTCATTTTACTATCTTACATTAGATGATGACCTAAAAATCATCGATGATCTTCTGGAAGCGGATAAGTTTTGGAAACAAAAATTCATCTTCATCTCGGGAGCATGGGAAAATAGCAAACAAACATCTGAAGCCAATCCATCGAGACTGAATCTTGTCTGGAAAAGTGGTCGTAAGTATTATAATACTATTCTTCTTAGAATAAATTATATAATTGTTGTTACTCTTATTCATTATCAACCTATATGTTCTTCAGAAATTTCGAGGCACCACACTACTCTTCGAGCAAGATTCAAGGAAACATTCATTAAACTTGCCGCTTTGGCTGAAGCACAATGGAACAACGCTTTTCACATAGCGTTCGAACCAATCAATTTCCTCTCCTCCTGAAAATTTGATGGAACAGACCAACCCTCGACTAGCTTTTAAAAGATTGGTCCATCCCGATTACAAGGTATTCTTACCCATACGCAACAAATCAGACAATCACCCTCCTTAAAAGAAGAAAGAAAAAAGGACAAAAAGGAAGCTAGTACATCTGGTACTAGCCCTTCAACAAATACAAATCCTAAACGTTTAAAAAGGAAAACAAAGAAAATCACACTTTCGACCACTGAAGAAGAAACATAAAAAGATCCTTTTTCGAACAAGAATTAAACTCGTACACCTTCGAAAAATAAAAGTTCCACCAGTCACCGAAATAAAATGAAAGAAAATACAGTTGCAGCCATCGAAGATATAGTGTCCGATGGCGATGAGGTCATAGTTGTACGAATCAACAAGGTCTTTAAAACGAAAAGGAAACAACTGGTGAAGATGTTGCAATTGTTGTAGAAGATAACCAAAATTATGATCACTTTGATCCCGACAGTTTCATCAATTACAACAAATCACAAGAGTTTACTGGAGAAGAGGATCTTGTCATTAAAGAGGTTCAAACTCTTCTACACAACTTAGGTAGAAGATCCACACCGTCTACCTCCAAAGCAACATCTCCTAAAATTATTGTCCATACTGCTCCTACTACGTATTTAGATCTGGTCCCTCAACCTATCCCAACGGTTTTTCCTCCTATTCCACCAAAAACCAGATGTCTTTGCTGCACTTCAATCATTTTCTAATCTCAAAACTGCAACAGAAACGCTTACCCAAGAAATCGAGGCTTCTCAAAGTCAACTTAAATGACTGGCCAACGTTATGGTTCACTACAAAGGAATTGTTAAAGCTGAAAAACATTTGAGGGAAAAATTTCAAAATCATATTGTAGATTAATTTCATGGGTTCAAAATGGCAAGGTCTGAGCTTATCATAGGATTCCTATTTGTTAAAAGGCATTTACGAGAACACCACACAAAATCGAGAATAGAATTTGAAGACTTCGCATCAAGAAGAGATAGATCGACTCAAGGTTAAACACTTTGAAGACTTCACTGCTGAGAAGGAGAAGTTCAGTAATCTTCAGACTTCTTTTACAAAAAGCGAAGCAGAAAAAAAAAAACTTGACCGATGAGATAGCCACACTTAAGATTGGTTTTGAAAAGGAAACAAAACTTGCCAAGACTGCTGCAGAAGATGAATGTCCCAACAAAATATTGGAAACTATCAACAATGGTAAAGAGGAGAAGGCCATCACACTTATTCGAGAAATTCACGCAACATATCCTAAGATAAACCTTTATATCTTCTTGAATGACATTCATATCGAACAGCGCCCCAGTGAAGCCTTCGATCCTATCCCAAGTTCATCATCTGAAGAGAAATCAACCGAAGAGGAGTCCTCTGAATGATTTTACTACCCTTTGAAAAATATTTATCGTTTTTGTATTTTTCATATTAGTACCATATCCCTTGTACTCATCGAATTATTCTAAATGACAAAGGTTTTTGCTTATATTTCATATTTTGCATCAAGTTAAGTGATCATTTATTTATGTTAACTATTCGAAGTTAAAACATAATAGAATACTTTAAAATATTTTTGCAAAATATAACCCCTCAAATATTATAGTGCATTAAATGAACGTGGCACATCGAAAATCATAGTGTGTGTATTGAACGTAGCACATCGAATATCACCGTGCGTTTATTGAACGTGGCACTTCGAATATCACAGTGCGTTTATTGAACATAGGACTTTGAATATAACAATGAGTTTATTTAACATAGCACATAGAAAATCACAGTGCGTTTATTGAACGTAGCACTTCAAATATCACAGTGCGTATATTGAACATAGCACTTCGAATATAGCAATGAGTTTATTAAACATAACACTTCGAATATCACAGTGTGTTTATTGGTAGCACTTCGAACATGGTTGTTGCTTCGAAAAGTGTAATAAACACTTCAGAATATTTTACTCTTGATAAACCTCAAAGATGATCATTCTTTGATCAGTTATCAAGATAGTTTAAATAAACACTTGTAAACAAACATTCGCCAAAAATGAATTTTATTGATAATATTGAATATGTTGTACATAACGACTCGTTAAAACCTTCTCGGGCCAACAAGGTAGGAAATAGTTCGCTATTCAACTAAAAGAAACAAATACAAAATACAACATAGCTATTCCGACTATAATTTCAGATGCTGTATATTCCATGGGTGTTGAAACTTCTTCCCATGACTATCAAAAAGACGATAAGACCATGGCTTTATCCTTTCAATAACCACATAAGGTCCTTCCCAATTCGGTGCCATTTTTCCGAGACTCTTCTCCTTAATATGCAGAAATACTTTTCTCAAGACTTTACCGCATATTTTAAACGCCCTTTTTTTTACCCTCGAATTGTACCGATTCCTCATAAGAGTTTGATATTGGATGACGTTTAAATGAGCTCGAACTCTTTTTTAATCAATCACATCTAAATTTTCTCTTTTAGCTCCGTCATTGAATTTTTCAGAAGATTGGGTTATTCTAAAAGATGAAATCATAGATTCCACATGGCTGACAACATCCATTCCATATGCTAAAGCAAACTGACTCTCCTTAGTAGATTCCATAAGATTTGTTCGATAAGCCCAAAACACTTCTTGCAAATAATTTGGCCATTTCTCTGCTACCCCTGTCAAATTCTTCTTTAAACCATCTAGAATAGATCTGTTCATCACCTCGACTTGTCTATTTGCTTGGGGATGAAAGAGTGTTGATAAACATTGTTGAATTCTTTCAGAAGCGCAGAATAAAGTCATTTCTTTATTATTAAATTGAGGGCCATTATCCGTAGTAATTCTTTGAGGCACTCCAAAAATGACAGCAAATACTATATAAAATGAATTTAATTACATTTGTTTTCTTTCGTTCCAGATAACAGTTCTGCTTCAGCCCACTTGATGAAATATTCTACCGCTACAATTATCATTTGCCGCCCTCCAGATGCCATCGGCAAAGGCCCCACTTAATCAATTCCCCATCTATCAAATGGTATGGACTCGGTAAAAAACATAAATAAAAGTGTCGGTTTATGAATAGAGTTAACAACCCTTTGACAAGTATCACAGCTTCGAACCAAATTTTTGGTGTCGTTAATGATCGAAAGCCAATAAAACCCTGCAAGCAAAACTCGACGAGATAAAGATTTAAACCCACCATGAGCTGACCTTTCTCCATTATGCAACTCTGATAGAACTTCATGTGATTCTTTCTTATTCAAACATTTTAATAATGGCCTACTCAATGCTTTCTTATACAAAATTCCATCCAAAACTATGTATCCAAAAGCTTTGCCTCGTAATGTTTTGGCCAATTTCGCATCGTCAGGTAATGCTCTTCGAATCAAAAAATATAAAATATAAGTTCGCCAATCGCTTCGGACTACATCTGTAGTGACAAAAAGTTCTTCCATATAATCACACTGGTATGACTGGGTTAACATCAAAGGATTCTCTTGTAACAAAATCCAAGGATACTCTTCCTTGTAAGCAATATTTGCTAACAAATCAGCTACTGTGTTACTTCCTAGACTAATATGTTTCACAACAACATCATCAAATAATAGCATCAAGTTTTGAAGCTCTTGCAGATACAAATTAAGCGATCAATTTTTGCTTTGGAATTTCCGGATACTTGATTTGCTATTAATTGAGAATCTGTCTCCAACCGTACTGAAGTTGCTCCACATATTTTTTTGCAAGTCTCCAACCAGCCAAAGCAACTTTGTATTCAGCTTCGTTATTCGCGGCGTGAAAACCAAAATATCAGGATGTTGCAAAACATTTGCAAGGGAAATGAAGTTCGAACTTCAATGGTAGGAGCTTCGAAATAAGGGCGCATCTTTCTAGCAGCCACCACCAACACTAATGCTAATTTCTCAAGCTTCAAATATCTCTTATCTATTTCCACCAAACTTTTGCTGACATAGTACAATGGCTTCGGAATGTCTGAATCCTCGCTAATCAATACTGCACTGACTGCAAAATCTGATACCGCAATGTGCAAAAAGAGATTTTATCCACTTCGAGGATTTGATAAAATTTATGGTGATTATAATAAGTTGTTTATGCTTTTGAACGCTGCTTCAAAATCTGAAGTCAACTCAATTCTTTTTCAACACTTAAAAAAATGGAAAAAATATTTTCTAGAAAAACTAGAAATAAATCTATTAAGTGTTGCTAACCTTCCTGTCAAAACTTGCACTTCTTTAATCGTTCGAGGTGAATTCATTGTTATTATATCTATAATTTTTCTAGGTCAGCTTCTATTCTTCTTTCATTGGCAATATAACCCAAAACTTCCCCGATCGAACTCCGAAAGTACATTTTTCAACATTACTCCGAAAGCATTATTTAGGTCTTCTTATACTTAGAATTTTGATGATTTTTTTTTTCCGGGATATAAAACATTTCCGTACTTGTGACACTCTGGACTTGTGATACAATAAACTATATATCAAAAATCAAATTAAAATAAATTGGTAAATAAAGAAAAGATAACTTTATAGACGATTACATATGTGTATTTCTATTTATAATATTTAACAAAAATCTTACAAAAATGAAAAATCATAAAAGTTGCGAGTTTTTCCAAGTTGGAGACAAACACAACTCGCCAAGCAATCACATGTATGTACTCATCGTAACAACAAACAGGGTTCATCGTGACGAAGTAACATTTAATAATTGTTGTTTAACCGCTGCGATGTTTTCAAGATAATATTACCTCATCCCCTAGTAAGCCCGAATTTAGCCATTATGATATCTATTGAATTGTTATAGTAGCTTGGCAGCTCATATCTCTGTAACGGGCCTGGTTTTTGTAGGGGCAATAATTTGAAATTTACATGTTTTTTTTATCTTTCTTGTCATATCGCAACAAAAAATCTTGGTTTTTACCGTAACAACATAATTTTTTAACCTCTCTATCTTGAACAACTACTTACATCTCTACTTACTTTCTCTTTCAATTTTGGATTTATTTTGTTGTGGAATCAATCGTATGAAGATAAAGAACTTCATGTTCGATGGAAACAAAAAAAATGAAATAAAGTATAAAAGAAAATCGAAACACATACAATAGTATTTAACGTGGTTTAGATTGTGAAAATAATCTTATATCCACCTGCAATCGACACTTATTTTATTAATCAAAGAGGTTACATAAAGACACTCCAAACAAAAAAAGTTTAAACACTCCGGTACAAAACTCCAACGGTTTACAAAGATAACGCGTTTGATGAAACTCTTTATTGAGTGTTTGTCTCTTAGTTTACATCTCTATAAATCTCCAAAACTTTCTTTTGGTTGAAGAATACATACTTGTCTCACAAGTCTCTTACCACCCACGTTACAAGTTTCGTCACAAAATCCTAGATTTATGTTTCTTCTACTATTTATAAATTTAGGAAAAACCATAATTCCTAAACAAACACTCCAAATTAAATCTTATCAATCAACAACTATAATAAAATCTTGATCATAAAATAGAATACTTAATAAATAAATAGAATACTTAATAAATAAGAAATCCGGATAGATTTGAAACCTAATTCAATATGAACCTTATCAAATAAAGAAGATCAAGTCCAATAAAAAATTTAAACCCAATAATATTGAAATTCAGCCGGATACAATTCGCCATATAACCCTGAACAAAAACATCGACAAGCAGTTACCTCCGATCTCTACACATATGACCAAATATTTGGTCCAACAAAAATTAACCCGACCTATAAATTCCAGCAAACGTTTTTATCTGTTATTCTTCCTCCGGTGTCTGACGAGCTATTTAAAAACTATTCCTAACCGATTCCAACTATACATGCACGTCTTCAAACTGATCATTTTATTTAGCTAATATTGCAATACATGAATAGACGACCAAAAAACTAATTTAACATAAAGGTCGCAGTGTTCTCCATTCCAAAGCTCAAAGAAGAAAATGTTTATTCAACCTATACATTATTAGAACAAAAAATAATATCAATTGAAACTAGAACCAATTACTCATTTAATTTTCTTTTAGCTAAGCATATCGTTTAGCATATGAGATATCTATATTGTAGCAGCCATAACTAGTCAGGGAAAGCTCCCTTTTTATATAAAAAGACATGTAAACGTATAAAATAGAGCAAAACTTATCCAAAGTTAACCGACGCTATAAAAGTCAACAATAGTCGACCAAAGGTTTCCTTATAAATACTATACTTCGAAGCGGCTGAATAGCATATACTGAAGTAGAAATCTAATCAAGTAAGAAACAAAAGATGGATGCTGGTCAAGGTACGTAATTAATACAAACCATATTATCTCATCTTATACAAGGCTCCAATTAGTATTACATATTACCCAGATTGTTTTGATCTTAAATTTTCCACCTAAAACATATAACTGCAATTGATAGAATTAATAGTCGTTTGATAACTGTATTTTGAAATAGATTTCAGATTAATAATACATTTTATTCGTCTATTTTATAGACACCGGAGAACAGTGTATTTTGGATGGATCAGAAGAAGCAGAAAAAAAGAGTTCATGGCCAGAGCTGGTAGGAGTGAATGGAGATGTTGCGAAAGAGACAATTGTGAGAGAGAATCCTGAAGTGACGGAGCCGATAATTATACTTGAAGGAACTCCGATTCCACCTACCAAAGAATTTTTCTTTTGGAGGGTTCGTATTTGGGTGGATGCTTGTAACATCGTCGTAAGAATCCCAAAGACCGGTTAATTTATGTGCCAACAGCAGATATTTGTTAAATAAAAGGTCCATCTACATTGGTCATGTCTATTGTTATATCGATATGTTTTTAAGATGTGTAATATCATATTATGTTGTTTCTGGGTGTTGTCTGTATTGAAAGTTTTAAGTTATGTTATCCTTTACCTCTCTCTAATAAAGCTATTCTATTCTCCTTGTATTGGGCGGTTGTTATCGGTCGCGTCCGGTTCGTTTTTATGGACGGCTAAGCTTTCGATTTTAGTTTGGTAAAATTATTAAGTTTTTTTTTGGTTCATTCCAGTCCCGTTCGGTTCGATTTCGTACCCAATTCTATTTTAATTTCGATCACGTTTCTATTCGGCTTGGTTTAAGTTTAATATGCGGTCGGTTAGATTTGATATCCTTAAAAAATTAAATCAAATTGTAATTTGATTTTTAATTTTTTAATTAAATAAATGGTATACCAATTTAATTTTACATATCAGTATTTAATTATTGTTGTTAAATTAGTCATTACTTATTGATTTTGACAATATAGTGTAGGAAAAAATAAAGAAAAATAGGCTCCAACTTTTTTGTCGGTTCAATTCTCTAACAGTTTAGTCATTACTTATTGATTTTACATGTTGGATTTCGCTTCCCGATTATGACGATAGTCAACAGCCCAAGTGACTAGCATTACCCTCATAATCTATTTAAATAAAATAAGACTACCCTCTTACCTAAGACCAATTTTAAAGCCAAATCCGTAATGAATGATTTTGTTAATGACCGTACAAAACAAAACAAATTGGTTACTATTTTTAAAGATCTCTTTTTCACTAAATTTTTTTCTGTGTGAATATTTTTTTCTGATTTTAGGGACTTTGGTTTTTCGGTTTCTTTAAACATTGTTTAGGTATATTTTGATTGTTCTTTTTATGGCAATTTGCCAACGTTACTCATTTCTAAACCTTTTTTGTTTTTGTTTTTAAATCTAAAGAACTTTTGTTATTGAAATTGGGATAGCCCAAAAGATGGGCATACAAACACTTTAATAGGTTGTTCACTCATGCAACAAACCCCACCAAATTAAATTGATAAAACAATGACAGTGCTAAAATTTGATTCTAAAAATAATATCGTTCCAAAATTTGACGACCAGAAACCATCTATTTCGAAGATATCGCTTTGCAACAAGGAAGACTTATGATATGAATTAAGATGAAAGAGGATTTAATCAAGCTTACTTTTGGAAAGTCCGAAGATTAGGAATGAATATGCAATTTTGATTCAATAAAATTTGGAAAGCTTCAAACTAAAATACATAATATTGGGAATCCAAAAGAGTTATAGAGAAAGAAGATGAATAGAGTAATCTTGAACTGCTCCCGGATTTAAATATGGAGGCATTAGAGGCCGATATACAAATCCACATTTCAAAGAGGATTGAGATTAATTTTCAAAACAAGAGCACCGATCAGTCGAAAGACAGTTGTATGACGGAGGAGCTCTACGTTGTTGCTCGAAAGGATTAGATACTATTCTAGAAAATATAAGCTACAAAAAATCTAAGCGAGTTCGTCAATGATCTAGTGCTATTTAAAATAGAGAAGCATTAAAAGGTTAGTGTAAATGAAAATTTAATCTACTTTAATGTTATCGAGATCTAATTTTTTTTAAAATGTGATGGGATTCAAGCTAATTAGGATTTTGAAGTCAGAGTGATCCAACTTCATCTTATATTTTAGAGTTCACCGAGCTAGCAGTCGGCTGTTTGGTTTTGCTCTATAAAAATATGATGAATGGTCATATTGGGAGGGATTAAAGCTTTTAACATTGTTAAGAATATAGTGTAACGAGTGACGAAATTGGAAGAAAGAAGGGAGACTAATATTTCCAAATCAGTTTAAATATAAATATTATTTAGACTTTTTATTTGGCAGATATGAAGACATTCATGGAGGGTTCTGACTTCGGCTTTAACCGGGAAGAGCTTACTATAAAGGTTTCCATATCCATGAATGATAGCACCACTACTGTCCTGAATTAAGATAGCTCCACTGGATTCACCTGAGGTGAGGCTACACGCATCTTATTAATCTTGAATCTTCCTGGGAGAAACAGAGACTAGGTGAGGTAATATACTTTCTTGGCTTTCTTTAGATGATTAAAATAGCCCACTTAACGGAAGCAGTTGAATCAAATTTCATCTAATGTTTGCTTGAAAATGTTTGATTGGTCAAGTTAAGAAATAATGAACTTTGTGTACTTGATAGAAGAAGGTGCGTATTAAGGGTTGTCTTTAAATGTGATTTAATTTCTGGTTTTCCAGATAACACAAATGATTATTGCTAGGAGAATAGCTTTAATATGTATATTGGAAGCAGAAGAACAAAAACAATTTCGAATCAGGTGGGAAATTGTCATAAAGCTGCTCGTTTGTATCCTGAAAACGTCTGCAACATAGGACCAAATGATCCAAGAAAAATCGCAAGACACAAATAAATGGTTAGTACTTTCTATATTATTAAAGAATTGACACTTAGAAGTAAAATTAATGTGTCTAGATTGCATTAAAGTATCAATTGGGATCAAATTTTGGGGAAATCTCCAAAGAAAGTATGACAATTTGTTGGGAGTGATTTGATTCTAATTGTTTTCGTATAATGATGAATTACTATGCTTGGCTTTAAATTGTATCATTTATTTTGAATGTTCCATCTTTTGAAAGATGCCAATGAAATGTGTCTTCCACCTGATCATTACTCTGAAGGTTAGGTATTAGGTTTATATTAGATGAAGTGTAAAACAAACTAATTCTAGATAAATTCCAGGTATTGTTTTCCCAAAAAAAGTAGACTTTAGAGACAATAAACCAACTATTGTCAGTATCATCATCAAGCTTGATTAAGGGATGCTTTCCAATCCAATTGTCAAGCCAAAATTCGATGTTTCCTTTGGCTAATTTCCAGGTTATATGACTCTCATCAAAGTTCTTAATTTTGGAGAGTTTTTTCTAAGTTTTAGAGCTAGTTTTAAAGTAGTTCAGCTGTATAGGATGACTGGATTTGCAGTAGGTATTGTGAAGTAACCGAGCCCATAAATAATTGCTTTCTATGAAGTGAAACCAAATCTTGCAGGAGTAGGCTGATTGAATGTGAGTGAGGCCACGCAAGTTTAGACCTTATTTCCTGAAAGATTTACAATTAGTTAGCCAATAAGAATAATGCAGTTTATTAGAGTCATTATTAGAGCCCCATAAAAACTTATTAAAAAGTCTTCCCATCTTGGTGATAATGGTCTTACGAAGGCTCCAACTCTGCATTCAGTAGATAGGTATATGCATTAAGACAGTATTGATCAGTGTTACTCAACCACCGTAAGAGATTTTTTTTCCTTCCCAATCTATGATCTTGCTTTTGAGCTTGTCTAAAGGAATAATTAAGTTACTTGTTTTTTTGTTGGAGCTTATAGTGATGCCCAAGGAGGTGGTTGGGAGAAATCCTGTACTGAAGCTTGTTTGAATGGATAGAGCTCTGATTTTGGCCTAAGACAGATTAGTCGAAGTAATAATCATAGTTTTATCATTGTTTAGTCCTTGGCCATAGATATCTTGATAGAGTTGTAGCAAAAAACCAATAGAATGCATAGTAGACTCTAAACGATTAGAAAAAAAAAATCAGAAGATCATCAGTGAAAGCTAGGTAAGGAATGTTCAACTGACGTCTACTAGAGTAGTTAAGAGTTTTCTTGAAGTTATATAGAGAGTTTAAACCCCGAATAAGAACTTCTTCAACTATTATGAAGAGGCTACGGGACAGAGTGTCCCCTTGTCTCACACCCCTATTGGTTTTGAAAAAACCAATAGCTTTATCATTGATAAAAATTGAGACGTAGGCAGATTTGATTAAACGACTTATAAGATTTTTAAATCTAGAACTAAATCCAAAAGAGTTTAGAACTTTAATAATAAAGTTATGAGTTAGATCGTCAAATTCTTTAGATATATCTACTTTTATTACAATGTTACCAGCCTTAGTTTTCTTTCTTAAGTCTTAAATGAGCTCATTTGCTATAAGAATGTTGTCCTGAATGGATCTGTATTTTACATAGGCTCGGAAATAATCTTAGTGAGAATGTTGATGACTCTATTATTAATATTTTAGACATAATTCTCTTTAAGAAAGTACATTAACTTATAGACATGAAGTCGTTCCATTTTGATGGATTATAGGTTTTAGGAATTAAACAAATACCAATAGCCATGATTCATGTAGAAATGTTATGGTCAAGAATAAATGAAGCGATTGCTTTTTAAAGATCATGTTTGATGACTTTCCAACAAGAAAAGAATAAGCAATTATTGAAGCCATCCACTTCAAGTCCACTTGAGGGCTGGAAACTTTTAATGGTGTTGAGTACTTCTTCAGTTGGAGCTGGAAGAAGTAAGTTATTTTATGCATCATTAGTTAGTTTAGAGATTACATTAAATATATTGTCATGAATATAAGAATTCTCATCATCAATATTAAGGTAGGAGGAAAAATAGAGAATATATTTGAAGTGAGTTTCAGTTGATTAACAAATAAGGTCTTCTTCCATAATTCATTGGTTGTCAACTTTAATGATGGAATTCAATCCTTTTCTCCTTTTCTTCTTGATGTAATTGTGATACACCTTAGTATTTCTATCACCATATTTAATCCAGCTAGGGTAGCACTCCTGAAACCAGAACTCTTCTTCCATTGTTGAGGTAAAGAGATGGTCACCAGTAGCCTTATTAAGATTTCTTTTATCAGTAGCGCTGTTAGAAATAAGGTAATCAGTTTCACAAGGAGAAAATTCCTCTTCATTAGCCTTGACCTTGTCGAAAATGTTTCCATAGTTATTTTTGTTCCAATATTTGAGGGCAGTCTTTAATCTTTTTCATTTTATTCCAAAACACAAGCATAGGGTAGCTTGACATTTCCTTGTTCCAATTGATTTCCACCATATTTATAAATTTGTTATCCATAACCCATATATTAAAAAATTTGAAGTTGTTGTTCAACTTAGTTCTGTCTTTATCAATGGTGATACACATCAGGGTGTGGTCAGAACAGGTACGAGCTAAATGATTCACCTTAGTGTTAGGAATATAGTCTATACATGCTTGATTATATAAGACCCAATCTAAGCGCTTCCACTTAGTTTTTATTAGTCCACGTAAATTTAAAACCCATAAAACTAGTGTCTTCTAAGTGATAGTCTACATTCATGTCCTTGAAGTTATCTAAACTCTGATTACAAAACAAATGCAACCCATCTGATCAGAAGGAGAGATAATAGAGTTGAAGTCCCCCAAAACAAGCCATTCATTAATGTTAGAAACAATAAATCTTAGAGTGTCCCAAAAGGCCAATCTTTTTCTTTTTTGACACATGACATAGACATCAATAATATTAATAGTATTTTTTATTTTAGAGTGCTTGATTTCAATGTGAATACACTGATCATAATCAATCAGAATGTTGATCACATGCGATAATTTTTTATATTTTATGATAGATGCGAGACTATTGTTATTTAATAATGATAGATGCGAGACATATATTTATTTTACTTTCGGAATCGTCAAATATAGGTACACAGTGTCTACAAGTTGACTATATATTTAAACTAAATAGTGAACTTGTAATCCGTGATCGTAGTATGTTTGAAAACTTTAAACATATGATTAAATTTGTATTAAGTAACTAAAAATGTGTTGGTGCGGGGTAAATTCAAATTAAGATACTATTGCGATGACCTAAAAAATAGTACCTTATATTATGGTGGTGATATTAGTTGTTTTGCTATCAATTATTAAACATTTAGGGGTTTCAATTGTTACTATTGATATATAAAACGATGTTCTTGACAAAAATACTAGAGAAACTACTTAAGTTTTATTTGAAGATTCAAATAAAGATTTTATTTATACGTAAAGTAGTTCTTGTATGAATTTTATTGGTCACAGGAATAAATAACTTGCTACTGTTTATTGGATTGATGAAATTATTGGTGTTGGGAAAGTTTTTAAAAAAGATGCAATAAGTTTAAGATTAGACATTACTAAATTTTCGTTACAAAAAGGTTTGACTTTCAAATATATGGATAATAATAAAGAAAACATAAATGTTTCTTGTGATAAAAAAATATTCGACTTTCTTTGGAGATTTTATGCGAGAAAAGATAAGTATTGGTTTTATAACTATTAAGAAGTATTTCCAACCTTAAAATTTTAGGACTATTTTTTGTAAAGAAAGTAGAAAGCATTTATCATCGAATTATAATGTTGATATTACAACTACAAGTATAAAATAATTTTTAATAAAAGTGTGCGGTTTATATATCTCGTATCGTATTTAATGGATTGTTTTAGAGAAAGCTAAGAAGGTTGTTTATGAAGATATATCTACTTCATATAAAATATTCAAGAATTACTTCAAAACATTGAATATTCTTGATAGCAACAATGTTTGCTTACTGGAGTACACTACATAAACCAATATTTCCAAGCGTTGTTTCGTAGGATTCAGTTGTTGTCTTTATGGTTTCCATTCTTTTCATCCTATTTTATTTATTGATTAAACTTTTTAATAGAGAAATATAAAATAATATTTGTCAATTCACTTGGTAAAACTGGTGAGTTTTAAGATAATTTTATACCCCTCAAACAAGGTATACCCTTCATAACGATAAGTTAAGCTCGATAAAGAAATATAATCTTAGAATAATACAACCACCAAAGTAAGAGATGGCCAAAAAACCAAAGTAAAATGAATCAAGGGCTGAGCAAGCCCTTAGTAAGAATACGATCAGTAAATAGAAAGATGAAGAGCGAACATACAAATAAATAGTAGAAAGAAAGGTAAGCCTTCAGTAAGAGTACGGTCGTTTGATAGCAAAACGATGACCGAGATGATGGATGATGACCAAACAAAAATCTCAGTAAGAATATGGTTGGTAAAATGATACAGTTCAAGGAAATAAGGTTTCACAATGTAGTGATAGTTGACAGAGCGGGGGTAACAAATAGAAGTTTATCTGGAACAATCACTTAGTGGTTAGCTATGTGCCACTAAAGGAACATGGGAAACGATCTTCACCCATTAAGAACTCGGTGTAAATAAAAACTGCTTTATGGATAGCGAGAGTTACAAAATATTTGTTACTATTTATAAATAGGGGAAAATCCTTAGATGTAGAGGCAGGATTTCAATAATAAAAAAGATATTAAAGTCACCTATTTTCTTTCTTGACTTTAAGCTCTTATCCCTTTAGTTGAAAATCTCCGCATCAAATTTGGTGCCTCTTGTGGTAACGTAAACTAAAAGTATTCTATTGTAGATAGGTAGTTGAACTCGTGATTTACCAATGGTGGTGATAATGTCAAGAATTGAACTAAAGGACCCAGGGATGTATCTTGACCGGCGCGATCATCTAAACGTTGAAGGAATAATACAAAACTTGCCAAACGATATAGGTAATCTACAGCTCGCTCCAAACCCTAACCAAGCAAACTAGGGGATCATGGATGAGATGATGACAATGTCTGAATCAATGTTGTTGGAACAACTTCTTGTCTTAGAGTTGCCGACATGCCAATCCAGCAATATAATCTTTTCAACGAGGATACATCGAACACCCCATATAACATCTAAATTTTAGAATAGTAGATAAAAAAGATCAAGCGGTGGAAACTCAGAGTGAACCAGCGGGAACTCAAGAAAGGTGAGGAGCCAAGAAAAAAAATAGAGAAAATAAGTAAGATACTCCAACTACTTAGCGAGAGCAAAAGAACAATTCATAAGATGAAGAGAGTGAATGACTCCAACGAGAGGACCAATCGAGAAATAAAATAACAAAGAAAGGCAATGAGCAAGAAGTGTTGGAGTATTACCAAGTAAGGCAAATAATTACAGCATATATGCTCCAAGAGTCCTCTTTACTAAAGAAATATTGGAAGGAAAGCTCCCTCCAAAGTTCGACCCCTACAAGATGGACTCGTACGATGACTTGAAAACACAAAACACAACATAGAACAGTTCAGGGTCATGATGATATCCTTAAAACCCGATGATACTTTATTATGCAGATATTTCTCCATGGCATTCAAAGGAAATTCGCCCGACGTTTTCAACAACCTCCCAAAAGGTACGATCCAAGACTTCGAGGGACTCTAGCTGCCGTTTAGGAACCTCTTTGTGGGAAACAAAAAATAACCAAAAATGAGAATTTATTATGAAATTGTACTAGAGAAGAGGGTACCGCTCAAAAGATATGTCCAAATGTTTATTCGTGAGATGAACTCCGTATGAACACGGGAAGAACCCATAGCAGTTGCTGCCTTCAAAAGAGGATTAGACTGTGAGGCCCATTCTATATTGACCTTGTTCGGTTCTCGATTAAAAATACAGGGGGTATGCTATCAAGGTTATACTAGTTCATCAGGGTCAATGATACGAATAAAGGGTATTATCCCTACCCACCTCATAATAAATCCCAAGAATCCAAAGCTCTGGATGGAAAGAGAAGACGTATTAACGAGACATCCTGAGTTGACATCGTAAGATCCCTAGTAAGTATACCAAGAGCTTCTTTTTATAATAATCCGACTCGAAACATCATGCTTCTTAGTAAAAACAGATCCACAGTTTATGAAAAACAATAGGCCAAGCCAAGTACCAAACATCGCGAAGTATGCTAGTTTCTAGTTACCGAAGGTCTCATCGTTACTTCTGTGCTTACCATAATGATCACGCCATCCTACCAATGAGTGTTGGTAGATAAAGAAAAATATTCAATGGTTGATTGCTAGTGGCAAGCTCGTCCAATATATTAGGCAACCAAAGGGAAAACGACGTGAGAAGAGAGAGGGAGACGGGCGAGTAGAGAATTCTCTAGAAAATATAAACGATACGAAATAAATGTAGAAGTGGTTGTGTAGTATCTTTGGTGGGGACACCTTGTCGGGCACTAATGTTGAATCCTAAAAAGGAACATGAAAAAATTAGAAGTCCACTCGGTAGATGAATTTCATATCACAACTACCAATATCTGGTGGCTAACTTAATATTCAACAACGAAGTCTTAAGGGAGGTCGGTACTCCTTATAAGGATGCCCATAAAGATTATGATTACGTGTGTCTTGGTAGATAACATAATCCAAGCTAATGTCACCTTGAAATCCAGATAGGAAAAAAATATTGGACTACAACCATACAAGCCCACAAAATAGATGGCTAGTTAGCTACGAGGGGAAGTCAATCTAGTGGGTGGGTTAAATATATCCCTCATTAAAGACGGGAAATCGAAACACCAAAAAGGTAGTAAGCACGCGATTTAGGATTGAAAATTCTCTTAACTCTTACCATGCCATTCTCGGATGATCGTCGTTGCACAAGCTCTAGGAAAACTTTTGTTTGTTCCGCTAATGTTTAAAATACTAGGTCAGAAACTTAGTTGGCCTCGTGGGGGTAGTCAAAGAACTACTAGAAACAACTATATAATATCATAGGATCCTACAAAGGCAACTCAGTAAGAAATTAACGAGTCTACATAACGGGGATTGGCAGCAAGAAACTGGGACCGCACGAGTAGAGGTTGACGATCGCACGTATAAAAATTGGGATAAAATCCCACTAATGAAAATGGTTTGCATTGGAAACCAACTCTATTATATCTCCAAAGTCAAATTTGGTATCCTATTGCAACAAAACTCATACATTTTTGCGTGAAGTAGTAACGAGGTCACGAAGGCCATGGTTCAGTTCATAAATTACATATCATGGGCTATCCATTATTAAAATTGTGTGTCCAATCCATCAAAAAAAGAGAACCTTCTCCCATAAAAAATCAAAGGTAATTTTCAAATCGGTGGACAAGCTTTTCCAAATTGGGTATGTTCGTGAAGCAAAATATCTGACTTGGATTGCTAACCTCATGCGTGTGGACTTCAGTGACCTCAATCAAGTATGCCCAAATTATTTATTCCCGTTTCCCCAAATCAACCAATTAGTAGATGTCGCATCGGGTAACAAACTTTTATTGTTCAAGGATGCCTAATCAGAGTACTACCAAATCCGAATGCACCTTACAAACAAGGAGCACAAAACTTTCCAGATAGAGCAAGGCCTCTATCAGCAGCTCATGAATAATATATTGGAAAACCAGCTCGCCAATAATATGGAGGCGTATATCGATCACGTGATCGTGAATAGCGGTAACTGCTCGGAAAATACGACCATACTTCCAAAGCTACATCAATATCATACACATGTCCTTCTCACTGAGAAACACGATGTACAAACCTGGCGTACCATGTAGTTTGTGGAGGTAGGAGAGTACAAGAATGTTTATGAGCCCCACATAATGATAAAAGGTTAAGACGTAACCTATTTCTTCAAGGAATTCTCGAGTGAGAGAAATGTAGACGAGGACATAGAAAAACATAATGGAAGCAACACCTCAAGTAGATATGCAAACGAATGGGGCATAAAAAACCACTGGTCGTGGATCATGAATTATATTGAAGCCCTTTTTATAGAGAAAGATCATTAAATCCATCAGAGTCTGAGACTGTCTTGGCAGGCTTGAAGCTGGCTCATATTTGTGGGGCCAAGAATCTGCGTGTGCGATTGAACTCCAAACTTGTTATCAGCCAGGCTAAGGGACTATTAGAAAGAAAGTATGAAAGAATGTCGAGATACCTCGAGGAACTGAAAGTCTGGGACTGAAAATTTTACAAAGTATAATATACCAAAAACTATGCCTCGATAATTCGATCAAAGATTCATTGGCCGAAGAAGAAACTTCCAACGGTATTATATTCATCATTATTCAAGACAAACTTACTATAAACGATAACCCTTCCATGGATGGTCCTAACAACTATAATAATAATTGACTAGAGATATGAGTATATTTCATACTCGATGGACCAAACAATTTCTAAAGATAAAGGTGAGACGAGAGCTCTACAACTACGAGCGAATAAGCATACAATCCTCGAAAATTCCTATTATAGAAAAATCTCCACGTGACTGCTATTGTGATGCGTCAATTATAGAGAAGCGATCCTCTTGTTAACTGACCGACACAAAGTGAGTGCTTAAGCTCATTGTGGGCATCAAAATTTAATCAGGAATTTCTTTTTAACAGGGTTATATTGGCCTAAACTAGTGGCTAATACAAAATCACTCCTACAAGGATGCCACTCGTACCAAAAATACTCTAATATACGAAATCTCTCGAGCGAGCCATCAAATATTGTCCTTACACCCTTCCCTCTCGATAAATGGAGGATTGACCTAGTACGACCCCTCTCTATGGATACAAGGAAAAGGAAACACTCGGTTATAGTAGTAGACTAATTCAGCTAGTAGGTAAATGAGAAGGATTTGTCTAGGACTTGAGCCCAAGATATTTATGACAAACAATGAGGCCCGATTCGAAAGTAGAATCGTGACAAATGTTTGCACTAAATATGGAATAAATCAGCATTTTTTGACACCATATTGTTCAGAACCTAATGGTGAAGTCGAGGTAACAAATCAAACAATTATGGATGGGGTAAAAATAATTAGAGGTGCCTAAGGGAAAATAGACCGATAAATTAGCCAAGTTCATATTTGAATACCGGATAACCCATCGGTTTTCTATAGGAAAAACCTTTTCTTCTTGGTGTATGAAATGAAAGTTGTACTGCCTGGTGAAATCATCATTCACACCCACCAGGCCGTGAATTACTTAAACTAGATAAACACAAAGGAACAAAATTATCTGTTGACTTAATCGAAGATTGACGAGATGACTCGAGGGTTCGGTTCAAGCACTACAAAAGCCTAATGAAAAGTTGATTCACTCCAAAATAAAACCCCGAGCTTTCCAATTAGGCAAGTTGGTCATGAGATATTTCAACGATCACTTAAAACAAGAATGTTGGAAAACCGGATCCTGACTCGGACAAACCATATACAGTAGTCTCCACATGACCTCGTACGGCCTATCGACTAGAAAACATGGATGGTAGCGAACTGAAATATTCATGAAACATCGATAACTTTAAATTGTACCACCAAGTCGTGTAAAACGGTTGTGCATTCTTTTTCCCTTTTGGTATCGCTGAGGTTTTTTTAACAATGAATATTATACTAATTAAATGTTACACAACCAAATCCTTTTTTCCTTATCTACATCAAGTAATCTGAACAACATAATCAACTTTAATGGCTACAAGATAATCAACTGACGACTAACCGATTGTGGTTATTCTAAAATAATAGTGCTACAACTTAGCAAAAGTGTTAAAACCCACAATTGTATTGCTAGTCAGGGGGCACATTTTGCCTTGACTTATAAAATCCATAAAAAACGGTTGCTCAACCAAGCCCACATGGCTACGCAATGGGCCACACTGAGCCCACACATTATTGGCTGACCTAGTGATATGATTTTCCAACCAAACCTTTGAGCCCGCGCAAGAGGCCATACTGACTCTTGACTTACAAAGTCCAATATTGACATGGTCAATAAACTAAACCCAACAGGCGACACAAGAGGCCGTACTGCATCAATATTAGGATAAATAAAATACTCACAAGAAAAACTTCATATAAAAAGAAAACCAAGCATAATTTACACCATAGTTCGGTTCCAATAAAAAATAATACGAGTTATAATAATAAAAAGCTCAGATTGAAACAACAAAATTGGGAACAAAAATTCGCCAAAAATTGGTCCTAAGTAATAGTGTTCAAGTATCATCATACAAGAGAAAACGAACCGTACTCGACTACCACATCCTTTATCAACTCTGTGCAAGGTGTGTTGGCTTTATCTTGTGGAATATTACCTTGGGTCGATGATATAAGGTCAGACCCTTTAGGAACACGGTCCACCACGCAACTACCTATTGCAGCTTTTACCTTTACCTTATCTTTTGTACCATTCCTATTTTCATCACCTTTATCGCTATTTTCCTCTTATTCCTTATGTACCTCATCTTTTTCATCGTCAGACAAACATGGCCGCTCATCCTTAGAAATTAAGTCTTTCGGGTGCCCTAATACTACCTTAGGATTCATCTTTCACATGTCTGCTATGGTGTCTTTGCGGATCCTTGTAGGCTTGAGTGGTATGTTCTGTCCACTCTCTCTTAGTGTATTACATTTATGTTTTCATTCAGTTGACTTATGGTTTGAACTCATCATTCTCTACGCGCACTGCACATGCCTTGGTTATTGCCCCTTCCATATCTTCATCAACACGTCATTTTGACTAATCTGCTCTATTTTATAGGATATCAGATATGCCTTCAACTTTAATAGATGTTCATTCTGCACCTTTAAGGTATCCCTTTCTACACATGTTTCGGCCGCAGCCTCATCGGCAACGACCTTTTTTTTCCTTAAAATCTCAAAGCAGAGTTTAGAAGTAGTGTATGCATGTTTGTATCTCATTAACACTAGATTAAAAACCTTACCAAATCCAAACTCTAAATTCTCAGTATATGCAGGGGTCATCATTCGATAATCTAACATCATCAAGTTGTGGTGACACTGCAAGTTAATGCGAAGGAAGAGATTTAGAGGTCATTATACTACTACTAAGCACCTGTAAATAGCACCAAATTACAGTTTATCTCTATTTCCATATCTAATTTCCTTTTAATGATATCAGCCATCGATATATTATTGTAGTAAATCAAATCATGATAGTACTTTAGTTGACTGTACATTAGGAACAAGGGAATTCTCATATCAATCACCTCTGGTTGCTCATCACCACCCAACAAACACGGCTATTGGATGATGAAAGGGTCTACATTGGGCCTCTCAAACATATTTGTATTGACCCTTTCAAGTTGACGAATCTTCACACCTTTGTAAGTTTTGGTAGGGAAAACAGTCAAAACAAAGAGAGTTTGCTCACTCGTGCGACCCATAACTAAAGGATTGTCTGCTATAGTTAGCTCCTAACCAGAGGCTTTAGGGAAATTATTTCGACAATCAACCATATCAACCCCCTTACTTTCAAGTATAGATTGTGAAATAACTTTATCCTTTTCGCAACCTCCAATGATAACCATCGTGATAATAACATCATCGCAGTTAACTAAGGAACTTGGGCTAGAAACAATGTTGGCCCTCATAAAAATGTTTAATGGGGCGAAAATACATGGAGTTGAAATTCGACATGTTTTGATAGACACATGGAAATCTGCAAATGCTTTATTCAAATCTACATAAGATAGGATACGTAATTCGCCTCGAATTTTTCGGACTAATCGTACTATAATTCCGTTTATAGTGGTAACAACTTATGTGATAGGACAGAGGGAAAGTTGTTCGCACAGTGATGACGTGCCCTTGGAAATATGGGCGCATTCTCTTGACAACAATAATTAATCCCAAGGCCAGCTTCTTAACATTAATATATCTTGTTTCCACATCCGTTAATGTTTTACTCGTATAATATACCATGTGTTGCACTTCGTTCAGTTTGCAAACCAAGGCTGAACTAACAAAGAATGGTGACACTGACAGATACACGAATATGGGATCCTCAACCACCGGCGCAGATATAATCTCTGGAGAAGTAAGATATTGCTTGAGCTCGGTGAAAGCCTTGTTGAAATACTATGTCCAGTCAAACTTCTTAGCTCCTCGTAGAACCTCAAAAAAATGATGACTCTTGTCTGATGGCCAAGAAATGAACCTGGATAACGCTGCTAGTCATCTCGTCAGGTATTATACTTCCTTGATATTCTTCGGAGGCTCCATCTCTAAGATCACGTTTAACTGGATAGGATCAGCCTCGATACCTCGTTGACTCATGACGTAGCCTAGGAACATTCCCTTAGCGACCCCAAAAGAGCACTTAACCGGGTTCAGCTTGAGGTTGAATTGTCGTAGTAAATCAAGAACTGTTTGTAACATCTTTAGATGTTGTTCTTCAATATGTATTTTGACAATCATGTCGTTGATGTACGCATCTAAATATTTTCCTAAGTGATCTTGAAAAATATGGTTTTCCTGTCGCTGGTACGTAGATCCTTCAGTCTTTAATCCGAAAGGCATGACCGTGTAGCAGTATAAGCCCCTCTCAGTTTGGAAAGCGGTGTGCTCTTGATCGGAAGGATGGAGCTGAATCTAATTTTATACAGAGTAAGCGTCGATAAAAGATAGGTATTTACACCCAAAAGCGTACAAGGATGGGTTTGCCTCACGTTGGGCTGCTCTAGTGCAAAAAGCCATTGCTGCTTATTAGTTTATCCTGTCTCTCCATTTCCCAAGTTTTTCGTTGATGGGAGACCGAAAATCTTCGTGGCGATCTTGGTTAGATCATTTGATGAACTGCACCAACTCTCCATTGTCGATGAGTCGTTGGATCTTTTCTCTGAGTTTCCAGAACTCGTTTGTGGAATGCCCATCGGTTAGAGCGTTTGAACCCGGGAGCACTCCTCTTGTTCGGTCGTAAATTACGGAGATGACTTTGGTTAAGGGAGTGAACCATCTGGTTGGTTGTTCAAACTGGTGAGGACGTCCGTTGGTCTCTCTCCTGGGCTGTTCTTCGAACATTTTCCTTTCCGATCCTCCTTCCTTGGACTCTGATCCGTGTCGCTCAGGCGAACCCCTCTTTTGGCATCATCAACTCTGATGAAATTATTAGCTCTGGCAATTAAGTCTCCTATATTTTCTGTTGGAAACTTGATAAGGTCTGCATACAGCTTTTCTTTTCGGTCAAGCCCCCGTTTCAGGGATGCCACCGCCATGTTTTCCACTAAATTTGGCAAAGAATTCATAGCTTGAACAAATCTTCTAACATAATTCTTAAAGGACTCACCTCGCCGCTGGTAGAGATCCATGATCGAATCTCGCTCTCGCTTGAGCTCTTTATTTCCAACGAATCTTTCCCTGAATGTTTTCTACAATCCAGTAAAGTCGTAGATTGATCCTTTCGGTAACATGCTAAACGAATCCATTATGTTTCCTTTGAGGCTCATACAAAGTGCTTGACACAACATTGCATCATCGGGGTTGAACGCCATCATCATTTTATGAAACTACTCCAGATTTTTTTCGGGATCTCCTGTCCCATCATAAGCCTTCATTCAAAAAGGATCGAACTTCCTTGGGAGCTGGGCTTCAATAATTTTCTCGTAGCATGGTGATTCTTTGAGTATATAAGCCGACCTCATGAGAAATTGGTTATAACGTAGATCGTCATCATCGCGAGCTTTTTTAGAGGATGTTTGCCTCACCTCATCTCTAGGCCCCAGTCCCTTGTTATCATTCTTTCCACTGCTCCCACCTTCGCCTTCCTGTTTGTCGTCTCGCCTAGATGATCAGTACGCTTTGTTGACCTTGATGGCCTCTGAACCAGATTGATGGATAGCTCGACTCGTCTTCTTGAACTTAGTTGTAAGGGCGTGAATGGCGTAGTTCATCCCGGTCATTGTGGCGTGCATGGCCTTCTCTATTGCGTTTTGTTCACACGTCACCCTCAATTGCTTCTCTTGGAGATGCTGGATTTTCTGCTCCAGTTGTTGGACCACCGGATTAACGGAGGGGTTGGCTTCCACCACTTCTTGGACCACATGAGCGTCCACAGGTTAGTGGGGTTGAGCGTCGACCCGGGAAATGACCGTGGGCGATTGTGGTTGTTCCCCGGATCTACTGCCCCAATGGGTGCTACGAGTTCGGCCTTCTGAGCTACGACAGGGACTGGATACATAATATTTTGCTTGGGTGGAGGATTCGCTGCCACCCCCCAACTTATGATTGCTTCACTCGTTTCCTGGTTCTCTCTCTCTCTCAATTCCTGACCTAGTGACTACCATGGTTAATGATTATTATCGATTTTCTACAAACGGTGCCAAAATTTGTTAAGGGAAATAACAAAGCGTTGCCAAAGTAGGAAATCTGTGAATAGTCAGAAAAGAGAAAAGAAATAAGTAGATATTATTAATCTCGAGAATTCTCCTACTTATCGTCTTCCCTGTTAGTGGGCGGTTACATCCATATTTAATCCCACTTAATGTTCCCACTAATACACTTACATCATTTCCCCTCTAATTTTAGTCGGACTAATTAAATGGTTTGACTTAAAACTGATAGCACTATTAAATTGTGAGCCAGGAACCGCTTCGTATTCTCAACGTTCGCTTCGACTGGAAACGTATGTCAGTCCGAGTTGGTTTGATCTGAGCTGATATAAATGAGGACCTCCTTATTTGTCCTCGTTGTTTGGTTTTGAGCATGACACAACAAGAGCAGAGCTTCAAATGTCCGGTCTTGCTCAGTCGTTTCTGGTCGTTTTTAGTTGAAGTCTCCATATCTTCGTCCAATGTCGGTCAACTACGTGCGAGCTCGTTCATTATTTAATTGTTACGTACTCAGCTCAGTCGGTCAACTCATCCATCATACTCTCTTTGATTCTTCTTCCTTTGCTGCTTGTTTAGCTCTTTACTGCTACTTTGTCTATTTTCGTAGTTCGAGCTCATCATTTTCCTCTCTTAGTCCGTGCAGCTGTTCGGCCAGAGAATACCCCCTCGTCAACGGTTTTGAAAATGATAATAGATGAAGTTTCATAAGTTCTATATAGTTCGAATTTTATTGTTACACTATGCAATAGTTAAATGTTAGTGACTCGGTACCAACCATTCTAAAGATCAAACGAGTTAACAAACGAAGAGATGTTTTTAACGATATTGAGTTTTAAAACAATTAGTACAATTTATTAACTTAAATGGTTGAAAAATTGAGAATGAAATAAAATAAATCATTGACTTCGAAGAAGTAAAAATTTTGTCATAAGTCGGAGAGTGGCAAAATATAAATATCCAGTTGTATGGGCACACCTTTTGTCGAGAAATTTTATTGTGGTTCAAAACATGCTTGGTAATTAATTACTATCTCTTTTAATTTTGGAAATTCATTTAATCTTATTTTACAATTATGTTATTCTAATTTGACATAATTATTTCTTCACGATTTACCTTCATTTTACAATGAAAAAATAAGTAGTTCAATTAACATCAAATTGGTCCACATGGCTCAACATTATACTCTAGTTATTTTTCGGCCTAGATGTGGAACGGATGCGGTACATATTTAATCTCGCTATGAATGACATCTCACGTATAAGTGGATAGAAAATAAAGAAATGGTAGATGATCCATGTAATTTTCATATCTAGAAATCTGTGATACTCATTAAGTGTTATGAAGCTTCACGCACATGAAAGTATATATAAAATTGTATACAAACATCTCATGCATACAATCCAATACCATCAATGTCTTTGAAGAGCAACGCATACTTAAGCTTAATATACATATTGATTTTATTGGTAAATATAATATATATCTGAAAAAGTAAAACAAATAAGTATGCGTCATATAGGTTGAGAAGTTTTCATTATGGTCGAGGTTGCGGTCATAGTAAATATACCAGCTAAATGTTGTGCATAGTCCAATACCTTTGTATTTTCCAATCTTATCATATAATTCTTTTTACTCTATACCCAATAGGTTGTTAACCCGAGTATGAAGCTCCGCTTTGGAGATATTTTCTAAAATTTTCACAATATTATCAATGACCTTCCACCATTTAATAACATCCACATCATAGAACAAGGTAGTCATTTCGACGAATAAAAAATGGGATATATTAGTCTCTAAATGCCAACTCTGCATGAACACCTCAGTAATGGAAGTGTTCGTACTAAAATTTACCAGTACGAAAAGTCTCCTAAATACCGCTGTGTTCAAATATGACCATACTCGTTTTTATGTAAGACACTCCACAATCTCATGCCCGTACAATGAGTGTATAAGAATGTACTTTTCTTGTAAAATATAAATTAAATAAAACTTACATATATTAAAATATATTTTATATCTTTAATTTATAATATTTTACAAGTTATATAGTGTTTTGCAAGCAAAAAAATTCCCCAAAATATGTATTTATATGTTTTGTAGATTGAAGACATAAGTTCAATATATGATATTTCGTAAATATCATTTTGTAGAATATTTTGCAACAAAATATTTCACAAGAAACATTTATCATGTTTTACGTGAATGTGTAAAGAAATAAATAATGATATGTTCCAGAAGTGTAATATTACATATTATATAAATATAAAATTTAGCTTTAGTATTACCTCGTCTCTCCATATTTGGTACATCGCATGTGATTTGAAACTTGAAAATAATCATTGTATATACAAAGTGAGGGAGCCTTTTTGAGTTGTTTTAGTGTTTGAGTGAGGAGACGATACCATTATATCTTGGAGTGGCACATTATATGTTACGATGTTTGAATCAAGATTTGTGTAATCTACCGGTACAAGAGGTGTAGAAGTAGGCTTCTTCAGCTTACGTCGGGATCAAGTTCCTTCATTTGACTCGTATAGTATGTGACCTATCAGGTTTATCCATAGTCTGAAAAATAATAATATGTATGCCGCTGACTTAGCTCATATTAGTAAAAATAGTTTATTTGTTATCATTATACAAGTTTATGTAAATTTAGGTTTTGCATATTATAGTTTTTCATGTTTTGAAAATTAGTTATATAAGGTTTTTTAAATAGTTTATACTGTATTTTTTAAATTTGATCATAGACATATTAGAAATTTAGGTTATAAACTAATGAGATTAATCTTCTAGCGTTAATATTTTTTTAAATAATTCTATTACAACATAAAAATAATAAATGAATCAAGAAAAAACTGAAGGATCAATAGTAATAATAGTCAAAAATAATTCACCATGGTTTTGGTGAAATAGTGAATTGGATACACTAGTTATTACGTGAAATACGTCTAAAATTTTCAAGTTAGATTTAGTGAACTATTTTATAAACATTTTCGGGAACATGCAATTTTTAATTCAATCCATTATAGTCTCGTGAAAAAAGTGCATGAATTTTCCATGCTTGGTTTTTGTAAAATGTGGTTACCGATGTTGTGAAAGATAATATATTTACAAGTTATGCATTACCTGAATTTCACATTCAAATATATTATGTTTTGTAACTAAAATTCATTATGTTTTGTAATCACAATGTGTAACGCTTGATTTGTGAAACATGTTGATCACATGATTAGCGGAAATATGCATAACCATACAATGTTTCGTAATTTAATTATATTAAATTTCACAAATTATGCTATCTATATAAGTTAATGAAGCATTTCGTTGTGTCTGGCGAAATTCATCATCTTCAACATCAGTGTCTTGGCGAAGAACAATTCAAAGATCTATATTTTTTGGTTTGATTTGATGGCCTATATGGTTAGTATATGGGTCTAAAACTCATTTCTGACACCAGATAAAGTTAATCTACCTTAAAATTACCTAATACAAACGATTTAATAATTTAAACTAAAAAATAAAATTTTATATATGGTACAAAAAAGAAAGGAAACGAGATTCAACATAAATTTCCTCTACAATGGATAGTTGGAGGTAGAGTTTTCAAAGAAAACACTTCTTTAATGTTGAATTGAGATTATTTCTAGAGAACTTAAAGAGAGCTTGTATTGTTTTTTGAATGAATTTTTTTTTATAAAGTTCGGACTATTAGTATCCTAGTTCTTACTAAAAATGTCATATTTTATAGGCATCTTATTTTTTTTATTAAAAACTACACTAAAATTTAATAATAATAATAAAATCTTGAACCCAACGAAGACCTGTATTACCTTTTTTTAATAACTCTCACCAATTAATTGTTCTCTTCTCTAAGTTTTGAACTTCAAAAGCTCTTAAAAGCTTCTATAACTCAAGAACACAAATTTGAATTCAATTTGTTTCTACAAATCCAAGATATCAAAAAATTTGTTACACCATATTCTCTCTCTCTCTCTCTCTCTCTCTCTCTCTCTCTCTCTCATCTCTCTCTCTCTCTCTCTCTCTCTCTCTCTCTCTCTCTCTCTCTCTCTCTCTCTCTCTCTCTCTCTCTCTCTCTCTCTCTCTCTCTCTCTCTCTCTCTCTCTCTCTCTCTCTCTCTCTCTCTCTCTCTCCTCTCTCTCTCTCTCTCTCTCTCTCCTCTCTCTCTCTCTCTCTCTCTCTCTCTCTCTCTCTCTCTCTCCAAAAAAATTGAAAATCTATTTTTTTTTAAGTTTTTTGTATTTAAATTTGATATTGATTTGATTTATTAGTTCATATCTATCTTTAGATACTTATAGTTTATGATTTAGGGGAATAATTTGGGATTTTTTATTTAGGATATTTCCATTGTTGAATATATGTGAGTTTCCGGATGACACATAAGAAGTTTCTTATGAAGTTGTTTTCATGAAGAGCTTCATCTTTGTGACTTAGTCAACCTAAAACATTAGAAGTTGTTTTTACCATCAACGTACCAACATATGGAAAGATCGACGAGAAGATACAGACGACAACAAAGAAACATCATGAGGCTGAAGGAAGCATCTCCCAGGAGAAAAATAATCGGTTCAAAAAACAATTCCCTAATAATTTGAGACTTTATAAGGGATACGTGAATCACACCGTATACCATGTTTATAACGGAAGGTAAGGCTTATAAATCTTATAAGCAACGCATTAATGAATATTAAGTTTGTTATGTCATATTTTTTAAAATATATGTGGCTTGTATGAGAGAGACTGCACCTTTTTGGTTTCGGCAACGTCATGAAAAAACTACTACGATAGGACTTGAGTGACCAACTAAATGTCGAGGCATCAATAAATTTTAATTTTTTTGGGTCAACGTTGGACACGTTTCACAAATAGAAACTGAATACTCCACTGGAAGACACATTCGTGAAAGTTGGAATCCATAGACCAACATCTTCCATTTCTATTTTGGAGAGATGACGATCACGTTAGACAGTGTAGCCAGCATTATTTGCCTACCAGTGAAGGGACAAATTATCGGCTCTAGCCTAAACAATGTCGAGAGGTATGTACGTGGATGGTGTCACGATTGCTTGGTATCAATATTACTAAAGCCATACCATATCTAAAATTTAACAAAGAAAGCAGGTTAAGGATGACATGGGTATGATACTTTCATTCCCTTTCATTTTTTCTGCCATAGATTAACTCTACAAAAGGTATATTTCTATACACGATCTTATATATTTCTTTTTATTTGGAACCATTGTTTTTTTAGAATATTGGGACGCCGCTAAATGTCGGTTGGTTATAAATCCCTAAGGATTTCCATGCAATTACCAAGCAAGCATGGGGATACATATATTGACAAACTTGTATATCATGTTACATTCCGCTTCCAAATACGATACCAAAACTATGAGTGGCTTTAATACTTTGGTCGAGTGTTGGATATATGATCATTCAAAATTTTCCAATCGGTTCACTGCCAATATTACCAAATTATAATCCCCATATATGTACGTGGGTTATAATACTATTAGCGACCAAATAGTAACATCACCTTCCCAGCTCAATACAATTTAGCTCCCACTCGGCCATTTAATGGTTGAAATAGTATACTCATTTCTTAGTGTATTTAATTATGTAGTTTCATTTATAATTAATTTATATTATATACTACACATTATTTTGTATATTTGTTTTTCAAACTATACGGTTACAAGAGGATTATCAAACTGTTACAGAATATATCATAATTAGACGGTGGTATTATGGTTGGTGACAATATAGTTCTTTATCAATGGGGCCACGTAGTTTGGAAATTTGATTATATGTAACGCATACCGCAATATCCTATAAAAAAACATTCCTATGAAAGGGGCAAAGGTCAACCAATTTTCTAAATAGAACAAACGATGTTGGACTGAATAACAAGATAACATTTTAGAAATACGGGATAGAGGTTCAACACTTGTCTAAGGTTTCAGCAAGTATACTAGGAAGGTTGACTACAGTCTTTGGATTAAAACGAGCCAATGATTGAATTGTTCCACATGACGCATAATTTGATCTTGCGTGCAGGTTATAGTAAGGGGGTCCGTGAGTAAAATAAGTAATTTCTAAGTATGACGCTCTAATAAAGTTCAGATGTATTTTGGGAGACAATCATGTTATGTGATTCGTATATATGAAGAAATATTGTTAATAATATTCTGACTATGATTGATTTACGAAAATTTACCACTAATTGCTTTTTTATGTTTGTTGTATATGGGTTTTTGAACGTATGTTTTAGAATCGGTATGTTTCTATGTATGTTTGAATACATGTATGTTTAATTTTGAATTTGCATAGTTTTGTTTTTCTAAAACATTAGTAACTAAAAAATAAAATTGAGTGATATAGGTTGGGAATCAACTTATTTTGATGATTGAAGAATGTTAAAAAAAATGATTTCCACCACTTTGGTGGATATTAGAAGCAATATTTTTATATTTTAGTAAAGTGGTTGATTTCGATCACCTGGGTCGAAATCAGAAGCAAACGGCTAAAAATCACCATTAGTCCCTCATGTTTTATGTTTGTATCAAACTAGTACCATATGTTTACTTTTGTCTCCTACTAGTCCCTTATGTTTTATAAATTTTCATTATTAGCCCCCTTCCCATGTGAGTACTAAGAAGCTGATATGTAGCAGCCCAAACATCAACATTTTGTGTCATTATTGGTCTCTTAAAAACATGAAGAGTGTGGTTCTGGAATTAGGGTTTTAAGAGGATATGTATTTTTAGAATTAAGGTTTTAGAATTTTAGGGGACCAATAGTGAGACAAAATATTGATGCTTGGGCTGCCACAAGTTAGCTTCTCATTACTCACCTGTGCGGTGGAGGGGGGGGGGGAGATAATGCAAATTTCTAAAACATAGAGGGCCAGTCGGATATAAAAGTGAACATACAAGACTGGTTTGATATGAAACATAAAACCTAAGAGACTAATGGCGATTTTTAGCCGAAGAAAGCCATCTGTCATTTATAGGGGAAATAAAATTTGAAAACAAATCATTTTGACCGTATGGGTCAAAACTAGTTATGTTTTTTTAGTAAAACCACCTGGGTCATAATCAAAAGCAAACATTCTGTCTTTTTTAACGGTGAATGTTTTTTAAAACAACTAATTTCGACCATCTACATCAAAATTAGTTGTGTTTTTATTTTTTCGTAAGGTAACTAATTTCGACCACATGGGTCGAAATAAGAAAAAAAAAGACCCCTTATATTTTGTAGAGGAGTAAATAAATTAAAAAGTAATTAATTTTGGGTGAAAACTAGTTGTGTTTTTATTGTTTAATAATACAATTGATTTCGACTTTGTATACTAAAATTAGTTGTAAAAATGACTTAAAAATTTAATAGATTTCGGCCACCTAGGTCGAAATCAGTTGCAAAACTGGGAAAAAACAAAAAATTATATCATTTAGTTATAAAATTTTAATTTCAAAGGTTTATTATTTTTTATGTTCAAAAAATGAAATAAAATACCAATAATTAAGAAATGTAGTTATAAGTACATCAAGTTTGAATTAAAGCACAATAAAGTTACGAACAAGAACATAAACTTTGGTTATTCTATGATAAGAATAAAATCTTTTTTATCTTATTCTATGAGACTTGATTTTGATGAAATCCATGATATGGTCGTATAATGCATCAATTCAACCATGACTTTATATGGATACTACAAAGGTCCATATAGGATGAACAGCTAGTCGTGGTTTATTCGATTTAAGGACAACATGTAAAACTAAATTAAATACTAGTAGATAGAAAGTTTGTAGGTTTAACGTTTAGAAATCATTAAGATAGTATTTTTACTAATGTTTAAAAAAGACAATTCTCGTTTACGTGGCTATAGAAATTTGTATTTTTAAAGATGTTGGCATGCCTCATTTGAAAGGTAAAAAAAGCACAGTTGTTGAGAAAGTGTAATAATAGTGCACTGAAACAGGATCACAACAACATCTAGTTATCAAAAAATCCAACATGAGATAAGCACTCTAGTATGTTCAATTCAGCATCCAACTTGGTATGTGTATTAAAAGTTGGGCATACAAATGTAATGTATCTATGCTTCTTGAGTTTTGATACAAAGATACTAATATACTTTAAACCACAATGACTATCCATATGTGTATATATTACCTCAATAAAGTATGAATTCGTGTTCGGGGGAGGTAATAAAGATACGATACATTTTTAAGTTCACAAGCCATAGTTTTTGTTACTTTCTAACACGTTGGTGTTTTCAGCGATTTATTATTTCTAGACAGCATGATCAGTTTTTTTATTTGACCGACTATTTTTTGTGCTTGTTTCAGAGGTTAGAGGTGTGGATGCGGTACCATTTTTTTTCAATCACATGCTCAAAATAAGATTTCTCTTATTTGGTCTAAATAGATTTAACCGATTTTTTTGCACGTCCTTTTGTGAGCATCGATTGTTTGGGTGAAACAATTTTAGTTAACTTTAGATCAAGTACTTCAATAATGTTGTTTATGATATAGAGTCTCCGCTCCCGACCATATTGAAGGATGAGACTACTAATCCTGAATATTCCTTTCTTCGAGAATTCTTCTTTGTTGTATCACCCTTTCATAACAAAGTTATAATTTTACATGCTTCTTTGTCGAAATGTATATCCCTAGCCTGTTTGTATTGTTTTAACATAAGAGCAAGGCAATATGTGGTGACATAATCCCTTGTCACTTTACATAAGCAAGATTTTTTGTGCAAATTTATATATTACGTTATAATCCTCAAACAATGGTTTTATATTAGTGTGATGAAAAGCGAGAAAAATCTCGAGTTCTATCTAGAACATTTCAGAATTCAATTCCATAAATTGTTTTAATGTTAAATGCGGCCCTTTAGCACTTATATAAGGAAACGAATAATTATTTTGATTACGTTATGTCAATTATTATAGCTTGAACATTGAAAAATATTAATTCGTTATCGTGTTTCCATAGTGCTTGACACTGTTAGTGTGTCTATATAAGATTTTTTTGTCGTACTGTTTGAGCCAAAATATTTCAGAATATTTCAAAGCTTTCAGATATATTATAATTATCTTTTTTATAGTAGCTAAAGAAGAGTGCAACTCCGAATTGATTGCCGAACATATGACCTTATCCCAAAAAACTAAAAACAATTCATTCATTGAATTATATCTTTGTTTAGATAAAATGTTTTTGATAATGTACCATTTACAAATGTTCGTGTCAAAAATATAGTATGGATTGCGCCCATTAACACTAAATAATTTTTACAATATATATTATATATGTGATTTACCTCATAACTCCAACATATATTATTGTTTATCGCATTGTATATATTAAGTATCTTGGATATGTTACCGGGTTTGGTATTTCTCAATCCAACTAAAATATTCGTAAGGAAACCACAATCTAAGGTCAAATCGTTCATGATCTCGTATTCATCTTATATAAAACTTCTCACTCTGAGGTATCTTCGTAGGTTCGTGATTATGTTTTCTACATATAAATTACAAAGACCATAGTTCAACATCGGTCGAATGAACTCTAAGTTTAAAAGAACATTGAATTTGTTTTTTGTCACTAAATTTTCTCTTTTTCCGTTTAGGTCCTCTAACAAGCAAAAAATAATCTTAGGTATTTCCTGATTTTTTTCTTGAGTTACAAAAACTTCTATATATCACATAACTCACTATTCAAGTGATACATACTACCTAATCTTCAAGGTCTAATTTAGTATAATATATACATGTTATAAATACGTGTAAATAATTTCATAAAAACGCGTTTTATTTTTTACTTATGTTCGGTTACCTACCAAATTTGCCCACCAAAACAATCTTTAATTAACTATATTACAAAATCAAAAAAAAACCACACGGTTACGTAAAAAAATTAAATACTTTAGAATAAATACTTTAGAATAAAATATAATTGTAACTATCCGCCGAAATCTTATGCTAGAAAGAAAATTAACTTTTGACTCTTTTGATCGAAATTAATAGTTTTAAAAGGCTTTTAGTTTCAATTCAATGGGTTAAAATTACGTAGAGGTTTGTAACGAATTTCAACCGAAGGGTCGAAACTCAAACCTGTAATTATTCGCATTTTTATTGGTATACACCTATAAATAGATCCTAATGCTCGTTAAATTTATGTTAAAGATAAAGTACGCTTGTGATATAGTTTTTTCTTTCTATTAGGGCTGCTTGTTCATTGAAATTATTGGTTTCGAAACAAGTTTTCGAGGAAAAACCAAATAATTGTGTTGATTTGACAGTGGTAATCTTATTTTGTGTTTAAAAGAGCGATGTTTTAAAAACAAAATGAATGGCACAGAAATGTAAATTTAATTAGTTATCATAGATAAACTGATATAGTGTTAGACAAATACATTTTTTTAACTTTTAAAATATGGTTTTTAGGGAGGGGAAAATTTATATCCGAAGGTTTGTTGTAATCATGCTTAGTAATTTAAATTATTTTGATGATTTTGTATTTAAAATAATTATTTAAAATAATAGTTATATTTAGCAATGGTATCACTGTATTTCATAAAAATATATATATTTTTAGCCGACCCATAATTTAAAAGGATAGTAGATAAAAAGAAAGGCTAGATTAAAACGAAACCTTTTTTTATTATAACGAGACATCCAAAATTTAAAAAAAAAACATTCTTAAAACGAAACCCTTAAATATCGGGATTTCGTTATAACAAAAATAGGTCTCGATTTAACCCTGATCTAAAAGAACTCAAACCTTCATTAAAAAAATCAACTGATTTTATTCGCAATCTTAATTACAACTTTGTTACTACAAATCTAACAAATAAAATACTAAACATATCGTGGTTAAAAATTCAAAATCAACATGAATATCTGAAAAGTTATCTATTTGTTTTGAAAATTAAAAATGATTCTTATTTTTCTCAGGTGATAGAACTTTCACCCGACCAGTATAAGAGATACAAAGCAAATATATTCCGGATTTGTATATAAGTAAGAATACTCCGATCGATCTCCACAATAGTGTGATATTGTCCGCTTTGGGGACACGGCTTTGCTTTTGGTCCACTTCCAAAAGGTCTCACACTAATGGAAGTGTATTATTAACTTATATACTGATCTTTCTTTCCATGTTTAACCGATGTGGGATGTGAGACTTTTGGTCGCACCTAACAAATATTACAAAAAAAGTAGTATAAAATGTCCGAAAATCGAAGTTGTGAAGCTTTGATTTCAAAACAGTAACGGTAGATATTTTAATTTGCATATCAAATCTCTCACCCGCAACTTCCATAACAACATTTGTATATCCTATCTCCTACGTTGTATAAAAATCAATCCAATTTTTTAATAAATTACACTTAATTAGTACAAAAGCTAATTCAATTCTATTAAAAACCAGCACATGCAGACAAAGCCAATTGCTTTCCTTTTGATAAAACCATATAAAATAATGTTGTGAATAAAAAATTAATTAAAAAATAGTCTGTTTATACACAGACACAACACGATATCTACAAGGTCAACATGTGTAAAAACATCTAACTCTAGATTAGTCAATCTCAAAATCGTTTGGAGGTGTTGGTTTTTTTCAAAACAACTTCCAACATTGCTCAAATCTAACAAATATAAAATCTAATATAAGAAAATAGATAGTGAGGCTTGAAGATATTTGCGGAAAATTAACCCATATAAAAAACTTCAAAAACTGAAATAATGGCTAAAACAATTAGAGTGATATAGTAAATCTAATAAAATATTTTTTTGTTATTTATGGTGTTAGAAAAATAATGTGTTTTGTTGTTACTATTTGAGATATGAAATAGAGAAAATTTGGATTATTTATAGTCTTAAAATATAAGGCTATGCTATTTTTTATATTTTTATTTTATCTTTCGTCTTTTATTACTTAAAGTTGAAAACTAAAAAAAATCTCAACTCATCTAAGTAATTACCTTATGTCATTTAGCCTAAAAATCTAAAACTTATAAAACCTTATCTCCAAACTACATTCTAGAGTATAAAATATACATCTTGAGACTGATAACATTGATTTTAGCTACGATATGTTAGGCTTTCAAGATGACAAAGAGAAAACAATAATAGAGATAATGTGTTAAATAAACTTCATATATGTAAATCACCTTGTGCTATGCAAATTATATATTATAGATCTAAATCACCTTGAGTTAACGTTGAGGCGATATATTGGAGATGCATATATGTATGCAATCCATGTTTTATGCAAATAACATATAAACAAAAACATTCATGCAAACACGAAGAAGTTGATGGCCAAAGGGGATGATGCGGCGGAGTTTATGTAATTTTATAGTGTTTTTGTCAAAGAAAACGCAGAGGAAGACTATAACAAAAAGCTAAAAAACGAACAAAACATTCGCCAAATACCCGGAGGTTGTAGAATATGTTATGAATTTATGGAAAACACGGTATGAGGGAAAAAGTACTTATCGCGTACAAATGAGATTTAACATTTGGACAACACAACAATCAATTAGTAAGTGACATTTTTATTTTGAAACTAATATTTTTTAGTTATAATCAATGTTATAATAAAAATTATATTATTTATACTTTTACAGGGATAAGAGCACTCATGGGAGCCTAAAACTTTGCATCGGTTCTAGTCAACTAAATTTTAAAATTTTATTGATCATAATTCATGCACTACTTGATCTGCAGCATTCAAATATTTTTGAATTATTTGAGAGAAGTAAGTTATGTATTAAAGATATACATATAATCTATATGTTTAACGAAATACAAAGTAAATTATTGATTTTGATATAACCGAGGATACTTACCAACGTGCTAAAGATATAAGAATATATCAAATAGTATGTGGTTGTGTTGTCAGAAGAAACACACGGTTTACCTTGTGTGTGTAAAATATGTACGATGGAGAGAGAACATATGATCATTCCTAAGGAATAATGTGATGTTTTTTTTAGAACATTAGACATTGTTTCTAAAGATAAACTACATGCCATATTTTCAAGATAATATTATAAATAGGGTGCTACAAATCCTCAAACCTTTAACGAGTCACACGGTGGAACCTAAAGAACTGGGTTACTACTAGATGTAAAAACAAATTGGCCTAGATTGATCGACTAAACATGAAAATATTATTTCAATCATATCAGTTGATGGCCAAATGAAGTCAATTTCATACCGCCTAGAATGCTCTACCTTAAGCCTCATTCCTTAGGAGGTTCGTCTAACCTTCTCTTTGATTTTTTGTCTAAATCTAACGATTTAAATTATTCTTATGATCAACTCATATCACTTTATTTTATCAAAAATTTCAACAATTCTACACTTGAATAAATAACATGTTTTATCTTCTCATTGAGACAATTTTTGTGCATGAAACAAAATATTTTTCAGTTTGAATTTTACGTTAGCGTACAAACAAAAAAATTTATTATCTTGTATTTGTTTAATAATTATCCGACTATAAGTTAGGAAAAAAATATTAACAATGGATTAAAATATTTTATCATGTTTTGTTCTATTATTCGCAAAATCAATGCTTGATTTTTTTATTCCTCCTATATAACTAATTTATTTCTCAAATAAATCTATTTTTACAATAAAAAACAAAATTATTTACCTAAAAAAAATATTATAATTATATAGTGACACATTATATAAAAAGAATAGTATTTTATGAATTCTGACTTTTTAGTAATATAAATACACATTAAATTTTAGTATATATTATATTTCATGTTTTATTACTTTTTTTAACAAATAATATTTTTTTATATTGAGTTATTTCGAACATAATAACTAGTATGATAAAATAAAATAAAAATTAATCAATTTTATTTTATAATATTTATGATAACTTATCATTATTGCTGCAATATAAATATAATCAAATTAATATTATTTTTATATATTAACTAATAAAGATAATATTAAAACTAAAATTTACATCCTGATGACATAAATTATAATAATAATAATAATAATATCAATAATCATCAACAACATCATCCATGTGACATAAATAATATATACAATAGTCATAATATATAATGATCATCAACATCGAGACGGAAGACTCCCATCTAGTCCAATATCAAATACACATCTCCTACGAATAAGTCAAGAATAACTCGTCACTAGATCGCCTCTATCGCTGAGCCACCAAAGTGCATCAAATATAATCTCTGCACCGAAGGAAAGAGGATAAAGAGAAGCGTCTATCGTATGAGGAGAACCTAATATAAAATATGATAACATATGAATATCCTCTCCTAGTCTCGCAGTAAGCAACTCTGATGGTGAATAGGTACCAATTAAGGTACCATCATATGTGAGTCGGCTCTCAAGATTCTCTACGTGGAGAATCATACGATCACTTGGGTTGTGAATACCCATAGTCAGATCCATATCGATATTCGTAGGTCCTGCAGAATCTACTATAAGACCGTAACAGTTTGATGTAACGATGCGAAGTACCGCAGAATATGGTTCATAACTGCGATGAACCAGAAAAATAATGGTGTCAGTCTAAACGGCTAGAAACACAAATGCTGCCAATAGGATACACCTCGTGCGGATGGTTGCCTGAAATACAGGTAACCATCGTGCGGATGGTTGCCTGAAGCTGGTAGCCGCTCCTGCTCATGGTCCCCCGCACTGATAGGTAGTAGATAACGAGACGATAAACTCGGCTTGTGTGATATCTCTCTCTAGAGTGGGGCATCGTCTACCCAAGCTGCAATGCAAGTGTAGAATATACAGAATGCAAAATATTCGGGTCAATATCCTAAAATTAATATTGTTAGAAAAATATTAAATTTATAAAAAATAATTATATTATTAAATTTAAATATATATATATATATATATATATATAAAACATCATGGTAAATTATATACCACACTAGTACCATCGACAGCCGCAAGATCTATATATATTTTTAAAAATAGTTATAATGAGGAATCTATAACAATATTAATAACAAATTATTATGTTTAAAATTTTATTAAATGAAAGTTTATATTGCAATATCAATCCAATCATTGATTCCAGCACAGAAAAGAAATGAAATAGGTTTCGAGTGGTTTATAATCAAACTCAACCCACTAAAAATATGATACCGACAGCACGTTATGTATCTAAGCAATACTAAATATTTGGATATTTAGGTTGGTTTCGATATATATGCAGGTTTTTCTAGAGAAATCATGAAGATATGTGTCTCGTAGAGTGAACATGAAGATGATTCGTCATCTTCAGATGAATCCTCATCTTCAAATCATGATACTGAATCCAAAAACAAGGATAACAATACTAAATCCAAAACGTCCACATGACTTTGATGTATTGTAGCGACATGGCTATAAAGGCAGATTATCAGTCTTACACGTACCTCCACCCAAGGAAAAGCCAAATTGGACGGACTTGGTGTAGTGACAAAAATAGGATGGAAGCAAGCAAAGCAAAATAATCTTTAGAAGAAAGGCAGGCAACTAGGGCTGCTATATTGGTTGACGAGAAGCTAATAAACGACCAAACTTGTAAAAGACAAGAACGCTTCTTTCTCACAAAGAGAGAGGAGGAAACGAGAACTTGGTCATGCTAGTTGAGGTAAGAATTATATCGAATAAGGGAAAAGGTTGTTGAGGGATCACGTTGTACTTCCTCCGTTTCATAATATAGATCGTTTAAGTTTTTTCACAAATATTAAGGAAAGTAATAATGACTTTAAAAGAATAGAAAAAAAATGATTGGTGGTATTGATAACTTGTGTAGAAGGTTAACTATTTTATTGATGGAAAGTGGAATATGTGTAATGAATGCTGCATTGGAGAATGAGAACGACATATATTATGAAACAAAAAATTTCTCCTAGAAAAATGTATATTATGAAAGAGAATGAGTATATTCTAGCTTTGATGCTTAAATATTTTTTTATGTGTCATTTCTCGTATAGACTAGCATAAGTATATTATATGGACTTTTTTCATTTGACTAGTTTTCACTTTACTCTTTTAAAATCTTGAGTTAAGACATCAATAAAGAAAAACGATCCTTGCAATGTAGAAGACGGTCTGGCGGCGCCCTTCAATTGCAAATTTACAAATTTACAAATTAAAAATTAAATTTTTTTTATAAATTATGTGAGTAACAAATGAGACGAGCAAAATAGGTAAAATTTTCTGCTATAAGGTCCGAAACGTTTGTATAGAAGAATTTGTAAAGAGGATGTTATTTGGTACATACCTCTGGATTAGACATTTAATTCCAGTGCATTCAGTCTTTTCGGTCTCTCTTTGGACCTTCATTATGTATTTTTGGGGTCCTTGCGAATTTTGTTGCAGTAATGGTGAAGCTTAAGTCATTAAATTGATCACCAATATTCTGGATTGTGTGTGTTTGATCAAGATCTGGAGCATCAAGGTTTGAAGTGTGGGTTAGATGGATTCTGCAAAAATGACATCAACCGACTTATTTGTATAACAATTTCACTCAATGATAAGACCAGCCTACATTGTATTTTAATTTCATTTTTAGTAACTGCGGTTACCTTGGTAGTGGATGTGGTCTATGTGTTTTTTCCGAAGCTTTTATATTTGGATAGTTTAAATGGATTCATGTAACTTATAAAATGTCGTGTAAAGGAAATGCTCCTGTAATCATGTATATTTTTACAATTTATTTAATATTTTTTTTTTTAAAAAAAATTGAACTTTATTTCAAATAAATAAACATATAAAATTAGTTTTAAATTAAATTTTAAAAATCTAATTAAAACGATTATATTAATTATTATCTAAATAATATAGCTATGAAATCTTTTGAACATTGCGCCAAGTTAGTACGCTGGGATGTGACTCTCTGTCACATGAAACAGATGTTTCAACATAATTATTATAGGATGTTGCTAACCCGAACATTAACTAGCTGGTTTTTTTTTAATTTAACGTGTTAGTGGTAAGTGTTCATATTTTTATAGGGAAATTATACCAAAGGTACCTACTCAACTATTTTATTGTCATCTAGTACCCAAGGTTTAATCAATTGTCACTTAATACCCAACTCAACTATCTAATTATCACATAGTACCTAACTTTATTTTAATACCCTAACTACCCTCACCATTCATGAACAACCACGTAACCAAAATTTCTCTTTCCTACTTTTTCTTTTTATTTTATTTTTAAAAGATCCGTATCTTTCGAACCAGAGCTCGAAAAAAAAAATGAAAGTACCATCACTTTTGTTTTTTAAAAATGAACAAAACTAGATCCATTGATGATATTTTTTTATTTTTAAAAAAAAATAAAATTTCACCAGTAACAATTCGCATCATATCATGAGAATTGTTCAGGAAATCCTGAGAGTTGCAAACAATTCGCATCATATCATGAGAATTGTTCAGGAAATCCTGAGAGTTGCAAACAATTCGCATCATATCATGAGAATTGTTCAGGAAACCCAGAGTTGCAAACAATTCGCATCATATCATGAGAATTGTTCAGAAAATCCTGAGAGTTGCAAACAATTCGCATCATATCATTATAATTGTTCAGGAAACACATAGTTGCAAACAATTCGCATCTTATCATGAGAATTGTTCAGGAAATCCTGAGAGTTGCAAACAATTCGCATCCTATCATGAGAATCGTTTAGAAAACCTAGAGTTGCAAACAATTCACATCTTATCATGAGAATCGTTCAGAAATCCTAAGAGTTGCAAGCAATTCGCATCTTATCATGAGAATCGTTCAGAAATCCTGAGAGTTGCAAGCAATTCGCATCTTATCATGAGAATCGTTCAGAAATCCTAGCAATTCACATCTTATCATGAGAATCTTTCAGAAATCCTTGCGATTCGCATCCTATCATCAGAATTGTACCAGCGCGTTTTTTTTACGAGCGCGTATATTTGGTCGGGGGTATTTTTGTCCAAATTTCAATGAGAAGGTACTTAGTGGTACTTTTCTCATTTTTATATGGACACAACTAACCCACTATTAAATAAAAGGTAGATATATAATTTAGATATTAAATATTGATTAGTGTTTAATATTATTTTAAATTTAAATATAAAAATAATTTCAAAAAACTTTGTTTCAAACTTTTTTTAAAAAAACGTTTTTAAAAAAGTTAAAAAATAAAATGATTTAAAAAAATATTGTTTTGAGTTTAAAAATTTTATTTGAATTCAGAAATAAAAATCACATATAAAATTTAAAATTTATGAAATATATATTGATTACTCTTTAATAATAAATTTTAGTTCTTGTTTACGTATATTTTTTTTTTAATTTCAAATGAAAAAAAAAATTGTATTAGACTTAATTAAACTGTTTTTAAAATTCAAAATAAAAATAATTTTCAAATACTGCTTTAACTTATTTATTTTTTTGAATTTATAAATTAAAAAATAAAATCACCATCATTACCCCATTTAAATTACTAATAGAAATTACACGTATAAAAAATATCATCAAATACTATTGATTACCGTTCTAGGATAAAATTTAATTTTAATTTTTATTTAAAAAATATTTTTTTATAAAATTCAAAAAGTGCCGTTTTTAAATATTTTTCCTGAAGTAATTAAAAAAATATAGTTTTTAATAAAAATTAAAACTATATATTTCGGAGCATTTTTATATTTAAAATTAACATAACATTATGCTATAATCTAAATTAATAGTCCATTATTATTATTCTCTAAACTACGATAGCACAAAAAAGATAACTACTCAAATTAATTTAATAGTATATAATTATTTAAAATAAAATATTAGTAGGAGATTTATATTTTTTTTTTATTTCAATATACAATATATTAGTGATTGTTAAAAATTATTACGGATAAGTTACGATTAAAAAAATGATATCTACGTCTATAAATTTTAATTTTAAAATATTATTATCATCCATAATATAGTAACAATTATCTAAAAAGAAATAATAGTCTAAAACGATTTAATAGTCTATACACTCATTAAGCATACAAACAAACTTCTATATCTATATAGAAGTGTCTATTGTAGGTAATAAGAACCATTCTATCTCGTGTGAGTGGATTAAAGTTGAAAAGAAAGTTTTTCGGAAGTTTCTTTAGGTTCCTCATCAACTTGGATTTGGAGGAAAATTCTCCATCTTCGGCCTTTGGCTCGTAATTTGTACAGGGTAGCTATCAGAAATGGATTTAACACTTCATTCTGGCATGACCATGACTTCTCTCCTTGCCTCTCTCATCCCACTATGGATCTGACATCATCAATGACTCCCGTTTGGGAAGTAACCTAAAAGTCTCGGACATTATCAGGAATGGTGAATGGAACTGGCATGCAAACCAGAGATCGGCGCGAGCCCGAAGTCGGTGTCACCTAGACGAAATCCACAAGCTTATCATTTCCCTTCCCTATTTGAACACCCTATCAAGGGATGTTCCCTATTGGGTGGCAAAGGCAGGATGTAACAACTTTACAATAAAGGATACATACAATATCCTTCGTAAGCATGTCCCTGAAAAGGGATGTGCGTGGTTAGTATGGAATAAATACAATATTCCGTGTCATTCCTTTATTTCTTGGCTGGCAATCAAGGGCAAGCTTGCCACCAAAGACAAACTCCGTAGTTAGGGTTATAATATCCCAACTGTGTGCACCCTTTGCCACTATGACTCGGAAACTACATCTCATATCCTCTTTGAATGTACTTTCTCTCAGAGCATCTGGTCCTTTGCCGGTAACAAATTTGGCTTTCCTTATCACTCTTCGTGTTGGCTAGCTTGGATTGATGAGGCGTCAAGATGGTCAAATTCTCGAAATCAATGTATTTGGCGTACTTGTTTCAATGCGATTATTTACCACATTTGGAAAGAGTGGAATTCATGAATTTTTAGATCTGCCCCGGCCTTGGCCTCTTCGATATTTTACCATATCTTATCGGATCTCCGATTTAGATTCCATGGTACCAATATTAGCTGGCAAATATAATGTATTTAAATCTAGATTACTCTTTGTTGTGTTACAGGTACTCTCTGTTTGGACTGGAGCGTGGATTCCGGATGGGATGCTCTTGGAGTCACCACTCAGCCACCTAGTCATTTTGCAAGTTAGTTGTTCGCATTTCCACCTGGGGTCATTCTCTTCTATATGGGCACCTTTATGGAGACTTTTCTATTTAGTATGTTTGTTCTAATTGCTTAGCTGTTGTATTCTCGCGGGGTATAGCCCAGGATTATGTATGAATTTTCTAATTAATTTAAGTTTTGATTCACCAAAAAAAGATAGAAATACATTATTAAAACCGATGCACTATAAGAAACTTTTCCTTAGAGTGACATACCTTTTCTTAGAGTGTTGTTTCGGCGACACACCAAAACGAGATCCGAAAAATATAAGATAGAAGAGTCAGAGAAGACTTATCTAGTTGAAATATCTAAAGAACTAAAAAATTCCAACGATTTTAAAGATATAATTGAAAATTTTAATACATTATTAATTTAAAAATCTAATAAAAAATTCAAAATATGTAAATAAAACTTAAAAAATATCAAATAAATATTTCAAACATTTCATTTATAGTTAAAGTTATATCATTCTATTTTATTAATAAATACGAATCAACTTTAATAAATGTTTTCATATTGTGAGGTGGACATTTATCAACTTTAAGAATTTGTTATATCTGGAGAAAAATAATAACAAGAGACATATTATTTGTTTTCTCTTCTCTGAGCTATTTGTATTTCTTCTTGGAGGAAGAATGCCCCTAAGATCGATTTTGAATTCAAGATTGTAAATGAGCAATGGCATAAAGATTCCGGATTCAAAGGATTTAAAAGATGGATTTCAAAATATGGACCAATTTCGTGTCTAAGATTCAAAGTTGAAGCTAGTGCCAGTATTGTTGCCTCATTCTCGAAGTCAGTGAGGTTTTCTTTATCTACAAATTGAGTGAGTGATAGATCTAATTATAAAGTCGAGTCGAGATTTAGTTAGTATAGACCGAATCAATATTTAAATAAGAACGATGCCAAATTCGAGAGTCTATCCATAATGATGAAGCAATATCATCAAAGAAGATCAAAGAAGATCAAAGAACTCGTCCTAAGACTAGGATTTTCTTTTATAATCTTTAAGAGTAAGGGGAAATTATAAAAAAAATCTTGAATCGTTTTCTTAGAATCGTAACAAGAAACTAAATCGTAAGCTTGGAATATCAATCGAGCTATAAACCATAGCAACAATTTCCTTTTACAACAATTTCGTCAACATGATGAGTCCGACCTCGTCATACGTTGATAAGGGTCCTGGAAATGATTGATTTTGATGAAGGTGTTGAAGATGACTGACTTTGGTGATGATGCTGAAAATGACTGATATTGATGAGGGTGCTGAAAATAACTGATTTAGACAAGGGTCCTGAAAATGACTGATTTTGACGAGAGGCCTGAATTTGATAACCGAAAGCATGCCAACCTAAAGCATGGAGACCTGAATTTGATGACCCAAAGAATGACGATCTGAAATATGAGGTTTTGAAATATGACAAAATGAAGCATGAAGTTCGAGACATAAATAAATAAATATATAAAGATTACATTATCTAGATATTGTATTATATTTTTGTTTAGTCCTTTAGTTTTATTATACTCTAACTTAAGAACTCGGGAGACTCATGATAAGGTTATAATACCCGGAGAATTATCATATATACCAATATACCTATAAATAAGGGTACAGTATTTTTTTTCTCTCGTATGCTTGATATTTCATATATATACAAGAGAAGAATCCCAATGAGAGGATTTATCTCATTTTCCTCAATTAAAGCTAATAAATTACTTTCTCTCTCTACAAAAACCTTTCATTTCTCTCTAGAAACCTCATTCCTCTTTATTTTCCATCTCCTCCAATTCGAGTCCATTTTTGGAATTCTTGATAAGGGTGTACACTCTATCAAAAACCAGGGTTAGTCCCCTATGTTTTATTTTATTCCCTCATATTCATTTTTCTAAGTCTCCCAACGTTTCTAAAAATGCTACAAACTAGTCTTTTATCATATTAACATCTCTTTAAACCTAGTCATGTTCATTTACCATCCTGGTCAGCTTCCACGTACAAGAATGTTGTAGATGCAATAAGTAATTAAATATTTACTATTACTTTTTTACCCTTACTGATTTATATTATATTTAACTCATCACCCAACCTAACCCACTATTAACCTGGTCCATTTAATAACCCATCCCAATGTAATTAAAATACTTAAATCCAAAAATCAAAGTCATCCACACATTTCATCAACCCTCCTTTCTTCTCCATAAAATCCTAAACTTCCATTAAAAAATATCAAAACTTCTAACAACAAACCTAAAAATGTGAATCATCCTAACACATGCCTTGACCAAATAATGCCATTTTGATTTACCTTTCACCAACCCGAACATTTAGGTGTGGTGTTGGATTTGTAATATGATTTGGAATCGACTCGATAATCGGTTATATATGACTAAAAAATTTGTTTGGTGATTTAGCCGTAAAACTACACAACTTCAACTTTTCCTCTGCTTCACACACAAATAATATTTGGGTAATTTTAAATTGTGAACCATGATTCTATAATTCAATCAATTGATCCGTGAATCCAAAAGTTGAAAATAAATATAACTTTCACTAAATTATTAAGTCAAATTATTTATTAATTAAGCCCATCGTGAGATGCTGCCTAAGTAATCATAATAGGAAGTTGTAATGATTAATTTGTTAATCACGAATCTCATATGCTTTTAATCAAAATTTGGTGGAGAATGTTGTTTGCCGAGAACATGGGGAATAGTCGAATTTTGGTAAAACTACACTCACAGATAACTTTTGGGTAATTTTAAATAGTTTATCTTTCCCAGAATATTTGGTGTTTTGTAATGTCATAATATAGCCTTTAGGGTCAAGAATGAGACTTATTTTAAACCATCTTTCATACAACTCAACGTGCACTGCACTGTGATAGGTATGGATTATATTCAGGGAAGAAAATGAAATATAAAAAGAGTTAACGAAAGAGTTTTGGAGAGAGAAAGTAGCTCAATTTTTTTTAAAGAGAATATAATCAAGAGTTAAAGTATACAGGTGTCCATCAATTTCATTCCCTTATTCCCAAGGAATGTCACTTTATTTATGGGTGTGGCGGGGATTACAAATAACAGAATTAGTTAGTGGGACTGGGATGGGATATGGTACCCACTTTACTACTCAGTCCAATCATATTTGTTACAAATTACTCATTTACATTTCACACTAAATACCTCGTTCAACTATAAAAAAAAATCTATTGTAGACAATTTTTGGTAATTAGTTTTACTCTTCAATAATTTATATATTTATCAATAGCTTCTCTAGTCTTTGTAAAAAAACTTAAAAAATTATTAAAAATTGTTTTGTATAGGTCTATATTTATCTCCTGGTTATAACAAAAAGGTCTAAAAAACTTCTCAGAATTAGTCAAACATGTTGTTTGAAGAGTATAAATTACACCTTGTGCATTGTCTCGCCTTAGAAAATCATGTCCCCTTTCAAATTGTGCATTATCATGTCCCCTCCGAAGCCTTTTACTTATATTTTTTTTATTTTTTTCAAATATCTTATATTATTTAAATCAAATCTAATTGTATTCAGATTTTATTTTATTTTATTTTAATACATTTAAAAAATTCGCTTTGGGCAAGGCACACAGCACTCAAAAATTCGATTCCAATTTTTGTTCTTTTTCTTTTGACCAAAAAATTGGTTTTTGAGGTTTTAATTCTTTATCCTTAGCTCTAGATCTTTTTTTTATTTTTAGGATTAGAGAAAGAATTATTGTTTACCTTGTCGAAAGAACATGAGACGTTTTCTGGTGTTACTCAATCATCGTCGTATACATCATAAATCGGATCATATTCTTCCTCATCACCGTATACATCATAAATCGGATCATATTCTTCCTCATCACCGTATACATCATAAATCGGATCTCCCAATTCCAGCCAAGTTTCATAAAAAATTTCACCTTGGCAGTCAGCCTCATACTCATCAAACAGTGGATGGTCGAGTATCGGCGAACCCTCCATGTCGCCACCAGCTACTTGATAGATCTCCTTTCCCTTTGGTTTTTCCAATTTGTAGTTACGGCTATGGTTGAATTCTATGAAAAAGACTTTCACCTTTGAATTTCTGATTGGATTCGGAATCCGGTGATAGTTAACCTCTCAATATTGTCCATCCATTTCTTCATTTGATGTCGCAAAGAATTCATCTGTTCACCAACCTGCGATTGGAACTGACCGAATTAATCACGGTCAACCGAGTCTGTGATCGGAAGAGTGGACCTCCCCCGCAAGGATCGCTTTGGCAGCATACCTTCGTTACCCACGTCGTAGGAACTCTGGCTCTGATACCAATATGATGGCGCCGATATAAGAGATAAAACAGATGGGTGGGAAACACAAAAGAAGAAGACGAAACGAGGATATATAAACCCTTACCCTAAGTTAGAATATAAGAGACTAAGAGAAAATTCTCAATTTTTATTCATCAAAGTCCAACTTAAATGTAGGGTTTGAGGTGACTTAAATAAGAATCTCTCAAATCCCTTAATACAAAATATGGAAACAAAAATAAACACAATAAAATAATATCCTATTAAATCTGAATGTAATCAGATTTAATTTGCTATCTTAAATAAACAAAAATTTAAAGTATAAAAAAACTAAAACATTTAAATAGATTATTGTGGAGGCTTTCCAGCCTACATCACATTATTCCTCCTCGAAAACTCATTCCTCACTAATAAGCCTTCGTAATTCTCAAAGAGTATAATGATAAAATTTATGGAATGAAGTAGAAGGTAATGGAAGCCTTTTGTCATATGTATAGTTTCATACTGATAGATTATACGTGTCTACCTACTTCAACCTGGGTTCCCGTTATTTGTCGATTCAAATCCTATCCAATAGACGTCTGTTAACCTTTCAACTTCCTCTCCAAAAATCCCAGACCCGTCTTCATAACATTCCTTATAAGTATACCATCATTACTCACTTTTTCTATCGCCCTTAAATTCTAGATATAGGGAGAAAAGGTGCACTGAGTTATTTTCTCCTCCACTGTCACCGCCATATTCAACGCCTATAGATCACACTTGATCTCCTTCCGATCCACTTTTATTCTGTTTATATTCAGTTTAGCCAATTATTTTGATTGGCTTACAATCATGTAGAGAGCCACTAAAAGGGATGCTACCGTTATTATTAATGATAAACGTAAGAAAATTACTCAAACCTTTACTTACGGCCTTTGGCCTCCTACCAGAAAGTCATCGCCTTTTGTTGCCCTCGGAGATTCCTCAGATAGCCTTTCTGACCTAACTCACAAATCTTGCTCATAAAAACCATCACGAACCAAAAGAAACCTATTGCCTCGAACAAACAAAATAGTACTTCCTCAGAAAAGCCAATCACCTCACATAATCAAAGAAGTATCTCCTCGGAAAATCCAATTAGTTACCATGAGAGACTTTGAAGAGTTCAATACTACACCAAATCCCACCAAAAATATTATTATACAACCTCCTTCTTCGAAGCCAACAAATGCGACACAAAAAAATTCATAGGGTATTTCTTCAGAAAACACCCACCTAACAGCTTCAAACACACCGAGTAATCCACAAGATATGACTATAACATCAAAGTCACATTCTCATAATCAGGAACAACGCACCACCATAACTGTTCATTCCCAACTCCGAGATAAAATATCTTAGGAGGTCGCTAAGTTAGAATCCATGACGGAAAATGACTTAGATATCTAATATATTTGTAGTACTCCCCATTATGATTCCGAGGGAGATGTTGTAAAGACAAAGACTCCAAAGAAGAAGAAAAAGAAGGTTAATAAAACAGTTACACTTCCCGAGGATATCGCTGCCAATTTGAGTATCAAACTCAAAGATGTCCTCCCGAATATCTTATTGCACTAACGAATATGCAATACAAATATTTCAACCAATCCGAGCATGAGGCTCTTAAGTGGCAATATGGGATTCCATATAATGTTACCCTTCGATTAGAATTAGTGGAAGAGACCCCACTTTCATGTGGTGAGAACGAACTAGTGCTCTAGTCAAAAATTCTGAACCGGGGACTTCAATTTCCATTGGATCCAGTTATAGTTGACTACTTTGAAATAATCTACATGTCCCGACCCAAGAACGTCTCAACCTTTTGTTTACCATACTGTCTAACATCGTGGCGTCAAGGCTTACGAAGATAACTCTATCCGTATAGTTCATACCCAAAACTGGCATGTTAATAAATCATTTACTTTCATTCGACTACTTGACCCTCGAAAATTCGTTGAAGATATAATCTCCTCGAAGAAGACACAATAAAGAAACATAAATTCTTCTTTATTTATGGTTGTTGGGATTAGGGAAATGAGATATCTGTAGATAATCCCTCAAGATTGTCTCTTAAATGGAAGAGCACAAGTAAGTTGTATAATTATTTAATCTAATTTCTCTTTCATTCATACTGAATTTGATTGCACTGTACATAAATTTTGAGGCGATAAAAAATTCATAAAGTTATTGTTGATGAGACATTTGCCAAGCTCAGCGAATGTGCCAAACGAGTAGACTCAAATTAATTTCACAAGGCATTTGTTACATTAAACTTTGTCTAGAATCATCTATGGAAGATATCATTGGATTCTACTATATTTGCAGATCAATTAATGGAACCTCTTGAGCCAGGAGATATTATGAAGATATTGGATGCTCAAGATCCACGTATAAGACTTCCTACCCGGAATAGAGCTCTTAGCCATAAATCGAATAAAGATTCGAAGAAAAAATATCAAGGCGCTCATTGAAAAGAGAAAGATAAGTTGAGGCTAAAGAAAGAACCAAAAAGAAAGGCTGCCAAAGTTATCATTCATGAAATTGAGCAATCCCAAGTTGAGATGTCCAAGAAGAGAAAAAAAGGTAGTTGTCTCAAAGATAAAGAAAAAATGCTCAATGAAAACTCTCATTGAGATTGTTCCTGGAAAATATTTTTAATGTTTCATCCCCAAATCTGACGTCGGATGCCGATGGGGAAGAAAAAGAAAATGAAGATCAAGAATTTCACATTGAGTCCCAGCTTCAAGAAATTGAAAATTATGTTGTTGAAATAGAAAATAAGAGCGTCGAAGCTACCCTGGAGAATGAACTAGCATTGGTTAACACTCAACCTGGATTTCATCAATCACATGTCCTGCCTTGTCCTCGGGTAACTCATTCAGATGTATTTATCATACATGATTCATTTCCTCCACATCCTCCGAGCAAACCATTCAAGGAGGTTCTGAAATTCCTTTTTTCAAACCTTGAAAGTGTTGCCAAACAGATATGTAAAGAAGCTATGTATGCTTGAAATCATTTGGTGTAACTTGCAAAATATGTGGTGTGGTGAAAAAAAAGCAGGCAATAACAAAAAATGGGTTGATATGTTTAACTGAAATCTACTCGAGCAGCTCCAAGCCTTTCAAGAGGATAAATCAGAGTTTCATAGTAGGGTTATACATATAAAAAAGCGTTTGGCCTCGAGATATGAAAAATAATTTGAGCAACTCACATTAGCACTTTGAATTATATTTCCAATCACATTGGCACTTCAAATTAATATTTTGATAGAAGTAAGCACTTCAAATTATATTGCCACTCACATTGGCACTTTGAGAAATGCTTTGATAATCGTTAGCATTTCGAATTTTACTTTCACTCACATTGTCACTTTAAAAATGCTTTGATATACGTTAGCACTTCAAATTATAATATATTTAATATCTTTTAATAACCTTTTAGTTTCATAGTTCAAATAAAATCTCACACAAAAAATTATAATTTCCTCAACATAAAATGTTATACTTATAAAACAAATTTGCTAACAAACAAAAATTGTATATATAACACTGGCTATACGAGCACCTCATTAAAACCTTCCTAAGCCACCAGGAGAGGAAATAATATGCCACCGTTCAAAGATCGCATCCAACTTTTTTCAATTCCCATTTTCCATGTTTATGTTTAGTTTGAAGAATTGTTGGGTTGGCTTACTATTGCACAGAGAGCCGCTGAAAGAGAAGTCGTGAGAATCGTTGACGATAAACCAAATAAAATCATTTAAACGAAGACTTACGTTCTTTGGCCTTCTACTATAAAATCATCTTATTTTACCGCCATTGAAGGTTCCTCAGACAGCCCATCTGATTTAACCCCCAAAAATTGCTTCCAATAACCTCCTCGAATCAACCAAAAGAAAACTTCTCAAATCAACAAAGAAAATCCTCTTCGACAAAATATAGAAATATCTTCTCACAGAAACCAATCTCCTCGTACAATAAAAAAGCTCTTCCTCGGAGATCTCCTCGTATAAGCAAAGAAACTCTTCGCTGTAGAAGTCGGTTCGTAACTATTTGAAATTCCGAAGATCTTAATACTTCACCAAATCCTTCTACTAAATCTATTACACAAACTCCTCTCTAAAATGGGAGGTTTAGGACGAACAAAGAGCCACATATGATATTTTCGGATAACAACCAACAAACAACCTTGAGCATACATGGTAATTCCCAAAACAAACCTTGAGATGTCTAAGGAGGTGGCTGAATGAGAATCTATGATAGAGATTGATTCAGATATTCAAAATATCAGAATAAATTTTCCTTATGATTCCGAGGGAGATGTTACAAAGAAATAAGTTGTCGAGAAGAAGAAAAATAAGAAAACAAATTAGACTATTATTCTTTCGGAGGACATCGCTGCAAAACTGAATGTCAATCTCAAAAATGTCCTCCTCGAGTACCTTATTGCGCTTAACAATGTGAAATACGAATACTACAACCATTCCAAAGCCAAGATTCTGAAGAGGCAATGTGGTATTCTTGACAATGTTGCCATTCGATTACCCTTGGTAGGAGAGACCACACTTTCATATGGAGACAATGAGCTAGTGGTATACCCATAAATCTTAAATTGGGGCCTTCGGTTTCCGTTGGACCCAGTTGTGGTAGACTACTTTGAAATACTCGACTTATGCCCAACACACCCACGTTTGAACTTATGGTTTATCCAATATAATGGCATAAAAACGTACCAAGATATATCTACAAATAGAGAAATTCATCGCACAGACTGGTGTTTCGAAGAATCTTGCTCTGCTTTTTTATTATTTCACCCTCAGAATTTTTAAAACAATCATCAACGATATCCTTGAGGCAGGAAAAATGTGGAAGTTTAATTTTTTCTTCATTTCTGGTGCTTGGGAGAATGGTAAGGAAATATCAACTCACAAATACCTTGAGGCTAAATCTTAAATGGAAGAGCACCAGTAAGTAATATAAAAAATATTTAAAGTAATTTTCATTTTACTCATATTAACTCTTGTTGTTCTTCATAAAAAATCAAGGTGGTACAAGGTCCATAAAGTTGTTGTCGAGGACACATTTATAAAATTAAGCGAATGGGCATAACGAGAATGGTCCAACGAATTTCATATGACATTCGTGCCTCTGAACTTCGTCCAAAGTCACCTCTGGATGCTCTCATTGGACTCTGTCGTACTTGTAGACAAACTGGTGGAACCTCATGGTGCATGAGACATTGTAAATAGATTGGCTGCTCCGGCTCCATGTATTAAACTTCCTGCACAGAATAGGGTACCAAGCCATTTACCAAAAAAGAGTTAAAATGAAAAATATCAAGCTGGTCCTTTAAAGATGCCAAAGAAAAAGAGCCCGAAAATAAAACCGAAGAGAAAAGCTACCAAAGTTAACCCTCCTGATACTGAAAATACCCAAGATGAGTCCTCTAAAAAGAGAAAGAAGGTTGTTGCTTGGAAGAAAAAGAAGAGCTCCTCGAAAAATCTCCCAATAATCGTGAAAGAAGATGTAATTGATGTATCATCCTCAAATCTGACCCAACTTCTTAGAAAGAAAAAAGAAGAAGATGAAGATTAAGACCTCTACGCAAACCCTCAGGTTCAAGAAGTGCAAAATTACATTGTTGAAATTGACAACAAAATTGCTGAATATGTCGGGGATAGAGTAATAACATTGGTTGAGAATCAACCTCGCTTTCCTCAAAACCAAAATCTATCTCTTTCTCAAGTCACTCCCTCGAATGCCCCTGATTTTTATGATTCGTTCCCTCCACATCCTCCAGGTGAACCATCCGAGAAAGTTCTGAAACTGCTCACTCATTTTCCAAACCTAGAAGGTGCTCTCATCTTTGCTCAAAACCAACTGCAGAGCTTTCAAAAGATGTGGTTTGGTTGAAAAAAAAGAATCTGGTCATGAAACAAAAATGGGTTAATATATGTAACATGAATCTCATTGAGAAATTTCAAGCCTTTCATATAGATTGGTCGGAATTCCACATCCGAGCCATTCAAATAAAACGTCGTTTGGCTAACATATCTATGAAGCCAAAATCTCTGGAACCTGATAACAACTTAGTCTTCGGATCGTAGGACTACTTTTTCATTACTCAAAGAACGAAAGAATACAGAGCTGTAGGATTAATCAATAGCGCTCATATTGGAACAACCACCAAAACAATTTACGACGGTAATTTCGATCCAACCAAAGTTACTACTGTTTCTCCTTCTCCTATAATCGAAGAACGTCCATCTTCCAAAGTCTTAGGTCTTAAAACACCTCGAGCCTCTTCATCTCAAAGTAAAATTTCTCCTTTGATTAGTGAAGAATATCCTTTGAGACATCATTCTTCAAATCATTCTTCAACAATAAAAAAAAGAAGAAATTTTATTGTCATGGGAGACGATTAAGAAATTATTCTAACTCATCCCCCTTCGAACCTAGATATTGAAGCTCCTCCTCAGAGAGAAGTAAGTGAGGAAGTTCCTCAAGCAAATAAGCCCTTACCAGAAACTGTAAATTTGTTACCTCAACAATCTTGAGAAGAAACATCAAAGGCTAATGAAGCTGATTCTGGGGCTACCAGAACCGATATCGAAGCTGAATCTGATGATGGGAACTCAGAAAATACCTATAAGCCTCGGAAAGAGAAAGATACTTACTTTGTTTTCGAAGAAGAAAGAACTACAATTGGCAGAAATTTAAGCGATCTCGAAACTAAATACATCATTACTCTTAAAAAAGTACGGTATATATATTACAAAGATAGCCAAGCTTCGGTTCTAAAAAATAAATGGGGAATGGGAGATAATATAATTATTCGACTGCCTATTGAAGGAGAAAATCCCTTAGACTGCAAATATGACGAGTTAATAGTCTACCCCAAAATCATCAATTGGGGTTTTCGGTATCCACTGGATCCTATGATCGTGGAATACTTCAAACTTGTCAACTTATTTCTTATCTACTGTAGAAAGTTATTTGCTTCCACAATGATTAATAAGCATATTTATAGGGAACATAATGAAGCTGCTAATTGGGTAGCGAAGCATACAATTAACACTCCATCAAATTGTTCTTTCAACCCCACAAACTTACTTCGTGGTCTGAGTACTATAGTTTTGCTTGAAAGCCTTAGTGTTGGCTATATAAGAGATATCACTAATTAAACTAACCAAAATGCAGGTTTTACCTGACCAGAACATTTTTATCTTTGCAGGTATCTCCCCTCACAGATGACCAGAAGACAAACACTGTAACATGGTTCCATAAAACCCAAATCCTTCCTAACCTATGAAACGAGTGATCGGTGACATACTGCCAAAAAGGGGCGATCTTTCTAATGATGAAGTTAACATTATTTATATGGACTTTTGTTTCCACAAGAATCATAATAGTGATGCTATTTTTTATGATAAAATCAATAACATCTTTTTGATGAACTGGGTCGTTCACCCCACGAACATTCCAGGAAGCAATAATCATTAAAATCTTACAGTGAGAAAGAGACGAATCTAATAATGGACGACGAAGATATTTTTAGGATACGAAGACTCATCCATTAGAAATCTAAAATAATAAAATTCAACCTCGCTGCATACACTTTTAGACAACCATCTTGTATAATATATTAAATAATAAAAAATAAAATACTAGCTTCTTAGTTATGTTAAATTCAAAATTTAATACAATTGAAATAAAGAAATTACTTAAACTTATGTAAAAACCTTTAATGTGTGTGGAAAGGTCCAAATTGGAAAAAACTAAAAAATAACCCATCCTAGAAAATACCAAATTACTTACCAAAATACGGTTCAGAGTTGTAGAATTAAATGTAAAGAAGTGTGGACCAAAACAAACCGTTGTGAATGAGGGACAGCACGGTAAGAAACAAGGAGGTAAGCTCCTTTGACGGACTGAAAAATAGGTGGAGAGCTCAACTATTTTGCGAGTGAAAGCGGAGGGAGGTCTTGCCGGAGACTCGACTGAAAAAAGGACTCCAACACACCCATAACTGCGAAACACAGAGATCAAGAAGCACCGCAAAATTGGTGAGAATCTGCCGAGAAAAATAATAGATCTGGAATCCAAGACCGCCCGTGTAACGACTATAGAACCAAGACCGGTCTCGGGAGAAACAGAGCACGAGGATAATGCAATAAGACTCGACGAACGGCTAGCTAAATACCATCCAAGCCCCTTACAAAGACTCCGAACAAGAAAAGAAGTGAATAAGTTAAACGGAGCTCGGGGAAGAGAGATCCAATTCGACCGACTTTGGATCTACTCACGAAAAACGGATTCAAAAAGGTCTGAACAGTCGCTTTCCGACCGAGTGAGAGAGAAAATACTCGAAGACACCAAACGAAGGTCGAGGACAACCGTCCACTGAGAAGGAACCGGCGACGCAATAACAGAAAAAAATCTGGCTGATGATAAGGTGTTTTCTTGACATCGAAACTGGAAAACACCACCACATAACTGAATACAAAAGTTTCATGCCATACCACCTGAAACCGACTTTTAAACCCAAAAAAAGAAGTCATTCAAACTTAGAAAACTAACCGTTAGAGAGACTTTCTTTCTCTAAGTCTATGACTTCAATGTCAAAAGCAATCTTACAATAAAGGCATTGAACAGTAAATCGTCCCTCGACTATCGCGTTTGGTGACAGATAGTCCCTTGACTTTCAAATGTCCGTTGACAGTCCCTGGACTATCACGTTTGGATAAAGTTAGTCCACCAGATCCTCTAATCCATGAGAGGCTGCCACCTGTCACCATTGTCCCCAGATTTTTGTATCACCACTAGTCCCTTGAGTTTAGGTCAAACCCAAAATGTAGAAAATTACAGAAAACTAAACTCAAGGGACTAGTGGTGATACAAAAATCTGGGGACTATGGTGACACATGGCAGCCTCTCATGGATCAGAGGATCTGGTGGACTAACTTTATCCAAACGCGATAGTCCAGGGACTGTCAACGGACATTTGAAAGTCAAGGGACTATTTGCCACCAAACGTGATAGTCGAGGGACGATGTACTGTTCAAAGCCTTACAATAAACATATTTATTTATTTATTAATCAAATCATTTTTTATGTTCCTTAGTTATTTATATTTGAATTTTGTAAGTTGGGCTCAGACTTCTTTAAAACCGTATAAAATTGATTAGGATAAACTCAATTTTAACGTTAATAATTTGTATTCAGATTGTTTCCCATGAAATGTAGTACAAATCGCGTTTTTTTTTATTTTCTCGGCACTATTCAATGAGTGCGCAAAGGGTAAACTCTTAGTCTGACGCAATAGCCTGCAAACCAACGCACAGAATGCAGAGTGTCAAAGATGGTGTAGTCCAAAAGAAGAGGTAGTCCATGAGCTGGCAGTTTGTAGCCATGAGGGTCAATCCGATGTTGGAAGAAGAACCTAAGTTTCCTAATACGAAGCCTCCCAAATAAGACAAAAATGGACATTACACCAAGATATGATTGGTAGTCTCTGGAAAACTAGTGCCCAAAATATAGGCTGAGAGTGTCACAAAATCCTAAGACAGAAGCTTATCTCTGGTGAGGATTTCCCCTTGGATGACAAGCGAGATAATGAAGGAATGTTTGGGAATATTAAGTTTGTTCCAAACAAGATTGACCCAAGGACCCTGAGTGATAGATGGTTGAATGTAATAATTAATACTATTTATTGTAAAAATTGTACTTTTCTGGTTGAGTATCTAAATCTTAACATCCTCTTTGTTTGGAGGGGTATGAAGTAAACTAATAAAGTTACCGATTTCCTACAGGTGGGCTAGATTATATCTTTTCCTAGATCGGAGTTGAGTGGACCAGTTCCAGAAACCATTGTCGATGATGTCTGAAACTTTGGTATTATTGTGCATTCTAGTATTGAAAATGATACTAGAACCATATCGGTAAACTAAGGACTTATAATAAAGCTAGGGCCATACCAAAAGGAAGTTGAGATATCTTTACCAATATTAGATTGGTAGAGTTTGGCAGCTAACGACCTTAATTTTATAATTTTCCTCCTGTTACGGGAAATAACAAAGCTTGCCAAAGTGTAAACATTCGAGTAGTCAGAAAAGAGAAGACGTTACATTCATCTTGGAGAATTTTCTTACTTATAGTTCTCTCAGTTAGTGAGTGGTTACAGATACATATATTTACACTTAATTTACCCACTACTGCACTTACACCACATCACCTATAATTACGGCTAGAATTACTACATGGTTTGACTAAAACTTACAACATCATTGAACATTGACTAAGAAACCGTTTCTTAGTTGCCTCGGCTTGAGATACGGCATAGTCCGAGCTGATCTCGATTGGTCGAGTATGATTGGTCGTTAATATTTTGAGATCACACGATTCTATGTTAGTTCGTTCATCTGCTGACTCTTGCATAGTAAGCTCGACCCACCGATTTGCTCGTCTGAATTGGTCGTTGCTATCCTTTGTATTTCTAGTGACTTTTCTCCCTTCATTGCTTATCAAACCATACTGAGCTCATCCTTTGTCTTTCTGGTTCCTTGCATCTGCTTGGTCGTATTGCGCTCTGCTCGGTTGTTGAATACCCCCTCATCGAGGCACCCTAGCTTATAGATTTCGTGTTTTATTAAACTGATAAATCTATAAATTAAAAGTTACCATTTTAAGAGAAATATATTTGCATTTTAGGCGAATGCCAAACCAAGGATTTTGGAATGTAACTGTGACTGTTCTGACACAGCCGTATTTTGGAAACAACACATGGGGCTTGGGTTTTGTAGAAGTACAAGTGGTTGATGACTTATCTCATGATTTACTTTGCAAAATACCAAATTACTGTGAACTTACAGTTGCTTTAAATACTCCTTCCATCGATTTTTCTTCATTTGTAATCACAATTTCTCTAGACACTCTTTCTTGTGTTTTTTATCTTCTAAGGCTAACACTGTCATCTGTTACCCAGAAGTACATCGTTGAGTTTCAAACTGCAAATCAGTTACACTATTTCTGCTTAACTTGTGCATACATGTAGTGTTTGATAAGAGTTTAAAACCCTGAATTCTGAAATAATGGGCTTGTGAATATGATAACCATCAAATACTTTAATTTACAAGATGTTGAACCAAGCACCCCTCACCTGCTATAATCATGTTTATTCGTGACATCAACTCCTTGCAGTCCCAGTAGAAATAATGGCACCAAAAAGGGAGATAAGGAAGAACTTAGAGAAAACTTCAGAATCTGAATTTGAAGACCGTGCTGTCTTGGAAAGCTACTTTTCACAAATAGCCCACAAATATGTGTATCTAGACGATGCTGAGTTGCTCAGTTTTAATGCTAGGTATGTCATTCCAAAAGACATCACAGTGAGAGTGCCCCTGGTCGGGGAGCATTCATATCACACTCGTGAAACAGAGACTTGTTTATTTACAACCTTGTTCGATTGAGGCTTGCAACTTCCCTTTCCCATGTTGATCCGTGATGTTTTTAGCGTGATAGGAATCTGTCCTACCCAATTATCTGCTAACGGGTAAGGGATGCTACTTAGTGAAGTTCTTAGCTCACGTTTATTATGGATTAAAGTATGTTTTGTTGATTTGTTATTGGTGACTGATGTGATCAAACTCGTTAAATCCCTTTTCTTTTACACTCATCTAAAGGGAACGAAAAAGATTGTTGAACTCCCCTCGTCAGATAAGAATTGGAAGAACTGCTTTATGTTTGTGTTTGGAAATTGGGAACATGAAAACCAATCATGAACCTCCAATCAGAGAGAAAATAGAGAGTGAAGTGTAAGCATCAGTAGTGTTAGCTGTATACTGAATTGTTTTGTAAGTAAATGTTGATAGTTGACCCTTCAATGTCTGTATATACAGGTGAAGCAGATAACCAAGATTGGCGGAAAGAAAGAGGGTCAAAAGATTACATAAATCCCGTGATCGAGGTCGACAATCTATCCAGCTCCACGTGGTTACAAGAACCTAAGCTTCTATATATGCAGTTTAACTATCTTAAATCACGGTTTCGGCCGGTATCAGAGTTGACAGTCACAAAAGACAGAAAGGTGATGTTAATTGCATGTGAGCTGAATGCGACGAGGAGGAAGAGGACAATAATTCGACCTTGTTGGTGAAGCCTTAGAACAAACAACAAAAGTTGATCCTGGATGCTGTTCCAGTGACTGCCTGGAAGCTGCAACTAAGAGATGAGGAAAGTGATAGTGGGGAGGATGCACAAAGAAACTCCATGGATCCTCTAGATCCTCCTTTAACATTAAAAGGATAAGGTAGAGAGCCCGAGACTGAGAAACCCATTAATTTGGTTGAAGATAGTGAAGAAGAAAGGGAAAGGGCACAGTCCGAGAAGTTGATCCGACCAGAGCTGGCAGCAAAGATGGAAGAATTTTGTCAAAGTGTCAACTGTTCATCCCTCTGTGGTTGTATTGCAAGGAATTAGCTCACTGCCTCCTACAAGGTATGCAGTGAGGCCTGTAATTGGAAATAACAGTGTGGGGACCAATCAACACAATGTGGCCATGGACGAGCTGATTCATAAGAGGATCATCATGCCCCACCCATCAATGCTCATGTTTGAGTAACTCAAGCGTGTTCCAGAGTTGTCGTACTATGATGGGATGCATATGAGCGATATTTTACAACGGGAAGTGGAGCTCGCCACTGAGGTAAGAATGTGAATTGTAAAATAAGTATTTACACAACGCATGGCAACTAATTGCTTGTGTTACGTAGTTGCATCACAACTAAGTTGTCGTGTCATATTGACGCATGTCTCCCAAGGATCTAGAAGTAATGGAGAGGTGGAATCCAGAGCTAATGTTATTTGGATCAGCCAAGACAACTGCAGCAGAGGTAGTTCACTTGAGACATGCCTATGAGTCTCCCAAAGATGCCAAGGAGAAGGAAATTGAGGCCAGTGAGAAATTGCAAGGCAAGATGGAGACATTGAAGGAAGCTTTAATTTACAGTGATGAAAAGTACAAGGAAGTGTCCATAGGTTATACTAAATTGCTAGAAAAAAAAATAGTTTGGTCCAAAGGAACGAATAACTTATCACTCAAACCTCCAATCTACTGGACAAAAACTTGGCTCAGGCTAAGAGGATGGAAGAGCAAGCTGACCGAATGGATGGAGTGTCAGCGGAAAATAATAATTTGAAGTAAAGATTAGATGAGGTGCAGAAAGAGTTCGAACTGGAGAGGCAACAATGGAAATATATTTTGACGACCGCACTGGAGGAAAGAGAGGCTCAAATGATAAGCATTGCAATGGATATGATAGCGAGAGAAAATAAAGAAGTTGCGACTGAGCTGGCGGTGTTAAATCTTGGCTAAACCTTAGGTCCCTATATCCCTCATTTAAAAGACATGTGCATCCTCAAGATGTTCCACCTCAAGTCACGTCTGATGCTAACATCGCTCTGAATGCGAAAGATCTCATTGTTGATGTTGTTACAATTGGATTTGATCCAGTAGGTGCTGCGAACAACCCAACCCAACCAGATCACACCAAGCTTCCTCCTCCTCCAAATGTTTAACTATAGTAAATTATGCTTAATGAAAGATATAAATTCTGAGAATGAACTTTTGTGTAATGTTGGGCTACATCTTAACTTTTGTTGTTTATTAAATAGATGTGGGAGGATAATGTATATGGAACGATCTTGGTAGCTTGAGTACACATTTATTAGACAAAATTATATATATATATATATATATATTCTTGGAGATGTGTTTATTAGTGCATATAGTTTCATAGGGCTATCCTTACAAGGTCGAGCTCAGTAAGGCTCATGCTGTAGCTTAGACAAGCATCGTCTTTATAACTGATCCACGGCGAGGTCGCGTAGACCCTATTGCGTAGTCTGCTATAGACTTGGTTTGTAACCAGTTCGCTAATATACCAAGTACAAGGTATGTGGCACACTATGGACTTTATATAGCTCGTAAGCATTGCCAATTAGCTCGTTCGTGTTTATAGACACTTAATCTAGACTGAGTATGGTCCATGTTATAGCCATAAGGGGCGTGGTCAATGACCCATTTGCTAATTATAACGATAAAACTTGTAATAAACACGCACCATCAGGGAAGAAAAAGAGCGCATCAATATATTCTAGTTAGATTAACGATAAAATTTAAGATGATTCACATTCTAGAGGTGCTTGAGTGCACTGCCGTCTTGATCTTCCATTTGATAAGCCTTATGGTGTCCTGTAGAAATGATTGTATATGAACCCTCCCAATTAGGTCCTAACTTGCCGCTTGCTCCACTGCCTGATCCTTGGAATGTCTTCTTCAACACTAGATCACCCACCTTGAAACTGCCGTATGACTACTGGTACCATGATGACTTGGTATTATGATTTCTGCTGGTAAACCAGAGCGAAAGACGTATCACCTGTTGTTGCCCGTGAAGTAGTTTTATATGCCCATAAGACCTCAGCCAAAATTCTAGGCCATTTTCCCTTGGCTCCTTTAAGCTTCTTCTTAATTCCCTTAAGTAATGTTCTATTTGTTACTTCCACTTGTCCATTGGCCTGGGGGTAATATGGCGTGGAAAAATGTTGGAAGATCCCATATGGTTTACAGAAGTTGGTGAGTACTGAATTCTGGAACTGCGGGCCTTTATCGGTCATCAAGACTCGTGGTATGCCATATCGAGTCAGAAGTTGAGTATGAATGAAATTACATACCTCACGTGCTCTTGTTTAGAATAAAACTTTAGCCTCAACCCATTTGGAGAAATAGTTCACCGCCACAAGCAAGAACTATCTTTTCCCGATGGCCATTGGTAAGGGCCCAACCAAGTCTTTCCCCATTTATCGAAGGGACAGGGAACGAGAACGGTTTGCATCTGCTCGCTAAACATATATTGTGTATTAGCATATTCCTGGCATTTGTGACATTGCTGCACTAAATTTTCTGCATCGGCCGCTAACTCTGGCCAATAGTATCCTGCCAAGAAAAATCGTCGGATTAGAGTTCGGTGTCCATAATGAACGCCTGCCTCTCCTGAATATAAACCGTACTTGATTGAATTTTCCTCTATACGATCGAGGCAGCAAAGTAGAGGTTGGGTGGCTCTTTTCCAATAAAGAACGTTATCGAGTACACAATATTTTGTTGCCTTGAGTTGCAGGGCTCAAGCCTCATTTTTATTGGTTGACAGTTGTGTGGGCATTAAATATTGCAGATAAGGTTTCCTCTAGTAGGTAGCGTGAGCGATCGTATGGATGGCTTCTTCTTTGAGGACTAGCTTGGTTGTCGCCAACTGCTGAAGGAGTACCAAAGGACTTTCTCCCAAGGCCGCTGTGTTAGCTATCAGGTCTGCAACAGAATTCGCCGAACGTGGGATCTGTTCATAAGAGACGCGAACAAACTTGGATTCATATTCCTTTATAATAACAAGGTAATCTCAGATTCCTTCTTGTTTACAATTATAAGCGCCCACTGCTTGGTTAAGCACTAACTGCGAATCTGATTTGATTCTAATATTCAGCGCTCCACAAATCAAAATCAACTTCATGCCACATAGAGCAGCCTCATATAATGCTATATTATTTTTGACCGGGAAGTTAAATCAGACCACCTGCTTAAGTTCCTCTCCATCTGTCAATCACAGCACGACTCCAGCCCATTCGCCAGATATACCAGAGGCGCCATCGACTTCAACGATCGACTTATTGTGAGTCGGTGCTTCAAATTTCTCCCTTTCGTTGGGTTCTTTCATAGAGGATGATAATTCTGCCAGGAAGTCAGCGATCACCTGGCCCTTAATAATTGTTCGCAGTTCGAAACATATACCATATTCACTAAGCTCGAAACTCCACTTAGTATGACATCCCGATACATCAAGCTTCTGCAGTACTGCTCGCAAAGAAAAAGTTGTTCGAACATTCAAGATGTGTCCTTGGAAATATGGGCGCATTCGCCTGGCATCAGTGACCAAACGAAGGCTAGCTTCTCAACGTTAAGGTACCTTGTTTTCGAATTTACTAAATTTTTACTAGTATAATACACTGGTCGTTGTACTCCATTGTGCTCGCGAATCAGAACTGAACTGACAGAGAATGGAGATACTCATAGATATAAAAACATTGTTCGCTGGGCGACGATATAGACAAAATATTTAGAGCAGTAAGATATAACTTGAGCTCGGCGAAAGCTTTATTGTAGTGTTCCGTCAATGTAAACTTCTTGGCCTCTCTTATAATTTCAAAAACGTGTTGCTCTTATCCGATGCTTGAGAAATAAACCTTGATAGTGCTGTCACGCGTCCCCCGTCAAAATCGCGTTCTACTGGACATGATCAGCCTCGATAGCTCGCTGAATCACTACATAACCAAGGAACTTTACCCTAGCGACCCCAAATGAGCACTTAACTACCTACAATTTCTTTAGATCCTGTTCCTTGGTATAGGTTTTGACAATTTTATCATTGATATATGTCTCTAAATATTTTCCCAAATGATCCTGAAAAATTTGGTTTATCAATCGCTGGTACGTAGATCCTGCGTTCTTTAATCTGAAAGACATAACTGTACAACGATAGAAGCCTCTCTCGGCTTAGAATGCGTTATGCACTTGATCGGACGGATGAAGTCGAATCTGATTGTACCCGGAGTAAGCATCCATAAATGAAAGATATTTTCCACCGGAAGCTGAATCTACAAGTTAATCAACACGCGACAAGGGAAAATCATCCTTATGACATGCTTCGTTTAAGTGGGTAAAGTCCACACACATCCGCCACTGACCGTTTTTTGTCTCTACCAATACATCATTTACTATCCGGACCTGGTACCGTGCTTTTTCGATGTGCTCGAGCCGAGTTAACTTGGCCACCTCTTCTAATACGGCCTCTTGTTTTTCCACCGAGAAGGATCTGTGCTTCTAGCGTACTGGTTTGGCACACATGTTAATGGCCAATTCGTGACAAATGATAGATGAGCTGACCCCGGAAACATCACCTTCTTCCCATGCCAACAGATCCAAATTCTTGGATAACAAAGTAATAAAAAATTTCTTAAAGTTTTGAGATAACTTACCCCCATCCGGAGTTGGCGGCCTTCGGCTATTGGTTCCTCCACTATTTATGAAATTGCATCAATATGATGATCAAGCTCACGAGGATCATCGAGCGGGTCCGGCGAGGGTGGACCCAATGCCTCCGCAGGGACCCCCTCACCGTTTAATTGCTATCAGAACGGCTTTGATGGGTCGACCCTAACCCCATAACAAGTTCTTGCTGTCCTTTGGCTTCCTTGAATTATACCAACTGAGTTCCCCACCGGATATTTCACGCACTAGTGTAATGTACATGGTTTCACTTCCATCCTATCCAGCCACGGTCGCCCAATGATGGCATGGTACAGGCTCGGTGCATCATAAATTATGAATAGTTTTTTAGCTCTTTTTTGTTGTTGCTCCGTATCCAACCTTTACCAGCAACTCTACTTCCCCAACACACTCTGAATTTATTCCCTCATAGCCGACCAACACGCGCTGAATAGGTTGATATGGTGGCACATTTAACATACGGTCGAAACTGTATTTAAAGATTATGTTAGCAGAGCTGCCTCAATCGACTAGAATGTGGGCTACCATAACTCATCAAATATCCATATAAATGGTTAGCGTATCCTCATGAGGTAGTTTGACGCCTCTAAGATTATCATCATTAAAGGTGAGGTCGGCCACTGGATCCCTGTAACTACGGTAAGATTGATATCTATGTCGTACACATCGAACTCATTTTTTGTTTTCTTATTAGAACTGGTTCCCTGGGATATTGTAGAGTTACCCCCTACAATTGTGTATATGGAAAAAGGTACATTGTGATTGGGTAGGAAGTTGTCACCGATCTCAGATTTCTGTTCCATTCCACTGTTGTGCTGTGGTGTACCTGCTAAATCTGTGACTTCCGAGTTGCCTACCGCAATCATAAGGAGCTACTGTTGTTTGTTTGTCTCTCCTGCTTTCTCATTTCTAGAATTTTCAGAGATGGGTGATCCAACCTCTTCGCGGCGATCATGGTGTGAGCATATGATAAACTGCACTAATTCTCTGTTATCAATGAGTCATTGGATCTCCTCCTTGAGTTTCCAACATTTATCTGTTGAATACCCGTGGTCGTTATAATAGGAACAAAAATATATGTTGGACCGTTTAAACCCGAGAGCGCTCATCACATGGGGCGTCTAGTACTTCGTTCTCCCCCTCGTTCAATCATATATTATGGAAATAGCTTCAGTTAAGGGGGTGAATCGCCTGGTTGGCTGCTCAAATTGATGAGGACGTCGGTTGGTCTCTCTCTGGCGCTGCTCTCCAACCTTCTTCCGCTTCAGTCCTCCTTCATTGGCATCTTACCCATGCCGCTCAGGCGAGCCATCCCTTTGGGCATCATCAACTCTGATAAAGGTATCAGCTCGGGCGAGTAGATCTCCTATGTTTTTCGTTGGGAATATGATGAGGTCTCCATAGAGCTCCCCTTTTCGGTCAAACCCCCTTTTAAGTGATGTCGCCGCCATGTTTTCTAATAAATCTGGCAAGACATTCATATCATGAACAAATCATCTAACATAACTTTTAAAGGACTCACCTCGTCACTGATAAAGATCCATGATCGAATCTCGCTCGCGCTTAGGCTTTTATTTTCCAACAAACTTCTCCCCAAACGCTTTCCAAAGACTCGTGAAGTCGTAAATGGAGCCTTTCAGGAGGCTACTGAACCAATCTATCACGTTACCTTTGAGGTTCATGGACAACGCTCAGCATAACATTGCCTCATTTGGGTTGAATGTCATCATCATGTTGTGGAACTGTTCCAGATTTCTTTCTGCGTCTCCTGTTCAATCGTAGGCCTCCATTTAAAGATGATCAAACTTCCTTGGAAGTTGGGCCTCGAGAAGTTTTTCAGAGAAAGGTGATTGCTTCAGTATGTAAGTTGACAGTCTTTGGGGAACTTGGTTGTAGCCGAGATCCTCATCCTCTCTTGCTCGCTTGAAAGATGTTGGGCCCGCCTCCTTTCTAGGCCCTAGCTCCTTAGCTCGATTCTTGTCCCCGTTTTGTCCTTCGCCTTCCTTCTTGCCATTGCGTTTGGATGATCGATCCACCCTGTTAACATTGCTGGCCTCCCGACCAAATTGATGATTGGCCCGACTTGTTCCTTTGAACTTATCTGTGAGGGCGTGAATAGCATTGTTCATTCCGGCCATGGTGGCATGCATAGCTTGTTCTCTCGCATCGTGCTCACACGAAACCCTTAGCTGCTCCTGTTTAAGATACTGGATTTGTTGCTCCAGTTATTGGACCGTCGGATTGACAGGTCCGTTGGCGGGTCGACTAGGAACATCTGTGGGTCGACGAGGAACATCTGCGGGTTGACGAGGTTGGGCGTCGACGTCGGTGACGATTGCAGGTGGTAGCGGCTGACCCCCCCCCCCCCCCCCCCCCGGTTTTGTTAACTTGACAGGTGCTGCAAAGTCGGCCTCTTGGGTAGCAACAGGGACAAGATACATGTTACTTTTCCTAGGTGGTGGATTTGCTACCACCCTCCTACTGCTTGCTGCCCCGCTCGATTCTTGGTTCTCTCACTCGATTCCTATCCTAGTGACTACCATGGTTAATGACTGATTATGATTTCCTCAGACACGGTGCCAACTTTGTTACAGGAAATAACAAAGCTTACCAAAGTAAAAAAAAAATCATTAAGCATTGACTCAGAAACCGTTTCTTCTTTTAAATAGCTACCTCGGCTTCATATACAACATAGTCAGAACTGAGCTCGATTGGTCAAGCATGATCGATCGTTAATACTTTGAGATCGCGTGATCCTCTGTTAGTTAGTTCATCTGCTGATTCTTGCATAGTTAGCTCGGTCGGTCGACTCGTTCATCCGAATTGGACGATGCTACCCTTTGTATTGCTAGTGACTTTACTCCCTTAATTATTTATTAAACTATCCCGAGCTCATCTTTTATCTTTCTGATTTCTTGCATTTCGCTCGATCGTATTGCGCTCTGCTCGGCTGGTGAATACTCTCTCATCACCTCCACCCTCAGCTAGGTGAGGAACCACTAGGAATGTTTCATAGGTTTTTCTCTTTAACCTTCTCGGGTACTAACCGATCACACTAAATTGAGGATGTTTTTCCGCTTGGACCAAAAAAATTTGAGGATGACGAACTAATTTTATATCCTGAGGTCTATAATCTCAAAATTTCCCTCATGTGAGGGCAATGTAACTTTGGACCAAGCTAATTTAGAGACATGGATTTTCATTTTATGACCCTACCAAAATAAATAGACAGAGTAACAGGGAAAGGTATATGATGGTACATAAATGAAGAATAAACATTGAGACTAATAGACACGTCCATTAAAAAAGGCGATCTTAATAAATTGGAGCTTCAAAACATAAAAAATATATTTGGAGAACTATAAATTAATACAACTAGTAATCTTATTAAATAACAATCTACATTCGTTATGCGAAATACAAGAGGTGATGAGGAACACATAAGTAGTGCACATAGAGGTTACCTTCCTCAAAGCTCATACTGAAAATAACAAAATGATAGATCAGATAAAACTTCATAGAGGAAATTTGATTTTTTATGGGGTTGAAATATAGGTCCGAGAGAGTTGTGAACTTTTCAAATCCCTTCTTAATTAGATTACTTGAGTTGATGTTGACATGAAAGAAAATCACTAGATTGTTTGCGAAGTAGAGACTAATTATTTTGCGCTTGTAATATGTTTAATAGAAATTAAATGAGAGATTAAGACTTTTCTCTTTGAGAATACTTGAAATAACATACATAATAAGTACAAAGATGAATGATGATATGAGGTCCCCTTGTGAGAGTCCTCTCTTGCCCTTAATGAAACCAAAAAAATATCCATTAATGTTGAATGAGTAAAATGAGTTTATATACACTAAATAATCCAACCAATCATTTAAAAGGGGAAGTCCATTGAGTAAAAAAATATATAGGAAAAGTAAAGGTTTATAGTCATTGAAGAGTTCCTGGTAAATAAGGATATTTTGGAGAAAACTACGACAAAATGTAAAGGTTGATTGAGAGGGGTCTCTCAACAAGAGGAGAGAGTATTTAATCATGTTAGTAAGAAGAATAAACAAAACTTTATAAATAAAATTGTAACATTAAGTGGATTTGAAGTCGTAGGGGGATGATCGATTTTCATTCTTCGGGATTAAGGAGATAACAGTTTTATTCCAACTAGGATCCATAAAATTAGGGAGGAAAAATCATATAGTATTTTACAAATTTCGACACCAGGGATAGCCCACTAGAATTTGAGAAAACTAGAACTAAAGTCATTTGGGTCACAAGCCTTATTATTGTCAATACTAAAACTATTTATTTTTATATCATCGTGGGGATATAACAAATAATGAGTTTTATCACAAGTACTTAGTTTGATGGTGATAAGATTGTTAATACAATTGAGACCGGAGAAGTTTTTTTATCTATGATATTATTTTATTGATTAAAGAAAATGTTAGGTACTCTATCATAGAAAGTACAAATGTTTCGAAGAGGGTTATTCATAAAAATGATTTTGTTTTGAAAAATATACCCTTTGATACTATTGTGGAACAATTTTAAATTACGTTCTCACAACTTTATGGGGATTATGCGTAAAAAATAAGCGTCGCACAACTAAAGAAAATAAAAAATTGAGGCATTAATTTCACCGGCAATAACCACACGATTGTGCGAAATATTTTCCTTGGGCTTGTAGAAAAAGGCTTTAAACAGATAAAGCTCTTTCGTTAATGTTGGTGATAAATCCTATTCTTATTAAGGTTCACTTTACAGTGTTATACTACCAAATATGAGAATATCACTCCCCTTATTTGAGGTTTTGTCAATACTTATGGAGGTACGAGCACGTTTTTTTAAGTTGTTGAAGATTTCATCCCATGTCGGAGTCCATATAAATTTAACCACTTCGAGAAGAATTTGAAAAAAAATAAATAAAACAAATCTCAGAAAAATGATAGATAATATGGTTTAAAGCCGACATCATTCTTGCTAAGATATGGAATTCCTTCATGTTACGGAGAATCTATGGTTCATACTTGTGACAAATGGGTTGGGTATGCTTCAAAACCTATTTCACTAATCAGAAACTCCAAAAATATGTTAGAATTGATGCCGAATCAGGATTCTGTTTCAAATTTGTGAGTTAATCCTGCAATTATAAAGAGATCTGTTAATGTTATGAAACATAAATGAACCAAAACATACAATCAGACTCATCATTGCTGATTTAAAAAACTCAAAGAGTATTTCGCTCCTTAAACACGAGTTAGGTATTTTTGTTCCACAAGCCGAGTACTAACCGGGCTAAACTCAATCATGAAATCATGTACAAAAATACCATATAAATGATAAAAGGTCTAAAAATGTGAAAAAAGATAATCAGTTACATTAATAGGACATAAACATGAACAAGCAACCGGGACTAACACCCTGCAAGACAAAAACAAAAATGAATGTGTCCTACCTAAATTTGGTGGATTAAAAACTAAAAAAAACTATCATAAAAAATATAACGGTGTTTTCTAATAGTAAAATTTTAGTATATTGTAATTAATCACGAGTTAGTTATTTTTCGGTGAAACAAATAAAAAAAAACGACAAAAGCTAAGCTTGAATCAAAACTTTAATTGGTTATCTTACTAATCATCCGAAAATGCGGAATATAAACTATCGATCAAACTAAACTATTGCCTAATTATTTTATAGGTAATTCCAATAAAAAATTGACTTATATTAAAATTAGGACTGAGTTTAGCACTCATTCTAACACAATATAAACTACCAAAACTTGTTTTATTTATATACCAAAATTTAAGTATTTTTAAGAAAATCTAAAAAAGTTGGTTGAAAAAAAATAAAAAACTTAATATTTTTCTAATAAAATTTGTATCCCTTATACCATAAACAAAAAATCTAAAAATCAGAAGCAAAAAACTTATTGACAGAGTTAAAACTTCTATTGAGGTAATTTTTTTTTTATAGATTTAAAACTAGTTAGCAGTAAATATATCCAGATTTTCATGATTTGGAAATTTGTATCGTGCAGGACACACACCGCCAGTGTGTTTTCTCCACCCCGAATAGGCTAAAAATTGGATTATTTTAATTGTTGGCGGTTGTTGGCGGTGAACCTTCTCCATGTTGGCCGCGTACCTATACCACGTTGGCCGTGTAACTTACTTTGAAGGTGTAGCTAGTCCGCACTATCGTTGTCCTCCTAAAATATGATATTTTATTTTCGTTACTAATGAGTCACATAAGCAATGCGTGATATATGCACCACCGGTGTGATATTACATTGCTGATTTCTAGTTTTTACACCCACAACGATAAATTATATCGGCGGTGTAAGTATGTACATGTCGACAATAAGTGAGCCTTCTAAGTTTATGCTCCTATTTTACGAGAGTTATTTTTAATATTTTCAATTGTAGGAGGTCAAGGATTCCATATTTGTGGGAGTGGATTCTAATGTTAAGGATTATAATGAAAAAACTATGTCATTAGATGAGATCGACAAAAGAAAGAAGTATTCTGGTATAAAGAAAACCTCATATAAAAAATATGATAATTATATAATGTAAAATGATTACTTTGTAATTAATTGTAAGCATGAGAAATGGACCAAGATTATGTATTGTCTAGAAGCTTGGGACCCATCAAATGTACTATAAAAGCACACCCCCTTTTTTGGTGAAAGTTGAGTGATTAATGATTAAATAATGATATCTCGTGTGTGTCTCTCTAAATTGTCTTTAACTTCTCTCTCAAAGAATTTAGGCCTCCAAACATTCACTTCAAAAGATATTTAGAATTATCATTGGCGTCGTATGTGGGATTTTTTTTCAAAACCATTAGTATAATGTCAAGTACTTTAAAAGAATGGGACGTGCGAGTCCACAATGTGCTAGATATTGGCGTAAATAATCCTATATCCGACGAGGGTCATCCCATTGAAGAAATATGGAAGATGATCAAGAATACGATGATCAATATGCGGGTGAGTTGTTAGAAAAGTCCATTTTGGTGGCTCGAAGAAAAGAACTGTTAGATGAAATTTAAAAATTGAATGCTGAAAAAGACGTTGCGTTGACTTACAAAACAATTAGAGTAGAGGACTGAAGGAATATGTTGAGAGGGATGATAGTTACGACGACTATCAAACTAATTAGAAAAATGAGTATCGAAGGCATAATCATTATTCTTCAAGGAGAAAAATAAAACACAAGCGTCATTATGATTCATCTGAGTCTAGCGACTATTCACTTTTTTAAATCAACCAAGTCATCTCACTTGGAAACGTTAGTCGACGAAAAAGAAGTGATAAGAAAAATTATTTGAGAGAGAATAGAAACGACCTTCGAACGTTTCGTTAGAATAAATATTTTAGGAAAGAAAAGATAATGCAAGGATCCAGTGATTATAAAAAGAAAGTGAATGTTGCTACAAAAGAACACGCTACAACGCATGTTCAAATTTTTTCAGATGGTCAAAAATTTGAGTATCCGCTGAGTAATAAATTTACGATTTCATACGAAGAAGGTCTGTATGCAATGGAAAATGAAGGTCCAATGAGGAGCGTTTATAGGACTGAGCATAATTGGAGAGCTTCTTCTCTTTCATCAAAAATCCTCTCAGAAAATATACCAAAGCGATTTGATATCTCAGAACTAGAAACGTTTAATGGAACACAAGACCCGAATGGTTATGTCTAACAGTTCACACATATTATGATCAATTATGACGATGATGATAAATTAATTTGCAGATATTTCTCTCAAAATATTTAAAAATGCGGCCTCGAAACGATATAACTAACTACCTCAAGGTTGTATTAAGAATTTTGATATGTACTTGAGTATCTTCTCACATCATTTTGTGGGAAGTAAAAAATTTCAAGCTAATGGTGACATTATAATTTATTGTAGGCAAAAGGTTGGAGAAAGTTTGAAGGATTATACCAACTATTTGATCAATATGAAAATGACATGGAATATTGTGAGGATATTATAGCTTAAATAGTTTATCGGATGAGGCTCCTCCCGTGAATTTTAAAAGATATTGTGGCAGAAAAAGTAAGGTATGATTTTTGGGGCTTTGTCAGACAAGGTTGAGAAAATAATTTTAGTATAAGAGACACAAGCATCGGAAATAGATTATATGGCTCAGTTGGAGCATACTCAACTTCATAAACTTGACAACACGACTTATGTTACGACGATAAATGTTCAACCAAAAGTATCAACTCACTTACCTCCAAAGTCGAGAGAAAATCAATAGGCGACTAATAAACAACAATATAATTGGCTAAATATCAAACAAAAAAAAAATTCATCCGACCAATTTGCGGATTTAACTAAGTGTGTAGCAACAATATTCGATAAAACTCGGAGTCATGTACAGTTTCGCAAGCCATTTCTAATTTCAACTTTGAGGGAAAATAGGAATAACATGTACAGTAAGTATCATTATGATATTGGGTATGATATGAAAGAACGTGTGGCATTGGAAAATGATATACAAGTTTTTATTGAGAACGGAAAAATGACCACTTTTGTGAAGAAATATTCTTAAAACGATCTGACGGCCAGAGAAATTGTTGGAGCTTCAAAGCAAGAGAACACATTCGTAATTTCCAAACAAATTGATTCTTTTCATATCTCCATTGAGTACTTAGAAACAAAATATGGTAGAAATAATATTCTCCATTGAGTACTTAGTAAGTTGTGCACTATTTTGAATCTATGGAGATCTTCGGTGTTGATAGTGTTGCAAGATATTCAAACTTCTCTCGGAAAAGGCATATAGTGAGTTTGGACACTCAACTAAAGGCAGGCGCTTCGACATATTTGTACCAAAATCCTTCTCGTATATTTTGTTTTGAGGACGATGATATGAGAAAGGTGGCAGGATCGCACAAAGATGCGGTGATAATTGCAGTATGAATAGCTGGTGATTAGGTACAAATAATTTTAATTGACACGGGTAGTTCTGCCAATATTTTTTTCATGAATACCTATAAAGAATTTTGAATAAACAAGTAATTCAACAATCAAATTGAACCATTATGAGTTTTATGGGAGTAACTGCTGAAGTTGGGCCGATGACCATTAAAAAAAGTATCCATTTTATTCATTATGGTAGATGCACCAACATCTTATAATGCTATTTTTAGAAGATCCTGGTTGTCAAGAATGCACGAGTTAAGTTTGATTGCACATCAATTCTTGAAGTACATCGTGGGAAATAATGTCAGAACAATCAAAGTATCCAAAATATAGCAAGGGAATGTTATCGTATGGATTTGGCATCCAAAAAATTCAAGGTTACAAATCAAAAAGAGCATAGAAATTAGTGGGGTCCCCATCGGAGTCCGACCCAATTGACGATCCAAGGGAGGCCCCGGGTTCTAGGTCCCCGATGAGAACTTTGAGGATCATGTTTTTTCAGGTGGGAAAAGTTTGAAAATCGACACAAAAATATCTCTGATGATGAGAGAAGAGTTAATTCAGTCTTTATCCACAAAGTTAGACTTGTTTCCGTGGTGTAACAAAGATGTGACCGTGGTACCTGCAGAAATTATTTGTCACCAATTGGCAATAAGAAAAAAATATGCCCCCAATTGTTCAGAAGAGAAGGCCTTTTCTCAAGAAATATATGAGGCTATGATGGCTGAGGTAGATCGACTATCCAAAGTTAGGCACATACAGGAATCTCAGTATCCACTATAGATAACTAATCCAGTTCTAGTAAAGAAGAAAAATAGCAAGTGGTCAATGTGTGTAGATTTTACCAATTTTAATATAGTTTGTCCAAAATATCTTTTCCTACTACCCGAGATAGATAAATTAGTGAATTCTACTTTAGGGAATAAATATCTTTCATTTATGGATGCGTATGCATGATACAATTAAATTATAATGGATCTGAGGGATGAAGAAAGTACTTCGTTTATCACTAGAAGAGGTCTGTATTGTTACAAAGTAATACCTTTTGGACTAAAAAATACATGTCAAATGTATCAACATTTGGTGAATAACTTTTTTGAAGCACATATCAGGAAAAATGTTGAAGTATACATTGATAAAATTCTAGTAAATAGTATGAAAGTTGAAGATCACTTTGCTAATTTAGAATAAACCTTTGCTAACTTGAAAATGGTCAATCTAAAGTTCAATCAAGAAAATGCACAATTGGTGTTCGATCCAGAACATATCTTGGGTATATAATCAACGAACGATGGATTGAAGCTGACTATGTGCAACTAAATGTTTGAAGTATAATAGCGCCTCCTCGGACTATGAAATAGGTTCAATTTTAACAGGGAGGTTTACAGTTTTAAATAGATTCATATCCCGGTCATTGGATAAATGTGTTATTTTTTTCCGAGTGTTGAGACAAACAAGTCATTTCGACTGGACCAAGAGTGTACCATAGCTTTTGAGCAGATTAAAGAATATTTACCCTCCCTTGAAATCTTATCAAAGCCTAATTAGAGAGAAAAATTGTTTGTTTATTTTGATGTATCAAATTATGTTGTTAGTGTTGTGTTAGTCTAAGAAGTGGATGGTTATCCTCGAGCTGTGTATTATGTCAATAAGAGTCTTCTGGATGCTGAAAAAAGATATTTGAAGTTAGAAAACTTGGCCATAGCTCTGGTTATTACTGCTCGGAAAATGAGACCCTATTTCCAACCTCATACTATTATATTACGAACTTATTTTCCTTTAAAGAGTATGTTTCACATACCTGATATTTATGGCAGAATGACCAAGTGGTCCGTGGAACTTTGAAATTTTGACATAGATGAACCCATAAAAATAATTAACGCTCAATCTTCGGCAGACTTCTTGACTGAATTTCATTCTGAACGACTTGATATAAAGTCCAATGAGAAAACATCAGGGGAAGAATGGACAGTTTTGACCGATGAAGGATCAAGCGCTTCGGGTTGTGGGGGTGGTGTCCAGCTAATATCTCTTGATGAAATGAAAGTATATTAAGCTGAATATTTCAGATTCCATGCATCAAACAATGAGGTAGGATATGAGGCATATTTGGAAGGTTTAAGGCTTGCCCACATATGTGAGGCGAAGAAAGTCTGCTTGGTAAGTGACTCAAAAATCTTGATAAATCATACCTCAGGCCTTTCCGAGGAAATGAAATATCATCTTGTTATATATCTCATGACATTAAAAGGTTTGGTAAGTAGTTTTTTAAAACGTCAAATATGAGCATGTTCATATGACAACTAATTCCGCAGCAGATTCATTGGGAACAATTGCATATTCAGATGGATTTCTGTGGATAATCACAAAATAGAATCCTTCAACTATATAAGAGGTTTATCACGAAGAAAAGGAACTGGCGAAGCTTTTCAAATTTTGACAAACATTGAAAATGATTGGAGGTTTGATATCAGAGAATATTTCGTTAACAATGTGCTACCAGTTGATAAATCGATGTATAAAAACATACTTTTGAAATCTCGTGGTTATGTTTTCCTCAGAAGAATTTTATATAAATAATACTTTAGTAGACCTTTACTTTGATGTTTTGGGAAATATGAGTCACAAATCATATTATCATAATTGCACGATGGAGAAGGGTTTGTGCATTGTGGGTATAAAACATTGATATAAAGAATATTTCTGGCAGGATACTATTGACCTACAATCTCTTTAGACACCAAAAAGTTGGTATAAAGATGTGATACTTGACAAAGTTTTTCTAATCTAATTCATAAACCAAGGATCCCTCTCGAATCTATATCCAAAGGTTTATTTGACAGGTGGGGTATCGACCTCGTCGAATTATTAATAATAACGTCAAGTGGAAGACAAACGATCATTTTTGCAATGATTTATTTTTCAACGTGGGTAGAAGATGAACCACTAGTCGGAAAAAAAATCCAAGGATGTAATTAAGTTTATCATTTTAAATATTTGTTTTCGTTTCGGGGTTCCGAAGAAAATTACTATAGATAATGGACCATAATTTGATAATAAAGACATGCACGTTTTTTGCTCTTCTATAGGGATACACCAATGTTTTTTTGGCTCATTTTATCCTCAATAAACTGGTCAAATTGAGGTTACTAATTGGACAATCCTTGATGGATTAAAATATAATTTGGAAGAGAATGCTAGAAAATGACTAGATTATTTACAAGAAGTCTCGTGGGCATATCGAACCACTCATCGAATTGCAACATTGTAATCCTCGTTTTCTTTAGTATATGGAATGAACACGATAATCCCTTCCGAAACTATTTTCCTTTGTATCGTATCACTAAGTATTCTGAGGACACTAATGACAAAATAAGGCAAATCGAATTATATATAATTGAAGAAAACATTAGGCAGACACAGTTGAATTTATTAAATTACCAAACATTGATGAGAAGCAGATATGCCTCAAAGGTTAAATGAAGATAGATTAAAGTAAGAGACAAAGTGTTAAGAAATATATTTATTCACACAAAAGTAACGGAAAAAGTAAAGCCATTGATATATTTAAAGTAGGAGACATAGTATTAAGAAAGATATGTGTTCACACAAAAGTAACATAAAAAGTGAAGCCATGGACATATCAGATCAAGGATAAAGAAGGAAGAAATATGCGATATCCATGCAATATTGAGCATCTTAAGTTGGTATTCAAATTCTACACCACTTATGGTGTATGATTTATACACTTCTAGATTCATAGTATGCTGTCGGTGTGTAGTTTATACCCCGACGGTGAAAACTTCCATCGGTAGTGTATACATGTTGGCGACGGCGGTGCGAACCATGTAATTTCATAAAACACATTTCTCATCCAACTTAAACCAAAATCTGATAAATATTAAACACACATACATTTAACAAACTAAAACCAAATTCAAAATCGAGAAAACACCCATTCGATTATATCGAATTATTCAAAACATTATCATTAAACATTAAAAAAAACCCAACATAAAAAACTATCATCCCAAAGTCATAGCGTAAAAACAATAGTTAGATGGTACATATAAGGTATAAAATAAATAATACAAGGATGAGTCAGGGGTTGGCTATTGTACGAACTCGGTTCTCGAAGTTGAGAAATACCTTGTGGCTATTGCCAATAAGCATAATACGATTTATGGCTTGATCGCCGCTAACATGTTCCATTATCCTGAAACACAAAATATATATGGAACTAATTGAACATCACCATTCACACTGATCCGTAAACATCTTACGGTATGGGATAAGAGGTTGGGTGTACATGTCAACGAAAAAAAAGATAAATTTTCCAATCATCCGAGTGCGACCTGTTAATCGGGTAGCGATAATGGAATTTTTTCAGATTCGTTCACGCTGAAAAAACAATTCAGAGGCTACTCCAAGATCCAACCAAACTGCTGCATCACTCGATCTCACATATACACTTCAGTCACATACATCAGATAGGATTGCGATATAACTCCATTACCAGATCCGAAAAACTATTAATCGAATCCGCATACAACTGGATATCACCTACGAGCAAACACATATAAACTAAGAAACGTATTGGAATATTTATGAAAGTAAAAAATAAAAATAAAATCACTTACGTCCGTCCCCACGAGACTGGAAATAAGGTCGTGGTAGTACGTCTTCTGCCTAACATTTCCCACAGTTTGTTTTTTTGGAAACAAAATGAGAAGGTTGGTCATAAATGACCTATATATGTTAGTAACTTGAGATCGCAGAGAAGGGAAATGATCATATATCTAGAAATTTAACAAATTTTTGAATCCGGTTACAATCTTTAGCCACGACTTCGACTCTCATCCACCCCTTTGTATAGTCATGGCAATGCGCAAGTGCCCCACAGTATACCACCAAAATAATCCATGTACTCTAACAAAGCGAGGACAATTTCTTGTACGTGCTTCTGGATGGTGTTGGGGAAAATGGTGCAATCGAACATATACATAGCATACACACGTGCGACATTTAAGACCATCACTAACAATCTAATTCAGTTACGTAACCAGTGTTAAGGGCTGGCAGTCTAATGCAGTTATGTTGTTAGTGTTACTGTATTACACCGACAACGTTGAAGAGTATGAGGGAACTCAAAATCATGTTCTTTGACAAAACCTCGCAAAAAACTATAAATCAGAATTTCCACAAATGTTGTAGCAGAAAATGGGCACAAGAACACTAATATTTCATACCAAACTCGATTATAACACCACAACTAACTCATTTCACAACCTAAATGAAAATCAAGAAACAATCAACACAAAACAGAAAACAAAAAACGAAAATAAATAATTGAATACAATAAAATTTACTCTTTCTCATTCTTTTTTATTGAAGAAAATGTGGGTTTGTTGTTTGGAGAAAAACAAAACAAAATGGCCTAAAAATGAAGTTTATGTGTTCTTGAGAAACGAAGCTTATGTGTTCTCATAGATGTTTGAGGGATAGAAGATGAAGTTTGAATTTGGGTTGACTGAAAGTTTACGTAGATAAAATTAGTGTTTTGACTGTAGGATATTTATAGAATAATTTGGGGTGACTTTTAAGTTTCTTGGGGGCTTTGAACAGTAGTTCATCCATGGACTATCGATTTTAGTGACAGATAGTCCCTTGACTTTGAAAAGTCCACTGACAGTCCCTTGACTATCCAGTTTGGATAAAGCTAATCTACATCCTCTGTTGAGTAACATAAAACTGCCACGTGACATCTTACTTAACAAAAACTTGTATCACTAATGGTCTCTCGTCTTTGGGTCGAACTTCAAATGTAGTTAACGTGAAAGTCGATGAAAAATTGGTGATACAAGTTTTTATTAAGTATGGTGTCACGTCGCAGCTTTATCTTAATCAACAGATCCAGGGAACTAATTTTATCCAAACTCGACAATCCATGGACTACCAACAAACTTTTGAAAGTCTAAGGACTATCGGTCACCTTTATTTGCTTTCAATCTTAATAAAAAGTTACAATGAATAATAACAATAACTCTTATTATTATTTTATTTATCGAGAACCATAAAAAAATTCTAATTTCAAATTATATATCAAAAATATTATATGTTAACTGGTTTTATAATTTTAAGTATGTTTTTATGGACGATTGTTATATAATGCATAATACAAACTTGTATCCAAAATCAAATTTAATTTTCACTTACCTATCGCAAATATCATATATTATTACCCGTCCAAATATTTTTTTCAATTACGATATAATATCTAGTTTTTTTCATAATATGTTAAATGTCATTTGTTGACTATATAAAGTTTGAATTTTGGGTTTTTCTACAATTCTTTTTATCCTTGTACATTACTAAACCCCTGATATCGTACCAGATTCGTAGTTGTAATCAAACTTGAATATAAAAGCATCAAACAATAATATAAGTTTGTATCAAACAACAATAAAAATGTTTCTATCCAACCTTTTGGTACCCGATTGTTAAGTTTTGATTTTTTATAATTAACTTTTCAACCTGTGTTTTCCACCTGATTTGTTTGATTATGAAAGTATGGATTGTATATCTCATTTTTGTATTATGTGACAATGGTAGAAAAAATCAAAACGGTAAGTTATAGAGTAGGTTATGGAATTTAAGAGAGTTTTGGATCATATCTGCTAGTGCAGATGCGTAATGTAAAAAAAAACACGTATTCATAAAATATGAAATGTTGGATAGAATAAACTACGAAATATATAATGCTAGATGAAGTAAAATGTGAATCTGAAAACGTTGGTAGATTAAATTGCAAAATATGAAATATGGTATCAAGTTAAATGCGACATAGATTTCAAATGTGAAACACTAAATAGAATGTGAAAAATGTAAAACAAGTAGATATTATAAATACAGAAAAAATAGATGCTATAAATACGAAATATAAAAAATATCATAAATATAATTGAAAAAATGTTTGTTAGTTATGGTTTGCAAAATACAAAATTCAAGTAACCAATATCTAGAATGTTTTTAGCATTTTCAAATGAATGTATCAAACTGCAATCAAACTTCTTGGATTGTTTGAAGACTTTGAAGGTATACTAAATTTTGTTTTAACTAAATAAGATGAGTTGGTTAGATGAACTTTTAAGTTAAGAAAATAATGCGGTCAAGTTAAGAATTATTTCTTATGTAGTAATGATGATTTTACGGTTTTAAAATCAATCTTTAATAATTTTAATTGACTAACTATCAAAATTGACATATTCGTTGGTGTCGTTGGTCGAGAAATTGCTTTATTTTATTTGAAGCTTCAAATGGAAAATTACTTAGTGTGAAAATTAGTTATAATTTTAGTGTTCGTTTTTATACAAATAAACAACTTGTAATTAGTTATTGAGGTAATTGAATTACATGTGTTGGTCAGAGTTTCGAGAAAGATGTTGCGCCTTTAAGAATAGTTTTATGTTAGTCTACTATAAATAATGTTTTTTGTTTTATATATATGCATAATACATTATAAATCATAAGCGCTCGTTGTCAGGATAAACTTTCTAGGACATGTTTATGGAGAGTTTATGCAAAAATTTATAAGTTCATTGGTATCTGATCATTAAGAAGTATGTTCGACAAAATACTTTATACAAAAATTGATACATTCATCCTTTACTATTTGCAAATTGTGAAACATATGAGACTACAAAATATGAAATATGAAACACATCATATTCTTGTTAATTGTGCATGTATATTTGTGACTACATTTCCTATTGTTGGGTCGAATATAATGATACTTGGCTATGGTTTCTAGAAATGTTAAAACCTCACTTGTCGCATCGTCAAATAACATTTTTTGTGGTTACTTAAGGATAGTTAACATTTTTTCTTCTTTATTTCCTTATTGCTATCATGAGTATTGTATGTATCATATACTTGAAAATTTAAAGTTAGCATTGAGTCATAAATCCGTAAAATTTAGGATTAGGATTGTTTAAAGGTTTTTAAATAATGTGCTTATTTCTACTAGAACAAGTTTATTTTATATATGGAACAATTTATTGATGAATGAGGTTCAAAATTTATTAGTTTTGACCTTCCAAAAAATATGCATATGAAGTTTTCAAAAGCAAACAGTAGAGTTGCATAGCCTTTAGTTCAACGGAGTTGTTTAACCATCAAATCAAAAAAATTATACTCTTGATATATAAGAATTTATTGATCATAATTTTACTTGAGTCAGATATCCACACATTGTGCGTAAGGTTTAGGTTAGACTAGTAAATTATGTTTCAAATTTGAAAACAAATACAATGCTAAGGTTATAGTATTTTATATATGGTTAGTTCGTTCGTCTTCGCTTGTATTACATAGAGAATTTTTAATATGTTAAATTTGTTATATTTTAAAAAAATCAAAATAATAAATTATCGAATTCTTTTTATAATATGAAAATATTTTATAAATTTTATTTTAACATTTGATTTTTATAGATAAATTTTAACTAAACTTCTAACACATTATTAAAAATTTAATAACTTTGATGAGAAGATTGTATTTTGTATTATCTAAATAATTATAAACCCTTATAAAAAAAGAGATGAGCTTTTAAAATATAATGTAGTAAGATGTATTGATTATATTTTTTAAATAAAAATTAAAAAAAATAGTCATTTTAATTCATGTTTCTTTAGCTTGTAAGAGAAACTACAGAATTCACGTTTCATTTGCCTTTTAATAAACAAACTCATTCATCGTTTGCGCCCGTGGCTAGTAATCTGTATAGGGTGGGCTGTTGACAATGGCTCGAGTATTTCTTTATGGTATAACTCATGGATCCTCCCTACCTCTCTTGTTTTGCACTATGACACCAACATCATCAAGGATTCTCGGCTTGGGAAAACCCTAAATTTTTCGGATATCATTCTCGATGGACATTGGAAATGGCCTTCAAAAACTATAAATCGTACTAATCTCGTGGAGATTAACAGCCTCACCCTGACTCTGCCCCATCCTAAAATCAACTCCAATAATTTTATTTTATTTTATTTTATTGTGAAGGCTGACTGCAACAACTTCTGAATCAAGGATATGTATAACGGAATTCGTACGCCTGCCCCTGACATGGGGTAGGCCGAGTTAGTATGAAATAAATTCAATATTCCCCGTCACTCCTTTATTTTATGGCTCGCTATCTTGGAAAAACTTTCTACCAGAGATAAGCTTCTCAATTGAGGTATCAATTCTCCACCTGATTGTGCCTTATGCAACTCTGGCTCTGAAACTATTTCTCATCTTCTCTTTGACTGTAGTTCCACTTAGAGTCTTTGGTCTAATGCTAGCGCCAAGCTAGGGTTCCCTGTTACCGCCTCACGTCGGAAGTCTTGGGTTTGCAGGGCGTCAAATTGGTCTCACTCTCAAAATCGTCATATTTTGCGCTCTTGCTTTGGCAAAATTGTTTACCACGTTTGGAAGGAGAGGAACTCAAGAAGTTTTGGTTCCGGTCCGGCCATTGCCTATTTGGTTTCTCACCGAATCTTATATAATCTTCAGTTCATATTCCATGGCTTCAAGATTTGTTGGCCTATGTAATTGTATTTTATTTACTTATCATTTTCTTTATATGCAGGTCCTCCCTCCCTCGCTGACGTTAGTTGTCCTCCATTGATGTGGACTTCCTTAGAGTTTTCATATGTTGGTTTGGTTGGCCCTTGTAATATTGTTTTAGTATTCTAGTTTATCTGAGTTGTTTTACTTTTTCTACTATATTTGATTTAGTAATCTTGTTTATCGACCCTCTTATGTTGATTGTATCTCCTCAAGGTATGCCCTAAGTATTTATATGAATAAAATTAATTAATTTGATATTTTTTAAAAAAGAACGTCCATTCCAAACGTTTAATGTACATACTTTAAAAATTAAACCAAATATCAAACGGACCCTTTATTACAAATTTGTAATGCAACTCATTTCGTGTGTTAAATAAAAGAACTAAATAAAATTAATATACAAAATTACCTAACAAAACTAAGTAAGAATATTCTTTTTTATATTTCTTCATTTTTTTATCTTTTATAAATTATTTATATTCTTATTTTTATTAGCAAACATAAAAATAAAATAATATTTTTTATAAAAATAACTATAGATATTAAAATTGTGTTTTTAAGATATCTAAAAATTAAAAATAATACACAGAATTACCTAAAGAAATCAGGTAATTTTTTTTATAACCCTTTTATCTTTCTTCCATTTTTTTGAATTTTTTATTTATTTATACTTTTTTACAAATGTAAACATAAAATAATATATTTTATGAAAATAAATCTTATTTTTATAACACAATTATCAATTTATTTTCCACACTAATATTTGATAAATTTTATTTTTAACATCTTATTTTGAAACATACATTTTAGCTAATCCTCTAACACATAGAAAATATAAATTATATATTACTAAAAAGTTAATAAATTTTATGAGTGTTATCTACCTAATTCTACACAGTTATATAAGAAAAAGATGCTTGAGATTTTAGAATATGTTTTCGGTGAGATATATCAAATTCAATTAAAAAATTCAAAAAGTTTATACGGAGAATTCATGTTTCTTTATTTTGTAGGGATAAACTAAAAAATTCAGATTTTAAAATAATAAAAATAAAAATGAAATAACTAAAAAAAATGAATCTGTCAACAAATGAATGAAGATGTTTTTATGAATTAAACAGACCACTTTATTAAAAATTCCTAAAACTACTCAATTTCACGTTAACTAGAAAAACTAAATAAGGCTATGTTTTTTTGTTAAATACACAAATATACTTTTTTTCCTCAAAATTTTGGATCTTATATTACTAACTTGAAAATTATAAAGGCCAATAGACCACATACATTTAGAGGAAAAATTTGAATTTGACAAAAAAGAGGCGGCACTTATTCTTCAAGCTCTATCTTTACCCCGTCTTCTTCAAGCTTCCATAACAACTCCAATACCAGCAACCATCAATCAACTTCTGTTTCGAGAAAAAAAACTTATGTTTTTTTTATCAACTATATATGAAGTGATTGATCAAACTGTTATCCTTGATTTTCATTGTGCAAAAACCAGAGCATGACTTTGAAAGAATCTTCAGTATCTTCATCGACTTTACCAGGTACATCCTCGACATTATTCATTATATATAGTTCTTATATTACCGGTACCCAGACTCACTAGAAATACAATAGATCTTAACTCAATATGACAAAAATCAGGGTTGTAGTCTAAGGTCTTACCCGTCTCCCTCGAACGTTTTGTTAGCCAGTCAGTTGAAGCGTTTTGCTCTCGGTATATATGAGTAAGAATCAAATTTTGATGTGATTAGTCCTCTGCAAAATCTTACTAAAGATTCCACGTTCCAGTGGACATTTCCCTCAAAGTATTATTTATATTAAAATTATAGAATCTATTTCTATTTCAAGTGAGGTAATACGTTTGCTTTTACTCATTAGAAGTCTGTTTAGTAAGGCTCTACCTTCTATGACTAATGGAGATTGATTCCCATACTTTTTACCAAAGGAATCTATCATATCACCATTTTGATCCCTGATGATTCCTTCACCACTTGCTTCACCTTTAAAACTACTAGCCCCCTCAGTGTGCTTCCACTTGAGAGATAACGCTATTTTAGGCCTATTAAGATCGTAAGCATAACCTAGTTGAATACAAGATTTTACATCCTTACTCTAATGTTTTCTCTTCAGTAGATACCCTTGATCAAGAGCTGATAGAAACCTTATTACATAGTCAATCATCGCCTTTGAGGTCATAGAGTTTCCTTTGTGTTTTTTTTTGTTTCTAGTAAACCAAATTACCAAGTGATTATCATTAGAATATATTCCTGATGCAGGTATCCTTTGAGGTAGACCAGAATTATGTTTTCAGCATGTGTGGATAAGACATATTCCTGTTGATGATGACTTTGAAAATAGAAGCATAAAATGACCATGTTTCCCAAGCATTAGTACATTGAATAAAAACATAAGATATTGATTCAATGTTTGCACATTGGTGGCATTTTGATGCCAAATGAAAACCATTTAAAAATATAGAATCAATAGGTGGCCAATTCTGGATAACCCATGTCAAGAAAGAACAACTTTTAGGGAAGATAGTGTTCCAAATCTTCTTGAACATGTCAGATTTGTTGTTTTTCTTCCTAATGAATTCTCAAGTATCCTTTGTAGTGTATTCTCATGAATTTGACAGAGCCCACTTCCTATTATCCTTTTTGTTAGAAAATATGATCCTGCATATATTCTCGATAGTTGCAGATGAAATGAAATTTCTTAGACGGTCTAAGTCCCAGCCTCCATTTTCCCAGTATGATTTTATTTGTTTAGAAGGGTACCAAGTTCTATCAACTTATGAGTCGAGTATAATAAAGGTCTTTGTGGTACACCATATCTCAAGCCATAACTCCATGTTCCCTTCTCCCACTTGCCAATAAATCATCATTTCACCCTTGTCTCTAACCTTTAATAGTCTATCCCAAACATTTGATCTTTTTCTAGGCTTTGAAGCTGTTAAAGGACGATAGTTGGAGCTGTAAATAGACTTCATTACTCGTGACCAAAGAGAATTTTGATCTCTGAAGTTGAACCATAGCTTATAGGAAAATGACTCTTGTATATCTATAAATTTCCTTATGTTCAGCCCCCTCATCATAGGTCTACATAGCTTTGTCCAAGAAGATTATGAAATAACTTTGCAACTTTATTTAGAACCCCATAAAAACTTAATGCAGTAAGTTTCTATTCTCCGAATGGTAGACTTTGGAATTAGGGAAGAATGCAAAGTTTAGATATGTAAAGTGTTTAGCACATTTTGCACCAGCAAGTTTATTACCAAAGGAAAGAAATGTGTTATCCCACTCCTAGATTTTAGCCCTCTTTTACTTACCAAGTCTTCATAGTTGGCTGTCTTATTGTTAGTACTGATTTTCACACCCAGGTACTTCATAGAGAGAATACTATGCTTAAAGCCCAATACTTGTTCAATGCTACTAATTCTGGTTCTAGTCATTCTTGAAGAAATATAATTTTATTATTATTCTCTATTAATCTCATGCTCTGATCTTTCTTTGTAGTGCACCAGCAAATTGTGAATCTTGTTGACAGAAGAAGAGGAACCATTGCATAAGAGAATTAAGTCATTTTGCCAAGGCGAAGCCAGGTATGTTACAACTCCCTCTATTCTTGTATCTAGCGGCAATTTTTTGAGTTGTAAGGTGATTCACGCCTCTTATCAAATACTCATCTGCAATAATAAAAAGGCTTGGAGATAAGAAATCTTCCTACCTTAAGCCATTAGTAGACTTGAAGTAATGTTTTAAATTCCTGTTAACTATAATTGATAAATGATTGTTGCTGATGTTCTTGTTAATTAATCCTAGAAATTCGTCACCAAAATCAAAAGCAGTTAGGATTCTTAATAAAACGTTGTGAGAGAGTTTATCAAAAGCTTTTGATATATCAACCTTCACCATAAGGTTGGCTCCTCTGGTCTTGCAGTTTAAATAATAACTGAGCTCCTTTGTCATTAATATATTTCATGAATACTTCATTTCTTAATAAATACAGCTTGTTCATGAGAGATAATGTTAGCTAGGATTGAAGCGAGTTTTTCCTTTATTACCTTTGAAACAACCCTACTAAACATTTTTATAAGGCTTATAGGTCTGTATTCCTTCCAATTTATTGGTAAGTCACTCTTTGGAATTAGGAAAATAGAGGTGCCATGGACTTCGGCAGAGATAGGATAGCCTTTGAATATGTCCATGACAGCTTCACAAAGATCCACACTAATAATTTTCCAGGAATGTTTGAAGAAAAATCCATTGTAACCATCAGGTCCTGCAGCATCATTAAGATTTAGAAAGTTAGTAGCATTTTAATATCTTTATCATTAGGAACAGCCATTAGCATTATGTTTTCTTCATTTGAGATAAGATTCGGGATCAAATTAAAAAAAATCCATCTTCATTTGAGTTAATCTCATCAACTAGAATACTTTTAAAGTAATTCTCAGGAGATTCACCAATCCCGCTCTTGTCCTCAACCCAGTTTGTTTCATCCCAGATTCTATGTATATTGTTTCTTTTCCTCATTTTTTTTACAAAATTGTGGAAAGTTGTTTTGTTCTTGTCACCATCCTTTATCCAGTTTGATTGAGATTTTTTACTCGAGAAACTTTCTTATCTTACTAGAAGTTCTACATGAGTGTCTTTAGCGTTGGCAACTTTCTCAAGAATTTGAAATTTGGTAGCTTGTTTCGCTTTATAGAAGCCCATTTTCTATCTGCTTTGTAGAATTGAATATATTACCAAATGTATTCTTGTCCGAGCTTTTGAATTTAGTTTTCAGTCTCTTTAGTTTTCCCCATAAACTGAAAATAGAGTTGCCTTGAATGTCCTTTTTCCAACTTTTGTTCACCATGTCCATGAAACCATAGTGTCTTGTCAACATGTTCAGAAATCTAGATGGTGGCTTGATTTGACCATGATTATCATACGCGGAGATGATAATTCGAGAGTAATCTGAGCATCTCCTAGGGAGATGCTTGATTGAAGTGTTCTCGAAGTAATTGGACCATGCATTATTATATAACGCTTTATTAATCCTCTTCCACTTCCTCCCATTTGTCTAGGTAAATTTTGAGCCAGTGTAACCTGCATCATTTAAATGGAATTCAAGAATTAGATTATTAAAATCCTCCATACTTCTTATACAGTTTGTGGAGCATGCAAGCTGCTTATCAGGTTTCAATATAACATTGAAGTCTCCCTATATAATCCATTCTTTAGTTTCTTCACCTACTACCCTTATTTTGTCCCATACGAAAGTTATTTGATCCCTTCTGCACTGAGACCCTGAAACGTTTTGGTAGAAGATGATGCTTAACTTTTAAATATAACATCTAGTCATCATCCAGCCAATATTTCCACCTTATAATCAGCATTCCACAAAACTCAAATCTTACTTTTTTTTGTTACCAGCATAACCTTCAAACCCAGCTTTTTAGCAATGTCAGACAGCTTAGAGTTAGAAATTAATGGCTCTTGGAAAGCCATGAATGATATCCTTTCAGCCTTCCTAAAAGACCTTAATCTGGTAAGAGTCTTATTGTTCCCAATCCCTCTCACATTCCAATTTAAGATATTTATAGTCATTTTGAATGTGATGGAAAAGGTTTAGGAGACCCTTTCAGCTGTTTTGTGGAGAATGAACCTTTGGCCTTCCAGCTTTTAACCTTTTTCTTTTGTACTCTTTTGCTCTCCTTTCTTGTTTCAATTAGCTTCAGTTTTAGTGAGTTAGGCATGCTTCCAATGTTGTCTTTTAAAGGTGAGTGGCTAGAATTTCGCTATGTTTCAAAATTTCTGATCGACCCGAAAAGAGCTTCATTTTTAATAGTCAGGAGTACTTCAATTATCTATAAACTTTTGACTTCATAATTTGTTATCTAGTTGTACTATCTTATCTAGTATAAGCATTAACCACACCTGTGTTATCTAAATAATATTTCTTCGTACTTTTACTTAGCATTAGCTCAGTTTGCGAAATATATATATATACGTATCATATGTATAACAAACTATATGAGAAAATATCGTAATCGATTTTACCTTTTGTGAGGATCTAGTGATTTAGGACATCGCGTTATGGTACCTTGCATTGCATGAACAAAATACCAATCTTCTTACGAAACAACTTTCTCACATCATCTACGGACAAAATCAACGAAAAAGACAAAATTAGTTTTCTTAGCAGGTTTTTTGTCATTTTATTTATTAAACGTGGACTTCTATAATAAGAATCGCCAAATTATAAAATTGTTCAACATTGTTTTTAAATACACTCTTAAACATGTGCTATTATATATATTATTTTAAAATACAAGCCTCTTTTTACGAAACAAGATGAACCATTTTGGATATTTGTTTTCGGGAACAATTGTAATTCAGTACACATAATATAGAGTAAGAAGTAAGAACCCTACTTAGTCATTAGAATTAATCGTTAGTTTCAAAACTACCATTCAATTTATATTTATGCCAAAATCACTATTTATGTTGGTTTTATTTGCATTGATATTCATTACCGATAACAAAAATATATAAAAAAACGAATAATAATAACAGCTGATGCAACAAAATAACTATTTTGATAAAATAAATAACAGCTTTGAACCAATTGTCAGACTCCGGTGACTAAGCATACCGGCGGCGAGAAAATACAATAGTAAAAAAGTGCTGTCACTACTGACACGTCAATCCTGAAAGTTCTCTCTAGCTCTTTCACACAAGAACTTACCTCTAGCTCTTTCACCCAAGAATTACTTTATGAACCTATCTTTTTTAATTGAAACATGAAGGTTTATTATTTTCACACAAGAACTTACCTCTAGCTCTTTCACCCAAGAACTTACTTTATGTTCCAATCTTTTTCAATCGAAACATAAAGGTTTATTATTATAGGCCCTAACTGAGACGGACTTCAAAACTAAGAATGTATAATCCAAGATAGCAGCGACCAAAAGATGAAGATCTGAAATAAGAATGGGTTAGGCTAGAAATAAGACACATTTTGATAGATCTTAAACCGTTGTATCTTATATCCATTTGATATATCTCTCACCTAATTTTGGACAAATTTTCTCTTTTTTAGAAAAATCTAGGTATAAAAGGGTTTGATAAATCTCTCACCATTTTTTTCTTCTTTTTTTCTCTCTCTCTAGAAAGCTCTCAAACACTCAAGAATCGACCCATTTCAAAAGCTCGATCTTTCAACAATCTAAACTCAGCAAAACATAAAGGTAAGTAATACAAACCTCATGCTATTATTTTTTTTTTAGATTTCGTTGGGTATAAATTGCTGAACTTGGGTTTTTAGGTTTTTATGTTTTTAGGTTTCGATTTCAAAAGTTTGATTTTTGCATGATTTTAGGTGTTGTTTTGTTACATTAGTGTTGTATTGTTGTTAGTTTTGCTAGGATCTATGTTTATGTGTTTGATTTTTAGTGAAGTGAGGCTGCTTTGGTGGGTTTCTAAAAATGGGTTTCATTGCTGTTGGTAGAACGATCGTGCTACCATTTTGGATCTGGTCGCACGATCGTGCGACTAAGACAGTATCTCGTCGCATGAGACGGGTTGTGCATTGCCGTCTCATTCGACAGAAAGCTTAAGCTGTCTCATGCGACAGACGACTTAAGTTGTCTCATGCGACCATTTACGTTTACATAATACTTTTTTATGTCTTTTCACTAATATATATTACTTTATGTTGTTTTTACAGGATGGGGCGAACCAAGTTGACAGTCAAAAATCCGTTTAAAAAAACGAAGGCACGCAAACGTATGGCGCGTGAGGCGGCAGAGGCTAGAGTTTCACCCGAGCCCGAGCATGTAGAGGCAGGTCCCAGTAAGGGATATACTCCTGGTACGCGGACGAAATGACGTCTCTGTCGTCATCAAAATGATGATGCCATTCCTACTGCTGCCGGTAGCATAAGGACGGGTTTTTCTTCGCAACCACATGACCTTTCTTACGTTGATGATGCAGATGCACCGGACGATATGGAGGGGGTGGAGCGAGGGGAGGCACCTGAGGCCTCACATTCACAATATGAGGACGATGCACCCTACGCACCCGAGGCGGCACCCCACGCATCTCACGCACCCGAGGGTGAGGATTACGAGTTCTTGTCGGTGATGCCGCATGTCCTGCTCTCTATCCCGATTACACCCACCCTGAGGCGTTTAACGTCTATCATGGAGATGTAAGTATAATACCTTTATATTGATTGTTTTATCACTTTCTTACATGTTTGATACATATGTTTATAATTATTGTTTTATCACTTTCTTACGTGTTTGATACATATTACAGGATAGGGTCACCCTGCGATGGTTCGCTATGTACGACAGTATCCGCAGATGGGACTTCAAAATGTCGAGCAGGGTACGGGCAAGGGTGATGGAGACTATTTTTGGCCTGCTCGTCGATGCACTCTCCCGCTGGCATACCAACCTCCATTTGGTCAAGGCATTCCTTGAATGGTGGCATGAGGAGACTTCTTGATTCCATTTCTCGTTCGGGGAGATGACAGTAACCTTGGACGATGTCTTCATCATCACCGGATTATCAGTTGTAGGTAGGTCTTTTGATGTTTTACCTTTTGACTCGGAGGTTGAGCGGATTAGTACTTATGCTGGCATGCTAGGTGTACGACCAACTGAGTTGAGTAAAAATCTTAGGAATGCTAGTAGTGTGAACTTTGGGTGGCTGCGTACTACATTTACGGGTGATAGGTATAGTGATAGTAGGATCACAGATGATAGGGTAGATCATGCCACCCGTGCCTACATACTGTTATTATTAGGTACCACCATCTGTGCCAACAAAACCAGCAACATCATTCCATTAGATTACCTCCAGTTCATGAACCAATACTAGGGTATTCATAAGTTCAACTAGGGTCAGTTGGTTTTAGCACAGTTGTACCACTCCCTTGGTCAGGGATCTCTGCATGGTACGGGAGGCATTTGCGGGTTTATAGGAATACTCGAGTCGTGGATATTTGCCCACTTCGTTCAGCTCCGGGCTCCACTATTTTGCGATTATGATGTGCCCCATATGTGCCGACATGCGCCGCATAATATTATTGTTTCTCATGATGTGCGCAGGCAGATGAGACATGTAATTTCGACGTGCACGGATTCAGATGTAAGTCATATTTGTTCATTTTAATTTCAAGTATTTTTACTAATATAAATGGCTAACTTATTTATTTACAGGTCATGTTCCTTCACTTCATACACTTACGGGACCATTATCCGTTCCAGCCGGTTACTTTGGTTGATTTGACCCTTAAGGCGTTCGACGTGGTTGTGCCGTATTACACTGATGGGGTTCGTACAACTGATTCTTTAGGATATATGCCTTCATGCATCGAAAAAAATAGAAAAGAAGATGGTATGTAGATACGTTTGGGATGCTCACTTATGAAGGGCTTGGGAGTACCATGTGTACACTCCTGATGGCATATTGTACCGTGATAGTGGGAGAGTGCTGACCTGATGTATTACTTTTAGGTGAAGAGTAAGTTGTGGTACCTCGTTAGTAGCTCTGCTGCAGCTAGAGGTCTTCAGTTGGAGCCGCACGGTGCTGCTGACTTTGCAGGATACGAGCAAATTGCTCGGTTTGCTCCATCGATACCGACGCTGGAGCATGAGGATCTGATAGAGACCGCCCTTCACATGTGCAGGATCGCTGAGAGGTATAGACGTCTATGATTATTACTCGCAATATACTTTTTTCAGAATTTTCGACGTTAGCACTATATTTTGTAACTGGTTTATTTTATGATTGCTTTTATTTATTGTATTTTAATTTATTGCATGCTTGCTTTCAATTTATCAATTTTATGGGTTCGATTCAAACTCAATTTTATCCGTTTAGAATTTTAGAATGAAATTCCATAATAATCTGAAAAGACTTAAATCTACTCAATCTGAAAGCACTGTTTTGTTGTTCGAACATAAGTAACATAAGGTCAACATAAAATGAAACACAATATCATACACAAATTCAAACACAAATCCAAACACAAATTCAAACACACACTCACACACAAATTCAAACACACACTCAAACACAAACAAAAACTCACACTCAAACTAAAACTGAAACACACACTCATGCTTAAACTGAAACACGCACTCATACTTAAACTGAAACACACACTCATACTTAAACTGAAACACACACTCATACTTATCTATCAGGCCAGTTCCATTTCATCAACTTTATTTCTTCTTTCACATCATTGTAGTCACTAATTTCCTCTAGCCGGATGTCAATAATGTCAAAGCGGACCACCTTGTCCTCTGTTATAGAATACGTGACTTGACAGTTGAACCGGTTACACGCAACACGACATTCCAATTCGGTGAGGCCAGAAACTGGATGTTGACGGAATGCGACTAGGACTAACCACCTAGCTTTCACCTCATCAACACGCCTTGAAATTCTAGGCGGCTGAACATCATCCCTTCCATATAGGAAGTACATCTTGCATAGTAATACCTCCCAGTACTTTTTTCCCCTATCATGTTCGTGTAACTAACTTCAGCTGATGCCATAATCAGATACTGATCTTCCAACTCAGTCCATGGACACATTATTTTTCTTAATTTATCAACTAATTTACACTTTAATGTGAATACAACATCTATTTATAGACAGTTTTGTTGTAGATAACATAATCGGAAACCACGAATGAAAACGTGACACGTGTAAAGTAAGAAATAAAAAACTCCCGCTCATTCTCAAAAATCAAAAGTTCCCGCTCGTTCTCAAAAATTAAAATCTCCCACTCATTCTCAAAAATAAAATACTCCCGCTCATTCTCAAAAATCAAAAACTCCAGCTCATTCTCAAAAATAAAAATTTCTCGCTCGTTCTCAAAAATCAAAAACTCCCGCTCGTTCTCAAAAATCAAAAACTCCCTCCAAAGTTTACTTCACTTTATTAAAAACTCCCGTCCTAAAAAACCCTATATAAAGGGACTCAAAACCTTTAACATTCAGAAACACTACTCAAACATAAACAGTTTAACAAATTGAGTTTACTCCTCATGAAAACTACCATTTGCTTGAGGCGGTGAAGATTGTCCGCCGAGAGATGGGGGAAGATACTAGCGATGCGTTTTTTGATCGAGTTCTTTGTAAGATGTACTACGGCTACGACCGTTTACAAACCGGAGGTCTCATCATGCGCAACCGTGAACAAATCAAGCAGAGGTAGTTTTTTTGTAAACCGCTCCAGTGTTTGTTGTCTTTTCCATATAAAATTAAGCAAGAAGCGGCCGCCGTCTGGAACATGGCGGTGGTAGACTACATCACTAAGGATATGGTAGCGTATCTTCAATATAGGATTACAGAAAGGGAGAAGGGGGTTGATTCTGACGACAACTTGGGATATGACTTCGAAAATTGAGCATTTTGGTTGTTGGCATGTCGTTGTTTAATTATTTTGTTTTGTTTGCTTAAGTTAAGGTGTTAACTTGTTGTTTTCGTCTTTATGTATTTCCTTCAAGTGTACAGTTCAACTCTAAATTTAAAATTTCCCTTTTTAACGCTATTTGAATCCAACAAATGTAGAAACCGCGTTCTTTAGGCCATAATATTTTAGGGTTTGGGTCGCATGAGACAGGCCCCAAAGTCCGTTGCATTTTGGCCCTGCGATATAAGCCCTCTGTCTAAAAAACAGAGCCAAAATTTTGGCCTTGTGTCGCATGAGACAGGGGCCAAAGGTAGTCGAATTTTGGGCGTGCGATATAAGCCCTCTGTCTGAAAAAAATAGCCAAAATTTTGGCCTTGCATCGCACGAGACATGGGCCAAAGGAAGTCGCATTTCAGGCGTGCGATATAAGGCCTCTGTCTGAAAAATAGGGCCAACCTTTTGGCTTTGCATCGCATGAGACAGGGGTCAAAGTACGTCGCATTTTGGGTGTGCGATATAAGCCCTTTGTCTGAAAAACACGACCAATATTTTGGCCTTGTGTCGCATGAGACTGGCCCCAAAGTCCGTTGCATGTGACGGCTATTATACTTTATCTTTTTAACTCGTTTAATAAAATAACTGCTAGCAAAGACTTCTATTTGAACTAAAAACTAACATCATAAAAAATTACATCAACTATAATACATCAAACATTAGTAAGGATTTTCCTACTATATGACATCAAAATTACATCAACTATATTACATCAAACGTTAGGCAAAATAACTTAAAATGTTGTACAAAAGCGTTTCAAACGTTGTCTCTAGTCAAATCCGTTACATGTGGTTTTTCGTTCAAGTTGATTTTCCTAGCGGGCATTATTTGTGTAAATTTATTGAACCGACGGTAGGATGGATGCACCTATTGATTCGCTTCTTTGGTTGCGTAAGCGGCCCAACAAGGGTATAATGGAGGCAACGATCCATCAGTTGGATTAGTAATCTACAAGAAAAAAGAATAAATGAATGCATTAGTAATGATAGCGTAAGAAATTTAGATTGGAAACAAAATATACTTACATTAACAAAGTGACATCCATGTACAAAAGCTATCCCAACTTCTATGATCGTTGAATTGTTGACGGGTAGCCTTCCACGGATTGGTAGATACATTAACGAGGATGCTTGCGATACATGGTATACCATGTATTGATACCTTGTCGCGATGAATAGTTCAATATCCGGAAATGTCATCCAATAGTGGCTACTAGGGTTGGGTTGAAGTAATCTAACCTATGTACCAAATCGTCAAACACCTTCGGCGAACAGTATACATCCAACCAACATGCACGGTTGTCCCGTAAGTCCTTCAACAACTCGCGTCTAACATCCTCCCATATATCTTCGTTGTTGTATATTGAATACGCTACAAAAAGATATCTGCATTGTCCGTCCGGAAGAACGTCAAATAACTTTAAAATGTAATTGTGTAGAAATGCCGGGATGCAATCCGGATATAATGTTAACTTCTCATCCTTAAAAATTTTCTTCGGCCTTCCAACTTTCTTTTTTGCTAATGGAGGTTTGGGTGGTACGATGGGAACCACGTTGGATGCGGCCGTGCTCCCTAACGTGTTAACGGATGTACTACCTACCGAGTTAGCTAGAGTTACTAGCACTAGCGGTTTGTTCAATGGATATTCCCACGAACTAGGGTTCGGTTTAGTCGATTTATCAACGCCTCCCTTTGGCCTACCCTTACCTCTAACCACTTCTTTAGGATCTTGAATATGACTTGTCTCGGGCCTCAATATTTGAATTACCCTATTGATAATGTGGTCTTGTTGGTTGGGTTGGAAACTACAAATGGAGTTGTCAATTAAGGAAAGTTTTTTTTGCAATTCTTCTTCACGAGAGCTAGGATATCTATTAACAATAAATAATCTTTTCCAAAAGACATCCACATCATCTAAAGGGATGCACCTATCATCTCTAGCTATAAACGCAATTTCAAATGCACAAGGTAAACCATGTGTTTTCCTAAGGAAACAACCTCCACATGCTACCCGATCTACTCCTATATTTCTAGCATGTACAATAGCAAGCATCAATATCTTTAGACCCGCATATGACACATGACCTTTAAGATTTTGGGTCAAAACACCATCAAAACCGGGAATTGTTCTAAACTTACTTCGCTCGAAAGATTCGACGATACCCGCATGCTGCTTCATTAATAAGTTATGAATTTTTTCCCAAAATAGCTCAAACTTGCATCGATTCGTCCCAAGGTATGTTTTTAGGGACGAGTGAGCACCCTCCGCCCTACATAGTTCAAGTAAAAAATTATGAACTTCTTTGAGAATAGATAAAATAGCTAAATAAAAAATAGGATAAAAGGACAAACCTATTTGTAGTTTTTTTGCCATAATGCTTCATCTTGTTCGTTCGGTATGCAAGGAACTTGTCACCATATTTGGTTATCCACGAGTCCATAATGTATGCAAAACACCTCGGTTTAGATGCAAACATCTCCTTAAGTGTATCTAGATTCTTTTTATAACTCTCAACCATGTTCTCCCCCGCAACATAGCCGTAAAAATCAACAAATTTTTTTGCTACTGCATCATCGTGCAATATCTTTCGAATCGCCTCAAGAATGTTCTTACTAATGTGCCACGTGCATAACAAGTGGTGTGTGTCCCGAAAAATATTGTCGATCGCTCGCATAAGAGCTAACTCTCAATCGGTAACAATAACGGATGGAAATGTGCACACGCTATCCATCATCAAACCACAAAGAGTTTCCAAAGCCCATACATAGTTTCCAATATTCTCTCCGCTCAAAAATACGCACGCAACGGTAAATGTAGTGGAAGTCGGCGTTAAACCGACAATCTCTAATAACGAAATCTTATACCTAGTCGTCTTGTACGTACAATCCATGAATAGAACGTTCCGGAATGTACGTAATAAGTCTACGCTAGTAGGATGTGCGAAACAAAAGTCGGTGATCACCTTTGAATCGTCTTTCAAACACTCCCACGTCGAGTATCCATTCTCCTTCAACTTCGTCAACAAATATTGCATTTGTGTTTGTCCTCCGTGCTTAACATCCCGATGTTTTTGGTGGAAATTATAGATTGCACGCATGTTAGAAATATTCTCGGGATATTGGTACTTCAAACCACTATATATCTCTCTATGACGCGAACCGAGGTGAGACAAACTACGAACTAGTTCCTCCTTATCCCGTTTTAGCCTACAAGCGTGGGAATGTCCGTCTAGGCGAACGTAGTGTTCATGATTATAAGTACCGTTTATCACCTCCAAACGTCATTTCATGGCTAGTACGTCGATCAGATGACCTTTTAGCGCAAACGGACAATTACATTTCTTCGTCGATGTGTTCCGTTTTCTTAAAGTTTCCGGTTTCACTTTTGATACGAATACACCGTATTGCTCGCAAACGTACTCTAACCTAGGAGTCCTTCCCCATTTCCCGCTATCGTAGAGATTTGTATTTGTGACAAACTTGATCTTCTTTGATTCAATGTCCAAAAAAACATCCAATTTGTATTTAATAAATAACCTATCCGTATTGAATATTCTAGTGTAGTCGGGATCCATAAATGGAGGCTGGGCAGGTTCCTCCTACAAAATATGTAATTGAAAACTATAAGTATCTATAACAGTTCAGTCGCACGAGACATGTCTTCAGTGTTGTCGCACGAGACACGCTTATATCCACGTCTCATACGACGGGTACGATTATATAGTCGCATGTTCGTGCGATGACGAAGTTGTTCGTCGCACGATGTCCGTGCGACACGACCAAAAAACGAAAACCAGGGTTTAGCTTCTTACCTCCATACGGCAAGCTTGCTCCTCGTCTAGTAAGTCTTCCAGAGAGACACCCATTTCATCATTGTCCATAGATACTCCGATTCAAGATTTTTCGAGGTGGATTTGATGGGTTTGGGTAAAAAAAGCTAACTTTTTCGGTTTAATGGGTTTAGAGTAGTAGATATTGGTAGAAAGCTTGCAGATTTAGGTTAATAACGGATATATTTCAAAGTTTCGACTGATTTTGAGAGTCAATGGCATGAATGTAGTAAACTAGAAGGGGATAGAGCAATTTTAGAATTTCAACTTTCAGTTTGAAAAAAAAGAGGATAAGGTGATATATCTATCAAAATGTGTCTTATTTCTAGCATGGCCCAATAAAAAATTATGTTTATTTTATTTTTGGAAATAAAATTTAAAACATGTATTCGTTTGGTAAAGAAGAACCTCTTGAGTTTTGTAGCTAAGTTATTTAGGTCAGAAACCCACCCTTACTAGTCACTATACATTATTGGATTTATAAAATAATAGTTCTAGGATTCTATAAGAAAAAGAAAAAAAAAATCAATTGGATGATTATTTTAGAATTTTTTCTAGAATAGTTGAGTTAAACTCTCAAGTTTTATTTAACTTCAAAACTAATTAGCTTGTAAATGTATTTCTGTTAGAAAAAAATAAATATTTGATTAATCCTCAAATCCAAAATTTTATTTTAAAATTATTTATAACTTTTTTTTAGTAGGAGTGGCTTTTAAAGAGAAAAAATGGTGATAGTATTCTTATATCTAAGTACATAAAATCTACAGTCTCGCTTAAACTAATCTTTTCACTATAACCAACTCTACTTTTTAATTCTTACAAAAAAAAAGTCAATAGTACCAAAAGCGAGTTTTATTATTTTATAGGTAGTAAAAATTAAAATCAAAATATCACTTTCACATTCTAATGAAACCGTAAAGATCTAATGGAATCCCGTGCATATATTTGTAGGCCAATTAAAATTAGTTATCAAATAAAATTTTAAAATTATCATAAAAAAATAATATCTTTTTATAAAGAAATAGTACTTCGAAGACTAAAATGTAAAAGAATAAAACTTGTTATGATAGATTGTATAATCATAGGAGATAATTAGAGCTGTATGTTTTAGTCAGGAACTAAGATGTAATTAAATCCTTTTTGTAACTGTTTCAATTTAAGCTAAGTCTTTGCACCAGCAAAGGATGATCTAATAAAGCTTCTTCTCAGCGTCAGGCACGTGAAACACTTACCGACCTGATTAGATGTGTGGAGGCCTTCGTCCTCCCGCTGTACTCTCTAGCAAATTCTGTCCGCGGGCAACGTTCGGATGTTTTTCTTCCATTTAACTCGCAGTCTGACGTGGTTCATGATTCTAATCGGATCGGCTCTCGTGCCCTCCTGGGGGTTTCTTCCTGGGCTTAGTGTTGTGGGCCGGCTTTCGTGGCGAATCTGGCTGAGACGGCCCATCTTGCATTTTAGTTTGAGGAAGCTAGCCTAGGTGAGCCTTCGTCAGAAGATGGTTGACACGTGTCAACCGTTAACGCAACGCGTGCTTGCCAGCACAGTTTCTTAGGGAGTCTATTTGCCTTCCCGCTGCTTTTTGTCGATTGGTACTCCCCGGTCATGTGATGTTGCCTATAAATACTTCACAAATTCTGAACTCTCTCAGAGGCATTCTAGAGAGAGAAAGTGATGTCCGAACTTTTCTAGAGAGGGAATGCTCGTTTTATGAAACCCAGACATCCGAAGCAGCCATCAACCAAGAAAAAGAAAAAACCTGTGTTTGGTTTTAAAGAGTGGGCGAGCATTGGTAACCGAGCTGAAGAGTACCGACGTGCTGGATTGATTTGGGGTTCTAACTCCAAACCGTTCACACCCGTTCCGCAGCCCCACGATCCCGTTCTAGCTACTCCGATACCCGCTGAATCCTTCTTTTCGCCCGAACCACCCGACGCTCTATCCCCTGAGACCGCTCTATCTCCAAAAACCGTTATCATCCCCTCTAGCAGTAGTTCCCTCGCTCTCCGGTAGTTCGATCAGAGAATCCGACCCCGTAGTCTGTCAACTCGTACGCCACTTCGCCTCCATTACCGCCCTGACGCGTACTCAAGACCAAGTTCTTAACTATGGGGGAAAACAGCCCTCCAACATCTCCCTTAGGAGGTAATTATCTCGAAATGGTTCAGCTCACTCCCTCCATACGAGGGTACCGAACTGGTACTAATACTGCAATAACTTTTTTAGGCCTTAATCAGCAGTGATTGACGCCTGAGGAGTTAGACCCCGAGCGGGCTCGTCGGGAACATGACGAGGCTAATCTGGCGCATACGGGAAGCAGTGCTGGTCCCACAAATTCTTGGGTTCGGGCGTCAGACCCAGGCGCTGCCGCTGCCCAAAGCTCTGATCAGGCTCCGGTCTCGAATATTGAAGAGTCTGAGGTGGATATTCTTCCCGGCGGAGGTTAGCATTGCTGCTGCTAGGAATGCTGCTAATCCTCCTGAGGATCCTCTTCCCGAGGAGGTAGAGGCTGCAATAACCACTACCTACTTCCGATGACTTCCTTCGAGGGACGTTGTTTCTCTTTTCGAAGGCAAGTACCTCTACTTTCCAGCGGTTGAGCACAAAGAGCTGCTAATTCGTTGGGGGATTCCCGAAAGCATCATTGTTCGGTTTCCGGTCCCCGGGGAGACCCCTGTGCATGTCCGATCGCGGGAGATAATGGTTTTTAACGAGCTTTTCAACTGGGCCTTCGGTTCTCCCTAGATCCCGAAATCGCGCTATACTTCCGCACCCTCCAGATCAGCCCTTCTCAACTGACGCCCAACGCATGGTATACCTTGATGTCCTGCATAATGGCTTCGCGTCTGTCGGGTCGGGTTATGCCCATGGAAGAATACATCGCAATGTCTGGCCTGTCCAAATCTCCTAAGTCCCCGTTCTTCTATTCTTCCCTGGCAAAGAAATGGAAGATTGTTAAAGATTTTCTTGAGGAAAACAAGGGCTGGAAGCATCGCTTCGTATTTCTGAGCGGCTGTTGGGAAAACGACCTCCCTTACAGCAAGGAGAACCAGAGGCGGCTGCTAGGAACCTGGGTTCCCGATGGTAATCCCTGTTTTTTTTTTTAAATTGACCGATCCCTTGTGCAGTGTCGAAGGAGTTCCTGCAGGGGCTGAAGAAAGACTACTCGAAAGCCGGCGAAGTTACGTTCCAAGTGCTGAAAGACTATGCTAGGCAGCATTAGGGTCGGGCGATGCACCGGACCTTCAAAGACACCAACCTGATCATGAGCAACCTCTGGCGTTTCTCGTCAGAGGTGCTCACTATTGAGTAACTGCGACAGTCCCCGAGCATTGAGGATCTGATCGCGAAGACAGACGCGCACAGGTCCCAGTTGTATCTCCCGAAACGTAACAAGGCGCCTAGAAAGCGCCCAAAATCGGACGACGAGGTCAGGGAGAATAATACCAGGGCTGAAGAGGCAGCGACAGTGGCTCGAGAGGAGGGAAATGTTGCTGAAGGTGGTGCGGCCGATCAGACCCAGGCTCCGGTGCAGAAGAGAAAAGATCGAGCCGATGCAGAGGAGGTCAAATTGAAGAAGCCAAAGCACTCCAAGAAGGAGAGTGGGGCCGTTGCTGGTGTGGAAAGTGTCACCATGCCAAAGATGTTTGATCAATATGGTGGGGCTAAGGGCGATTCGATGGTTAATCCCATAGTGGTGATTCCGGATGACGCTAGCCCTCCCAAAGCTCCCACATATGTTGCGGCCTCCTCAAGTGGAACCAAGCTTCCGGTGCTGTCGGTACCTGGTAGTCCGCACTCATTTCCATTGCAGATTACCGATGGGCTGGCTCTGTCCTTGTACAACATGTTAGTCCCCTTGGCTCTGAAGGAACGTCGGGCCGGGGAGTTGAACCGCAGTTGTCAGAGATGGAGGCGAAAGTCGTCGGCCTGCAAGAGGAAGTGAAAGGTGCTAAAGCGGCTCAGGTCCTGGCAGAAAAAGAGCTAAAGGAGGCCGAGGCTACTTTGGAACGGGCTAAGAAAGCCGGGGAGGATCGTGCGCAGCCCTAGAACGGGAAATCACCAACTTGAAGGCGGCCAACATACTTTTTGCTGGGAAATGCAAGAACTGGGCGGAGAAAGAGACAGGCGATGCTAAAGCCTCGTATGTGCTTGCTTTTCACAACCGCTTCCCCGACCTCCCCCTCGGGTCGATGTGGTTGGACGTTCCCGAAGGTGATCGCCCTGTAGGAGTTTGCGTCGAAGATGATGAGTCAGATGATCCCGAGTCGTAGGGAGAGGAAGCTTGATTCTGGCATTTTTTTGTGCTGTTTTTTTAGTTATATTTTGTAAAACTTATGAATGTTTTGGGGGCTGCGGAGTCCCTGTCTATTTTCTGCAAACAGAATTTCCCTTTAACCGTTTATTGTGTTCGTACTGTTTTTTTATTGTCAGAACCCAACGAAAGTTCGGTGGTTTAATGTAGGTCACTTCGGGAAGCGAAAACCCATTAAGGTCGGGATTTTTTTTAAATTGTAGGTTAGTGTAAATACTAAAAAACCTATGAAGGTTCGGTAGGTTAATTGAAAAGATTCCCCATAAGGTCGGTGCTATCCTTTTCAAACGACACCGGAGTTTGTTTCTCGGTGCTATCCTTTTTGTACTTTGGAGAGTCTTACCTGGGTCCTCGGTGGCGTCGGGAACGATTTTTCTGCGCGCGCTGTAGGACCATTTCCCGTCGTCGGTACTCCCTACCCGATGAATCATCTGAGGTGTAGTCAGCGGAAACGCCGCGGTGGCCCTCCGGGTATCGCTGCGCTCTGGTATTTTTCCCTTCCTCGGGACGAGGCTCCTGATAATATGTGACAGGTCAGGCGTCGATGCGAGGTCCAACAGTTGGATTGCCCTCGCTGCGGTCCTCCAAGAGCGGTTCTTTGCCTTTTCCTTCCCGAACCATTTTCTCGTCCAGTGCCCGCTCTCTTTCGGCGTTTAGCCTGACGATGTCTTCGAGGAGCTGTCTTCGGGTCATGATAAGGGTCGATCGTTTGTCCCGACCATGGTCGTAGCGCCCCCGACCTGGGGCTTCTTCGCCTTCGGATACCGAAACGGCTTGGATTACTTCTCTCCCGACCCTCTCTTCCACAGCTTCGTCATTCATATTTTAAAGCGTGATTTTCAAAGAAAAAGATTCCTTTTTGGTATCACGGGTTCCCATAGACGGCGTCAATGATGAGAGAATAAATGACCAAGGAATATTTCGGATCTTGAACCTGATGTGACTAGAGAGAGGGTCTAGAGAGAGAAAGTGCAAAGTGATTAGAATAATATTCAATGTCCCACCTACCAAGAAAGTGGGTCACCTTTTATAGTAAAGTAATGTGGCCCCATTAATATCCTTAGTGGGCTGGTTTTATTATTATCTTGGTCACTTATTAAGCGCATTGTTTGCAATTTTGCCTCTAAAGGATAATAAATACAATTATAGCCATGCCAAGTATTTTTTACTCATAATCAACCCCTTATTATTTATTCCGGCGAATTATTTCCTTATCAGAGTCAACATCATACTCATAATATTTAAAATTAATATTTTATATTAGTAAGTCTCATGCTCTGTATCTTATATGCAAATATAACTTGATCTTCACGAGTGAGTATATGTATACATAAGCAGGTAATTAATCATTTTCCGATTGGCAAACAAATGATAACGAAGATAGTGAGTAAAATTAAGAGGAAACTACACATAAATACCCAGTCAACTTTCAAACACCAAAATGGTACCCATTTTTAGACTAGTTGCCTAAAATATCTAAAGCCATATTTTGGACAATAATACCCTCTAGGGTATAAAAGGGGTTTTTTGGTTGAAACCCACTTTTTTCACCTTCTAATCTGACTTTTGGGTTCCAATTCCCTCTACTTTCACATTTCTAATTTTGAGGAGAGAGAAACACGTAAAACGAGGGCAAACTGAAAACACGATTTTGAACTAAAACTTGCAGGCATCAACCGTCCACGGTAACCGTTCCGACCACCGTAACTTGTGACCTGATAATGATCATTCCATCTACTCGACCTTTTTCGACCATCTACCAGTTTCTACTCCGTCGAACAGGTACGTTCTAGTATTTCAAACCAGAGTACTGAATTTCGTCGAACAGGTACATTTGAGTTAGTAAGGGAACCGTAACTAGTGTGTCGTTTAGTCGTTTTGTCGTCGGAGTACTAATTGTCATTCAGTTATGGGTATAGAAAGTTTCTCCCTTTTCCGGCGAGATTTTGTGGTTTTATACCGATCATTCAATCTACTCGACCTTCATCGACCATCCACTGCCTCTGTCTGCGTTGAACATGTACATTTTTGTCGCCGTCTTCCGTTCTGTCTGTCTGTGTGAATGTAACTAACAAGTGAGCATTAGACCAGATTGTATCGACGTCACCAGAGTACTGACTGTCGATACAGTTATGTATTGGACAGTTTTCCTTTCTCCGACGAGATTTTGTCGTTTCGTTTACAGTACGGAGTTAGTGTTAATCCATGGTGTTGAAATTTAGTTGTAGTACGTAGTGTTACTCCATCGTAAGTAGTTAGACATGGCTCGATGGAACTGGTTAGTCGTTATTAGTGTCAATAGTGCCGTCCGACAACATCGATTGCACTGGTTAGAAGTTATTTTGCCTGAAATTGCAATGTCTAGCATCGCCTAGCAACGTACAGAGTTGAGGTAGTTTTTTGTGATTATGCAGAGATGTTGTACTGATCGAGCAATGTGGTCAGTATTTTTGGTCGTATCTAGCAATGTCTGTGACTAGTTTACTGTCAGTACTGCACGTCTAGCAATGTCAGTAGAAGATGAAGTTGGTCGCGTCTAGCAATGTAGCAATCTCATATCCATGTATCTAGCAATGTGATATAGAATTACAGTCAAACATTTATTTCACCATATCTAGCAATGTTTTATGTTGTATCTAGCAATGCCAAAAGTCGTATCTAGTAATGAAGTAGTCTCCTAAATCGCATTATAACAAAGCGTTCCTTCATTTTTCAGTTGACCAATTTTATGAAGAAAAAAATACATAACTACTGCGAAAGGTGGATACAAAATGAAGACAATGAGAGATATCCCAAACAGGAGAATGACAGCCTTAACGATGGGATTTTTGTTTGTAAGTACGCAAAAGATATCATTCATAAAGGGTATGTTCCTAAAGAATATGAAAAGGATATGCAAGCCAAAACAATATTTAAGCATTTCCTCAATGATTTAATCACAAACCGACGACGGTAGTGTTGAGAGAAATGTCTTTATGTAATTCATATGTTGGGACAAGGGTTGTGTGATTCATTTTAAATTGGATGCCAGAATAAGACGATTACTCGAAACTTTAGTAACAATTGCAACGTATCTGATTGTGTTAAGGATATACAAAATGTTATGTAAATCATTTCTACCAATGTCATTTCTGCCAATATTAGCATTACTATCAATTTTTATAGTATTTCTACCAATGTCATGTTTTTCTAAAGGTTATAAGGAGATCCTGCAATTTTTATTGTATCAATAAATTCAACATAGCTAGCAATCCTATACTGTTGTATCTAGCAATGTCTTTATATCGTGTCTAGCAATGTTACACTGTTGTATCTATCAATCTCCTTATAATGTGTCTAGCAATGTCTATATAACATGTCTAGCAATGTTATGCGACTGTCTCTCTCAACCTCGTTACATCCCATCTACCACTGTTTTGATGCCGAATCTATCAAAATTGTTATACTGTATCTAGCAATGTTCGCATGTTGTATCTAGAAACCTTGTTACATCCCATCTAGCAATCTTTTGATGTTGTATCTATCGAAGTCATTATAATGTATCTAGCAATGTTCAGATGTTGTATCTAGCAATATCGTTATAAGGTATCTAACAATGATATGCGGCTGTATCTATCAACCTCGTTACAACCCATCTACCAATGTTTTGATGATGATTGAGACGTCCATGTACTTCATGTTAGTGGAATGTTCATGTCAGGAAAATGTTGTATCTAGCAACTTCATATACACGTATCTAGCAATCTCATTGTAGACTTACAATCGCAGAGGTATTACACTGTATCTAGCAATGTGGCATCAGAAACTTAATTTCAATGCATCTATCAAATTCGTTATACTGTATCTAGCAATGTTCAGATGCTCTATGTAGCAATATCGTTATAAGGTATCTAGCAATGTTGTGCGGCTGTATCTATCAACCTCGTTACAACCCATCTACCATTGTTTTGATGTTGAATCTATCAAAGTAGTTATACTGTATCTAGCAATGTTCACATGCTGTATCTAGCAACCTCGTTACAACCGATCTAGCAATCTTTTGATGTTTTCGTTACAACCCATTTACCATTTTTATGCTGATTAGAACGTACATGTACATCATGTTTGTGGAATGTTCATGTCTGGAAAATATTGTATCTAGAAACTTCATATACACGTATCTAGAAATCTCACTGTAGACTTACAATCGCAGAGGTATTACACTGTATCTAGCAATGTGGCATCAGAAACTTAATTTCAATGCATCTATCAAAGTCGTTATACTATATCTAGCAATATTCAGATGCTGTATCTAGGAATATTGTTATAAGGTATCTAGCAATGTTATGCGGCTGTATCTATCAACCTCGTTACAACCCATCTACCATTGTTTTGATGCTGAATCTATCAAAGTAGTTAAACTGTATCTAGCAATGTTCACATGTTGTATCTAGCAACCTCGTTACAACCCATCTAGCAATCTTTTGATGTTTTCGTTACAACCCATCTACCACTTTTTTTATGCTGATTAGGACGTCCATGTACATTATGTTAATGGAATGTTCATGTCTGGAAAATGTTGTATCTAGTAACTTCATATACATGTATCTAGCAATCTCATTGTAGACTTACAATCGCAGAGAAATTACACTGTATCTAGCAATGTGGCATCAGAAACTTAATTTCAATGCAACTACAAAATGATATAACAAGTATCTAGCAATGTAATCATATCATATCTAGCAATGTAATCACAATATTGCATTGTTTTAAAAGTACTTATGAAGATAATAACATATCTATAATAACTAAAGAACTGAAATCTTTTCCTACTGTGCTGTAAAAAAAACAGGAGCTTGAATTTTTCTTTACTTCCTTTACAAACTATGAATTAGACAAAAACAATTATCAACTTCGAAGCAGGAGTTTACAAAACAAGTTACACAGTCAAAAGGAACAAAGGACATCAAGTCCTGAAACTTCAAAGAATAGGGAGAATTTGGGACCAAACCAGAAAGAAAAAAACAGAAGGTCAATGTACAAAGCAAAACAATTTCGTTATTCTCTCACAAGAAAAAACTCCCTAAAAATCATATTTCACCCGGGCTAAAGCAAATTTCGACTCCTTTGCCACCAATTGCTGCAGTCAAACATTGGAATCTGCAAGAATCCAACTTGACAATTACTTTTCCAATCACTGTCGGTGATAACACTGATTACACAATCAAGAGGACAAAAACATATGTACGATAATCTGGAATTGATACATATGGCTTAAAAAGGGGTTGTGGATTCATACATGCCTGTAAATATGTTATTAGCATTATCCTCATTAAGCCAAACAATTTAAACCCGAATTCTTTATGTATTTATAGAAAATTTCATATTCATTCACCCCCATCCCATAAGTCAGAAACCGTCCGGTGTGCACCGTAAGTCTCGTTCTGAACTAAAGTTGCTGGTAGGGGAGTTGCTTGAGGTGGAGATGCGACTGGAGGAGTCGCCGGAGGAGTTCAGGTCGATACTGGTGGTGGAGCGGATACCGGTGGAGGAGTGGCGGCGGGAGGTGGAGATATGGTGGTTAAGGACGGTGGAGATGCGGTTGGTGTTGGCGGAGTCGGAGGAACATGAGTGACTGTTGGAGCGACGGATGAGCTTGACCACTGACTCCGGCGACGAGAACGAGTGGAGGCTGTTTAAGAGAGAGTGGAGGCTGATTCAAAATTCAAAATTGTTGATTGGGTTTGAAGGTGGAGAGAGAGAATAAGAGGAGAGAGAAAAAAAAGTAAGAGAAGACAGATCGAGAGGGAGGCTGTTTTGAAATTCAAAATTCAAAATTCAAAATTGATGATTGGTGAAAATACCCATTAATTCTCAGAATAAGGCTTATATACTAGGTTAAGGGTATTATGGTATTAAAAAATTAGGTCTTGTAAGGAAATTGTTTTATTGAGATGGGTATTAAGTGAGCATTAACCCATTTTTGGGTACTGAACAGTAATAGATTTGGCCAAAAAGTACTTAGTGTGTCA